>VCKU01000011.1:6250000-7500000 GCA_005876895.1 Drosophila azteca
GTCCACGTGAGCGGCCACGAGAGCGGGAACGATCCCGCTTGCGATCCTCACGAATGTGTCTCCGTCTGGGAATCCTTTCCTCCTCCATCATAGCAATCACGTCGCAATCGCTCGCACTGCCATCGCTGTTGGAGCTGGAAGGCAAAAGAGTGCCAGGATAATGACTCTTGTGTCGTTTACCTCCTGCTGAATGTCGGTGCTTCGATGTGGTATCCCTCCTGTGTTCTCCTTTGTCCCATCGAGATTCCGGTGTAGTCTGTTGCTTCTGCAGTTGCTTCAGCACATCCTGTAGCATTTTCTGGGCTATGTTAGCCTTGCGTATGAGCTTGTCCAGCGCAGGAGTACCCATGTCCTCCACCTCTACGGGTGTGGCATGTGGCAGTTGACCGCTGCAATCTCTGCATTCTTGGGGCGTAGTTTGCTTACTTTCCACGTCTTGAGGTTGTGACATTTTCACTCTTGTTTTCACTTTTTTTCACTCTTTTTTATTCAAAATACGAGTAACACCTTACTGTCTACGCTTTCGCCGTTTCTGCTGCTGCTGTTGCTGCTGTTTCGAACACTCGAACGAGCGCAAACAAATGATATCTAGCACCCTGCAGTCCAACCTTTTATACGCGACTTTGGCGCCAAGCTTATCGCGGCTTTTGCTCTGTAAACGTGAGTCTTCGCACGCCCATGGGTCACGCTGACACTGCCGTCATCGGGTCTATTTTTATCGCATGATTTCATAGGCATGCGAAAATTGTTGTTGTTCTTGCTGTTGAATTACCACGTGTTTTGAAATTTGCCAAATTTCACCAGCAATGTTATATGCAGATTTCAATTACAGTTGAAATAAAACTTATACCTAATTTTGAAATTAGTTTGATTTGATTTTCTCCCGCCGTTTACTCCCAACTGTTACCATTACTCCTATTGATCCGAGATTTATTCTTCTTTAATAACTTCTGAACGATAAAAGACAACTTCAGGAAAAATACATTGCAGTTATAGGGAAAATCCTCCAAAACGTAGTCCGCATAAATAGTATTACGAAATCTAGAGCCTTTTTCAGTAAATTAAAAGGTTAGTTCCAAGGCTTATGTCAACCGAAAGCTCAAGGAATATTTAGGCAATTGAACCCCCAACGGAGAGCCTTACGTAGAGAGTATTACAAGAAAGCAATCAAACATTTCGAATGAATATTGGTGACAATCGATCACTTTTTTTAGGATTGATAGCAGGACCTCTATTCAATTCCTACGTCCTACGCACAGTAGAGAGGTGGGAAAATTTAAAAGATTTTTATGAGCGCTTGGGATTTCCCAAAGTTTTAAAAATTCCAAGTTTCAAGACAATTGGCGTAAACTATATGAAGTGTGATTATGTTTTTGGTATCTTTTATTAGCTATATTCATTGTTATCTGTGCTCTCTATATCTATGCCTGGGCTCTTCTTTTGTGTGTGGTTGGTTGTATATCTTTAAGAAAATGTACTAAAAAGTTTATGAGAGTGGAAAAGACCTTTCAGCGTGGCTTTGGGTTTGCCCAATTACCGCTTAAGTAAACTCCAGAGTTTGTGGCTAGACACTTGCTTGGCGGCTGCACTGCTGGACGGAGGCGTGGCGGTCTCTGTGGCCAGCTCACGACGGTTGTTGAACAGTTTGGAGCGTATCTGCCCGTCGATCAGCTCATGCATATCCATCTGCCACTGCTCAAGCTGCTGCTGGAGTTCAATCTTCTGTTGAATGGACTTCAGCAGCTGGCTGTTGGCCAGCATCAGCTCGACACGGGTCCTAGCCAGATCCACCTCAGCCTTGCTTCGTCTCCCGTTGGCCGCATCTCGTTCTGTTTGCAACTTTGAAAGCAGCTTATCCCGATCCGTATCGTCCACCAGATCCCCGCGCAATTGATCGCTCTCTTCCTTCAGATTCTGCAGCTCCACATCTGTCACCGTGACTTTCGCCTCCAGCTGCTGTATCGGCTGATGGCTGCGATTTGTCTCATCCTTCTGCTCGATTGCAAGGTTACGTGTCTGGTCTAGCATGTTCTTGTAGTTGCCCGCACCCAGGTCGAGCAGCAAGCGAGTCAGCTCATCAGTCATGGCCGAGAGCATACCCTGTCCGAAGTCAATGGCCTTGTGCCCGCTATCAATGCGCTCTTTGCTCGCGGTCGTCTTTTCCATGGACTCCAATTCCAGCGATATGTCACCGTCATGGCTCACTTTCAGAGAGTCCACCAGGGATTTGAGTCTTATGTAGACGGACCGAGCCTCAACCCACATATGATTGGGCTTTTCTGTTTCCATACAGCTGTCATCGTCATTGTTACCCTCCATTTTAAAATGGTGACTCTTTTCTCCAGGCATCCTGGTGGTAGTGTCGACTCCCAAGCATTCGCTAAGGGCTCGCCGGGAGTTTTTCAACGCCTACCAGGAGGTCTCCAATTTTGTTGCCTTTTTGCTCTCATTCTTTCTTAGGCGTACACAAGACGTCTCTTGCCGTCTGGAAGCAGCCACTAAACATGTCCATCCAAAATATGTCGTTGTATGCGTAGGCTGCGTCCTGGCTAACGGTGAATTTTGTACTTAATTATATATTTTCCTTGTGGACAGCCAAAAGTTGCAATCCGAATAGGTTGCACAACTACTAGACCGGGGATCATTTATAGAAAGATGCTCGGATATATGGACACAGTCAGTGTCGTCGGTTTCAAAGCTGCATCTGCTTCTTCCATAGCTGGAGTAGTAGCTGCAGCCATCGGCTACGAAACCAATTCCGGCATTTACGTACAAAATATATTCAGGCATTCTCCGGGTTTCACTTTAGGCACCGTGCTCAGATTCGAAAAAAGTTCTGTTAGCAAAACGGCCCATATCGGTCGAGTGTGACCAGGTGTGTATGCCCTACGGTTACACTGTATGTAACATATATGTAGTTACCATGTACTAAACTACAATTTTATTAAAATTTTTTTTTTTTAAGCCATCCAATAAAAGAGAGTATTTGAAATTAACTAATCTTGTAAAAATGTATTCATCAATCGAAAAAAACTATATTTTCAATGTTGAAGGTACTATTTAGCCAGAAATTTTAAACCAAATTTCAAAATGATTTTCGTTAATGCACACAGAGCGATTAACCCATTGCCCGACCAGTGGGCACTAAAATAAATTCCACACAAATTATGAAACTTAAAATTTTTTAGCGCAGCTCAAGCGAGAGATATCGTGGACATTTTTTTAAAGTAAAAGGATTGTAACATTTTTGAAGACAAATAATGTACAAGCTGTACTTTTTTTTCCGGCTTAACTCAAGTTTCATACTTGTTTAATAAAAGGGGGGTAAGTGGGCTAAGTTCGTATTTTCTTCGGTATATTTTAAAAACTAGACGGTATATTTTGGTATATTACATCGGATACTACGGTATATTTTCTTGACAAGACCGCGGTCACACTGCAGCTGTTTCGACCACAAAAGCGCATCGGCGGGCGCTCAAATGATAAAATTAATAATAAACAATATACCAAGTAGTTAATACGATTGCCGCGGACAACGTGCAGTGCGGATAAGATGAACCCACGCCAAATCAACCGCCCGAACAGATGAAATCGAGAGTAGCGTCCTCGTCGGCGTCGCAAATGTTGTGCTTTGAACATGAAAACGAGTGCTAAAAATATAAAACAACAACAATTTGGCATGCCAAGCGCTGCGTAGAAAAGCCAATTAAATAATATAGCATCTGGACTCTGGTTCAAAAGCGAAAGCAAAAAACCCCTGCTCTAGTTTGGTTTTTGCGAAAAATTCAATAATAAAACAGCTGCTTGTCGCGCGTGCCCCCTTTTGACGTCAGAGAGCCGTCAGAGTCAGCTCCAGAACGAACTCTTCCACGGGGTGGTGCACCATGTCGTGCCAGTGACGCGAATCTTATGCACCCCCATAGTACCTGAATATAGATTGTATTAGTAGCTATGGATAGCTCTATGTACTACGCAAAGGACAGTATTGTTGCCAACACCACAGAGGCGGCGGCAGCATTCATGGAGGCCACCGCCACGACGGTCAGGGCCAATGCCACGCCACGCGTCGACGATGGCGGTGTATCCATGAACAATTTCTATCCGGCATTGGTTCAGTGCTTTGGCATCATCATCTGTGGGTTAGTAGACGAGTCACATGAGAGTACCGGTGCTCGGTACGCGTGGGTGGGTAAATGATAAGATTATAGAAATCGATAATTGCTGCTGTCATTGCTCATGCATCCCCCGCCAAAGGTCAGGGTTCATCTGTGGTTGTGTTGACCTTTTCATCAAACACTGGCCACCTGATATGGGATCTCAAAGTTCATTTAGATAGCTGCCCCCTCATCCCATTCACGCACATCCCACGCAGCGGCTCCGTGACGCTCTTCTCACGTTATCAGAGCGTGTACGTGCCGCAAAGGAAAGTTCTCCATTCAGTGTCCATTCTGTCCCCCCATTCAATTTCTCTGATTTGCTGATTTATTGCCCCTCCTTCGCCACTTATCGAGTGCCCACTCGCATTTAATAATCTTCTGCCAAACTGCTGTCTCATGATCCAATTCGATTCGTTTGTTATTCCAAATAAACTCCAGACATACAACAAACAAAAAAAACTGTTGACCAATCAGTTAAATGAGTTTTTGTTATTTTTAGAATGTTTGTACTTTTTTTTGGGAACATGAGATATGTGGCTAGACAAAATTTTGCATATTCCAGTAATTATTTGTAGATAAAAGTGAAATGGAGCTTATGGCTCATTATTGTGTCGTTTGTTTATTTAACTATTGATATGTTTTTGCAGCTTTCTTTTCTGAAATAAGATATTGAATTGCCCAGACGACAAAGGATTGGTTAAGCAGCTGCTTTTGGTCTGGTTTTTATCGGGAAGTTTTTATATCCTACCAAATCGCAGAGCCCTCTTTTCAAACTTACCCTCGACTCGGGGCTTTTGCATATTTTCTACCCCATTCCATAGTTTTATAGCATTGCAACGGACTGTACCCCTTGTTTATTGTCTTGTTTTTTTTCGTCATGTAATTTATGCTGCCTGTTCTTTGTGGAATTTCTGATTTATTGCAAAAACAAGACAGTAGGGTTTTTCTTAATTACAAAGTTTCCCTTGAGTCATTGAAGTAAATATCGGATATAGATATGTATGTAGATTCTTGCATTACCTTCCCAGTGTACAGCAAAAAAGTCTGCACCAATTTCGCAACGTTTGTGGTCGCAATTTTCTGGGGAAATTGCCGTGAAATGAAATCATTAAACTGTGTGCCAGCCGCCGCTCACACGCTGCGGGAACAGCCTATGGAAGTCTCTCACGGGGGGGCTCTTGTTATATCTTGATATATGCATCTGAGCCGAAACCTAATTGGCTTTTAAACAATAATCGAAAGTAAAAACGTTTAGAGAGTGCGAGAAAAAACACGTAAAAATACGAGAGAGTCAAACAAAACAAAACAATTACAAAAATGACCTTGCCAAACGGTGCAGCAGGCAGTAGCAGTAGCAAGAGCAGCAGCACCTGAGGCAATATCTATCTAATATCGTATCTATTGTATTGTACTTATTTAGATTATGCAAGCACCTATTACCGTATTTGACTGCCAATTACTGGCGATATGCATGCTACACCCCCAGCGTAGACATTCATTCAAATGCATTCCTACTGTTCAATCAAATAATTATAGAATAGATATTGCACTCCCCCAAGTAGGGGTACGGTTCGGTACGGTACGGTTCGGTAATACAATTTAATTTTATTACTTAACAGTTCTCTGACATCTACCGAAAATGTTTAAGAGAGTGTCTCCCGACTTTATAGATGCCCTTCAAGTGCGAATGATGAAAGAATACAATCTGTACAATTTCCAATTAATCTTTCATCTATTTAAACACTTCAGTTATAGATTATGTAGTTGAAAATAGCTGGATGATTATTGATGATTTAAGTGGCAGGTAAACAGATAGGCAAAACTTAAATTCAAACGTTACTAATATTTGTTCTAGCAATTACAATCTCTAAGCTCTTTAGATTGAATATCCCCAGTGGGAATGTCACTGGTCACTGAATTCTCCCCTAAGTGATCTCTGGCACACATACATATGTACATATGCATGTAAAACAGTAGCACATCAATTCCAGTTTTATTTAGGTATATTTATTTTGTATCGCTCGTAATGCAATTGAAATTTATTTTACGACTATTATCAGATTGAAATTATACTTTAATCATTTATTTAGTGGCACGTTGCGTTCCGTTCGTATTTTGATTCATGCGGTGTTAATTGGCGCTCTCACCGTATGAAATTGATGGATTTCCTTTCTAGACTTTCGATCGTGCTATAGACTGATAAGCCTAGGTAGTAATTACCGGAATATATATTTCCCACCCCAGAGCTGCTGCCACTTAAGCTTACATACAATACGGAATAGTATGTGATGTGATTAGTATGGCATGGGTTGGGTTAAAGCAATTCTAATCTAGAAAAACACGCAGCTGTTTCTTCTGTTGGCTGTGGGGAAGCTGGGTGTTTCTAGAGAGTTGCCTAACAGGTCTGGTCGCCAGAGAGAATTTTATGAATTTCAACGCCAGGGATTATCTTATCGTTTCACTTCTGTGACTGAGGGGCGGCACGTACTCTGCAATTTTCCCGTTTTAAAAGGTTTTTCTATGGCCAATCCCAATCTGAAACGCTGCACAGAACCTTTTTTTTTTACTCCAGGTAGTAATTACAAGAATCCGCTATGATCGGCTCACTATATCTAGACCAGGTATCGGTTGTGTGCAGGATAGTCAGTTCTCTGCAGCCAAGCGGTGCAGTCGATCCTTTTTACACACCTTTTGACCTCATGTGGAGTATGGAGAAAACCATATTCGAGCAAACCAGAATAAGTGCCTGGCAAAGGACTGAATTCGGCACGAGTACTCCGAAACGTCGGGTTTCTGGGATTTTGAAGGCAAACCATCAACAGGGAGTTTTACTGTGCATTATTGGAGTGATTTAAAGGTGAAATCGGTGAGAAACAGGCTCATATGAAGGGTCAAAAAGGGAGGGATACATCCCATTTAATAGATATAGAAACGTTGGGTTTGCAAGGGTATCACCAGAGTCTTCCAGTTCCCCAAAAGCCGATTCCGATTTCTGTTGCTGCGTTACTCCAAAACACTTGTAGTGTGCTCTCTGGTTAAATGGGTAAATAAGGAAATGCTGTTTACCTCTACTTTTGTGGTGTTCCCAAGACCTTAAGGTTCTGTTTTGTGAGTTCAGTAAGTATCGGGTGAGGAATACATATTTTATTTCTGAGTGCTTTTCGAAAACATCTGTTGAAACATGTATTTTTAGGCTTTCTTTCAAGGATAGAAATCTCTCGATAAAGTTTAATAAATTTTTCCATATTTCTATTCAACTTGAATGGAATCTAGGGTACAGTTTGAACTATTTAATCTATGCCTTTGGCCAGACACACTTTCTTATCAATAATGTTTACACTTTGTAGCAGATAGAAAGACACAATTGTCGCAAGTATTTCTGGAATTCCAAAGAATGCCAAAAATGTATGACACATCGAGAAGTTCAAGCAGAGGTCGCTTTTGAGACACATAAAGAAAGAAATCTCTTGAACATCTTCCAGAGACAAACACATTATTCCGGTGCTTCCCAGCAGCCGTAAACTCTAACAAAGTAACGATCTGTGGAACTGCAGTAAATTTGCATTGAGTCATGAGCCCCGCGGAGGCCGCATTCGGGGAAGTACTCCCCATACTCCAGTTTGCCCAGACAAACAGAGAGACAGATGGCCGAAGCTCAGGGGAAGTTAATTTTGGTGTGACAGAAATACAGATTTCTACCTGAAAAACGTTTACAAATCGTTTGTTAGCCAAGAGACCAGACGCCGCCGAAATCGAAACTGGTTTGCAAGCCGGATCACGTGTGGTGCGTCTGGTGATTGCTTTATATATAAATTATAATATGTATATGCATCAAGAGTTTCCGCCTTTCCGGCGGGGGGACTTGTGGACTTGTTTAACAACTGCCTCAGGGGAAGTAGGGGCGTGGCAAGACACGCCTTTACAAGCAACACAACAAATTGATTAACAAATGTTCTCCTTTTTGTTTTTTTGCAGTTACATTGCCGGCCGCTTCAAGATCATCAGCAATGCGGAAACCAAGGGACTGGGCACCTTTGTGGGCACCTTTGCTTTGCCCTCGCTCATCTTTCTGTCGCTGGTGGAACTCAACTGGAGTGCCGTCAACTGGAGCTTCCTCCTGGCAATGCTAGTGTCCAAGGCGATTGTCTTCTTTTCGGTGCTGATCATCTCCCTGCTGGTGGCGAGGCCCCTCAACTATGCCCGCGGCGGCTTGATGGCCATTTTCTGTACGCAGAGCAATGATTTTGCCATTGGCTATCCCATAGGTGGGTTTCAATCATCTGTTGAATGTATCTTCTATTCTATATTAATTCCATGTGTCTACCCCTAGTTATGGCTCTGTACAAGGATGTGCATCCGGAATATGCCGCGTATCTGTATTTGATGGCACCCATTTCGCTGGCCATACTCAATCCCATTGGTTTGGTCCTCATGGAGATCTCCAAGATAATCAAGAACAAGGAGGAGGTGGTAAGTGCTCTACAGTGTAGCATCTCCCTGCTCAGATAAATAATCCTTTGCCCCTCCTGTTTGGCAGACGCGCAATCCCCCACTGTGTCCGGAAACCTGTCCAGCCGAACAGATGTCAAAACGGAATAGATGCTTCGGCGACCGTGCTATACTGGTGTTCAACACCCTTGTGGCTCTGTTCTTCAATCCACTGCTGTTGATGACCCTGCTGGGCGTGGCCGGGGGATTTCTTTTCCCCCATGGCCTGCCCGAAATGGTATCCAGCACGCTGCGCACTCTTGGCCAGAGCTTCTCGGCCACTGCCTTGTTTCTGCTCGGCCTGAAGATTGTCGGTGGCCGGGGAACCGACAACAAGAGCATTGGCTTTCTATTGCCTGGTGTCCTCATTCTAGTGAAGATGTAAGTTGGTGTTCACAACGCTTTGTGTTTCGATATTAATTGGATCTTTCTTGCATATAGATTGGTGCTGCCTTTGGTGATCCGTCAGACGGTGAACATCATGCAGTCGGGACAGAATTTCAATGATACCACGGAGCTGAGCACTTTCGGCTTTCTCTATGGCACTTTTCCCGCTGCCCCGGGCGCCTTCGTCATTGCCACGCAGTACAACATGGAAGTGGAATTGGTGAGGCGTAAAAAAATAAATATTTGACTTCTTTTTAATACCCTTTATGCTCGTAGGTTGCTCGCAGTATGGTCTTTTGCACGTTCATCTCGGCGCCTCTCATGTTCATATCCGCCAAAATGATATCGCTGACGAATCTAAAGCCTTTGGATTATCTGCACGAGCTGGACGCCTTCTCGTTTGACATTAGCATTGCTGGGGCAGCCGCCTGCTGTTGCATGCTGGCCCTGATGATTGTCACGAAGCGCTTTAAGCGCATGCCACAGCGGATTACCTTTTGTCTGGTGCTGTCTCAGGTGAGAAATGATTGCTACTGCTCTCCCAGAAGCTGTTATTAATGCAATTTCCCTATAGCTCATGTGCTGCATAGGTGTTATACTGTGGTCCAAGATGGAGCATGTGCAACGTTGGCCCTTGTATCTGCAGTTCTTTTTGTTCAACATTGGCACCTACAGCACTCGCCTTTGGACGGCTCTCTTGGCTATTTCCCTGCTCTTTCTGCAGTGCCGCAGCCTGTGTTTTGTGCTCAAAATGTGGCCCTATATGGTAATCAATTGATTTTCAATCCTCTCTTGCTATTTATTAATCGGAGTCTGGTTTTTATTTTAGTTGGTGTTCGCTTGGGGTGTGCCTGCCATAATTTCGGGTCTCCTGGTGGCCTTCGACTCGAATGTGATGTCAGCAGAGAAACATCATCCCAGCTTTCAATATGGAAATGCCCAGGCAGCCATCTCCGTATTTATGCTTGTCATGTGCTTTATAGGTCAGTTCTTAGGACACTTCTTAGTGCTCCTACCTCTCAAACAACATGATGATAAAACTATATACATTGAAAAGTTAATAAGCATCTGTCGTGACCTTCTTCTTGAGTTATTTTTCACGCTCCTTTTATGCGCTAGGTGAACATTTTAAAACACAAAAGTAACAAAATGCGAGCAAGTTTTGTTCCTGATTTCATTCTATGGTTTTAAATGTTTTTTCCCAGCTTTAAAAGAGTGTAATTGATACCCTCCTACATGGTCCTAGGCAAAAGTTATATTTCCTTGACCAGAGGAAAGAAGTGTGTGGCAGTTGTTACCATACTGTGATGCATGTAAAGTTTTCAATCTGATTTGTCTGTTGTGAAATATTTTGTATATTTTAATCTGAAGACTTTTGTAAACTGAGCTTTTCTTAAATATTTTGCAGTGACGGTCGGTTGCTTGGTGCTGCATCAGCGGTACAAAAAACGCTACGAGAAGTTCATGACATATTCACGTGAACTGTCAAATCCAGAGTCGGGTAAGCTGTTCGTTATTTCCCCTCACAAAGGACAGAATTTTAATGTCTGGAATCTTTTCGCCAGAATCTTCAGATTTGCATTCGACTGTATCTACAACCAATTTGCTAAGCCACACCGATATATCCTCGCTAAGGCAGAGTGTGCGCACTGCTTCGTATTCGTCCTCGTCGGACGATGATGAAATGATACCCACAGCCGCGGGAGTGCCAGCGAATAGAGCCAGTAGCAGTGGAGGCTGTGGTTCGGGCAATGGCAATTGCTGTTCTGGAGGCAGTGCCGTGACTACACCAACAACAACTAGCACTGTGGTGGTGGACATTGAGGATCTGCTGAGTCGCAATCGCCAGCGTACCAATGCTGTCAATCCCAAAGATCTAGACAAAATCGAATCTGAACCAGCCACAACCGGAGAGTATGTTAAACAATATTCTATACATTTCCAATGGAAAGTGCTTACGGGTTTGCTTTTCTTTCAGGATACGCAGTCACATGTGTAGCAGCTCGTTTAATTGCGGCCCGAGCACCTCACGTCAGAGCTGTCAGACGATTATCGAACGGTATGAGGATCAGACACGGCGGGGACTCGAGCCGCTGGAGCACACAAGCGACTCGGACGAGCATCAGACTCTGAAGCACACCGTTCTGCTGATTGCATTGCTGTGCTCCATGTTTGTGGGCCTGGCCGTGTCCATTTGGACATTGGTGATGGAGGGCATGTCGGGCATCTATCTGGAGCTCAGTTTCCTCGACGCTTTCCTCAACTTCGGCCAGGGTCTCATCGTCTTGGCCGTGTTCATAACGGACATGGGGGAGCTGCTCATGCCAGTGGTCAAGCTCTGGCGGAAGTTATGGTAAGATACGGGATGCGGGAAACCCCTTTGAGAAAAGCTTTTCATTTTCTTTTGCTTGACACAACAGGTATGGAGCGAACGTCGTCAGCCTGCCGCACTGGTCGAATGTTCGTCCCGAAACGAAGCACATTTGCGAACAGTTTCGCAATCATCATTTGGAGAACTGCAAGAAAGACATTGCCAAGGACCGAAGGTGGGTTTTTGTGGCATGCCACAAGCATAGCTTGTAGTTAGATAAAAGAAAATATTTAGGATTAGCTGCAGGACATTGTATCGGTAGAGAAATGTGTATTTTTATTTCTGAAACCCTTCCTGCATTAGAAATTTAAGCAGCGATACGAATAATCAGTCGGAAGATATGTTTGTAGGACATTTTTAATTTGGAAAAGTAGGTAAGATCCATCTGCGACCGTCCAGCACTTGATAAGTGTTCTTTCCCTTTCTATTTCATTCGATATTTGATAGACAGATCGTAGTACTGCCTTATCTTAGCTTGAACCTTTATTAACCTATTCTTGTGTCTGTGTTTTCACAGGTGGCGCATTCGAGTCTACCGGAAGGTGTTCTATGGCAGCGAATTTGTCAGCTGGCTCATCGAGGTGGGCCTCTCCAAAGACCGCATGGAGGCGGTGCACTATGCCCGGCATCTGGTCGATGGCCGGGTGCTGCGGCACATCAACAACGTATATCATTTCGAGGATAAGCTGCTGCTATACAACTTTTGCAGTCGCATCTAAAAGGCAAAGCCACAAAAAGATGAAGCAACTACGCCAAATTTAGTTCGATTTTTGTTTAGTTTTCTATATGTTTTGTAGGTAATTTTGTCTGCTGTGATTGTATGCGCCTTGCACACACACACACCTACCCACACACATCACAGCCTAGTGTGTGTGGGTGGGTGTGTGACAGAGAGAGAGAGGGAGAGGAAGAGCTAGTGAAATGTTTATAATGTCCAAGTTTTTTTTTCTGTAATGTTTATTCACTAAGTAGTTGCCTCGGGTCGCCCAGCTCGAGCTATATATAGTCTATATAGTGCAATATAGAATACCGAATACCGTAACGAATGGAGGAGTATACAAACTATGAGAAGAAAGTTTCCTAAACTAAACCCAAAAAGCAAGAGAGAAAACACAACGATATCCTTGTCACAAACAAGTGAAAACTGTGCATAAAACGTTTGTGGATAATAACCAAAGCTATAAACGAATCTAATATATATTGTAATATTATATACCTATCTGTATATGTATACGTACCTGTAGTGTAGTGTACACCCATCCCATGAATAAATATATATATACATATATATACATACCTCGCGTCGTGAGTCGCAAAGAACAAAACATTTACCATGCATTTGTGTCGCATTCAATTTCGGTTTCGATTTAAATCCAAATTTGCATTGTATTCCTTTTGGATTTCGGTTGTTGTTTTTTTATTGTTGTTTTGGTTTGTCTTTCGCTATCCCCCTTACCTTTAGGTTTTGCCATTTTTGTTCGGATTTTGGTCTTGCACGCGTCGCACAATTTGAGTCTGCGTGTTGGAAATATCAATCGAATCTGTTCTGTCTGTCTGTCTATCTGTCAGTACCGGACACCGCTCGGCAGCTCTATTAATTGTTCCCCCAACTTAATATTCAATGGACGATCCATAGAGGCGATTTTTTGGTATGCGCCCGCCTCCCATAAAGCACTCGCGCTGGAGAGAAGTCTCCAGTCTTCTCTGGGACAGATTTTTCTTTATTCAACTGCAAGTTCTTATCTGTTTGTCATGCAAAACAGTTGTAGAATGCAATTTTAATTGATTCTGTACAAAAACAATTTTCAATTCTTGCCACACCTACGTATACTGCACCATCGCAGAATATGCAATGGTGTGATATTTTTGTGCAAAAACTCCTTCACAGGATAGTTGGCTCCCATCCAGATCCACACTTAGATCTTTCCGTTCACCCCTCTGTGGGTCAAACTACGTTTAGCGTGAACCTTTTAAGGTTTATCAATCATCTGCTGTGTATTCTTTAATGCTTAATGCCACACCACAACACACTGTCTCACAAGAGTCTTCCCTCAGTGCAGCTGTGACTCAGCCAGGGACTCGAGGCAAGTAGTCCCCCAATTGCATTTCTAATAGTTATTGGGGGAACTAATATCTGGGCAGCCTGCAGGTTTCTGCAATTAAGCCATGTGAGCCCAATGAAGTCACAAGGTCTGGCTGGCCCTCCCTGGGGGGACTCGTTCCACTCATTTTGGCTATGGCTTCTCATTGTAAGAAGTACTGATATCAATTGCGAGCTATAATTGCAGCAAATACGCCACCAATTAGTCATTAAGATTGGCCATTATCAACAGAGGAATGAGTGGTTAAGCTCGAAGAAATGCAACACTCGAATCCAAAGTGCACTATATCCAAAAAAAAAAGAATGAAACTATATAAAAGGCTTTTGCCATCATAGATAACAACTTTTATTTTCAATCGGTAGATAGAGAGCATTTCATGTTCGTTGATGAATCGTGTACTATATCTTCTGTTTATTCAGTCATTTTCTGTTAATGTTTATCACGGCAAACATTTACAGAAATGTTATGTATGGAGTAAGTTCAACAAGGTACAAGCACTATATGACCTTATCTATATTGACAAATAAAAAACCACAATACGAATAGTATAACTCGAGCTGTGAATCCCTGGAACTCTCTCTATTTAGTTGCAACTCGAAAACTATATCCACTCGAAAGGTATTAGAAAGGAAGCATAGACAGAGAAATACCCAGAATCAGCGGAATCATCCATGACCTCATTCCTCCGCCCTCGAGTGTGCCATACACACAATTCTAACCCATTAATCAGACGCTTTATGTCTCAGTCGTACAAACAGTACGTTATTATTTATTAATTTAATTTTGCAAAACGCACCGAACTCAGTCTCTGTCTCCTGGGGGTTAGAGGTCAGTCAACCCTAGAGCCGACCAATTGTTGGCAATTGAAGGAAACTGAAGGACTCAAGTGCGGGGGGAAAGGGACGAAATATATGGGCTGCTGTCGTCCTCGGCATCCAATTTCGGGCCTCACAATTAATAGACGCCAAACAAATTCCTTGCGAAGCACAACAAGGATATCAAGGGATAGCAAATTCAGGGAAAACATTGCGGTTTTTTTGTTGCCTTTTGGCCGGAATTAACTAAAAATAGTCCTAGCACCATGACGTCCAACAGGATGGATGGAGGGATGTCGAGAACACAACCAATTCGCCGGCAGGACGACGTCAGCATCCCACACTCATTGAGTCATCAATTCTCCCTCTAGTTGACCCGGAAAACCGCCGCCTCTTGCCACAGTCGGAGGCTCTTCCTCTCTTCCACACGATGCAGCATTAAGTTTCCAGTTGCGCATTCGCCGCGCAACGTACCGCCCAAAATGGATCTTGACATTGGCCATATGACGATTTGGGGCTTCCGCTTTGGTTCACCACATGGATAATTTCTCGATAAAAATGCGAATAGTATGCCCGCGAGACTTTGATCTTAAATCGAAAATTACACCATTTAATTTTTGGCGAAATCTTTCAATTTGATTTTGATGCGAATTTCTAATTCGATATTCTTGTTATTTTTATTTGCGCCACCGAAATCCATAAAGTTTGCAGGAAAATTACACGAGAAATTACAAACCGAAAAAATCTTAATTGTTAATTTTAGTGGACCGTCGAGCAGACGGCAAAGCTAACCACCTTCAAGCAGACCGCAAATTGAATACTCTTTCTTTTTCACGCTGCAATGATATTATTTAATATACATTTTTATATATTGAGCAATTTAATCGAAAATATAATATCCGAAGCAGTTAAGGTTCTGCAACTTTTCAAACGATTTAGATATCGGAATGATCTAGGCACACACATATGTACGTATGTATGTATGGATGTACATATGTTTGAATAAAATAAATGTTTCCTGGAGCTATTCGAAATAATATTCCAAACCGATTAGACAGTTTCCTTTTGAATCATACACTTGTACATATGTGTGTAGAAAAAACTTAATTTTTGGGACCATTGCAAAGATTCCCTTAATCATTAGCATATATGTGTACATATGTATATGATTATGTGGATTCTTTTCTGTTGCATCGGCGTTCCGTATGGTAATTCCGTCGTTGCTCATCGCGTGTATATGCCATCCAATGTACATATATAGTGATTCAGCTTCTATATGGGTTTAATGGATACGATAAGGTTACATTTTAGAAACGGTTTGTAGACGATGAGAGTGCCAGTATGACGCTTGCGAATGTTGTAGGGTATACGCGTAAAGCAATAAAATTTGACTTGGTATTTTGACCGTACACACACGTCCATAGACGCTGGCACGAGCTGTGCATTTTCGATGGGGTGGCTCGCTCTGTCAGTGGGGTGACCGAGGGGTGGGCCACCTAGAGCGCCAGCCCGAACAAAACACCAAGCACGAGTCGCACAGCGCGGCCCGGTCCGGCCCGGCCCGATCCAATCCGATCCAGAGCCGAGTGTTTGCCAACTGTTGAGCGGACGCAGCAGCAACAGCAGCAGCAGCAGCAGCAGCATAGCATGAAGGAACCTTCTCCAGCCGCCACCCACCCACCTATCTACCCATCCAGCAATATAGCAATACAGCTTTCAGCAGAGCCCACAACAGCAGCCGGCAGCAGTGCCATTGCCAGTGGCAGTGGCAGAGGCAGAGCCGAGTGCTTTGCGGAACAGTCATTCTAATTCGACGCCTGGCTGACTGCAGACGCACTCGGAACCACGGAATCGGAGTGGGAATCGGAATCGGAATCGGAATAGTACTCAGTATTTCAATCTAGGATCGAAACGGTCAGTGGCAGTGGATCTGGATCTGGATCGAACGGCTAAACAAACGCATTTGGCCAAGTGTCGCGCGGTGCCAGGCCACACACTCCAATCTCTAATGAAGCAGTGTTTTGGCTAAATTTTTAGTTAATTTAGTTCCAATTTGGCTATCTATCTAAACGAGTTTCCAGCTGTGTTTCCCCGCCCCTTCTCACCGGTGTGTGTATTTTTGTTGTGTGTGCGTGTGTTGTGGCAGGCTCATTTGTGAGGAAAAAAAAGCTTAATTTGCGGCTCTGTGGCAAGACACATTTTCACCTGAATTGCAATCAAGTGCAATTATCAAACGAACAGCGAAAGAAAAACAAACATTAAGATAACCGCCATGTCTGGGGAGACAACAAACACCACTCCGCTGCTGGACCTGCTGATCGGGAGCACCAGCAGCACCACCGCTGCACCGCCGGCAAAGGCTCTCTATGCGAATCGGAA
The DNA here is from genome assembly GCA_005876895.1 of Drosophila azteca. Taxonomy (NCBI): domain Eukaryota; kingdom Metazoa; phylum Arthropoda; class Insecta; order Diptera; family Drosophilidae; genus Drosophila; species Drosophila azteca. The sequence continues at coordinate 6,266,700 of VCKU01000011.1, forward strand.
CCGTTTGATCTTCAGCCTCATTGTCATGGGTCTGGGGGTGTTTGGAAATTCGCTGGCTCTCTTTATTTTGGCGCGCAAAAAGCACAACAAGAACAGCAAATATACACTCATGTTGCGGTAAGTGCATTTATACACTGCTCAAAAAACAGATGAAGATTTTCCGTTTACAATGTTTATAAAGAATCTTTCAGTGTCAGGGAGAGTGATCCAGAAACTATCGAAACTCCTTTATAGGACTTCCCATGGTATTTACATATCTTTGGGCGTTTTTTCTCTCTGTGCACGCAGTAAATCCATTAGCTTTATGTTTGCCACTGTTTGCGGCCAGTTCATGGCTGTGGTGTGAGTTTGTTCAACCCGTGCTCTGCTCTCGGGGCTCCAACCACTAGTTGCGACTAGGCGCCTATGCCTATGCGGGCCCCGATTTACATATTCGGAATTGTTTTGCTGGATTTTCTATTAGGTTTCTTGCTCTGCTCGGATCAACTGCGTATCTTATCACTGACAGGATGGAATTTGGCCATTTGTTTCTGTAAATTCCCTTGGTTTCCTATTCGCCAGTCGGAGTCTGCTTTGAGTGGGCTTAGGATGGGGATGTGGATGGGGATGGGGTGGAATATGCGCGCTGTTTTTTCAGTTTTTCAATTCAGCTCACTTTCACAAGAAAATTCCTTGAAATTTATTCGAATTAATAGGTCATTTATCAGCATATCAGAGACCACCCAAACTGAACACTCTTTCGTTGCCTCTTGATTTTCCTTTTTTTTTGCGCTGAAACAGCAGTGCGTATACGTAATGTGCGTAAATTGCTGGCGACAGCAAATAAAACAAATTCCAATCCAGAGAGGGCTTGTGGGCTTGAGGGCTCCTTTCGAGAGAGCCCTTTGATCTCTAATTTGATTGATGGAACGCGCCCAGTGATTGACACTTGAGCCTTGTCGACAAATCAGACGCAATCCCAATGACATCAGCAAGAAAAAACCATAGATGAGGATGGGGATGGGGATGAGCAAGGGGGTACGGGGTACGGGGAAATGGGAATGGTATTCCCCCCGTGCAATACATCTCTCACATTACATCACACAAACAATTATTATATTTGCTCATTGCAATTTCACCAAAACATTTCGCATTTCGCATTTCCCATTTGGGAAATTAGAAATTTTGAAAATGTTTGCTTCGTCAAAGTCAATTCACGCCCTCTAATGAACAGTTCCGTTCAGCCGCTGCTACTGAAACTTTTACAGCACATCATAAATCTCTATTTTTAATCGGTTTATTGGTACATACATACATACATATGTATGTACATATGTATATAGTATATATACCTGTAAATACTATATCTATATATTATGACTCTATACTCAAATAGAAGGAGGAGGCATGCCTATGCCTAACAATTAGCCGAACCTTTGCCTGGTCCCACCCCTACAAAATGTATTCTATTATTGGGAATGCACTATTTATTATTAACTCTGCGACAGAGACAGATGATTTATCCATGTCACAGCTCAAAATAAACAAAGAAATTTTCACTTGAGTGTTGGCTTTTATGATCTTAAAATAAAGTGTAAGCTGTTCGGAAATGTCTCCATTTATCTGAGAGCAGAAAATCAAATAATGATAAAACTAGTTGTAGAAACGATTTCTTTGCAATATGAATGAAAACTTAGGTATGAATGAAAAGTAGAATAGCAGTTGCGGCTATATAAGATTGTTTATTTCATTGTGAGCCTAAGACTGAATCATTTAAGATCCTCCATCAGAATCTGGAACTATCTAATCTTTATAGACTGATATACCTATAGGTTTATGGCCTTCAATTACTTCCTTCCTGTCATTTCAATCAAAATATAATATACTTTTATTGCGTAAAAGCAAGGCAATTATTTTATTTATTTATATTTGAGGCAATAAAATCTCCAAAGCGATCTCAACACACGCCATTCTTTGAAGTACTTCTCTTGGTAGCACTTTTTGCAAGTACAAATTTCCTCGATAAAGATTATTAAACGTAATTTATGGTTATTTAATGCAAAATATATTGTCCGATTATACATTTCTCTTTGGTGGGTATCCATTGATTCTTGCTTGTGATTCTCGTCACGTCCGGTGCAACCAAATTGGTTTGCGTTTGGTTGTACACCTGCCATATGTGGCATAACTTGAAAGGTTTCCGTCTTATCAAAGTGGTAATTGATTGGAAATGAAACAGGTCTTCGACTACCCTCAAGCTTATCCCCAAAATGTACCTCTATTCCAGATGCCTAGCCACCAACAATCTGGTGGCTCTGCTGGGAATGCTGACCACCTCGCTGCTAAAGTACAACATGCACAAGGAGGGGGATCACTCCGATATGCGGTTGGACTGTGTGGGGCATGTAGTGTGGCGTTTCTTTGGCCTCAGTTCGGGATGCATTGCAGCCGTAATGGCCGCTGAACGTTGGATGGCCCTGGCCCGGCCCTTCATCTACCACAAGGTGCGACAGAGTCTCTGCTTGTAGATAGATCATATCTCAACCAATTCCCTCCCATAGCACATCACCTATGAGCTGATCCGGAAGAGCATCAATAACATTCTGATTGCGGCCTTGATCATCACGTTCTTGCCCTTTGTGGGCTTCGGAGCCTACATAGATGAGTCGAATCCGGACAGGATGAAGTGCATACGATATCGTGATGCCGAGGGCTTCTGGAACAAGGCATACGCTATCGTATTCATGGTCTTTGGTAAAGAAACGTCGTAATCCTCACCTAGAAAGTATTTCTAATAGAATCTCCTACTCTAGGCACCCTTCTGTGCATCGTGATCGTGACCTGCAACCTGTTCGTGGCGTACACCCTGATGTTCGTGATCGGTAAGAGTCGCACGGCCAAGCGGCACATGCACTACGATCTGGTTCGGGACAAGGCCAGTATGCAGAGCATCGACCCGGAGAGCAGCAGTGGCACCACCCTCTACCAGACCCAGCACAGCACTGGAAGCGGCAACGGCAGCCACCACAGTGCTCCACACAGGCAGTCGTCCCGGCAGTTCCACCATAGCGTCAGTGTTACAATGGCGGGCACAGAATCCTCTCCGGTGGAGATCAAGTTTGCCAAGCTGATGGCCTTCCTGAGCATCTCGTTTGTCATCTGCTGGATGCCCCAGATGGTGGGTGGTTCTCTCTTTTTAGTCCATCCTGTAACTGGAACTAAAACTTTTCCCCTCCATAGATTGCCATACCCTTGGCCATTGCCCCGGATCGCGTTGACAAGAAAAACGTATTCTTTCTGATTGCGGATGTCCTCACGGCGCTGCACTTCACATCGGATCCGTATATTTATGTGCTGAGTCGCTCCAAGTCCATCAACTGGTCCCTGCTGGGCTGCATCAAGCGCTGGCGCAGCGGCTGGCGTCAGGGCGGCCTGCGTCGCTCCCAGAGCGATCAGAGCCGGATTCGCACCACCATGACGGAGGCGAATACTCTTGACTGTAACTTCAACTAAATCTCCAGCTCCATCTTCAGCACTCTTCTCCGCACCCAAGTACTTAACTGTAAAGCTATGTCCCGTGTGTATTTGTGTCCTCACTCAACACACGGCCTGCCCCAGATACCCTTATGTGTGGACACCCCCTTCGAAACGGACCTCTCGAAGGATCCCAAACCCGTCTTCTAGTCTTGTAAGCTGTAAATAATATACCCTTCTTTGTTCGAGTATTACCATATCAAGGCTTTCTCTTTGTGCTCAGATCATCACATAATCTAAGAATCGAAAACCGATTTCCACAACAATACACATACACACAAACATAGTATATGTACCTATCTGCATTTTTATAATAAAGTGTCTATTGTATAAATCTTGGGAACATTGGGATGGAAACTAGTTCGCAGAATACCTCCATGAATTATTTGTGAACAAGATTCGAGTACTGAAATTTATTTTGTTATTCCATTTTCAGGCCCGAGAGCGATCGTCCAGATGGGTCCACGTGCTCGCAATTTTTGTATACACTGTACGATTGAGTCGCAGGCACCTGTTGTCGAGGAGCATTTGCTTTTGCGACTTTTGCTCTACCTTTTATATGGTATGACAGCTTTTTTCGTATATTTTTTTTATCTAGGTATCACTCGGAACCACGGAATCAAGATAAGAAAATACCCCATTACACTTCTCGTATAAATTTATGTCCTATCTACACATTTCCTATTTTAATCCGTTTGCAAACTGTGAACAATGAATGCATTGATCCAAGCACATACATATGTACATATATTACATACAAATCTTCCTTTAACGCTAGGTTCCATTGAGATTCAGTTTTCCTTATCTTTTCCTTATCCAAGCAAAATAAAATCAAGGGTTTACTTTACAACTACGTTTGTTTACTTTTTGTTTATTTTAAAATTTATATGATTACATATTTTGAATGGTTTCTTGGATTGTTTTTTATGCATTGTAGAGGGTCGGGGACGGGACGCGAGGTCGGGGGAGATGAGCTTCAGTTAATGCGAAAGTCAGTATCAATCAATCAAGTTGTTTGTCTTCTACCCCCGACAGAAGTTCGTCTTCAATTACAATGTCTTCAATTGTTTCATCTCTCCGGATGATTGGAAAAGTATTCTCTCATTTGCTATTTCACATTCATAGCTTCTTTGTTTTTCATTCTCTCATTTTTTGTTTGTGCAAAATGCTATGAAAATGTCAAAAGGGAGAGTGGTTGTTTGTGTGTGGGAGGGAGGGAGCGATGATGGGGTTGATCGGTCCATGCGATGGAGTGTCTGCTGCTTCCTTCCGGTTATTTGCATATAGATAAAGATTATGTTAAATTATGTTTAACTCTCCTCGATCTGATCGGATCCACGTTTTGCGATCGATTTATCATATCCTCCGCCTAATAGCGGTTGTAGCGGCCGCGAGCGCGCTGACGCTGCGGCGTTGCCTTGGGTCCGGCGGCGGCCCGGGCGGGAGTGGCCTTCTTGGCCGGCGATGGGGATGCGTCTGGGGTACCTGCTGGTGCAGGTGAAGCAGCAGTAGCAGCAGGAGCAGCAGGAGCAGCGGCGGCCGGGCTAGCAGCGACTGCCGGAGCAGCAGCCTTGACCGGAGTCTTGGCGGGCTCTGGCTTGGCGGCAGGCGTTGCCGGTGGGGTTGGAGCTGCCGGCTCTGGCTCGGGCTCTGACTCGGCTTCCTGTTCGTCATTGGCCTCCTCTTCCTCCTGGCCCTCCATCTCCTCCTCGCCGTTGTCCTCGCCTTGACCATCCTCGCCCTCTACACCCTCTTCATCACCTTCACCCTCGCCCTCACCACCTTCGGGGTTGGCATCGGCCATCTCGAAGTCCTCATCATCACCAGTGGCCTCCGATGGATCGTACAGCTCGCCCTCGCCACCCTCGGTGGTCTCACCCTCGGTAGCGGTGCCCTCGGCGGCAGGGGCCTCAGCCTCCTCGATCTTCCGCTTCTTCCGCTCGTTCTCCTCAAGGGCGGCGGCGGCACGCTTCTGGGCGATCTTGGTGTCGCTGGACTTCTCGTTGATGAACTTGAGGAAGTTGCGGTGATGGGTGGCTGTGCGAGAGTGGATCTCAGCGGTCACCTCAGTGTCGAAGAACTTGCTGCACACGGAGCATTCGAAGCACTCCAGCTTCGAGATGAGGCCGGCACCAACGGCACGCTGCCAGTTGTATTTGGGCAGACGGAGGTCCACCTCGCTGGGGATCTCGTCGCCGTCGACAAAGTCGACAATGCAGTCCTCGGGGTCAACGGGCAGAGCGACCTCCTCTTCCTCCTCGCCCTCGTTGAGCTCCTCGCCCTCCTTGGTCTCGTCGGCGGCTTCCTCGCCCTCCTTGGGCTCCTCACCTTCGGCCTCCTCGCCCTCGGCTGTCTCACCTTCGGCACCAGCTTCCTTCTTGACCTCTGCCTCACCCTCCTTCTTCACAGGCTTCTTCTTCCGCTTCTGGGGCAGACGCAGATCGCGCGTCTCCTCCTCCTCGGTGCTGATCGGCAAAGTCTGTCGCTTGCGCTCGCCCACCTTGGTGTTGCTCTCGGCAGCCTTCTTCAGATGCTCCGCGGACAGCAGATGGGTGTCGAAGTCGATGCGAGTGGCGAACTCCTTGTTGCACTCGATGCACTTGGGATGCAGGAACTTCTTCAGCTGCAGATGTCCCTCCGACTTGCGATGGGTCGAGATGTGACCGTGGAAGTTCAGATCGCACATGGTGCAGTAGTCCAGCTGGCGCTGCTTGCTCTTGCCCATGCGCTTCAGCCGATCGAACTCAATCGACTTGAGCTGCTCGGCGATCTTGGCCTCCTGTCGGATCATGTTCGCCTTCAGCCGATAGCTCTCCTCAATACCCTCGCGCATCATCAGATGGGTGCGTCCCTTGATGTGATTCTCGAACGAGTTGGCGTCCCACATGTGCTTCTTGCACAGATGACAGTAGAACATGTCATTCGGCACGCTGGCATACGGCGAGTCCTTGGTGGGGCTACACATATGGAGACGGATCATTGGATAAAGAAAAGAAAGAAACTTCATTAGCATGGGCTCTGGAATAGTATTGGGGGACGGATGTTGAGGTCTGGTCTGGCTCTAGGGAAGATAATACAAGATTTAAGGAGTTGGTAGAGACAGATAGAGAGAGCTCTTCGCGCTGCAATTATACTTATGATACGTAGGAGCACAGCACAGGCGGCAACAACAGATGGCTTACACATTTATATATTTTTGCATCAAAATACATAGATCAACATCAATTTCTGGTGCGTTATGAGATGAAACATCAAAGAGAAGCATGCCACAAGAGATTAAGATTTATTTAAAGTTCAAGTTTTATAACAGACTTTTTGGGAGCAGGTGACACTGCAACTCTAGTCGAGCAAGCAGACGACATGTATTTTGTTTTTGGATTCGTGGGACCGAGCCTCGGTCTCCGTCTCGAGTCGAACAGCCATGTGCCTCAGTCATGTATTTTTATATTCGGACAAATTCTTTGCAACTTTTCGCTTATGCGCTTGTGTCTAGCTTGGGTCGTCGTTGACGAATAAATCTCGGAGCAATGGGAGCAGTTTCGGGCAAGGACATGCCCACCGTGTAAAATTACAAATCGATAACTTGATTTCTTCAACTTTCGTGGCATATTTCTCTTTTTGCGAATAGTAACATTAATTAATTACTAAAATTATTTTAGCTCAGACATAAAAAGTATGATTTTCTACACATATAGAGACGCCACGAAGTCAAAAAGGTTTATGTATATTTATCTACTGAACCCGATGATTAATGGAAGTTATTACCGTTTTTCTGAATCACAGACATTCACAACTATTACTAGCATTGGACTGAAGTACGTTCTTTAAAATCATTTAAGATTAGGTAGATTAAGTGTTATATGAGAAAGTTCCGTTAAGCATAGCATGCAATTTCTCCGAGATTCAAAATGATGGAGGTATACTAGAAATGGATTGGGGTGGGTGATGAGAAATCTTCATCTTCACTATTAGTCTAAGTGAAAGAACAGTTTACGTTGCTTATGTTAAGGCATTTGAATAGAGGAGAGAATACGAGAATCAAAAGTGCCAAATTGTCTCCAGAGACGTCTCCCGATTATCAGTGGAATAACTGAGGAACTATTTGTGACAAAATGATGTTTTTCATCGTTAAAATTGGGTAGATCGACTGGACAGAAAAGCTTACGCAAATACAATTGTATGTATCTCTCGTTCTCACTGCATGCTTTTCCCATAAGGCTATCTCTGTTTTTGGCAGTTAGTTAACAAAGTCGGATGTCATGTATGGCCATTATAGACTGCGTAATCTTAAAGAGTTATATTTCGTATTCCGATATTCTTATATTCATAATCTACGATCGATCGGTCGATCGATCTTCCATCTCTTTGACTTCGTAGCGATTCCAACAAATGAGTTCTAATCTTTACATGAACACACACAGTTATTAAGCCCAACCTTTAGGTTTATCTTTTGTAAAAATAATACTACGCAAAAAAATACATTATATATAATATAAAGATATATAGATATAAATATGTATATGTATATGTAGGTTATGTGTAATATAGTATAGATATATTATAGATTGTTGTTACGCATTCCCCTGAGCACCACCTCGCCCAAGAGGGGAGGGGTTCACCCGTACATAGCACACACATACACACACACATTGAATCGCTTGCACTAATAAGAAAGAGATAGAGAGAGTGAGAGAGAGAGAGCATCAACAAAAGGGAAAAAAAGGAAAGCTCCCTTTTCTGAACAACAATTTCTAGAACTATGTATATATAGAGATATATAAGTATATAAATATATATATATAAAAGTATATATATATTATTGAGATGTACATATGAGTGGGAACGCAATTTTTGAAGATTGGAAATTCGAATTCCTAAGTACTTATCTATTTATGTAAATAACACTCATATTTATATTTGTTTTTCTTTTGGTGAAAGAAATAATTCCTTCGATTTTGGTGGGTATAAAATATTGATTCTGTTGGTAGATTTTTTGTTTTTTTTTTTTTGTTGGAAAAGTTTTGTTTTGTAGTTAGTCTTACCTCTCGATTTTCTTTTCGCCAGGAGTAGGTTCCTTCTTTTTATTTTGGTTGGCATTTTTGGCCAAAAGTTTCTTGGCACGATCAAAAGCATTTTGCTTGCGAATACCGCCGCCGCCCTGCTTTTGCGGGGGCTTGGGACCACCACTGCCACCACCAGTGGCGCCACGATTCTGGAAGCCTCCCTGGCCACGACGATTATTGAGACGATTGCCTGCACCGCCGCCGCGACTGACCATCTTTATATATGTATATAGTGTGTGTATCATTTTATCATCATTATCAACATAATAAAGAATTTTAACATTTTACAATACAACATCATCATCATATTTCATTTCAACAAATTGCACACAGGGCACATGAGAAATTATCGATTGGTTATTGGTTGGTATTCGGTTTTCGGTTTTCGGTTTTCCGTTTATGATTTTAAACAAAAGAAAGTGACACAAAAGTTCATTTCAACATCGGTATTTGAGCATCGAGAGATATATATGAGAGAACAAGACAACAAATATGGCATTTTTGGGGCCATTTACAATATTTTTGTACGAGTAATTTATATAGTGATTTTACAGAATCAAATTAAGATTTTTCGATTTTTTTGTCGGGGGCAGGGGGGAAAATTGTTACACAGATGTATTTTATAGGTAAATACATAGATATATAGTTAATATATATATATAGATGGTATATAAATTTGCACATATAGCAGATTATATTTATTTTTTTAGTTTTTGGTGGCATGGTCAGATCGGCGGGGCAAGAGCGGTCAATCAGTCGACGGGGATATGATACGCGACATATATATGATATATATATTTGTGCAGTTGAAGTCGTTGGCGTGTGGCGGCCGAGTGTGGCGTGGCAATTATTTGTTTTGTTTTTATTTGTTTTTTGGATAAAAAATGGAAATCGGATTTGTGATATTTTTTGGTTCGGAACATTTTTCATGTTTCGGTCAGAGGCAGGAACGTTGAAGAAGAATTGGCGACGAATTTGCATTAGACATTTATAGATATTATGATATTAGATATTATAATTATTGTATTTGTATATGCATTTAGTTTTTGCATTTCATTTTTTTTTTTTTTTTTTTTTTTGTATTTCCCGTTGCACCATCAAGCAGTGTACCAGTACCAGATCGGATCGGTTTGTTTCGGTTTTCAGAGCAGAGCAGAGTAGAAGAGGGTTTTGGTTTTCACACAATCAATCAATCAATCAATAATCGAGCAATCAATCAGTCGCATTGGAAGCATCATCGACATCGACAGCATCGTTGGGTGGATGGATGGATTTCACATATTTTGTGTGTGTGTTTGGCATAGTATTGTGTGCGTACGCGCGTGCGTGCATGCGTGCGTGCGTGCATGTGCATGTGTTGCATTTCGATTATTTTCAGGGTTGCGCCCGAGAGTTGAGAAATCGAATTGTTTATTGATATTTTATTCGGTTTGATTTTTTGTTGCATGTTTGTTGATTGAGAAGAAGATGGCAGCATCAACAACAACAAGCAACACGCAACAGCAGCAACACAAACAACAACAACGACAAATGCAACAGCAACAGCAGCATCAGCAGCCGCAGGAGCAGCAACAGCAATAATTATTTTTATATAATATGCCGGAGAGCAGCGACAACAATATGAAGAATGCGCATTCGAAATGCACGATGCGATGCGGGTTTCGATATTCGATTCGATTTGTTTTGGAAAAGCATCGAATGTTTGTTTGGCATATTGTTTGGTTTTTTTGTTTTTGTTCGGTTTTGGAAGAGAGAATAAAAAACATAGAATTGTTAAATTAGAAAAGCGCTGTGAAAATTAGTTTTAGAGTCCAGTCCAGCCAGGAAAACTGGCATTGGATCTGATTTTTTTTGTTTGTTGGTTGAATATTTGGATAAATTCAATTTATGGTAAATTATGGTAAAAAGGTAATTAAATGCCTAAGTACATCTAGTAAGAGATCAATTACTTATCGTTCCATCTGGATTCATATCGTCATACTCTTTTCTTCGTTAAATGGGAGCAAGTGTTGGCGGTACATGGTTTTATAGGTACATTTTTCGTTTCGTTATATATGGCGTGTATATATCGATATATATTTCTTTCTATTGATTTTATTATCAGTTTGGTTATCTAGCTTCGATTTGTGCAGTTTTGCTCTACAAAAAAACTAAAAACAAAAGTTGCATTTTAAATGGAATAAATGCTTTTTATATTGAAAACCTTCTGCTACAATCATCCTCCTCCTTCATCATCATGATCATCATTCTATCCCTATCCCTACTATAAACTGCACAAATCCATCTTTATTTTTCTAACGATTCTCAGGTTGATCAACAACAAAAAAAAAAAAAGAATGTGGCTAATATTGGTTAGGTAGGTTGTCCTTGAATTGTTTTGGTTTTTGTTTTTGTTGGTTTTAGTAAACTACAAACTACAATTTGATATTTGGTTTTTTGTGGTTCGGTTTATCGTTTAAAAAGGAAAGCAATAACTACGTTTAGCAATTAATCAAACTAATCGATGTTAAAACAAATAAACAAAATATAATTGCGGTTCGTTCTGCGGTGGAGATTATTGCTTGGGAGTACACATTATTAAAGCACATCTTTAGTGGAGTCAAAACTGCCTTTTGAATGCATATTTATCCAGGATATATAGCTTATTAGCTGAGAAACTAAGAAATATATGTATTTCTCGTAATCATTCCGAAATTCAGACCGTGTTTAATTATGAAAACTGCACATACAGAGTACAGAAGAGGTGCAATATTAGACAAAAAGCTAAAGTAAAGTATCCCAAGATTTTTTGGTTTCCAAAATGGTACATGACCCTTTCAGAGGACCATTCTATAGAGATTTCAAGATTTGATTCATCCAACATAATATTGAAGCTAGAAAGCAGTCTCATATTGGGCTTATAAGAAATCGGAAGGAATACCACTATTACGTAGTCGTCTCGTCTCCTCAGCTCCACCACAGAAACTTATATTCGTTTGGCACACGAATATCAGTAAAAATAATAATCATTAAGATTTACAATTTATACATTTTGTTTTTTGTATTTCGTGACCGAAGTATAGATCGAATGGAGTGATTGTACATACCGGGCCACCACGCTGATTACGATTTCCCATGCCACCGCCGCCGCGCGGCAAGTCCAGCAGCGAGGGTGGGTTCTGGTTCCTGAACAGATTGTTCAGCAGATTGTTGGCCAAATTGATGGCCTGGGCGTTCATCTGTCCGCCGCCCTGGCGCATATTGTTGCCAAACTGTCCACCGCCGGGGTTCTGCGACTCCCAGGGTGACATGTTCATGCCGCCCATTCGGTTGGCGCCCATGGGTCCGCCATAGTTGTTGCCACCACCGCCGCCGCCGCCGCCACCAAAGTTGCGGTTACGGTTCTGGTTGCCACGGAATGCCATATTAATGTTGGCCTTGAGATTGTTGGCGCCACTCGAGTTTACTGAACGATGGTGCTGCTGTTGCTGGTGGTTTCCGTTGACTTTAACGCTGCAAGAGTTCAAGAGAGGATTAGCTGGATAGCTGGAGATTATCCTAGGACTGCACAGCACAAGCAACCAGAGGGATTGGCGTGGATGTGGGGGGTGAAGCATACCTGACCATAATTTTGATGAGCTACTATTGGGTTAAGTGGTAGGGATTTGGTTGGATGTGTATGTGTGTTTGGGTTTAAAGCGAGCAAATTACATAAAACAGGCTGAAAATAAAGCGTAACAAACATAAAAACAAAACAACTTTCAATGGTGCAAGGGGGAAAAATGATTTTTTTTTTAGTTGTTAGTATTTTCCTCAACAGTGCGTCAGTGTGGCAACCCTAAGAGCAATTACAGCCAAACCAGCCAAAGCGTGCGTATACACACACACATAAATGCACAGCACAGCAAGTGCTGGAGAAGAGACACTTGGCTTGGACCCCCTCGAAAAAGGGAGATGGAATTACTTTTGGCGCTAACGTGATAGAATTACATTAAAACCGGTTTACAGGTAGCACTCTGCACTTAATGATAATTATGATGGCCAATGAAAAGAACCTCAAATTCAGTACGTCCACAGCGCGGAGAGAAAAGCAAGATGGCGGCCGGCCAGAGAGCTAACGCTGTCTATATGTATGCATGGGTGTGTTTGTGTTCGTGTATGTGCAATTGATTGAGTCAGAAAGCCGGCCGGGGCCACCATGCAGGCCAGAAAGAGATGATAAACGCAATGAAAATTGCAGAAAAGGCAGCTAGCTGCCTTTGTTACTATATAATTTAAACTGAATTTGTTGATAGTTTGATTGGAAGTCAAGGCTCTTTCGAACTGTACTTTATCCACCCCCATTTATCCACACCAACCCTGTTAACATACAGTTCTCGAGGAAAAAATTTTTTTTTAATTACTTTCTCAGAAAATGCATACAAAAAATATCAATAATTACTATTTTCAGCGGCCCCAGACAAGCTGGCTCACAAAGAAAAAACAAAGCGAACAGAACAAAAAAAAAATTGCCAACAGATACACACAAAGAATTTTTCATAGCCACCAACCACCACAAAAGCGCAGAAATTGCGAGATATTTTTCACATGTTTACTTACGACTTGCAACGGCGTTTCTTTAGTCGCTAGTTATTCAACTATATATAAGTTAATCACACGTTTGCTGCCAAACTATAGCTGTGTTAAAAAATGGACGACTGCTGTGAAAAATATTACTCAAATATTTCGCAGGAACACACACATCCGAACGAGCGCAAAAAAGAAATCGAATGAAGTAGAGCTGGAGATATAATCGATGTTAGGGTCGTAGCTGCAGACATCGATAGTTTTTTCAAACATCGATTTTTTTGCCAGACACAGCTAAATTTAACATTTTTTCCAATTTGATATTCCGTTTAATATTCGTAGCTAACTAGGACCCTCAGGCTTGAGCACATAATTTTATACGATTGATGAATTAATTGTCTACATTTTGGTTAAGTTTAGTGACTCTTTTTTTTTTAGATTGTTTCTAAAATGACGTTTAAGCCAAGGTATAAAGTGAGCATGAAATGTCACGTCATTTGGAAACTTAACTGGTGCTATGGACGTATATATACCATACCCTTTTTCATTTCATTAATTTTACAATTATTTTTGACCCAATAATGCATTTGATGAATTTATTATTATTAACAAAGCGATCCCGATACCCATTTTCAGTCTTTATAAAAAGACCAAAAGCTGTAAAATTTTCTGAGATAGAGACTGACTAGTTTTTGCAATAATTGGTGCCTAGTAAAACCAACTTATCTTAAATTCCATAATATCCCTACCTAAGGGGTATGCAATTTTAAAAACTAAGTTTATTGGATTTGGTCAAAAATAAGGTTTAAAAAGTAATGTCAACAATAAGTCCCTTTTGTTACATGGCAAGTACACATTTGCTACTTATGAAAAATATATATTTAAACAGGGGAACAACTTGTGTTAAACAGTTAAACAGTCAAGCTTCCTCTTTCTTTAAAAAAATTAATTTTATTGAATATACGCACGTATCTTTGTGCAAGTATAAACACGGATTCTGTTATTTTGTTGAGCTATCAACTATCGATAGGTTCTCAGAACCGAAAAAGTTCTTTCGTATATTTCAGGGATGATATTTGTATGGAAACGATACAAATGCATTTCTTTCCACAGAAAGCATTTTGCAAACGAGCACTATCGATTTTTTTCCAACCCTTTGGCTGTTAGTTAATTTCAAATGTAAAAGAGAGCGCTGAATTTGAATGACTTCATTCGACATTTATTTAATTTGCATAAAACTGACGCATCTCCTGTGTGGGAACTATGGACGATGCGCCCTTTACAATGCGCACATACATTGTATAATTTACATACAAAGGGATTAAACGTATTAATTTTAAACGTTATAATAGGCAATAATCGTACATACATATACTAGCAATAGTTTTTTTATTTTGTTTTGTGTGTTTAGCATTCCGTACTACTGCTCTGCTGGCTTTTGTGTAGTTCATTAATTAAGTACCACAGCGTAAAGTAGGCTCAACAAAAAAAAAAAAATATATATGGGTGGCATATCTTTTCTTCTTTTCCTCTTACATTTCTTTCATTTCTATTCTTTTCTTTTATTCATTTTTTTTGTTTTTGGTGTTTGTTTTGTGTCTTTGTTTGTGGTGCAAGTGTTGGAGCGGGACCGCCACTAGCTGGCCTACGGGGATTAGGGGCTCTGGGGGTAGTGGGATTGGTAGTGTGGTTTTTTAAGCTACGCGTAATACAGGTGAGAGATATCCATAACACATTCACATACATTTACATTTAGATTTAATTGGTTGCAGGGTGGCACCCCCACACTTCTCAACACACATTTAGTTAACGTTTTGTTTTGTTTTAATGCTACATCTATGCGGGGGGATGGGGGATCCGTGGACTAAGTTGCGCTATTTAACACAGTAACTAGAGAAAACACTAACCCCGAATAAGTTCGCATCGATATTGTGTGTGTGTGTGTGTATTTGTGTTTGTGTGTGTGTGTAATGCGCTGAGGGACTGCTCGGATTAGAGTTTATTGGGAATTGGGATGAGGCTGCTCAGATGTCTGGTTGTGGGTTGGGGTCATACGCAACGTCTGTCACTCCTGGGACGCCGATTCCAAACTACTTGCTCTCTCTCGCTCTCTGTCGTCGTACATCTAACGTATTTACATGGCATCCGCCACAGGCGACGTCGCCTGACCCCGCACCTAGTAGAAGAATAGCAACCGTTCCTGGGCCGAGGCCGAGAGGAGGCGCCACGACCGCTTGATGCTCACATACTGGATGAGGGCGCGTATGCTAATCAGGAAGCCAAAGGCACAGATCAACCACCACAGCCAGGAGTTCTCGTGGGAGGCGAGGTCCGTCGAGTGCTTTACGATCAGGGTCCATTTGGCCAGGGACAGGCCGAAGCCGGAGAGGGCGCCATACCGGGCGGCGATTGTGTGACAGAAACAGGTGAGCATCAGGAAGCCGATCCAGTTGAACAGAAAGGCCACTATGAAGGCCGTGATGAACATGATGTCCGTGCCCAGCAAGTTGTCGGTGGTCGAGAGACTGTTCTCCGGATCACTGGCATCAATGGCGATGAACGTCAGCGCCGGCTGGGCGGCACGCACTGCAGCCGCACCGTCGCGCAGCGGATTGGGCGGCAGCAGTGGATTCGGCGGTGGCGGCAACTGTTGGTTCGAGGGCAGCGTCAGAAAGGCGGGCGGCAGCTCTCCATTAAGCGACTTCTCCATCTGAACCTCCTCGTAGGTGGGCAGCTTTCCGTGCATATCCTGCGGCAACTGTCCTCCCACCAACTCGCCGTCCTGCAACGGTGCCCCCATCTCATGACCGCTGACATGCGTGGTCAGCGACAGTGAGGGCATCTGAGCCTGCAGCGTGCCCTGTGGCCCTCCCACATTGGCCTCGTATGGCGGTGGTGCACTGAAATCGGCCTTGGGTGGCCCCAGCTGATCATCGTCGGAGTTCTGGTTGTTGTGCGGCATGACTGGAAGATGCAATAGAGATATGGGATGGTGGGTATTAGTAAGTCGATTCAATTAGTGATCCCATGCCAATTACTCCCAAATATAATTTACTTAACATATTAAAATATAACAGTTTTTTTTGTTTTAGTTAAAAGTTGAGCTCTTTCGCTCATTTACTTTTTCTCTTTCGTGTTGTTCTCGCTTTTATTAATGTTAATAGTTAACGCGGATGGCGATCGCTTGAATCAAGTTAAATTAATAATAAATAAATGGTCGGCTAGCTGCCAAAATTGCATTGCATTATCTCTAAACTCCCTCGGAGAGCTATCGGCCCTCTCGTTCGGTAATACTTCTGCTATCATTTTAGAGGCACATCAGTGGGCGCTTAATACTAGGGGATGTACATGTACATATGTATATTATATAGTCGTTATCGAATCGTTATCAAAATATACGTTAAAAGAACAAACAAAAAACAGACAAAGAACGAGGGAGGGACGGTTAAACATGTTAGACATTCAATAAAAAACTTGTTCGATCATTCATTAGTTTCGTTTAGGTTTCAGTTTCAGTTAAAAGTCGCATTAATTGCAGTGCCGGGGACGGTGATTGGAGGCCAGGGCCTGGTAGTGGGCCTCCTCCAGCGATAGGATCCGGCAGGGGGCGAACGGGCGTCGGACTGAGCGCATTGGCTTTCGGCTATCCACCTCGTCCATGCCATCGTTCTGGCAGCCACCGCCACCCACCACATCGCCCACATCGGTGCCGCTGTCGTTTAGTTTCTGCTTCTGTTGCTTCTCGTGGCGCATGTAGAGGATCACGCAGCACATGGCCATGAAAAGCAGCGCCAGGGTGGCCCCACTCACGATGCTGGCCTTCTCGAGCATCACGCGATTACGCGTGGGTAAGTAGGAGCCGTCGATCTCCTTGTATTCGCACCGTGGCCCCATAAATCCCAGCGCGCACTCGCAGTTGTACAGGATATCATTGTGGATCTCCACGGTGAAGCAGGTGGCATCGTTCAGGCAATACCAGGCCGCATATGTGGGCGGGCACTTAAAGGTGGGAAAAGTGATGTTCGGCCGCGGTGTCGTTATGGCCACGTTATCCGGCGGCAGTGTTGGCACGGGTCCGGGTCCAGGTCCCTCCGTGCTGGGCGGCGCCTCCGGCCGTGGCTTGGGCATGGGACGCGATGAGCAGGCGGCACAAAGCGTCAAGCAGCAGGCGCTGATTAGAGCATAGGCAAGCATCATCAAGCAGACAGGGGCTCTCATCTTTACGCGGGATTCGGAAACGGATTCGAATACGGATTCGCTCTTAAATCTAACGCATTTCTGGTTTACTTGGCTGGAATGTAGGTTTTGTGTAGGTTTTGGCCACAGTCTTTAGTTTGTGTGGATGTGTGTGTGTTTGAAAGAGAGGTGTGGTGTGTCTGTCTGGAGAGTTCTTTTGTGACTGGACGGACTGTGACTGGATTGGATGGCTGTTTGGCTGTTTTGGCTGTTTGGCTGATTGGCTGTCTGGGCGGCAGGCTTGTGTTTTGTTTTGTTGGTGCTGCTGCAAAACAAAAACGAAGTGCAATTAAAATCAACTCAAAATTGTTTTACTTGTGTGTGTTTGTTCGATACGATACGGTTCGGATTCGGATTCGTTTTTGTTTTATTCTTAGAAGAGAGGAGAGGAGGAGTAGGGTTTAATTTGTATTATTATTTGCCTGCCTATACCACCAGCCGAGCCCGAGACGCCCATGTTTCTGTTTCTGTTTATGTTTCTGTCTCTCTCTTTTTCACTACCTAATTGAAGGCAAGAACAAGAAAATCGATTTTCATAAATGTTGTATCAAAATATCATCGTTTATTTACCTGCGGGCGAATCGCGAACGCGCAGAGCTCAAGCTGCAGTTGTTTACACAGTTGTTATTTATTAATAATAAATTTCTCTTGTCACTCTCTTTGTCACACACTTGACAGTTTAAAAATGCACTTGAAACACTTGAATATACTCGCATATGTATGTATGTATCACGGATAACACACGCCCGCAGTTAGGTCTTTTCATTCAAAACAAACAATTTTCCAACGATATTCCAACTACTGATTTCTTGCTAATCGATTACACGATTACTATCGATGTTTGCAAGGTGGACATCATCACTGGACACAAATGCATAGGGGCATTCTAACAATTGATTTTAATTAAATTATATATTTATTCAAAAAATGCCGCCAGATACTGATTATATATTTTCTGCTTTGGAAAACTAAAATCAAATGAAACGCACATTGTTGGGTAGCACTGCTAGTAACCCAAATGGCTCCATGAGGAACTCAAATGAATGCTATCAATCTAAATTGATGAAACATTAAGTGCTCAAATATATTTATGTTTCAAGATTTAAGTGCACCTAATGTACACCACATCGTACATCGTATAGGTGTATTGGTGAGGTGAGATTGGTATACGTGATGTCCAAAAGTATAGTCCTTGAACTTAACCGTTAGGACTCGCTTCAACTAGGAGAACACCAAGATACACTCTCACTCCCAGTGATACAGGCACACTCTTGCTTCTATAAATACAAAAAGAAATACACACACACAGAGGCCAAAGTAGACAACTGAAATGGAAACGAGGACTGACAGGCACAAGAGTGAGAGAGGGAAGGAGAGGTTGGGAATGGGATGAGATGCCTGCTGCCGGCTGACAGAGGCACAAGATACAAATGCAATCAAGTTGACCTTTCGGTCAATTGAAATGGAAAGAAACCAGAATCGAGGGTAGAAAGAGCACACACACACACACTCAGCCCTGAAGGGGAGCAGGAGGGACGGGACCCAAAAATAGTTGAAGTTAATCAAGAAATTGCGTGAGCCGGAGCAATCGCAGGGTGAAGTGGCTCGTAGAGGAGAGATTGAGGTTGAGCCTAATTTGTGCCATGCAAATGCGCGCGTGTGTGCGACTGTGGGCGATATACGTACATATGAACCGGACATATAGTCGTAATAAACCCTGTAACAATGAGCTAATAGACCCGATGACGAGCCCCATGGGGCCTCCACCTGAGGGCACTTATCAAAGTCTCCGGCGAGAGGCGGAAGGTGAAAACAAAACGAATGCCGATTAGTGCAGCAAAAACAACAAGCTTTGAACGCTATTGATAAAGTGGGCGAATGAATGGCTTCCACAAGTGTGGATTTCATATGTGTGGATGCTAGGGTAATTACAGTTACCTGTAGATGAGTCAGATGTATTTGAAATATGGCAAAATTGCACGACACCAAGAGTGTGAGAGTGTCTGGGGAGGGAGGGAGTAACATGTACTCGAGCCATCACTCTCTAGAGGGAGAAAGCAAACAAAACCTGACACGACAAAGGCGTGGAAAAATTAGCAAGAAAAAAAATAATATAACGCAGTTTACGATTTCAGTCTCTGGGTCTGGTTTTGTATTTCTGCTTTGTGGCCGCCTGTTGATAAGAAATTTGAGCGCGTGGACAGCTGCTGTCTGGAAGGCGACTGGAAGGGGTTGACACATGCAGCAGGTGTAGAAAGAGAAAGAGAGAGAGAGGCAGCTGCCATGGCCAAACCAGTTAAACGGGACCAGTGCACAAAAGACAGATGAGAAAGATGCAAGCGGAAGCTGTCTGAATGGAAGGAAGGTCCCAGGCCACTCAAGAGGCAGCTTGAATGAACAGCTAAAGCACAGCTACAATTACATTACTGCATGTGTGTGTGTGTCGTGTAAGAACAGTAGAATGAGAGAGTTAGAGAGAGAGAGGGTGGGTGGCGGCACTGCAAGTCAGAACAAGTTTCCAAGCCTCTTTTTTTTTGCTTTTATACAAGGGCAAACGAATTAATTTACTTGAGTAAATATGAATTAAATAAACAGATGGACACATACTACTGCAAGCCTTATCACAGTGTGCAGTTTTTTTTAGCACCTTAGTGGTGAAATCCCGTGGGATTATTAATTAGAAATGTTAATTTTCCAAACAAACACGCACATATACACACACGCACACAGACGAGACACTGCTGCTTCTGCTCTCCTGGAGCCTGACGCTGTAAAACCGTTTCCATTTTCTCTCTCTATTTCTGGGCGCACTCTTTTACCTCTTCGATGCTCTGATCTTATTTCTAAATTAATTTTAAATCGAATTTCTTGCAGTTTGCCTTTTTCTGTGCCATGTTCTATTTATTCACCTTTTTTCCTCCTCTATGCGTTGCTGGCTGCGATTCGTTTCTCTTTTGCGCAGCGCTCAGCTCTCGCTCTCGCACGCTCCAATTTATTGATTTGGCCACAAAATTAATTGTTTGCCAAACACACACGAATACTGTTAATTTATTTGGCTCCGATCACAGACTGGACCCTTCGTTCGTGTTGATTTTTGCACTTTTCCAATGCAATTTAAACTAAATTTAACTCGATTTTACTTCAAAAACAAATGCACCAGTGTGACCAGTGTGTGAACTATCGATAATATATACCGTCCGACCCTCAGAAATATACCGAAAACTACGGTCTTATTTTAAAATTTACATTAAAAATATCGACGAAACTCATATTCCTCGATATTGATATTCTGTTTAATATTACTAGCTGAATAGGATATTGAACCCTGAAAAAATAGTTTGAACTGATAGATAGATTTTCTACAATCCCATTAATACTTTAATTTGATGGCAAAACGGCCCAGAAAATCCACCCCATTGCCTAACATACCACAGGACACTTACTTATTACATGGTAACTACATGGTTCGCAGGAGAGGTGAGGTTTGTATGAGCCTTGCAATTTTCTTTGGCTGCTTTTGCCTGTTGTCCCTACCTTTCCATAGCCCATTTCCTTTCCAGTGCCCTGTGATTTTCTTTCGTAGAAAACATACCCGCAAGGCACTTTTGTTCAAACAACCGCAGCATAAGCGTAAGTGAGCATGAAATGCGTAAGAAAACGTAAGTGAGCATGGAATGTCACGTCATTTGGAATCTTAACCGATGGTCTGGCGTTTTTATACCCTTTTTCATTTAATTAATGTTACAATTTTTTTTCCTAGCTGCTTTAAAATATAATTAATAATGTGTTTTACACAGATTGACATTTTTTGACCCATTAATGGACCCATTTCTGTATACATCTCGATCCCGATTTATATTTTTAGTATCAACAATAATACCACAAACTATAAAATTTCGTTGAGATAGCTTTAAAGCTAATTTATGCATTAGCTGGGGCCTGGTATGACAAACATTTCCTAAATTCTATAATATCCTTCCCTAAGGGGTATGCAAAATGTTGTGGGACAATGTCGCTCATTTCGCGGTACATGTTGCTGGCCCATACAAATTAATGTTGGCAACGGTAAAAAACTTAAGTGAGCATGGAATGTAAAGGAAATTGTTGGGATGAAAAATTAAATTTTCGGGATGATTTTGCCTCCAAAAAAAATTCCTCCACAAAATCCCTCAAATATATACCGCTGAAAAGACACTAAATTTAACCGATGTATGTATGTAGGTGCAAAGTCACAATAGATTATAGGAGATTATAAGTGGGTGCACACTGGTGGAGCGCGTGATTTATTTGAATTTGAAATTCAAGTATAGCATTCAGAGCAATTAGTCAATCAATCAATCAAAGCTGCACTCCACTGCTTACAGTTCCTGGGAAATAAATGTAAATTGATAAATTTACACTTAAATGTCAACAAAAATGTTCAACTTACGTAAAAGGGCAGCAATTATAGACGCTTCGCGAATCCTATTAATATTTGCATAGTTATTTATGTGCACTTGAAATTAGCTGGCTAGCCCAACTCCCATCTACTTAAGTATTTCCAACGAATAACTGCCCTGCTCGCTTTTTTTTTATTATTGCAAGTCTGTGCTAAACAGCTAAGCAGATGACTAACGGATCGATCTGTTTCTCGTATCCGTATATCTGAATCTGAATCTGGGTCTGGGTCTGGGTCTGGATACGACTCTGAGTAAGCCTTGAGCCCATTTTGTTTTCTAGGTTTTTGCTTTTTGATGAGCTGCTGGACTTCACAGTGATTTCCATGACTTATAATTAGCCAGACAAATCAATATCAATGTGGAAAAATAATAGATATGATACATATTTACATATGGGAACGGGTTTCGCGCACTTGGCGTGTATCTAGCGGCAATTAGCACCGAATTACAAACTGGTTAACAGTGCCAGTCGCTGGCGATGGGAAGCACGGCGCCTGGGATGGGATTCGCTCATAAAATAGGCTGCCACCGGGGCAAACAGCAACAGTTTGGGAGAAATTTCCCATCGGTCAACACATCACACCTCCACCCAGAAGACGAACATGAAGTCGATTGTAAGTCCACATCGCGCATCGCATCATCCTCGAAGACAACTTTCTCTATGGTTCTATTCGTTTCACTTTATAGATCATTTGCTTGGCCTTGTTTGCCGCTTGCCATGCGGCTCCCACTGAGCTTCCGGCTGACGTCAAGGAAGCCTCTGAGGCCCTCTCGCGTCCTAGTCCTATCGCTCCCGATGTCATCAGCGATCCCAAGCCCGACGGAAAGGTTGTCCTCCTGAAGACCGAGCCCACCCTGCACCGTCAGAGACGGGACGAGACTGCTCACCCCAAGCCCGACAGTGTGAAGGCCCACGAGTTGCTGCACCCTAATCCGCTTCGCCAGCAGGAATCGCTTGGAACCCAGATCCACGAGCAGCTGCAGCATGATGACAAGAAGTCGAAGCGTGAGGCGCACCACGAGGAGGGACATCATGAGGAGGGTCACCACGAGGAGCCCAAGAAGGAGGACGCCAAGGATGCCCACTCTCATGCCCTGCATGCAGCTGCTCCTGCAACCGATGCCCACAAGAAGTCCAAGCGCGAGGCTCACCACGAGGAGGGACATCATGAGGAGGGTCACCACGAGGAGCCCAAGAAGGACGAACCGAAGGATGATCATTCTCATGCCGACGCCCACAAGCAGTTAAAGCGCGAGTCCCACCCTGAAGAAGGTCACCACGAGGAGCCCAAGAAGGAGGACGCCAAGGATGCCCATTCTCATGCCCTGCATGCAGCTGCTCCTGCAACCGATGCCCACAAGAAGTCCAAGCGCGAGGCTCACCACGAGGAAGGACATCATGAGGAGGGTCACCACGAGGAGCCCAAGAAGGACGAACCGAAGGATGATCATTCTCATGCCGACGCCCACAAGCAGTTAAAGCGCGAGTCCCACCCTGAAGAAGGTCACCACGAGGAGCCCAAGAAGGAGGACGCCAAGGATGCCCATTCTCATGCCCTGCATGCAGCTGCTCCTGCAACCGATGCCCACAAGAAGTCCAAGCGCGAGGCTCACCACGAGGAAGGACATCATGAGGAGGGTCATCACGAGGCTGCCCTCCCTCATGCATTGCCTGCATCCGCTCCCGTAGCCGAAGCTCCTAAGCAGAAGCGAAACTCTCCCCCGAAGCCAGACGCTTCAAAGTCCGAGCATCACGATTCCCATCATCACCAGGAGGAGCATTCGGCGAAGCCAGACCCCCACGCCCACCACAAGCAGAGGCGCGAAGCTCCCTCAAAGCCTGCATCCGTGACTGCCCACGAGGGACTGCAGCACGATCCCAAGAAGGTCGAGGAGCTGCACAAGGCCATAGAATCGCTGGCCGCCAGCCACTCCAAGGATGCGCAGCGTCATCAGCGGGACATTCCAGTCCCCACTGAGATCAAGTCCACCTCTGCTCCAGCCAACAACAAGGCGACCACAGAGTTGGCGATTCCCATCCACCATCCCGTTTCCGTTGCCGAGCTGTTCCACAAGGAGAAGCCCGCCGACGCAGCCGGCTCCAGCTCCGAGGAGAGCAAGGAGAAGAGCAAGGAAGCCTAGGCGCAAGCCAAGGCCGCAGGCTTGCCCCCTGCTTATGTAACTGTGTGGCGATAATTGTCCCATCACGTTTTCCATAATGAACAAAAATCGAGATTGAAAAATAAACAAAAAATATTTACACGCTTACATAAACGACTTTTGCTAATTAAACACTAAATATTTAGGCGGGGGCTCACGCCACTTGGGGCTCCTCCGGTACGGTAGCGGCACTGGCACCGAAGTATTCGTCGGAGCTGTAGATGGGAACCGGCTGGAATTCCCCAGCGACGAGATTCGTGCGGGGCTGCGACTGAGCGGCGGCGGGATCTGCGACAGACAGCTTGGCTTTGAGGGGCTTGAACAGCAGACCCTTTAGGCTGTAGTCCGTCACATTCAGCTCCTGCTCTGCCACATCCACAGAATGTTCCACTTCGTTGAGATTCGCACTTACCGCGCCCACAAACACCTCCAGATTGTCGATGCGCGTTCGCAATTCTTCGAAATTGTCGCTGAAGCTGAGAATGCTGCACACATGGTTGGCCATGATCCCATTCGACTCGGCGCGCACCTTTTTAATGAGTAGATAAATAATAATAAATATTAAAGTCATAAATATCACAATTAATTGCAATTTCGTACGGATGAAAGAAGAGTCTCGAATTCATCGAGGCGGGCCAGCATATCATCGATGTTCGTGCATAGCGGGTTGATCTCTCTGTCCAGATCGGCACTCTGTACGATCTTGGCATAGTCCTGAGACACGTTATTCATTTCCGCAGCCATTTTAATAACAGTTTCAATTCTTATTATTATTGGTCAACAAGCACACCCAAGTGTGTGCACACCGTTAACCAACTTAAGCCACCATCAAAGAACCCTTAATTAACCCCTTGCAGCTCGAATTGAAAAGAAAAATGTAAAATACAAGTGTGTGCACACCTGTTGGCATTTAGCTATTTCAAGCCAATTCAAAGAAATTTTGCAGTGTTTGTCTTCGGATATCGGGATTTAAAGAAATATATAGAAAAACATCTGGGAAAAAGTCATTATTAAATACAGCTGCTTGAAAAATAGGGTATGTAGCAAATATGTACTTGTCATTGATTTCCGATCATGGACACAGAACGATTAACCCATTGTAAACCAGTGGGTCTTAAAATACTCTCCACAAAAATGATAGAACTTGAAGAACTTTTCCGCACTTCAGGTGAAAGATATCGTAGTCATGAAAAGAGGAATGATAGTATGGATCTATAAGAAGAATTTACATGCTGCATTATTTTGCATGGTTTAACTCAAGTTTCTCGCCTGTTTAAATAGAGGGTCGTTCAGTGGATTAAATTCGATTTTTTCATCGGTATATTTCGGTATATTTTGGTAACTCGACGGTATATCTCTGAGGGTCCGACGCCTGCGGAAATTGTTAACTTAAATTATTGATTTGCGAATAAGATTTTGCGGACTGGAGCATCATGAGCGGCTACCGAGGAATCGGAGGTGGCGGCTTCCCATACAGGAAGCCGGCCAGCTCGGGCAACAACATGAATGCAGTACCACCGCCAGCAGTGCTGAATAGTCGTGGATATGTGCCAAGGGGAGGTGCTGTTGGAGTCGCCGGTCGCGGTATTCCACCAATTCCATCAGTCAGTGGGACCTCCAAACAGGGCTACACAACGCTGGACTCCATCAGTCAGTACACCAACTCCACAAACTTTGTGGGGAAACGTAAACAACACACAGACGACGACTACTTCGACGACGATGATGAGCAGCAGCACAAGGATTTGGAGCAGGCGTACATACCGGCACCAGGATCGCCCGGGGCGGGGGGCCCGGACAAGAAGCAGGAGGAATCCGACTCTGATGAGGATCCTCTGGAGCAGTTCATGGCCGGTATCAATCAGCAGGTTGAGAAGGAAAAGGTCCGCGCTGCCACACAGCAACCAAAAGCCACTTCTGCGCCGCAGCTGGAGAAGGGTGTTCGTGGCGACATCGACGACGAGGACGATGAAGAGAGTTACTACCGCTATATGGAAGAGAATCCCAACGCTGGGCTCCGCGACGATGGCTCCGACCAGGAGATCGAGTACGACGAAGACGGCAATCCGATTGCACCACCCAAGAAAAAGGACATAGATCCCTTGCCACCCATCTACCACTCGGAGATCGAGTATGAGCCGTTCGAGAAGAACTTCTACACGGTGCACGAGGAGATTGCTTCCCTGGACGAGGAGGGGGTCCGTGAGCTGCGCCACACTCTGGGGGTGAAGGTCACCGGGCCCTCACCGCCCAATCCAGTGACATCATTCGGTCACTTTGGCTTCGACGAGCAATTAATCAAGGCTGTGCGAAAGGCTGAATACACGCAGCCAACGCCCATTCAGGCCCAGGCGGTACCCACCGCACTGGCGGGCAGAGACATCATAGGCATTGCCAAGACGGGCTCGGGCAAGACAGCTGCATTTATCTGGCCTCTGCTCATGCACCTCATGGATCAGCGAGAGCTGAAACCAGGCGACGGACCCATCGGACTGATCCTCGCCCCCACCAGGGAGCTCTCGCTGCAGATATACAACGAAGCCAAGAAGTTCGGCAAGGTGTACAACATCAATGTGGTCTGCTGCTATGGCGGCGGGTCCAAGTGGGAGCAGAGCAAGGCCCTGGAGCAGGGTGCTGAGATTGTGGTGGCCACGCCGGGCAGAATGATAGATATGGTCAAGATGAAGGCCACCAATCTGAGGCGAGTGACCTTCCTGGTGCTGGACGAGGCGGATCGCATGTTCCATATGGGCTTTGAGCCGCAGGTGCGCTCCATCTGCAACCACGTGCGTCCCGACCGTCAGACGCTGCTCTTTTCGGCCACCTTCAAGAAACGCATCGAACGCCTGGCCCGAGACGTGCTCTCGGATCCGGTGCGCATTGTTCAGGGCGATCTGAACGAGGCCAATCAGGACATCACACAGTCGGTGTACGTCTTCCCCAATCCGCTGCAGAAGTGGAATTGGCTCTTGTGCCATCTGGTCAAGTTCCTCTCGGAGGGCAGTGTCCTGATCTTCGTCACCAAAAAGGCCGATGCCGAAACAGTGGCCAACAATCTACTTGTCAAGGAGCACAACTGCCTGCTGTTGCACGGCGACATGGACCAAGCGGACCGCAACAAGGTCATCACACAGTTTAAGCGCAAAGAGTGCGACATCCTGGTGGCCACCGACGTGGCTGCCCGCGGCCTGGACATCCCGCACATCCGCAACGTCGTGAACTACGACATTGCCAGGGACATTGACACGCACACGCATCGTATTGGTCGCACGGGTCGCGCCGGAGAGAAGGGCAATGCCTTCACTCTGGTCACCGACAAGGACAAGGAGTTTGCGGGCCATCTGGTGCGCAATCTGGAGGGGGCCGATCAGGAAGTCCCCGAGGATCTCATGGAGCTGGCCCTGAAGAGCTCCTGGTTCCGCAGCTCCCGCTTCAAGCAAGGCAAGGGCAAAAAGGTCACCAAAACATACACGGGACTGGGCTATCGCGAGCCCGCACATGGCGGTGGTGGAGGAGGCAGAGAAGGAAGAGGATCCGGAGACAGAAGCGGGTCTGGAGATCGATCACCATCGCGCGGTAACTCAAGGTCTGGCAGCAGCTCCGATAATCCCTTCACCAAGGAGCCAAGGCCCGCCTCTAGTGCCGGCCCCGCCACAGATCGCTATGCCGCGATGCGTGAGGCCTTCCGCAATCAGTATAGCTCCCAGTTTCGGGCCTCTAGTGATCGCACTTGGGAGGAGACGGTGCCCCAAGCGGGGGTTTTCGCTGCCCCGGCACCGCCGCCACCCCAAGGATCATCATCGTCCTCCAGCAGCAGCGGCGGCAGCGGCAGCAACAGGGAGGACTCGAAACGCGCCAAGAAGAGTCGCTGGAATTGAGCGATCGAGAAGAGAATTGAAAGTCTTGAGGAACTCTTTTTATTTCTTTATATTATTTAATGTGTATTTGCTTTTGTTCCATCATTTAAAATTACATCTTATGGACTACATTTAAACATATATATATATATATTCAGATATATGTTCATTATAATTTACGTTAGTTAAATACTCGTATGTACAACGCTCTCCGCTCCTTCACTCCTACACTCATTCAAGCATCGCATCGCTGACGCATCATCCAAGATCGGATCTTCAGGAGATCCACAAAATAAAAAAAAAAAAACCTTTCATTAATCGTAATCTTTTTATATGTGTATTTTATTTTGAATAAAATCACATTTGCGCATCTCTCGTCGTACTCTTTCCACAATTCTTCTTTATTTAATTCATATTCTGCCTGAAGTGCGAGAGCTGGAATAGTCCCCCAGTCGGAGGGGGGACTCCCCCAAGTTATAGATCTTGAAGCTAATTGTTCTTTTTACGAAATATTGTTTTACAATGAAACCACTACGAATTTTGTTTTTCTTTTTTTTTTGCTTTTCTTTTCTGTTTACGATATACGTGTATACTATATAATAATTTTAATATGATTTCTTTTTTCTTTGATATAACATTGAGAGAAGAGATTTTTGAGATTCATTTAACTACCACATTGAGGCGATTTTTTGCGTTTAATTTTCGATTGTTTTTTTCTTGTAATGTAAGCGCTGGAACGGGAAAGGGGAAAAAGCTTAAAAATTTCGCTATATTTTTGAATATCATATCGTATTGTGTGTTCTCCGCTACATACATACATACATATATCGGTTATCGCTCTCGTTCTCGTTCGGTGTGTGGGTATCATACATACAATATAGTCGTATATATATAAAAATTGGTCCATTGGTAACCACATCGTACGAAACATATAGAAAAACTGAAACAAAAACGAACTCAAATAATACGTAAATCATATCGGAATTTGTGTTCTGTTCTCGAAATAAAACCCAAAAAAGAAAAACTATAAATCTCTTATCATTTTTAGTTTTTTGAAATACTTTTGTTTTTTCATTTATTATTATCATTATCATATATGTATATATATATATATATATATATGTTTTAATTAGCTTTGTGTGTGTGTGTGTGTGTGTGTGTGTGTGTAGGGGAGGGGGCTTGGGTAAGGGATATTCTTGTCGCATATATGTATGTATATGCTACATACATACATCATATTCCATTTATTTACAATATATTTTAGAGCTAGCATTAAATTTGATTTACACTTTTAATAGTTGTTGTTTCCCTCTACACTCCACTCCACTTCACCTCCTTCTATTTTCTCCCCTATTTATGCGCTTTCTGTTTTAGTTTTCTCTGTTCCTTATTCATAAAATGTTTTGTTTTATCTTCTGTTTTCGCTATAATTAATATAATTCTTAATAATTTTTTTCTGTTTTTGTGTTAAATTTCGATTATCTTTTAAGTCAATTAATCTTTTATATTCTGTAGATTTAGGCATTCTAAAAAAAAAAAACTAAAATTATGCAACAATTAAAATGTAAATATTTTTTTTGTTTTGTTTTTCATTTTATAAATGTAATAAAATTGTTGGGATTTTTTTGTTGTATGTATTTTGTTTTTCTCATTTATTAATGCTTTTTGCTTTTGTTTGCTCATGCTTCTAATCTTCTGTGAACTGTTGCTGATTTTCCATTCGCCTGGTAATACTTTGTACAATATATTTAAAAAAAAAAAAAAAAACAGAAACAGAAACAAGAAACATTCCACAAAAAATTAAAATAGTTTAAAAATAGTAATGCAAACGCAAAAAGTGTGACATTTCTGAAGGGTTCGATCTCGATATCTAAATCATATTTCTGATGCTGCCGCTGCACTGCTGCTGCTTCTGTCGGAAAAAAATTACACATTAAATTCGTAAATTTCATTGAAGGAATTTTCATGCTCTCAACTAAATGGGTTTTCTGTGCTTTTCTCTTGCTCTTTTTTGTTTTATATGGTATAATGACTGTTTTGTTAGTTTTTTTATGCTTTTTGTGGTACATTTTTTACGTTTTTTCTTTCATTTTTTCTTTGTTGTTGTTTGTTGTTTGCTTTTTAAATTAAATGCCAATTAATTTAATTAATTAATTTTTAAATCACATTTCATTGTTTTTCAAACACGGGGGCAAATACACAAAATTGTTGCTTTCTGCTGCCGCTGCTTGCTGTTTCTCAATTGTTGCTGTTGCTGTTGCTTTTGCTTTTGCTTTTGCTGTTGTTTTTCTTTTATTTTGTGTGACGAAACGAAAAATGTTGAAAGTACGCGACTTTTTCTTTGTAGTGCAGATTTTGTTTTGTTTTTTCTTTTTCATTAAAATTAATAATACTATATACAATTTATGGTATTTCTGCCATTACTCCTTCATTCTCCTGCATTCTCTCTCTCCCTCTCTCTCTCTCTCTCTCTCTTTCTCTCTCGTGGTATAGGATCCTTCCAAATTTTAGTCGAACAATGTGGCCAGCAGATCATCGCTGGCATTGTTGTTGCTGCTGCCACTGGAAGGAGGCGTATTGAGGTCTGGTTGGGGATCCAGGTACGAGAGGATTTCCATGGGATCCACATCTTGCAGAAGCTGCAAAAAAGTAATCAAACAATTAGCTCCAGTTCTCCGGGTGCCAGGAATCCTTCTTCCTTTGACTTACATTCAAATCATGCGCCGTATCATTGATGCCTGCCGCTGCAGCATCGAAACTCTGCAGCTCGGCACTCAGATCCGTCTCCGTGAACTTCAGCTGTGTCTGGCTGTTCATCAGGCTGTTCAGCAGCTGCTCCTGCTGCTGCTGCTGCTGCTGGTTCTCTGCACTTCCCATACCACCCATGCGACTGGGCGTCCCTGGTGTCTGTGGAGAGTTGTGCCCCGTGCTGCTGCTGTTGTTATTGTTGCTGCTGCTGGCATTTGGTGTGCCTCCACTGATGGGCTCGTTGTGGGAGGAGCTAACACTTGGAGGGCCACCCGGAGTCATGGGATGGCTGACTGCCCCAGGCGTGTGCGGTGTATGGGGCATCTATTTAAAGAGGAGAAATCAGCAATAAGCATCTGTCTGTAAGAATATTTCCATCTGTCATCTTACCTGATCGCTCAGAGACTTTTCCATGGCATTTAGTTGATCCAAAGAGTTGACACCACCATCGCCATTGGACAGACCGCCACTGCCGTCGCTGTGGTTGCCACTGAAGTTGTCATAGCTGCCGCGACTGCCACTGGAAAGAGAGGAGGTGTAAGAACCATTAATAAGTAATTATTCCCAGAGATGATGATTAAAAGGTTTACTTACTGCTGATTGCCCATCATATTGCCACTGGCAATAGAGTTCATGTCATGCATATTGTACGGACTCATCGCCTGCGAGTTGTCCCACGTGGGGAGCTGTGTGGAGCCTGGCGACATCACCTTGGCCATGTCATCGCAGAGTTCCTGCTTAACGACAGGCATCAATTCCTGCTTAATGGCAGGCATCACACTGGGACCATTGCTGCTGATGGGATTGCCAGTAGGAACATTCGAGGGGGTAGATGCTCCTCCACTGGCAGCGGATCCACCAACTGCTGGGGCATTGGGCATCCCACCGTTGTGCTGCAGGGCCCGCCAGTTGGCAGACGAATCAATGATCACCTCATCCACATCCGAGTTGCTCAGCGTGTTGAGAATGGCCCAGATGTACTGATCGATCTCCAGGGTGTCGGTGATGGCCGACTTGCTGCACTCCGGACAGCGCCAGGAGCCCCGCTCGCTGTTGATCATCAGATAGGCCTCCAGATCGAAGCATTGCACGTGCTTGCACTCGTGGCCCCTGGCGGGCAGACGTATTCGAGACTTGGTGATGGGGCACTTCAATGAGATCTTGGTGCACTGCTGCGATGGGGATACTTCGGCACCATTGCCCACCGCTTGGCCATCGGGAGGCAGGCCCAAATTCCGCTTGATCTTCTGCACGCTAGGCTCGAGCGGCAACAGATTGCGTTTGTGCAACGTCTGGAGTACTTGACGCACCGATGGCCGATGGACTAGTTGCAGCACAAACAAATGCGACTGTGTAGAGGGATGAAGGAGGATTCCATGATTAAGGAGTGCTTCTTTGGAGGATCTCTGATCTGATTAGTACTTACACAACAACAGGAACTGGCCGTCAGCTGTAGGGTATTGCGTCCTGGCTGGCACACAGCCTTCAAATAAAGCGGACGCAAAGCAGTGCTGTTCTTCTCGGATCGCTCGATATTGAGAGGCGTGGCATTGGCGGAGACGGTGACGGTATGCGGCCAATTGGTGTTCATCTGGCGATCATCCTGATGGAAGCACTTCAACTGCAGCTCCAAGTCGGTGCTAAATATCCAAAGATCCATAATTAATAAATGATCTCTACAGATGGATATGATCTCCACAATGACTTACCGGCACATCAGCGTATTGTAGACATTCTGCTTCAGATGGAACACATGATTGCTCACAGAAAGATTGTGCAGCAGACGGAACGGTGCCAAAATGATGCCATCGCGTACCGGGAATGTCAGTCTCATTTCTTCACCTAGAAAGTGAAAAGATAGCGAGCGAAAGGTTAGCGACTGTTAGCGCCTCGAGGGTGTGGATCTCTGCAGAACGTACTGTTATCCATTGGTGGCTTTATATCCGGATTGGGGCTCACGTATGGGACACTGCATGCGGGTGTCAGTGGCGGCGTTGGATTACCAGGAACTGGACTGTGCTGATAGTTTTGCTGGAAACCTTGATTCTGGTAGGGATTGCCTGTTGTGGCCACGCCGCCACCCGGTCCCGCCGGGCACATGCTGCCGCCGCCTCCTTGTGGCATTCCTACGCCATTGCCGCCACCGGCACCCGGATAGAATGCTCCTCCTGGGCCGCCAGCTCCTCCATATCCCACGCCGGGCACACCACCGCCCGCTTGCGGCATGAAACGCTGCTGCTGGCTCATGCAGCCGGGACCGGGTCCCATGCCAGCGCCTGCCATGCCACCAGGTCCCATGGGTCCCATGACGGGTCCCCCGTTCGGACCCATTCCATTGGCACCCGACATGCGACCGTAGCCACCGCTGCCGCCAACCATTGGTCCACCCCGACCATAGCCATTCCCAGCTCCTCCCGCCTGCATCGGCAGTGGCACGCCCCCTGCTCCGGGATGCATCTGCTGGCCGCCGTACATCTGCGGCGGCTGCTGCTGCTGCACAAGATTGGGATACACTCCGCCCACACCGCCAACGCCTGCTCCGGCGCCAGCCCGCTTCTGGGCCATGTGCATCTGCGGATGGGGATACGGTGTCATGCGACGCTGCTGTTGTGGTGGCGGCGCCTGCTGCGGATATCCGCCATTGGCCATGCCCTGCATCTTGGCCATGGGATTCATGCCGCCGCCCATCTGCTGGGCCGCCTGCTGTTGCATGGGACTCATCCCTAATCCTCCATTACTTCCTGGGCATTGACCAACCATTGACATGTTTTGCATTTGATTCATGGGCGTCATCTGCAAGAAGGCAGCGAAAAAGTGGGGTTTAGAAGGGGGAAATCAGAGGGAAATCGGTGGGAAAAGTGGGCCGAATTCCACTTCTAGTCCCAGGAGAGAGGAGAGCTCCAGAAGATCGTTAAAGTCTGGTGCAATCATCCCCTCATTGGAAGGCAATTAGCCATCACTTAAAAGTTCTGGAACTTCTGTTGGTGGCCGTAAAACAGCTGTCCATTTGGAATCTCCCTCTCTCTCTATAGAAATGAAATCATTCGCTGCTTTTGGGTGCCGGTACTCACTTGATGATGCCTCTGTGGTCCAATGCCACCTCCTCCATTGCCATAGCCCATGCCCATTCCCTGGCTGCCATTGTAGCCGCCTGCCTGTCCACTGGCTCCTCCGCCGTTCATGTACTGGGCATTGGACATCATGCCACCATTGGCGCCCGGATGCATGCCTCCACCCATCTGGAAGGGGGGAAAAGAAGAAATACCTCGTAGAGAAAAAGTCTTGCAAATATTGGACTGCTGCTGGGATGCTCACCTGACTGTAACCTCCCATGGCATCCATTCCGGACATGTGCTGTTGCTGTTGCTGCTGCTGCTGTTGCTGTTGGTGTTGCTGCTGTTGCTGCTGATTCGCTGCCACCATCCCAGCTGGATATCCCTGCTGTCCGCTCTGGACGCTCGAGGTGCTCAGGCCTCCCAGAGAGGCAGTGGCACCGCTGCCGCCGCCACTGGTGCCTCCGCTCGTGAGCGAAGTGAACTCCGAATTGGGGCCAAAAGTGTTGTTCAGACTGCGCAGGCTGTCGCCTCCGATGAGCTCATTGCCGAGCATAAAGTTGCCACCTGCCACACCTCCTCCGACACCTAATCCTCCGGATCTCTGCTGCTGGTGATGCTGTTGCTGCTGTTGCTGTTGCTGCTGCTGTTGCTGCTGGTAGGCCAGAAAACTTTCGCGTTGTTGCTGCTGGTATTGATGCTGCTGCTGTTGGCTGTAGTACTGCTGCTGCTGCTGTTGCTGCTGCTGCTGCTGTTGCGGATGTTGTTGCTGGTGTTGCAGATGATGCTGCTGCTGCTGCTGTTGCTGCTGTTGATCGAGACTGTTGCTGTTGTTGTTGTTTGTGCTACTGCCACCCGGCGGTGAGATTTGGCCCCCTGTGGCTGGCGCCCTTGAGGAGCCCGCCTGCTGGTTCATTTCATCATTTTTCCTGTAATAGTCCAAGCAAAGGTAATACCACGAATTAGTTGGCATTCTGGCACGACTTTTATTCGGTTTCGATAACTTTGTGGGCGTGACTGCCGCTGCGACTGCCGCCTCCTTTCCATACAGCGCATGGCAGCCCTTTCCCCAAACATTATTAGCCAGAATGAATGCAAAAATGCGAAAAACGCGAAAGTTTCCCAAAGAACTTTGAACCAAAAAAAAGGTTAATAAATTTTGAACCGAAATGTTGGCGAGAGTTGGTCAAGAGAGTACAAGAGTATGACAAATGGGGAAAAGCCACCCATCACAGAGTTTGAGATAAATATATGTATATTTGGGCAAATATGTACATCGATTTTGGGAATTCTCTCTCCCACATCTATGTACGTATGAGGGCCGCTCTTATCGCTAAAACTTGACTCATGTGCGACCTCTATCGATGATGTCAGCCAAGGGGCCATGGAGCTTATGTTCATGTGATTTCACTCCCAAAGTATACCCCCATCCCCCCTCACCAATCTCTATCCCCATCATGCGCACCCATAGCCATATCTCCATCATCGTCATTGTCAACGTCATTCATGATTGTTGCTGTTGCTGTTGTTGCTGTGGCAATTGCAATTGCATTTTCATTTTGCTTCTCCACCATCTCCTCTTCTCCCCTTTGCTCAAACTTTTGCATTGCACTTGCTCAGGCCGTCTCTGTTTCTCCATTCTCCATCTCTTTTTCTTGATTTGCTGTGACATTTAAGCCCCAAATGTCAAATGGGCTCAGGGCTTACATTTGTTTTCCCATCGCCCACCCCATCACCCCTGGCCCGGCCCTACCATCCATCCCCATGGCCCACTCTATCGAACCATCTCTCCACTGCCGACTGCCGACTGCGGACTGCGGACTGTGGACGGGCGGCGTAGAGGCAACGGCAACGGCAACGACACGGCAACCCTATATTCCTAACCTCACATTCATTGAAATTGTTGTCGCGCATTCGTTTTGATGGCGCGACTTTTAAGGTAAAAATAATTAAGCATATTTGCCAGGCATCCATTAAACAACAAAAGTAATATGAAAAGCATATGAGGCGACAATAAAAACAATGAGAAGCAATAGAGAAACAGAAAACGCAGTGCAAACGGATAGGGAGAGGGGACTGTACTGTACTGCACTGCACTGTGCTGTCAAAGCTTTGGGGCTACCCTACACTTGTATGACTATGATGCTAATAGATGTCTGATCGAAAATAAAGAAGAATAGAGGGCAGATTCGAGACTAGGAATACCCTTTAGGTAGAGCATACATAACTGTACCGTCAATTGCAATGCAAAGGAGAAGTAACAGAACCAAAGAACCCGCAAGTCGATCTGGTGCATACCCTAGCGGTAAGTGACATTAATCACTGGCTTTTTCTTTGCTAATCAACTAGAGGGAGAGAGAGAGAGAGAGAGTGATATACTCCGAAAGATCAGTACATGTGTACCCTACGTGCCACAAGTAAAGGGTAGGATTCCACTCGCACACCAACAAAAAAAGAGAGTAACACGCTCCCAATAATTGCGCATCACATCCACAAAAGCCAGCGCCGCTCAAAGCAGCGGCAAAGCAGCAAAACAAAAGCAAATAAAGTTGCGGGAAGGGAACAAAAACTCACAAAACGTAACACAATACCAACAAAAACAACACCAACGACAACAACAACAACAACGAGAAGAACAAGATCAAGAGAAATAACAACAACAGCAACAACAACAACAAAAACAACAGCGAAATGCAAATAAATAGCACATTGCTAAGCGATTGGCTGATAATCGCATGACGAAAAAGCCCAGAGCCCGGCAAAGTCTACAAAGATCGAGAGGTTGAGGGCAGAGTACATCAAATAATAAGGTAGGGCAGTCCAAGGGACGCGTCCAGACGGGGGCAACTTGAACTGATTCGAGATAGCAGTGCAAAACCAATGCAGGAAACTAGGGCAGCCACTGACTGCAGCTGCCTTACCTTGTGCTCAATATGCCTTGCATGGAAAGAGTTAGACGGCGAAGGGGGGGGCCAATGGGATGTGGGGAGAACCTGAACCTGTGATTGCCGCGAGACTGCGACGATAAATTAGCATTGAGACTGCTTGCCAGCCACTGCTTGTGGCAAAGGGGGACGACGGGGGAGAGTGGACCGCAACCACTGGGGAGTGGAGCGGTAAATAAAGCAGTGCAAAGCAGGTCATTAGGTCGTCGGACAGTACCGTATGGGCGGGCGGGGGCTAGGAAAGACTAGGATAGCCCATAGCATACCTCAAGGCTGCTTGCGGCACAGATTTCCATCTCGCTTTATCAAATATGACCGAGTGTGAAAAATGACCTTCGGCATTGCTTAGATAAAAGAGAGCAACGCCAACCCACATATGTACATAGATTGTACAGCAGGATAGAGTGGCACAGAGAAAGAGAGAGAGAGAGGGGTTGGGGGGAAACAAAGTTGTTTTCCGATCATATAATCATCGTCTCATTATGTGAATTGCACCGACAGTTGGAGAAGTGTTCCAGCAGGAGCGTAGCATGGGGCGTGGGGGAGGGACAAGGGACAGGGGACAGACGATAGACACATCTCTGATGTGACGGCCGCTTTGCTTTTGCTTTGTTCGAATTCTCAGTCTGTTTCTGCCTTTTGTACTTTGATTAGATATAAATTTCTTCATTGATTAGATAAAAATAAAGCAAAACAGTAGAGACGGTTAGGACGGTTAGAGAGAGAGACAGGCACACACAGAGACGGAGACAGAGAGAGAGAGAGCGAAAAAGTAAAGCAGTTCAGAGGTGGGTGCCGTTCCATTCCGATGGAGAGACGCGACACGTGCTGTGGCTGTGGGAGATACTACTCTGCCTTCATATCGGAATCAGTGCACGATCTCTGGCTACCTCTACCTCTCTCTGTCTCTCTGTCACTCTGTCTCTCGTGTAGCGCTCTCTCTTTCTAGTGTGGCTTGTGTAATTGTAAATTTGTGCGCACTTTGATTTGCTGTGGTAATAAAAATTATTTCTCATTTGGCACACGAAATGATTTCCGTATGTCCCACAGCCGCCCAGAGGCCAGAGGCGTAGTCAAAGGTGTTTTTATCACCAGCCAAAAGGGGGTGGCGGCCAGAATGCCCAAAGAAGGGGACCAGAGGGAGCCTTAATCCACCGACTTTTTAATGGACTTTATGTTCACAATTTATGGCTTTATTTCGATATGAATTATACGAGTTTTTTCTCTTGCTTTGTTTCGTTTTGTTTTGGGCAATGCGACAGGCAAAAGTCCTTTATAGGATATGATGTCTGGCAAAGTCTATTATATTTTTGTGGCTAAAAAACAATCTATCTTTTCTCTTTTCTGATTTAGCTCCTTGTTTTTTGTTTTTGTTTTTTATTGCTATAATTGTTTGCGTGTTTGTTCTTGTTGCGGCAGTGCTTGTCTCTCTCTCTCTCTCTCGCTTTTGCGCTTTTATTTTTACAAACGATAGACGACCCAACGACAAACGACAGTTGGCGTCATGTAACAAAAGCAACGTCACATACACGCAGACACATAGACATAGTCACAGACACTAGTAATATATACAGCCGATATACACATACATATGTACATACATCCATAGCGACATCCATATAGATTATGTAAAAGTGTATTTCCATAGCGAGCGGGAGCCGAGTGCCGCGAGACCCTGAAATATTGTGGAGACACGTGCGTGGAGAACCAAATGACAGAACGAACATTGTTTTTAGACAAAAATCAATTTCGTGCAAAGAGTGAAATCAGTTTTCCTGTAAGAGCTGGTGGGATCGGGTAATCGGGGGGATATCATCCCCATACCTCCCTCCGTTGGGGAAAAGGCAATAACACATCAAAAATGTTTGATTTGCTCTCTCTTTTTTTGTCTTTCTTTCTTTCTGTTTTTCTGTCTTTCTGTGTTGCCCTTTCCATATGTCCCGGCACTCATCATTCCCTCACACTCTCCACCTCTCTGTCTCTCTCTTTCCCTCCCTTTCTGGTATTTTCATTGTTTCGCTGCACTCTCCCTCCCTCCCTCCCCCCATGACATGCGTTTGACAGTTGTTTTTCAAGGGTGTTTGAACGCCCTGATGCCCTGCCTGATCCCCTGAACCACCGAATAACCGATGCTAAAAACCCACCCGCTGCTGTCCCTCAAACACCAACGTTGCATTGCACTTCCAAAAATACAAAATACCCAACAAAAAAACCAACATTTTTTTGTGTTTTTCCTTATGGCAGGGCCAGTTGTCGTCTGTCTGCGGATTCATTTTTCTCTTCCATATTTCCACTGTCACGAAGCGGCGTCTGGGGTGGCAGTGGGGGGCTGCTTAGGTGGGGTAGAAAGGGGCTGGGAGGGCGTTGTAAGGGATAGTCCCCGATATGATGGGTGAACACCCAGCAGAACCTTTTTTCTCCTGTCTGTCTGTCTGTCATAGAATTTTGCTGGCGCCTGTTGGTATGCAACACTTTCGGTCGGAGGTCGGAGAAATTTTCAACTTTTATTTCACATTTTTCAATTGAGTTTTCCCGCGTTATTTTCCCTCAATTTTCCCACTCTTACGGTTACCCTTAAATATCGCTTTTCATAATTTATTTGCCCCGTGCCACTCGACTTTCGTGGAACGCAATGAGAAATGAAAAATGAAAAATAAAAATGAAAATAAATCAACATAATAGACTCTCGATAGCAGAAAATAAAGCCAGCCAGCCAGCAACCACCAGAAGCAGGAGCAGCAGCAGCAGTAGCAACCCTCTTCAGTGCTGCCACACTGAAGAGGGGTGAGACATGATGCATGAGCATGGGGCATGAGGCATGAGGCGCATGCAACAAAATATATAAAAATCGAACCGAGACACACACAAAAAAATCCAAAGAAATGGCACAATTTTTGATTAAAAATCCGAATGCAAATAATACGGATGGTCAGCGTTTCGCATTCAAAAGGGGGGGCATGGGGCAAGGGGCATGTACCACAGGGCTGTTGTTGAAATATGTGCAAAAACATATTCCCCCTTGAACAACGATTCGATCCAATCCCCCACCCTTCTCCTCTGCAACTGCCCCTGTCCATGCTTTTTACAAAATGTTTGCCTCAAACTTTTGCATTTTGCGGATTTCGAAAATGATTTTTGTAAATGTTTTGCCGCTTGCGGTGGTGCATCCCCATCCATCCACCCAACATTGTAAAGAGAGAGGCAAGAGGCAAGGGAGTAGGCAAATAAAGGGAATGCTATGCTGTGCTATGCTGCTGTGGTGGGGTGGTGCCACCATGTGGCATGAGTAATATTTGAAATATTGTTGTGTTTCCTCCACTCTGTCTCTTATTTTGTGTTCGAATGCTTTCGGCACCTGTAACTGGATTTTATTTATTGGCAAGGCCTGCCTGAATCGTAAACTGTGCAAAAACCCTCCTCTATCTCCCCCCCGCTTCCCCTACATCTCTCATATGCCACCGCTTTCCATATATTGCGTATACGCAATGTGTTTTTCTGTTGGCCATAAAACATTTGCCATTTATTCATGTAGTATGTGTGTGTGTGTGTCTGTGTTTTGGCTGATAATTTGCATACTAAAATGTACAATTGGTTATGGGCTTCAATGCACTACAGTAGTCATTGCTTGATGAGGAACAGCTTTGACCCTCTTCGAGGAGTATAACCAACGCCCAGAGAGAGATCTTTCACAGATAGCTCTTCTCTATATTCTCATATTCTCATTCTATTTGTGTATTCTAATTGTTTTCTGTTCAATTCCAAATTGCATTTTGTCGTTTAACTTCTCGCGATAGCCATTGCATTGTTTATGTCTACCTGATATTGTAACCGAAAGCATTTCCGTTGTCTGATGATGGCTTTCGATGGGCATTCGTTGGCTTGATGGGTGTTTTCTTTTTGGGTGAGTGTACGGCTCTATGGGTCCTATGGCCTACCCGAGGTGTTGTCTACGTTGTTGGGCGATAAACAAAACTAACAACAGACAAAAAAAAACCCCCCATCCACCCCACAACGAAGGGAGGAACGGATGGGGGGTAGGGGAAGGCAGGGTCTCCTTGTTACAACACACGCGCTAATCAGAACGCTAATGGACGGTTGAGGTGGAGGTGGAGGAGGGCCCCAATGTGCAGTGCCCCTCCCCCTTCCGCCCATGCTCTTCTCCTATCAATCAGCAAGCGGGTGGAGCGGGCGTGTGGTGTGGTGTGGTGTAAGGTGTGCAAAAACTGCTCTCTAACACTTTTGTATGGTGTGTTGGTGTGTGTTTTTTTTTTGTTTTTGTGGACAGACGGACGATCTATCTGGTGGTTTGGTTTGGTTGGGTTTGGGCTTCGATTTGGTTCAGGTTTTTGCGGTTTGCTTTGGGGGCTATCTTATCTGTGGGGCGCGTTTTTGCTTGAAACTAAATTTATGCCAAAGGTTGGGGGAGTGGAGGGGGCATGAGGCATGAGGCATGGCATGGCATGGCATGGTACTCCACCATACGCGCACGGATCTATTGCCATTGTCATCGTCGTCATTGCGCTTTTTGGCATTTATCTAATCGCCAATTAAGCAACAAAGCAACAACAGAAAAAAAAACCCAACGAAATTCATAAACAATTCGGACGACAGACATAAAACATTAAAAATAAATCGAAGGCTGCGACTGTCAATGCTTGCAAATAAAAAACAAAACAAAACACTGGAAATAAATGTATGAAAAAAATACAAAAAAAAATACACAAAATAAAAAGAAGCTGCAATAATTTTTGTTCAAGTATTTTTGCACAAACAACCAGAAAGAGTTGTGGGGTGGGAATGAAGGGGTAGGAGGGAGGAGGGAGAAATATACATAAATCACAATTTAAAATAAAACAAAACGAAACGAAAATTGCAGCAACAGAGACGAGACGACAACAAACAACAGAAACTCAACGACGAAGCAGCAAAGCCCCAAAACCCAACGCATAAATCGCCAGCAGAGGCAGAGGCAGTAGCAGAGACGTCAACATCGACAGCGACTGAGACTGAGACGTCGTACTTGAAAACCAGTTTTTCGAGTAAAAATATGTCTACTGAAGGTACAGCTAAAAGCAACAGCAAACAACAGACAAGACACAGCAGCAACAACACTTTGAAGCAACATTGACTGCTGCAACAGCCAAAAAACAAGAGACCCCAAAGAGAGAGACGACTACCAATGGAAATAGTCTAAGAAATTGTATCATCAAAACTGAATAGGTATCGTGTCTCCCATAATAGATATGTACATGTGTATAAAGAAAGATATCAGGGGAGAAATGGGACAGGAAGTGGCATAGAGGCGACTCTGATAAGCAGGCGGCGAACCCCAAGTAAACTTATTGAGAAGCGCATAGAGAGGCGAGGCGCTGTCTCGCCTCTGGCTGGCAGGTGGAGCCACCTGTACAAGAATGGAATGTGGAACTGAAACAAGAAAGAGAGTAAAGTTACCCTAGAGATCCTTCGCATACCAAATGGATATCGGAAACATTTTGATTGCGTTTATTCATTCATCGAGAGTGAGTGAGAGAGGTGAAAATATAGCCACAAAAGGCCTTGATTCTTGATACATTTCGATGGTATACCAAAATTTATGGCTCCCTTCCTTTGCTAATCAGCATTGGCCTGCCTTGCCTTGCCTTCCCTCCACAACCTCTCTTTGCACTTGACTTGATTTCCATTCACAAAAAACCCCAGCCCAGCCACCAATGCCAGCCACCATTTTGTTCAGTGGTGCTGCGCTGTCGTTCTACACACAACAAAACGAACGGTAAACAGCGATAAGCAATTATCGATAACTGAACTATTTTCTGCATACCAAAGCGCAAATTTATGTCGGCCAACAAATACAACAGAATAGCCAGAAGAAGCAACTACAGAGAGAGACAGAGAGAGAGAGAGGCAGAAAGGTATTCCAGAGAACCTCTGAAAATGTACCCGAGATATGCGATTGTGTTACCCTTTGTTTTTCCCATAGATATAGCTGTACGATCTGTGGCTATAATTAGCTTGTCAGCCCAAAAACTCTGGCCATTCCCAGCAGTCCCATTCCCATTCCCCGAAGACTGATAAGAGTTGTGGGTTACCTTTGATTTTTTCGGGTTTTCAGGTCTCTGATTCTGGGTTTCGGTTCCTATCGATGATTGTGTGGTGGGGTTCGGTTCGGTTCTGCGGTCGGTATGTGCTATCTATGAGGTTGTTGTGGCTACGGATAGAGCATATGTACATATGTACATTTTACTATAGAATATAGCTCGTACTCGACTCGACTCGTATATCTATGCGAATGTGTGTGTGGTGCGGTGTGCGGTGTGCTGTGTGGATCGGTGCGTTGCGTTTCGGTCTAGTTTTTGATATCAGAGAGGGTTCGCTCGTTTCAGGGGCTTTTAATTGGGTCGTTAAATGTTTTCGAGTCGATTTTTGTCGTTTGGGATTCGTTTTGTTTTGATTCTTCTTCTTCTTGGGGTATTCGGTTCGCTTCCAGTAGGTTCTTTTGCACAACCGTACCGGGGGTCGGTCTATCATTATCTATCATGTGACTGGCATTTGCAAGGGGAACTTTTGAAAGATCTGTCTGCTAAAACAGATCTGTTCTGCTCAGATCGCTTCACGCGTCCAAAAGTCAACTACTTAACCCATTAATGCCCAATTAAATTCAAATTTCATGATAAGATATGCCGCCTCAAGAAGAGAAACTGGAAGTTTTCACCCGTTTCCCCTCTGTCTCTCTCTCTCTATTTTTCTCTCTGTTCGTGTGACCTTCAATCATTGTTTTTGCTTGAATGCGGGGTTAAAATGTTGTTTGATTTAGGGGTTGCATTGGCTTCGCCTTTGGCTGTTTTTGGGTTTACATATGTAACTATTGTTGTGCCCTCGAGTGTGGATTTCGTTACCGGGGGTTGCTGCTCCGATAGTAGCATTTCCAGCCCCCGTTTCATGATGATGATGGGTTTATTAAGCGAGTAATATTCATTTCATTCAGTCAGTCAGTCCGTCATTCCTTCCATCTATCCTTTCTTGCG
The DNA here is from genome assembly GCA_005876895.1 of Drosophila azteca. Taxonomy (NCBI): domain Eukaryota; kingdom Metazoa; phylum Arthropoda; class Insecta; order Diptera; family Drosophilidae; genus Drosophila; species Drosophila azteca. The sequence continues at coordinate 6,310,281 of VCKU01000011.1, forward strand.
TTCATCCATATGTACATCCTTCCATCTTGCATTCCTTCCATCCACTGCAACGCTCCTCTACTCTACTCTACTTTTGGCCACTGTTTCGTTTCTTCTGTTTGTTTCTGCGCTCTCCACTCTCGCTCTCTCTTTTATGATATTTCTCCCCTTCAATCCTCTCTCTCTCTCTTTCTCGTTCTCCCTCCCTTTCTATCTCTCCAGAGGGTTGACGATTTGCAAATGGTTTTCCGCGTTTAGGTTTTGTTTTTCAGTCATTTGCTTCGTTTGTATCACATTTTTATTTCCCGTGTGAAAATGGCAAACAGATGAGGCACACACCACACCACACCATGCCACACACACAGAAACAGGAAGTCGCTGCGCTGCCTGCCACACACATACACACACACCGGAGAAGGGGCAGGCTGGCTGGCTGGCAGGCAGGAGAGGTAGCAATCACATTTTTCAAGTCCTTTTCGGTGGTTGCTTGATGGGTTGTGATTTGGTTGCTTCGGTGGTTGATTGATGAATGATTGTTGTTGTCTCGCGCTCTCAATACTCGTAGTTTCCCATCCTAGGGATCTGCGGATCGTATCGCATAGAGTGGGTTGGTGGCTTGATGGGGTGGTGGTGGTGGTGATGGTGGTGGTGGCATTTCGTTTGATGACATTTAGAGGGTGTTTAAGATAAGCCTCAGGGCGTTAATTAACCGTTAGATTGATCTGCTGGCTGGCTGGATGTTCCATGATTCGATGATCATTCAATGATGAAATTTGTTTGGAAATAGATTCTTAAATGATTTCAAGGGTTTCCCCGATAAGCGGAAGGCACTCATTCGATTATAAATTGAATTTTTAGTTGGAAATTTGAGTTCATTGACGTTTCAAATTGTTGTGAAATGATTGGAATAGCTTCCAGAAGGGATTCCTATAGTTTTAGGAGATATTAGTCTGAAATATTGATTCCTAGATGAGCATAGGGTATACCAGTAGACATTTATTCGAATATCTCGATGTTTCCAGGCGTTATCGATCATTTTGGGTAGTATTTGTTAGATGGTATAATGAAATGTGAGTTCCTAGATGATCATAGCGTGTTTATTAGGTTGTCTACTGATCTATTGATTGTAATACAAGTGCCACAAATGAATTTTCTGTATATGAGAAGCATTTCATTTTTCTTATACCTATATGTAAGGTATTGAAGGCAAATTTGTCGGTTCAACGGAAGTGGAAGATATTTTCGTGAATGGTTTTCCTTCTGGGAAGTTATTTTTCAAAAGGTTTCCTTCGAGAGTTTTCCTGAGAACTACAGCCTCGAATGCCAGCTGTGTATTCGCCTACCTGTCTGTAAAGTATCTTTAGCCTCTACATACTTCTTGTGCCTTCTGCCTGCGAAACTATCTTTTGCTTGTGCCTCTGAATCTATCTTATAGCTGTGTGTATCTTTTGCCTGTACTATATCTCACATTTTGCAAAATGGGTTAAGGTTTACCTGTGGTCGGCATTTTTCTTTCTTTTTTTTTTTCTTTTTTGTTCTCTTACACACCCGTTAACCGTACGATTTTCCAACCTTTTTTCTGTCTTTCATCTTTCAGCCTCTGGCTTTGGCTCTGGCTATGGCTATGGCTTTTCCCTCTCCCTCTCCTACTGCCTACTGCTTACTGCCTTTTCTTTTGCTACCTCTCTCTCATCTGCGATGCGATGATGAATTACAAGCGAACCGAAAAAATGTCTGCAAAGAGTTTTTCTCATTGTTACAAACAGAGCGTAGAAGAGCGGCTCGGGGTGCGGCGGGAGGGGTGTTGTTGGGGCAGGAGGGAAAAATATGCGTGGCATGTGAGAAAAACGGCAAGAATAGGGAGACACTGTTGGACGGGGGAGACTCACACACACAGAGAAAGGGAGAGAGGGAGAGCATGGGACCGGGGGTCGTTGAGGTTGTTGTAAATGCTTCGTTTCGTCTGGAGTGACCTTTTTTTCTTCGTTGTTGTTGTTGTTGCGTCTTTGGGTTTTTGGTATTTTTTTCGCTGCTCTTCGAACCTTTTCTTTTACAAAAGAAAAGACCGAGAGAAGAGCAGTAGAAAGCGTACAGGAATAAGAAGAAGTAGGAGTAGGAGCAGAGCAGAAAGAAACACCATAAATTGGGCGAAAACGTTGTCGAACTCTGGAAATTGAATGACATACGTGACGGAGGGAGGGGAGGAGAGGTCGGTCTGTGGTTGTTGTCGTAGTTTTCTTCAATTTGTTGTAGTTTTTGTGTTGTTGGTGTCATTGTTGAAGGGGCAGGCAGATGAATGTAGTGGCACGCAGTTGTGTGGCAAAGACAGGGAGAATTTCGGAGGTACGTGAGCAAAGGCAGGAACAGCGGTAGGGGCACGCAAACGAAACGGATCGTTGGGAAAATTTTCCTTCCTTTAGTATCGATTCGTCTCGAACTTTTCTCCCACTGCTTTCCTTTCCTTCGACTGCTTCTTTTACGCTTCTTCTACGCTATGCTTTTCCCTGAAAATAGTTCAATGGAAAACTCCACACACACCGAAAAGCAAGCAATAAAGCAACAGCAGTGGTAGAAGTGGCAGCAGTGGCGGCAGTGGGTCGCAAGCACCAGACGACTTTTCTGAATGGTTTTCTGTGGCTCTTCGGATGGCGATGGATGTCTGTCTGTCTGTCCGTCTGCCCCCATAGTATCTGTGTGTTTCTGTTTGCCTCTCTCTCTGGCTATCAGTGTATGTGTGTGTGTGTGTGTGTGCTGCGTCAATTATGGGTCAGCTGTGCGTGAGAGCGAGGCAGAAAGGCACAGAGAGATATATAGAGAGAGAGAGCGGCATGTGCGACTAGAGAGGCGAGGCGGCAGGGTGGAAACAGGGAGGGGAGGGCCAGATGAACAGCTGATGTGGGAATTTCAGTGCCAAAAAGTCGGTCAAAGTTACTCTTTAAGATGCACAACAACAACAACAACCTTTTAAAGATACGAGTTTTGTAGCAACTTTGAGAGAAATTTTAGGTAAACTTGGAGGGAAATTGTAGGTAAATATTCTATGGATATAATTTCGAGTAAAAATGTTATAGATATTCATGGAATTAATAAGAATATTTTAAAGAGTTCTTAAGCTAAAATTAGCTTTAAAACTTTAACAAATATAAAAGAGAAACATTTGGTATGGTAGAGAGAATGGTATCCCCACAAATATATCACATAAACCCACCCGTTTGGTTCCCCAAATATATAGTATTATATTCAAATATTGTCACACACAGTTCTTAAAACTAATTGAATGCTACACAAATATTATTCACAATAAAAAAAAGTAATGTTTTATATAAGATACGGTTTACGGAGTATGGAGTATAGAGTATTTGGTAAACAACAAACAAAGCTTAGGGTACAAACAGTACACAAACAAAAAAGAGGGGAGGGCGGGGGGTAAGAAAACTTGTACGTAAAAATATCTAAAAACAAAAGCACATTCCAGTTAATTATATTTGTATGTCTTTTTACTATTTTTCGGGGTATTTTTGGAAAGCACAATAAAAAAAAATGTTAAATCAAAGAACTGTGTTTTTTTTTTTTGAGTTTGGGTTTGGTTTGGTACTTAAAAGTAAATTTGTATTGTTAAATTATCGAATGTTTATTTTTAGAATTAGCTGGAGATTATTTTTAGCAGCGAATGAATGGATTGTTGCTGGGATTTCTGTATTTTTTGTTCGGTATTTCTGTTTTGATTTGTTTCTGTTTTGTTTAAGTGGCATTTATTTTTAGATATTTTACCTAAGTTTTCTTTTTCTTTTGGGTTTTATGATGGCTGTTCGTTCGGTTGTTTCTGGGTTCTTGATGGTGCGTGCGGTTCGATTGTTGTTCGGTTGTTGTATGGGTTGGTTGGTTGTTTGGTTGGTTGGTTGGTTTGGTTGGTTGGTTGTTCGATGTTCGATTCTTGCCGGAGACGACAGGTGCTATCTCTTGTTGCTTCTGTTATCAGTGGATGTTCTCTCTCCCTCTCTCTCTGTTTTCGCTTTTGCTTCGTTCGTTGTTTGTTTGCTTGCACTTTTTCACACTCTCTGTTTTGCTCCCTCTCTTCGCAAGTATCTTCCCTGTCTCTCTCTCTTTCTCTCACTCTCTCTCTGTCACACTCTTATCAATCTTCTTCTCTCTATCTCTCTCGCTCTCTAGCTCTCTCTCTCGTTTTTTTGGGAGTAGGTTAAAACTTACTTTTTGGAATTGCGCTTCGTTGTTTGTTTGGAATACATGGGAATTTTGTCAAGAATCAATTGCATGGCATCAACAAATACATGGGACAGACGACAAACGTCACTTGTCTCTCTCTCTTGTCTATTACTCGTGTGTGTGTTTGTGTGATGTTTGTTGATTGTTTATTATCTTTTGCCTGGTTGCTTCTTTCGCTTTTCACAGCAACATTTTGCGGTTCAATTCAGTGGACACTGCCTATAGTCTTTTTTTGCGGCTCAAACACTGCACTTGTGTACGCTTTTGGCTCTGTGGTTCATACACGGACTCTTTCTTTTTTTCTTCTTCTATTTTTTACTGTGGTTCAAGCACTACTACTGTTTTTATTTTTAACTGCGGTTCAAACACTACTTTTTCTTTCCTTTTGTTTTCTTTTTTGATGTTCGGTTCGGTTCACTCTTTTCTTTTCACTTTTTGTTTAGCGGGTCTTGTTTGTTTTATTTTGGGTTAAATATCTGTTGTAGCTTTTTGTTTGTTACGCTTTCACAATTTGTTTGTTGCAGATGTTGTTGATGTTGTTGTTGGTTTTTTTGGTTGCCTAGCAAATAATTTTTTGTAGGTTTCAATATTTGTTGTTAATTTTGTTTGTTTCAAAATTTTGTCGAGTTGATAATACTGTTGTTGTTTGTTTGTTTTTCTTTCTGTTTTGTTGTAGTAGTAATCCAAATGGTTGATGTTGTTGCTGCTGTTTGTGTGGTGTTGTTGATTGCAACAGGAACTCAATTTTAGCACTTAATCCAAAAGATGTGCTCGTTGTGTGATTGTTTGATTAAATTTTTGTAGTTAGTTTATGTTCACTTTTGTTCAAGTCAAAAAAATTAAAAAAATATTTCCATAGTGTTTTCACTAAATTTTTGTATTTTTTTGTTTGTTTTTTCTTTAAATAATACTCAAACACACAATTGTATTTTTCGATTTTGTTCAAAAAAATTGTCGGGCTTGGACTTGTGTTTTTCTGTGATGATGGCCTTTTGGGTCGGACGCGTGCTTCTGCCGGAACGACGACAACACTCGACGGCAGCCAGAAAGGAACTTGAACAACGCAGCGCTCTGACCGTGGCGACAGCCAAGTTAATACAAAAATTTCCGTTGTTTCGTCAGTGCAGCGACTGAACAGAGCAGTTCGCTGCCTCGGGTGGGTTCGGGTCGCTTCGTTTTCTGTCGGCTTTCGATTGAGTGAGTGTGAGGAAGCAAGAGAGTGCACGCGCGCTGCTCACAGACAGTGCAGACACTCACAGTGCTCTCTCTCATCAGAGTTGCTTATTTGCATTGCATTGCCTACAAAAACCCCGTACGAATGCCAGTTTAAGCCACTTGTATGAGTGGGAATTCCTCCTGTAGCCAGAGCCGAGAGCCAGAGTCTGTAACATGTTCGATGTACAGTCGGCTGCTCTCGTCTCTCCCTCGCCATCTCTCTTGCACTCGCTTGATTTATTTCAGGTCGGACATTTGCTTTCGGTATTTCGTATTCATTTTGGTCTGTGTTAAGGGGCGACGACGCGCGAGCACTTAAGTAAAATAATAATTATGTATACGTATGTCAATTTGTTTGACTTTTGCTTTGCCTCTGCTAGTCTGCTACTCTGCTACTATTTCGCTGCCACAAAGAGTAGTAGTAGAAAGGTAGTAGATTTCTACTACTTTTTTGTAGCGGCGTTTGTTTTGAAAGAGCTCGTGTGTGCGAGTGCGTGCGTGAGTGTGTGTGTGTGAGTGTGTGTGTTTGGAGAGCGTTAAGTAGATTTTTCAGCACATTTGTCTTAATTGTTGTGATTTGTGGTTGATTTACGAATGATTTACGGGCGGGCATGCAAAATGCAAATTTCGCTTTCGGGCGGAAATTAATTGTTTTTTAAATGTTTTCGGGGCTTAACATAAATCTTTGAATGAATATTTAAAATGTATAATAAATATTTATTTATGTATAAATTAAGTAATAGATAAATATATTATCTACAAATATTCAAACACCTATGTATGAATCTATCTCCATCTCTTTTTATCCCACCCACACATGAGCATACACGCATCTACTCTCCTCTTTACACTCATTCACGTTTGAGTGGCCGCAAAATGGAAATACTTTAATTAGCCGAATAAAAAACATTTAACAATTTAATCTGAGCATATCAATTGCCCTCTCTCTCATACACACACACACACAGACACATATACACACGCATACATTTCACGCTCGCACGCTCTCTTGGTTAGCTGCTCTCTTTCTCTGCTGCTGCTGCTGCCAAAATCCACTCCCAATTTATCACTCAATTAGCACAGAAAAATGTAGCAGTGTATTTACTCTCTCTCTCTCACTGGCTGTCTCTCTTTGGTTCGAGGTTCGGTTCGTGTGTGCAGCTGCAGCGAACAGCGTGAGAAACTCTCGTCGGCTTTTTGGTATCGGGTGTTCATCTCAATGAAATTGTAGCATATTTGTTGCCATATCGAGATTAAATTTTCAAAACACAAACGAGCACAGCACGTTGTCTGAGAGAAAGAGAGAGAGAGACACTCAGAGAGAGAGAGAGAGAGAGAGAGCAAGAGTTCGTTTGTATGCGTGGCTTGTAAGCTTTTGTTGCTTTTGCTTGGTGGGTGGTGGTGGTTGAGTTCGGTTGCGTTGCGTTTGGTTTGGTTTGGCTTGGGTTCGTTGGTTGGGGTCGCAGCGTCGCGATTTATTGATGATGTTGACGCCAACGTCGCTGTCGACGGCGCTGCCGAATGCTTGGGTCCGGGCCGAGGGTGGTGGCAGGGCAGTGTTAATGTGTTTGTTGCTCTGCCATCAAATTATGTTTTATTTTATTTAAACATGTTCTGCCTCGATTTTTGGCAGTCCTTGTCATAATTTTGTATGTGAGAGAGTGGGACAGCGAAGCAGTGAGCAGTAAGAGGACTAAAGGAGAGCGCAGGCAGCAGGCAGCGCTTCGTCCTGGCAGAGGAAGTCTTTTTTTTCAGGTTCGAGTGCGACAGCAACAACGACAGTTGTGCGATGTTGATGATGATGGTTCAGCGACTGTGGCGCGGCAGCGGCAGCTTCATTGGGTTATGCTTATGGCTTTGCATTTGTATTTGTGTGTTTTGGGTTTGGGTTTGGGCTGCCACACATACACACAAACACACATACATATACACATGTACATATGTATGTACATATGCTATGGCTGTGTGTAAAAAGGAAGTGTACTGCGTTGTAGGCCGTCGACGTCGTAGTCGTCATCGCACGCTGTCGCTGTTTCTGCCGCTGCCGGTGTCGGTTTATGCACGTGTGAGGGAGGGTGGGGCGGGGGAGGTACAATGGGTTGGCTGGTTGCTCTGTCTGTCTCGTTGTCCGTTTTGTCCGTCTCTCTGTCTGTCTGTCTGTCTGTTTGTCGGCTGGCTCTGCTCTTTTCTCCTGTACCCCTCCGTCATCACTCAACGAGTATCTGTATCCGTATCTGTATCTGTGTAAATGCGTTGGTTGTTGGCTTGTTTCGTACTCCTGCCCCCACACTTCTCCCCTCACTGAGAGGAGGCCTCAGAAGCCTATCCCTTGGCCCTTCGCTCCTGTGCGGGGTGTTGTCTGTATGTGTGTGGTGGTTGTGTGTGTGTCATGGCTGTTTATGTGCGTGTTCATTCCTGAATGTTCCTGTTCCCCGTGCCTGCTCCTGTTATTGTGACTGGAAGTCGTAGTATGGTTATATAGGGTGTCCATTGACATTAGCTTATGGTATAAGCTTATTCCCAAGTCGGGAACACCATCACACAGGGTGTTAAACGGGAAAGAAGATTCTGTTTAGTAAAAGGTAAGGATTCCATTCCATTAAAGGACAAGTTGTCGCAAAAAAATATATTTCACTGTTTTGTTTAAGGAATCAATAGGTTGAGCTTATTTCTACGTTAGTGGGTTGTACTTTGCGTTCCTGTTAGGTTACGGGATATGTGATTGTGCTGTCAGAGCAGACTAGAAAGATCCTTAATCTCTCCAGCCCAAACAGGGCTTAAAAATATGTTCTTTTTGTAATTCTCCTTCTACTACATGGTGCCCACACACAAGTTCCCTTAACCTCTTTTACATTACATCTCCATTATTTGACCCTATGCAGATATGTCACCCTGTACGTCTGCTAAATGCGGCTGTAAAAACAATTTAATGCATAAAACGACAAAAATCTGGTTTTCACAAAACCAAAACCCGAGAGCCACCAAAACCAACAACACCAACAAAAGCAGGAACAAAAGCAGCAACAACAAGAAGCGTCGAAAGTGGGGAGGGAGTGGGCAGAGGGAGTTAGGAAGTTGCTGCAGAAAGAAGAACACTCACAGCAGCAGCACCAGCAGCGGGACAGCGGCAGCAAATGTTGAGATTACACTAAAAGTAACTGCCAGCAGCGCCAAAAGCAACAACAACTGCAGCAAATGGCAGCGGCAGAAGCAGCGACTGCGACTGCGACAGCAACATCAGCCGAGTGCAGCGCATTTGAGAGAGTGCAGCAGCACTAAAATCAATTATGTAGCCAGAGCAAAGCAGAGGCAGCGCAGCGCAGCAGCAGCGTGAAAATAGTAGTAGAAAAAAAAAGAGAAATAGCAAAGCACTAGACGACAGCACAGCAGCAGCAGGCAATGGATAAGAGCAAGAGTGGGCGGTAGAGAGGAAGGTAGAAGGAGAGCAAGTGTCTGTTCGTCGTTCTGCCGTCGTGTCGGTCAGTCGGCAAATATGTTGCGCATTTGTAGGCGAGCGAGTAAACGAGACAGAGATAGTCAACGAGAGAGCGCGACTGCTGGCTGTTGTAACTGTTGTTTTGCCGATGTTGTTGTTGTTGGGGGAGGTGGCTGCTGGGGCCGAAAGCAAGGTATAACAATCACAAGGTAAGGTCGTTCGGCTACTAATCCACAGCCAAAGCTGTTGCCGTACCTGCCACTAAATATACTCCTCCTGAATGCTAGTAAAATGCGTGCAAAGGCAAAGGCAAAAGCCAAAAGCAGAAAAAAATAAAAGAAAACACACACAAAGCAAAGGCAAAAGCAGAAGCAGTAAACGATGAACTTTGCTTGTCTTGCTTTTGTTGTTGCTCGGCTCTGCCTGCGGCGCGGCTGTGGCTGGTTTGAGTTTAAGGCAGAGACACCTTTCCACGTGCACGGCAGAGTCTCCTCGACTCGCCCCCCTCTCACCCATCGCTGCACGCCTGGCAAAATAATCAGCGAAATACGTAGGAGAAAAAGAGCGTGCAAAATTATGCTGAGTGCTTGGCTGGCTGCCACACAAAGTGAAAGAAAGGCAACGACAACGTCTTCACCACCGCCCCCTTGGGCCAGTACCCTACCCCACTTCACTCCGCCCGTCCACCCATCCTTAATCAGTCGCTCTCTTTCGCTCACTCTGTCTGTGGCGCTCTGTGCTGCTTGTACTGTGCGAGCAGCATAAGCAGCAAAGGAACGAAGGAATGGGAAGCGAAGTTTACGATACCCTGGCTTTCGACAGCATTGATAGTTTTTGGAAAAATTTTTAAGTATATTAAAGAAAACATAAAATACTTGATTGCAGTTTACGACTTGCAAGAAATTTCCAGAAATACTGATGTTGTTCGTACAATGATTTTCCTTCCTTCCATTGTTTTGCATACTTCGATTCAAAATGATCATACCTCCTCCATCGAGGGTACCAAAAAAAAAGAGCAGAGAACGAAGAAAAATCAACGAGGGACTTGGAGCAGCAGCAGCAGCAGCAGCAGCAGCAGCAGCAGCAGCATAGGCAGAGAGGAGTATTATTGGAAGGGGGGAGCGGGGCTGTAGGGGCGCTTGCCGGCAGATACTTTGAGATTTTTTCTCCTCCCTCCCCCTGCTGCCCGCCCGCTCTGCACCATCACTCTCCAGAGTTGTTGTTTTCATGCATTTTATCAGTCGACGCTGACGATTTTCTTGGCGTTTTTATTTTTATTATTTTCCACTGCCTCTCTTTCCCTCTCTCCCTCAACCACCCGCCTCTCTCTCTCTCTCTCTACCACTCTGGGTCTTTCTTCGTTTCTTTTTGGTTTTTTTTGTTTCTTTCTGGTATTTTGTTTTGTTTTTATTTGGGTTCGTTTGGTACTTTTTTGTTGTTGTATTTTTGTGTGCGGTTGGGTTCGGGTTCGGGTTCGCGTTCAGGCTCTCGGTTCGGGGCAAATGTATCTGTATCTGTATCTGTAGCTATAGTATCTGTATCTCTATATGCGGCTGGCCTGGCCCGGCCCGGCCTGGCCTGGCCTGGCTATGTTGTTGCTGTATCTCTTTTGTATCTTTTAGCGCTGTTTTGAGTTAAGCAATTGATGGATATGGTTTATTTATAACGCTTGGCGACCGACACCGAAACCGAGGCACAACCGACCGAAGTTGAGCGAAGGAAACGCGTCGCCGAATATCATCATCGTCGTAATCATCATCATCATTGGAATGCCGACGACGAGTGCGGCGGCCGTGTATCTGTAAGATACTCACTCGCTCGTTGAATATCTGGCGGCGGCGTTCGATAAATGCGAGCGTAATAATATTTTATTGAAATTTGTTTTCTTTTTTTTTTCTTTTCTTTTTTGTTTGTGAGGAGGGGGTGTCTGCATCTGTATCTTTAGCCCAGTACCTGCAGCTGTATCTGTATCTTTGCATGGGCGAGTGAGTGCGAGGTTGTGTGTGTGTGTGTGCCCGCGTATCTGCAGCTGTATCTGCATCTGCATCTGTGTGTGCCACAACTGGAGTCGAGTGCAACGCATTTTGATTGTTCGCCTGCTCTTTTGATGAAAACATAAATATCCCAACAAAGAGAAAGACAGAGAGAGAGAGAGAGAGAGGGAGAAAGAGAGAGCCTCTAGAGATCCCAGAAGTGGAGGAAGCATTCATTGGAATTTCCCCCCTCAATGCCATGCCATCTCCTCCCATCTCATCTCTCTTTTCCACAACTCGATTCCCCGGTTCTTGTCTTTCGGAATGAATGAAAATGCTGCCGCTGCCACTGCCACTGCCGCTGCCACAACTTCTCTCTGGGGCGGAATTCTGTTCGGTTTTCCATGCTCATGTTGTGGTGTTTATAGGGTTTTCCTTCGTGTTCTTTCGTGTTCCTGTAAATTGATATGGCCATGGCGGATTACCACGAGTGCCAGGGCGGTACGCAACGACTTCTCTCTATTAATAAGCCTAATTAAAGTCCATGAAAGAACAGTAACATTAATCTGCAGGATCTCGTGTTCGAAAAGGGAGTTTGTTCGACTTTACAATTTTTGGATTTTAAGCTGATTTTCAGAGTGTCATAACAAGATGATATGTGGGATGGGTGTAACTTCAGGAAATCTGTGGAATGAGAGCCATTGATTGGCTTTTAAATCGAATTCCATTAATTTGTTTCTTTTTTATTTGAAATCCAAAAGGGATATTCACTTCAAATTGCCCCAAATTGGCTAGGAATTCCCAATAGTTCCTTATACGTACATACACCCAATCGTACTCCAATTTCTTGGTGTTGTATGGGGGGAAGTACTTCCCTTCTTCACTTCACTTCGTTATCTTCCCAAAAAGGCACAAGGACTGGGGTCTTTTGCCCTCAAACTATAAATATTTTCAGTACCAACAAAAATGATTGGAAATTATCCTAAAAATAAAACACAAATTCAAGAGAGGCAAAGAGAGTAATCACTTCCTCCTACTCCTACTCCTCCTTCCACTCTCTTCCTGTGCCTCTTCCCTTCCTCATTTCCCTCTTTTATATCCCACTTCCCCTCTACCTTCACCATTCACTCTGCCTCCCTCCGCATAACTTAATAATTATTCATGCAGTTGCCCCCCAAACTACAACAATTACAACAAAAGTGGATGCCACATGCCCACGCTTCAACAACAACAACAACAATACCAATAACATCAACAACAACAACACAACTCTTGGAACAACGATCCACAACAAACAAAAACACCAACAACATCGAAAAAGTGCGTTGTACATAAACGAAATCGAAACGAAACGAATAATAAATGAATACCACACCAGCAACGAAGGGAAATATACATACTTATGTATAGATACCCTATATACAGATGTACATACATATGTAGCTTTAGGGAGAACGAATCGGTAGATACTCTTGAAGATCCAATGTTGTTTTAATCATGGAAATATATGATATATTGAACAAATTGTTTTTCATTTAAACTTTTATGATATTTGATCGTTAAGTAGGGATATAATCTTTCGATCCACTAAAATTTAAATTGAAAACTATATGTATAGCTGTTACGATTATCTACAGAAGCAGAAGTGTGCTATAATCATCGTTTATCAATCTACAGTGCGGTTCTATGATTATATTTGAATACATCCAAAAGGAAAAAGGTATTTTAAGCAGCAATGTTTTATATTAGATCTGTCCAATTCCGACTTGTATGAAGAATGGAACCAAAAAGATGGCTCTAACCCACTTTTACACTCAGATCTCTTGCGAACTAAGAGACTGCTTTGCATAGAAAAAGAGCGAAACGTTTTGCGTCGAGGCGGCACACGTGCTGATCAAAGGCGGAATACCCTTTAAAAGAGTATGCACAACAAGAGCACAGAATGAACAAGAGGCAGAGAAGGAACGACGACAATACTTTATATAGTTGAATGACTGAAAAACTGAACAAACCCGTAAACCACAGCAACAGCCAGCAGCAAGCAGCAACGAAAAATTAACACAAAAAATACTTATACGCAATACCAAAAACACACAAAAACAACAAGAACAACAACAACAGAAACACACACAACAAAATTACCTTAAAAACACCAAACAAGCGATGAAAAAAAGAAACCAAAGAAGAAAAAATACGAGAGAAAGAGTGTGAGAGAGAGAGAGAGAGAGGGAAAAAACAAAGCTGAAAATAAAAATACATTAAACGAAATAAGATGAATACCAAACAAATAAAAAATTTATACGCTGCACTTGGATGGTGGGTAGAGAGGGGAAGAATCAGTGGGCAAGCGAGGGGCAGAGCGGGGAGAGAGAGAGAGAGAGAAATTATGCCACAATCAAGTACAACACAACAGCAACAAGAGGCAGCAACAGCAACAGCATCAGTGGCAGCAACAACAAATAGAGAGGAAAATTCCTCAGAGAAAAATGCGTGGCAGCATATGTACATACGTTGGAAATTTAAAGTAGAGATGGGAGCGTGACAAAGACTTAGATCATTGAATAGAATAAAGGATAGATACAAGATAAGAGATAGATTATAAACAGATCATAAATGATCATAGCCTTAGGGACCTCATACATCTATGGAGAAATCTGATCATTTCTGATTGAAGGCATCAGGAAAATATTTATGTAGAATCTTCATTGAAGATCAAATTGACCGAGGGGCGTTTCCGTACGACGCGCGACACTTGCAGCAGATGTTAAGTGAGTTTAAGGAAGCGTGAAAACAGATATTACATATATTCGGACTCTCATTCCATTCAGACTTTTACGCCAATAAAAGAAGTCACTATTTTGACTATCATCCATTCAATGATCCATCAAGTCAATCTTCAGACGATCAAAACACTATTCGACTTAGTCTCAAGATCTGATCACCTATCACATCAGATCAATCAAAAGAAGGATCTATTCACTCACGAAATCATCGCCATTTCAGAGAAGATTTGAAACGATCAGATCTATAGAGAGAATCCACTTCCAAAACATACAAACAGAAGGCAGATGATGACGAGAGATGCCTCTGGCCTCTGGTCCATCGTTCCACTCAATGATAATGATGATGATTATAATGATGTTCCCCATTCAATCATGATCATTATCATCGGTCAATGATAATTCCATTTTTCCCCATTTGTTTTTGTTGCCTTTTGCATGCGACGCTCGGAATCGGAATCTGAATCTCTGAATCTCTGACTGACTCTTCAACTGTTTGCTCTATGAGCTATGTATCGGTGGCTGCGTATGCAGCCTGTATCTGTAGCCTTGTATCTGTGTGCTTGTATATATGTGTGTGTGTGTGTGTGAGGCAAAAACAAGATGCTGCCTGAGTAGAAGATGCTCGAATGCAATGCCGCTGTCTGCTTACATTCCATAGATACACAAAAATAAAAATGCGGCTACAATAAATAATAAAACCAAAGAGATGCTAGAGAAAGAGAGAGAGAGAGATATAGAGATGGACGACCCGACCAGAAGATACATTTGCATCTGAGAAAAAAAATACAGGCAGGCAGGCAGAGCGTCAAAAATAGGACAAAACGCTGACAAGTAGGTAAAAACCAATTTCCCAAGACTCATTTTCCAGTTCACTCAACCCCCAACCCCAAGTCAAGATATTTGTATCTCTCGTTCCACTATTTTCCCTACCGCATCACCATCTCACCATCGTCATCATCATCATCATTATCATTATTATGGGCAACACCTCTGTGGCTCTTTGGCTCTTTGGCTCTTCACTTTAGCCTCCTCTAATTGCTTAACAAAAGCTTCAATTAAACACTTCAAAGAGCTTATTACAAACCAATAAACCGCACCAGAGCACCAAAGAGCTAAAGTGCGTGAACCATAGTAGAGCAAAAGAATCCACAAACCATCCATCTCCATCTCCAACTCCATTCCATCCCGAGGTGGAAACCCGCTTGACGACTGCAAATGTCAAGGATATCCTACAACAAAGCCAGAGCACGCTCCACTCCACTCTATTCAGAGTGAGCGAGAGAGAGGGAGTGAGAGTGTGAAAGAGAGAGATACCACTCCACTACACACACATCCCATCCTATCCCATCCCATCGAATCCGTATTGCATAGCATAGCATAGCATCGCATCGTATCGCATCGATGGTGCGCCTCCTGTTTTGTTCCGCTTGGAATATCGCTTTACACATGGATAAGTGTCGTCGTCGTGACTGCTGCGTGGCAGCCCGATAATTGTCTGTTTTGTGTGTGGAATGGATGTTTGTTGTCCGTTGTGTTGTCTACTACTGTTCCTGGTTCTGGTTCTTGTTCCTGTTTTACTGATAATGTTCCTTCTTTCATCTATGTATGCCTCTTTTTGAGCTACAGCAGAGCCTCCCTTTGAGGGCTACTTTCCTCTATTTGTGGGCTATTTCAGAGCCTAAATTCTCTTCGGTTGATGGCACTTTTGGTGGTTGCTCCGGCCATTCTCTTGCGCTCTCTCTCTCTCTCTCTGGCTGATCCTTCTGTCTCTCTTGAGACTCTTAGCGGTTCCTAATGTGCATCCTGTTGCGCTCTGAAGACTGGGTGACGTCTCTCAATGACTACCTGAAGCACTTCCGGCTTAAACGAGAGCTCCCCTGTTCAGGTAAAACTCCTTAGCATATGATATATCTTTCCTCTAGAGAGTGCGGTGTGGCAATCGGAATCTCTTTCAAGTTCAAAGCTCAGACAGAGTTATGCGAAGCAATCATCATCATAATCACAATAATAACTTCCCTAAAACACACAAACACAACCACACACACACACGTTGCAAGGGTTAAATATCCTTCTCTATAAGGTGTGGGTAGAACACTCCCCAGGCAGCAGCAGCAACAGCAGCCCTTTACGCTTCTGGGGGTAGCTTCCATCTCGGGGGTAATACTCGTCGTATTCGTATTCTTTGAACTCTTTTTGCGTCATCGTTTCTGATTAAATATACGAAAAAACCATCAGGAGTACACACCACACTCGCACACAAAAGTACAATACGAGTATATGTATTTACATTTACACACACAAAAGTATATGCACATGTAAATACATACATACCATACATACCATACATATGTACATATACCTAGAAATTTATGTATTTTTATTTGAGCTTTTACTTTTCATCGGTTTGTTCGAAGAAATCCTTTTCTGTTCGCATTTTTTTTTTCCACTTTTTTCTTGTTGGTGCGTAAATGCGAACCTTTTTTTCTGAATGGTATGGTATGGTATGGTATGGTATGGTATGGTATGGTATGGGGTTCTCTCTGGTACACACGCCAAAATGTAACCTCAAAGGGTTAAACACGCAAAACGCAAAAGCTAACAGCAACAACAACAACAAAAACAACAAAAACGTAAAATTGGAAAGAAATAAATACAGGAAAAATATGAAAAGCAATAACCAGCCGCCGCCCAAGCGGGTGGGAAACCCGTACCCGTACCCGTACCCGAACCCAGGCCCAAGCTCAAGCCCAAATACATAGAACATATGCATGGATTGGACCTGGACCTGGACCCAGAGGGTTGCTCAAGGAAGTGCCCTGTAAAATGGGGAAGAAATTATGGTAGACGAAGAGCATTGCATGAGTAAAGATTAGAGGCAATCAAAGCGAAGAGTTAAACTTGAGATAAGGCATGCGGGGGCTCGACATGACAGATACCTATTGCTTTTTCTCAGAGTAGTGTGCTATGGCGTAGAATCTTCCATTATATTTGCGTTGTAAATGCTCAAAAACTTGATTATAGCTGCCATAATTTAGTATCAAAACGATCTTTGCTTTACAGTTCAATCCTTTGTGGCAAGATTGGTTTCATAAAACCCACAGTAAACATCTATTGAATACTCTTCCCGCAGAGAATTTGAACTTCCATTCAATCTACGAGTATTTCCTTAGCGATCTTCAAACAATCTTCATTCACTTATGTATTCTTAAAGTTCAATCCCTAACCAATCTGTGTGTCTAAACAAACACGAAAGATATGAATCTCTAGAGGGCTACCAACCCCTCTACCTCCACGCCGCCCAAGGGGTATTTGTTGTTCTTGGCTTTGTTCACCCCACATTGAAGTTGCACTCGCTCTGTGTGCCAGAGATCGCTTCATTATCATTGAAATCGCTGGCATTATCAGATAATTAGATGGAACAATTGTCTCATTTATCTACACTCAAAATATCGTGTTCTGTGTGTGTCATGGTCCTAACCCTACAACCCTCCTCTCTGGGGTTTTTCACTAAATTTGTTTGCTAATAGAATTCTGAAAGGTACGATATTTCTAGGGAGGAAGTACACCTTTTGTCAGGGTCTCCGTCTCTACGTCTCCGTTGCCGTCTCAGTCTCATGGAAATTTCTCAGGTATTGACTTGAAATCTAGATTATCGCACTGCTGGGGTTAAAAACTTTCAATTTAAATTCAATTTCCGTGCAAAATGGTCAAAAGTCTAAGGCGACAAAAGCAACAGAGGGAGAACCGTTCCACACAGCGAGAGAGAGGGTGAGAGAGAGGGAGAGAACGAGAAAAGTAAATATAAAAAAAAAATAAAAAAAACCCACCACTTAAGGGAGAGAGACGCCGGAATCGCAACCGGATATCAAAAGCGTAGACGAGCAGTGAGAGGAGGATATTCTCGTAAACAAGGAAGCGAAAACAGGATGCATGACCATGCAGAGGCAAAGTCACTTCATTATCGAGATTATCGGCGCAAGTTCAACCCTGGGCACAAGGCACATCAATCCCTACTACTACAACATTCAACATCCTTCCATTCAACATCCACATCCACATCCTTCCATCCTCATCCTCATCCACATCCTCATCCTCATCCCTATCCTCTCATTCCCATCCTCTCATCCTTCTTCTCATTCACATCATCGTCCACATCCTTGTGTGCATACGTTCGCGCGTCAGCACAAATGTCAAACCACTCAGTGAGGCTCTGTGGTGGTGCTCCTGGCTTTTGAGAAGGGATGGAGATGGAGATGGGAGGATGACGCTGCCGCTGCCGCTGATGCTGCCGCTGATGCTGCCGCTGATGCTGATTCTGATTCTGATTCTGGTGGTGGTTCAAGTTCCTTCAGCAAATGCTGTGCGCCTGTCTGCCAACATCCTTGAGCCCTGACTTGGGCTCTGCCTCCTGCCACCCTTCTGTGTGTGTTTGCCCTAAGGACAGGCTAATAAAATTTGCCTGGCAAATCCGCAACAAACCCCATGAAATCTCTGGCAATGCGCCTCCAGGCGATCTGTTGAACGATGCGATTTGTGTGACTGCCTGCCTGAGCAGCTTCAGCATCAGCTTCAGCTTCAGCAGCAGCATCAGCAGCAGCAGCCTGAGCAAATTAAAAGTGTTGAAAGTCACTTTTGGTGAAAATTGAAAATCATAATAGAAGGAAATTATACGAAATTACTTAAATTTTCGGGGTTGTGGAGCGGAAGGGGAATATTTAAATGGTTCTGTAGGGTTAAGGGGTAAAGAGTAAGGGGGTGCTTAAGCGTTGATTTGGGTTGAATTTGAATAAAAGTCTCATGTAAAAGTCTGGTTAACTTTTGGGTGAATATTTCAGTGGTTTAGTGGAAGATGAGAGATCTTTACTTTGGGGATTGTTAAAGCGGTACTTAGTTCAGCTATAATTGAGGTATTTATCAATTGTAAGAGACTATACATTGAGAAAAATTATGGCAGAAAGACTTCAGTGAAGATTTATATATTCATCGATTGAGGGTATCCCTCAAGCCAAGTTACTAAGCAGAACAATTGTAACCCCCAATCGGGGATAGATGTTCCCTCAGGCATTCCCAAATCACTAATCGAAGCAGATATAACACCATTTGCTCATCCACTGATTGAGTGTACATATCTACAAACCGCATTCGTAAGTGTCTCATATCTGAGGTCTCAGGTAACCTTCCGTTTTCATTCACAATGTGGGGGAAATGCTCATAAAAGTTAATTAAATGCAAGGCAAAGCAAACAACAGCAGCAGAGAGAGAGAGGGAGAAAGAGAGATAGTGAGGAAAAGTGGAAGCACAACAGCCAGGCAGAATGTGGAAATGGGGGAAATGGTAATGGAAAAACGAGAGAACAACGAGCAAATCAATGGGCTAAGTGAAGGCAAAACCTAGCTAATCGATTCATTTGAAATTCAATACACAAACACGTAAGACAAAGACACAAAACCCAATCGAAGGGAAGGGATAGAGACAAAGAAAGAGAGAGACAGACAGCGAGAGAGAGAGAGAGAGGGGGGAGGAACTGCTGCGACTGCTGCGACTACTGCGACTGCTGCTGCTGCTGGTTGGAGGAAAATCAATATGAAAAAGCATAAATGGCAACACGCCTGGTGGCCAAGTGTCAGGCCAGGGCACACGGGTGCACGGGGTACACGGGGCACACGGGAACGGGCACCCTTCCATCCTCGGATTCTATTGTAAAGTGAAAATGCAATTGCAATGGAAACCGAAAAAGCCGTCAACCACCAGGCCTGCACATACACACAGTGACTGCAAAATGTTGACAGACACACAGGAGAATGGGCGGGGATGGATGTACGTATACATATACATATACCCTTACCCGTGCCCGTGCCCGTACTCGTATCCGTACCCGTACTAATACTCGTACTCGTACCACTTAAAATGGTAAAATACCTTCTGGTTTATAGACACAGACCCGTCTGCTCGCCGCCCTCGTTCGCCCTGTCGGGTTCTGCCATTTTCAATTTATTGTTATTATTAATTTTGATGCCCGAAAAAGGGATGCCAGATCCATTAAAGTGGGAGGTCTGGCTAGCATATAGTAGAATGGAGAGCGTGTATCAAAAAGGTTTGAGAAGGGTATCAATGGGAAGGGAGGAGGAGAGGCAGAGTGGAGAGTGGAAGAGGCAGAGCAATCGACAGTCGACGAGTTTATTTGTGTGAAATTTCAAATGTAAATACTTGAGGGTGCTTAAGGGTGTCTTTAGGGGTTTAATGCTCGACTGCTACGCAATTTTTCGCCCTTCTCCTCTTCATCTCGCTTTTGGTTTTTCGGTTTTGGTTTCGGTTTCGGTTGCTGCCTTTTACGCTTTGCGTCCTGCGTCCTGTGTCCTGTGTGCTGTGTGCTGCGTCCTGTGTGCTGTGCCCTGTGTCCTGTTTGCTGCACTCCCAGTCGAAATGTGGAATCAATCGATGCCCGCACGAGTGCATATGGAAGGAAGGAAGGATGAAACCCTCTGGAGGGTTGAAATGTACGACTACATTGTGGTACTTTCTTTGGTATCAGAACACTGATTGGAATGTGACCGGGCGAGGGGGGAAGGGTGAAAGGTGGCTTTGAATATGAAAGGATGTACATATGTACAATGCCTTCAGCAAGTGCCATTAAAAGGTGTTAGCAATGCTTGTTTTCGATTAATCTGTGGCCTTTCAGTGCACTAGAACTAGAATTCAAAGATATTCCGAACTGCATACATCATACATATATCCCTGGGGTTCCAACTGTTTGGGAATCCTAGGAATTCCATGGCTCATTTCTTAACATTAATCTGTCACAAATCGCTCGCCTTTTACAGGACCTTTCGCTACTTCTCATTCTTATACCCTTCCCAGAGAGTGTGAGAGAGAGCGGTAATCCCCAGTCGACTATCTTATATATGGACCTCCGAATCCCTGTCTTCTCTCTCTCTCTCTTTATATGCTTCATTCTCCATTGTTCCACAACAATTTGGTTCGCCAAGACGCGATGACGACAACAAAAGCCACCGTCAAAGATTAGTCATACACACAGCGAGTGCCCAAAGGAGGTGGAGGAGGAGAAGGAGGAAGGAGAGGGAGTGGGAGGACAGTGGAGATGACGAGGACAACGACTGCGGGATGCCGGGGACCCTGGCGACATTCATTTCAATTGACACGTGCACAGAACGCCCCCTGCTACCCCAGCTACCCCCTGCGCCAGCATCTGCCACACCCACCCCCCATTTCCGATCTCCCACCCCAACCATTTGGCCCCATAAGACAGCGTAAAAATGTTCGAAAATCAAGCGGAGCAAATGAGAGAAGCTGGAACTTTGAGATGCAGAGACAGATAGAGAGAGAGAGAGAGGGAGAGACAAGCGTCTCATGAATATGAAAATGCTTGACGGGAACTAAGTAGATGTCTCCGCTCACCTTGACAGGGGTGGCGTATAGGGAAGGAGGGGGGTTAGTAATCTGTGCAGATGAAAGGTATGTTAACTTAAAGGTAAATCCACTCTGAAGATGGAATACAAATGTGTGTCTAGGCTTCGATTTCGAACTATAAGAAGGTGGGGTTTCCAAAAGGGTTCCACACCTTCGCCTCAATATACCCTGGAAAGAGATGAATGCCAAACAGATGCAGAGGTTCTAATGCGGATTCAGCTTGCGTCAGACATTAGCTCAGAGCCCCATGCCCCTGATACTATACATACTCGTACA
Source organism: Drosophila azteca (assembly GCA_005876895.1). Lineage (NCBI taxonomy): Eukaryota > Metazoa > Arthropoda > Insecta > Diptera > Drosophilidae > Drosophila > Drosophila azteca. The sequence continues at coordinate 6,331,595 of VCKU01000011.1, forward strand.
TATATGTATGTATATGTATGTGTGTATCTCTTTGTGCCCCCCCTGCTGTTGTCGCTCTACGCATTTGACATTTTTGTCACCCAATATGCCACAGCGGGTGTCCAAACACCCCCCACACCCCACACCACCTCCACCTCCTTCCCTTTTGGACTCTGATGATGTTGATCTCTTGGCGAATATTAAAAAATTATATGCCAAATCGGAATTGCATGTTAAACATCAAAACAGCAACAAAAACTAAACAATACAAGTAAGGGAGGGGGTTGGGGTGTGGTGTGGGTGCGGGAGTCATCAGGGGAGGGCACTATGTACCTCTAATGCCTTTTTTTTTTACATTTTGCTCGTCGGATCACCCGCTGCGAGGCGCTGCTGCTGCTGCTGTTGCCGCTTTGTAGACTTGAACTTTTATTCCCGTTTCGGTTTCGGTTTCGTTTATCGGATTCAAGTATTTTAACCCTTAAGTGGTGCGACATTTATTGCCATTTATGAGGTTCATTTTGGGGGTTACGCCATATGATGTTCTCGAGCATCGAGCCATTGTTCTCTCTCTCTGCCATCCGTTTCGTTATTTATGGATATATGCATTTAATAAACTCTCTATAGAAATGGCAAGAGAATTGAAAATTTGTCCATTTGCTATGGCAAATTATATGCCTCAACGGGAGAGAGAGAGCAGAAGCCAGGGAGCAGCAAGCAGGGAGCAGGGAGAGAAAGAGATTTGCTATAGTAAGCGAAGATCTAGGGTTATTGTTATTGAAATGTTATGGGATAATCAGAGAACATAGAGTTTCACTCCTTAAAGAATCTCTGGAATCTCTCCAGAACGAGAGGAAGTCTGTTTAACATATAAGAAACTTTACCATAGCTTTGGTAATTAATTCTTGAATTTCTTTTACAACATTCTTTGGCAGCTTCGCTTTTATCTGTCACATTCTATAGCCCTTCCTCTTTGCATGCATTCGCTCTCCTCCATTCAGTTGAAAATTATGCCATTACTCATTATTCCACCATTGTCGATGGTATTATTGATCTTTAATTAAGGCAATTAATTATCTTAATCACATAATTTGCCACCAACGAAGAGGCGCACAGAGTGTCTCCCACTGCTTTCTGCTTATCATTGTCTTTCCTACCACCACTCGCATTCCGACTTGATTGCGATTCAATACCCTGTAAAACCCAGTGTTTGGGAATTTGGATTCCTCAATCAGTTTCCATCATATTTTTGAGTTTTTATTCCTAAGAATTTCAATGATTTTTTGATGATTTCTCAATTGACTTGTGGAAGCACTTCAGTCCGTCTTATATAGGGTATTTGTTGTTTGTTTACTCTTCTATCCCCCCTCTCTACCCCCACCAAGTCCTTCAAATAGCTTCTGGGGGTTTCCCCCATCCCTTCAGCGGCCTCTTAGTGGCTCCATAACGGTTTTGTTTGTGATTTTTGTGCCCGCTCATTGGATTTTTAATTTTGCTTTGCAACCAACTTTGTGACTCCCCCATTCTGATGACCCCCCACCCCACCCTTTCGCCAGCTATCTCTCTCTCTCTCTCTCTCTATAAGTGACTGCCAACTGCAGTTAATTCCACAATTTCAGCGACGGATGGCTTGGTTTGGCTTGTTGTCGTCATCGTGCCTACTCTTGGGAGGCCCTCTCTTTCACTCTTTCTCTCTTTCTGCTGTGGACTCTTTCTTTGGCGATTTGCATAATTTGTTCTATAATTTATGGCATGCAAAAAACCCTCCTTTCGCCTTGGTATTAGGCGTATTGTTCTTTCGCTGTCACTCAAGTCAACTGGGAATCGGAGAGGCCCCGCCAGTCATTCGACTCTGAGTCTCTGTCTCACTCTGAGTCTCTGTCTCACTCTGAGTCTCTGTCTCACTCTGAGTCTCTGTCTGAGTCGCTTAGTCTCCCTCTCTGATTGAAATTGCTTAATTAACTAAACGATGCGCCTGGAATTTAATTGCAGATTGTGCGGGGTAGTCCTCTGCCCCATAGAAGAATAGGCATCCGCATTCCATGGAAAGTTGTAGTAGTTGTAGTACATTTCCACTCTCATTTTCCTAATTTTTTGGTACGGCTAACGATCTGCCTAATGCCAGATGGCTTTAATTTATTTTGTAAATTATTTCCCATATTCTAAAAGCCAATGAAAACACACACACACGTTTCCCACTCTCTGGATATTCTTTATATACACAATACTAAATACCATACACAATGATTGTTTCGTGTGTGGATTCTTAAGACTTGATGGAAATCGAAATGGAAATGGAAATCCAAATCAAAGTCGGTCGAAAAGATGAGCGAAAGAGCGAAAATACATTGCCACAAGTTGCCTCGAAAACAATAAATATAGTTTTTTTTGTTTCTTCTAGTTTTGGTTTTTCCAAAGTCTATTATGAGATTTGTTTTTGGGCGGGAACTATAAATACCATTGGCAATTGGTTTATTGTTAGGGAAAGTCATTGAAATAATGTGAATATATGTATATGTATGTGTGTATGTGTGTGTGTATATAGTGAAGGGAATTCAAGGAATGGGGTTGCTACTTTGAATAAAGTGCGTATTAGAAATGTGTGCGTTTTTTTGGGGTAGATTTTAGGCACATTTTGGATGGAGCAATTGCTGGAGTTTTTTAATAGAGAATGTACATGATATTTGATGATATTTATTGGGTTTTGGAATCTGAAAAGTTCCCTTCATTTTTCTGCTGTATGAAATAGTCTTTGGGGTTTTAAGCATTAGAACTGCAGGAGTTTTGAAAGCCAATCAAAGATAACCTCTAACTGGAGCGGGTATTCCCGATCATCTAGACGGCTCTCCAGGATATCCTTCCGTAGTTCCATAGCATATTTCTGGGCGCCAAAAGCTTTATGTTTTGTCCTTAGTTAGTTCCTAAATTAGTTGGGTTTTTGGAAAAGCTCTTGCTATTTTTCTCAGAATTTTTTGTAACTCCTGCAGCAATTACGGGTTTTTTGGGGCAGGACACAGAAACAGGCACTCTGAGTGGCACTTGAACAATTAAAGCGACGAAAAGTTTTCCATGGCATTTCAGGGGTGGGCGGGTGACCCACTCTTCCACCCATACTCCATACCCCAGCCTCCTTCTCTCTCTCTCTCTCTCTCTCTCTGTATCACTCGCCCCACTCATCTGCCACCTCATTATCTTTATCTTTGAACTTTCCCCAGTTGTCTCTCTATCCAATATCAAAAATTCCTCTCTCTCTCTCGCTCTCTCTTTCTCTCTACTGGCCTCTTTCTATCTCCATCTCTGATATCTCCTCTCTCTCTATATTCGCTCTATCTCTTTTCCACTGTCTTCTTTTCCCTCTCGTTCCTTCGTTTCTGTTTTAATTGTGCTGCTGGTCGATGATTCTCGGAATAATTTTCCATTTTGTTGCTTTTGTTTTTGGTTTGGTTTTTAGTCTTTTGCCTTTTAATTGAGTACACAACAGGCTGACGAAGGGGAGGAGGGTGGAGAGGGTGGTCGCCAAGAGAAGGAAGAACGAGACGAGGGGAGGTGAAGGCAAAAAGAGATAGAGGAAGGTGGAGGGGAGGGAAAAAAAGAAGAAAGAAAAAGCAACTAAAATTAAATTATGTGCAAAAGAGAAGCAGGCACCCCAACAGCAGCCAGAAATCTTTTTGGGCGCCTCTTCGAATACCCTCTAAAAGGAGGAGGGGAAGGGGGTGGGTGGCATGATTTTGAGCAGACGTTTGCCAACAAAGAGGACAAAGGATCGTTCGATCTTTCCATGATGTTGGAATATAGCACAGCCAAAACCAACATTGGAATAGCTTGGAAAAGTGCAACCATCAAGAAGTTCCGATCCGATCCGACTATAACATACTACTGAAAGATACATATATCTGGAAAGAATCAGTCAATAGATGCTCATGTAAGTCTTTGAGAGCTGAGCCTCCAAGGGGTTGGCTTATAGGGTATCCCATGCTTCGATTCGCCTGAGCTACCCTTTGGGTTTATTCCCTGAATTTCATTTGAATTTCACTCAAAAAAAAGCCAAACAATTATGAAATTATTTATTAAATATTGTGAAATCGCTCAATGCACATCATAGGCTGTGGCTGCCGCACAGAAATGGAACCTTGAAGTGTCGCTGCGTCTCTATATGTGTGTATGTATCTGTATCTGTGCACGAGAGTATCTGTATCTACTTATGGGTTTGTGTTCGATTGATGGGGGTATGGAGGGAAATGGACAGGGCAGTATTTCGATTCTAATTGTCGACAGTCGTCGTCATTGGCGTCATCATCCATTGGCTGTCGTCTGTCCCCTGTCCTCTGTCGTCTGTCGGTTGGGGTGTGAGATTTAAGTTGATTTTGGTTTTACTTATTGTCGCCTATATCTGTGCCCCCCACCCGATGGGGCCCCGCTCCTCTTTCAATCTGTAGCCTTTCCTCCCCATTGGATCTGCACCCTCCCCCGCCCCACAATCTGTACCCTCCCTTGCTCTCTTCTATCGATCACATCACATCTTCTGAATGCGTGTCGTCTTTCGGTGCTGTGCGGTTCGGATCGGATCGGTTCGGATCGGATGGGATGCCTTTTGTTCGTTTTTGTGCTGTGCTTTGCTATTCACGCGGCGCGTATTTCTTCAATAAATTTTCAGTTTATTCGGTTTATTTATTTACTTATATTTGCTATTGCTCTTTACCCCCCACCCCCCATCACACTCCTCTATCCATTACCCTCTAATCCCCTGTTTGTACCTCCTACCCGATGGGTCTCCACTTCATTTCACAATTCCCTTTCCATTTTAGCTTTTTGCTTTGCTTTGCTTTGTTTTCTCGTAGCTTTATGATTATTTTTCTCAGTTTATGCCGCCGTCGCCGCCGCCGCCGCCTCCTCTTACCATTTCCCACCTCTCTTATCCTCTGCCATACCCCCATACCCCATCACCCAACCGCCCCCCTAGCCACCCCTTATGCTCCTCATCTTTGCCTTCATCGTCGTCGTCGTTCCGCCGTAATTGAATTTCAACTTGTTTGCATTGTCGACGACGACGGCGACGGCGATGGCGACGACGACGTCGACGACGACGACGACGATGATGATAATTCGTCGGGGTATTTTGCGTATTGAGATCAGGGCCTCATCAATTAGTAAATTAATTTTATGCTCAGCGCTTTATGGAAAATAAAGCTCACAAAAACAACAGCAACAGCAACGAAAAGAGAGCAGAACGAATGGGGAGTGAGAGCGAGAGTTAGGCAAAAATCAAGGATAAAGTTTCAGATTTCAAAAATATTTATCCATAAACATACATACATACATGTGTATATGTACATAAATTGAAGTTCTTTGAATTCTTATGATTTTTCAACCTTATAATGAAATGAAATTTCCTCACAAGATATCCTTCGAAGAAGGAATAATATTAGCACAGATATGGGGTATATTTTCAGAGACTTTTGTATATTTAAGGAGAGCGCAGAGAGGAATAAATGGAACATTGTTTCAACCGAAAGGAAATAAACTACTGTATTACTCCTTTGGTAATATAAAATGGTCCAAGAATAACCTCTCTAAATACGATTTAGCTAAGCCTTATAGATAAATGAATATTCTATTCAGTTTCCTATTAAAATATATGTTTTTGATTCAATTTTCTCCATCGTTTTTCGCACCGTTTGCCATTACAAAATGTTCGATTATAATCAGCTTTTCAATCGCTTAAAATATGGCATACATTTACCGATTTTCCAAAGCCAAGAATCCCTCCCCCTCCTTCCCACCACACGTTTTTGGGGTCGACTGTTTGCAATTATCATATTTTTGTATGCATAAATTCTGTGGAATTATCACCGCAGCAACAATTTTATTTCATTTTTCTCTGTTGTTGTTGTTCCCCATTGAATTCAATATTTACACGCACCGGAACTAAAATTTTTGTGCTATTGATTCCCAGTGTTTTGCGGTCAAAAACGAAATGTGCAACAAATTATTGCTGATATAATAATACACATACATATATGCATAAATATGTATATGTATGTGCCACTCGAATATGTGGCATGTGGAATAAATGCTGCAAAATATGCGAAATGTGACAATTCAATCATAAATTGAGAGATGCAGATACAGATGCAGGTTCATAGATACTCCCTCTCTGTCTCCCTCTTGCTCTCTTGCTCTCTCCCTCTCTCTCTCTCTCTCTCTCTCTCTCTCATTCCCTCTCTATTTCTCTGTGGGTGTTTGTGCGTTAAAATGCAATCTTCATTATTTAATTTGCTGGCATTTTTTTGTTGATCTGGTGACAAATATTCCACTGTATCGACAGCCAGTGGGGTTGGGTGGCGGGGGTAGGGAAAATGTATGTAAATGCGATTAAATATTGCCATTGCAAAATGTATTTGTTCATCGATTTGATGGCGGATTAGAGGAAAGAGTGTTACACAGCGAGATACAATACAATACGAATATACTTCAGGCTTGTAGGGTTACACAAACAGATACAAATTGATATAGGTACATATTTATATACATATGTATATATACGTTTATTTTCCACTCCGAACCATTGCTGCCTTGCCTTAACATAACTTTAATCAATCTGAGGGCTCACCCTTACGTATACTTAATATGCTTTGAGGCCTGGCCTCCTTTTGGCTCCTTTTAAATGTTTAAACATGTTCTGAAAAACTTTTGGGTTGACATTAAGACTATAAGCTACCCATTAATCAGGGAATATCTATACAAGCCGCTTGGAATGAATCGAAAATCGTTTAGTTGCAGGTTTTGTGGCCCATCAGCATGCCCCTGTTTCCTACATTTTACAGGACATGTTGTATTACAATTACTGTTGAAACTCCTGGCAATTTAAATCCAAATGCAAATCTGTTTGTCTCTTGTGCGAATCAATAATGAATTCAAAACTTATTAGAACAAACAAGGATTCATTAGGCAGCACCAGCAGCAGCCTCCCAGCTCTGTCTCCAGTTTGTATCTGTGTCTTTCCTGTAGCTATGCATGTCTCTGTCCTCCTCTTCTCGTTGTGGCTGCATCTCCATCTGCATCTGCATCTGCATCTCAGTTGTTATTTATATCGATATAACAAGGTAATAACGGCACACTTAAGTATGCAAATAGCCATTCCCCTGCACCTCCGTCTGTCCTTCCGTCCGTCTCTCTGCTTGTTTGCACATGCAAATGTTATCATTTGTGATTAGTTACAGTCTCCTGAAATGCCAATGCCCCGCCCCCGGAACAGCCGCCGCAAGACAACTCACTTTTAGAGATGACTGTGGGGCAGGGCTTCGGAATCGTGAGCTCCATGATTCCAAGAGGCCAAAAGGAGAGGAGAAGCTATGGGCAAACATTGGACAATCATTGGGCATTGCCTATCAATTATTTACACAAAATCCAAGCTACAATTGTCGGTCAATTTGCCAATTGACATTTGAACATAATTGATGGTGGATTAGGGGTGAAGTTTTCCCAGGGAAATCTACGATCTATTGCTTACTGCGATTCACTTACTTGTCGTTGCCTGTGAGGGCCTCCTGGAGTTGCTTCAAACAGCGATCGATCTTGCGTTCACGCACCTGGGAGCCATATTTGGAGGCAGCGTAGGGATCGAAAATCAAGGGGAAGTACGGATTAATGTCGAAGGCAAACTGACAGGAGGACTGACTGGAGAAACTCTCCTTTGAAGATACTTCTTCTTCCGCTCTTTCGTTGGCCTCTTTCGTTGCCTCCGTTTCCGTTTCCATATCCATTTGTTCTTTGGTTTTTTGGTTTTTTTTTTTGGTTTTGCTTTGGTAGAACGTTCTTCTTTCACTGCATCCAAACGCCTCAAACTCTGGGGAACAACTGCCATCGCCAAGAAGTTCTTTGTCCGCCTGTGTCTGTGTCTGTGATTGTTTTCGTCGGTGCTATCGTCGCCTCCAAGTGGCAGGCGGCAGTTATTACAGTTGGCCAACACATCCATCCATCGACCAACATCCAACATCCACTAATCCAATGGCAGACTTAATCACCATCGTCATCAGCAGACGACAGACACACCGACTGTGGCACTTGGTGCTGGCACCATAATCCAAGGCCAAGCTTTGGCACTCTTTTAGCCGCACATTGCGTATACGTCATGGTGCCCACAGGCGGTAGAGAGGCATCTCAGGTTTCGTTTCGCGGTAATATATGGAAAATTCTTGGTATTTCCATATGATCCTCACGTGAGCGATCATCGATTACTGCTGTTCTGTTGATTCAGGCAGCCATCGAAGATCAATAAACGATATATGTATGTGTTTACTATATGTATGTTTAGTTGTTGTTTTGCAAAAGAGATATTCTTTCTATCTACTTTGAATCGGTATAATTTGATACACAATTTATTTGAGTAAATGTTGCTTGTATAATCAGATCAATCATCGTAGTGTATCTTCACATACTTTGACTTCTAGTACTTTATTCGATCTACCAGAGCTTAGATATTCTTTAGACATTTGGATACTTCTAAGGGTTATGTGGTAAGGGGAGTTTTTTCATCGAAACTTGACCATAGAATGAAATCAAATCTTTCGCTTTAAGAAATCACTTTGTATGCCAAACACTGGTACTCGCTTTATATTTATCTCATTAAGATCCGGTTTATTTACCTAAGATTTCCATAGAATATTCCCTCTTTCTTGTGGCTTATGGATAGACACACTCCCCCTCATCGCCCTCATCGGACACTGAGGTAATGCCAGAAATATTTCCATTATTTGCTGCTCCTTCCAGCTATAGGAAAAGCTATGGGAAAAGCGTGACAGTGGGAGAGCAGAAGAAGTGTATAAAAAAGTGACCTCATTTGGTAGAGAACCTCAGGAAAATTGGAGCCCTTCCCCGCTAGCGTTACAGCACACCGCTCCCCTCTTCCACCTCCACCTACAGCTCCACCTCCGCCATTCTACCTCACATTTTCTGTCTACCACATTTAAGTGTCCTTTACCATTTCGTCCTGCGGTGGGCGGCTGATTCGCTCCTTCGCCCACATTGTGGCTTGCCTTTCTTTTGTTTTCCCTGCTCGGTTTTCCCCCCTGCTGCTCTCTCTCTCCCTGTGTTTTGCGTTTTGTGCTCATGTAACTTGCTGGAAAATTAATAATAATAAAAAAACACCTACACACCCACCCCACTCCGCCCCCCCGACAAACAGAGAGTGGGCGCAGAGTGTGGGTGGTACACGCGTGACCCTATTAAATGTGTGCTAATAAAAGCTTCGAAGGCTCCGAATAAAAAACAGAGGACGTGGGTGGTTACAGGGCAGGACAGCAGGAAAGCAGGACAGCCGAGTGGGGGGGCTGAGGACTGAAGGGCTGGGGGTTGGGGGTGGTGGTGAATGTCTGACCAAGTGCGTAATGTTTGTGGATGGAAAATTTCAATGCTTGATGGTGGAAACTGCTCTGGGAAGTGGGCAAGAGGCGCAAGGAGCAAGTCCTGTCAAAGCGAAATTTCTCAAGTGTTTCGAAGGGAAAATTACTTAAAAATTCAAAACGAAATGCGGGCAAAATACAAAAATACAGATGATGATGGGGAAAACAAAATCAACGCTCACAAAAGCAGAAAACCATTGAAAGCAGAAAATGAAGAAAGGACAGGAAAGGAAAGGCAAGGGAAAGAGTGGAGGGGGAAAGGAAAATTTTCTATTTACGCTAAAGGTCAACTTTTTCCATTTGCAGCGGCGGTCATTTATAAAATCTTTGGGCATTATTAAGCAAAGCGAAATACCAACTAGGAGGGGAAGGCGGGGAGGCAGTGGTGGTGGCAGGACAAGTGGGTGGAAGGGAAACGACTAAGAAAAGTCTAAGAAAAGTCCTGTACAAAGTACATAAAAGAACCTGAAGAGGCAGAGACCATCAGAGACCTACGGTTCTGCCCACGATTTATCAAATTAATGAGTATCATTTTATTTTCATTTCATTTTCCATGCGCCAGCACAAATACAAAACAAAAAAATGGACAAAATCTTCAAGGAAAACGCAAAAAAAAAAAGAGAAGAGAGAAAAGCCAGTGGCAGCGGCAGCAAAAGTGGAATGAAAATTAAGGTAACTTTTGGGGCCACAAAAAAAAGAAAGGAAGAAAAAATCTATATAAAAAAGAAATCAAAATAAATGAGAAAGAAAAGGACAAGGACACAGGCCGAAAATCCAAGGCAGGAAGCGTCAGGGAGCGTCAGAAAACTAATGCGAGGCGATTACATAAACACAGGACACATGAAAGGACGAACCCCGTCCGAGAGACACACCCACAAGGCAAATAGTAGGAACAACACCCTACGACGAAAAAAAAAAGGAAGAAAACCAACATGAGCATACAATAAATCCTCCTGCAGAAGCAGGAGCAGGAACAGGACTCGACTCTCCCCTCTCTCTCTCTCGGGCAGCAACGAAAAAAGGATACAAAACACTTTGCATTGGGGCGAAAAGGTACAAACAAATAAAGTGACCAAACCCCAAAGGAAGCGAAAGGATATACCCATGCCACATGCCACACACACACACACACATACACATATTGCAATAAATAAAATACTTGTGCGAAAAAAAAGAAACAGAAACAGAGAAGAGATCCCCTGGAAGGGGAAACAGCAGAGATCCCTCGAAGAAAATGGGAAGGAAAAGCTAAAGGAAACGTTAAGGAAAGGACAGCCAGGGAAAAGGACAGCCGCCGAAAAGAAAAAGGAAGCCAAAGCGAATTGTTTTATATCCCTCATTTGTCCATTTAATGGCAGAAACGAGCCACAGAAACACTGAGAAACGGAGAAACGGTGAAAAGGAGAAACGGAACCGAAACCGAAACCAAACCCGAACTCTAAGCTCAATGGTACCCAAATACAGGAAGCAGGAGCAGCAATCCAGGAGAAGGACACACGCAGAAGGACGTGGCAGGACACACCAGAGCAAACAAAGCAGCCCACAAATGGTTGACGGACGGGGGGGAGGGGTAGTAGAGAGGAGTGAGGGTGTGGGTGTGGGGGTGGGAGGAACAAACCCAAAAAGGATGCCTGGCAAAAACGCAACCAAGCAAAGTGAAAAAGAATATTGAAACACTAATAAAAATGAGGATAAGCAGGGAATGCATTAAGTAAAATATAGAATAAGTGCCCCGGGATGTGGCAGGCCAGAGCAGAGCAGGGCAGGGGGATGTGGCATGCATGGGTTACAAAAGGATATGCGATGGGAAGCGACAAGCGGCAAGGTGTGGGCAAGAGGCTATGGCAAGGGTTACGGCGCGCCGGTCGCTTACGGGTCGCCCACTCTTTGATGGGTTACTTCTAAGGGTTGCTTCTTCTGCTCCTGCCCCAGTCCGAACAATAATTTACCCTTTTGGCAGGAGGAGGGGGGGTGGGGTTTGCAGAAGGGATTACCACTGGGCGAAGCGAAAGAGAGTTAAATAAGTAGTTCGAGTATTTTTGGTACACCCTGTGCAACAGATTCATAAGCGAATATACAATACATTTGTACCTTCAAGTAATCATCTCTCTCTCTCTTAAAATATTTCGCCACTCTCTCTCTCTCTCTCTCTGTCTTTGTCAGGGTGGGATTAGGTAATTGGTTCTCCCGTAAGCGGACAGGACAGGACAGGCACTCTTAAGAGGAGAAAACTCCCAAAGGGCAACGCGGATTTCCTCCACACCCCCGCTAAGCGGACAATCAGCTTTCATCTCGAGAAAGAAATGAATAAATGAACGGCCACAATTGATGGAATGCTCTTTTTTGAGTTTGAGCATCAGCTAAGCCTAAGCTCTTGATGAGCGCACATTTACGAGTATTTACTGTAAGCCAAGGGAGCTGGAGATAATCGGCAAAAGATCAAAAGATCACATACATATCTTTCTGTCTGGTAAATATAAAACTTACTGAAAAATAAGAAAAAATTACCAAAAAATACACGAAAATTACAAAAAAAATCCTTTAAACTGACCGGAAAAATACTGGAATGCACTAAGATCCTTAAAAATTCTGCAATAAACGAAAAAGTTAATAAAAAATTAAATAAATACTAGAAAATATACCAGAAAAACATTAAAACAAACCACAAGTACCGATCAAATCGAATGAGGGGACACATTTCCAGGCGATGAAACTATTCCGATAAGAGGACATATTTTTAGGCAGCATATCTTTCTTTTTACATCATTAATTCTTAAGCATGAAAATACCAGAAAATGTCTAAAAAAGTATACAAAGTTACCAGGCAAATACTAGAAAAATTCCAGAAAATTGTTGACGTTCGTTTATTCATTTCTTGTAGATTACCGGATAAGATCTATGGGTACCATTAGAAAGATGGATAGTTTAAGTGAATTTCTCGAAGGGAAAGGACCGACATTCATACCATTTCCACACCTTTGGTAATCTTTGAATCTCACCGAACGGACAGGACAGCACAGGACAGCAGAGGACAAGACAAGACAGGACACAGTGGAAGTTCCTTCTAGAAGTTCTCTAGTTAGTTACCATTTTAATGCTACCATTTGCTCCTCGTTTGCGGTGAATGTTTTTCCAACTCAAATGTCAACTTTGTCACACTCCCACCACAGTGAACCCTGGCCGTGGGCGGACAGGTGGGTGGCAGCATGTTGAAGCGAGAACTGTGTGGGTGAACTTTGATGGGTGGCAGGCCAGGGAAGCGGAGACGCGAGGGAGAGGACACAGGACAGAGGCAGAGGACACAGGACAGAGGCAGAGGTTGCACAGTTGCAAAGGTTGTGGCCAGGGACCCCTGAACTGAACTGAGAAGCGAGTCAACATTTTTGTGCAGTTTTCCCTGGGAAATGGAAAGGAAAGAAGGAAAGAGAAATGTAAAACAAAGTTGGAAGCCAAACAGAAAAAAGGGACAAAACAGAAACACACAGCAGAAAAGGGTTGCCAGGGGGCTGGGGAGGTGGGTGGTGGTTGCTGGTTGGGGCAAAGGAGGACGGGGGGGAGGAGGCGTCGTAGGGAAAATAAATTTTAAACGAATCAGAAAATGGCCAAAATGGAAATGGAAATGGGGCGTGGAGGGGAGATAGGGGAGGGGAGGGTTACGGGGAAAATAGTGTGTGGCGAACATATTTTAGCTGCTGCGGCTTTGGGGCAAACAACAGCAACAAAAAAAGGGAGAAACTTACAGAAAAGCGAGAAAAATATGGAATGCAAAATGCAGAACAGAGAACCAGGGTTGCCAGGCTGCTGTATACAGCAGGAAGAGTGGCGGTGGGGAAGAGAGAGAGAGATGCACATGAAGTGTGGCAACAACGCGAACGTTTTTTTCTATTTTCAGTGGGAGAAAGACTGCAGCATAAAGTGGGAGAAAGGGGGATATAGAGAGAGAGAGAGAGAGGTCTGGACATCCTGGGTGGCTGCATGGGTTGCATGGGTTGCAGCAGCATGCAACATTCAATGCATACAAATGGCATTTAAGCTTTCCCTCCCCCACCCCCAAAAAAAAACACGGACACGAGGCAACGAGCTCTAAGCGGAGCTCCAACACACACAAACACAAACACACACACACACACAGAGATAGTGAAAGAGGACGAGCATGAGGATGAGGATGAGGAGGAAAAGGAGAATGAGGATGGAAGAGCAACGCAATTTATATGCGTTGATAGAGAGAGAAAATAGGTGGATAGCTCCATGGCAGAGGAAGGGAAGAAGTGGCGAGAGGCGCCCACAAAGTTAAGGGGACAAAGCGAACTTAAACCGAGTCAAACAGCCGGCAAAAGCTACTAACTTACACACATACACACAGACACACACAAACAAACACTCCTACGCTTAGAGGAGAGAGAGAGAGAGAATCAACAAAACACACACACACACACACACGCACACATGGATGGGGGGAGACGCACACACAAGTTTTCGCTTCGACATGGCCAGTGTGTCTGTGTGTGTGTGCCTGCAAGCCAGCCCCAACGACGCGGCTCCTCCATTGTGCATAGGCATGGCTCTGTATAATAGTGGGGAACACAGCACTTGCCTGAAGGGAGCCAAAACGGTAGACTGGGGGGATGGAGTGGATGGGGTTTAGAGGGTAGTTAGCTCTGGGTAGAGCAGGGAGGTGTGTGTGTGTGTTTGTGTGTGCTGGCGGGTGCTGCTGCCCGACAGAGAGTGTCGGTCGGGCTGTTGGTTATGGTCATAAAATAAACCAAACAAACAAGCCGGAACCATGTCAGAAGGCAGCAGCATGTGTGATATGTGCACGTGTATGTGTGTGTGTGTGCTTGATGTATGAATGTATTAGTGTGCGTATCTGTAGAGTGTGTAGGCGATTGTGTGCAAGTGCGGATATATCAAGGACGAACCAACGGATAAGCACAGTGGGGCCAAAGAGTTGAACGGATGACTAAAGATTGGGGAATATGCTTTTCCCTTCCTTAATGAACCGATGAATATCCTGATTACTCTACAGATATTCCCACTTTCACATATGCTACCCACAAATGTCTTCCTTGGAAGCTCCAAATATTTCTCTCATTTCCGTGACGCACACAAGTTTTTTTTTTCTACCAATCTCTCTTTCTTTGGCTCCACTGTACACCACTTTTGCATACCTTAGTTCCACTGTACGCATAGTAATTTTACTGTTTTCCATCCACTGTAGCACCACTCGAAAAGCTCCAACAACTGAAATGAGCAAACAACAAAAAAATGGCCTTTAATTTTGGCAAATTTAATCCCACTGTGCAGGAGGCTGTTGTTGTTGTTGTTGTTGCTGTTGTTGGGGCTGGCCAGAGGGTGGTGGTGGTGGTTGGGGGCGGGGATGGCCGCGACCACGGACTAACGGTGCGAGCTGTTTCATAATTTTTTATACACTTTCGTTGTGCTGCGCTGCGTTTTGCGGTTCGGGATAGACACGACCCCAAACACACACACAAACGCCCACACACACGCACACACACACCCACACACACACCCACACACGAAAGGGGGAGAGTAGGGGGAGTATGTGCCCAGGGAGGGATAGATAGGCAGACAGAGCCGTAACACAGTTGTATGTACTCGTATCTCTCTCCCCCTCCTCTCTCTCTCTCTCTCTGTCTCTCCATATACGAGTATGTACTCGATTATCCCCTCTCAGGATCCCCCAAACAACCTTTCAACTCTACCACCCACTGCCATTGCCACCCACACTTTTCCGCCCTGTCCCTACATACATATCGACATACATACATATGTATGTACATACATATGTCGGTGGATTTTATCAATAAAAATTCTCTCGTTGTTGTTGACTTTGTGGTTTTTTTCTTGTTTTTTTTGTTTTTAATATTTTCACCGCTTTAAGTGTTAAAAGGATATCTGGCATTTAATGTGTGTGTCCGCTGTATACCCACCCATATTTGTGTGCGTCCTCTTCTGTGTGGGCGTGTGTGTGTGTGGGTGTGTGTGTATATCCGGTGAACATCCATACCCTTGCTCCTTCACATAAAACTTTGGGTGCGGGGCCTTTGCTTATCGTCATAAATATCATATTTATGGCTCACTCACTCTCTCTCTCTCTCTCTCTCTGTCGCTTTCTCTATCTATCCTTCTATCTCTATCTCTGTTTAAGTATGTGTAAGCGTTTTAGCCCAAGGTATATAGAATAGTGGGGTCTGATGCAAAGAACTTTAGGGAAATCTTGTATACCTTCTCTTCAGTGTGCCTTGCATTGGCTATACTCCTCGAACATTAAGTATACGCAGTGTGTGGCGCTAGCGAATGAGGGATAGGATGGGGGCGTGGGGGGCAGGCATGCTGTTGGAAAACTACGTTAGTTTTTGGTGGGCGGCTTGTGCGGGGGCGAGCGTGGGTGCTGTTGCTGGTGCTCTGCGCTTTTCATTAGTGATGCTGAAAACGAGGGGAAAAGTTATCCATGAAATGCTGTTGCTGCTGCTGCTGATGCTGCTGCTGCCTCCCACTTTCTACCTCCTATCCAAATCCTTCAGATTTACTACTTTTTTTTATATTTTTATTTCGTTCTCGCTTGCTCGTACCATTTTTGGTACATTTTATTTTATAATCTGACTTTATTTCTCGAGTGGATGTTTGTCATAAAACTCTGTCCTTCTGCTCCTCCGTCTTCTCCATCCCTCCACTCTTTACTGCCGCCTCTTTCTGGCACTCTCGTCCTGTCTCTATCACTCCTTTAGCTACCAGTGCGCCCTCCTCAATTGAATGTGGGCCGCGAGGTGCATTTGGAAAAATGCTCTCAAGTTAGTTGAAGAGCCTTCCATCGGAAGCCAGCGGAAAAAAGAGAGCGAGCGCACTGAAAAGCGCTTAAATTTCACATTTTCTGCAATAAACTGTGGAAACCGAACAGCCCGGAAAAGCGTTTAAAATTGTACAAAATTCCACGGAGTTTTAGGGGATTTTATAGAAGTTTAAAATTTAGAAAACTTTGTTGTAGTTTTTGCTAAAACAAGGCTTTCATTTGTTGAGAAATATTGAAAATTAATTGCTTAATTCTTCTTCAGTCATATTAGGGGGGAGGTTTCTTTCCACCAAAAGAGGGGTTCCAAGGTTCCAGGGTTCTTCCCTTATATCTTTCTCCATTTTGCCGAAGAAAAGCACAAACTTTAGAACAAGAAAATGCCTTTAAATCTAATCCTACGTTGTTTGCTCATTTGAAATTCGTTTAATTTGGGAACCATTTTGGTAGGAAAGCCCAGCATCAACCTGAGAGAAGCCTCCAACCTGCCTCCTACATATCTTAATCTTCTTTTTATCGCATCATTATTCTTTCCTTCCTTTCATTTCGTTGTTTTCTTCTTGTCTGCTTCCTCCCCACTTATGTTCTGCATTCACCCACTCATTCCTTCGCTGTAGCTTTCATCCCATACCCATACCATGCCATACCATATTCCATTCCATTCCTTTCCATTCCTCTGGCAATCATCGTCAACGCATTGCTCAAGGTGTCATTTCCGGCTGCCCAGAAGGAGACCCATCCCTCCATCCTCCCATCCGCCCATTCCCCATGGCATACCATCATCCTGTAGCATCATTCTAAGGGTCAGGAGTGTCAGGAGCAGTTGGTAAGTAACAAAATTAATTTTCGTACAATCCAACATCAACAGGGAACAGAACAGAGAACAGGGATACAAAAACAGGACAAGGACTGGGCCAGAGACTGGGACTGGGACAGGGACAGGGGCCCACAACAATGGGAAGCAATAGCCAAAACGTTAAAAAAGGTGCAACCAAGCAGAGAGAGCAGCTTTATCTAAGGAGTGTGTCCATGCCCTCTGTCTCTCTGCCCCCCCCTCTCCACCCCCTGTGCTCTTCTGCTTGCCTTTTGTCCATTGGAGCATGGCAAAGCGGCTCCTTGACTGGCAGCAGCAGCAGCAGCAGCAGTGGCAGCAGGAACAATCGCAGCATTTTCAACATGTACTAATTTTCCACTCCACACCCAAGGAACAATCACTTACACACACACACATACACATACACCCACGCATATACGCATACACACAGATACACATGTACACTCCCTGAGAAAGGACAAAAGCCATGGACTTGACGCGTTTTTGGTCCTGCTGCTGGCACTACAAGGGATTAACCTCAAAAAATCTCATCAAAGTCAAAGCCAAGAGGAAGACAACAGCCAGCAGAGAGCCAGCAGAAAAAAACGAAAGAAAGAAATGGAACGGGGGGGGGTGCAAGGAAAGTGGAAATATGCGAACGAAAGCAGAGAAGTCCAGCATCCTTCGAGAGCGGTGTGGGGGAGGGGGTGGGGTGGTTGAGGCTGGTAAGGGGCTCCAGGGATGGAGCCATAAAAATAAACCACCCAAAAAGTGGGCTAAAATGAAGTTGTGTGTGCAAAGAACAATAAAAATGGTAAAGGCACCAGAAGTATGAAGGAGAAACAGCCACTAGGAGGGCAAGGAGCGGGGCGTATGGTGGGTGTATGGAAGTGCCTGGGAGGAGTAACATGATGATGATGATGGCTAAAAGTTACAGCCTCAAACAGAATGCAGGAAGACAAAAAAAACCCAAGAGATATTTCTGGAATCCTCGAGTCAACGAAGTGTGGAATGCCCTCACAGATCGCAGAGTCGCAGAGTCTAGACTCTGATTAGCAAGGACTCTCTGCAAGGACACATGAAACTGAAACTGAAACTGCTTGGATTTGCCCAACGATCGATGGTCAGAATATTCAAAACTTTTTTCTTGATGGAAATGGAATGGATAATGTTTGATTGGATTGATGGCAATCCTTCTGAAAGTGAAAGGACTTTCCCCCAAAAAGGGCATATCGCAAATAAAAGCGAGAAGAGAAAAAATCTCACACAAGAATCCCAAAAAGGAAGCAATGAAGGAAAGAACGAAGAACAAATGGGGAAAAAAAGACGTGCCACAGCAAGAAGCAGACACCAAGGGCGGCAGGGAGGGGAAGGGAGGCACAAATGGGTGGTGGCGGTGGTGGTGGGACTGCTGCCACCTTCTGTTGCTGCCACTGCCACTGCTGCTGCATATTCAAGGGAATCCAAAGGGGATGGATGGCTGGAAAGGCGACAGAAAAAAATTATACAAATACAAAAGGAAACAAAAAAAAGAAGAAAAAAAGAAAATCAAACGAAACGCAAAAAAAAGGACAATGACAAAAGAAAAATAATACAAGCGATTGGGTTGAGAGTGTATATGTCTGTGTGTCTCTGTGTGTGAGTGTGTGGGTGGTGTGGGGGTATAGGGGTAGTGGTAGTGGTCCCCGTACGAGGGTTGCAATGACGAACGTCCGATGACAATGACATTTTTTGTTGTTGTTGTTGTTCCTTGAAACAAACCTGAAAACCTGTGCATATTGCAGCTTAAAAAAAAATAAATATATATATATGTACATATGTATGTATGTATATATGTATGTAAGTACATATCCAACCCACCCAAAAGGGAGGTACAGGAGCAGAAAGGGGCGGCATATCCTGGCAGCTTGTCAAGGATCTCAAGGGGAGAGCATCAGAGATGGAGAGGGGGAGAGAGAGAGAGAGAAAGGAAGCGAGGAAGGAGTCCCATCCCAGGACTTATGGAATAATATCCCAAATATGCGTAAATTCATTTTTCTTCTCTCTTGATTCATTGTCCTATGCAAATGAGGCAGAATCCGAAGGCAAAAAAGAAAGAAAAAAGTAAGAGAAAGACAGGGACGGGGACGGGGACAGAGAAGGTGTGGGTGAAAATGGATAAATGGAAAATGAAAAATGTT
Organism: Drosophila azteca; assembly: GCA_005876895.1. Lineage (NCBI taxonomy): Eukaryota > Metazoa > Arthropoda > Insecta > Diptera > Drosophilidae > Drosophila > Drosophila azteca. Next base: position 6,350,774 of record VCKU01000011.1, read on the forward strand.
CACGAAGGACAAGAAAAAAACAACCACAGGAACTTTTCTTTTGGGTGCCTTATTTTGCGTCGCTCCCGAGAGTCAAACCAAAAATTCCTGCCACTTAGCGGCAGCTTCGTCATCTTCTGGGTAATTGGAAACTCTCTCTTTCTCTGTCGCTCTTTCTCTCTCTCTCGCTCTCTCTTTCTCTCTGTGCTGCTGCTGCTGCTCTTGTGGCATGTAAGTTGACTATTATTTTGACATGACTACACAATCAAAACCTTCAAATTTCCCTTAAAGCGACTGCTGTTGGCTGTCTGCTGTTGCTGTCTCTATCGTTCGCCTCACACCCACAACCCCCACCTACAACCCCTACCCACAACCCCCACCCACAGCCCCCACCCACATCCCACACCCACACATCAATGCCAAACGACCTTCGCTGCCAAAAACCAGCGCACAGTGGTGCTCCCAAACACAGACGCAGAGCTATGCAAAGTGCTGGAAATTATACAGACAGGAATTCCAGTAACTGGTGGACCATTGCTTGGCTTCTTTTGGTAATTGAAAGCATTATAATGGATATATTTATAATGATTGTTAACGACTTCAAGTCCATAAAGAATCTCCTTTAGATTACCATCTAAAAAAGGGAAGTTTTCAAGTTAAAAAAACGCTTTGTTAAATGAAAATTTGTTCATTTCATTGGCCCTTAAATCTCTCGCCAAATAAGTTCCATAAAGCCCTTGAACTTTCCGCCCTGTATACCGTACGAGTATCTACTTGTAACCCCATCAAGTGCCCATCAATCCGTAAGCTTTTTCTGACCACTGTGCCATGTGGTTGTTTTTTTTTTGTTGTTGTTTCTGTCTGTCTGTCTGTTTGTCGCTCTGTCGCTGCTGTCGCTGTCGCGATGCCTCAACTCTAAGCCAAACATTGTGTTGACGGCTTTTAGGCATGTGCGTGGTGTTTTGTGTTCTGTCTGTGTGTGTGTCAGTGTGTGTGGGTGGTTGGGGGTGGTTTATTCCTGGGTTATGCCTTGGCTTCGCTTTGCTTTTGCTTGGGTGTGCCAGAGGGCTGTAATAACAATGACGACGACTACGACGACTACGACGCCATCTCTCAGTCGCCGCCGCCGTTGACAATATGAGCAGAACGGAGAACGAAGAACGGAGAACGGCGAACCGACTGCCACCCAAAAGTCGCGTCAGTCTGTCCCTCGACTTCTCCCACTCTGCGACCACTTTGCGCTCCCACTCTCCTTTCATTGTTCTCACACTCTTTGGTTTCTGTTCCTTCTACTCCCATTTTCATATTGCTGGCAATTTTCTATAATCCTTTTTGCCTTTTGCAAACATTTCCACAAGTTGTTCTTGTTTTTCCCTGAGTTTTCATTGTTGTTGCTGCCTGCTGCCGGCTGCTGCTGCTGCTGCTGCGAGGAAAGTTTATGAAAAGTGACTGCGTTAGCAGAAAATATTATGCTGCCAGCGGCAATGACTCCACAGAAAAAACCCCCCAAAAACACACCCACCCATCAGGAGCAATCCCCACTTTTGCTACAGCCATAAACTCTTTTTTATTTTATATTTTTTAACCTTTTTTCCAGGGGGGGTTTGGGGAATGTTCAAGTTTTTGTTGCTTCGAAAAGTTTTTGCTTGGCCCAAAAGTTGGGAAAATGTTTAAATTCAACAGAAACGCACACACACACACACACACACACACACAGACACACGCACACCCACACAGTCAGACAAAATATTGTGTTGGCCTATCCATGGCATACAGTGCGTATGCGTGATATACTACTCTCGACTCTTGCTTCTGCCTCTGCTTCTGCATTTGGGAGGTTAACCCTGTTTTCTGCTCCTCTGGCTACCCTGTCATCTGCTGCTCCTCCCTCCGACCATCCCCCGCTGCCTCTACGGTTCCTCCTTCTGCTTTCTGCTCTCCAAAAAGCAGCCCGAAAAACTTCCACAGCTTAAATCAAACTTTTCGACCATCCTCTGGCCTCTGATGGAGGGAAAAAGGAGGGAAATGGGCAACAAAGGGGTGTACAGTGGTCGGTTGCCAGAGAGGGGGACTGGGGGAGGGGGCCGTGTGTCGTCCCAAAGTCCTTTTAGATCTGCACTTCAACTTTTGGGTCAACGTCTGTTTGTCTATTTGTTTGTTTGTTGCTATCTCTGGTCGTCCCTCTGTCCGTCCGTCCCTCTGTCCGTCTGTCGGTTGTTTGGGGTTTCTCTTACCAATCATCCTGTATCCTCTGTGCATCCCTTCTCTGCACTCCCAGCCCCCCCTTGTGGCACTCAATGTCTGCTCGATTTGTTTGTACATTTCCCTTCTCCCTTCCCAAAAAAAAACTCTGCGACTGACCATTGTCCTGCTCTATCTCTTTCACTCACTCTATCTAGTCTCGCTGTCGCTCTCGCTCTCTCTACCTCTTTCTCTTTCACTCGTTTCGACCTTTTTGTGAAATTTTTGCCTTGACTGTTGTCTCCTCTACATCCCATTCCCCCCTCCCCCTCAAAAACAACGATGTTGCCTTGGCCCCACATTCTGCCGTTGCTGCCTCTGCTGCTGCCTCTGCTGCTGCTGCTGCTGCTGCTGCTGCCTTTCTCTATTAACTTTTCGTTTTAGCTACTTTTCCTTTGTCCTTTCGTGTGTCCGTCCGTCCATCTATCTGTCTGTCCTTCCAGTGTCTGTCCCGTCCTGTCTGTCTGCCTGTCCGTCCGTCCGTCCGACTGTGACCTGCAAAGAGAGAGACTGATGACCAAAAGGTTCTTTTGGGGAAGGAGGAATGGGTATGGGGGTGTGTGGGTGTGCGGTGTGAGGGTGGGGGGGTTACTGTCTCTTCGCTGGAGTGTCGCCACAGCTGAAGGGGCGAAAAATGATTTGTGGATGGTTAACAAGAGGTTGAAAACTATTTAGGGGTTGAAATGTTGTCGCTTTAAGGAGCTCCGGGGATCAGTGATTCCCCAGGGAGAATCCTTGCGGAAACAAAGACAATGGCTATGGGGATTTACTCAAATGTCAGACTCTTATTGCAATTATTTTTGCTAATTTTCGTTCAGCAATTCTCACAGGTATTCCGATTACAGATCAGAAGATACTCAGTGTTCTGATTCGTATATCAATTTCTAATGATATTCCTTTGACAATAAGTCGTATGTATGCCAATGGTTTTCCTGCTTTTCTAATTCTCCAGAAATGTTTTACCAACTCTTCTTACAAATCTTTCTACCATCCGCATACGCATTTCTTTCCTTATTCACAATGTTCTTTGTATTCGTATATAATTTATAATGCTAGGAAGACATATCCCCAATCGTAAACTTACCAAACTATTATAGCATTTCCCATTCCAGCATAGACATGGCATGCCCCCAGTTATTCTATGCCAACTGTTACACCAGTTCTGATACCAATCACCATCGAAATTCCTTTGAGAATTCTTCTCAGATTCCTCAGATGATTCCCCACCGAATTCCCATATTCATCTTCCATCTTCCCTTTGACAATCATAATCTATCATGTACAATATTTCCCCCCACATCATATTATTATCATCATCTTATGAGGCACATCCCCAGCGCCACTAGACCCCATCCAATACACGATTACATTCCAGATTCGTTTTGGGCAGATGACAAAACACAACACCAAACAGAGTCCGACAGTTGGACAGTCGGACAGACCGACGGACCGACAGTCGGCGTCACAGTTCAGATTGAGGCCTGGCCTTATCCAGGGCGTCGTCACTTGGAGCCAAAATACAGCCATCCTGGCAGTAACCAACCATAGCCACCACCACCACCATCACTACCACCTGATGCCTGTCTCCTGGTGTTCCTTTTGGGGCGGCGGCGGGGGTTGGGGAGAGGAAAAACCATAGGAAAAACCATAGCAATGCCATAGTCCACGCTCTTTGCAGTCCACACCCGTACGCTTCTGTCCAATGTCCTCCGTTCCTCCTCCACTCTCCACTCTCTATCCATTATCCTTAGTCCGAAAAAGGACATGCTATAATTTCCAACAACAACAAAAGCAGCAGAACAAAACAGCAACAAAAAAAACAACCAACAAAAGTAACCAAAAAGCGGCAGCAGGGAAAACGGCAGCAGCAAAAAAAAAAAGCAACAATCCCGAAAGCAACTAAAAACAACAACTACAAACAACTTAGGCCATGGACAGGACATGGAAGGACATGGGAGGACATGGGTTCGGCTCCCCCGTGCGACCAGAAAAGCTCGCCCATAGTTGTCCTTTGCCGCCAGGCTGTCAGTCCTCGGAAGACCCCAAGCCCCGTGCCCCGTGCCCCGTGTCCCGTGCTGCCAATCCTGCAGTTATCCTTGTGTGTTGGTATGTACGCTCCACTCTGCTCTGCTCAGCTCTGCTGTGCTCCTCTGGTATGCCATCACGCAAAATGCTCTCCTGCTCCTGCTGCTGCTGCTGCTGGTTCTCTGGGTTCTGCTGCCTCGTCTCTTAATGGGTGGCTTGACAGGGTTTAAGCTCTTTTACGGGGCAGATTGTGTTTCTGCAACAGCAACAGAAGGAGGGGCAGCAGCAGCAGTGGCAGCAACAGCAGCAGCAGTGGCAGCAGTGGCAGCAACAGCTAGAGGAAAGTGGTGATGGGTGGTGGGAAAATCAGCAGCAAAGAAAACTGGAAAAAGGTTGCATTTGATGGGAGAATAGGTGGAGAGGTTCGAGTGAGAGCCAAGTGAAGATAGAGATGGGTTTTGGGTTTGTGATTTCTCCATAATGGAATCACTAAGGATTACTCAAGGATGCCTTAAGCTCTTTCGTGTCACGATACGCACTCAAACAATGAACATAGACCCATGGAGATAGTTTCATAGTTCGATTTAAAGAAGGAATTAAAAGCTATATTTTCTTATAAGTAATCAACAGAACAAGGAGATCCTCGTCGTGTCACGCTTCCTCCCTCTATCTCATTCTGCTATGTGTCACGACTCGTTCTTCTGTCATCTCTAATTTGGCAAGAAAAAGGAAAAGGACGACGCCTGGCGGAAAATAAGCTGGCAAAAAACTTGATTCTACTTTGGCGCACAAACTTTCTTAGCTTCGTCTTCGACTTTAGTTAGTTGTTGCCTCTACTCTCCACACCCACACCCACATCCACACCCTGCCACTGCCGCTGCCTCTCGTCTCTCCTATTATCCTGCTCCGTTTCTGCCTCTGCCTCTGCTTCATGCCCCCTGTTGCTCCTGCTGCCTGCTGCCTGCTGCTGTTTGTTGCTTTTGTAAATTGGTAAAAGTTTGAGTTTAATTCAATTCGGAACGGAACAGAACGGAACGGTAGCTATAGCTGTAGCGCTGTGAGTGGTAGCTTCCTAAAGGATAACGAAAATGTTGTTGCCCGAAGGGGCAACAATTCTGAAGAGGGTGTGTAGGAGTATCTATACATACATACATATACATATATATATATATATATGTATATGTGTGGGCTGTGTCTGTCTGTGTGTGTGTTTGTACGAGCGTGTGGGGGTGTGTGGGGGGTGTAAAGGATATCACGCGCAAATTGCGGTACAGTGACTGCAGGAGGGGCCCCGGAGGGGCGCACAGCGGGTGGCAGCAAAACTTCTACAATGTAGGGGATAGTTTTGTGATGGCACGGGGCACGGGGCCAGGGGGCAGGGGGACATCGTTGGCTTGTTGCTCGGAACATGCAACTCTTGGCACGTAGTCGCCTTCTCTAAATGTGGCATGTTTATAGAGGCGGGGGCTTGTGTGGAGGGTGGGGGTGCTGGTCCTGTCGGGAGGCAATACGAAAAACAAATGGAAAACACTTTTGGGACAAAAGTTCAACTCCAACTCCCCCCAGAAAGCCCCTGGAATATTCTGCATTTTATAGATTTTGGTGGCCATGCCAGCACATATCCACCACCCCTCTTCCCTCTTCACTCTTCCCTCTCCTTGCACTCCTTTTCCGAGCATTTTATTAGCAATTCCACACTCCTCTAAAGGAAATGTTCTAGCCATCTATCCCCTATCCGCACTCCCTTTGTTGGTTTTGTTGTCGCTGTGCATTAAGTGTTGCCAACTTTATTTAATGGCATAACAGTTGACTGGCAGTCATTGGCCCCACCATTCCATGCTCCATACGCCACACTCCTTACTCCTTACTGCTTACTCCACACACCATTAAATATTCCACTGTAGACTATCCACTCTGCCCCACAGCACAGAAATTAACAGGAAAGAGGGCTAGAATAGAGCGAAAGAAGGGTATTCCAAGTACAGTGCTGACACTCCACTAATCTCCTTATACAACACTGAAATAATAGGAAAAAAGGGATGAATTGTATAAAAAATTCAAGAAAGAAAAGGTTCAAACTATGCAAAAGCAAAGAAATCAACTATGGAAATCAAGAAAAGAGAAAAAATAGGGAAAATAGAGTGGTAAACAGTGTTGGTAAGCCCGCACTGCCGAATTTCAGATGATCCCATCCACAACCCAAAAGTGCAACTAAACCAGAACCGGAGTAGATCGTAGAAAAGTTCAACCCTGAACATTGTTGGATAACGTTCATTTTTGATGTTTACCTTTGATGACATGTCATTACACCACTCATTGCTTGGACACTCTGCTATTATATTCATCTATACAAAGCACATGCCACTTAACTAGTCAGTGTTGATAAACGTGGAAACTGAACAGTAAATTATGCAAAGCATCAGAGTAAACAGTGTTGCTAATCGAATAGAAAACGTTAATTTCGTGTCACATCGGAGTCCTGCGGCTCATCGGTTCATTGCTTTGTGGCTTGGTGACTTCTTCCATGTCTCTCCCCCTCCGTTCCGTTGTTGTTTCTGTATTTGGTGTGTATGTATGTAGGTGGGGATGGTGTGGTGTCATGGGTGTTCTGTTGGGGAATTTTCCATGGGGGTTGGGTGATGCGTAAATTGTCTATTAGTCAGTGGAGCAACGAGAGAGAAATTGCTGCACATTTTTATTATGTTTTCCTTTGTTTTTCTGTTTTTCTTTTTTGCTTCTGCCAACGAGTAAGGGATGAAATTTAATTAAGATACTTTGACGTCTCGCAGATACACAAACAGAAGGCAAACACCCAAACATACACCCACACACACATACACACACACACAAACACACATACCGAAACAGAAAAGCGAAACATTTGGTCTTAGGGATAATTCAATTTGTCTGTGTGTATGTGTGTGTGTGTGTGTGTGTGTATGGCTATGTGTTTGTGTGGGTGTGGAAAATCATCAATATACAAAGACAGCAACGAAGAAGAAGAAGAAACGTTGACAATGTCACGGGGCCCCCGCATATCCCAGCATCGTTTCCATCAGCGGGGTTGGGAGGGCAGACAGGGTAATAGGCGAGTGGTTGGGGGTGGTTTCGCTCACTTTCGTTTTGTCATTTCGATAATTTTCGCCTAGTTGGATGTCTTTGGATTTCGCTTCATTCTGGGGGATAGATTCGTTTGGGATGGTTGGGGGATGGTTTAATGGGTATAGAAATTAATAGAATTTCCGAGGTTATTCGGTCATGGACATAGGCAACAATTGGATGTCCTATGGTAAGTGACAATCGAATAAGATTTCGATTGATTTAGCTTCGATTAAAGATTGATGAATCACAAGGGTAATCGAACCTAGAGAAATATAATATAATAATATAGAATATGCTAGCGATAAGTATAGACATTAAAATGGCATAGCATTGATAAATCGTTATCGATCACTAATAAGTTGACTTCTAAACATATCGATCGTGTGTGTGTACTTAGCGATAAGACAAGCGAACCGACTGGTTTCCTCTGTTCAACAAAACCAGCAGGTCTGCCTTTATTCTGTACCCCCGAGAGCCACTGTAAAGCGGAGTTAATAATCGAAATGCTTTGATCTGTCTACCAATTTGCTCCACGGGTCAGCCTCCTGTCGAATGGCCCCCAGACCCTCCCCTCCCCTTCACCCATTAAACTTGATGGCTTTTCAACTGAGGGAAGGGGGCGAGCTGGGGAAGCTGGGGCAGCTGCTGAGGTGGTTCGAGGGCGTTTTTGGGAGGGGAAAGTCACTCGCATGACGCAATCTGGCAATTATCTGCGATGCCCCATCCCCCACCCATCCAAAGGCATGCTTCTGCTTCTTCTTTTTCCCTCTCTTCGTCCTCCTACAATTTCTCCTTCCTCTCGTGCCCACAAAACTTTTCCATCTCCCCATCTTTCCATCTCTCCATCGTCGAATCATCTTCGAGGGGCGTCGTTCTTCGTTTCGTTTGTTCTATTGGAAATTTAATTAGGTTTACATCATTTTCGTGCATTTCCCGCCAGATGGGCAGCACCCAATAAGGGGCGGGGGTGTGGGCCGGGCCGGGCCGGCCGGGCCAGAACAACAGTTGGTCAAAAACAACTTTCACTTTTGGGTTCATGGGGCAGGGGCGCGCGAGTCAATTAGAGGCATGGCATTTACAAGTCAAATATTGTGACTACTGGTTGCAAGAACAATAAGAGCATCGGCTGTCGATTAATTAAACTTGTGCCCCCACCACCCCTTGGCACTCCTATCATCCCTCTATCACTCACGTCTCTGCCTCCCTCTCGAGAGACAAGAAGAAGCCTTAGGATAACAAAATGCATAAATGTTATCAACGAAACAGCACCGCCACCACCACCAGCACCACCACCACCCAATAAAATATTAATGGTTACAATTATGTGCTACGTGGCAGGGATAATCAAGTTCGCAAGTCCCGCATCCTAACGCAATTACAAAGCAATCAAAAAAGAGGCAGAAAGGCAGTAGTACAAAACGTACGATTTCTATATAAATGCTCGACGCAGTTGAACTAATTCAATGAACAGAACACAAACCCAACGGCAACGGCAACAGCAACAACAACACCAACAACAACACCCGAAACCCCCCTCCGACTGAACAAATGTGTTCGCTTGCAACCCAAACAAGTGGGGTGGTGTTGGATCGGTGTTCAGATCGGACTCGGCCTCGGACTTGGACTTGGACTGGGGATGGGGATTCGGACTCTCGCTTCTCACTTCAGAATTCAGAAGGGGGTGAGAGAGTAGAGTGTGTGGGTGGTAGGGTGGATGGGTTATGGAAGGAGTGCTGCAGGCATTCAGGCAGGCAGAGGAAGGAGTGCCACAAGGACTGCGAGAGGTCGTCGTCAAGTTGAAACATGGCCGGCCTCCTGTTGTGCGCTGAATAATTCCGTAATGTATCTAACCTCGAAAACCTAATCAAGTCCAGTTAAGCAAATGTGTGCACAAGGAGGAGAATGGTAGAATGGGATCGAAGGTTGGAGAGTGGATGGGTGGACGGGAGTTCAATTACAAACAAACATCCAAACTGAGCAAAAGAGTGAGTAAGTGAGTGAGTGAGTGAGAGTGAGAGAGCCAGAGAGCGCTCAATCAAGTCCGAACGTGGCTCGCACAGAACGTCACACACGAACGCAACACGCTGCCAATGGAACAGGCGAGCAGAAGATTGGAAGAGTCATTGTGGTGTCCGTGCGAACTCAGACCGACCCAGCGAGGCAATCGAACGAGACGACCGAACACGAACACGAACACCAACACGAACACGAACACTAAACGAACCCGAACTTGGAGACCAAACAAACGTTCGATGCCTGCTCTAATGCTTTCACATTGTGTGCTGTTTTCTGCTATCTCTGTCACACTCCATCCCGGTTGCATTTAGCTGTGGAAATTATTCTTATACCTCCCCCCGCACTACATGCTCCGGCCTGCTCCTCGTCCTCCCTTCGACACAGCTCAGCGGAAAATTCACTTTTCGCCATCGCTGCGCACTTGTGCCGAAAGTCAGTCGGGCACGTCCGCCACCCGACATGTCCGCCAAACAGAGAGACATACAGAGAGAGACAGACCGAGAGAGAGAGAGAGAGAGAGTGAGAGAAGCACTCACTCATTTGTTCGCTCATTCGATTTTACCGTTTAGTGCGCCCTTTTGCGCCTTATCAACGTTTCATTTAATTTGCCCTGAAACCTTTTATTTATTTATTTTTTTTTGTGTTTTTTTTTGTGGGTGAAACGAAGCGAGGGACAAGGAGCGAGGGAGGGATGAACCTTGGAATCCTGGAATCCTGGCTTCGGTTTTGGGTTTCGGTTTCGGTTACGGATTTTCGATTTGGCTCTCGGATTCCGATTCTCAATTCCGATTTTGTGGAGTTGCGGTTGATTAGGTGTTATCGTTATGATTAGTGGTCGCTCGAGTGGCGGCAGGCTCCGCGTCCGTTTATTCGGGAAGTTGCGGCTTTTCCAGAGTGTCGTCCACGCTGGGTATGTGTGTGGGTGGATGGGTGGGGTGGGGTGGGTCGTGTTTGAGGAGTGTAGAAAATGGGCGGAATGTGGGACTGTGGGTGGCAGTGCGAAAGTGCGGTAATGCGGATGATTAGTTTATTGTAATTGCATGGATAAACATCTCAATAGGTCTATAGGTGATTGAAGAACTAGGCGAACAGATCATCGAGTGGCTGTCTGATGCGGAAAACTTTAAACACTTTGAATAGGGTTAGCGATTATCTGCATACTGTACGGAATATAACTATATACCCAAACAACTATCATTTATTGCAATTTGGACAAAGATTCCCAAAGAAAAGCATTCAAATGTGAGCTATACGATCCATGAAATGCTTTGAAAAGAGAGATCTGAGTGCATGTGTGAAAAAACATCCCATAGAAATGTCTGTAATATCCCTCATTCATCGTAAGTAATCGAATGCGAGCCCTAATTTGTTTTCAATTCAAAGTTAGTTACTGCAACTTGATTTAACAATTTTTCACATATTGCCCTCGTTCCCTGGGCGAGGGGAGTGTGAACATTTTCCACATTTTCATGCTTCTTCCGCTGATGTTTTTCCCATCCACACATTGCTCATACGCCGCATGGCACTCAGGAAGTAGAATGTGCAGAGAGAGAGAGAGAGAGGGTGAAACGAGAAGGCGAGCAACATGGGTGGGGGGAGGTGGCTGCTGAGGAGGATACGAGCTGGCGAGTGTCCCACAGTGGCGCGGATTTATTAATATTTTTTCAGCGTTGCTGCAGCACCCCAGCCAGGACTTCTCCTCTTTCTCCTCTTCCTTCCACTTCTGCCACTTTTTTTTCACCATTTTTTTGTTGCATACATTTTGTAATTTCTTTGTGGAACTCTTCCTCGTTCCCTTAGCTCCTCTTCCGACCGTTTTCCTCTGTCTCCCACTCCTGTTCCTACTCCTCCTGTGTCCTCCTGTTGGGTATCCTCAACGCTTTTATTCATTCATTTATTTGCGCTTTTCTACATTCCTTTTTTTGCCTCGCTTCTCTCTCTCTTTCGCCCTGCCTGCTGCCCTCCTACCATTTTGTCCTTTCTTTCTCTTTCTGGCACTTTTTTTTCGTCCTTTAGGAACTTTTATGCGCTTCGCTTTCCTTTCACGACTTTTCTTATGTTTTTTCTTTTTAATAATACTCTTACTGAGGGATTTTCGATCACAAGTTTCAATAGTGAAGTGCATTCGTTACTGGCATACCCTCTACTGATCGATAACTCGGCCCAAAGCAAACCGATAGCCCGATAACATGATCTAAATGGAAGCCATTCGATTAAGAAATGAATATAAAGCAAAAAACTTAAGAGATCTGATGGGAAAGTTATGAGGAATCTCTTCTGGTTTTTGCTTTCTGGAAAGGGTATTCCCTTTGGCTGTTCTAGGTTTTCCCTCTGTTCAGTTTGTGCTTTTCCTTTTGCATTTTGCGCTGGGAACAAAGTTGCCGCTTTATTGTTTCGATTTAAGTTACTTTGTATGCTGTCAACGTTGGGTAAGATGGTTATATAGCCAGTCGAAGGGCGGTTGCAGGGGGTTGCGGGTTGAGGAGGAGCTGCATGGAATGAAAGGTTCTGGGTTCTCTGGGTTCTGGGGGGGTGGGCCCACAACGAATGCCCGCATTGAAATCGCCTGGGAGCCGCTTTTGGGTTTCATTGTTGCCTGTTTTTATTTCATTGGAGAGAAAAGTGACGGCTGAACAGGAGTGAGAAGAGCAGGAGGATGGAGGGTGGAGAGCGGTGCGGGCTGTTTGGGGCTTGTACTTTGATTTGTTGGGGTAGCCTGTCGGCTCGGGGTGTCGGTCGCCTCGACTTTTATGCTCGTTTAATGGCTGCGAATTTACTCGCTTTATGCGTCTTCGATAAGCATTTATTAGCGCCATGAATGGTGGCATGAGGTAGGAGGTAGGTTGGGGGTTACGGCTATGGAGGGGGATGGGAATGGGGGGTGTATGGTATCTGCAGCCTGGGTAATGGCTAACGGTATTGGCCCCACTTTTTACTGGCGGCCGATGGGGCGTATGATTTATTTTTATGTTATTCATTTATTTTTTGATACTTTCTTCCTGGCTCTCGGAAGGAGAGGAGTCCTTGGGGCAGCAGAGAGATTACTCTTCCTGTTTCCAGGATTATCCAAATCCTGCCAAACATATGTTTCCCAGATGCTATCCCTCAAAGGGGGAGCGGGGTTATCTATACGATTTATCTCCTTATCTTCTATGGCTATATCTTCTCTCTGATCGGTAGAGAGGCATCTCTCTATAGCTGTATCTTCTCCTTCTGCTCTTGTGCCTCCCTCTTTAAATTGGTTTCCCATCCGCATCCGCATTCCGCTTTCAGTTCTCCCATCCCTCGACTGCTGCTGCCTCATCCTTGTCAGTGCTGCCGCTGCCGCCTGTCGCCGCATCGTCGTTTCCAAAGCCATCAACAGCAGCCACCCCATTTCCCCGCCCCCCCCTCTTAGCCTTCCGCAATCTCCTATCTGCATCCCCCACCCCACCCCGTTCTGTGGCCACCACGCCTTGGGTATATTGCAATTTTTGCTGCTGTTGCCCATAAAACTTTTCCACAATTTTTACTCCCATTTTTTTTTGTTCATGCTTCTCCTTTGCAATGCTGCTGCTGCTCCTGCCAGTGCCACGCCTCCTTTTACGCTTTTTGCTGCCTTCAGCCACGTCAGTGGGTGGGGGGGGGGGGGGTTGGGGTGCTGTAGGGTGCTGGTCGGAAGAGATGTAGTAGCATCAGCCCAGTGGCAACAACAAGGACAACATTTACTTGTCTGCTTAACTGCAAAGACAAACCGTGCCCGCCACCCTCTCCTGGCACCATCAGGATTTTCCTGCCATCTCCTCTTCCCACCCTGCCCTTCGCGTCTCTCTGCTCGTCTCCACATCCTCTCCTCAACAAGCTGCTTTGCCTGTCATCTAAAATTCATTTTTATACTTGTATTTTCCTTCAATTTTTTTTCTTTTTTTTTACATTTTGTTTCCTTTTTTTTTACGTTTGCTTTTTTTCTTTTGGTTTTTTCTTTGCTGTCTTTTTTTGTTCGTTTTGCTTTCGTTTTTGCCATTTTCTTTTCTTGAGCCATTTTTATTATTTTTGTCATAAGCTCTTTCTCTGTCTCTCTCTCTCTCTCTGCCTCTATTTAACTATCTCTCTCGCTCACTGTTTGTGTGAGTGGCGGCTTCTTTATATATTTTTCATTGTGCCACACTGGCGCACATCCTGCCAGCAGTGCGGCCCCCCCAGCCCCAACCACACCCCTTATCTCTCCTCTGCTCTCCTCTTCTCTGCACAGAGACTCACAGAAGTCAAATACGTTTTAATATCTTTTCTCTCTTGACATTTTCACTACAGTTATGTTGCCATTTTTCCACAACTCCTGTGTATGTGTTGTCTGCGTGTGTGTGTGTGTGTGTGTGTGTGTCTCATGTGTGCCTGTGTACGTGTGTGTGTGTGTGTGGGTGAGTGTTTTTCTTCTCTTTCAATGGCTCCATCGGATGGCGCGCGGTGCTCGCAGCTTTTTGCCAGCTTCTACAGCTTCCACATCGTCGAAAGCCGCGCCAGTTACTTGCCAGGTTCTTCTTCTTCTTCGTACTCTGCTCCCTCATCTTCTCCCTCCTCATCCTCCTCTTGCTCATCTCTGCTCCATCTTTTGAGTGTTCGGCTTTCTCCGTGGTATCTGTATGCGTGCGTGCGTGTGTGTGGGTGTGTGTGTGTGTGTTTGTGAAAGTATGTCGCCAGCAAAGTGTATCCTCTTGGATGTGTATGTGTGTGTGGGTGTATATTCATGGCAAACGCATCATCCTTCGGCTCTGCCAGGACTATAATGTCTGTCCTTCCATGTAACGGTATCCGTGTGTGTTTGTGTGTGGGTGTGTGTGTGGGCGCAGCTTAATGCCTTTGCCATCATTTCTACCAACCACTCGCACTCACACTCCCACTTTCACTCCCACTCCCACACCCATACCCACAACACTCCACGATTCGTTGTAGTAGTCCTTCGTCCTTCGCCTGATGTTGCAGGCTGCTGTCATTGTAGGAGCCACCGACATGCTCGCTTTTTTCTCTTTCTTTCTTTCTCTCACCAAAATCCAATCCTCTGTATCACCCACCTGCCCCCTGCTGCCCCCTGCTGCCCCCTGCTGTCCTCTCTGCCACCCACTCGATGCAAGCGTAACATTTTGCGCCACAATTTTCCTTCTTTTTTTTGCTCAGTTGTCTTTTGCTTTTGCAAAAGTCGTTCGCTGTCAATACTCTAACCGAAAGGAGGATCCGTGGGGAGTCCTGAATTCGCCGAAGGCCTTGGCGATAGAGCTTAGGATTTGGGTGGAAGATCTGCGATTTCAAATTGCAGTTCATCATTGGATTCATTTCTACTAACACTTCAAAATAACCATCTATGTAGTACTCCTTCATCTTAGCATATCAGATGATATCCGATCTATCTTCTGTTGATCTTATATTTCATTATTTTATTCGTAAAACTATGTACATATTATTGCATATTATAAACAAAATTCCATCTAACCAATATTCCATCTAAATGATTCCTTTTCTTCGGTTTCTTTTGGTGGTTTCTCGTTGTTGGTTTTTGTTCCATCATTTTTTAGTCCTATACTTGTATTACCATGCCATATTTACCCCCTGCCATATGCACCCTCGCACTCTGTAGAGTATTCCATCTTCGCTGTGTTATATTCAGGTTTCTTCGACCTACCGATTCGGTGTCCTTCTGCTTCCTTTCCTACCACATCTGCATCAACAGCCACCCACCCCCCTACCCACTCCTGCGTCGCTCCATCCTCTTCACCCAACTATTGCCATTTGCTGTCTCTCTCTTTCTCTGTTGGCCCCAGTCTGTCCCTGCCCCAGTCCCTGTGCGGCATGCAATTTTTTCCGCGTCCGTGTTTGGCTGCTGACTTGAGCTTTTAAAAATATTTTCGTTGAATTCTCCGCTCGCCAAACACACGGCACATTATCCACGTGGATGGATAAATATACACACACACACATACTTATAGTAGGTATGTATGTATGTATAATTGGAGTATATATGTATTTATAATGTGTATATTCGTAAATCGCTGAATGGTCAAGCCACAGTCTGTGTGGCATGTGTAAACATCAGTACAACATTTCCGCTTGTCTACCAATCTTCCAGTTCTGAATCCCCAATCCTACCACCCTCCTCCGCCCCCATTCCCCTCTGATTCCTCCTGCCAACAAACACGAGAAGTACATTCCGAATTACAATCCCCAATTACCATCACCTGAATGCATAATTAAATACAAACGGTTTTCCTTTTAATCTGCGGATGCAAAGCAAAACACGAGGACGCGAGGACACGGATGACACGCCCCCGTGCCACACAGCTGCCACAGCCCCCACCAAATCCTTGAAAAGCCCCTCCACCTCCTCCGCATCGCGCACACACAA
Organism: Drosophila azteca; assembly: GCA_005876895.1. Taxonomy (NCBI): domain Eukaryota; kingdom Metazoa; phylum Arthropoda; class Insecta; order Diptera; family Drosophilidae; genus Drosophila; species Drosophila azteca. The sequence goes on from VCKU01000011.1 coordinate 6,366,510, forward strand.
AAAAAAACAACCGCAAATAAATAATTAAAAAGGAAAATTCCACAAAATGCAAAAAGGTCAGCGCATACAATTTTGTGAAAATCGAATATTAAATTACCAACGAAAAGCGAAAAGCGAAAAAAGGACCAGAACGAACAAGCGAACGAGAAGTCGGCTCGACTTAACCCAACTTAACTACTTGACAGCAAATTTTGTAAAATGTAATTAACCAGCGGCCAGAATGGGGGAGAGCAGGATCGAGGTAGCAGGGTAGAGGGCAGACCGAGAGTGCGAGACCGAGCCCCAAACAAGAGTAGAATGTTGGCAGGAGGAGATGCGGCAGGCGGTGGGCGGTAGGCAGTGGGCGGGAGGCTGTAATAAAAGCCTTATGAAATGGGGGAAAATCAACAGAACTCGTTGACATAATTTTCAAGCATCCCAAAGTGTGAGAGAAGGAAGACCAGAGTCAGAATCAGAACAAGTGTGAGAGGAAGGCAGAAAATGAGTAGAAATGAGTTTAATAGAGAGAGAGAGAGCGAGAGAGATAGGGAGAGAGAGAGAAACAGAGCAGGGCCCCTGCTCTGTGCGGAGTTTTGTGTGCCACTGTGTGCCACTGTGTGCTGTGGCATTTGCTGTGCGCCCAGTGGAAAATGCTGAACTAGGAGATACACGATACGCCCTAAGCTTCTCTCAAAAGAGCAATGAAAAGCAATAAAAATCGCAGGGAATTGGAAACACAGAGTAATGAAGAACCCTAACATATGGATAACAGATGGATAACAGTTGAAAAACTAATAGGAATAGTGGTTAAAAGATATATAAATAACCTAAATGATGGATAACCGAAGAGTAAATGATCGAAAATGTAGATAAAAGAAGAAACCTGAAGAATAAAACCATACAAATGTTATGTTAATAGAAGAAAACGTTACAAATGTAAAGCTAACAGCAACATTTAGACACCATATGTTAAGTTAACAGAAGAATGCAACTTTCGTTAACAGATCAATGTAGTTGTAATTGTTACATATGTTATGTTAATGTTAAAACCATACAAATGTTATGTTAATAGAAGAAAAACATTGCAAATGTAAACAGCAGAATAAGGGCACCATATGTTAAGTTAACAGAGGAATTAACCTTGTGTTAGCAGATAGATGAAGTTATAATTGTTACAGATGTTATGTTAATGCTAATCCAACAGAAGAGCTATAATGATTCATAGTTTAATCTTAGCAGATTGCAGTTTATGTATAGTGCTAATGTGATCGGTGCATGTGGAACATATTTACACTACCTCTTAGCCATATTCCATTGCAAAATGATCACCATATCATCAGTAAAAGTGTCTAGAAAAAGTGTCAATTCTGTGACCATTTAAAAGGTTTAGCAAAAGTCCTATTTTGAAGCTACACCAACCCTCTACAAGAGTTCCAAACATGCTCTTAAATGCTCTAAGAGATACTTCTATGCCACATCTACGCTATCGCCTTTTTAAAACCCATCTGGAGCTATCTTAAACAACATCACATCATCACTGAATAGGTACCATGCAAACCCCCTATATAACATCTCAAATACTTGGAAAACACTCACCCGAAAGTTACTCTATCCAATACCCCAATCTCCTCAATCTCCCCAATCGCCCCAATCTCCTCCCTCATATCATCACTAAATAGTGGATGGTGGGTGGTTGGGTGCACAGAAAAGTCTGGCATGGCATTCGGTTTTCTGTTTGGAAACCATTTGTTGAACCTTTTATTCGTTTTTATATTTTTTTTGTTGCTGTCCTGTTTGTTCGGCCACAAAATTTGCGCCTCATTTTCACAGCCACACCAACAGCAGCAGCAGCAGCACCACCAGCAATAGCAGCAAGAGGGAAAGAGAGACACAGAGGGGGAAAGAGAGAGAGAGAGAGAGTTCTCTTTCTCGCTTTGCGCACACGTGGCCTGTCAGGAAACATGCTAAGCAGCGGCTTCCACATGCTGAAAGTCATTTTGATGGGCCAACAAATTCATCCACTCTACAGCCGGCCCACCCATCCTGCTGCAGAAGTCCATTGCCCATGCCGCCACCCATACCACCCACCCACCCACCCATCCATCCTGCTGCCACTATATTGCCTAGCCACCCAAAAGGGACCCCTGGGGGCCTTCAACCCTCCAGGCCACACACTTCGGCCCACCTCAATTCAATTTAACTTTCAACTTTAGCTCTCGCTTTTCTCTCCTCTCTCTCTCTCTCTCTCTTTCTCTCTTTACCGTCACTCTCTTTCTCTGTTGCTACCCCTCTCCGGCTCTCTTTCACCCCTCTTCGGTTCAAGGCAAATGTTGAGCACATTTCCACATTACAGTTTTTCCAAGCACTTTTCGCTTGCCGCATTTTCTGGGCGCCCAGTTAACTCCCGCGTTTGTCGAACGCAACCAACGAGCGAACGAACGAACCAACAAACCAACGAACGAACGAAAGGCGAGTGAGTGTGACAATGAACGAGTGGAACAGACAGCGAGTGAGTCAGTGCGACAGTCACTTAGGGGGGTGTCCTCGGGTCGGGTTTCGCTTTAGTTGAATTGTGTTAGTGCGGAGTTTGGGTCTCTGGGCCTGGCCTCCTACTCTCGCTACTGATTGTTACTGTTGTTGGCAAACGACTGCGCTTTTATCGTTTATTTGTGTCTGAGTCCTAGGGGTTGGCGGTTGGGGGGGAGGTTGAGGTTCGTTTCGCTTGAGAAAGGGGTTGTACAGCGAGTTACAGAACGACAGGGTAGGGTTTGGAGCAGCAGTAGCAGCAGCAGTCAGAGGGAGCTGAGGGATTGGAGCAGTTAAAGAGCGAGTGGGAGGGACGGGACGGGCCGGAACGGGACTGTTTCTAGTCAGAGGTGCGAGTGCGGGGTCCATGTGCTTCAAAGCCAAGTGCCCAAGCACCTCGAAACAAAGAGGGAGCCGCACAAGAAAATCGTTTAGCGGATGAAGGGACTTAAAGGGTGAAAGACTTGCGTACCCAAGGGCGTAAAATTAATACCAGAAGACTATGGAGAGTGGCACCAGCCCAAAATCAAACCCAGTTCACAATTGCAATCACAATTCCAAACATATTCCAGTGGTTCATCATTTGAGGGCATTTGAGGGATGGATGGAGAGATCTCTCCCCCATTCCCGTAGGCAAATAAAATATTGTCTGGGGTTTTATTTTACGGACAGCAGCATTTCATTCCTAAATTCAATTGCCACATCCGTTCGGGCGCTTCGGTCCTCGGTCCTCGGCCCTCGTCCTGCGACTTGTCACGGGTGGTTGAAGATGCGGATGCTGCCCTCCGAAACCACTTTAGCGGGTGTTTTTGCTGTGGAGAACCAGAGAAGCCAAGAACCAGAACCCAAACCCAAACCAGAAGCAGAACCCGAACCCCCGGTTGTGATCCTTGAGGGTGGATGTTGTCATGGTCACTCGATTGCTGCAATTAATATTAAAAATGAAATCATTTCGGTGGATGCTTCTGCCTGCCTTCCATCTGATGGCTGTGGCAGTGGAATGGTGTGATATCTGCTTGTGGCACGGGTCTTCATCTGCTGCGGCATCGGTGTGTTAATGCATATTTCAGACACGTGCTCGGCTACGCTTCTTTGATTTTGATGCAGACGTAGAAGGAAGCACTGAGTCGAGTGGCAAATACAATATGTGGGTGGGGCGGGCACAGGCCACGTTGCCACGGGGAGTGGCAAAAGGCACGGAAGCCAGAGAGGCAATGATGAGCAGCTTAAAATATTTGTATGAACCTTTTTTTTTTTTTTCATTTTCTTTTTATTATCGGTTTTAAAGATTATTTGTTTGACTGTCGAATGCGAATGCGAATGTCGGGGAATATCCTTTGGCTTATTCTTTGTTTGCCTGGGCGTGATATTTTAATTACGAACCCAAAGGACGATGCCTGTATATGCAAATCCCATTCGTGCGTGTGTGGGTGTGTGTGTGTGTGTGTGTGGGTTTATTGAGTGCTTGATGGCTTTGATGCTTGACTTATGCCGCCCAACCACCACCACCACTCTCTCCCACTCTAGTGGTTCGGGGTTCCGGGTTTCTAGTGTTCTTCGAGTTGTAGTTAAGATGCCAGAGGGCTCCTTTCCTTTGAGCACAAAGGGGTTAAGCATTCGAACTATTAATGGGAATTATAAACCGTTTGTTTGGAGGGTTGGCGGGGAGGAATGGAAATTCAAAACCCAAAAAGTTTCCCCAAAAAACTTACTAAAGAATCGAAAGCAAAGGCAAGCCGAGGCATTTCCTTAAAAGTGTGGGCACATTTCCTTATAAAACTGCAAAGAAAATGTGGAGAAAATGGGAAGAAAAGTGAAAAGTTTATCAAGAAATTTGTCGGTTGTGGAAAAGGGTGAAAAGTGGAACTTAATTAATATTGGGCAAAATTTGTTTGCTAGTTTATTTGTGGGGGATATTTATGAAGGGCCCCCTCGGCCCGGTCGAGGATGTTTCAGAAAACACCACGAAATTTATTATTTACGGGCCTGGAGTTTTATAATCCTTCGGGGGCTGGTTGCAGCACAGAAATAATACCTCCCCTGGGGGTGGTTTGTGCCAAGAATGAACCTTACTCATTTCCTCATTTGATTAAGAGCGAAATCTGGCAGGTTGGAGGGTTCCTTAGAGACATCACTCCAAGGATTAATAATAATCCTTACGATTGTTTGGTTTTCTTTAAAGATGCATTGAATAATGAAGCAGCTGAAGAAGTAGCCCCAAGAACCGATCGAGATCTTCAATGAAATAACTGTTAACAAATCTCTTTTTTTTAGCTTCGAATTTCTTGCTTATGAACTTTTACCTCTCTTGCTCCAAAGATCTCTCAAAGTTCTTTCGTTCTGTGACAGTCCCAAAGCTTCTTTTGGTATAAATTTCATCATCTTTCGTTCATGCGTTTCCTTTAATAACTCTCTCTTTGTGCCGTAACGAATTTCGTCACATTTCTCCAACTATTTCCTCGACATTTCCCACCACATCAGCTTTCCATTGAAGTTGCTTAAGATTCCTCGTTGGACATATGGTCTTTCATTCTCCTTTTATCATATTTTCCCATGACATATGCTCTTTTGGCCCCTGGACCCCTAGATGGACCTCCCCACACACACACACACACACATATCCTTTTATCCTCCCCCCCACTCCATGCCCCCCGCTATGATGCGGCCGCTGCCGCTGCTGCTGTGTTGTGGCACTTGTGAGTGCGTTTTTTATGCCATGTTAAGGCCACTTTATGCGCTTTTTATGACCCCGCAGCAGCATCCATAAAAAAATGCTCGGCTCTCTCGCATAGTTATGCTATTTTTTTCGTTTCGTTCTTGTTTTTTTTTTTTTTTGATATACGTATTTATTTATGCTTTTTCCCCCTACCGCCCCCCGTCACCCGCCAAAGCCACGAGTATAGTGTATATATTTTTTTATATTTATTGATTTTGTATTAAAAATGTAAGTGCGAGCGCGAGCTCTTAGTTTCTGGGTTTCGAGTGTAAAGTTTTTTTATGTGATTGAAATAAAGCGATACACACACAAACACCAGCACACACACACACACACCAATACACATTCAATAAATATAAATATAAACATTAAACATAAATAAATAACGATGCCCTCAAACGTTAAACAGAACTAAAGGTTTCTACCACCCCCACCCCCACCAGCACACCAGAATCCTCCCTCTCCATCTCCATCTCCACCCCCCACTGCACCCAGTGGAGAAGAGTGGAGCAATCGGGCGCACAAAAAAGGTTAAATCAAATCATTTTAGTGCAAATATAAAGAGTAAAGCATTTTTTAAGTGATGCAGTGACCCCCGCCGCAGGGATGGGGTTACGGAGGTATATTGAACCCACACCATGACCGGACGGACTGTCCATCCGCACGTGTTTCCATTACATTTGTTAATCTCCGCGTTCTATGGGCAATGCAATGCTCAAAATTGAGAATTTGCACACATCCCCCAGCAAAAGCTGTTTCTTTCGAGGCACACGTGTCCTTAGACGTCGGACAGGTCCAGTGTTAAGCCTCAAATATGATTGATTTCTGAAAAAAGTGACCTTTTCTTTATCGTTGAATCATATTTCCCGGTGACTCATGCAAGAAAAAGGCTTTACCTTACTCATGAAAGAAATCCATGGAAGAGGTTTATTATACTTCTTATATCTAAGGATCTACTGGGGTTTGCCACTTTTGTCACTAGAGCGCTCTCTGCCTACCTGTCTCTTTCTTTTTCAGTGAGGAATTCTGTAAAATTCCATTCCGTATGGCGTTTATATTGTCTTTGGTTTTGCCATAGCAAAAAACCCCACAAATTTATGGGTTTCAATAAATCCACTCGGAAAAGCTGAATTTCCAAAGAATAATAACTCAATTAACAATTATTTCAGGTCCTTTTAGAAGGGTATTCCTTAGTCGAAAGACCTTCCCACTAAAAGCATCCATCCCTCTTGCCCCTTCCATTTATTTGTTCTGTTGATGTGGAGAGTGGAACAAATACATCGCCCAAAGGGTGAAACGCAGAAATATATACAAACAGGCGACGATTGCGACTCGATTATTTACAATTTGATTTTATTTTTACAGCCATTGACAAACACACAGGAAAACCCAATGGATGGATGGATGTATGGATGGATGGAGAGGGGGTGTGTGAGTGGGCGTGGGAGTGTGTATTGTGTGTGTGTCTGTGTGTGTGCTGTGTGCCTGAAAGGCATTTCCCGGGCAGTGAGAAAAATCAATCAAAATCGATTTAAAAGCACAACTTCCGTTGCGGATTTACAAATGTCCATGCGTGTGTGTGTGTGTTTGTGTGTGTCCGTGTCGGGGGTTGTCTGTGTGTGTGTGCATTGTGAAAATGTTACCAATTTATTTGTTTTTATGCTCTCGTGTGTGTTTTATTGCCTCTGCTTTTGTTGTCTCTCTGTCATTGTCGCTGTGTGTTGCCCTCATCCGAAAGCATTTTCCCCAGCACCGCCAGGACCCACCGCTCCCCCCTTCCATGAGTCCATTTCACACACTGGCAGGCAGAGCCTTCTCCATAAGCATTTCCTCTCTGCCGAAACTTTCCTTTTAGTCCATTTTCCTCTGCAGACCCTTCTCCGCAAGCGTTTTCTACCTCCGAATGCTCCTCCTCCCCAGAGGGAAATCACTTTGCATGCGTTTTCCTCTCGACGTCTCCTGCTTTCACACACATATTTGGTCAATTTTCAATAACGGAATTGAAATGCAAACACAGATACAAACACACAGATACAGAGACACACACACAGATACAGAGAGGGACACACACACAAACACACAGAGAGGATACAGGATACTGGGCGACGCACACATAATCAAGCATTGAACGCATTTACAATTGGGTTTTTATATTTTTGGGCCAAAGGATTTGCCTCGGCAACAGTCCACAGGGGGGGGAGGGCGGTGCCTGGATAGCGGGGGGTTGGGGTTTGAAAAAGGGTTTCCAGAGGGGTCAAAGGGAATGCAGGAGGAGGAAGGCGTGAGAGAAGTGGGAAGTGGAATAAAAACACTGAAAATGGCATAAATACGTAATTCAGGACATTTGAATATTTCATAAGGACATGACCCACATACAAAATAAAACACACACAAAAATTATTACAATTCTCTGTTCTTTCGCTCTCTCAAAGGAAATTTTCTTTTTATTGCTTGATAGTTTCCATTGTAATTGAGTGGTGGAGCAGAAACAGCAGAGAGAGAGACAGACAAATAGAGAGAGAAGGATAGTGTGTAAAGAAGAGCGAGAGAGAGAGAGAAAGCGTTGGTATTGTTTGGGATTTTTGTGGAATTTTATGAACATTATTGTATTTCAAGGAGTTCGGTGAGCAAAGAGGCAACCTTTGACCTGTGAAAGTCCGCTTTTGTTATTGAGATAAAAGATATTTAAATAATTTAAGCAATCAGTAAACGAAAGTAAAGGGATTTCATTTAAATTTGCCAACAATTTGAGGGTTTTTTAGACTTCAAATTCATTACTTTCATAGAAAGGATTCTAATTCAGATAAAATACATTGTTGGGCATAGAATGTAGATACAAGTCACAATTTTCAGGGGAAAACTTGCCAAAGAAATACTTTCCCTCAGGGAAAACCCTTAATAAATGACTGATTCTATCTAGATAGTATATAAACCAGACCAGACTGGATCGAAATCGTAATATTTGTTAAGTAAAAACAGTAATAATAATCCCAACTGATGCGATCAAGCGTTTTCAGGGATATCAAAGTCATAATTTACCTTCGTTTCCTTCCATTTCCTTCCTGTAGTTTCTGCTATTGAAGTGACAAACAAACCCATCCCTTAGTAATAGATCGCAATCAAAAGACACCCAATTACCGCCCCAATCCCGCCCCCCAAAGAAAGCAGAGCGTCGGTAAAATTGTTGACTGACATTTGGGCGGGGGAGGGGGGTCTCAGCACCTGAATGAGTGGCCCCTTCCGTGCGACCCGTCAAATATCTCGAATACGAATACGAATCACTCGTTTCATTCACACATATCGCTTGCAGCTGATTGGCATTGACAGACGTCGTTCGCGAGTGTCCGAATGCCCCACCACACACCCCGTCGTCTTCTGCCCCCCCCTGTACCGGTACCAGTACCTGTCCCTGGCTTCCTGCCTTGTCGCTGGGCAACTGCAATTTTGTATCTTGATAAATTACTTATGACTTGGCCCAGACATTGATGAGGCAGTGCGCGAAGAGGCATGCCGACTGGTAGGAGGGGGTAGGGAGGGGGGGCAGGTGACGAGACACGCAGCAGAAAATCACAAAATGCGCACCTGAAAACATTTAGCGATAACAAAAGGCATGACAACAGCGACAAATCAAGGTAGAAAGTGTAGTAAAACGATGGATACCCTACCATTCCTTCATTTTTGGGCAATATATGGGATATAGTCATACGATTTGGGTCTGATTTTGGCAGAGCTATAAAGAAACTTTCGATACCAAAGCTAGGGTCTTCTCCGAATCGTAGTACCCGTCTTAAAGGGTATGAGAAGTGCAACCAAATGGAGAATGAAAGAAAGAGGGAGAGCTGAAAAGCGCTACGAGAGAAAGAGGTGGTGGGGGGAAGCGGCAAGATCGTGGAATAAAACAAAATAAATTACTAATAAATATTTATTTGTTTGCCTCAGATATCCAGCCCCATCCCAGCTCAACCCCCCAGTCGTCTCTCCCCCTTCCCCCCTTCCCTTTCTTATCTTATTCTTTTCAAACTTTATTTCTCTCTTGTTTTTTTTTTCTCTGGCGATTTGTGTTTTTTTTTTCTGTTTCTGTCACACTGTTTGGGCGTCTGTGCCTGTGTTTTGGCAGCCAACAAAGGCGACAACCAAATCATGGCACGGGGGTGTGTTGGGTGGGGGGGTGGTGGTGTGTGCCTGGGAGACGACTCCAAATCGATGAGACGCTGGTCGCCTGCCTGCCTGACTGCTGCCTGAATGGGGGGGAAGGAATGGAGATGGAGACGTCGCCAACGGCGTCGGTGGGACAGTTAATGGCGACAACGACGGCGCACGTCTGGCAGCAGCAGCAGCAGCAGCAGCAGAGGCAGCACAGGCAATGGGCAATGGGCGATTGGCGATGAGGAGGATGACGATGACGGTGACGGTGTCGTCGACCAGACAAACCCCGCCAGAAGGCAGACAGCGGTACGGAATGACAGCGGGACAGACGCCAAGAACCCCAGAACGACACAGCCAAGTGGCGAGGATATTGGAACAACTCGTAAATACATAGGAGGATGCCCGAATGGAAAGGGGTGGGTGGGCGGAGGGGGGTTTATCATCTACAATTCACTAGGAAAGTATGAAAACTTTACGAGAAAAACACACTCGAAAACACCCTAAGCAATTGATCTTTCCACTGTCATATATTATTGCTGTAGAAATCCATGGATAATTGATTAATGGGATATATGAAAGACTATAAAACAAAGAGAATTGTAAGGACAAGGGCCATATGGCATGGGTATATTACATCCTATTGATCCGAGACTTAAAAACCAGGTTCGATTCTGCAATGGATTAGAGATAGAACCTTTTAGACGAGGCTCGAGTGCCATCCTAAGCCTGCTCGCTCGCAACATGTTCGATGTAGGGATGTACTGTGTTTTGCGAGGATCCAGAAGAGGCCATCAAGCAGCTCGCAGCGCGTGCAACATGTTCGTGGCATGCAGTCCGCGCTTGGGCTCGCAGCGGCTCTCTTCGGCTTGCGCTCTGTGTGACAGCCAGGCGCCAACATGTTCTTTGTGGTTCGCACCTGCTCGCTCTTCCTCGCCTCGGTACTCTCTGGGGCTCGCACGCCGCTTGTGTGGGGAAACGGTTTGACAACCTACAGTTGACAGTTCCCATCAAGCCCCCGCCCGATTGTGTGTGCGTGCACGCGTGTCCATGCAGCCGGCACAGAATATGGAGCGCTCCGAACGCTGGGAGCGGTTCTTGGAGCGGTACAGCCAGCTGCCGCAGCTGTGGGACTTTGAGTCGAACGAGTACAAGGACCAGCGTCGCAAGGCGGCTGCCTACGAGAGCCTGCTCGAAGTGTACCACGAGATCGATGCAGATGCCACAGTGGATGCCATGCGGCGGAAGATCAACAGCATGCGCACGTGCTACCGCAGGGAGCTGCGGCGCGTGAGGGAGAGCAAGAAGTGGGCCCAGAAGCCGGAGGACATCCATGTGCCACAGCTGTGGTACTTTGAGACACTCAACTTCTTGCGCGACAAGGTCGGATTCAGGGCTCGAAGGAGATCAAGGTCCACGGACTGGGAGGAGGAGGATGACCAGGAGCTAATGCTCAACCAAGAATTGGACACCAGCTCTCACGACGATCGGCCTACCCATGTGAAGATGGAGCCCTATGTGAAGATGGAGCTGTGCTCATCGCCTCCCACTCAGAGTCCCAGTCAGGCTTCCCTGAAGCGTCTCCGCTCTGTTAGCAGCGAGCTGGCGGCTCCCTCGGATCCTTCTCGCCAGGGCCGCGATGAGGCTGCCATCTACGCCGAGGGCTGGGCGGTTTCCTATCGAAAGATGAACGAGGGCCAGAGGCTGTTGGCCAAAAAGGCCATCGAGGAGGTGCTTATTTTGGGACAACTCAACAAATTGCAGTTCAATGCAGTGAAGATGTTCAGAGAGGATTAGTGGAGGTGAGTGTTAAACCTAGGAAAGTTATAGAATCTATCGAATATGACGGGTTAGGTCTATCTTGAGAGATTTCTTGTTATGTTAAGCATTTTGAAAGTGTCCTTTATCTCAAAAAACAGTATGTTCTCTCTCCCGTTGGTGAGTTCTCGTTGGTAAGTTCTTGTTGGTGAGTTCTCGTTGGTGATTTCTCGTTGGTGAATCAGAAGATTGTAGCTGTCTCATAACTCATCCCACGAGAGAGAGCCTCGTCCCCAACCAGAACCTCAAACTATGAACTCCCATGACAGCCTCTTGCAGCTAGAACTGGCGCATATATGTATGTATGTATATATTTATATATTTTCCTATCATTGGAATCAATGAAGCCATTTTCTATTCAACCACACAAATGAGAAATTATTGCTGGCTTTTCTGGTTGACAAATGAAGCGGTTAAAGTTCTTAATAACAATTTTCAAGCCATGCATCCGAGGGGTGCTTAAACTGTTTGCATTTGCCTCATTGATTGTGTGTGTTTTTGTCGTCTCGTCACACACACACACACACACACGCACACACAGACACGCGCCCAACAGTAAACACTCGATTCTTGAATTGAGTCTGCGATTCAGTCAACAGGGGATACACTCAAGAGGGGAAAGGGTCCACAGGGAGACGGAGACTCTACTGAAGGCTGACGTTGACTCTGGGTAGAAATCCACCCGAAAATATATATAGAGGCTGACGGAAGCGCGACATTCCCTCGTACACCCTCTACAATTCACGTACGGACGTACGTATCTGTCTGATTTCATTCCCTTCTTGTTTTTCTTGGATAAACACGCAATTTTCCACTTTTTGGCCGCCGTCTGCCTGCCAGCCAGCCAGCCTACCAGCCTGCACGTGCTGTATTGGTGGACTAACAATAAAAACAATCAGTCAATAAGTAAAATTAAAATAATAACAAATTTTCGTGAAAGAAGCACCAGACAAATATAATCAACCAAGAACAGAATTCCACTGCCAGCGAGCAGGAGGGGTGCAAGGGGCGGTACTGCAAAATCTGTACATTTTTCCATTTAAGTCGTAAAAATAATTTCATTTAACATTTTTTTTGTTTAGGCCAAATAAGAGAGAGAGCAAGAGATTGTATTGGTGGCTCTATGAGGGGAGGGGAGGGCAGTGGGGTCGATCGGATCTGTGTTTAGAGATTCTCTGCGTAAGAATATTAAGTAATGGCTGTTCGGGGAATGTTCTCCTTTTCCTCTGTGGGGATTTTGTTGTTTGTTTATAAAACCAGCAACAAGTTGATTTCTGGTTGGGAATCGAATAAATATGTTTAATGATTGTTTTTATAATTCCCGCGAAGGCGAAAAGAATTGCGCAATGAAAATATTCACTTCCCCCTCAAAAACAAAATCAATACCTAAATAGAGTAAAGAAAATGAAACGAAAATGAAGCACAATGTGTTTGGTGTTGAGAAGGGGGGTGGAGGGGTGGGCAAACTTATGAAGGAGGTATATCATATCTGACACACCCCACACCCCCCAGCCGCCCCTATTCCTCTCCTGTGCCATTCTCCTCATGCAACAAATTGGTTTTCGCCTTTGGAATTGCTCATTTTTCTTTTTCTATTTCTTTTCTTTTTTGGCTACAGAAAGTTTTTCCCTTTTGTTTTTTTTTTCTTGTATTCGAAAGGAAAACCCGAAAGGAAAGTCCCAGATATATCCTTTTCTTGTGCCACTCTCTCATTGTCGCCCTGTCCGTGCCCCCTGAGCCCCCGCTCGTTTCATGCCACACCCGCAACAGCAGAAAAGCAAAAGGGGAGGGAGAAAAAATTGTTTTGGCCCCAACGCGAGGCGAAGGCCTAATCAAGTAACCCGAACACGTTCTTTGTTAGATTTATATGGAAAATATATATTTTATACATGCAACCCAAGGACCCAACCCTCGGCCTCACACCGTCACACATCCCCCATCCCCCATCCAGAGACCTCCTGCTGCGGGGGTGAAAAGCTTTCTCCCAAGGATAGGGCTCCGTGCCATAAGGGAGGGGATGGGGGGATGTGGCAGTGGCTAGACTTTGCCGCGTAGTCAAAAGTGATATTTTACATATTTTCCACCGACAGTTTTTCCTTCTTTTCTTTTCCTTTCGTTTTGGCTGCTCCTTTTTTCAGCTTTTGCTTGAATTTTATTACTTAACGCTTAAGTGTGCTTCTTACGAGGGTGGGGGGTGGTGAGTGCGAGTGGGGTAGAGGGATTTTCTTCATTTTCCCTTCGTCTTTTGCTTGGAAGTTTTTTCTGTTTTAAAATTGAAAAGTTGTAAAAGGATTTCACTCGGGTTTCAGCCTCCCTTTGTTCGCTTGCAAAATTAAACACTTTCTTTTTTTGGGCAAAAAAAATGATCAAACAAAAAACTTTTATTTCAACAAATATATATATACATATACATATATGTATGTATGTGTGTATGCGTCTACATCTTGGGGATGTGACGCAGAGATGGAAATGAGATGCGGAATAATGAGAGATGGATTTTTTATGGGGTGGTTTTATGGGTGTGGGAGTGGGTGGCTATCACAATTACCAGCCACCGCCGCCGCCGCCGCCGCCGCCCTGTGCCCAGCCACCGCTGGAAGCACCACCAGATGCCCATCCACCAGCTGGAGCCCAGCCACCGGCCTGACCACCGCCCTGCGCCCATCCGCCAGCACCAGCACCACCAGCTCCAGCATCCGACTCGGAGATGATTTTGATGATCTTGACAGCAGAGGAGGCATCACCACCGGCTCCGCCTGAGGACCAGCCACCGCCGCCGCCTGCACCGCCGGAGGACCAGCCACCACTGGAAGCACCGCCCGAGGACCAGCCTCCACTGGAAGCACCGCCGGATGACCAGCCGCCACCGCCATGTCCTCCGGAAGGCGCCTGCTGGGAGATGATCTTAATGATTTTGATCTCCTGTCCGCCGCCTCCATGACCGCCGCCTCCATAGCCACCGCCGCCGCCTCCTGACTGCCAGCCACCGCCGCCGCCGCCCGACTGCCAGCCACCGCCGCCTCCTGCTCCTCCTGACTGCCAGCCGCCACCACCGCCTCCTGAGGGAGCGGTCTCGTGGATCACTTTGATGACTTTCACAGGAGCAGCTGCACCGTGATCATGATGGTCATGATGATCATGTCCACCGCCACCGCCGCCGCCACCGCCATAGCTGTAGCCACCGCCGCCGCCGCCGCCATGGGATCCACCGTAGCCACCACCGCCTCCTCCAGCTCCTGCTCCACCAATGAAGCCGGCATGGGCCACGGCGCCAAGGGCCAGTAAGCAGACAAAGATTTTCATGATGATGATGTTGACCTGTTGGAGATGAGCCAAGGCGGTGAACTGATGCCACAACCAGATCGGATCTTCGCTTTTATAGAGCATTTCGGTCGCCCCTAAAACGAAGACGCAGATCGGCCTTGGACGGCAGCACGAACAGTGGCCGGAAGCCCCGCCACCATCCAAAAGCATGGGAGAAGTGGAGAAGCGGAGTAGCGGGACAGCGGAGGGTGCTCCAGGCCACAGGCCAAAGCAGAGGCAGAGGCTCGAGTGGTAGCGAAAGCAAACGGTGGTGCGCCGGTGGGATGGTGTCAAGACGTCGCCTATAACTTATTTTCATGCGAAATGGGGCTTACATCAGAGGATCGAAACTTTTGGGAATGTGAACCTTTTGGGCAAGAGAGGGGGCGGGGCCTGAAGAGGCTTAAAGATTGGCTTTTTCTAGGGGAAAACAATATTTGATTCAATCCATATCTAGAAGAAAAGATATCTATAAGATTTCATATGAAATATATCTAAAATAAGAACTAAGAAATTTCAGATTATTCATTTTAATTATAATGATGATCCAATTCTAATGATTTTTGGAAATTAAATAGATAATATTAATAATTATGATTCTGCGTTAAGGGTTTTCTTGATTCTTCAAAATTGGGGTTGAAAGAGGCAAAGAAAAGGGGGATTAAATATCCCTATCAAAAGTATTCCTCCTTTGCACTTTCTTTGAACCAATGGACACTCCAAAGATCATCCTATAGTCGCTTACTATTTTTAGGATTTATGCTTTCTGGCCCCAAAGTTAGGGCATCCGTTGTGCGACTTGATCTACCAGTTGTTATACTTTCTCGTGATTTTCTGTTTGTGATTATGTAATCAAACATCAGGCAACAACAAAAATCAAACAACAAACAAATGAGCAAACAACAAGCCGTGGCGCTTCGAGCGCATACTCAAATGAGGTTTTTCTGGTTGATCATCCAGTGAACCACTCGCACCACTCGCACCACCACTCGATTCCGTAACCCACACTCTCTCCTCTCGACCTCCGTGTCGAGTCGATCCCGTGATTAATGGATGCGGAGCATTATGGAGCCAGATCCGGACCCCAGAGCCACAGACAGTGCCACAGCCAGTGCCAGTCCCAGAGACAGCCCCACACACCACACCACACCACAGCACAGACTGTCCCTGACATCGTTTTTTATGTTTCGGTATTTTCGTGTGCAGCTACTGTCGCTGGCTGTTACGCAGGCCAGTCCTTAAGTCAAACCCGGAGATCCACTCCATTCATTCATCTACTTGTATATCTTCTTGAGTGTGGTGTATCCATCCTGCATTGCTATGCTCTTCTGTTCTCTTCTGTTCTGTTCTGTTCTGTTCATTCATCATTCAATCATCCATCATCCTCGGGGGCAGCCACATACATACATATGGGGGGGAAAAAGTTCTCTCAATGAGCCGTCAAGTTCTCATTAAGACGATAGCCATAGAGCCATAGAGCCCAGTCGGTGCTGGTGGTGTCTCACGTATGCAAATTTCCAATCAATTAATCAATTTGTTTTAGCCAATAAATATGACTAAATATGGCCAAAACGATCTCTGGGCTGCAAAATAATGATAAATGGTTTCGCTTCTGACTGATTTTTGGTTTAATCTTTTTTTTTTATTTCCATTTTCTTTTTGTGCAAAAATAAATTCAATTAAACACAAAAATATTTCCCTCCAAAATGAACGTGGGAATATTTTTGTGTGTTTGGGTTTTTTTTTCAGTTTTTTTTTATCCATACGCATGACAAAATATGTCATGCCACAGAGGCAGCCCCACTTCACAGCCCTCCCCTACCCCTTCTCTAAATGGGCAATGCATGCAACATGCTGCCAAAAACAGTTTTCCATGTGGGAAAGAGAAGGTTGTTTTGGCCTTAAAAATGTATGCATGTATATTATTTTTTGGGTTTTATTTTAGGTAATATCTTAATTAATGGATGAATGGCTGGCTGGCTGGCAAATGGAGAAAGGTTTGAGAGAGAGTAAGAGATGAATGAATTAATAGCTTTATTAGCTTTATTATCCCATAGAAAGTTCATCGTATTAGAAGCCTAATTATAGACATTTGGAAGGGTGGAAAAAGTTCTTAATGTTCTAGAAATGTAATGAAAAAAGAGAAGGCCAGAAGAAAGATCCATTGATGGGCATTCAAAGTGCAAACAAACAAAAATCTTATGGAAGATCTATTGATGTATCAAATCATAATTTGAAGTTCGAATTATACAGGAAAGCGACAGGCAGATTGATCAGAGATCAGACATATCTTAAATGAATGATAGCTTAGAGCTCAACACCAGACAATAGAAGTATTCCTGGAGATACGTTTGAGTGGAAGGAAAGAGCCTTTAAAGATGGGTATTACCTACCCTTAAGAATATCTAAGAATGAATGTAGTAAGCAAGTATACTTCTTCTCGGAGACAAGTATCTGGTCTCGTCTTTTAGAAATTTTCCATTTTTCGTAGCTCCAAACCAGGAAACACTATTTTGGCCGCCAGGAAGTTTATTAGTTTGGAGCTTGGAGTTCGGTGATTTGTTGAGGCATGAAAAAGGGGGAAGGGTTTCAGTCCAGCCTGACATTTGGTGGAAAATATACAATATATGAGTGGAAAAGCAAAAAATAAAGTTGCAATTCCTGCTGCAAGAGCTGTCAAAATGTTGCTGCTGCTGCAACTGCAACTGTGGCAACTGCAACGTCTCTGCTGGGCTCGGCAACCTGCTGACTGTTTGACTGTTGACTGCTGCTGCTGCCCGTCGTTTTTTTCCCATGTGAATGCTTAACCGATTGCAAAGTGTATGCCCCCTCCTGCCACCCCGTGACACTCAACCACTCTCTTTGGGGCAGGCACACATAACTGGAGTCAAGTTTTTGGGCTGCTGCTGCTGCTGTTGCCACTTGGTTGATATTTTTGTCTACAAAAACAATTTCGACAGTTGCGCATTTTTCACGCTGCCTCATTTGCAGCGATTTTCAATGCGATATGTTGTTGCTGGCTGCCAGCCAGCCAGCCAGCCTGCCAGCCAGCCTGCCTGCCACCGATTGTTGCCGGTTGCTGTTCACATAACCATAACTCCGCTTGCCACCTTTTCTGTGAGGTTTTCTGTGATTTCCTTGCCTTCAGGATCGTGACACAGCAGCGGCACTGTGCTCTGCTCCATGTGGATGTGCATGTGGATGTTGCAAGCATTTCTGCCTGATGCCTGTTGCCAAAGCAGCAGAGATTAGCTGCAGCAATACCTAGGCCCTAAATGAAATCAGCCATAAAGCGGGGCCTTAAAAACCTTTTGCTAATATGTCATGAACCAATCGGCAGCGGCACCACAGCAACCCAGCACCACACAGCACCACACAGCACAGCAGAGTGTGGCAGCATAGAAGGGGTGGGGGGGAGTGCCAGTGGAAGTCCATGGTGATGGTGGCTCCCCACTCCGTTGGGGTCAGCGCATTGGGAGCATTGGGCAATTGGCATTTTGTTTGAGACTCGGTTATGCTGCCGCTGCTCCGCTGCTGCTGCTGCTCCGCTCCGTCTGTATTATGTGGCAGGCGGCGGAAACCAGTTTACCGTTAGCACACACATGTGTCCCAACGGCCGAGACGGTGGCGGTACAGTGGTGACCCATTAATGCAATCAGCGAATGACTCCAACAGTGGAGCAGCAACAGCAGCAGCATGGAACATATGTAAGTCAAGTGGCAAACTGTGGGGCGGTGGCAACGGCAACGGCAACGGCTCAAACATCTACATCTGTCTTTTGGACTCCCTCTGGGACTGGACCGCCTCTTTGGTCACCCATTGCCATCTTGGACACCCCCCGTTCCCTTTTGTATCTGAAGTTTCAGTCACGGGTTGCGGCTCATTACGCAGTTTTGCCTTTGATTTGCATACAAAATTGAATGGAACTTGTGGCCAGAAATCGAGTTGTTGGCCACAAATCGACAGTTGGCCTCTTGGGAGGGGTGTTCCTCTATGTCTATATGTGTGTGTGTGTGTGTGTTTGTGCTCCCCTTTGGGGGCACCGCTTTTGGATTTGTGTGACATGTGCAATGGAGAATTATTTGCTTATTGTTCAAACAGATATTTGTGCGGCCGTGTGTTTTGTGTCTTTGAATAACTTGTAAACTGTCAAAAGGAACATTCATACCATTAACCCATTAACCCATTGATGGCGCTGATGCCGTGTGTGGTGTGTCGATTTGGGGGGAAACTGCCTAGATCTAGGGGTATTCTATGGTCCCAAGACAGTGTGATGTTTGGTGGAAGAAGTCATATTTTCAGAATCTAGCTATTAACTGCCTTCGTACATATCTATAGCTTCAATATGACATCCCTGGCTATCGATATTTTATCGATAAAGTATCAATGTCCTTGGTTTTAAAGATATAGAGCTTTTCAGTTACTTTCTTTAAGCTATATATCATAAAAGTTCAAAAACTATCACAAAAGTCATGGGAATCTGGTTAGCAGCTTTTATTGGATTCATTTTCGATTGAGATCCGATTTCGATTGCTTAAATATCGATTAACAGTCTTTTATCAGCTGCAGCTCCAGCAAAATGTTCTCCTTTAAGGGGATTTCAATAAGGACTTTCGATCTTTCCGATTCCCATTCCAACTTTGCCATCGTTTAGGTTATCGATTAGTCTAGTTTCCCTCATTCCCCTCATGGCATTCTATTACGCTCTAGGACTCCCAATGGGTTAACATATTACAGCCATACTCGCAGTTAGTGCCTGTCATAATTCCATATTCAGGCGGCATGGCCTGGCATGGCATTCCTGCACTGCATTCGATTGTCGATTGTCGAGCCAATGGGGGAGACACGCGGCGTATGCGCAATTTCAAACTCATTGCATTCTCAGTGCTGCCAGTGGTGCCAGTGCTGGCTTTTTCTCAACTGCATTGGCTTTAGCTTTGGCTTTTGCTTTACTGACCATGTCACATTCGCTTTTCGTCTCAATTGCAATTGAGAGACAAATTGCGACCCCTTTGACAGCTTGGAATTTGACTTTTTGATTGACAACAGCGGCAGCAGCAGCGGCAGCGGCAGCAGCAGCGGCAGCGGCAGCAGCAGCGGCAGCAGCAGGAGGAGAAACAGAGATCTGTGATCTGTGTGATCTGTGAGCGGCAGCTTCAAGTTGCAACGAAAACTTTTTGGTTGCAGCCAATGAATCGATTTCGCAAACCCAAAAAAAGAAAAACAGCTTTAAAGTTCAGTTTATTAAACGTCGACCTCGAAAACAAATTCAATTATGCAGAAAAGAAGGAGGAGATGGAGCCGATACAAGAGGGAGGGGCGGGGGGCGGAAAGGTGCTGGTGCGGTGGTGGAGCATTGAGAAACCCACAAACAAAAAAAACAAGCGAAAAAAAATCGCTATGGCACCTACGCCGCCGACTCCAAATCGACTCCAATCGACTCCAAAAGCAATTTGCCAAAAAACAAAACCAAAAAAAAAAAAAAAACCTAAAGGCAAACAAAAAATAGCGACAAATATCAGAGTGTGACGAGTGGCGGCTTCACCTTAGGCCCCCCCGCACCCCTTGCGGCTCTACCACTCCTCCAAATAAACAAAACACAAAAACACATCAATGCCAAAAAGACAAAAGCGAATGAGCGACAGGCACAAGGAAAAAAAGAAAAGAAAAAACAAAATAACAAAAAAAAAACAGGGCACAGAGCCGACTGTCTCTCTCTCTTGAGAGAAATCCAAGTGAAAATCAATTGCAGAAAGAGAAATAGGGGGATAAAGGTGAGGTGTGGGGAGTGGGGTGTGTGTGGGGGGGAGGGGATATTGCAATTCTTTCAGTTTTAGTTTTCTTTCTTTCGAGTTAACTCGTCAACTTCTTCCTCTGCTGCTCTGCTCCACCTCTAATGCTGCCTTCCCTGTCCAAAAGTGAGACCAGAAATAGAGACAGTGAGACACGAGAGACAGCCAGATAGAGAGACTGGAGGCTTGCGATAGAGTCTCCAAGTCTCAGTCCACGAGTGAGAGACAAAGCCAGCAGCTGACGTTACAGGTTTTCAAATCTGGCACATTAATTTCAAAGACAAATGAAACGAAAATAATACAAGATGAAAGCTAAAGAATCGAACGATCAACGAAGATCGAATGCTCTCCAATAAGGATTGGCGTGGCATGCAGCAGCGCCCCTCGGTCGGTTGGAAGGCAGTTTATATAGGAATATCTCCACATAAACATTTCTAATGCTATTGCTAGCCAAAGGCTCCTTTTCTGAACTGAAAAATGAAGGCAGACAAAGTGTAGAACATCAATCCAATAACCGAATGGCCCTAAAGATACGTCTCACAGTCATATCTTGAGATTGAGCAAAACATTTTCAAGCTTCAAAAGATTTATTTGTAAATTAAACTTTTATAAAGATTTCTTAGATTCAGATATTAAGATAGTTAATCTCTTTACTGCAAACCAACTCTTGGCAATAGAAAAGTCTATAGTTCAAGCCCGAATTGCCCTTTCCTTCAGTACTCATTGCCGCTCAAGTGCTTCCCTTACGAGTTTTGCTGCCAATGAATACTCTTTTGACCAAACGAATGAAGTCGATCAAAAGACCCAATGCTAGATCATAGAGTAGCGCCACAAGAAACAACGATAACGGGGCACAGAGGCTCACCTCGATGTGGATCTGGTGGATAGTGGATGGTGGACCACCTTGTGCGACCTTCTTTTCAGATGCCGACGCGACGCGACGTCAAAGCAAAGCAAAACAAAACAAAAACCAAAAA
Source organism: Drosophila azteca (assembly GCA_005876895.1). Classification (NCBI taxonomy): domain Eukaryota; kingdom Metazoa; phylum Arthropoda; class Insecta; order Diptera; family Drosophilidae; genus Drosophila; species Drosophila azteca. The sequence continues at coordinate 6,387,764 of VCKU01000011.1, forward strand.
GCGGCAACAATTACCCCCCCAACAACAACAGAAACAACAGCAACAGAAAACAACAGCAAAAGACCAGCAAAAGACCAAGAGATAATAATGGCCAATAGTTTTACGAGCCAGAGCAGCGGCTCAGCAGCAGAGTATCAGAGCGTTCGAGTCAGAAACAAATAGAAATACTCGAATACTCGATACTCGAATTTCAAAAGCTCACTCTGTGCTGCGAGACGATCGCCAATGGCCAAGTTTTTAGCCATTTTGCTATGCTTTGCTTTTGAGGCTCAGACATTTGAAAGTTTTTTGCTGTGTGCGCAAAAAGTCAGTCTTCCAAAGGGGCGATGAGAGGGGAGGAGAGGAGGATAGGCGAGAGGGATGGGGAGCTTAAAGATACAGCGCGCGGCCTTTCCTTTTTGTTATTTCTGTGTCACTTGCTGCGAAAGTCACTTGCAAAAAACAAAACAAAAAAAATATAAGTTGAAAGTTGAACCCATGAGGCGAGCGGCAATCGGGCAATCGGGCAATCGTTGGCAGATTTTCACACCACATCTTCAACAGAGAGAGAGAGAGAACGAGAGGGCGACAAAGAGAAGAGGAGCAAAGAGAGTGTGGTGAGTGTGAGAGGAATTAGTGGGGATATCATTAGCCATGGGGCTAGCCATGGGTAGGGAGGGTATCCCCGCAGGAGGTCCCGCTCGTTCGGTCGTTCGGTCGTTCGGTCGTTCGTTCGTACATTTTGTAGGGCACATGGGAATGTGCTATGGGAATCCCAATTTGTTTTTTACAACGTGTTTTGGCAATTGACCGCAATTAAGCATCCGATAAAGAAGTGAATGGATTATGAATGGAATTATGCGGTAAAGATACACACACACACACACACATAAGAAATGGAGGCGGAATCCATTGAAAAAGTATGAGAAATGAAGGAGGATAATTCCATTGAAAATTATAAAGAAATGTTTAGGATATCCTTACAAGGTACACCTGTACTTAAGCATACTCTTTGAACAGTCAAGCCATATATGTATTAACCGATATTCCAGGCATATTCGCAGAAAAACAAAAAGTAGAGCTGTAGGTATAGCAGGAGAAGGCTTTATAAGGACGATTTCTTAACGCAGCAGATTAAAGCAGATCAACATCATCTTTGTTTCGATTTTGCACTCTTAAAGGTAATGCAATAAAAATGGTTTACATAGAGCCTGTATAAATGGAATTTGTTCAGGTTAAGGCAAAGAGAGGACGAAAGTGCTATGGAAATATGATTAAGATGCATGGGTTTTCATATAATTTCCAGATTATATTAATCTTTATTTAATTAGACTATAATAACATATAGATAGAGAGTGATAGATCGGATTTATAAATCAAAACTTAAGTATATAATATAAGTATATAATAATAAATAACATAATTAATGAAATAAATGGATGCCAAAGAAGTAAAAAAGATGGCTAATGACTATACAGATGCATAGAAATGCATATGTACATATGTATGTGCGCCATAGAGTGCAACAGATACTATCCCCAAGAATCTGGCATCTTATTCGTATTTTTTTTTTTGTGCAAACTGCAAACTCAATCATCCCCATCCATTCCACGATCGTCGTTCTCTGCTGCTCTCGCTGGCTGCGCATTTCCATCATCTTCCACAACTTCTATGTACCCCCTGCCCACCCCCCACCATTACCCCTTGTGCTGCTTGGCGACGCGGCACAGATAATTTGCCATCGGCAGCGCCAAATGTAATCCGCCATATAACCGTCTAACGGTAACTCAAAGCCAAACATAAATATGCGCAAACGAAAAAAGAAAGAAAGAAAAAAAAATACAGCTTCTACAATTTTTGTTCGACTCCAGCGAGAGGGGGGTGGGGTGGGGTGTGGTGGGGTTGGGGAGATTGAGCAGGAGCTTGGTGGTGAATGGAGAGCGGGAAGCAGGGAGCGGGGAGCGGGAAGAGGTACGGTACAGAGTCAAGCAAACAAACAACTTCATGGGCGACGTGCAAAAATTCAATTGCTACAACATTCACGTTGTTTTGTTGTTGTTGTTTGTTGTTGTTGTAGTTGTTGTAGCTTTTGTTGTTTGAAGTTCATGTGGTTTTGTTGTTGTTGTTGTTGTTTTTGTTGTCAGCAGCAAATCACTGTGCAAAATGCTCCCAGCAGCTTCATCCACTTCCATGCACCGTCTCCTCCTGCTTCAGTTTCCACTTCTTTCAAAGATCTTCATGATCTACCTTTCCATCTCGCTCTCCCCTTTCCATCCATCCATCTCTTTCTTTAAGCCTCAAAGTTTTATGCATTTGTCAGGCCACACTTCGGCCTGCGCCTTCTCCTTACCCCATCGTCTTGTCTCTTCTCTTCTCGTCTCTTCTTGTCTCGTCTCGTTTCGTCTCTTCATCATCAACGAAAAAAATAAAATGTAAAAAAATGTGTGTGTGCGCAAAAAAAATGTCAGTCAGTCACAACGGCAGCTGCACAGAGCTCCATCATTCCCTCCTTTCCTGCACCTACCCCCCTCCCTGCCTCCCTCCCATAACGCCCCCTTGCCCCCCACCACACTCTTCTATGAGCAGCAGTGAGCGCTTTCTTCCGTCACATTTGTCTGTTTTCCATGCCCCAAGACCAAGACTCGACTCGACTCGACCATCGCTGGCTTTCTGACAAGAGTTGAAATGTATCTTTCACCAAAAGCCAAAGCATTGTCCACCAGAGAGATACACAGAGAGAGAAGGAGAGAGACGGAGAGACAGAGACAGAAAGAGAGAGATGACAGCGTGAGAGGCATGCGAATCACGAAAAGTTATTCTATCTCAAGGTAATACACAGATATCTTTCATTGGTTTATCTCTAAGAGTGTACAAATAAACGATAATTTGACACATGAACAGGGTATACCTATCGGTATCGAAATATACAGAAATCTTGCCAAAAGTGTTCAAATTTATAATTATTAAGCGACAATTCCATAGATAGTTACATCAGATCTCTTGTTGAAATCAATACATCGATTGGTCCATCGATAGTTGGACCTCCATATACCCATTTCAGGCACTCTTATGGGCCATCCCTGGAGTTTCATCTCTCTGTTAGTGCACTAATATGATAATAGCCTCCCATACGAGTACATGTGTTCAGACATCTCCTGAGAAAGCCAACAGCCAACAGCCAACAGCCGACAGCCGACAGTCTCGTTCCCAAAGTCTCGTTCTGAATGCACCGACGGCCACCGAGGCCACACTTTAACCCAGCTCATGGAAAACTCATACCATTCCGTACTCTCTCCCCAGTGTTCTTCCCCCCACTTGTAACTATCTCTGCACCACCACCACCCCCCTCCCCACCGGCCCCCCTGTGTCTCTTCCCTCTCCATTGCTCCTTGTTCTCACTGTGATGGAAAACCATTTTCTCTACAACTCCAATCGACGCTCCACTTTTTTTGTGTATTTCTTTTTTTTTTTTGCTTGCTTTTTGCTTGCTGTTTGGTTTTTGTTTTGTTTTTTTTTTTGTTTTTGTAGTTTGTGTAGCTAACATTTTTTATGCTCCAACTCCAACTAAACAATCAACTTTTCAAACTGTTTTTTTCTTTCTTTCTTTCTCTCTGTGGCACTACCCCTTCCTCTCTCTGTGGCACCCCCCACTCGTTGCCGTAGCCGTTGCCATTGCCTCGCACTGACTATAGCTTTTCCTATTTGTTGGCTGCACTTTTTGACGGCTTTTATTGTTTGCCAATTTCTGGCCCCCGAGACCAGCGAAGCATTCCATTCCATTCCGTACTACCACAACGCACACTCCTGGTCGTCCGTCGCCTCAACCCTCTCCTGCGGCACACATCACCGCTGCTGCTGCTGCTGTTGCTGCTGCTGCTGCTCACTCGCCCAATTCGAGCGCCTAACTGGTTGCAGCAGGGGCAAGGTATCCCCTCCTGGCTGCCCCAACAGATGGGTTGCGCGCATCCATTGTAAATCCGCTAGGCGGTTGAGGAAGCGTTTTGTTCGGCTTGTTTGCCGATCGAAGAAGGTTCGCTGACAGGCGGGAAAAACGAGGAGAAAAGAGTGCAGAGAGACAAAGAGAGAGAGAGAGAGAGAGGGGAGAAGAGTGGATCAAAGAGAGACGAGACCTTGTTTTGCTGCACTTCTCCATTCCACTCAACCCAACTCCACTCCACTTCACTCCACTGCACTCTTCTCGATTTATTTGACTTATTCTCGCCCGTAGATCTCTGAAGATCTTTGGAAAAAGAGGTTTTCCAAATCGAATTGGCTTTTCTCCGTGTGGCTTTGGCTTCAGCCTCAGCTTCGGCTTGGGCTTGGGCTCTGGCTTCGACTTCGACTTCGATTTAGATGGTGGCATGTCTCTAGCATTTGTTGACGTAAATTGGCATTAACCTTTGGAATGACCTGCTTCCTTCCTTTCTGGAAGGGAAAGGCACAGACAGGCAGCACTTTGTTATCCCAATGAATGGGTTCTGCTCTTAATATATCAATCAATCGAAAGACTTAACTTGCAAGCATTTTATTTATTTTCTTTTCAGATATTTCAAAGGAGAAATGGAAGATGCGAGGATTGCAATTCTTGAGAGATATGTAAAGTGTGAGGATCGAACGAGGATACAAAGAGGAAGCCTTTGAGGATTGAGTTTAATAAATTAAACTAAAATCCTAACTAAGGGAACTCTAAGAACAAGTTTTAATAATAAAACCATAATAATTGTTGTGATTAAACTTAAAAACAATGCAATTACAAGAAATGTTAAATAAAGAACTAAAATTAGTAATAAAACTATTAAAAATACTGAAGGATCCGGTGTGTTTCTTGATAGTTAATGACCGTTTCAGGTATTGGCATGAAACAGAATGATAATCGAAAAGACCTGATGGGAGAAACAAGAAGAATTCGTTAATCTGAGATTCTTCAGAAACCCTTTTATTCCCGAGAAAAATTATGATTTAGGATCTGAAAAAAGTAGGGTAGCCTTTGCTAAAGATCCCAAGTTGACCATGGAATTTTTTTCTCTTCATTTTCGATTCCGGAATCGAAATCCATTCGCAAAAATAGACGACGAGACGATTGCGCAATAAGCGATTTTCGAGTCGCCAAAATTAGTGCGTATTTTGCGGATGATCTAATTGCCGGAGTGGCCGGAATGGACGGAATGGACGGAATTTGGCGGAAGCCTCGCGCTCTCTTGACCTTTGTCATTCCTTATGGAATCGCACGGTGTTTATGTTGCTTTTTTTTATTATTTTTCTGTCGCTGTGTGTCCGGCACTGTGTCGTTCATTAATTAGCGAGTGTCGAAAATATGCAAATCCAAAAAAAACACTAAAAACATAACAACAAAAAAAACATTCCTCCTCAGACCGCTCAATGGGGGAGGGGTGGGGGGAGCCAAAGTCGGATTTGAGCCAAAGTCTCGTGAGAAATAGAAATAAACAGAAATATCAAAATTATAACGCGTCTTCTTTAAAAAGTGGCACAGCGAAATACACGAAGAACAAAAGTAGAAAAAAAGCTGAAAAACAAAGAGTATTTACAGTTAGTTGATTGTTCCCATTTTTTCCCCCCCGTCTCCGCCCGTCTTATACCCTAATTTCTTACCCATCTCCCACCACAGATTCAACCCAAAAGACAGACAAAACGATGGACTCTCCCCCCTCTGCACCACCCCGCCAAAAGTTAGACAGAGACAGAGACACAAAAGAGGGCCAACGAACGCAATGTCTCCAAAGCAACGAAATGAAGGAGAAAAGAGAAAAAAGAGTAAAATAAAGAATGAGAATAAGTAGAAAAATAACTAGAAGATGGAGAAAGAGAATGGTGGTAGAAAAAGAATAAAGCAAGAACAAGCAAGATGTAGAAAAGAAGAAAGGGAGTCTCGCGGGGGTGGCTGGTGGAAGAACAAACAAACGAATTATGAACCAATTTACAAATTACCGAAAGACCCCAAAGAACAGACAGAGTGCAAGAGTGGGCAAGGGAGAGGTGGAGGTGGAGAGTGGGTGAGACAGTCTGTCTCTCAGATGCTGCCTGCTCGCCCACCATCCCACATCCCTGTCCCTCACATTCTGGGGGCAGGGCAAAGCCATTGACCAAGTAACGAGTTCCGAAACGCGCGAGACGCGATTCTCGTCCAATGATCCGCTTATCCGCCGCCACAGGGCCACTGGTTACTGGTCACTGGTCACTGGGCTCTGGGCTTCGTCTGTGGCTATGGCGCACTTTCCATGAATTAGTGGCCCGTTCGTTCTCCGCCCTGAAAGGCTGACGACTTTTGGGAGATGCTGTCTATGATTCAGAGAAGATGGTTAGAAATTATGGGAGATAATACTCAGTTATGGTTAGATTAGGTCTGGGGACATCCACTCTCTGGTTTCGATAACTGCAGCTGTCCTCGGAGTGCACATCCGTCTCGGTAACTCTCATCCCAAAGGTATTTCCATTGCGATTCCACCTAAAAGATCCCAAAAAACACCTCCCATATATGTAGTGATTCCTTCACCCTCCCCCCTGCCCCCTGTGGTCTTCCTCGTGTCATTATTATTTAGCCGATTTGCTCATTTTCTGTGCTGTTCCGTTCCGTTCCTTCCATTTGTTCATCGAGAGTTTTGACTTTTATTTGCCTGTCGTCTCGTTTACGGTCTGCTTATGCTTCTTCCATATTCAAACGTACTGCAAAAAAAAGATACAAAGATACATCGGTCTGTCGGTCTGTCTCTCTGTCTGTCTGTCTGTCGTACATAAGTAAGTAAATATATCTTGTGTTCGTTCGGTGGAGTTCTTGGAAATTGTGGTTCTGCTTCTGCCATCTGCTATCCCCCTTTCTCTCTCTTTCTGTTCTTCCTTCTCTTTCTGTTCACCTCGCGAATTCAATTAAAATGCCGCCGCTCTCCACAACTTAACTCGAAATCTGTTCTGTGCTTCGGTTCTGGGGTTCAACACACTTGCCTCCAACTTGCGCCATTGCCTGGCCCCAAATGCTCCTTCTCTCTCTCTCTCTCTCTCTGTCTCTCCTCTCCTCTGTGGCCGCTCTGTGCTCCAAAAGTGTTATTAATTTGTGAAAGTTCTGATGCCTGCTGCCACGCCCCCTCCACCCATCATTCAGGAGAGCCGCACCTGCCCGAAGATCGTTCGTATTTGTTTGCTCAAGTGCATCACAGATCCGTTTCGGTGTGTACTGTGAGTATCTGCAACCTGTGCCACAAATTTGAATTACAAAACGATCGACAAAACTCGACAAACGAAATGGGGCTACGGATACGCGATCTTGTCGCATTAATTAAGTTAATTTGCTCACGGCTCACGCTTCTCGTTATCTCTCTCACAGTCGGTGGCGGTGGCGGTGGTCGACTAGCGAACCTGTCAATTAGCATTTTATTGGCCATCGGACGAGGATTGTGACGAATGTCCGTCCATTAATGAGATTCGGGCGTAGCGAGCGTCGAGATGTAGCGCAATGTCCAACGAGTGTCCGGAGTAGTGACTGCTGTCAACGAGTGTGAGGGCGCCTTGACGAATGGCAGGCAAAGTGTCGAAATATCGCCTATTTTGCTTCAGGATAATGCCAATTCATCCATGAATTTCATCAGTCCACGATTCTGTTTTCATTCTGGAACTTCGCTTTCAATGTACTGCCGATTACTCAGCATAATTTCCATTGAAAAACGTGTGTGCCTTTGCCTCTGCCGTCTGTTATCTTTCCACCTTTTGGCGCTGATAAGATTCGCAGCTAAATGATTCAACAACTTTTACAAACCACACACAAACCTCTCCCTCTCGCTACCTCCCACTCTCTCTCTCTCTATCTCTTTCTCTCTCTCTCTGTGGGGATTGCATAAATCCGAAACTTGTTTCCTTTTCCCCCATTTTTCTGATTTAATAAATTTCGGTTCGAAATTAATTTGCCAAAAAATCAGCAAAAAAACAAATAGCCAAAGCAAAGGCCAAACAAAAGATACTCTCGAAAATAGTTGCAGATACAACAAGCCATACAATCCACAAGATACGGATACGTGTGCTGCTGCTGCTGCTGCCACTGCTGCCTGCCTGCTGCCACTGCTGCCTGCCTGCTCATTGCGCAGTTAATTTGTTCAAGCGCTCAATGCGTCAATAACATTTGACTTTCACTTATTCCACTCCGCCACTCGCCGCCGCAGACAAACCGAAAGTGAAGACAATGTTAGAAGGGGGAGTATAGCCACAGATACACAGATACAGATACAGATACAAATGCAGATGGAGATGGAGATACATGGAGGGTGAAGCATGAGGAAGCTTGTTATGAAATCAGTGAAATTTGAAAGCGGCTGGAGAGATACAGATACAGATCGAATGGATACTCTCAATACTTGGGAAATATTCTGTCACTAGAAGATACAGAGATATGTTTTCAGAGTGGAGATGGGAGATTCAGAGATTCCATCATTCCAAGCCAACAAGAAGTCATCCTTGAATGACTTTTGTGTCAACAATCAATACAATTCCCAGAAAAAGACAGAGATTAGATTTGAAAATGATTTTTTCAGGTTTTTTTTATTCATAAGCGTCCTTGAAATCACTTGATTTTCTTGGATATTCGATTCCAAGAAGTCTCAAAGATAATATTGATATGAAAAGATAGAAGATAGAAGGATATTATTGTCACAGTTAGTCCTTACTTTTCGTAGAAAATTGCAGATGGATTGTCTCCCTTTCAGATACATTTTTCCACAAGAAGACAACAGTTGTAAGAAGATTTTCTGAATATCTGTAAGAGATACACTTCCTCCGCCCCCCAAAACTCCATGAGGTTTCCCTTAAGATACATTTCAGCCGCCCCGCATCCACCCTTGGCATAAGTTTTGGAATTTCTTGACTCATGTGTGATTCATTCTCTATGCTTCAGCCCCCCTGCCCCCCTCACTCTCTCACCCTCGCTGGTCGTATCCCCGTTCCTCTAATACACAGATACAGATACAAAAACAATCTTTGAGATACGATTTCTTTTAGGTCGCAGTCGCTGGTTGTCGCTGGTTGTTGTTTCTGTTGTCTGGCGCGCGCAATTGATGTTGTAACATGGCTACCACGAGTGCAACATACCCCATGCCCCCATGCCTCCCCCTGCAACAACTACTCCATGCAGCATGCACCCCTCTGTCTCTCGGTCTCTCTGCCTCCCTGCCTCTCTCTCTTTCTGTGTGTGGAACACTCCCCCAATACGAACGAAAATGTGTGACATAATCTGTGCAGACTTCAATGCTGCTGCTGCTGCTTTTGGGGCTGCTGCCTGCCACTGCCACTGCTGCTGCTGCTGCGACTGCTGCAGTCTCCGTCTCCATCTCCGTCATTCAATAAGTCAGTCAGAGTCTCCACCATTGGAGTCGTCGTCGTCGTCGTCGGAGTCCAAGTCGAACTCCAACCAAACAGATGGAGACGCAGAGAGCAGGCGGAGGGTCTTGGGAGTTCAATGAACCACTCAACAGAAAAAAACAAAAACAGAAAAAACTTAAATATTTTTTGCTGCCTTTTTGGTCGAATATGTTACAAATTTTGTTTCTCTCGCGCGCGCTTTCAGAGCTCCCTCCCCTCACCACCCCCTACCACCCTCCACCCAAATGTTTGTTAGTTTTGCCTGCTGCTGCTCCACTCGATGGCTCCGATGGCGACTCGAGGGGCGACTCTGTGAAATCACTTACTGGTTTTTATGCGACCAACAAGCGGCAACAACAACGGGCGACAACAACTGTAAATTTGTTGAACGCCGCACGTTGCTCATTTGGCAGCTTCGCACCTTTTTTTGCTGCTGCTGCTGATGCCGCTGCCGCCGCCGCTGCTGCTGCCCCTAGTACGTATCTGCCACTTAAGGCAGACGAAGGCGCCACCAGATGAAACCATTTGAAGATACATAGTTGGAAAGGTGGCTAAAAGATTCATAAATATTCGGAGAAAAGAAAAGGGGCAACAGGAAAAGGAGTCATGAGAAAACAGAGTCAAGAAAAAAATCGAATTGAAAGTGAAAACACATCGAAATTTCCATCTACTATAGAGATTTCTGGAATCTCGTGACTAAAGAAAGGAATTTCGATTATATATCTAATAAATATGGATCTCCTGAGTACTATATGTTGTGAAAGATTCTCTTTTTAGAGAAAACAATGCCAAAAATATGCCCAAAGTTAAGATCAAATCTTAATTCCAAGAACTTTTAATAGTAAAGCCTTTTTATAACATTTTTTTTGACAATCTTCAGATTAAGTCAAAAATCGGTAAGTTCGCTTTAAAATAATTCCAAAGAATAAATTAATCATTAAAAATATAAATATAAAGTAAAAATATAAAGATATTCTAATAAAAATATAAATATATTCTAGTGAAAATAAAAATGTATAAAATGTACCTAAAAATCTATTAAATAAAAGAAAACCCAATGTGTTATTAGAAGCATTCCATTTCTGTTTAATTCAACCAAAAATAAGTTGATCTTTGTACTTCTACTTAGACTAGACTTCTAGACTTATAAATATGTATATGTATCTATGTATGTATGTATGTATCTATCATTCAAATGTATCCAAAGCCCTGCCTTTGTTGAATTTATTTTGAAGTACTTTATTTTGTTCATTCCTTTGCCCAATGAAACAGCATTGAGACGTCATTTGATCGCACACTCAGCTCCTAAGCTGCTGTTGTTGTTGTTGCTGTTGTTGTTGTTGTTGTTTTGGCTGACTGTAGATCTCTTATTGACTATTAAAATTATGCGCAGCACACAGAGGAGGAGATTTTTCTATAATTACTAAACAAATGCCAATGTCAGGCAAAGGCACAGAGGCACAGAGGCACAAACCAATGCAGCAGCAGCCACAGCAGCAGCAGCAGCGGCAACAATCACTTTGAGTACTACTTTGAGTATTACAACAGCAAACAATCATAATTACAGAGGAGTCAGTCGCAACGATCCAATGCTGAGATTCAGTTTAAAGCGGTCTGGACTGTGTTGCTGCCTCGGCTGCCGTTTCACACTTTTGTTGTTGTTTTTGTTGTTGTTGTATGGAAAACCCTATATGTATGTATGTACGATCTACAGAGCAGCCAGCCCCACACGCCCAAAGCCGAACCCGAGAAGATTGAAAAACATTTCGTAAAATAATTGTTGAGAAATTTGTTTGGTCGAGAGAGCAATTACGGGGCCCAGAAAGGGAGTGAGCGTGAGCCCAGTGAGCGAACCAGCTCGAAAGAGACGGAGGTAGAGGCAGCTGCTGTTGCTTCGGCTGTTGCTTGGTGGCATGCCCCCTCCGCGGCTCCCTCCGACCCACTGTTCTGCCTCTTCACACCATGGACCCCGCCGTGCCGCGCTTAATGACCCTATTTTAATTTCAAGCATCGCTTGTCCATCGCACTTTGCGGAATTTACATTATACGCATACAATATTTCCCAGTCGCCCAGTCGCTCGCTTATTTTCGGTTCGTTTTCGTTTTTGAAAAGCCGCCCCTGAACAAAAAAACACACAACACAGAAACAGAGCGCACAGTGGTGAGAGGGATGGCAATTGTATAGACCAGTATCCATGGAAATCGCTTGAAGTTGCATAGGAACTATATATGATCCTTTTTAAAGACTTCCCTGGACTGTGATTGGAATGATCTGGAATCGTTGAAGTTGCATTTGAACTATACATATATGATCCTTCCCTGGACTGTGATTGGAATGATCTTGACTCTTTGGTGATCGTTTGATCTTAAATGGGAATTCATTTCAACGCATATCTCTTCAATGAGAAACTTTTTGATCAATGAATTTTCACGTCATTCATTTCACATCATTCACAAAATTTATAAAATTTTTCAAGGATTTTTAGACTCATTTTCAGTAATTATCCGTCCCACAGATCGTTGGCCTAATATATCCTTTGAAGCCCATAAGATCTAGCAGATCTTTCCTCACTTTCTATCCTTTCACCATTTTTCATCCAATTTTCGACTGCCCTTCAACCACTATGCGATATTCATTGTGTTTTGACGATGAAGAAGCGACGAAGCTAAAGTTGACTTTTGGACGCTAATATGACGACGATCTTGGCCTTTGGGTGAGGCAACAACATCGTCCACAACAACAACAACAACAACCACAACAATGAGAGCCTAAGGAAGCCTGAAGAAAAAAAATATATTTAAGACAATGGAAATTCATTTCATTCGCTGTGAGACAGAGACCTGACTTCTTGGCCAAAGGCAAGGTCTCGGCTGTCGCGGAACCCCTATACACGTACACGTACCTTATAGCTATACCGTGTACCGGTGTACCTCTGATCGCATCCCCGTCCATCTCCATGAGAAATTAGCTGCTTCAGTTATTGTTATGATACGCTGGAAAATAGTGAGGGTATGCCGACTATGGCCAAACGTTTGCATCATTCCCTCTAATGAAATAGAGTTTCTTGCCACAGTTTCTTCTTCTTGCTGGACCCTCCGTAAACATGAAGATCCGATCAATATTCCATATAGTACCCAGAGGAGAATAATCTGTGATAGCTTTGTTGTTTCCAAAGATGCTACCATTAAATGTTGCAAATTTTAAAATAATATTCAAGTTTCATCAGAATCCTTTGAGTTTTCCTATAACAAAACATTTAAAGTTTTCAAAGATTATCTCAACCAAAATATTACAAATATTGGAATAATACATATCCATTCCTGAAAGCCAATTTTGATCCAAATCGTATGAATAACGAATCGAAAATAGGGTATTACCAACCTATTATATACCCATCCCGAACCTTCTGTTCTCTGGTACTCTTCTTGTTACTGTTACTGTTGTTGGGCAGACGTTTTCTGCTCGAATACGAGGTACATACATACATACAATACATATGTATATATATCTAGATAAGTGATCGTCACTGGCACTTCATGTTTGCCTTTCAACCTGTCTGTCCGTCTGTCTGTCTGTGTGTCTTCTCTTCTGGCTTCCTCTTACTCTACTCTGTCTTTTTTTTTTGCATCCGCTTCCGCAACAACAGCAACAACTACAACTACAACAACAACTTCAACAACAATTATTGTATTATCAACGACGAATTTTGTGTTACCCAAGCGGCTCAGAGTTTTCTTCCCGTCTCTTAAAAGTTGACCTCAAAAATGAAAAGTTTGAAATGGAAAAATATTTAATCTAATGTGAAAATCGCTGAAGCGTCATCAGCTTTTCTACCCTCCCCCTCTCCCCCATCCACCCCATACATTCCATCCACCTTTGTTGCTTTAGCTGTTGTTCACCTTTTGGAACTGATAATGACGACACGACACAACTTTTCGTTTGTTGTCGAGAGAGTGAGAAATTGTATCACTCGCTTGCTGATTGTTCGTTCTCCCACCAGCACTCATCCCCCCCAAACCCCCCATCACCCTCCCGCCCTTTGGGAGACCGAACCCAACCCCCCACTTAGTTAATTATATGTATAGAAAACTTTAGTTGAGAACTTTTTTTCGCTTCGGACTTCGTTTCTTTTTTTTTCGTTTTCCGCATAAATCAACAGAAAAAATTGTTCCGCAAAAGTGGCCTGATTTGGAATGAATTTGTCCACAAAATTCTGCTTTTATTGTTGATTCATGCGTTTTTGTTTTTTTGTTTCATTTTATTTTGTTAAAACTTTGTTTTGATTGTTGTTCTTGTGGTGTTCATTGTGATCTTTCATCTTGTTAAATATTCTGTGTTGAAATTCTGTTATTCTTGAAAATGCATTCGTACTTTCATTCGTTGTTGTTGTTAGTTTTCATTGTTGTAGTTGTTGAGTCTATTGGTATTGCTGTTGAGTAGTTTTTTGGGAGTTTTTGTTGATTATTTATTGCAGTTTTGGTTGAGTTGAGTATTCGTTGGTGTGTGTGTTATTGGTGTTGTTGTTGAGTATTCTTTGGGGATGTTGTGAAGTTTCCATTGGTCTTGTTTTTGAATCTTCAATTAAATTTTGTTTTGTTAAATATTTATTGCTGTGGCTTGAGGATTTCTTTCGTCATGTTGTCGTCTTGAGTGGTTTTCGGGCCAATGAATATTGGTGATATTTTCGTTGTCGATTATTCATCGTGGATATTGTTGTAATTTTTCGATTACTCATACGCATAAATATTTATTTGCATTGGCTTTTCTGTTCTGTTCTCTGCTGTTCTGTTCTGTGTTTGTGTCAATGACGATTATAAGCATCGCGAAGCTGAAACAAAGACTCAATCGTCGAGAGTCACATGATCGTGCTATCTTACTCTGTCACCTTCTACTATACATCTCTCTCTCTCTCTCTCTGCTGCTTACTCGACCCCCTCCTCTTTCTCTCTCTCTCTCTCTTTCTGAATAATCACAGCACCCGCGCACATGCATTCGCAATGATTTGTTCATGATCATGATCACGTTCCACTCATCTGAAAAGCTCTGAACATTTGACTGATATGGAAAACTTTGACGGGGAAAAGCGACACAGCGTGAGAGAGTGATGGGAGAGAGAGGAAGGCAGGTAAGGGTGGAGTGATCGGGGTTCTACCGGGGGGCCTCCCGAGGTGGGGCCTTTGCATTTTTGTGTGCAATTTTAATAAATATTTACATTTGTTTCAAACCAATTTGCGCAATTTGTGCCAGCTGCCTGAGAAGATCTCAGACTTAGGAAAGGGTAGAGGGCTAAGCCAGGAGGGGGAATATGCGAGGGTTACCTCAAAGTCTACTCTAAATAGATATCCAGATATTTGGATACTTCTCGGGCAACACTCGAAGTACATTAGCTTTTTGTCATCGCTTTGATTGGTGCATGCGCTACTCATTTTGCTTTCCAGATTTCTGACAAAACTATTCAGAAATCAAGAGAACAACAACGAGGGGTGGGGAGGTATGCATTGGGTTGGTAGGGTAGAGGGGGGGCTGGTGGGTTTGTGATCATCTATTAAAAATAATCATCTCAATGCAAAAACGGAGGCCAAAGTCGGCACTCAAACAATGAGCACACGTGTGGCATTAAGTACCTCCCCGCACCCCCTCCCACTCCCATTGTTAAACCCCCTAAAAGACGCCCCACTCACCCCCCCACCCCTTTGGGTGTTCATGTGACAAGCAGATGTGCGATTAACAGATACAATTACAATCTCCATCTCCCACCAAGAACCTCCGATGCATCTGATGGAACTGCTCCATTGATATCTCTAACAAAGACAGATACAACGAAAGATACAGACAGTCAGTGCTCTATTTTTATCAATGCTTTTGCTATAGCCCCAAAATTGGAACAATCAAAGCGCCAAGCAACAGCAGATGCCACAACAGCCAGCCAACAGGCAACAGCCAAACGGCAGTCACAAAAATAGTACGGAATGTGACTAAATTTAGGCAAAACAACACACAAAAGATACAAAGATACATTCATGGAGAATGGAGAATGGCAGAGAAGATAGGGCACAAGAGGGGTTGCCAGAGGGTGTGGCAGAGGGGCAGGCACATGCACTTACACATGTTCCAGACGTGCAACACAGAGGGCGAGAGTTCTCGACTTTGACTTCTTCGAATGCGTATTAATAAAAGAAAGTGCAATGAATTCCCAAATATGTTAAATTGTCTACCAAACAAAGGAACTGAATGAAAGAAAGGGAGAGTGATTCCACAGAGAGAGAGAAAGACAGAGGAGTGCAGAATGCAACAGAGGGGTATGTGTGTTGCTTCCCCCCCCAACAAAAACATGTGTGCAACAGATACTCTCCTCCCACTGCAATCCAAAGCAAGAAACGTATGCGATTTGAGGGAGAGTCGTCCCGCACTGCCCTGCCCTGCCCAGCATCCACCCGATCTGCTGAGATCTTCTGAGATCTCGACTGAGATCTCCTCGTGATCGTAATTAAAATTGAAGTGAAGAGGCACTAAATTTAACAGCCCCCTCAATGATCAGCAGGAGAATGAGTATTGGGAGTGGCATTGAGGGTGGGAGTGGTAGACATAGATGGAGAGTGGAATGTACATAGATGAAGCTAAGAGCAAATATGTACACAAATAGAAGAAGAAATCAAAAGTGAAATGTAATCTTTACATTTCATGTAAATACGGAATGAAATGGTAAAAGCTACAAAGATCTTCTGAGGAATAAATAGAGAGAAGGGAATCCATAAGAAATCAATGTATAGAAATCAATTACAGAATCACAATGCAGATTCATATCAGGTCTACCCGTATTCCTGCTCTTCATAAACAGGTAATTATAGGATAAGTCTAGAACATTGAAAATCCTTAATGAGAGAACAGAATAGAGATATTTTCATATTTTCAATAATTGAAATAAGGAAAATCTTCAGATATTTAGTAAAAATATCTTCATATCGAGGATTCAGCTTGAACCAATTAATAAAGATTTTTTTTTAAAGTAAAACCCATAGAAGAGGGTATTTTTTCTTGGGTTTTGGAAGACAAAAAGATAAATGGATTCTCACACCTTTTAATAGTCCATGTTTTCCGACATTCCAAACCCCTTTGATAATTATAATCGTACGCCTTTCCCTTCCCTTTCCCTCCCTTCCTTTCATTTCCTTTTCTTATCTTTCTGTGATAATTCCCTGATCTTTTTGTGATAATTGTTACCCCCGATCTTTGATGATAATTGTTGGTGGTGTTCCCTGGGAATTCCCTTAACCACAAAACTTCTTCCTAGACTTTCAGTTGCACCAAACCTCTCCTTCTCCTTCTCCTCCTTCTCTCTGTCGCTCTCTGAGATCTCTGGGCTTGAGAACTTTTCGCTAGGGCCTCAAGGTCATCATCGCCCTAGAGAGTCCACATAAATATGCATGGCATTTGCCATATCAGGAGGCAGGCGGCGGCAGAGAGCAGCAATATTAAAATACTTATCTCTCGGACTCTAGAACAGGGCAGAGCAGAGCAGAAACCGCCCTAGCACCTACTACATATTGTATACACAGAGGGTTCTGAGTACATTTATCTATAAGCAAAGTGTGAGTGTGAGTATGAATATGAATGCAGACGAGACGAATGGAGTGAGTGACTGTGTGGCAGTGGCAGTGGCTGGCTCTTACATTCGTAAATAGTTCATTGCTCCGCTTAGAGCCAGAGACTCAGGCGAGACACACACACACACACACACACACAAGCCAGAAAAAGGGGGATGGATGCAAGACGAGTGGCGGCGACTTGGAGACGACTCCAAGACGCAGACACACACACAGCACACACAACACACAGACAGAGAAGGAGAGAGATACAGAGATACTTCTATAGAAGTATGACTCTCTCTCTGCAGTTCATAAATCTCTTGGCCCTTAGTACGTTTCTTGGCCACTCTTCCACCTTTTTGTTGTTGCTGGTGTTGTTGTTGTTGCTGTTGTTGTTGCTGGCACTGTGCCTCCTCCTGGTTTGTTGCACATTGTTTCCAACAGACTTCTTTTATCTACAGACGTTTTATGATGACTATTTTAATATTAAACTAATGAATGCATTGCAGGCACGACTTCCCCCCCCCCCACCCCCCACACACACACACACTCATACTAACCCCCACTTCTGCCCCTTTCCATAGGGAAAAATGAAATGTTTTCCTTCTGTTCGGAAGAGAGACGACGACCCTTTTCGGAATTACAGACCATTGCTAATTTATGCGGCTTTTGTATGATTTTTCACTTGAGTTTTTTGTTTTTTTCTTGCTTTTTTTTTGTGCTTCTTTAACTTTTCCTTTTTTTTTTGCTTCCTCTCTCACTTTCTGTGATCCCTTATGCCTTATCCCTTGTCCATCCTTGTTTGGCTTGAAGTTTGTTTTGTGCTGCTTCTCCTACTGCCACTTGCACACATGTGGAAGCCACAAAATGAACTGAAGGAGTGAGGGAGTGAGTAAAGGGAGGAGGTGCGAGAAGGAAGGTCCAAGCTAATTGCATGATGGGGCATGTAATATGTGTGCGGCTATGGTTGTGGCTGTAGCTGTAGCTTTTGGGCGTGGCATATCGCATAATGGCATAATGTCTGATGTCTGATGTGTGTGTGTGTGTGTGATGAACATGAATGGGAAAGTTTGTTTTTCCGCTAAATGAGTCTGAAACACGGACTACAGAATGTGAAACCAAAGAAAAATGAACAAGGAATGAGCCATACAAGCGAGGGGAGGGAGGATATAGTGTTTTAAGGACGGGTTTAAGCAGGAATCTGAAATAAGGGAGAAGAGTTCAAAGATCCTTCGAAAAAATAGAGCATGAGGTTAGAGGATATCCCTTAATACTTGCTCTATCCTTTTCTGTTCAATCTCGTCATCTTTTACCGACTGCCTTATTTTGTTTACATGTTTGACGCGTCCAGCAGCAGCGCTCATCGGTCGGCTGGAGTGCATTTCGTCCTGGAACAAGCTTCGGCTTTGTGGTGCAATTTGTATCCTCTATTTCATACAAATCTCATCCCCATCCCATTCTACTCTTTGTCTAGGGGCAAAATCTCTTCCTATTCCATAAGTAGGTGTTTCAGAAGGTCGCTGCTTGAAGTCAAATCGCAAATCAGTTGTCAGACATCAAATCCGCTTGGATCTCTCATAATTATTCAAATTTGCAAAACAATTAAAAGACGAACAAGAGGGAGATGCCTCTGCCTCTCCACCTCCACCAAAGACGCCACTCAACGCGACTAAGGTTTTACCTTGTGGCAATCGCATCTGATAGATCAATTGTCTTGGAGGAGAAGAAAGAAGAAGGCCTTTGCCTTCTGCCTTTGCCTTCTGCCTGGAGCTGTCGCTGTGGCTCTGGCTCTGGCTATGTGGCTTTGGCTCCAGCTCCTACTCTCAGTGTCAGTGGCATTAAAAATTACCCAGACAACGCGTCAAATCTACGGCTTGACTCCACTTACATATACAACAAACGCCAGACCGACAGACAGACGGACGGACAGACGGAGAGTCAGACAGACAGAGGGGTTCCATCTTTTTTCCTGCCTTGGTTTTCTTTTTTTTTTCTATCTTTTTTTTGCTCCAGTGAATCTTTGCTGGCTCTGCCACTGCCACACTGCCTCATGCTTCGATTGCGGATGGGTCTGCGGACTGGGGGTCTGGGTCTTGGTCTTGGATTTTCGCTTTGCTTTTCACCTGTCCATCGTGTGGAAATCCATGTGAAAACATGTGGCCGCCAGTCAACCAGTCAACCAGTCAGTCAGTCACTCACTCACTCATCCACTCATTCAGTCATTCAGTTAGCCAGGTTTCAACAGGCAACAATGGGGATCAACAAATTAAAGTAATTTCCTACCGCAACGTTGTTTCCCCTACACTTCCCGTCGATTATCGTTCATTTCTTAAGCACTTTGCCCAACCCTGAGAGAAAATCAAAGGATTAGGGTATTCCCCGATTCGTTGTAGACGAATTTCTCTTCGTTTTCCAGAGTTTTCCATTGCTTTCATATGCCAAGTGCATGGCCAAAGGCTGTGGCTGCAAAAAGTGGCCAAAACAAAGAAAATCCAAAGGAAAATTTGACACTGACTTTTCCAGGTTGAAATGGAAATTAGAGGTGTCTTCTAACGGTAATGATCTAACGATAGAGGGATGAAAATGCATAGAGACTTCGGGATGTTCTGGGACTGATCCTTCAAAGATCTGCAAACAAATTCCTTTCCTCCAAAGTTTTCCTTTCCTCTATTGATGCCTCCTTGTACCACCCAAAGGTGGCGTCATTTGTGGCAGAAAAAATGGTGTCAAACTCTCACGAGCAGCAGCAGCAGCAGTAGATGTATCTGTATCTGATAGATACATTTGCTCATAAGCATAAATAATGCGATCGCAGTGGAAAATCTATGGCTTTGATTGTTTTGTTTTGTCTGGTTGTCTGTTTGCTTGCCTCTCGCGTTGCACTTAGATTTTTGCCATCCATTTATGCGTCAGAGCCAATCGAAGGGGTCGGTGTAGAGGTGCACGGGGGGAGGGGGAGAGGCAAGGAGGCGTGGCCAGTTGGGCTGCAAGCTTTGACTGACATTTATCGCCAGCTTCAATTGTTGCTGCTGCTGCTGCCGCGGCCGCGACGCTTGTTGCAACAGAGCCTGTTGCTACCCCTTTTTTGGCAGGGTGGCCATAACGATTTTTCGATTATTATAACAGATATCGATATTTAATCGATCGATTGTGCTATCCTTAATGAAGATCATTGCTTTGCTTATTTATATTTAGATAAATTTGTATCTGGGGCAAAAAAAGACGATACAAAAAAACTCAGCTGAAACGCGAAAATTCTATATATATTTTTTTGGGTGTACTCCCAGGGTATCAATAGCTTCGATTTGCCAAATGAAAGGAAGGCCTGCTGCCTCAGCTTCATTTCTGTGTCTGTTTTTTTTGTATTTTTGTGATTTTTGGATTTGTGTGATTTTCGGTTGCTGCGGTGTTGACGACGACGACGACGACGATGCCGACGAAGCGGCGTTCAACGTTTTGGAAAATTTAGCACAAGGTTGCAACAAAGCAGCCAGCTAGCAGCAGCAGCAGCGGCAGCAGCAGCCAGCAAAATGAGCAATTGTGGCAAGCAGTCAGTCGCCATTCGCAGTTTCAGTTTGAGTTTGGGTTTGAAATTGAAATTGAAGCTGCAAAAGTTGCTGCTGCTGCTGCTGTTGCTGTTGCATTCAACATTGTTGCTTGTTGTCCGCTGTTATTGCTGTGGTTTCTGTTGTTGTCATTGCCCAAAATTGTAAATAAATAAATACTTAATTATGTTGTTTTGGGCCCCAAAAGGGGGGGGACACACACACAGCACACAGCGCACAGGAGGGGCAACAACAAGACACATTGCGCATACGCCATGTTCGACAAGACGGGGAACAGCCGCCGCGGCGCAAATCTGATGCCAGAGGTGAGAATCGAAGGAGAGAGACCCACCAAAAGGTCTCACCTCGGGAGTCACCCCACAAACACACACACACACACAAACACATACACTTGTTGCCAATTAATCAGGCATTTCGGAACAAGTAAAGAGTCAAGTTAAGAGAACTGTAGCTATGGCTATGACTATGGCTATGGTATATTGCGTATACGATGTGAGATTTATCAGCTGAGGGATGGGAGGGAGCCTGGGAAGATCGGTAGATGGGGTTATAGAAGTTCAGGGCTTGGGGGCAGAAAGATCCTGGAGAGAGAAGGTTTTCTATCTTTTATCTATATTTTCTATCTATCTGTGCAGCCAGAACATCTATCTTTTGCTTTCAGAAGCTGAAGATACATTGGAAATACAGCTCCAGCGATCTCTTGTGGCACAAACGAAATCCATTGTAAAACGCATCTTAAGCCTCGTCGGATCTGCACCTAGAATCTGTTGAGGCAACACTTTCGGTTATGAAACTTCTTTGAGGCAGCAGCCGAAGTGCAGCAGAGTGTGGCAAGCTGACAGCTGCTTACAACTTACTGCTGCAACAGACTTCAACTCCCACCTACAGCTTAAGCAGATGATAAGCGTGCGGAGGGGCGGGCTGCCTGCAGCATGGGGCAGCAGCAGCAGCAGCATCCGCTGTTGCAGCAGCCGCAGCAGAACAAAAATGCTAAAACAAATATGCAACCGAAAGGGGATGCCTGACGTGGGGGGGAGGGTTGCTGGTTGCTGTGGCAAGTGTCTGGAGTCCAACGACCGCAAAGCGTGCAACAAAAGACAACCAACGCTCCAAAAAAAAAATTCAGCAGCAGCGGCAGCGGCGTCAGTGGCTGTGGCAGCGGCAGACCACTCGACTGGGATCGGAATTTTGCGCTTCCTCTCACTCGCTGCCACTCTGCCCCCCAAAACTCTCTGCTCTGTCTCTGCTCTTCCTCTGTCTCTCTCTTTCTGTCCTCGAAAAACCGGAAGTAAAAAAGCAAAAGCCCGACGGCTGCCCGCAGCTGCTGCTGAATGTTGCTGCATCTGCATTTGCGGCGCTCGCCACAGCAGGAAAACAGCAGCAAATGCAAGTGGATTCTTACTCTCTCTCTCCATCTCTTTCTTCGTCTCCACCTCTCTATCGCTATTCTTCTCTGTTGCACAAAAACAAAAGAAGCAACTTTAAAGCGTTGCTCAAGTCTCTGGATTGCATTCGTTTCCCTCTTTTTCCCACCCACTAATCTCCCAGAGAGGAATAGCACAAGCATTTGGCACTTGTCTTCTTCTCTCTCTCTCTCTCTTTCTCTCTCTTTGTCTCTCCTTCCCACTCACTTAGCCGTGTGTTTTGTTGCCTCTCTCTGTCTTTGCTGATTGCCTGTTACAATTTTAAGCTATTTTTATTGAAAATGAGCGATATTCTCATTCGCAAGAGAAAACCATGCACAAAGAGAGAGAGAGAGAGAGCGAGAGAAAGAGAGCGAATCCCAAGAGTTGATGAAAACTGTGTTAAGTGCCATGTGCTTTTCCAGTGTTGGTGGGGGGTAGGAATGGGTTTATTTTCATGAGAAAACTTAAATACACCCCCTCTGTGGCAGCACCCTACTTTCCATTACCCCTCCCATCCCCTTTTCCTCTTGTTGATGGTTCCTTCGGTATGGCTTCATTGTCACTGCAGAAAAACTTTTGTGAACCCCATACCCACCCCACCCCACCCCAGCCCACCCCCAAAGAAAATCTCCAACAAATTTGAATGATTCCATCAGATATATGTACATCAGCATATATATACATATAGTCAGAGAGAGATATGCATATACCCTGTATTTCTAGAATGCATTCTCGAAGAACCTTTCTCTCTCTCTGTCTTTCTTTGCCCGCTCTTTCTCTCTCTCTCCATCTATCTTTCTCTCTGTGTTTGTCGTGATTTTTTTACAAACAAAAAACTGCGCTTATTACGCCCCAAACAGCAACAACAACAACTGCAATAAGCAAAAGCATTAGAAGAAGCTTCTTCTGTATAAAAGAGACACACACAGAGAGAGAGAGAGAGAGAGATAGAGAGAGAGGGGTGCATGAGGGCAAGAGAGGGACAGCAGGGAGGGTGCAAAAGTGCTGGGAGGGCTAGGGCTGTGGCTGTGGCTGTGGCTGGGGCTGTGTCTGTGGCTGGGGTGTGGAGTGGGTGGCAGAAGTGGGTAAATCTGCCTTTTAAGCTCCTCTCAAACACACAGCTGCCAAGTGGCTGCCGTTCGGGAGAGACTAAAAAGCTGAGCACCGAATCAGCAACAGAAACACATACTGAACGAGGGACAGCGGAGAGAGGGTGGAGGGAGAGAGTGAGAGTAAGGGAGCAGTTTGGTGGAGACTGGAGGGAAGAGGAGACACAGAGGCAGCAATAGGTTGGACAGCGGCGGGGGGAGAACAGTGAAGAGATGATACGAGGCCGGAGGCTATGGTTATACTTATATCTGTAGGTACACATACATATAGGAAAGATCCAATAAGAGGAACAACATTTAATAGATAGAAGCTTCAAGAAAAGCTGAAAGAAAAGCTTCAAGAAAAGCTTTGCGAAAAAAGAACTTCCATTTGAGGTGCATTTTCTATAAATCCAGAAATCTATGACAAATCAATCAAATAATCAAATGTTCTATCAATTCATTCGCAAAGTCTTCAGAATATAGCAAATATCCATAAAATATGGCATAAACCTTACTTACGATTTGTATATGCTTTCTCCAAGTCTTTGCTTAAACTTTAGTTAAGAAGGTTAAGGTTAAGTTGTTTTGTTAGGGAAACTTTAAAAAATATCTAAATATATATCTTAGCCATGTTGATAAAAATAAAACGTTAAACATTTTTTGGTTAGTTCTGTAAGTGCTCTTGCTTTGGGGAGCCTTCGAAGTTCTGGGTCTACTTCGAGAACTTTGGATCTTCTGGATCAGTGGAACAATGCCACAACCTCTTTTGGGGGGGGGCATCATTGAATGGAAAATGGTATGAAATATTTCAAATTTCCTTCTCTATATTAACAACAATCATGGGTATTCTTTTTCAGAAAATTTCTAACAAGATTATGTCATAAAATTGATTTGAAAAATAGTTCTATTTCAATGGTGTTTCTTTAACATTTGTAAAATTCTTTCTGGAGTAGCATTTTGCATATACTAATGATCTTAAGGCTCTCTTTTGTTGCACTTTATGATCGATAGATGATTCTTGCTTCTTAATCCCCATCTATGGGTTCTTTAAAGGTAGTTTTCACTGTAGCTACTGCTGCTGTGACTGCATTTTGCCTCATTTCGTTTCATTTGCGCTTTGCCACTGTCCTCGGCTGCCCCGCTCTTCACTTGTGGCACCATTTCTGGACTCTGGGGCCAGCCTCAGCCTCCTCTTTGGTCTCTGGTCTCCGTTCTGCCTCCTGCCTGCTGCCTCCTCTTCCACTGCTCTGTTCTGTTCCTTTCTGTTCTGGTCTGGTCTGGTCTGTTCTGTTCCTTTGATACGTGTGTGGCAGAGAGTGTATTCTGTTCTGTGCTGTTCTGTATCTCGGTTCCTCAATTTCCAGTTTTTCGCACATTTCGCCCATCATTCGTTTTGTGCACGGAGTACGGGGAGTACGGGAGTATATTTGGCAACTTGTGAGCGCAACTCAGAGACGAGACAGAGGCAGAGGCAGAGATAGAGACAGCATCGAGAACACAGAGAACCCCAGAGCCCCAGAGCACCAGAACAGAGAGACGACTTTAAAAAGCCCGAGAACAAACCCGAGACCCCATACAGACAGCGGCAGCGACACCAAAAACGACATCGTCGCATATCGCATTCGAGAGGCCGAGCTGCGTTTTGCAGCGCACATCCCATCCCATCGCACCTCTCCCGCCGCCACACCCCACACATGCCAAACAGCCCATAGCCCCCATAGCCCCCTTAGCCGCCTTAGCCCCCCGCCTCCCCGGGCACTCGAGTGAGTCTCTGGGTTCTGGTGACTGGCCTGGCCTGGCCGGGCCTGCCTACCTATCGCCAGTTGCTGTGCGCCTGCTATGAAACGACTCAAACTGAGAGAGAGATAAAAGCATTCGGTTGGATTCGGTGCAAGATGATGCTTCTGTGTTGATAAGACCCCTACCAAATCGCCTATATATTGCCATGTGTTGGTGCAAATTGAGCACAATTTCTATACGCAATGCGCACACACAGATACGCAAGAGTATCTCACGGATAGCCACCTACTTACACACATATATACTCTCGTAGGGGTTGGGGATACTCATTCGTCGTAGGCCGTAGGAACCGAAAACGAAAACGAACCTAAAGCTGTAGCTGAAGGCAAAGCCTCAGCTATGGACTAAAACTCAAGCTGCAAAATGTATCTGAGAGATACTTCTCTGAGTGAATTATGAAGTTGTCTTCGACTTGGACCGTTACGTGGGTGGTGCTCCCACTCTCTCTTGCTCTCTCGCTCTCTCGCTCACTCTCTCTCTCTCTCTCTATTTCTCTCTGTCTGCTCCCACTCTTTTGTGGCTCTTTAAGCGTCGATTTATTGTTATACTTAAAGACAGAATCGGGTTCCAGTTGAGTCTCCAGCCAGCCTCATCCCGTCCCCCATTTCCCTGACATTGTAATGCAATCTGTGAAAAAAAGAGTTTTCATCATTGGGTAGGAGAGACACCGTTAGCGCTGGGATCATAAAAATACAAAAAACCCAAACACCGGCGACTTTGAAATGCCTTCCAACCGTGATTTTCTTTTTGTCATAGCTGTAAAAATGCAACTGACACACAAAGCAAAGCCACGAGACGCACTACCAAGATCAAGAGAGAGCGAGAGAGCAACAGATGGAGCTATAGATGCAGATGCAGATGTATCTGTAGAGATGGAAGATGGAAATGGAAATGGAGCTGCAGATGGAGATGCTGATGTATCTGTGAGATGCTGGTCATATGCAAATGCATTCTTCTGTCCAGTCATCTGTCTGTCTGTCTGTCCTCTCCTGTCCCTCCATTCTAATGGTCTCTCTGGCGTATGATGATGATGATGATGATGTGCTGGATGCCATTGACTCTCTGTCGTCGTCGTCGTCGTCGTCGTCGTAGGGTCTCTCTCCATAAAAGTTCTACGAATGACATTATTTATCACTCACTTTGGTATGGTCTCCATCTTCGAATCTCTCTCCTATAAAACACTTTCTACTTGAAAACACTTCTGCTGGAAAATAGATTGGAAATCTACAAGAAATGTAGATCAGTCGTTCTCTAAAGCATTCTGTAGATAAGTTCTATGAGTTTCACCAAGTAACCACAAAGCTAAACTTTTTCTTGGTAGAATTTTCTCCTTGAATTTCTAATGTATGATTATAGATCTTTTGCTTTTGCCTTAAGATAGTTAAGGATTTGACTTTTTATATATCTAACAGTTAACTTTTGGGTGTATCAATTTGCTTCTAGAAATTGCTATATCTAAACAGAATTTCCACAGTTTTTTACTGATTTTCAAAAGATATATTTTCTACCTTTTATTCTTTGAGATATATCTGGCTTTTAAGCTATGCATACATGTCTTCTAGATACTTCTTTTCATGCTTTAAATGAATTTTGGCTCGTTAGATATAATTTCCATACCCAAAAAGTATCTGCAACGTCTTAAGTCACAGATACTTTCCACCAGGGCTGTCCTTTGACATCTAATGCTTGCAGAGATTTCATTCCGCTGCTATTTGGAGCTTAAGATGGAGGATCATCCAAGGTTCAGCTTTGACTTTCACTTTGCTTGGACCTGCCCCACTCCCCCACCCCCCCTACAGCTGCTGCTGCTGTATCTCCACTCTACTCTCCAATGGCCCGAAATTACATCTAATTATGCAGCATCTTAGCATCAGAGATTGTGGGCCACAAGCTCCTGCAACTGCAATTTAGCTGGAGGCTGTATCTGTATCTTAAGCCAAGACCCAATGCTGCTGCTGCTGTTGCTGCTGCTGCTGCTGCTGTTGATCTCTCGTCATGTGGGTTTTTCCTTCTGGCCAAAAAGCAAAACCTCTAATAACTTTGTTTCCAGCGCTGGGCCGTGCACTTTGTGGCTATTACGCAAAATTATGCGAGCGGACTTTCATTTTTAGTCTCTGGGGGGAAAAGTTGATTTGCACAGATACTGTGTGCATAGCTGTGTATCTCTGTATCTGTGTATCTGTGTCTTGTGCAGTCGTCTCGTGTGTATCTTGCAAGGTCAAGCAGCAGCAAGAAGTTGTGTACTTTTTTGTATTTCTAGAGCAAAGAATGCCCTGCCCGTTGACAGTATTCCCTCGTTTCAACTTAATTAAAAGGCAAACAGCAAAAGCGAAGCAAAACGGAATGAAACGCAACGGAAAAAAAACCAAACCAAAAACAACAAAAAAAACACTGATAAAAAGGGGTTTTATCAGTGCAGACATTAACCACACGATAATTATACAAAACAGAACCTAGAACCACAACCAGAAACAGAAAACAGAAACAAAAACAGCTACAGCTACAATGCAGACATACGGACATACAGACATATATGTATATATAGAAGCAGAGAAACAGGCCACCAAAGCATAAGATACAGATACAAAATGTGTACGGGAGTGATAAGCAAAAGGGCGGCCACGTGCACAACAGTTAGAGATACGAATACAAAGCAATAGATACAAAAACTAGGCGGAAGATACAATTACGAGGGCAATAGATACCAGCTACGAGGGCGATAGATACAAGTACGAGGCAATAGATACAAGTACAAAGGCGATAGATACGTACATATAGGAAGCTCTAGATACAGGTACGCGTGGTATTTGGAGCAACCCAAGAACCCAAGACTATCTACGAGATACGATATGTATCTGTTGTACAGTTCAAGGAAATGCCCCGAACAGATACCCCTTCGCATTCGTATCTTTAACCAATTTGCACTGCTCCTTCTCCTCCTCCCCCCTCCTCCTTCTACTCCTCTACCACCTCCTACTCCTCGAACATGAAACTTTATCAGTCTGTCTCTCTCCTTCGCTCACACAGCGATAAAAATCCAATTCTGATAAGCTTTTAAATTTGTTCGTTTTATTTAGCAAACGATCCACCACACAAAACGATCCCCAAACGATGGTTTATCTTGTGGTTTGGGTGCTTGTGCTCTTGGCTTTCCTGCTTATCAATTTCCAGGCACTTTTTTTTTCCTGTTTATCTCACGACAGTTTCACCATCGGAATATAAATACATTTCTGGGCAATAATTTGCCTAATTATAATGCGTTTTATGGTTTTTTGAAATATTTATTTAACATTTTATGGCAGATATAAAAAAAAGGCAAAGGGTGGCTGCAGAACGAGGATTTGGATACCCTTTTAGGGGAGTACTTATGTTCGTATGGCAGATAGAAAGATACTTCTTTCTTTGGGGACTTCCTAAGACTCAAAGTTCTATGAGTAATCCTTTTAAAGACTGTCCAAGAGGGCTATATGGAATGATTCTACTCCTCTGAGAGTATTTCCATCTTCACTTTCAAGAACAGATATTATTCCTTCTGAAAGGGTGTCTAAAAGTGGTTTTAGTTGACGACTGGTTTCAGTTTCTCTCTGTCTCCGCTTTTCTCATTCCCAGGATCCCCCTTTTATGTCTCTCCACATCTCTCTCTCTCTGTCTCTCTCTCTGATGATCCCATGTCTCTGAAACCTCTCTTATCTCTGAGAACCCCTTCTCTACCTCTCTTATTCCTGATGCTCCCTTTACCACGCCCTCTCTGTCTCTCTCTTCGTTGATGCTCCTGCACCCGTGCCCGTTCCTGATGTTCCCACTCTTGTAGCTGCTGCTTCTGTCACCAGACAGCGCTTTCAAATGCACTTTACCCCCACCCCTCGGGTCCACAAAGAACGGTCATCATCCATCGGCCGTCCACCAATCGATGTGTGTGGCCCTCTGGACAGGGTCTGGAACTGGCAACTGCCAACTGCCAACTGGGGATCTGGGCTGAGGGTTTGGGGTTTGGGGCTTGGCGGGGAGGATAGGGGAGGGGGAATGGGTATATGGGTATCTCTGTTGTCGGCGGCGCCTCTGGAATGTTGTTAGTTATAAAATGGCCACAAAATCATAACGCGGGCGTGGGCTGCTGCCACTGCGACTCTCTCTACCTCTTCCGCTTACCCCTTTACCAGCCCCCTCCCACCACCACACACTCAATCACTCCGGTTACCCCGAACGAACCTGATATTAACGATGACGAGTTGTTGCCTCTGTCCGAGAGATACCTCTGTTTCTCAGTCTCTCCTCTGTCGCTGTCTCTCCGGCTCTCTGTCTCTGTGGCTGGCTCTCCAGCATCCAGCCAACGCATATTTCTGATGTCTCGTCTGGAGGTTTTTTTAATGGAACCAATGCTTGGACCATCATCATCCACACATTCGTAGGGCTGGGGTTCTCTGGGGTGTGTGGGGTGTGTGGGGGGATGGGGGGAGGAGGAGTGTGAATTGAAATGTGTATTTTTACATGTGTTCTATGTTCTATGGGCGCTCCAGTCGATTGGATCTCTCTCGAAATCAAATCAAAACTCGTCGTCGACTGTCGACTGTCGCTGTGGTCTCTTTTTATGGCTTTTCGAAATCCCCCAAAAAATAACTCTTCTCACAAAAAGAGAGAAGAACTTGTTCTTGTTTTCCCCCGCAATGCTGTTTGTTGTTCTTATTATTATTATTATTTTTTTTTGTCTATTTCCATTTCCATGGGACGAGACGACGGCGCGCTTTGAATAATGATGATAAGAACCCGCCAGACACGGGACGAGACGAGGGGCTCTCCTTTGATCCAGCAATCCATCCGTCAGTTCATCCATCCATCCATCCATCCGTCCATTCGGCGGTCAGTATATTCTTTTCTCTCACTCTTTGATTATTGATTTATCGTCTGGGGCTCTGTGTGTGTCGCGCACAGGTAAGCGAAAGAAAGAAATCGTCACGGATACGCAAAGCGATCCACAAAATGTATCTCGATATTCGGTTCTCAAGCGGCAGATACATTTTGAAGCGCACGCTTCAACATTTCTGAATCTTCGACGACAAACGTTTCAACAAAAACAACAACAAAAACAACAACAAAAGAGAAAAAAGAAAACATTCTTGATCTCGAACGTTCTCATAATTTGTTTGTGCCCCTCTCTGTCCAGACCACTGCCTGTTGCCCCCCTGCCCCTTCCCTTGAAGAACCCACAACGACGGACTCCGAAGACCGCGACGACAACAGCGACGGCGACGACCGACCGACTGTGAGAAAGATTTTATTTCGTTCAAGTGGTTTTTGATTTAACACCAAAAACACAACAAAACAACGACGCTGGGAAGAGTGGAAAATATTTTAATGATGCGTCGTCGTCGTCGTCGTCGTCGTCGCCATCAAAATGCAACTGAAAAACCAAACCAAGCAAGGAAAGGCACCTTTTGGGAAGAACGAATCTAAAGATACTCTAAGAAGTCTTTGATTTTGATCTGGGTTATAGCTAGACGACAGAGAAACATATAATCTGGGAATTTTCAAGGATTCATTGGATTATATTGAGAGATAAGAAAGTTATGAAACGCTTATGAAACGATTACGAATCGGCTATAAATAAATATAAAATGAATCGGCTGTACAATGATAATATATCGGTAACGAATCGGTTAAATATTTATAATTTATGACTTATCAATAAGTCAAGAATCTATAGTATAAATAAGAGACCTAAAGTGATTTAAGAACTGAATTCTCTCCAGCTTTAGAACCGTTCTTCGTGTGTATTCATGGATTATCCAACAGATATATCATATATCATTTCATATCACTTCATTTTCTGCTATGCAAACACCTTGTGGCAATCAAAATACTCCACTGGCTAAAGAGTACAAAAAGAAAAGACCAAAAACCGAACCCAAATAAATGGGAAAACAACAGAAGATTTCTAACTTGTTTTCGGTGGCCTTTCTCCAGCTTCTTCTTCTTCTTCTTCTCAACGTTTGTTCTCAATTGTATCTGTGGTTTGATTTTCGGTAGAGACATTCATTCGATTGATTAGCTCAGCTCAACTCAACTCAGCTCAGCTCTTTGGGAAAGCTCTCTCAGCCAAGAATCAGCAAGTCTGTTGATCGTTTGGATGAATGATTAGCCAATTTAGGTCGTGCATATGTATGTACAATACATATAGGCCTCATATGTATTAATATTTCCACCCCATTAAGGGAAGTTCTACGCAAAAGTTCACTGCCTAAAGAAGGGTTCACTCAAGGGACACTCGACAAGCTGCCAAATGAGTGGCAGTCCTGTTTCTGGTTGCTCGTTGATGGTTGCTGGCTCCTGGTTCCTGGTTCCTGGATGCGGTTTAACATCTGTCACGCGGCTGCTTCCTGGGACCGGGACCGGGACCTGGCAGAAGCAGAAACCACATCTAAGGGCTTAAGGGCACAATATGGAGCAGCTTTTATGAGGTATTAAACTATAATTGACATACATTTATGACGATCGAACATACTCTCTAAAGAAATGATAAAACGAGGGTATATTCGGTTTGGGCAGATCGGTGTGGTTATGAAAGAATGCAATTTAGAAGATAGAGCTAAAAGAGCTGGAAGAGCTGAAGTTTCGGTATAAAAGAATAAGAGATTCTGTCAAAGAAAAAGTAAAAATTACCATAACTATAAGTTAATCTTCTCTATATTCCTATTCCAATATAGTAAATATTCAATGAATGAATTATTTTGCAAATTGTTTCTGCTTCACTCCAACAGGGTAGCCTCTCTTCGACTCTCTTCGATCTATCCGTTGAACCCCTACCTCTTTCCTCATACAACTGTATATATGTACATTTTTTTCGCAAATTTTCGAGTGGTATTTATTTCATTATTAAAGTATGCAAAACCCTCTTTCACATCTTCTCTTCTCTTCGCCATCAACCACTACCTCTCCCGTCTACATTTCCGTCTCTCCTCTCCGCCCTTTGATATAAAGCCGACGTGCGGTATACCCCGCTATACATACATACATATATCAGCTCTCCTTCCCATCTCCCCCTCCACCCACCAACCTAATGTGACACTAATCATGTGACCTCGAGTGCCGATGGGCACATTTTTATGACCGCTTTGCACGCTGTTTACACACGACAACAATCAACGAATCGAAGCAGAGAGACAGACAGACAGACCAAAGTTTTCCAACATTTTCCCAAGAACACAGAACCAGAACGATAGGAAAACAGAGAAAGAAAAGAAAATGCGATCCCATTCATAAAAGAAATGCCATTCGAATGCTTTCTTCTAGCTCTCTTTTGGTCGTAGACTCTATTGTGGCACCTTCTGGGGGCTGGGGGCTCTCTGTGGCACCTTCTGGTTCTCTCCATTTCTCTGTGGGACCTTTCTTTTGGCTTCGCTTAGGAAAATCAACAAACGAAGAATGGGAAAATGTGTTAAGAGGCATAAAATAGAATAGAAAATGGGACTCACTCTGCCTTTGAATTGTGTAGGTTTTCACGTGCTACCTACGCAGCGACACAGACAGAGGCAAACACACAGAATGAGAGAGAGAGAGAGAGGGGGCGGGGGGGGCGAGAGAGAGAGCAAGGGGCAAGAGAGAACCAGAACCCACCTTTTCGTGTAGCAGGGAACGCGTGTCAGGGGCAACAACCAATTAG
The DNA here is from genome assembly GCA_005876895.1 of Drosophila azteca. Taxonomy (NCBI): domain Eukaryota; kingdom Metazoa; phylum Arthropoda; class Insecta; order Diptera; family Drosophilidae; genus Drosophila; species Drosophila azteca. Next base: position 6,420,207 of record VCKU01000011.1, read on the forward strand.
CAAGAGCGAGTGGGAGCGAGAAAGGGCACTCTGCGCAGGCGCAACCTTTTGTGTCGTGTATCTCAGGGGTTGTATCTACGATCTGCTGCTGCTGCCACTGCTGCTTTTGCTGTTGCTGTTGCTATTGCCCCTGTTGACGCTGATGAGCCGCAAACGATGCAGGAAGCTCCTCTCTTCTCCTTCAAATCGATTGACAGGCGGCATTTAGGGGATAATTTCGGGGCATATTGCAGGATCCCATCCGATCCGATCCGAGTCGAGTGTGGCATGGAGTGGTGTGTAAGCTGGAGACGCAGCAGGAGTCGCCGCACACACAACGCTCCACAACGATCATTCCCTTTGCTGTTTTCTGTTGTCTGCCGCTGCAACATCTGCCTGCTTGCCTCATCATCATCATCTTCGTCGTCGTCGTCGTCGTCGTCCTCGTCGTCGTCGTCATCGTCCTTTCAGGACATGTGCGTTTTTAGTTATTGAAATTTTTACTTGTTTTGTCCTGTTCTTTGGCTTTAGCTCTCGATCTGCGGCTCTGCGGCTCTTTGGCTCTCTGTGTTGCATTGTGCATTGAGTATTTAATTGCAGATAATATCGACAGAAAAAAACAAAAACAGAAGGCAGACACAGGAGGCCCCCGAATCAACAGCTGAAGTCCCCGGAAATGCATCTGTGACCCCTCAAAGAGAGACTCCTCTCTACTCTCCTCTCCTCTTCTTTCCTCTGCCCTACGCTCTTCCCTTGACATTTTCTCCGTGGAGTGGAGCACGTGTCAATAATTGTTCCAGAGATGCCAAATGGAGGAGCCACAGAGCTCCTTTTGTGGTTTCAGCTGTCGTGTGTATGTGTGTATGTGTGTGGTGTGTGTGGGGGGGAAATTCAGAAGAACAGCCCTCAAGGCTGGAATGATGGGACGGAAGGTGTAGATTGGGCAGTTCCATACAAAAATTCTTTGTTCTGGAACATCTTTGTAAACAAGATGTATTCAACCATTTGTTTCTATATCCATAATCCTAAACGACTTTTTTGCTCCTTAATTATCCATCCCTTACCATCTAGCTTTATCTGTGGTCCTTTCTGCATAAAGGAATATATAATTTTGCTGAATATTTTTAAAACTTATCTTTTCTGCTCATCGGTGTAGCTTTAGGCGTTGTTGGTGTAGCTTTGGGCGTCGTTGGTGTAGCTTTAGGTGTCGCTGGTGTTTTAATTTTACTTGTTGGAGGACTATTTTAAAGATTAGTGTAACTTTTGGTGTTGTTGGTGTAACTTTCGTAGCTCCTTTTTAATTGTGGTGTCGTTGTTGTAACTTGTTGTTGTTGATTTAACTGCTGGTGCAGTTGGTGTCATTTTTGTTAATGTGTTAGTTGTTGGTCGTTGTTTTTAGTAATCATGAAAGTCAATGCGATCATTCTACAAAAATTTCCATCTGCTAAGACTATCAAACACTTTTTCAGTACATAAAATAGCGGCAAATTTCATCCTTTACTAATCTCCTAAACCAGTGAAAATTAGGAATTTCAAGAGGAAACCCGTTCTATAAACTTCCTTTATGCTTCCAGCCCATTACTGGCTTCCTCCACACAGACACACCATTCTCTCTACCATCTTCCATCAATTGATATCTCTTTAACCCGCCCAAAGCCATCATCTAATTGCACACTTGAGATCACAGTTACTTCGAGTGAGATCACACACAGCATTTGGCAAGATCTGCAGCCGCAGAAACTGCCTCAAACGAATGCAAATCAGTTGCGCACTTGGTCAACAGTTAACTCATCATCGCCCCATCGCCATCGCCATTGCCATCGCCCAACCCCAAACCTCATCGACAGAGGAGCTCTCTCGCTCGTCCGGCAATTGCAAAGAAAAAAAAAATAAGCTAACGGCAAAGCCAAAGCCGTGCAGAAGAAGAGGAGGCAGGGAGTCAGAGCAACATCATAAAAAAAAGAGAAGCCCGCAAAAGAGAAGCTAATGTAATTGTGTTTGTAAATGCCATAAAGTTGGCAACACTTGCTGTGCCAACAACAACAAAAGCTACACCAACAAATGAAATATGTTTGCTTGCCTCAGAGCCAGCCCCATCCCCATCCCCAACCTCACCTCCTCCTCCATCCACTCATCCAGTATTCCACCTCAACGCTTGCAAATGAAGTTCACGAGATGGTCAAGACGATAATGTTGGCGAGCGCATTTGCCAAGTCATGACGACGACGACGACGCCGACGACTGCGATGCTGGTGCTGCTCTGCTCTGCCCTGACACCGTAGCAATATCCAACATCAGCCACAACGAACGAGTTTCAGTTGTTTTTGTTGTTGTCCATTTTGTCGCCATCGTTGTGCCCTCAAAAAAGAGAAATAGTTTGAAATCAAATCAACATAAGCACAGGGCAGCAATCCCAAACAAGTAAAGCAGTTACAAAAGTTACAACAACAGTCACAACAAAATAGATTTCTAAAAAGTTACAACAACAGATACACCAAACCGTGAAACAAAACAGCACCCCACAAGTCCAGAAGCTACCACAACAACCAGAAAACTTACGCCAATGACACCAACAACTACAATAGTAGATCAAGAAAAAAAAAAGCGGTACACCAACAAAACGAATAGGTACACCTACGGCTACCAAATTTACACCAACAACACCAAAATTACACCAAAACTTTTAATAGCCACTCCAACAAGAATCCCAAATCTATACCTACACCAACTTAATTTACACCAACAACACCTAAGTTATACCAATAATTGCAATAACCACTCCAACAACAATAACTGAACCAGTACCTACACCAACAGCATCACAACAATTAAAGCAATAGCTTCACCAAAAACTACACCGTACAGCAAAAACTAAATAAAAATATACATACATACATGTGTATGTACATATCTATATGTATGTACATACATATGTATACCACCAATAGCTACACCAACAAATACTAAACAACTAAAATCTATGTAAAACTCAATTGAAGGTGGCTCCCTACCATCGTTGTCGCTCCACATTTTTGCTCTCGTTTTTTGTTGCCTTTTGTTTGATTTAGTTTATGCCCTGGCCACACCTCCCCCCCACCACACCCTTTTCCACAGCATTGCACCCTCTTATCCCCCTCCGCCCTCTTCTGTCTGGTGGCATGCATGGCAAACCATTGGCGTTCCAAAAGCTGACTCCGGACTGCAGTTCCAATGCCCATTCACCAACACTCGTACTCCACTCATACACTCACTCATCCACAAATGAATCTCTGGCTCTGGCTCTGAGTCGATGCGATGCGATGCGATGCTCCCTTCCGTCCCTCCATCCCTCCATCGTCTCGTGGTCGTCGTCACAGTCGTCGTCACAGTCGTCGTCACAGTCGTCGTCGCGTCGTCATCGTCATACAAATATTTAGTAGAGTATGAAGTAGTTCGGGGTTCGGGCAGCACATGAAATGAGTTGACCTCGCTTGACCTCGTTTCAGTTTCTTTTTTGCCTCCGCCTCTGCTTCTCCGCCTCTACCTCTGCCTCCCTCCGTATCCACGGTACTCTCTTTTTTTTTTGCTCTTTGTAGCATTTATTTTATTTGTGCAAACGTTTTTAATGAAATTTCATTTCATTTCATTTCGCCCCCGTGTCCCACAGTCTCACAGTCGCTCGCCCATTGTCTTCCATTTTCTCTTGGATTTCAATTAGAAATCTTCATAATCGTATCTTGTTTTGTGTGTTTGTTTGTATCTGTATCTGTGTATCTGACTTGGTTGCTTCTCCCTCTCTCTCTCTCATTGCGACTCAATCTTTTTGGCCAGTGTAAGCTACATTCTGCTGCTGCTGCTGCTGCTGTTCCATGGATTTAATGCTGCTGCTTCCGTGGATTGTTGGTTGCTGCTGCTGCTGTTGATGATTACTTTCACCGGACAGCAAGACACCGCCGCGTACAACAAAACACAGTTATGGCAGCAGCAGCAGCAGTAACAACAACAGTTACAGCAACAGGAACAACAATAACCATGACAAGAAACAACCCAAAAACAAAAACATAATAAAGCGTAGCAAAGTTTTGATATTGTTTTTTTTTTTTTTTGTTGTTGAAAATACACTTTTGATAGGGTAATGCAATTATTTTCCAACCATCAATGGAGACCACCCAACCGAGGGGCTCTGCTGGATGACGGGTAGCACGTGTACAAAAGATCTCTATGCTAGCAAAGAAGACGGCCTACCATACACCCCTTTCCTAATGCGCTCTTAAGAAAGGCTATAATTGTTATGTGCGTATTGTACAACACTGCATCGTTTAAGTGTTCAAAGTGCTAAGGAGAATCGACTTTGCCAGATCGCTTCAAGTATATGCTTTAATGAAATGTTACATAATTTAAAATAGTTCTTGTAATCTCATATTGAGAGTATTTTCATGTTCCACTTGCCTTCGGCTAGCCATCTCCTTCCTGTTGTTTCTGTTGTTTGTTGGAATATGAAATATGTTTTTGGAGCATAATGAGGCCAACTGTGAGGTTGCCTCTTGCTGCTGTTGTTGTTGTTGTTGCCTCTGCCATGCAATGAAATCAGGTTGCTGTTGCCACTGTTGGATGTTGCGCCTCTGGCATTGTCCGAACATTGCAACAAAAGCCACTGCTCTCGAGGCTCTCTAGTCTCTCGAATCAAAATGAAAAATTTGCAAATAATTAGCAAAGCATTTACACCCCAAAAATGCATTCAACTGAAACAAAAGCCATGGGATACAATGCCACGATGCTGGCAATTCCCGAAGGCCTGACGGCTATTTATGGGGGGCGATAATCCCAATCGATAAATCAGCCAACAGAGTTGTATTTTGATATTTCATCATCTATCGTGCAGGGTTGTGGTTTGAGATTGGCTGGTGGTGGGGTGTGTGGGGGGGGGCTACCCTTCTCTCACTCCCGTTTTGGTCTAGCTTTACTTTCTATTTCCCTGGGCACGCATTTTTTTGGTCTTTCGTTGTCATGCATCTCAGAGGTGCCCCCTCTCTTCATGCCACACATTTGAATCATCATCCCAAAAAGAGCGTCGCTTGTCGTTGCCTGTCTTTTGAGTTCACGTTTGCTTTTTGGTTCATAAAACGAAAAATTTCATTGTACCCACGCCATGCCACGCCATGCCATGCCACGAAGCGACAAGCGGAAATGGTAAAAAACATTACCTACACTTACTGAATGAAGACGAGGCACTCCACAGAGACAGCGGTGTGGGGGGGGGCGACTTTTTGGGGGCAGACGCGGAATGGGAAATGAGTAGCAGCAGCAGCAACGGCAGCGGCAGCAGAAAAAAAAACAAAACAGTTAGTTATGAAACCGAAGCATCACTCAAAGAGCAAACCGCCGCCAAAAGCCCAAAGCCGCCCGCGCAACTGCCACAGAGAGAGAGTGAGAGAGCGAGAGCGAGAGAAGGAAAGAAAGGAGAGTGTGAGAAAGAGAAGAAGGGGGGGACGGGACCAGTGGCAGGGGCAGCAACTTTCCAATGCACAACGACAGAGGCATAGATACAAACACAACAACATAATTGTATTAGTAATCGTATTGAAATTTATTACAATTATACGATCGATTCCCCTTGAAGATAGCCATGGATAATTCCTCTGGAAAATACCCTGGATAACGTTATCCAATAATCGGCAACATCGAAACAGGTCAATGCCTCCCTGTGGCGCCATCGACCCCCAAACGAGAATCTCAAAACCCTTTGAAAACGATTATTTACATCCAGAAACACTGGTGGCACGTCTGTTGTCCCTCAAACAGAGCTTTCACTGTACCCCAAGTCACACACACACACACACACACACACACCCTCCTCTACATACAGAGAGTGGCGGATTGATAGAGTGGAGAGAGAGGAGAGTGGAGAGAGAGGAGAGTGACGCGACGTTGCAGGTGGAAATGCAAGCAGCAGCAACAACAATGCCAATCTGCCAGGACTATCCACACGGAGGGGCGCCCCCTGTCTGAGGGGTGGGTGGTAGGAGGAGGGTTTGTGTATGCACTTCCCCCATCCCCTGTTCGGTCCCTTTTTGTTTGCAATCATTGCATGTGCAAGCCATCGAGAGGGGGGGCCACGGGCAAGGACCTTCGCAACCAAAAAGGCCACAACACAATTTTCTCACCCATCGGGGAGAAAAGGATTGGGATGGGGATGGGGATCGCCCGCTGGAACAACAGGCAAAATGGCAGCTCATTGAGTTTTGACTTTCCCTCCCTCCCCCTTCCCTTCTTTCACCGCCCCCTGGAAAAACCAAAGAATAATGTGCTATGGCCTGAGCTCCAGGCCACAGGAGGAACCACAATCAGAATCACAAATCAGTGATCGGTGGTGATTGGAAGGTACATGCATACATACATAGACAGGAGATGTCCTTTGAGGTGATGCCGTAGTAATGCTCCATTGAATCGTAGATTTTCCAGGTTTTTAACACACTTTTTGGACAACAAAAAAAAAGACAAAAGAAATGCATACCGAACATGATCTACAGGAATTTCCTATTTCCTATTTTTCTGCTTTTTTTTTCCTGGACACAAACGTGACACTGACAGCGACCAGAGATTGAGGCAGCCACAGCATCACACTCCCATATCCACCGATTGATGCCACAAGGCAGCAGCAGAAGCAGCACTCCTCTGGACACCAGCGAAAATCTGCATGTGGCAGGGCAGGAGGGACGTACAGGACACACACACACACACACAGAAAAAATATTTAGAGCCCAAAGGCAGGCAGCCATAGGGAATGCATTTTTTTGGCCTGGTCAGGTGGAGCCACCCCACCCCCGTATATCCCGCATCCCCAGATCCGAGATCCGAGACCAGAGTCGCAGTCGCAGTCACAGTCACAGTCGGCAGAGTACAGTTTACATCAGGAGAAGCCATCGAGAGACATCAGAGAGGATGGGATTGGAGATTGGGAGTACGAGTAGAGGAGAGGAGAGGAGAGGAGTGGAGTGAAGAGGAGTGGAGACTTTGGGCCAGAAGCAGAAAATCATAAAACGAAAAACGAGTTACAAAACTGCTGGAAATTCCGCCAGAGAATCGACCGGAGAACAGCCAGGCGACAGCGACATAGAGGGATACACAGGTGGAAAGGTGGAAAGAGGTGGAGGTAGAGGTAGCGGCAGAGGCAGCAGCAGAGGCAGTGGCAGTGGCAGAGGCAGATGCCAGCGAATGGGTGAACCAACGTTTGCGGAATGCAAAACTAAAAATAGGAAGCCAATGCGCGGAGGCAAGAGGCTCTATTTATGCCTCTGCTGTTGCTGCTGCCTGCCTGCCTGCCCCATGGATGTGTGTGCAGGAGGCAGCAGGAGCTTTGCTGAAAGAGGAGTTGAGGCTCCAAGGTGAGTCCTCTCCTCCTCCTCCTCCGACCCCGCCACGTCCACCTTCATGGTAGTCCGCTCTCTAATGTCTGGAACCCATCGTCATTGCCATTATATCGTTAGACATGGCAGTCACCCCAAACCCCCGACCCCAACCCCACTCTACCTCTTGCCTCTTGCCCGTCTCTTGCCTCTTGCTCCCCTTTTGATTTTCCTTTTGATTGCAAAGTTTACATGGCACCAAAGTGCATTTTCAATAAAAGGAAATATCAAAACTTCCCAAAGGCAAGCACACACACACACACACATATGTATGTACATACCCTTTTTGCCCTCCCTCCCACCAAGATCTTTCTTGGAAAGTATATTCTATATATACATATTTATCATGCCATTAGTTTTTGCACTTGTTTTTGCTCTTGCTGCGGGGGGTGGGCGCTGGGAGGGCGGCGGAAAACCTTGTGGAAATTTTGCTGTGACCTCGCGCCATGGAAAGTTGTGTGTCGCCAAACGAAAACTTGTCTTTAGCCTCATATCCCTTCTGTCTCTGCCACTCTGCCTCTGCCACTTCTCCACCGTATTCTGGGCGACCTTCCTGCTCATATTACATACACGGAGAGGAGGGTACCCATCTTCCTCCGCCTCCTCCTCCTCTTCCGCCCCTCGTGCACATAAAAGGTGAAACTTTAAGGTAAGTTTACTCTGGGGAATACCCACCCCCTGTTGAGGTTGAGGTTGCCTCTTGGATAGAGAGATTATACTCTATTTGCTTTGGGATTTGATGGTGAAAAAGTTTCAGCTATGGGGAAAAGGAAATTTGTTGATCAATGGGCCAAAGATTGAGCGTTTAGGAACGGGCAGAGGATATTAGATATTGAGCTTAGCCTATTTCTAGTTTAATCACTTCCATCCCCCCCCTATAACCAGTGCCCCCTGTACCCCTTAGAACTTCTCTTTGTCTCTTTGTCTTTTCTTTAATTCAAAATTCATTTCTTTCTGCCGGACATCCGGAGTACTTCAACAAGTTCTGGACTGGACTGGAGTGGAGTGGACCGGACTGGACTTCTCTTTGGTCTTCCCTTTATTTTGCTGTTCTTTCCTTTCCGTTCCTCTTGTTGCGGTCTCTGCTTTGTCCTTCTTCTCTTGTGTCTCGTCTCTTTCTTTGGCCACGCCTCAGCCTCGGTGTATTCATCAAAAATTCACTTTAACTTCATTATCATCGTTATTGTTTTATTTATTCCACCTTCTGTTTCGCCTCAAGACACTTGATCGCTCAATTGATTTTCGTCTTCTTTCTGCTGCTGCCTCTGCCTCTACCTCTGCCTTCGTCTTCCATCCTCTTCTTTACACAGTCACAGTCGCCGGTGCAGTCCGCAGTTCGCAGTCGTCGTCGCTGCAGACGCCGCTGGCAGCGCAGTCTTTGTCTCTCTTACTCTGCCTCCCTTCCTTCCACTCTTTCTCTCACTGTGTGTGTCGTTGTGTGTGACTTGGCCTCTGTCTTCCCCCCTTCGCGGCACTCCACTGACCAGCAGCAGTGCTCGCCCCCTCCTCTACTCAACTGACCAGCACCAACTTCCCCTCTGCTTCGCCCCTCACCCACCGTCATGCAGCGCTGTGGTGCACTGCACTGCTCCCCCGCCCTCCTGCTCCCCTCCTGTTGTGTGCGCTGTGGTTCATGGCGTGGCCTGCCTGCTGCTTTTTGACGGTTTTCGTTCATTCGTGTGTTGTTGCTGTTGTTGTCTTTGTTGTACCCTGCAGGAAGAGGATATATTGATTTGGAGCAGGTGCTAACATGAGGTATAGATATGTTCATACATATGGATACTTTTCAGTGAGTTCCAATCATAACTTTCGATAGGCTTATAACAAATCGGAATGCAATTTTGTAAAATTGATTAACATGAGTTCTTCTATGGTCTCTGCAGGCTGCAAGGTTATAGCAGGAGGATCATATATAGCAATCAATAGCAGAACCTGCCATTACAGGGTATCCCAGCCGTCGTTATGCGGCCCTTTCTTTCTTCGTTGTTGTGGGCATTGTCGACACTTTATTGACTACTTTTCTGGATGAATTTGTTGGTTTCTTAATTTCTGTGGCCCTTTGGCTCTGTCTCTGTCTCCCCCTCCCCCTCTCCTTTTCGCCCACTGCGACCCTCACCTTTTCCCTTACCGACACCACCCCCTCCCACCCCCCCGCATTATGCCTTTTGGCTGCTCTTTCATCGGCGTCGTCGTCGTCGTCGTTGCCGTCGCGAGACGTTTGCTGCGTTTCGGTTTCGTTTTCCTCTTTGTTTTTTTTTTTTTTATTCCTCTTTATTTTATTTTTATTCACTCTTTTTTTTATGGTTTTTTTTTTTTTGTTTTGTTTTTGGTGTTTTTTGTTTTCGTTAGTTAGCAGCCGGCTGCATCGATTTTGCTGTGTGGCGGCTGCCCGTCTTTTTTTTTTTATTTTTTGTTTTTTTTTCTTATAATTTTATTGTATTTTTTTGTTGTTGCTTTCGGTTTACTTTTGTGTTTAATTTTTTCATACTTTGGAATCTGAAACGGTATGGCCAGTGGGGTATATTTGTTGGGCAGGAAGGATGGCAATGTCTGGCCTCTAGAAGGATTAACGGCTGGCATTTATGAAATATTAAATAAAGCATTTGCTTGGCTTAAAAAATTTATAATTTTGAAGAAAAAACCTTTAAGTGATTATCTCTGTTTCGTCGCATTCCCTTAGGTCTTTTGTTTCTAGGGTACCACCTGGTCGACTTCCACTCCCCCCTTAACCGCTCTCATTTGTTTTTTTTTTTTGTTTTTCGTCGCTGTTTTTGCGGGCCAGACACAAAGACAAAACCAAGCAGCAGCAGACAACAGACAACAGACGACGACGGCGACGGCAACGCATTGGGTGACTTGGATACTTCGATGGATACTCGGGGGCTGGGGCTTCCACATAAGCACAGACACACACACACACAACCATACATACATATGTACATGTATGTATGTATGTACAGATTTATACGTTGTGATTTAGCTGGCTTTAAATATGAGTTGAGGTGTTGTCCTCGCTTAAATTAGCCTCCAAACGGACGGCTGGCTCCAGACACTGACTCTGACTTGGACTCGGGACTCGGAGTTCGATTCAGGCACAGATTGAGATTCAGATTCAGAGACTCTGATTCAACGTCCGATGGAAGCCGCAGAGTTCCGATGCAACCTCCAATGGAGGCTCTCCCTCTTTCCCTCCCTCGCTCCCTCCCTCTCTCTGTTCTTTGATTCCATCTCTTTCTTCTTTTTAGTCTGTGGTTCTCCTTCTGGGCCTTTGCTTATGTAAAAAGTACATATCAAATAATTTGCCTGCATTTATTTACCCTTCTTATGTACATATATATGTACATATATACAGTACCTTTATTAAGCATATACTACATGTATATATGTACATCTTTTGTCTTTGGCATCTCTCACTCTTTAATTTACGTTCTTCTTCCAGGGTTCCAGTGTTCCAGTCTTTTGTTTGGTTGCATCTTTTTTGGACACTTTTGATAATCTGTTTTTTGGGCCTTTTCCTGTTCGATCGATGGCCAATAAATCAGAAAACATTTCTGGGTCTCTCCCCGCATAACGGTTATATATTTTTATGGCCTCATCATGTGATTATCGAATCGAGAGAGATACCAAATTCCAATTCCAATCTGGAATCTCGAATCGAATTCAAAATGTGTGAAAAGTAACATAAACATTTAATTGCCCAAGCGACCGCAAATTGTCATTTAACCAGAGGGTAATCCGAGTCGAAACAAGGGGGAAGATTGCGAGAGCGAGAGGGGAAACCAAAGGGGGGAGATTTATGGAGAAAAGGAGCCACAAAGGGGGAGGGGATCGAGAGGTAGGTAGTGTTGGAGCTCTAAATTGCCTGTCATATAGTTTTATAGACCTCCCCCCATCCAATGGGGGGATACTACATACATATAGGCATATCTCGTATACAACGAGGGTATATAAAGTCTTGAGAGATCTGTTATGGCCTGTTAACTGTGATCATAACTCGACAAATTGGTTTACTGAGATCGGAACAGATGAATGATCACTGGAATGATCACGAGGGCGTCTGATCAAAAGGTGGAGGTGAAAATGCTATGGGATTAAAGTTGGATAACTTGCGAAGAGCGGAGCACTCAATGAAACCATTAAGATCTGTTTAAGATCTATTTAAAATGAAGGAATAAGGAAGTAATATATGTACATATGTATAATCCATGAGAAATCTATGATCAGATATTTCTGTATTGCTTAAGAGATCTGTTCTGTCGATTTTTAATGGTATCACGATCGAAGGATCACTAACGGATGATCATCCGCTAAAAACATCAGAAGAAGAAGATCACAAATGATATCCTAAAGGAAAAACAATCTTCCCCTAGCTCACACTTCTTTAAGCAATCCACCAGTCTATTAATCCCTCTTAGTATTGAACAAATAAACCGAAATTTCATGATCAACGATCCATCGATGATCCTTGTTCCACCTGCAGAGGGCCAGAAGGACAGAAAAGCCAGCAGGACAGGCGAAACAGATATTGACAACACCCTTCATCATAAACAATATCACACGATCATCACGACGATCAACAACATCATCATAATCATCATTATCATCATCATCTTTCGCGTTGACATGGGATTTGACATTGGAATTCAATACGGGTCGAAACCGAACGAATGAAAGAGCCCAAAGCGAAAGCGCTAAGGCTTCTCTTGGCAAGAAGAAAAAGGAAAAAGGAGGAGGGATCATCGTGATCAATTTCGAGTCATAAATCGCCACACGATGGCTCTTTCGCTCGCCCGTTTTGTGTATGCATGGGGCAATATTTACAAATTATGTGCAAAAGATGGAATGCTATGCGATAGAACGAGCGCCAGAGATGGAGGCAGGAGGCAGAAGGCAGGAACCTTGGCAATGACAACGCACCCAAGAAACAACCGACACAACAGCAACAACAACCAGACAACAGACCGAACGACAGGCAGACGGACGGACAGAACGAACAACAACAATGACATTGCACTGGTTTACCTTCAGGACGGTCAGCGAGCAGCAGCAGCAGCAGCAACTTCAGGCAATGTCTGGGCACCCGACAACACAACACGTTCCACATGCAACCTCCACTTCCACTTCCACTCCACACCACTCCACTCTGTGCCACACACTACACTCTACGGCTAACAGCTACGGCTGCGACTACGACTACGACTAGAGCCATCCATCCAGGAGGACAGAAGGCGGTAAGAATGATGACTGGGAATGGGAATGGGGTTGGGAATGGGTATGGGTATGGGTTAAAGGGGGAGGGACGCGGCCCGTGGTCGCAACTGTCTGTAAATTAACGCGGGCGTTAAAATTGCAATTTTTCACTTAATGCACACAGAGGAGAGAGAGAGAGAGAGATAGAGGGAGAGACACCAGGAGCAGCAGTGCTCGTGCCCATACGAGTATCGTAGGATTGAGATCGAGATTGGTCTGACATTCATACCTTTAACTCATTTACGCATTGCACAGAGCACAAAAACGAGGAGTACAGAACAGAGTACAGAACAGAGTACAGAGCAGAGAAGAGCAGAGCATAACAGAGCATTACAGAGCGGAACGGATCAAAAAGGGGATCAGTGAGAAGTAAAAGAGGATCAGAAAGAAGTAGAAGGCAGAGCTACAGCTAGAGATGGGTCTAACGACAGAAAAGACTTTGGGGAATGCTGATTGAAAGATAAAAACACTGGAAGGGACATGCAGCAGCGCTCCTCGGTTGTTTCCTGTAGATGATACAGGGTATCTCAATGATAGCTCGTTCACCTTAGAAAAGTATCTCGTACTTAAACTTATACTTATTCCTTTATATATTACAGATCATAAAGTATACACACATTCCCTTATGGGTCTCATAAATAATGTTTGTGAGAAGAATCGCCCATCTCTAGTTGCAGCAAATCTGCAAGTCCAAGTGAAACTTGTTTTCTTATGTAAAGTGTCCTTGAAATAATTGTAAATTATGTCTACACTTCTCTAGATTTCTGCTCTTCCCTCTGCCACTGCCACAATCTGTGGCGGGAGGGCAGTGGCATCTTCAAGCAGAGAATCTTCATCCAGTTATCGTATGGGTGGGGGGGGATTCCCCTTCGCTCTTTGCCACAGAGTGGCGTGTGGGTGGCGTGGCGGGGACTTTTGCGGGCTATTAATAAATTTCAATAAAGTGCATTGGCGGCTGCCATGTGCCATGTGGCATGTGGCATATTTGTGGGGCATATGTCACACCATCCACACTGCACTGCACACTGCCTTCCCCGCCTCGTCTTTCCCTTCCTTGTCCCACCTTTTCTTGGATTTCTGCTTAATTGAAAATCGCAAAAAAGGCAACGCTCGCTGTTTGCATCTCAATCTTTTTGCTGGTTGTATATTTTGCAATTGGCAATCGAACAAATAAACAGATACAGAGATACAGATACTTGCCACCTAATGCCTCCCCTATTTGTGCCACAATCTCGTATCGTGCATTCTATTCCCCAACCTGTTCAATTTCAACGCTTTTCCTCATTTCAATAATTTATTTGGCCACCAAAAACAAGAGCAACAGAGAAACCTAGAGAATTAGTGAATGAGAAGGAGATACATGTACATATGTACATACGTACATGCACCCTTTCTCCCTCTCCCACTCTCTGTATCTCTTTCTCTCTGCCTTGTGCCGAATGCTAGCCAAATTATTTGGCGAATAATCTGCGGCTGCTTTTGGTCGACGGATTGCAATTAAAAACTTATTTTTAAGAAAAATATACACACACTGCAAATCGTGTGGCATGGGGCAGCGGGTGGCATGGGGCCCGAGAGCGGAGGTTGCATGTAAATTAAATGCACATAAAATGAAGGCAGCCACGGCCCACATGCTGCCGCTGCCGCTGCTGCTGCTGATGATGGTTGGGGCAGACACTGCCACATGCAACACACACCAGCAATTGAGTCGCAAATTTATTTGGTCGAGACGCGCCAAAGCGTCGAACAGGGGGAGCCCCCAAAGGAAAGAAAGTGGTGGTGGTGGTGGGGGTGGTGGGGGGGGTGGGCGAGAGGGGTGCGTTTGAATGATTACAGGGGGTGTGTGTGTAAACGGAAGGGAGTGAGATGATGATTGAGAAGTGGGAGGCGGGAGGCGGGTGGGGTGTGGGCTGTGGGGTGGGCACTGCTTTGTGCTGCTTTGTGCGGTGCGTTGACGCTGCAGAATAGTTGCAATTTTGAATTTTCGGCAAAAAGAATAAAAGGAAAAGAAACGTCAAATTAATATTGAGATAAATATGAGAAATTAACAAAAAAATAAATGAAGAGAGGCCGTAAGGGATGGAGAAATTCAAGGCAAGGGGAAATGAGAGCAACATACATATGTACATATATGTAAATGTAGAAATGGGTGGCGTTTCTTTTGTAAATTCCACAATCATAGAAGGCATTCCCCAATGGAGAACTGAAAAACAAGCAATAAAAACTTGAAATCTGATCGATAACAGCATAAATCGATGTTAATTTATCGATAATTCTTCAAAACTATCAAAAATCTTTCTATGATCTGTAAGTTCAACGATAACGATAAACTCTAAATCAACCAACCGATGATTTATCGATAAATTTAATATTATTTAACTGATTGTCTTTTCTATAATTATGTAAAGTGGTTGATGAACCCAAGAGCCGATTTTCAGTCATTAAGTGATTGAAATTATCGATAAATGGATGATGAAACCCAAAAGTGTTTACCACGCACCTTACCCGCCTATGGATCTACAAAATGTACTTCCTACCCATCGGAAAAAACCCCCCCATGCCTGCCTAATTTACCTCCTAATTTTCCTGAATTATTTTCCATGGTACTGTACCGCCTGTGTACCGTTCTCTGTTTTCTGTTCACTGTTCAAATGTTTCAATTGCCTTCAATATTTGCCAGAAAACAATCAAAGCACAAAAATTCGCGAGGGGAAAATATGAATATTTTAAATGTGTTTATACCACATACATATGCCATATAGATATTGCTGTGGGATTATTTGGTATATAATATACGGATGTACTATACATATACATACATATATGTATGTACATAAATGTACTAGTGTGTATATGATGGGAATTTAATGCAAAAACTGATTTTCGCACTACGTTGTTCACTAATTTTCAATAAAAATATCAGCAAAACAGAGAACAGAGAGCAGAGAGCACACGGGCACACGGCAACAGAGCAGAAACAACAATAAACTATGGGCTACAACAAACACTTTGCAAATGCAATAATCATATTAAAAGCCACAGAAGCAAACAGCAACAACAACAACAACACACCAGCAATAACAACAACAACAACAAAAAACCACAAAACAATCTCTAAAGGCAACAAAATAGTTCGTTTTTAAAGTTATTATTAGCCGCAAAATGTGCGCCCGATACAAGAGTGCACATACATCCATTTGGATATATGTATATATATATATATATGCATATATCCGATACATACTATATCGTATAAATAGTATATATAGTCAAGTACTTGCTTGTGTGTGTGTGTGTGTGTGTGCTTGCAATCAATATATTGTACATCGGTCGTTATATCTGTATCTTTGCGGCAATTGAATGACCATCCTATATGTGTGCACAATATAGGAATGCTTTAGATGGTATTACGACCATAGAGGTATCCTATAATCGTATTTATTATTAGAAAAACCAACACTCTTTACTAAGCCTTGGTTTTGCCTAATTTTTGGTTTTATATATGGAAAATACATTGTAGTAAATCATTTTATCCATAAATCGTTACATAAAACTAAAATGACTCATTTGTATGTTGCATAGGATGCTGACAGATAGATTTCAGGATATACTAATTAACGCCTAATACTAAGTAACGCCTCCTCCTCCTCCTACTTTGATTATTCGTGTTTAGTCCTTAAAATAAAAGTCCAGACACGTTTGAGCAGATTGTTGAATTCATACTAACTTTATTTCCGAATCGTCGGGCCTTATATGTCATTTTACAATGAGGGATGTGGACATGCTTACCGCTAGACCCACGGAACGGGTGCATCGGTACTGCAAGTGGCCAACTGATTGCATGCAAGCATCAGTATTTTTGGGCTTAATTAGGATCTTAATTTCTTACTGCATTTGACTATTGAGTATTCCTACTTTTGGTATCTTTTTATGAGTATTTTCTGTTCTCACTGGGAACTAGCATTCATTGGATCCTTTCTCCTGCCACAATTACAGGGTACACCAAAAATATACACAAAAACCCCTCTACGAATTTGTCGGTTTTTGTGGGGGGTTTTGTGTATAAATCATTAAAGCGGCCACCAAATAAAAATCAAGTTGAAAACATTCAATGAACTACATTTTTCCCGCACTGCCAAAGTGTGGCATGCAACAACCGTATGTGCATACATACATATAAATAGTACATATGCCCCAACACAATATCTATATGGATTTCTATAGGTAGTATATATTTATAGCGTTTCATATACTCGACACTCCACACACTGTTTTTTTGATCGCAAAATCAACACAAGAGCAAAAAACAATGCAAATATGGAAACATAAACTATTTGCCAAATGCCAAATGGAAGCGTACGCTTTTTAATTCTTATTTTTTATGTTTTCTTGTTTGTTTGTTTCGTTATTTGTATGTAATTTGTTGAGGAAATAATAAAGTATTTAGGCAGCAAAAACAAAAGAACTTGGATAAACAGTACAGGTAAAGGGATGATGATGGAAGCCGCTTGTGGGATGGTTTCAAAGGATCACAGTGCTAGGGATCTGCTAGGGATCTGGCTCTCTCAAAAGTATGCCTCGAAGACCTGTCGATGGACTGGAACTCCCCCTACTTCCTTCGTTTTCTGGAAGCCCCTGCAAAACCCGCGCAGATCCATCAAAATCCTTTTCCTAGTATGACAGGCAAGGCTCCCCACAGAGCGCGAAAGAGAGAGAGAGTGAGAGAGGGAAGCCCCAAAAAAGAACCTGTGGAGATCCCCCGCAACCTGTAGCTCCCTGCGGCTTCCGCCACAAAGTATTTTGATGGCTTCTTCTGCACGTTAAGTGCCTGCCCCAAATCGATTTGATGTGGCAGATATATGTACATGCCAAGGGGCCACCAAGGGGCCACCAAGAGGTGCCGCCAGCACCTAGAGGGGCCACGTATCTGTCAACAACTTGTCGGAGATCATTGTTTGGACACGCCTCCGCCTCCACGCCCCACACCTCCACCTCCACTTCCACCTGCACCGCCAGCAGCAGCAATTAAAAAAACGCCTTCGAACACTCGAATTAATATGCAGCAGCATGCAAAAAAATAAAAAAAAAACACAATTTATATAAAAAAAAAAAAGGTGGGCTCCCGCTGCTGTCTGGCTGCTGTTTTGGGGGCGTGCCACTCTCTGTGGCAAGTGCCGAAAATTTATGCGCCACATTAGTTTCGTAGCTTTCGTAGATACATAGATACAAAGATACGGTATCTGAAACGGCGGCAAACGCCCCAACCATTTAACAACAGCAACAACAACAGCAACAACAACAGCAACAAAAAAGAGATACGAAATTATTTATTAATTTGTTAATTCGTTGTTTGTCATTTTGGCGGCTTAAACGTTTCGTTCTGCCACAAAACACATGAAATTTATGGGGACCCCCACCATGCGATGTGGGGGGAACAGACAGAGACAGCGAGATCGAGAGCGAGAGCCATTGATAGTGTATGCTAGAGAGGGAAGGCAAGAGATCGCCACGCTTCGGGCTCTGCTTCGGTTTATGGTTATGCTTCGGTTTTCGGTTTACGGTTCTCGGGGCATCCATCGGGGATCGGCCTCGGCTCGTCGCTTGCAATTAACACGCCAAATTAGCGACGCCAACGCCTCAGTCAGCGTCGCTGCCTAAGACGCTCTGCCAGCGTCCACAGCTCCGTTGATTTCATGTAAATTTTCTAGGGTTTTTGATACCCTTTCAAACATGGGGTTAACACCCTTTGCTTTGCAAGAGAGAGTCAAGGGAGTCTTTCCTTGATTCTGGCTATATCTGTGGCTTATTCGATCTGTCTGAAACCCTGCACCATATCTTATGGATCCCAAAGAAATAATGCTTCCAAAAGAAAGAAAGTTCCAAGAAAGAACATTAGATATTTCATTATAATATGTATAATATGTATAATGGAATGACTATATCCCAACGCAAGTGTTGGAAAACTTTGGAAATATATACATATATAATATTGATTTGAAATTTGATCGGATAACTATATCCCATAGCTACTATGAGAAGTATAGCTTACAAATTGTTTATTTTTAAAGATATCCCAGCCAAATGTCTGACAATCATTCATAGGATCAATGGATCCTCTAGGGTATTCAGCCCGTCTTGTTCCTCAAATCTCAGCATCATCATCTCTTCTCTTGTCTTCTATCGCAGAAGCAGCAAACGGCAAACGAACAACAGACAGTCGTCGTCGTCGAGAAGAAAACTTGTTGAGCATTTTTATTGATTCGTTTTGATATTTTGTTCAAGAATTTATTTAATTTATTTACAGATTTATGAGCTCGTAGCCGAACCGCTTTACCCTGCCCTGCCCCCCTGCCCCACCTCCCCCACCATACCGTTCCGTTCCCCTCTTGGCTCTCATTCAAATATTTGTAGATTTTATTTATGGCCAAAAGCAAAAGAGCAACACGAAAATTTATTAGCTGAACTTTTTTTTGTGGTTCGAACACAAGTCTCAGCGCCTCGTGCGCGGATCAGTCGATGGTGGATCGACGGTTGGGTGGGGGTGTTCCGAGGCGAGGCGTGGAAGGGGGGAGGGTATAGAGTACTGGGTATACACCCAAGGTGACTGATCATCATCATTGCGGTGTCTAATGTGTCAAGTGGTTGCCACGAGAGAAAGAGAGAGAGAAAGAGAGACAGGGAGAGTGAGAGAGAGGTAGAGCATTGAATAATAAATAATTGTTTATAATGTTTTGTAGTAGTATCTGTGGGGCGAGATCTTTCTCGGTTTTTGGTGGCCAGAAATTGGGTTAAATGTGGGGGAGGGGCAAGGGGCAGAGATCTTCTGTCTGTCTGTGTGTGTGTGTGTGTGTCAGGTGATCGATTATAGCCGTTGAGAGTCTAACATTTATATGCCTAAAGATCATATTGATTTGTTGATGGATTTCCAAATAATGATGGAAAGTTTTTACCTCCAAAGATGTGGAAAAATATCTAGGAAAATTTATAGAAAAAGCAACGAATGTCTAGAGATCTGTGACGATCGTAGTATGAGGTGACCGCAGTTCCTTCTGGCTGTTGCGGATATCTCTGATGGCCAGGCGGCAGCATTAAGGGATGCATCGTGCATCGGTTTGCCATCAGATCATTCTATATTCTTATGAAATATACCCCTTTGCCCATCAGAGAATCATCATAGAGCTATTCCCATTCTATCGTCTCTAAATGATGCCGAAAAACCCTCTCCCTTGAGAGAAAACTACACATAGTACATTTTCGTATATGTTTTCGATGACATTTCATTAGAACGTTTTCATTTCGTTTTGTTTCGCTTTGCTAAACATCTCATCGAACATATGTTCTTCTGTTTCTGTTTCCCATTGCCCCATCACCCATCTACACCATCCCAACCCCCCCCTGTCTTTACCACTCTCTACCCGTGGCGTATACGTAATGTGACAATTGTTCGCTTCGCTTCCCTGTCACTTCACTCTGCCGCAACTTTGTCTGTCTGTCTGTTGCACGAACGAAGGAGTGAGTGTGTGTGTGAGAGAGAGAGAGAGAGTGTATCTATCTATCTTTGGGATACACACTCTCCCTGCCCGTCTGTGCCGCTCTGGTGCTCCCCTCCTCTGATCAGAAGCCCAAAACGAACATCTTGTACAATTTTATTACGCTTTGCATTGCATTTTGTTGACAGTTTTGTCAACAAGCGTTGAAAATTGGCTAAATATAAATATATATATGCCCCAAACCTATACCTATACCAATGCCGCCTCCCCAGCCATCCCACCGCTTTGTCACTGTTTGTGGCAGCAACAGCAGCAGCAACAGCAGCAGCAGCAGCATCGTCAGCGTGTTTCGTGTGTGCGTTTCGTTTGGTGCAGGAATATTTATTACAACGGCAACAACTCGTTCGCATCGCATTTTATTTATAAATGCGAATATAAATAGGTGGAAGATGCACAGATTTCATCTGTATCATCAGCAGAATACCACACCACACCACATCATGACGATGACGATGAGGATGAGGCACTGCCTGTGCCAGTGGCAGTGCCACTCCTGGGGCAGGCTGCCTGGCAGCCAGGCAGGGCACACTCAAGCGCATTCGCAGCAAGCATGACTTGTAAATAGCTGCGAGTTAAGTATCTGGCAAAGTGCAAAGTAGTTGCCAGGCAGAAGACAGCAGGACGGCAGGACGGCAAGACGGCGGCAGCATCATCATCTTCTCTTTCTCGTAATGATCTGGGGGAGCAGCACACGACGCACTTGCCGCGCTCAGCCGTGGCATGATGTATGTGCGGCTGCAGATGTGTGGCTACTGCCTGCTGCCTGCCTGCCTGCCTGATGCCCAAAAACAAATTGCAACATTCTGCCGCTTTATCGCTTTTCCAAGGAATCGGAAAATGCTTCCGCCATCAATTGTAAAAGCAGTGCAGGTTTTTCTTTCTCTCTTTCTTTCTTTGTTTTTCGCTGCTTGATATCGTCATTCAACTGATGAAAGGTGAAAGGTCCCTCCTTTAAGTGGCAAGAACATGGAAAAGATTGGGGAGATCCCAGAAACGATATGGTTCTGGAGGGTGCTTTAATTCTATATTAATTCCATGGAAAGTACATACATGATTTTAAGGGAAATTTCAGTCTTAGAGAGATCTCCAGAAGGACATTCTAATAATCTTTCCAGCTACTTTACCAGAGCAAATCTTATTAATATTTAAGTATTTATTTTCGGGATCATTGAGCTTTATCTTGGTGTACAATATTCTCCATATCTCCATATATATTCATATCTCCCTCTATATATTCTACATCTATTTCTCTCTGTTTTCCTCCCTTGCCTTTGCCCAGATTCTTATCGGGGTGTTATTTTTTATTTGTTTCTTCTCACAAATTAAACTCTTTTTTTTACTGTCTGTTGTTGAACCACAAAATTCTTCATTTTCAATTTTTTTGTTGCTTTTTTTTCTTGTGTTGTGTGTGTGTGTGGAAGGTGTTTGAGATTGTTGTTGCCTGCTTCTGGGTCATCGCTCTTAAAATATTTAAATATTTTTTGTGCTCTTACACTTTTTTTTTCGTCGTTTTTTGGTGGCTTTAGCGCGACGACAACGTTGTTTTTGTTGTTGTTGTTGTTTCACCTGAAAGTTGTCTTTGAGGTTGAGGTTCGGTTCTCCTTCTCGTTGTTTCTGTTCCATGCGCCACAAATACCCCTCCCCCTGATACCCCACATATCACCCCCATAGACGGACAGACAGAAAAGTACAGGTACAAATATACATACCTCTCCCTCTCTCCTTCCCTCTCTCTCTCTGTGTCTCTTTCTGGTCGTTGATCCGGCGATGAGACAGCGAATCGGGGTATTTAACTGATTTTCGGATGACATAGCCGCACCCTGCGGCTAGAGAAGAGAGAGAGAAAGAGACACAGACAGTGTGCGGAGAGAGAGAGTGCAAAGGAAAGAGAGAGTGCAAAAGAAAAAGCGGAGGAAATGCGGAATGCAAAAGACAATAAATGCCATCGAAAAACCAAAAATCAAACTAAATTTTACATGTTTTTCCCGGAACATGTTTTCAATTATGGAAACAGCAACAACAACAAATATCTGGGCGTATCTCTGAGATACAAAACTATCTTCTTTGGAGCCTAAACCAACTCGGAAAGAACAAAAAGTCTTCAAAACTAACCGATCAACCGCTACCTTCCCTGCCCCTGCCACTGCCGCTCTGCCCTGCCCCCTGCCCCTCTCTTCCGTCGCTGGCGATTCTTCCAACATTTTCTGAGATCATAAATCTTTTTTAGACGCTGGTCTTTTCTGGTTTTCTGGCTTCTAACGTCAAACGAAAACACTAATTGGTATTAGCGGGAGCTACCCCCCACCCCCCTCCCACCACTGTAATGCCCCCCCTCCTGCCAACTCTTTAAAGTTGAAAGAACCCCAGCCCCCAGGTTGGGGGTTCAATGGATCAAAAGCAAAGTTGGTTTTACCTTTGGCTTTGAAATTGTGCCGCTGCTTCCTCCAAAAACAAAACAACAACAACAAAGAAGACACTCGCACACACAGGTGGGCGTGGCTTTTTTTTTGTGTTTTTTAATCAATTGATGTTCTTTTTGCTTATAGAAGGGGTTTACCTGTTTACCGGTTTACCAGTTTACCGATTTAACTGTTACCAAGATTGTTACCAAGAAAAGAGCGGACCGACACGGCGTGGCCCACCCACGCGTTTCAAACGAATAGCAGTTCGAAATTTGGTTTGAGTTTGCGGCGAGAGCAAAAGCAAAAGTGTCTTTCCCTATGAAGAGGTTCTTAAACATTATCCAAAGCTTTGGAAAGATCTCCCTTACAGAGAAAGTCTCCATTCATGGACTTTCTTGCATATTTATTAAGTTACAGGGTACTCGCCTAGTCCATCATTAGTATAACAATACAATGAACTCCCTGAAAAGGCGACGAGCAAAGTGCGAATAAAAAATCACCAAAAAAGCACCGAAACAACGAGAAATTGTAACTCAAAAACAAAGGTGGAAGGGGAGGGTAGGGAGAGGGGCATAGGGGGCAATGCAAATCCACAGATACAGCTACAGCTACAGATACAGAAACAGATACAGCTACAAAATGTATATCCGAACCATACGTCAATTGCTTATTCGCTGAGGCTAAAAATGAAAAATTGCTTTTCAAAATTAAATCAACATTTAATTTTCTCGTAATTTGCTGCTCACTCACTCAAGGAAAAGGAGGGGCGGTGCCAAGGAGGGGGAGGCAAAACGACATGGAGGAGAAGATGGGAGAGGGTGGGCTGGGCTGGGGAGGGATGCAGAGGGAGGTGCAAAAGGAACCTCACGCATTTTTCTACAAATTAATTTTAGCACAAAGATTGCCAGAGATACAGATACACAGATAGAAAGATACAGCAGCAGCAGAAGCAGCAGCAAAATAAAATGTATCTGAAACACAAGACACCCCAAAATGCGATGCGATGCTACAGATGGGGGCTACAGATACAGCTCGGGGCTATGGCTATAGCTATGGCTACCACATAGACATATAGGCAAATGTCTGCCTAAATGTATCTATAAGATACATCGTATTGGTTAGCCATTAAATGACGCCGCCAGAGGCAGCACCGGCACCGGCACCAACGACTACAAATCGTTTCGGCAGCCAAGTGCCAAATAAAAACTTATTACTTATACGCCTCGTATGCCAGCAGACGCCACAGACCAGCAATAGAGCAGCGGCAGGGCAGTAGCAGAGCAGCAGCAGCGGCAGCAGAGGCAGCAGAGCACATGAATCTATTATGAATTAGACTTTGAATGCCATCACAGATACACCGACACATACATACATGTACATAGATACAGATACATTCACACACCGATTCGAATGGGGGGCATAAATAAATATTTTGTAGCTCGTTTAAATATTCACCCTGGAGGGCAATTTCTCGTCAAAGATTTCTCGATTCTCGATTGTCGGTTGTCGGTTGCTGTTTCTGTTTCGATTTGGTTTTGGTTTTGGATTTGCGGGGCAAATATTTAGTTGAGGGTCTCACTGGGAGAGAGAGAGAGAGAGAGGGGTAGGAAGAGGAGGAGGAGTCGGGGGTATATAATGTGGAACAAGGTCCACAAATAAACAATTGAATGGATTATTGAACGCCTGATGACGAGATGTTTGGAAAAGCAACTTTTGATGGCCAATAAATATTTGAGGCCATCGAAATTATTGAAGGACTTTCGGATAAATATGACACCCCGACCACCCTTCAAAGGATCTACTTCTTATACACAATTTCTCGGCTCAGTGATTCCCATCTAAAGATACTTCTCATCAGAGATTTATTTAGCAATATTTTCCACAATTTCTTGCTATCAATCACATTAAAATACTTATCCATAGCATTCACAGATCTTTTCCCCGCATTATCCATCTTATAAATGGGTTGTCCATCAGTTTTCACACACCCACACACTCCCACACACACAAACACCCACACACGTACATATTCCTGTGGCAAAGGCAAATGATCCATGGCATAACTCTAAATAGAACGCATTTGTCACTCAAATCAAATATATTTAGAAACATCTTTGAAATATCTTTTGATTTGTTTATGGAACTGTGAAATTGTTAAACTGCCACTTTATTAACACACAGATACAGATACAAAGATACAAAGCGAACAAAACACAAGAGAAAATCCGAAAAAACCCAACGGAAGGAAAAAGGAGAGTTTTTCTTTTGAATTGAAATGTATTTTGACATGTTCCAAATAATTTTTAACGAGATGTATCTATGACTTGTATCTGTGCTTATGTAGCCATGTATCTTTGCATCTCTGTATATCTGTATGTATATCTGTATCTTTCTATAGAAAAATGTCTCAAAATAAGACAAGCCGAAAGGAAAAGTATCCATCAAATGCAGAAGCAGACGGAGAACCAGTCACATTTCTCTTTAGAACAAATACACACAAAGAGAGAGCGCTTATCTGACAGATACAATTTATAAATTTCACAACTGCAAAAATGGAGGCTACAAATTATAAACTTTCAATGGAAACAATAACAAAAAACAACCGAAAAAAAAAACCCACAAACAAAAGGCAGAAATTATTTAGCATAAACCGAAATTTGTTGACAAATTATGATTTAGTATGCCCCTCCTTCCCCTCCCCTCCCGCACAACCGCATTAACATACTCTACAGATACAGATATCTATATACAATCGGTGTATTGGGGCAGAGCGGAGCGGAGGGGGGACTGTGTGAGGGGACTGTGTGTGGTGGCTGTGGCTCTGACCATCTGTTCATAAATTTCACGCTGCTTAATTAAAATTTTGAATATTTTATGCAATTTATGGTGGCAATGGCACGGGGGCATAAAGCATGCCAGCATGGCAGCACGGCAGCACGGGAGCATGGAGCATGGCAGTAGCCCCACCAAGTAGCTGAAAACTAATGCCCGATAAACGTTTCGACCTTTTGACCACACCACAACGACATTTACACATTTGCATAAAGAGGCATTTATTACCCATTAAACGGTGGCCGAAGGTTGCTTGGACTGGACAGGTGGCAGAAAGGCACATCTACATCTGCATCTACATAGAGTACTTCTTCAATTAGCTAGCACATACATATTATATACACTTCTCATTTGAATAATATTCAAAGCAAAGTTTGCTTACACGTGGACCCAACCGAGGAACGCTGCTGCATGACACGGGAATGTCCAGAATTAATCTTATCTTTTTATCTATCGAACTCTTCATACTTTTTCTCCTTGATATTTCAACCTTTCAAAGATTAATCTGTAATCTATAAATTTCTTTATTTATCCACCAATTTCGCTTCCCTGGAAATCATCTTTTCATAGGTCATTCCCTAGTCCATAGCCTGCCTGGCTTTTGTTCGCTTTTGTTGCGTGGAAGCACATATTAAAAATGCATTCGAAATATCTGAAACACACATAAATCTATATATATATGTAGATGAATGTGTGTGTGTATATACAAAGCCATCGACAGAGATACAGATACATCCATAAACATGTACATGTACATAGATATGCATTTGAATGAGATACTTGTACGCATATCTCGTATCTCGCACTTATGCAAATGTATCTCTCACTCGCTCTGTAGGAGAGGGAGACGGGGAGGGAGGTATTTACATCTCACTAATCGCCACTTTGTCTCCGTTCTCTGTCTCTCTCTCTCTGACTATTTCTCTCTCTCTCTCTCTCTCTCTAAACACTTCCCTAAACAATTCTGCTGTTCCTCTTCCCATTTGCATTTCTTTGCACTAAATTTCCGCTTAAGCATTTCTAAATTGTTCATTAACGTTTTCTGCTGCTCTGTTGTTCCCCGCTTTTTGTAATGAATATTTTTTACTCTTTTTTTTGTTTGTTTTTGTTTTGTTTTGTTTTGTCGTGTGTCGTCGTGGGGGCGCACTGTGTTTTGTTATTGATCATTTAAAGTCACATTCACAGCTTTTTCTATTGTTTATTTCGCACATTTAGCCGCTAATTTATTTTCAGCACGCGCTGAACGATTAACCCAGAGATCAAGATCAACAGATCAACAGATCAGAGGGGAAGGAACCCTGGAGCACTGAGGGGATGATCTATCTATCTGTACAGGTAACAGTGGAAGCCTATTACATGGACTGGAATCTGGATACCGAATCTCAATGGAAGAGGTACAGAGAAAACTGTCTTGGAAGGACAGGAGGACTGGAATCAAGCTCCATGGAATGCAGTGGAAGCTCCCAGCCATCTGGAATACCAATCTGTATTCCAAGAAGTTTGATCTAAGCAGAAAAAGCTCTCATGGAAGTACCTGGCTTGCTCCTTGGCATGCAGTAAAAGCTTTCCAATAAAGTTTAGATCTCTGAAAAGGTATGGAATAAATGGAATCTGCATTCCAGAAGGCTCTCTTGGAAGGCAGAAACTCTTTCTGGAAAGGCATAGAAAAACCCCGAAGTAATAAAAGATTTCCTGGAAGGGCAACCCGCTGGAATCAATCGGAATATAGTCTCATCTGTGAAGTTCTCCATCGAATTCTGATGGAATTGGGAAGGGATAACTTGGCAAAGCTCCCTCAAATGCAATGAAAGCTACATACATGTCTTAGGAAGATCTCTGGATAGTCCCCTGCCAAGTATACCTCTTGGATAAGCCCTTACAAAGGTGTATCTCCATTTCACAGCCCTCTTCTGAGATCTCTTACACCTCGTATTCATTGTCTTTCAATAGCAGTCTTCGGGTGATCCATTAAACCTCTCATCGACAATACACACAAGAGAGAATCACAGTTACTGATCGACTGATCGATCGATTTGGCAAAAGTCTAGACTCTGGACCCTGAAAAACGTTCCCTCGGCGAAATGATCAATCTTCAGAGCATGGGGGCTTTCATCAATCAACCGAATGCCCATTGAAATCTGAATCGGAATCGGAATACAAAATGTCAGCACTCTGTCAGCAGGATGACAGATTTACCCCGTCACCCGCCACTAAAAGCAATACATATATCCGAGGTTCCTTAATCTGTTTAATTTGCAGATGCAGTTCCACAGATACAGTTACAGTTACAGATGCACAGATGCAGATACAAAGATACGAGTGGAAAACGCGAATAAAATGAATGAAATCTGACAGACAGACGGACAGACAGACAGACGGACGGACAGACAATCCCTGAATGAGCGAGCGTCTCGCATCGCGCGTCGCGGAATATAATTTATGAGTCAATTTCAGACAATTATTGTTAAATATTATTAAGCATTCGTCGGCCTGTCAAAACACACACAGAGAGGGCCCTCCCCGCCCGCGCACCCACCAAGGGGGAATGATTTACAAGGCGAGCGAGAGAGATAGCCCCAAAAGGAGAAGAATTGAAGACAATTGTCACTTGGATGAGGAATGGGGCTCTTGAGCGATGACAAATTTTAAGTGGATAATCTTCCTCCTCAAAGAAAAGAGCAGCAGGAACAGCAGAAGCAGCAGCGGCAGCGGCAGAAAGGGCAAACGGAGCGCATTGCCAACGCAAATTAATGTCAAAATTGATTAGAGCTCTGGCAACTCTCTGGCAGCACGTGAAGTGATTGTTCCGTCAAAGACATTCCTTGCATTTACACCCAGACGTAGAGACGTAGAGACGAGAGCCGGAGAACCGGGAACCGAGAACTGGGAGGCGAACTGCAAAGGCGCGTGGCTGCCAATTAGGGCAGGAAGACCAGGCAGGAGAACAGAAAGGGGAAGAGTACAGAGGGTTCTGAGGGATCAGAGGGAGTAGAAGAGGGCCCAGAGGATCAGTAGGGGCCAGACCGTCGAATGAGAACAGATAAAAGTGTGAAAAAAAGAGAGGAATAGAAGAATGAAGACCAATCAGTGGATCAAACACTGAAACATGGCTAAAGCATAAAGCATAGAGCTAAAGATAAAGCATTAAGCCAAAAGATGAGATGTTACTGGCGACTGTTACCAACATATAATACTCGAAATATACCCAAAGGTTTAAAGGAAAGTTCTCTCTTCTTTGCTTTCTCCTCCTCTCCGTCACTCCTTTAACCGCAGTCTTGCCGCACCCCTTCCCCGCACAACCGAAAAGCAAACAAATTAAGACAATGAAACCCTCTACGCTTTTGGCGGAGATAAAAATCAAAGCAAACACCAGAAAAACCAAAAAAAAAAATTAAGAAAAAAGAAACAAAAAAACAGTAGAGACTCCCTCTTCGGCGGCCGCGTCCCCCCACCGCACCCCCACCCCACCACACAGCTCCGCGGCTACTCCCTCGGCAATCTCCCGCTTAAAATGTGTGAACAATATCGGCGTGCGGATCTTGCCCAGCAACCAAAACAGAGAGGCCTCCAATCCCCCCAGAGAGAGAGAGAGAGAGAGCGTGAGAGGAGGAGATACCGACCCGAGAGACCTGTTTAAAAACCTGTTAATCAGCCAGAGAGAGAGAAAGAGAGAGAGGGAGACAAACAATGAGAGAGGGAGAGGGAGAGCCACACTGCAAGTACGTATGCAACAAATGGAGACTCTCTCGAGGCTTCTGCTGCAGCTGATGCTGCTGCACTTTTTGGAGCAACTAAAGAGCCTGTACTTTTGCATAGGTTACCCCTACTCCCCACCCCACCCCACCTTTCCCTCCACCACACATAGTGCTATATCCCCCCTCATCTAACTATGTATGCTTGCCCCTCCCCCGTACAAACAACAGTAGAAAAAGCATTCGGAAAATGACAAACAAAAATAGCAACAGGAATGCCATATGCCCTCCACTCTCTCCCTCTCTTTCTCATTGTGTCTCTCTCTCTGTCTCTCCTTAGAGACGCAAACAACAAGCAAAATTTCAATTCATGCTACTCCCCTCTCTGCCACATGCCCTCTCCTTCATGTACACACACACACTCGAGGACCTCCATCCCCCGTGCAGCATCCGGGAGCTCCATTTGGAATCCAATCAGCCACGCGTTGGTGATAAAATGCGTTAACAATACGTGAAAAGCTCTTTTTTCCCCAAACGTTTTTCCCTTTGCGCTAGACACCGACCGCCCCCACCCCCACCACCCTCTCGCTGATTCCTTTTCTCCCCTTACAGTTTCTATCTCTGTTCTCTCTCTCTCTCTCTCTCTGTCTCTCTATTTTTGGTTGCTTTTGCGGTATCTGACAGATTTTTGTGGGTTAGCCCTTAAGGGGGGGGGTGTGGATACAGAGAGAGAGAGAGCGGGAGCGAGCAAGCCAGTCCTAAAGGGGGTGGGGATGTTGGGTTGGGGATTGCCTACTAAAATTGGCAATGCTCTGGCAGTGGTTGGACGGGGGGATTGAGGTGATTGGGAAATGCGTGTGCGGTGGCATGAGGTACGTGTGGGGTGAACGACGAGCATTAGGGGTGGCCGTAGGATATTCCACCTATGTACGATTGCGGTGGAGCGCACATTACATGCCACACATCACACCTGATTTTTGTGGGCAATCGAGGGTCCTGCGGGGTCCAAGGGGATAGATTACGGTCAACGGTGTCTTGTGGCCAATACAGGGTGATTTGCCAGCGATGAACTAGCGATTGATTGATTGATTGATTGATTAATTGACCAAAATAATGGATATATATACATATGTCTAATGGTATCAGAAATGTATTTTATTGCATGTTTTTAAGTGTCTTTTGGGAACTCTTCTCCCATCATTGTAAATATTCCTAATTGTTTGGAATACTCTAATCCACGTTGAGCACCTTACATTACCATCTCCAGCCATCGATAAAGTAAGTGATTACGTTTCTCCATTTAACCCCTTGATGGTCCTTTTTTGTGTGGTGGCAAGCGTAATCCCCAATCTCGAATTGCTGCACAATTAACCATTTGAAAATGGTTCACTCTGATCATGTTATTTAAACCCAAACACTTGTCACAATAAATCACATTTCAATCCAAATATTTACACAATTCGTCCGAAAAGTCAATCTACGTGCCACACCTCCATGCCCCATGTGCCCCAAGCAACGCCCCTTTGGACGCCACACCCCCATTGATGGCCCCATTCAACGGCATCCAGCGCATCCCTCCCCTGTGTCGCCCCGTCTGTGACTCCCTCTCTCCCGCTTTAACCCCTTCATCCTATGGCATAGCGCATCACTCATACGCCCCGTCGTACAATAGCCGAATTGTCCGCAGGGCAAACAGCTTCCAAAAAACAAGAGCAATCCCAAGGGGAGGGAGTGTAGAGGATAGAGGAGAAGGAGTGAAGAGGAGAGCGTAGCAAAAGCAAAGCAAAGCAAAGCTCAAAATCAAACAAAACGCACAAAACAAACGCAGTGGCAGCCCAACCACCCCCCCGAACAGGCAGCTATCACCCCCCCAACCACCGTATCTCCCTCTTGAACACACATTCCACGCAGAATATCAAAAAAACAAAAAAAAACCAACACTTTTAAGCAAAATCAAATTTACAACAAAAAAGCAACAAAAACAACAAGCAATCGACGCACACAAGCAGCGTCGGCAGCAGCGTCGGCAGCAGCACGGCGTCACCGTCGGCGAGCATGACGAAAGTCCTTTCGCACATTACCACATTTTTGTTGTAGTTGTTGTTGCTGCCACCCATCATGCAACAACAAAAGCAACAACAACAGAAAACAGCAACAAAAGGCAGCAACACGAAAGACAAAAGCTAAAAGCGACAAATGAAATAATAAGAGAGCTTAAATAACTCCACACGACACAAGAGAGTGAGAAAGAGAGAGAGAGCGAGAGACAGAGAGAGAGACAACACACACATACAACATGTATACAATCATACAAGTATGATGGGAGCTTGTGTTAGTGGGTGGGTGAGAGAGAGGGGCTTAGCGGTGGAGGCCCCTCGGTGTGTTTGCATGTTTGTTGTTACATTGACTTCCGATGACTGCCATCGTTGACGGGCCACCACCCCCCTCTGCAACCCACCCACCCACTCAGCAGCAACAGCAGCAGCAGCAGAGACCCCAGACAGCAGAAGCAGCAGCAGCAGCAGCAGCGCAGGTCTCAACGAACGCCGCCGCGTCGCTTCGCGCTCAGAAGCTGCCAACTTGTTTGCTCAATATGTTTCAAACACACACACACACATGCTCGACAGCAGCAGAGCTCCATAGAGCGTGAGACAGAGACAACGAAACGATGGCCACACGAAGCTTTTACAAGCAGCCCATCAACCACCCCGCCCCAAAACCCCCCCTCACAGTGCACGCTAAATAATGACTGACAGTATGTTGGTGCCCCCTCCCCACCCCCGCCCAACCGTCCTCTGGCACTCAAGCATTCGTGTGACCCCCAATTGTTCGCTGCACCCCGCACCAGACCCCCTCGACCAACCATTAAACTGACAAACAAACCAAAAACCCGACGAACGAAGCGACCAACGAACCGACGAGAGAGAGACAGAGAGAGAGAGAGAGAGCAAGCGAGCAATCGACAAACAGCGAGAGAGCGCAAACGACAACACGAGTTGGAGAGAGCGAACGTAAGAGAGCAGAGCATAACAAATTGCGGGAGTTAAAAGCAGGTTGCAATCGAACTTGTTGCGTTGCCACCTTGCGTGATGCTCTGTCGCTCTGTCGCTCTGCCTCTTCTCTGTCTCGCTGCTGTCGCTGTTTGCTCTTTGTGCTCCCAATTACTTTTTGCATGCTACCTTTGGTGCCCCCACTTCACCTCACAACACGTTCGCATTGGTTTGATTTGGTCAGCAGCGAGACAACGACAGCGACAGTGGCAGAGGCAGAGGCCTCAGCAGAGGCAGCGCGTCATCGTTGTGTTGACGTATGCTTAATCCCTATAGCGGTTACCCCTCCCCACCCCATCCACCATGGTCGAGCGTGTGTGTGTGTTTTTGCCTCTGCCCAGCCAGGCCGTCACCGTTCGACCGCAAAGCGCTGGGGCCATGTTTTCACACAGAGCTTACACAGAGATAAGCGCAAGGCTTCGGAAGAGTGCGCTGGGTGGTGACGGGGGGACGGGGGGTGCGGTGGGTGTGCACATATCAAACCGCCATCGAGCAGCGACACGTTCGAAGCGTTCTCATTTTGCAAATTGACTTTAATCATTTTTGCTGTTGTTTCTGATGTTTTTCTTTTTTTTTGTGTTTTTTTTGCTTTTTTGGCTTTGTTTGCGTTTTTCTGTTTGGTTTTGCGAAAGGGGGGGGGCAGGGGGCAGCGGTGTCCTAATTAATTGTTGCTATATTATTATTTATACTTAAATGCTAATGCGACATGAGAGTTTGTTTTTGGGTAGAATTTCAAATGAAATTTAATTGATGGGCCATCAAAAATTATAAGAATTTCGATTTTTAAGGCAAAAATTATACAAAAATTCAGTTTTTATGACACAAATTATAAGAAATGTTTGATCTTTATGGCCGATCATGCATCAAAATGATCTCCAAAATAAATAAAAGTCAATAAAAATTAAATCTTAAATATGGGTTAATTAATTTTTGATTGAATATCCCAAACCAAATTCGGAATTGTTCTCTTTTCGCCCCTCGCTATGCCATCCAAAGGGTGTTGCTGTCAAAACTATTTAATCTAAATAACAGCAAAAACCGCAGCAACAGCAGCAGCAGCGGCAGCGGCAGCAGCGACGTCGCTGGCATCCCAAAAAGGGTGGCAGCGGGGGCAGCAACACAAAAGCGCACACCAACGCGTTCAAACAGCAACAATACAAGAGAGAACAAGAGACGCAACGGGTGAGAGCGAGACAGAGGTAGAAAAAGAAAGAAACAAAAGACAAGAGCGCAAACACCGCAAAATAATAAACCCGCTCGACAAGTCCAAATCACACTCATTAGCAAAAGCTCCCGCTGCCCACCCATCCTCTCCCCTCGGGCCGACAACAAACCAACCAAACGCGTCGTCGCCCCATAAACCAGAGTGACCCAAACCACACATATACATACATCCCCACTCATCCACACAGATGAACTCATACAAGCACACCCAACACACACACACAACAACACACACAAAGAGAGCGATATCTCAAATTGTTAAACGATGAGAACGAGATGAGAACCTAATAAGAAACCGAATACAAAGATAAACACAAGCGTAAACATTTAAGTAACAGAATTGGCTTTTTGTTATGCTCCCCGCCCCTCTCAACCGACGACACAAACACACACACACACACACACACACAGACAAACACTTACACCACTCTCTGAGAGAGAGAGATGGCATATGAGAGTGAGATATAAAGCCAGAAGAGAGCGGTAACAGAATTGAGCTCTTTGCAGCTCGGCCACACTTCTGCTAGCAGCACAGCCACACTGTTTGAGAGAGCTCCGACATCTTACGCTCTTTCTGGCTCTCTCTCTCTCTCTGTTTCTCTCTCGTTAAAGTAACGGCTCTCCAGCTTGTGAGTGTGCTTGCGTGTGTTGTCTCTGCAATTGTTTTTTCAGTGGGACAGATTGCCAATCCAATTGATTGTTGTTGCTGCTGCCGCTGCCGCTGCCGCTGCCGTCGCCGTTGCTGTTGATATGCCTCTGTTGCTGTCGCTCTGCTGCTGTCACTCTGCTGCTGCTGCTGCTGCTCTGTCGCTGTCGCTGCCTCTGCCTTCGCTTTATGCTTTTTTTTGTTGTGCCTTTTTTTTTCTGCCGGCGTTTCTGATGCTTCGGGGCACCGGGGATGCTCTCTCTCTGTCTCTCTCTCTCTCTCTCTCTCTCTCGCACGCTGTGATATGTAATGTGCCCTTCTGCTGCTGCCTCTGCTGCCGCTGCCTGTGTTGTTGTCGCCACAATATTTTCCGATTTCCATATGTTGGCGCTGTGCTTTTTCCTCTTTTTTGTTGTTGTTGTTGCAGGTTTTTCTTTTCTTTATCCCCCCCTCATTCCCTCCCTTCCATGTTTCATCTCCTTGCTGTTTCTTTGTTGTTGTTGCACCCAAAAGTTGTTAATATATTTGTAAAATGAAATTCATTTCGGAATTGCTGTTTGTTCTTCTGTGCCACACGACAACGCAACGCAACACAACGCGTTGGGTGTGTGTGTGTGTGTGGTGGGGGGTGGGGGTGATATGTGGGGTTGGGGCACGTAGCAGGGAGTACTTTGCATATGGGGGTAGCGTATGTATCGTGTCGCTGGGGTATGGGGGGCGGGAGTGATTGCAGGGCCAACCAATTTACACTGAATGAAAATTTTGATTTATAATTTCTGATAAAACAAGGGGTAGCTGAGGGCAGTAAAGGGTAGCCAGAGGGCAGGCCTGCCATGGGCTAAGGCATACTATTACAATTAGGAACACTACTTAAAAACTTTATCGAAATTTCCTAAAACTCCAAGAAAAAACCAAATCAAAATTTGTTCCTTAATCTGTGATTGAAATGGAGGCAAATATTTAACCCCAATTCTTTAACCCTTGCATTAATTAAAGCCCAATTTTTGGCCCCCGTTCAAATTTTGTTTCAAATCTTGAACCCTTGTTTGAAATCGGAGCCATTTTCAGACGCCATCTCCGAGGCGAACGTTTCGTTTTGGACTCCAGACCTCCCATAATCTGTTATGGATATCATAAGTAACGATAACATTAGCCCCCAAATAGACCCATTTCCCAGACAGAGAAACACACACACACACACATACACAAAGAAAGAGCGAGAGAATGAGAGAGTGGAGTAGGGGGGAGAGGGAAGCTGGAGGAAGAAGCACTTATGTGTGTGCTGCTCGACTTTTCAAAGCACAAAACCGCGCCAGGCTCCATTAAACACCCAAAGAGAGAGAAAAATAAAGAGTGGATGGAAGAGGTTGGTGGGGGGGTTTCTCGGAGGATGTGGCCAAGAGTGTTGCAAAGGGGGGTGGTGGCGATGGTGGTGATGTTGGTGTTGCTGGAGCAGTAAAGAGTGTTGCAAGAGGGGCGGGGGCTTGGCTTGGGTTTCGGGTCGCATAAAAGTGTCAAAACTTTCTGTTCAGTTTTCTGTTGTTTTTGTTGTAGACTTTTGTTGCATGTACCCACACACACACACACAAACACACACACAAACACACACACACACACCACACAGGGAACAAAACAAAGAATGAGTGAGAGAGAGAGAGGGAGGGAGACGGCGAGAGAAAAGCATAAGCTTCTTTTTTTTGCCATGTTCTACGTGAGTTAGAAAGAGTGCTTGATTTTGAAAGGCACAGAGAGAGAGAGAGGAGAGAGAGGCAAGCTGGGGGAACGAGTGGGTGGGTGGGTTGGTGTGTGGGTGATGGAGAGAGGCTGTGTGGCAGTGCGGCAGAGAGAGACCATTTCAGGATGCTGGGAAATACCATTTCGTGTTGCTCTCAAATGCTGAGCGCCCGTTCAAAACACAAACGGAATGATAATGATGTGCGTTAAAAAGTACACACAAGGATGCAAAAAGGATAAGGAAAGGAGAGGGAATGGTAGTGGGAGTGGGAATGGGAGTGAGAGACTGGCGAGAACGGAGTAAGGAGAATCAATGATAGAGGGGAACGGAGAGGCAACAAACATGGCGCCCAAGTCAAACAAGTGTCTCTAGTGGAGCAGCTATGTATGTATGTTGCATGTATGTATGTACTCTCTTCATGCCACACACCACACTCCTCCTGTGAGGATACCCTCATTATGTTTCCTCCCACCCGACCTCCTGCCCCCACCCACAACTCCTAGCCTACATTTTTATTTATAACCGTATGCGTGCGCGTGTGTGTTTGTGTGTGTGTTTGTGTGCGCTCGAAGGATATACACGGGAAATGCCTTAACACAATTACAATAAGTTTCGACATGAAAAGTGGAACAATAAACCAAACACAAAACCAAACCAAACCAAACTGAAGCGAACCGAAAAACTGAACGAAAAAGAGAGCAAAACAGAGGCCCCCCCATACGAAATGAAATGAAATGAATGGTGGATGAAGTAAGGGGAAGTAAGGGGCGGTAAGGGGAGGGAATGGGAGGCTAGTGGTACTGGTAGTGGTAGGGAGGACGCACGTTCGACACCACAGGAGGCGGCGGCAAATGGCGGTTTGTACGCTTCCTCTTTTGTGCCTTATGCCTCACGCGCTGCTCAACTTCCGCTTCGATTTGCACATGTGTGTGCGCGTATGTGTGTGTGTGGCAGAGTGCTACATGTGTGTGTGTGTGTGTGTGCTTGGGTGTGTGAAATGAAGCGACAGCCGTCGGCAAATGTTTCCACAAAACAACAACAAGAAAAGGCGAAAACATTTATTAAATGAAATTACAGCAACAGCAACAACATCCAGAAGCGGCAGCTAGCAGTGGCAAGCAGCAGTGGCAAGCAGCAGTGGCAAGCAGCAGCAGCAAAAGTGCTGCGAATGGAAACAGGAACAGGAATGAAGGAAACTATTGAATGCGCTACACGATAAGAAATTGTAGAGCTTCCAGCAAACAGAAAATATCCTTTCGGGGATGGACTTTGCTCTCTCCTCGGAGGCTGCGATGGATACGAAACTAAAGCATTTCGGGGCTTCTTTGGGTACAAGCAGGTAAAGTGTAAAGGTAAAGCAGGTGAACAGGTAAATACTTTCACTGTTATTTGGTATTTTTCAGTATTTTTAGTCATTTTTAGTATTTAATTAGTGGTATTTTTTGTAC
This sequence comes from Drosophila azteca, assembly GCA_005876895.1. Classification (NCBI taxonomy): domain Eukaryota; kingdom Metazoa; phylum Arthropoda; class Insecta; order Diptera; family Drosophilidae; genus Drosophila; species Drosophila azteca. The sequence goes on from VCKU01000011.1 coordinate 6,457,400, forward strand.
TTTCCGGTATTTTAGCATTATTTCATATTTTTATTGTTTTAAAACTGAAAATGTAGTATATAAAGTTTGAAATTGTATATATTTTTTCAAAAAAATATTTTATGTATTAATGGTATTTTGCTATATGCGAAACATTCAGTTGGTACTTTATATATAACTATAACTATAACTTAGTATTTAATTGTTCAGTATTTTTTTTCAGTATTTTGTAGTCCACTGACAACCTTTGTGCTCTAACAATTGAAGGGAACGGTAGAGCAGGAAATCGTAGAGCAATCGTAGCTTGAAGCACTCGCAGTGGTGTCCCAGGCACGCAACCACACAGGGCCCCCCCCTCAAACCCCCTGGTACCCATAGGAACCCTACCCACTCATCAGACCCCGGCCATGGCACTCTTTAAACCGCTCTTCCCCCCCTCGCCCCACCGCCGTCACTCAGGCCTTCATCCTTCATGCTTGCTGTTATTAATTTAGGTTAGTGACTTAAGTTTAGCATTTGCAGCAATTAACTTAATTAGAAATGCATTTTGTGGTTTGAGACACCGAAGGAGTCGCCGCCGCGCAGGCAAATGCCACCAGGAACGAATGAATGAATCAATGAGTGTGTGTGTGTGTGTGTGTGCATGAGTGTGAATGTCTAGTTGTGTGTGTGGGGTAGAGTGGGGAGAACCATAAAACATTTTGGGGGGGTTGTCATTTGGCCACTTCATTGAATGACGAAGGGAATGGTACGGGTACGGGTATGGGGTATGGGTAATATTGTACTTCATTCATTCATGGCTGCGGTGTGAGTGAGTGAGTGTGAATACAAATGCGAGTGCCTTGAATGAGTGCTCGGCCATAAACCATTATGTCAGACATATATTTATTGAAAAAAGAGAGAGAGCCTCCAATACACGATACGATACGATACTCTTCGATTAAGTAAATGCGTATTATTTTTGCTCTACTTTTATTTCCCTCCTCCCCCTACCCTCCTACCCACTACTCTTGGACAACATTGCGTATACGTCATGTGGTTGAACGGAAGTGGAAGTCGCCTTGGCGGCAGGGAAGGGCAGGCCAGCAAGGGGTGGCAGGGGTTCGATGTGCGACACATGGCCATTGTAGCGGGTGTAAATGCGTTTGAGCATCCAAGCGAAAACTAATCCAAATCAAGCGAAACAAAATACCAAAAAAAACTAATAAAAACAAAAAAAAAACGTTGCCAAAAACAAACAAAATTTCAATCCGGTTTCCCTGGCATGTTTTTGTTTTCATTTTTTTTTTTGTGAATTTTAGAGCGTCCCACGCATGATCCATCGCCCGTTGCCGTTGCCGTTGCCCGTTGCGGCAGCCGTGGCCCGAGTCCCTCTCTTGCCACCGAGCCCCATCCATCACTGGTGGCAACACGTTTTCGCGTTTCAACTTGTCAAAGACTTTTTCGATATCATATCTCTCTCCCTCCCTCTCCCTCTTCCTCTTTTTTTTTTTTTGTTTTGTTTTTTATTTGCGTTTTCTGCCTTCCTTCGCATATTTTATGCGGTCTCTCTCGCGCGCCGAACAAAAGAAAAACAGAAACAGAAATACGATTAACAAAAAATTAGCAATATCTTTGGCATAAAATCTTATAAATCGAATTTTTTGAGTGCGAACACAATCCGTTATGTAATCGGTATTTTGATGGAAGAAACTATTTTCGGGGGATGAATGAGCAAATGGAGGAGAATAATGAATGCAAAATTGGGAGAATATAGAGAAATATGTGAATACATATATGTACATATATGCATCTATCGAAGGAATAGTTTGGGGTTTACTCTCCGTAAACAGAAATTTGATATGACTTATGAGAATGCTATATCTATACTTATCCTCTTATACGTTAGGAGAGATATTTCTGTATTTATTTCTTTATTGATGGTATTTTTGAGGTATTTATTTGAAATTTTTTATGTAGTTTTATGATATTTCTAAAGGTAATTTTTTGGTATTTAGGTGGTTTACAGATTTGGTAATTTTTGGATATTTATGGAATAATTTGTGGAAATATTTATAGTACTTTTAAGGTAATAAAATACAATATATTTCAAGATATACATTCATGCCCTACCAATAGGTTATAATGGATCTCTGATACTGTTTCTTTGCAGCAAATTCCATTCAAAAAAGATTATAACATTAAGGAACTTGGTTTGGATATGAAGTAATATGCATAGTTCTTCTAAACTTGAATGTCTCCATGATCAACCAAAGAAAAGGGTCATCAATATTTCATAAAGTTATTCAAAGTTGCCCCGTAAGATGGTACATATATATATCTCCATTGATTGAACGTATTGTTACGCTTTCACTCAAAGTATTCATTACAGAGCAACAAATGTATCCACGAGGCATTCGAAGAGCACTCTTGAGCGAGCTTCTTCATCTGTTAATTGTCTTCAGGGACTGGGTCACACATCCAAATCCACAGACAGCCATAGACATAGCCATAGACATAGCCATAGACAGCCATAGAGCCCTGAAGCCCCGTGAAGAGACTTTGAATAAAAGTCAAGTGGTCGCACCAAACAATAGAGAAAAAAGATACGGATACAGATACAGATATAGATACTCCCCCGCAGAGATACACATAGACAGAACGGGGGCTCCGTCTGGCTGTCTGCCTGTCTGCTGTTGTAGGTGTCTCTCGAACAAATTAGCATAACTTGTCATAAGTTTGAAAAATCTCATTAGGCTAAAGATTTGGCTTATTGTTGTTTTTTGTTTTGGCAGCCAGGCAGCAGCAGCAGAAGATTCGAAGGCTGATCACCACCAGAGAGCAGCAGCAGCAACAGTCGATCATTAGGAAATTAACATTTATTTCTTACGCTTATTGGAATTCCCTTCACTTTAAAGCAATTCATTTGCATAACTAAACAGAGATCCATTTCATTTCGCAGCCGTTTTTACAGCCACCGCCGTCGCCGACGCCGCCCCCCCAAACCCATTTCTGATTTGGATCTAAGAAAAGCCGCAAAGTGGGGAAGCTACCCCTGCTACTACAGCCTGCCTGCCCTTTGCGGCCCCCTCTTGGCCCTTCCCTTTTTTGAGGTCTATAAAACCCTAATGATATCGATTAATTTGCATTTCCCTTTACAGCATCCGCGTGGCAAGAAGAACTTTTCCGTCCGTTGTAATTAAAACGCCAAAAGGTGCCACACCCAAAGGCCGTGCTCCATTATCCCACCTCCATGCAGCTCCTCCCTTCGATATTTTATATACTTGAAGCAGGACTCAAGGATGGAAATGTTTTAATGTCTGGCAAAAGTTGAGAAAAACTGAGAAGCAGCAGCAGCAGCAGTAGCAGTGGCAGCAGCAGTGGCAGCCGTAGCAAGAGGTGGAGGGGTAAACAGTAAGAAAATCTGTAGCAAGATGGGTGGGAGAGAGAAAGGGGGGGGCGAAACAGAAAGGAAAGTCAATGCCTAAAGACGAGGACAAAGTTTTATGGAGCTCCAAAAGTAATAGGCAAAGACGATGAGTGGCGGAAGGAGAGAGAGATTCCTAAGAGCTGCCTCTCAGAGGAGCAGCGGACAGCGGGGAGGAGTGCTGCCGCCTCTCTGAGATTGGGTGCTTGCTCTTGGGGTGGCGGAACACCGCCACAGCAGCAGCGGCAGCAGAAGCGGCAGCAGCGGCAGTCGTAAGTAGCATTTAACAGCCAACTTATGGCCAATGAAGGGAGGAACAGCAGCAGCAGCAGAAGGACGAACCAGTCGCAGGATGAGCAAAATGAACAGAATCATGAGCAGAATCGGGAAAAAAAGAGGCTAAGTCATCAAGTCAGCCATGAAACCCCAATGAAAAAAGTTCTAAATATTACTCCAGAAAGCACACCCTACCTACCCTATCCTCCCACCCCCTACTTCTCACTTTAGGGGGAGAGAAAATGGAGAGAGAGAGAGAGAGTGTGGAAAATATCATTCAAATCCGATTTGCATACAGAAACCAAATGTTGATCATTGAAGGAAATGAATTTCTTGAGATTTTATAAGCCGCAAATGAACATAGAGAAACAAGGAGAGAGGAGAGGATAGGATAGGATATAAATGGATATATAGCTCCTCGACTCTTTCTCTCTCTCTCTCACTCACTTTCTCGCTCTTCTCGTTTTTCGGTCTTCTCGTCTTTTCTCAAGGAAACATGAAAATTTCATTTAGTTTCTTATTTCTGGCAAGCGCCGAAAAAGTTTTTTGCCTCCTTTTGAGAATTTGTCTGGCTTTTCTTTATTCATTTTCTTATATTTTGCTTTTGCTTTTCCACATAGCACCCCACCTCGTACGCCACCCCTCCCGACCAGGCACCCACCCCCGCCCCCAGTTGGTCCATTGGCAGGGCATTGCAATCTGCAGAAAAACTTTGTCTGCATTTTTGGGCTCCTTTTTCTTTCTGTCTTGCAAGAAGAAGGCAAAAGTTTTTCCTTTGCTTTTTGTCATATTAACAGCAGTGGCAGTGGAAGAGAAGCTTCACAGAGCAAGAGAGAGGGAGGGGTACGGGGGTTTGTGTGGGTAAAAGGTTTAAGAGTTTGGTTATCAGACAGTGTATATGGTAGAAGGTTTGCAAATATAATTTCTAGCTTTCTTTCTCTCACTCTCTGCTTTGGCTTTGGCTTCTGCTTCTGCTTTTGCCCCAGAAGTTTTTTGTTCGTCCAACAATTTTCCCTTGAACCCTGACTTCATCATCGGCTTTTGGTCACTTTGTGCCTGATATACGAGACGCTATATATAATATCTTAAGCATCGATGTCTGCACATACATACATACATGTGTACATATATAGATACATAGATAGAAAGATATTGTGTCCTCACACATAAGGAAGCCCCAAAGCCACAGGAATCGTAAAGAAAGAAATCGCTCAGCAATCACAAAGGACGACAGAGGACGAGAAGGAGGGCAGGATGGATGGAAGGAGAAGAAAAGTAGATGAAAGAATGAAACATTCCAAGCGATTCAATATGTGGCATAGGTAATGCCATCAAACTATGAAAATACACTTAAAAAAAACAAAAGGTGCAGGGTTATAGAGAAGCAAATGACTCATTCTACGAGTGGGAGTTACATATGATGAAATGTATCTTCCGTTAGCTAAGCACTCGGAATCTTTAATTCAGGATCTTCTTGTCCTTATCGATCCTACTCATAATTGCCTTCACTTTGCTCAACCTGCGACTGGTTCGTCGGCTGTTCCTGCTCCTAACATCATATATAATCATGTATAATCTGTTTATTCCAGTACGATCTCTCTTTAAGAGTATCCCCCAATCACTGTCATTTATATCTAGAATTCTTTGTGTTTTTTTTTCCGACTCCTTTCCTGCAACATCCTTGCCTGAGTGCATTGGCGTCTGTTGTCCTTGCCAGCAGCAGCAGCAGCACATACATTTCGCTTCTACAAAGAGGGGAGAGTCCTGCTCGTACTCCTCACGTCGACTAAGTAGAAGAGTGCATTGGCAGTGCATCCTCCCGTTTTGGCTTCTTTTGCACCCAATTTCTCCTGCTGCTTGCACTCCCACATTGCCGCTGCTGCCTATCTCCTGCTCTTATCCGCTCTTTCTTTACTTACATACATATGTACATACATACATATATATATAATTTTCCCCATTTTCTTGTTGCTTTTCTTCTTCTGGTGGCATGTGAATGTACTTGAAGCGTTTCCGGTGCACATTACAGCACACAGAAAAGAACAGAAAAGAAAAGTAAAGGCAAAAAAAAGAGAGAACCAACGACGACGACGACGACGACAACATCTCAGGGCATTGTTGGCATGCAACGTCCCTCTCGCCCGCCATGACCTCAAACCCAACCGCCCCCCCGTGCACGTCCTCGTCTTACAGAAGGAGAGTCAACTTTTTCCTGCACTTTTCTTCACTCTATTCCACAGGCAAAAGGAGATGGGAAAAGAGACCGGGAGCGGCAGCTGGAGCTGGAGGAAAAATTATCAATTTAATTTTGTAACTCAACTTCCGCTCTCGTTGGCTTGGCTTGGCTTCACACCCCCTCCCATCACATTTTCGCCCACCCACAGAAGAGTCCTCCCAGTTCTCAAACTCTGGCACACCACCACCCCCTCCCCTACTCTGTTCACTTAGTTGAACTGCTTTTCACAGCCACCCCATCCCATCCCACCCGACCCCACCCCTTCTACTCCTCTGCACACACACACACACACCCACACACACAACATTTTCTCATAATACTTTTTTACTCGCTCGCTTTTTTCCGCCTTGCACACTGTTGACACTGCACAACCCCCACCCCCACCTCCACCTCCAACCCAACCTCTTGTGGGTTGCATAAGCCAGAAGTAGGAGTGTTTTTCCTGCCGCGCTGCCAACTTGTTTGCTAAATATCCCAGCAAAAGTGCAGGCACCAGTCGTATACGCAATATGCGCGCAAATTACGTCGCCTTTTCACATTTTCTCTACATTTTTTTTGTATATTTTGTTTCTTTATTTCTTTATTTATAAAATATACGCAGAATATACTAGGTATATATATATGTACATATGTATATTTCCATGAAAAGGGAGAAGTTTTTGTGAAAAATTCATGGCATTTCATGGCGAAATAATGGCATAAGTTGGCAGCTCCTTTTCCCACTCCTCTTTTACACTTTTCCCACTTTATCTCTCGTCTTTTTCTAGCATTTTATGATCTTCCAAAGAGTTATGGCCTGCTGGCCTTCTCTCTATCTCTTTATATTCAAGAGAAAACTTCCTCTTCGGTTTAATGATAGTTATGCTGATGCTCATGCTTATGGTTACGTTTATGCACACATTTCCCTCAAGTTGGCAGCTCTTAAAACGTAAAAGTATCTTCACCGTAAGTTGGCAGCTCTTAAAAGAGATTCCCTTTAAAATTGAGAGTTTACTTTACCCACTTAAATGGAGGACAGAAAGTAGTAAACTTTTATCAACATTTTGGAAAATGTTTTTCGGCCCAAGTTGGCAGCCCTGTAACAGTGGCCTCTCCAGCTCTGTGCCCTCGTTTTTCCCTTTTTTCCCTTTAATTTCCTACGATTTTATCACCTTTTCTCGAGGGTTTTTCATTTCTCATTGATGGCTGCAAAAATGTTGAACTGCTGTGCAATTTTTTTGTTTCTGTTTTTGTTTTCCTTTTTTTTTTTGGTAACGTTTCACCATTTTCTAGTTTCGCTTTTGGCCAATTTTCCATTTTCCATTTTCCCTTTACCCCATTTTGCTATTGTAGTTGCTGTTGTTGCTATTGTTATTGTTTTTTGGCTTCGTTTTACGCGTTGGACAGGTGGCATGGCTGGTGGATGGTGTTTGGTGGCAGAGACAGGGGGGGCAGGGGCAGAGGCAGAGGCAGAGGCAGGGAACCGCAGGAGCAACAACACGCAACGCAGGATTTTCGCAAAACCCACAGCATAAAACATCAGTTATCCCCCATCCCCCGAAGGATCCGCTGCTTCCACTGTTCTGCCTCTCACTTGGGGATTGCCCTGAACAAACGCTGTTCGTCCTCGTCCTCTCTCTCTCTCTCTCTCTCTCTTGCTCTCTCTCTCTTTTGTTGCTCCTTTTCTTGCCCCACCCTGCCCGCTGCTGCCGCTCCTCTCTCTCTCTCTCGTTCTTTCTACTTTACGAGCTCTGAATACAAAATGGGTTTTCTGTTGGGTCCTCTCCTACCTCCCATCCCACTCTTCCCTCCATTCGCCTCCACTCCTCTGCCGGAGCACAGCAACGAGTGTGGAATGGAAGCTTGCCGCGTGAAATTGCCACTTGCTGCCACACGCTTCTCGCCTGTTCCACTTGGCCTCCGTCCATGTCCATGGCATCGATGTCAACGGCGGCGGATTGGCAGCAGCAGCAGCACCAGCAGCAGCAGCCCCTAAGCCCCCACCTACTCACCACCCCCTCCGCATAAAGTTTATTTCATTTTCGCGCACATTGCGTTCCCGTTGTCACAGCCTTCCTGCCCCTACCGGGCCCCCCCCCCTTGGGCTCCCGAGGAAAACAAAAGTGAGCGAAATGGCAGCGTCATCGTCAACGCAGGGCGAAAGAGGGGCAGCCAAAAAGGAGGAGGAACAGGAGCAGGAGCAGGAGCAGGCTGAAGAGTGGAAGAAAGGGGAGAAGGAAGAGATGATGGCATGGGAGGAGCCTGAAGAGTAGGAGAACGAGAAGTAGGAGGTGCTGAAGAGTAGCTTCTAGATGTAGCTGCCGGAACAGAAGAATGAATGAAGAGTGGAAAGAGAAGCGAGAAAGGAATGGGGGCTCTGTAGGGAGCATATAAAAAGAGAAAGAGAGAGAGAGAGAGGAAACCCGAAAATCATTTTCACCAGAAAAACTGTTGCGGGGGGTTAGGGGAGTCAGGCGGACGGGCGGACGGGCAGGAGTCATCTGATACGAGTCGAGAGGTAAGAATCAGGCAGCAGCAGAGTAGGCGACTCTGGCCATATTTGTGGGCGTGGCGGGAAATGCGTTTTTGTAGCATACTTTTATGGGCAAACAAAAGAGAGAAATGATCGTATGTACGTGCATACCTCCCTCTCTCCCCTTAAGCCATACACAAAAACAAACCACAAAAACTAAAGAGAGAGAGTGAACAAAAGTAAGAAACAAAGGAAAGATGAAAGGAAGACGAGGCAAAGAGGACAAACGAAAAAAGAAGAGAAAAGTCTGAGAAGAAGATTGAGTGCAGGGGGCGATGCAGGGGAAATGCAAACAAAGAGTAGAGAAAAATCTAAAGCAGAACAAAAACACACATAAAAAGACGACAAACAGACGCCACAAACAGAGGCGGACAGAGGCGATAGATAGCAAGCAAGACAGAGAGAAGAACGGAGAGGAGAGGAGCCCAAAGAAGAGAACGAAGAGCAGCAGCAACAAGAGCAGAGCTTCAAGGAAGAGGGGCAGCAGCAGAACGCAATCAACGCACCAAAAAAAAAAAGCAGCAATAATAATGAAGGAAAAGCAAAGCCAAAAAAGTGGCATGGAATGCAAAATAAGTGCGAGGCAAATCATAAAATAAGTAGTTCGGAGGCGTACAAAAGCGACTACAAAGATACCCCGTAGAAAACATAAATAACCAAATGAAGGGAAGGTACAAGAAGAGGCTGCAGGGGAAAGAAAGTCGAGTAGAAAAGTGGAGCCGCATCTCGTTCGAGCGATCGCTGAAAGAATAATTTGTATCCTTTGAAATGATCTCCACTTTTACAGGACTCCTCTTGGTATTCAATCAGTTATCCCATTCCATGGAACTCCTTCTGCTCGTAGCTCATGCCCTATTTTTGCTATCCCCATTCTCTGCTTCGTTCACCAACAAAAAAAAAACTGTCATATTCCATCTATCGCTAGCTAGTCGCCACCTTGCTACATATTTTTCTTATCCCCCTCCCGCCATTTCCTCATTTTTCAACCCCCCCTTCATTATTCTCCTACCTTTCTTCCGCATTCTCTTGCCCACTACCCATCATTCTCCCCCCTCCTCCTCCTCCTCCTTCTTCACTCATTTTCTGCCCTTCGAAGGAAAACAACGCCAAAAGAACCTGAAGAAGTGCGCGGATCTCTGTTGAAGAAGCGAGAACAAAAAACCATAAGCATAAATGCAGAAGAAGAGGAAGTGCAGGATAGTAGAGTGAGGGGCATAGGGGAAAAGGCAGAGGGGAGAAGGCAGAGGGGGGAAGAAAGGCAGCGGCGGAGAAGAGACTTCAGATGGCTAGAGAATCCCCAAAAGCAACAGAAAACGGCATTTCCCTTTGAGAGAGAGATACACCGATAGAAACAGCAAGAGAGCAAGAGCGAGAGAGAGAGAGAGAAAGAGACAGCATAAAATGTTGATTTTTGTTGCTGTTGTTGCTCTGTGTGTGTGTGTATGTGTGTGTGTGTGTGTCTTTGTGTGCCACACTGGGGCATTATAACGTTATCCTTCTGGTTATGTTTCCGCTTGCCAGTCACAAGCCCCCAGCGCGCGATGACACGATGCCAGGGGGGGAGGAGCGGCGGTGCGGTAGTGCGGTGGGTAGGGGCATGTGGCAGCCAGCAACAATGGCTGACTGACTGACTGCCAAGAGACACAAACACACACACACACATACACATAGACAGATACACACAGAGATACACACTCATACATATCCAAGTGGCAGCAAAAGTTCGCTCTTTATTTTTATAGCCAAAAGCAGGCAACAGGAGGAGACGCCACTGGGTGGCATGCCATGGGAAAGCGTGGCACGAGTGCAACTTATTTTTATGAGCCTCACACACACACACAGACACACACACACACAGCCTGATACACAGATACACTCGTAGATAGACAGCATCGACTGCCGTTGGATGCTGCCTCTGCCTCTGCTTCTGCTGCTGCTGCTGCTGTGGCAGTGGCAAGCTCATAAAATTTATAACACAACGTCCTTGCCACTGCCTCCTTTTGCCTTTCCTTCTGCGGCTTTGCCGCATACCGCCTCACCCCGCCCCCTCTGCCTCCTCTCTGACTTATGTTTGAGTTTCCCTCTTGTATCTGTATCTGTATCTAAATGTGTGTGCTGCTGTGTGTGTGTGTGTGTGTGTGTATGTATGTGTTTGTGTGTTTGTGTCTGCTGGCGGCTTCGTTTGCTTTTTCATAGCATTTTATGCTTTTTGTGTTGTGGCTCTATCTCTCTCTCTTTCTCTCTGTCTCTTGTTAGAGAAAGATTTGCCCCCGAAAAATGTCTTGGCAAAAGAGAGAGTGAGAGAGAGAGGGAGGGAGAAGCAGGCGGTAGGCGGTAGGCGGCAGAGGAGCCAGTGGCTGAGGCTGGGGCAGAGCAGGGTACAGAGCAGGAAGTGTGGCAGGAGGTGGCTCGGTGGGGCACAAAGAATGCCGCCCACTTAAACGCTAAGTGGTGCAACTTTTACACACAACTAGAGGGAGGGCTGATGGTGGAGTGGGTGGTGCGGTGCGGTGTGGCATGAAAGATGTAAAAGACAGAGAACGACGTGTGCTGGGCAGGCGGTGGGGTGTGTGAGGGGATAAAAGTTACTGTGGCACCTGTCATGTGATGTGGCAGATACATATACATATGCAGGATCCTTAATAATGCAGATACTGGATACATTCATACATATGTATATATATAGAGATAGAGATACATCTATGTACATATATGTATCTGTATCTGCATCTGTAGATGTCGGCAAAAAGCCAAAAGTGGCATACAAAAAGTTCGCTCGCTCTAAGGAGAGAATCGTTTCATTCTTTTGCATCCCACACTAAGCCCCCTCCTGTCATTCGCTTCGGTTTGCCTCCTTTTCCGGTTTATCCTTTATCATTTCCTTCATTCCTTCTGCAGCCATTCGTTCTCATCCCCCTTGGCCCATCCCCTCGATGCCCATTTTCCTGCTGTCATTTCCATCCCATAATCATCCGCAAAACTCAAACTCAAACTCAATTTTTTGAAACTGTTTTGAAGCCTCTCGTGTATGACATGATATTTCCAGCCCAAACCCACACCCGCCCACACACACACTTCACCCCAGAGACACACACGCATATCCCTTAAACACACACACGTATACATGGCATATCCTTTGGGGCATCCCAAAAACACACACAAACACACACACATTTACACACACAGAGTAATTTTTTTTGTGTTCTTTTTGTTAAAAGAAAAAGTTAAAAATTTTTGCTTACAAAATGCCAGGCGAACAGAAAACCGAAACAAGCTAAAGATAAACGAGAAATGCAAAACTCATGCAAAAAAGGGACGAGCGAGAGAGAGAGAGAGAGAGACAGAGAGAGTGAGTAAGAGAGGGACACATTGCAGGTCATACTCGCACATACACATATCCCATCAGCATCATCATCATCAGCATCAGCATCGTCCTGCCGTCCATCCCCCGACCCACAGGAGTATTTTGTGTGTTGCAAGCATTTCCATGGGACAAAATTCGTTTTGGGGCAACATCGAATCAACGAAGCAGTGTGGCATATACTTTCTAGCATGGCCAAAATGCTGGCCATTTATTTGGAAATTTAAGTGAAATTTTCGTTTTGAAAATTAATAAAGACAACAGAAGAAGAGCACAGAGATCGAAACGGCAAACAGTAAATATTTACTATTCGAAGGGGCATGCCACATGAATTGTCGCAGAGACCGAAGCGTAGAATGGGGAGTTGCAAGTGCCGGGGGGTTGTGGCAGGATCAACATTTACATATAGCCAAAGAGTCGACACTTTTGCCAAAATCCAAGAAGAAAAAAAAGAACAATTGGAAAAAGATGCGACAGCAAAGGATATGCCCCACACACACACACGCACACACACTCACACTTATACGGATGGCTACAAATTGTAACTGTTTCTGCCTCTGCCACATGTGTGCCCCCAATTGTCTCTCTCTCTGCTCTGCTCTGCCGTCGAAAAAAAGGAAAACTTTTGAGGCAGACAATGTGTCCATAGCTCTCTTCCTTCCTACATTTTCTCTCTCTCTTTCTATCTCTCTTCTCTGTTGCAAGCCTGCCTGCTCCTTCTGCCTTCTGCCTTCCGCCGTCTGCCGCCTGCCACTGTTGCAACCATCTCTTCATCTGCATCTCCGCCTATGTATGTGCATGTGTTTGCATAAATAGACAATGAGGCAAACAGCTTGCGCACTGAATGATAACGTTGCAACGACGAGGCAGCGTGAACGTAGATGCTTCATTCAGTGCCAGGCACACACACACACACTGCCAGAGGGTCTCCTTTCCATCAGCCCACCCCCACCTCCTTTTTGAATAGCAAAGACAAGGCTAAAGATTGGCTAACGGAACGACAACGATTATCGAATGCCCTGCCCACTTTTCACTTCACTTTTCCCGCATTTCCACACACAGCAGGAATATTTCCCTGGTAATATTTTAACAACAATAATTGTGTAATAATATTTATAATATGGAACATCGATTGGTGGTGGCAAGCAGATCCTTGGCTGTCGCTTCAACGGCCTTCGCACACAACGTGGCGTATGCGTAATAATTAATACGCTTGAATTCATTACTTGAGAGAGCGAGCGAGCGAGCAGATTTTCCATGCCACAGCGACAAAAACGGAGCGACTGTCTGTGTGTGGGTTCGTATGCCTGTGTATCTGTGTGCGCGTGTGTGTGTGTGGGTGTAAGGGTGATGGAATAAATTACATTTATAATTATTAAAGTGATTTTGGAAACGTTTTGGAATTATGGAAATGTTTTTTGGGCACAAAAGAAAATTTTCTGTTTTTCTTCAGGGAAACGTTTTCCAACACCTTTAAGTGTTATTAAATCGTAATAATGTCCACCAATCTTTAGTGTTGGTAAATGGTAATACAATTATTGTAAAAATGAAGCTGCAACTCGGCCACGAAAGAACAACCTTTCGTTCCGTTACTCCTCAATTCGATTGGGATATAGAATAGAGATATAGAATTGTTTCAGCGATCGGTAGCTAAAGATTTCAAAGAACATGTCCTTCCATGTCCGTTAACTAGTCAGGCCTTTCCTCGAGATAGTTTTCATCCCAAAACGGAACATGGTTGTTCGTTCTTTTCGGGTGTATCTGATCGCTTTTCTCATGTTTCCTGGGCGCTGGAATCAGCATTTTCTATAATTGGGAAAACCTGTCACTCATTAGCCCTCGTCCTTGTTCCTCTGCTGCTCCTTAACCCTTGCTGCGGGCTCCTTCCCTTAACCCTGTTGAGCCTGTCGCTTCTTTCAGTTCAAAGTGGAGGGTGGAGGGCGGAGGGCAGAGGAGGGGGAGGGCGTTTTGCAATGAAATTATTATTTAAATGAAAACAGCAACAGAACAAAATGAAACGTGGGGCGGTGTTGCCCCAACGAATGCGATGACAACAATTACAATAACAACTAAATGTCACAAGGGGTGGATGGAGGTGGGAGGATGGAGGGTGTGGTGTGGTGTGTGGGGCAAGGACGACACAGCATGACAATGGAAGGAGCAGGCGACAGCAGCGGCAGGCGGCAGGCGGCAGCAGCAGCAGCAGGAGTCGGAGACGAAGGAGGACACACAGAGCGGAAAACAAAACAGCGAAAATGTTAATAATTACATAAATAACAAAAACAAGGATGAGGGGGGAAAAAGCAGAGAGAGAGAGAGAGATAGAGAGATTTGGAATGTGGGGTGGGGGTAAAATGGGGAACGGCTCTTTTATGTACCTAAAAACAGGGTATATCGCAATGGCAAGGTAAGGGCGGAATGAATGCAAAGAAGATTGGTACTCACTGCCTTACCTTCCATTTAATATACCTTGCATATAAATGAAGAGGAGGAGTGGGAGGTGGGTGGTGGGAGGTGGGTGGTGGGAGGTGGCGCTGTGGGGAAAAGAGCGAGAATTATGCTCCGTTTTTTGTCATTGTTTCGTGGCGGCGGCAGCACAGGGAGCGGGAACGGCAGCGGAGCGGTGGTAGCGCCAAAAGTGACAGCGAACAATATGTAATTATGTCCCCCTCCCACCCCACAAACACACACACACACTTACGTAAACAGTGCATACATACAGATATGTACCAAAGGGTAGGGAAGAGCGAAGAAGAGCGAAAGAAATATGGCAAAAGGATGCAAAAACGTTGGCAATTTGTGTCGCGCCAAAGAAGAAAGAGTAGCAGAAGCATCAGGGAGGGAGTGGAGCAAAAAGGGAAGCAGAAAAAGACAGAGAGCACATAGCAAAGTAGAAGGAGGCGCAAAGGGGTCTATCCAGAGGGTTGTAGAGCGAAAAGAGGGGTAGGCTGGGTGGGGCTGGGGTAGGCGCCATTGTCAAAAGTGGAAAAGTGGAAACGGGTTGGCAGACCCTTAAATGTGTAAAAGGCAATATAGACCCCAGCAGAAAGGCACACACACACACCGACACACACATACCCACCCACCCATAGAGGAAAAGGTAAACTGCGTGCGACTTTTATTGCTCCAGGGAGTCGCAGTGTACCAGAGCCCGGGGAATGAGTGCGAAAAACTGTCGGTTTGGGGAAGGGGGAGTCGGGGTGGCGTGGGGCGTGGGGCGGGCAAGGGATTGCCGACAGGTGGCGTGCATATGCTGACAGCACAAAAACAAAAATTCGAATGTGTGAGGGCCGATCGATCGGGCAGGCTTTTTGCAGGAGAAAAGGGAGTTATAATTATTCAATTAAGACTTTGAACACCACCAAAAGTTGGATCACACAGGATACAGGGTATGCAACACGTCGAACATGAATAGGAAAAGCATGCCACACAACGGCAGAGTAACGGCCGAATCTTTGCGAATACAAACTTTGAATCAGCTGTGGCGAAAGGAACCCCCACCAATCACCAAAGATATCGTTTTGTCACCCTTGGTCACCATAAGGTCTTATGCTATCTCTGTCAAACAGCGTATACTGGACTTGAAGTGTAGTGGAGGAATGCACATTAGCAGCAGCATTACCAGAGCTGGGTACTGCCCCATAATAAGCCCTAAAAGAACGTTTGTAAGTGGTTGTCCAGCAACCAGCAACTTTTCAGAGAGCGATACGCGTGTCGCTCGCTCGAAAACTCTTTTAAATAATAGAGAGATGTCTAATACGAGCCTGTCGTCCAGAGGGCAGTTCAATGTCGAATTGCAGGCTAAAATTGGATTTCAGCTTAAAAATTTCAACATTTTCGGTTGGGCGGTAGGAGGGAACGCAGCTTCTTGCCTTCTGCTGGTGTCGCTTGGGCCACTTGATGGTGCAGTCATTGCAAATCAGCGTCCTATAAAGAAGCGCCCACTGACCGAAGGATAAGGAAATAGTGGCGTTACTTTAGAGCTTCAGCGAACAATGAAATATTCGAGAACTTGAGAGCTAATTGCTCTGGAAAGAAAGGAAAGAATTCGTTCTAATATTAGGGGTGTGTGGCAGTGTTTTTGGTTCGATTAAGAGGGGTACAAAGGTGGGACATTGACATTTCTTTCCTCATAGACCTGCAGCAAATATTCCATTTCCTTTGTCTGAGCAAAAATATATAAAAATAATCAGACATTTGTATGGTGGGTGTGTGGATGGTTGTGTGGGTGTAGATACCTCTCCCTTAGCAAAGGTAGAATGCCAAAGCGTAGGCGCTCACTTTTTGACGTCATTGGTCCCAGAAACTGTGACGTCATTTCAATATATTCTCAATCTATAAATAGGAAACCAAAAGAGAGCGTAAAATAAAACCCAAAGAGAGCGCCAAGGGAGTGGGGCGGTAAAGAGCGGGCGCTAAGAGAGTGGGCAGCAAAGAGTGGGCGCTGAAATGTAGGCAGCAGGAAAGTTGGTTGCTTGTGGGTGGGTTGGCTGGTTGGGGTGGCTATACACACCTACATACATACATACGTATATCCTTCTTCGTGTTTTTGTCATGCATATTTATTAACCTTCAAAGAACAGTCGCAAGGATGGGGCTTATGGTTGTTGGTAACCTTCGTCGGTTGAAGCCAACACCCTTGTCCCACCTTGGGCCTGCTGCCTGTGCCTGCTGCCTGCTGCCCTTGCTGGGTGGCAGCCTTCGCTTCTTTTAAAGGGTCACCGGCGGCAGCCTCGACCCATAAATACTAGAAATACTAGGTAACGTTCTGTCCCCATGCTTTACGCTTCGCGGATGTGCTCCAAATATTCTGAAGCTACAAAATTATTAATCATTATTCCCTTTCTAAGAGATTCCAAAGAGAGAGAACAACAAGTCGTCCAGTCCAGGCCCCGTGATGTTGGGATCTATGTCATGTGTTATTTTCTGGTGATTTCTCTTGCTCTTATAATCAGAACCCAATAGTATTCCGCCTTCAAAGCCGACGGCCCATCACGTCAACAAGTGATTCCAAAAAGTCCAACGTAAGCCTGGACCGATATTTTTCCTTAAACTAGTGGGACATGCAATGGCACTCCTCGGTTCCGTCTTTGAGGACACCAATGATGCATCTTTGTATGCCCAATCAGTATGGTCCATTGCCATTGGATTACTTACAATACAGATAGATATCTTATTCAGTGATCAGTGACCGCATTGATCATGTTCTGTGTGATGCTGATGGACGCTATGATGATGGATTACTTATCATATGGAGCGTCATAAAGATCACTGATTGATCACAAGCTCTGCACTGCACTTCACTGGTATTGTAATAGTGTGACCAGTCGCACGGAGAATGCCTGTAGGGCTGCCAGATCGTCGTTTGATGCATTAATCGAGTTCTTTGTGGTGCGAAATGGGGCTTAAATGTGAAGCTTTGTCATGGCAAATCAAATGAAACAAATATATTTGGACCTACGCTTGGTTGCAGAGTTTTCTCTTCCCTTTTGAAAAGTTAAAGAGCCGGAAAGAACCGGTAAGAGCCGGAAAGAGTGGTGCGGCGCGTATCTAAATTCCATCCATTGAACACGCTGCTTATTAGAGGAATGGAATCGATCCGATCGCTTGCCCAGCGAATTCTCTTATCGAATCGAATGAGAAACGCGCACTAATTCCGCATATAAATAGCGGACGAGACAGAGACAGAGAGAGAGGAAGAAAGAGAAGAGAGGGAGACACGGACATCTCTCTGGCCGCACTGGCGCTGCAACCAGAAAAGAAACCAGTCCGATAACTGTTTAACCAAAGCGGCGGCACGCAACGGACACCGCCATGGACCTGCCTCATGGACACCATGAGCACACTGTGAGGGGGCATGCCCCAAGGCAGTTCAAGAGGTAGGATGCAACAGTTGTCGCTGGCTGCCGCTGCCTGCCGCTGCTGGCTGCTGAATGTTTTTGATGAGCGTGAAATACAACAAAGTTGTGGCAGCATCGCCGGCGCAGGCACAAGGGGGGCGTGGCAGCAGTCAGCCGGCAGCCAGCAGCCAGCAACAGGCAGCGGGAGGAGGCAGGCAGCAACAGTTGTGGCACTCTGTGGTCGTCCGATCGGTCGGTCGGTCGGTCGGTCGGTCGGTCGGTCGGTCGGTCGTCCAGTTCTTTGGACGCTGACAAAACGATCGTAAATAATTTTTATTTGCAACAAAACTAGTCTGCCACGGCAGCGACGTCAACAGCAGAGGCAGAGGCAACGGCGGTGGCGGCAGCGCAACGGCAGAAATGCTGCAAATTTTTAAGGAAAGTTTTGAGCAAACAAAAGCCTATAAACGGTATAAGAATCGACGTGGGAAGTACTCCTTAAATGGTTTGAAATATTTCGTTCTCGAGCACAGTGTGACCAGACACTCCGCAGAAAACTGTACGGTCACATTTGATATATTTCTGTGTGTTTATTTTACAAAGTTAATCTTCAAAAATAAAGCATTGAAGGCATCTGCCGGCATTCAATTGATAAGAGATACTCGTGTGTATCTTTTCCGAGTTAAGATTCCTCCAGATTTCTTTCTCATTTACAGGGTAGCAGCCACGAAGCGTAAGGGTTTCGCAGACCGCCCCGAGGCAACCCCAATCGACTAATGATAGTCCTGCCTTGCCTCTTGGGATCCTCATATCTGTGGCCCTGAGAATACCCTCTAACCCCAGAAGCGGAGACAGAGAGAGAGACAGAGAGAGAGGGAGGAGCACAGGCCAAAGGGATAATCCCGGGAGGAGTTACACAAGTGATCTCCAAAATAT
This sequence comes from Drosophila azteca, assembly GCA_005876895.1. Taxonomy (NCBI): domain Eukaryota; kingdom Metazoa; phylum Arthropoda; class Insecta; order Diptera; family Drosophilidae; genus Drosophila; species Drosophila azteca. Next base: position 6,475,946 of record VCKU01000011.1, read on the forward strand.
CCTCCAATGCATAGATCATCCTCCAAGTGACGTTTTCTGCGCCTGTGTGTGAGCATGTTCATGTGTGTGTGTGTGTGTGTCTGTGTGGATCGACAACTTCTGAGACGACTCCTCTCTGCACATCCCGCTGCGTGGCATCGATGGACCCTGGGCTACGTGTGACCCAAGAGTGCACTCCGTCTCTGCTGATCTTCTGGCGTTCTGGTGTCTTGTGTCAATGGCCGCACAGTGGACGGACCCAAGGGGCAGGCGCAGACCTGGTATGATACGGGAATACGGGGGATACGGCAGACGGGGGGGCAGGGGACAGGGGCATTGGAGGCTCAAAATCCTGGGAGCCACCGTCGTCGCGCAATTGAAATGAAAATATTCGCAAATTGGCTGTGCAGTTCCCCCTCCCTCACCCCTTCCACCACACAATGGCCCTTCGTTCCTCACAAATCCGTTCTCTTCATTCCTCTCTCTCTCTCTCTCTATTACTCTCTCTCGCTCTCTCACTGTGTTCTTCATTATTCCCCCCTTCATTCCGCTCCTGCTATTCCTGCACTTCTTTGTTGTATTTGTGAGCCACGCAAATCGTCAGGCAGGCAGGCAGGCAGACGCAAAGGCAAAAGGCTAACATACAGGGTAGCAGAGGGCATACACGCTCTGTTATTGGCAAGGGTATGGATTCCTCTGAATCTTTAGCTTTCTTGTGGTGTTGCATTGAGTACATTATGTGGAATTTCCAAGAAAATTCTAATATATCATATTTTTTCCAATGGGATTTCTTCCGACTTTTTTTTTTAGCTGCAATTCTTGTAGGATCCATAGTTTTTGGTGATATTTGTGAAGATAAATGATTGTTGATGTTCAGTTCAGGGGATTCATCAATAGTTTTAACATATTGTGAATATTCCTTATATATAAGGATACTTTCCATCAAATTGTATATGAAATTCACGGTTAGTGGGATCTAACAGCGTCGAAAGAACCTTCTTTGACTTTTTTCATTCCATTGATTTCCATTGAAATATTTCCAGGGTATTCGAGTAGCTGCTACTCTGGTTGTCCCCATATCCGATCCCATGGATCGTCTGCTGTTGTTTCGTCTGCTTATCGGTTGTTGTGACTCCACAAACTTCTTCACCTCCGGTACTGGTACTCCTTCTGCCTTCCGCCTTCTGCCTTCAGCCGTACCACTGCTGATGCTCTTTCTTCCTCTGCTCCTCTTCCTTCTGTTCCTCTTCCTGTTCTGACTCCCCCTCCATCCATCCATCCAGCACCAGCAGCAGCAGCAGCAGCATTTGTGTTGTTCTGTGAATGTTTTCATTTCCAGGCGACCATGTCGATTTATTTGAATTTAATCTCTGCCTTTAACATGTTTCGGCATGGGGCAGCAGCTCCAGTTGGAGCCTCGGATCTTGTGGAGCTCGCCTCGAGCATAGGAGCAGGGGGAGGTGACTGAGGAGACTCAGAGATGGAGCCATGGCTTTGGGTTTTGCTGTTTTGGTAGCTGTTTGCATTTGGATTTAGTTCTTCTGTTGCTGTTGCTGCCGCTGCTGCTGCTGCTGTTGCTTCTCTTTTTGTGGCATTCCTCAAGTTTATTATATGAGAGCCTAGGACATCGACATTCACATTCGATCGACACTTGTGGCGGGGGACAGTGGGAGGGAGGGAGTAGTTCTACAGCTGAACGCTCAAAGAAGAGGCAAGAGGTAGGCTCCAACTGCTGAAAGGGAGAGGGTAGAAGGATTGAAGGGGAGTGCAGTGGTGTGGAGTGGATGAAGGTGAGGAGGTGCTCCTCCACTGAGCAAAAAAAGAGCAGGTCAAGCCGCCTGTAGGCTCTCTAGCCTGTCCGTCCGTCTGTCTGTCGAGGCCCCAGTTTTCACAGCTCTAGGAGCAGGCAGGGCGGGGCAGGGCGGGGGTTGCGGGACGGGGGATTAGGTCTAGGTCTATCCCTGTGCTACTCGCTCTTCTGTTCTTTTTTGTTGTTGTTGTTGTCTCTCTCTGGCTTCTCCTTCGTTTTCCCATAGCTCGACGACCGCTAAGGAATTTGATTTATTTTATTTGGCGTTAAAAACACAGCAAACGTTGAACAACAATCATGTTTGTTGGTTGCAAGTTGCAAGTTGCTGGTCGCCGGTTGCTGGGTCGATGATCATCATGGTCCAAGCGATAGAACGTTGCAACAACTGCAGGCAAGGCACAAAGAGAGTGAGAGAGAGAGATGGTTGGGGTATGTGTAGCAGCATGTATCTCCCTCTCTGTCTCTGTCTCTCTCTCTTTCTTTGAGAGTGCAATTGGACACGCGGATAGATCTCAATAGAGTGCATGCCACAAGATGCAGCAGCAGCGGCAGCAGCAGAAGCTCTTCTCTTCTTTGGCTTTGGCTTATTAGATGAAGGCATCGTATAATAAAAGTGTTTGCGGCACGGCTCACTGCCAGAGGGGGGGAGGGTGGGGGGTGGTGTGGTGTGCAGCTAGAGCATTTGGGGGTGGCAGGAGGTTAGGAGAGTGGACACCAAAAACCAGTTGGTAAAAGTTGCAACAAGCAGCAGCAGCAGCACTAGAAAGAAAAAAGCAGCTTAGATGCACTCTTTGAGGCTCTCTCCACGTCCCTCTCTCTCTCTCTATCTCTCTCTCTCTCTCATAGTATGTGTATTTGAAGTCTTTCTCTGTCGTTCGTTGGCTTTAATTTTTCCATTTGTTTTGGCATTTAAAAATGCGCTTCCTTGTGGCGCGCGGATAACCAGAGAGGAGAGACCTGAGTGGGGCCAGAAGAGAGGCTACGAGATGCTGCCTATAAAGAGAGAACGAGAGAGAGAGAGAGGGGGGGTTAGATTTGTAGGAAAGAGTGTGGTGGTGTGGTGGTGGGGTTGGGATGGGGGGTTAGAGCCTACGCTTAGGAGATTTTCCACAGCCGCCAGTAGTCGTCGCCGTCGCCGTCGTCTTCATCTCTGGGCAGTGCTGCTGCCTTGGCCTTCTGCTGCGCGCCTTTTGGCCATGGCTTAAATGCAAAAAAAAAAAAAAAAAAAGCCATTGAATTCCTTTGGATACTATTGACCCCAGCTTCTGTCTCTCTCTCTCTCTCTCTGTCTAATAATGAAGCTGTTGCAAGTATCTTTTGTGGCTCGTTGCCTCGTTTTGTCTCATTTAAATTTATTAAATTTTATATTCGCGATTCGATTGCAGGGTGGAAGAAGAAGGAGAGGGAGAAACAAAACACAAACTGCAGGCAGGCGGAAGATGGAGAAGGAGAAGAAAGAAAAGGAGTTGGGGGATAATCGGCTAAGAACAAAGAGAGACAGACAGACAGACAGAGAGAGAGAGAAAGAGAGAGCGATATATATAATGCGAATAATTTCCAAAGAATTTTGTTTGTTAGCAGCTGCTTCCTGTGTTGTCTCTGGTCTTGCTCGCTCTCTCTCTCCCCCTCTCTCTCTCTCTCGCTCTCTCCTTTTCGTTCATTCACGACACACACGCACATTCTCTCCTTTCCTTACCCTTTCAGTCTCATCCTCCCGCTGTTTTGGATTATGTAAAAATTGCCACAAAAGATACAAATCAGCAAACCATAAGAAACAATGAATGAACCCCCACCCCTCTACTGCTAAGCCGCACTGGAAGAGAGAGAAAACATAACAAATGCTATGTAAATTATATAGATCATGATATATGTATATAGATCATTTTGTGAATGATATTCATTCAGGGGGTTATCCACGGGACACAATTAAAGATGTTACTAGTATGTGGATGTATGGTATATGATATAGGTCTCCAAAAGAAATCCCTTGCATAGAAGGAATCTCTGTTCACAGACCCATTCAAGGGCTCCTTGCTGGAGATAATCCTTACCCATTGGTATCTCCATCTACCCAGATCTCATTGACTTTAAGAGCTAGCTGGACCAAATGTTGTATCCAGGCTCCTGTAATATCTCACTGTTTCAATTTGAAAGAACTGGAATGCCATACACGAGAGATACAGAGAGGGAGTTACTGGGAGCTAAAGATTTTCATATTTCTTCTTTCGCTTGCTCCCCTCTGAGGACTCCCCCACTTTATCGCTCAACCCCTTCCAACTGCCACTTGGATCATTGGAAGAGGAACGGAATGGGAATGGGAACGGGAACGGAACCCCTTCTGATTATCGCTGGGACCATCGTTGGTTCAGCTGCCCTTCAGATGCACCTGAACTTCAATTTGTATTATAAATAATATTAAATAAATACAAAATATGCATGGAATACAAGAAACAAGGAACAAGGACCTGGACATGGACTTCCACTTGGATGTGGTGGGAGGGGGGGTTGGTGGGGGGAACATACAGGAGGCGGGGGGGCATTGTCTGGTGTGTCTCTTGTTTGGGTTCTTTTGTTGCTGGTGGATTGCTGGAATGGTCGAATGGTGGAGTGGTGGCGGATGCATTTTCGAGGGCATTTAATGACTCCGAATGCCAGGTGAAAATCCACCAACAGTTGCGACCGACGACAGACAGACAGACAGACAGACAGACCCGAAAGGCAGCAGCAGCAGCAGCGATGGACAGAGTCGAAGGCAGAAACAGACGAAAAAAAAATAAGAAATAAAAATATTATCCATATGGGTGTGTGTTTTTATTTTTGGGATCTCTGGAAGCACCGACCATTCAGCAGATGAGAGAGGATGTTGTGGTCACAGTCGAAAGGCAGGAGCAGAAGGAGGAGGAGGTGGCAGTGGAGGTGGAGGCAACCGATCGCCTGGAATGTTGCAAGATGCAGAGAGAAAGAGAGAGAGAGACGCAGAGCCGCAGAGCCGCAAAGACGCAGGTGGAGCAGAAGGAGGACTCTTTTGACTTTGTTTTAAATATTTAAACTTGCAGCAGGATCTGCAGAAAATGGTAAAGACCGAGGCTGAAAGCAGCGGCAGGGAATGAGAGGAAACAGAGGAGCAGAGGGCTGTGGTTGTGGCATGAAGTTGCCGCTTTTGTGGCAGACGGATCTTTGATGTTTTCCTGTGTGCAACAGCAGCAGCGGCAGCAGCAGCGCAGGCCCCGATTAAAAAAAAATTTATAATGAGCGACGACGACGACGATGGAGACGACGACGACGATGGAGACGACTGAAACTTTGGACTGGAGGATGGATTGAGGGATGGAGAGGCTAAGGATGAGGGATGTGGAGGATCTGATCTACCTTCAGAGGTAGCCAAGAGGTTCAGTTCAGTTCGGTTCGGTTCCGCCAAAAAGATCGATGCAGCAGGGTAGGAGGGGGACGAGGGAGCAGCAGACATTGAAGGGCGGCACGGCATGGCATGGCATCGCTTGGCTTGGCTTGGCTTGGCGTGGCATGGCACATGCGTATGCGTATGCCTCGGATATTCCTCTTGATTTTACGTTTATTCGATTTCTTCGTCTTCAAGGTTCTCCCCTCCCCCCCCCCCCCCTCCACCACTCCCTCCAACAGTGTGTTGTGTGTTCCCTCTGCCCCCTTGCAATCCTTTAGGATTGGCACTTAGTCAGTCATTTAGTCATTGGTTCCGTCGTCGGTCGTCGGTCGTCGTCTCTGTCCTGCCTCCTCCTACTTCTCTCCTTTATCGTCTCGTCTCGCCTTGTTCTTTGCCTTTGGGATCTGCTGTCGGATCTGTTATTATATTTATTTTATATATGCTTTTCCCTTTGTCTTTGCTGCACCAATTTCTGCCCGAAAATTTACTTACACGCAACGAAAAACAGAAAAAAAAAAAAAGCAAAAGGAGAAGTGAAGTAGAGAAGAAAAGGAAGGAGAATGCAAAGGAGAGAGAGGAGCAGGGAGAAGAAGGAGGAATTGCATTCCCTATAAGATATATGCACATACATATGTACTCCCTCTCTATATATAGGACTATCCCGTCACACATATGTACATATGTAGGGTTTCTCTCTCTCTCTGTGTCCTTCCCTCTACACTCCACTCCTTTCTTCTCTCTGTGTCCTTCCCTCAGCACTGCACTCCACTCCTCCTCCTCCTCCTTCTCCTCTCATAATCCCACTTTAATTTGTCTTTTCTTTTTTTTCTTTCTACCTTTTTGTCTTTGGTTTTTCTTTGCTTTTCTGCTCTGCTCTGTTCTGTTCTGTTCTGTTTGGTTCTGTTTGTTCTGTTGCCAACTTCTGTTGTTGTCGCTTCTCTGTTGGCCAAGAATTTTAATTGAAACGAGTTTGAGCCATGGATTCCCATCCCCATCCCACCCCCACCCCCCCCACAGCAGTCGTCCGTCCAGTGGCATCCGCACATTCGGAGTCGTTTGGTTTCGTTTCGTTTCGTTACGGCCTGCATTTCGGTTCAAGTTGTCGTCTCAGACCTGGGTCAAGTTTTGCCTGCTTTTTGGTCAAAAGCGGAACATTTTCCCCCCCCACTTCCCCCACAAAGAAAATGCAGTAAACTGTGGGAGGAAATTACCAACAACAACAGAAAAAAAAGAGAGCAAAATGAGAAAAAAGAGAAGGAAAAAGAGACCACGAAAAGGAAGAAAAGATGCTAGAAATATGTATCATAATTATATATACAAAATATCTGTTTCATTTATCAATCTTCATTCAATCTTCAATCTTCATTCATGGAAAATCAATGCAACAAAAGCCTCTCTTTACCCAAAAAGCGCATTCTCCAGAGACAGAGAGAGAGAGAGAATCACGACATGGTCGAAGGAAAAGAAGGAGGAGGAGGCGCATCCACCGGTCCAACAACTTCTGCAGTGGAGGCTGAAAAAAATCGAAACGCAAATATATATCTGACAAAATACACGACACCTGATGGCATATCCCCACAATCCCCAAGCCCCAATCCTCACAAGGCCTAAAACAGGAACAGCAACAGAAACCAGGGGCAAGAGGCAAGAGGCGGGTGGCGGGTGGCGGTAGGCAGGCAACATGCCACATCATTGGCCACTGGGATGGAATGCGTTCGCCTTCGCCTTTTCAGTCAATTTGTCTAGAGGGCAGCCAGCCATGGGACCTGGGACTCGGTCGATGCACGTGCTCCTCGGAGAATCTCTCTCGACAATTGACCTTAAAATGTGTATAAAACATAAGAGCAGGCCCAGAAGCAGCAGCAGCAGCTACATGCAACAGACAGGCAGAAGCAGCAGCAGAAAGCATCTTAGCCTCCTTTCACATGTAAAAGGGTCTGGGCCTCCGTTTGGGCTTGCATTTTACTAATTGAATTCCAATGGCAACAATATTTTGGCCTTATTATGTTATTACCACAAGAATGAAGGCAGCACCAGCACCAGCAGGAAGAGCCAACAGGCAACAGCCATGCCACATGCCACACTGCCCTTCACTGGCGAGTCGTCCACTTACGAGTCGTCACGGCAATTGGGGGCATACAACTTTCTTTCGGCATCTGTTCTTCTGATGCTCCGATGCTGCTGCTGCTGCTGTTGCTGTTGCTCCTCCAATCCTTTCGTATCATTAAATTCACACCCGAGACGAGGACGAAAGGGGTTATCGGGGGTTCAATTGGGAATTATGTTGTAATGCCTTGTGGTAATTACAATTTGTGGCCAGGTTAATGCGCATGTGCAACAAACACGTCAACAGGCGGCACGGCAAGGCACTGCACGGCACACACTGCCACCGAGACGCTCACGCATAACCCGAAACAGGAGCAAGGAAGCGGATCGCAAGAGCGTAAGAGCATGAAAGCGAGGGGCAGGAAGCGAAGACTCCAAAACGAGGGGCAGGGTGCACACACAAACACACACACACACACAGGTGTAAGAGGCGCACAACGGGACAGGGTACAGAAGTACGAAGCGGGGACTGAAATTTGAAACGACTCACGGGGCGACCATGTAAAAGCGGCCCCAAAACATGCGCCAGCGCCTGCAACTGCAACTGCGACTGCGTCTCTACGCCACACAGTGGTTACCAAAAATAAACGACACACTGATCGGGCGACAATTTCATTTGGGCTTCAACAAAGCCCAGGAGCGGAGCGGAGTGGCCTCTCCCAAAGTGGCAATATATTAATGAAATATATTTCAGATTTAAATCACTTTTTTACCATTGAATATTGTCAATGTGAGAATTAGGTCTCTCGTTTTCTTTCAAGCAAATCAATTAGCAAAAAACAAAAGAAGAAAACATAATGTAGGTGAGTGGCAGGAGCCCCCCAGCTGAGCGGCGCCCAAGGCTCGTGACCGAGACGCTCCTGCTGCTCCTCGGCAATGTCTGGACAGGCTTTAAGCTGCAGCTGCCACAGCGGTGGCTCCACTCGCACGCAGGTGCTGAAAACTTAATTATTGTATAACACACACGCGGACGGGCAGCGGCGGCAGCACCAGCAGCAGCGCAGCAGCAACAGCAGCTACTTGCAACGGAAGCAAGTTACTCGCGAAAGCCAGTTCGAGTTCGAGTTAATTAATATTTCTTGACTGCCGGACTCCTCGACTGCCTGCCAGATACAAATGTTTTATTAATTTTGTTAATTAATAATTACCAATGAGCTTCAATGGAAATGTCAACGATAGCAGGTAGAAGCAATCGCGCTCGCTCTCTCGCTCTCCCTCTCTCTTGGCGTATTCTCTCTCTCTCGAGAGAGAGAACCTGTTTTTATAGGCGCCAAAGTGCATGTAAAACTAATTGCAACCACAAACAAGAGAAACAGCAACAACAACAGCAACCACACTTGCCACTTGCCGCAACAATTAGCACGGGTTTTTCCCAGTAATTAATTTCTTTTCGTTTTTTTCGTTCGATTCGATGTTTTTCCCTAATGATTCCCTGATTCCCTGCGTCCCCTATCGATATCGATAGGTCTGCTCCGCATAACTCCCGTTCGATTGACTCCAAACTATTTATGACTCTTAAATTGTCGCCATCCACCACCCCCCTCCCTCCGGCTGGAGCCTATTCGATCCGAAGCGATCCGATCCGATCCGAACCGATCGATTGGACACTGAAGAATGTGGAGGTTGTTCGCTTTGGAACTCGTTTCTGGCTGGAATGATTGATTGCCTGACTGATTGATTGATTGATTGATGATTGGGAAGGTCTTAAGTGACTCGCTGACAATGTTCGCTGGGGTGTTAATTACACGGTTATGCCACCCCACCACCCCACCACCCATTTTGCAGAAACATGCAGAAATTACAACACAAAATATTTTACACAGAAATGCAAATCAATGTTTTAGGCTCTTTTTCAGGCAAGGGGGGGGAGGGCGTCGTGGGGGTTGGAAATGCAATTAATTTGTTACTCTCTCACTCTCTCTTTCGCTCTCTCTCTCTCTGTATGCGTGTATGTGGTTTCCCCTCTGCATTTCTCTACCGCCCGCTCCCTCCATTACTCTCTCTCTCCTTGGTTCCCATTCTTCTCCATTCCGCATAAAAACGAAGGCAATAAACTGCAAATTTCATGGCAGTAAATGCTATCTCAATGTTTGCCTAGGGTATGCCAAGGGGTAGATTAGTTCTGCCTTTGACCAAGGCAACGTTGGCCCCCAACAACAACAACAAAAACAAGAACGAGCAGAATCGAGCAGCGTTGCATGTTGCTTTTTGGCATTCGTAGGACCATATCGAACAGCAATCAGTTTCGTCATGCACACAACATGTATGTGGCTTGTCAATTATCGGGGCCTAAGCTTTGACGTTCTCGGGGATGGCATGGCATCGAAAAAGCTGGCAGTTGGTTGCAAGAACCTATTCCCTAAGCCCCTCAGAAAAGTGGCTGAAATTCTTAGTTGAAGGCAGAGAGAGAAGAGTAACGGAGTATTGGATGTTGACAGTATTACTCTATCCTTGGAATAGCAATCCTTTTTCCAGACTCTCTTTGGAGCTTAGAAAGTCCTAGAACTCTCAGTTTCCCCTTTTGTTTTTCAATTGTTACCCAAGGTATTTTCCAGGGTATTCATTCAGTATATATGTGGCCTTGTTTCGAATGAAAACTTCTCACTTGTTTCACGTCTCGTCTGCCACTGATAAAAGCATTTCCACATATCAGGAGCCACACACAAGCACACAGAGACACACCGATACACGGGACAAGGACTGATGTACTCTTCCCTCGTTCTACCATAAATATATACACACACACACACACAAACGTGCATACATCTCCATAAGTACACACCCACAGACATACAAACACACACACACACACATATACAGTTGCACAGGGAGGACACGTACTCGTAGTTATCCTGACACCGACACGCAGTCAAATGTAAAATGCAAACAGAAAATTTCATGATTCCTCTCCTCCTGCTGCTGCTGCAACACCCACTCACAGGCGCACCTCCTCACCTTCTCCAATCTCTCTATCTCTCTCTCTCTTTGCCACACAACAACACACTCCTTCACAGCCTCCTGCCTGCCCCCTGCCTGCCTCCTGACTGCCTCTTGCTGCTGCCACTGCCACTGCTGCTGCTGTTGTGTTGTATGCTGTGTATAAATACGAATTTTATGTTATTTACACAAACGTTGCACATCCTCACCTGCCACACATATCTATCTGCATCTCCCTTGCACTCTCGCTCTCTCTCTCTCTCTCTCTCTATCTGTGTGGGTGTGTGTGCAACGTAGAGGCAAACTTTGTCATTTGCATAACCTTTTTGGTGCATCTGCAAAGGCAGAGGCAGATGCAGAGGCAGGGAAAGACAGAGTCCGGAGTCCACAGTCGGAGTCGGAGTCCAGAGTCCAAAGTCCTTTGCTTTATTTTAAAGCAATTTAAAATATTTAGTTGCAATTACATGTCAACAAATATACAGAGTAAGGATACACAGAACAGAACGGAACACAGGACACTGGCGGGACACCTATTTGTTGACTCAAAAGGCAGGATCATTCATACATTCAATGTCTCTATTGGGAAGCACAGCACAGAGACCGACCTTTGACCGTAGAATGAAGCCATTTTTATGCACTGCACACCGATGCGTATGATTAATTTACGTTTACAACAGACAAATATTAAGCATACGACCAGGAGGAGCAGGAGGAGAACACCTCCCCCATGTAAATGGAGGGTGAGTGGTGGGTGGGTGGGTTGGCAACCCAATAGACGGCACAACACTGATGTCTAGACAATCTAGACAATCGACAATGGCGGCGAAACAGCAAGAGAAACGCTTAAAAACACCATATTCTCCTGCCCCTGTGGAGCGAGAGGGAGAGAGAGAAAGAGAGAGAGATAGAGTGTTGGAGGATGCATAGAGATGGCAGCGAAATACGTTAGGAGATGAAAGAGTATGTTCTATCCTATCATTAGATATGCTTATCTTTATGGTCAGATAGGGTCATCTTTATATCTATGTCTATCGCAATCGATATGTATCGTTATCGTAAGTCATCGGTAATTATCGTTATAAGCTAAGCCTTATCGTAAGGTGTAGTTATGTTTGTGATGCGTTACCAGTATTTATCGGTAATGGGTAATCATGATCGGTTTCATTTTTTATCGCTATCATAATCTATCGTTATAGTTGAACATCGTTATTTTCATGCCCTTTAGTTATTTATCGTTATCTTTATGATTAATTATAGTCATCGATTGGTATATTCATCATTATGTATGTCGTCATCGTGTGGTATCGTTATCGGTAAAAGTTCATCTCTAACTCTGGCGAATAGATTTAATGGAAAAGTGTTAGCCTGCTGTTGTTGGACGCTAACACTGGATGTGTAACCAGAATGCATGGCCAGGCCATGGCATGGCCTGGTGGCATGGCATGGCGGCGCATGGACTGGTGGCATGTCCTGGTGGCATGGCCTTCCCTTCTTGGCAAACAAACAATCCGAATGCCGAGCCAAAACCGAACTGAAACCCCAAAAAGGGGGCAACAAATAAACGCCAAAGCGAACATCGTTGAGCACCTTTAGAGTCCCGTGTCCCTTGTCCTGTGTCCTCCTCTGTCTCCCCTTGTCTGCCACATGGAATGAAAATGCAATAACCAGAAAGGGAACTGGGTACTGAAACTGGAGATACAAGCATGAGAAGCAGGGACGGGCAGGAGCAGTACTAGGATGTAGGAGTGCTCCTCCATGTTGCATATGCATTCTGCTGTAGACTCCCTTTGTATATAGACTCCTGCCTTCATCCATCCTCTATGTACATATACTCCTCTCCTCTCCTGCCCTGCCCCGTCCTCTTCTCACGGCTGTATCTGTATCCCCGTCTAGGCTCCAACATTTACTTAATGCACGAAGCATGAGGTTACAGATGGAGGAGGTTATTCGTACCCGTACCAGTACCCATACCCCACCCCCACCACATCCTGTAGATGCGACTCTGTCTGTGGATGTGGATGTGTATGTCCTGCCAAATGGCAGGTAACATTCGACGCAATTTCGCTGGCAAAAGCGGAAAAAGAGAAAGCGGAACGAGAGGCAGCATCGCAGCCATAGAGCAAAGTGAGAGAAGTTCTACGGGAACGACGGTTTTGTGCTGTAGTTTATTGCAAAATTGTTTGTTCTTATTGTACGCGTAACTTTTGTTGGTCCTGCAGTTTCAGCTCCTCTCTCATTCTCTCTCTCCCTTTCTCTGTGTGCTGCTCCTCCCTGCAGCCTCAACTCTTCCTTTTGTGCCGTGTTTGCTCCTCTTTTGGCTCCTCCTCCTCTCATGCGCTTTTATTGCGATGCTGCAGATCCATTGTCTGCTTTAAGCCGGGAAAACGATGGAAAAACTCATGGCAAAAACAAAATGGTTTTCCCAAGCCGCTCCAATCAATAGGCGATACCTTTTCTTATTGAAATTTAAAGCACAACAAGATGGACCTATTCTCCTGCAGGAACAAACTCTAAGAGCCACCAGAATGTCGAGAAGCATATGCATATTTTCGAATATGTTTTTCGATGTAGAAATCACCTGCCGATGTAGATGTAGATGTTATTTACAGCAAAATTGCATCCTTCAGCTAATCCCTAAGCCCTTTCCAGATAATTTCATCTATAAAATTTGTTATTAATGAATTTCACCGCTTGTCTCGCGGGGTAAACGTCCTGAACCCTGTCCGGGTCTCCTGTCATGGCTTTTACGGGGGTTTATGGCTAACCGACTTTGATTACACATTTAGTCAGTATGTTATTTTAATTTATAGCCCAGTAATTTCACAAAATAAACCAATAACCGGGCAACGACCAACCAGGCAGATGTCGCACTTTTGGTCAAAGGATGTGGAGGAGACGGGGGGGCATCGGGGTGCACATCAGAAGGAGCGTCAGAGGATGATAAAACATTTCGGAATTATTTGCCATATTTGAAACCGCAGTCAAAACAGGGAGGCTGCAGCAGGTGGCGTCCAGGGATAATGACCCACCAAATTGTGGGGTGTGTGTATCCCCCATGGATGTGATATCCAACAATCCGCCGCCTCCGTGTCACACGCTCTCGTTGTTGCTTTTGTCACCGAATCAACGTGCAACAACAACAACAACAACAGCAACAACAAGGCACAAAGGAGCCAAGCGACCACGAGAGGAGCAGCAACATCATCATTGTCGTCCACAAACCGCAGGAACCCGACACGAACGCCCAGGATGCAGGATGCAGAACGCAGGAGGCAGAACGCAGAACGAGAGGAGAAAAAAAACCCATGGCACCCATGGATGCAGGATGGAGAGGTTCACAGGACGCAGCATCGAGAGGCAGGACGCAGGGACACACACAGAATGCAGGGCGAGGCACTTATTATGCGAATTTATCCGCCTGAGCGGAGACCGTGTGTGTGTGTGTGTGTCCGCGCGCGCGTATGTATGTGTGTGTCTGTGTGTGTGTCCTTTCCGTCCTGAAACTCCGTTTTGGGTTCCGAGCAAAAATGTTATGCAAATTTGCATCATCCGCATGTTTCATGATGCGGATGCGGGTGCCAGGGGCCAGGGGGGCGGTGTGGGCGTTCGGTGTGGCTGGCAGCACACACGTGTGTAAATTGTTGTATGCATTGTTACCTTATAAAAACAGCATAATTTTTTAAATGGATTTTATTTACACTCATTCGATGCTCCCCTCTACCATCCTTCCGTACACAGCCTCTCCGTCCGTCCGTCCCCTGTGCAGCTCTGCAGGGCTTATCCTTGATTCTCGGGGTAAAAAGTGATTTTCCATACAAATTAACAAATAAAAGGAGCAAAACAGTTGGCGGGTGGAAAAAAACACATGGACTCGCGGAGTTACTGCATCTCACAGATATGCACATATACATATATGTATATATCAGATCTGTAGATATATAATCTGATATGTATATGTACTTTCTCTGCTTGTGCGTGAGTGAAAAAGAGTTCATTTTTAATGCAAATATAAAGCAGAAAGAAAAGTTTAGTTCTCTTTGGTTGCATTTCTCTTTTTCTTTTTCGAGGGAAAATGTTGTAGCATTTCCTTGTTTTTTTTTTTAGCTTTTTTTTGGTAGAAAAATGTGTTTCCCTCTCTTTTTTTTTGGATAAACTTTCAGAAAATTACAAAAAAAATGACTTCACTTCGAAGAAGTCTTTTAAATTCTTGTTGTTGACACTCATTTACAGGGTATACCCGTAGAATAGTTGATCAACCCTTTCTTCTGTGAGATTTTATACCCCAATATTACAAGAGAGACACCCCCATATCATACAACTATGTGCAAACTAGAAGATTATCTGCATTTAAGACAGCAATGTGTAGGCTTTTCCATATCAACGTGAACTAAGCTTCGTCATGCACGCGGTATGTATTTTGTATTTGAATTTTTGGGTATTCTCTCGCTTTTATTTTGATTTTCGATGGTCTGCCTGTCGCTTGTTGTCGACGAATAAATCTTAGAGCAGTTTCCTTTTTGTTTTATCTACATATTTATCTACATATTCTATAGCTTTTACACAACTTAAAATGATCGTAAAACCAACAAAACGAAAAAGCCAAAGTACTCGATTTTGTATTCGTATTTTTTGGCAAGAGCATAAAATTCATTTAAATTGTTGACTTTTTTGTTTTATTTTTTTGTGCAGCAGATTGCCAATTGGTCCCCAAAAATACATACATACAGATGCACACACACACACACTCACAGAAGCAGATGCAGATACACAGATATAAAATACATATGTAGAATGTGTATGGAATGCTGCCAGGATGACAGGATGCCAGGATGAGTCCCTCCCCTCCCGCTAGAGTCCAGTTGCAGTCCATTTCCATGTCGGGACATGGCAAACGTTTATTTAAGCAAGTGAAAATGTAATTATTTTGGAATTTATTATTAAATTAATTGTAATTGTAATAATGTGAAATGTTAAAATTTTAAAACAGAGACACTTTCATGCATATGTGTGTGTGGTGTGGTGTATGTGTGTGTCTGTGCACTTTTGTGGTTTTTATTGATTTTAATTTATTTATTTAACCACCAGTTTTTACACACTTCTTTGTATTCATGTTCCCTCATTTTCCTGCACGCTTTTTTATGGCATTTTTTTCCGTTGTTGTTGTAGTTGTTGTTGTTTTTTACAGCATTAATCAATTTCATTTTCACTCTGGCAAGCAGAAAGCACAGAGTCCGAAATTAAATGAAATTAAAAATGCATTTTCATAGCGGCAGCGGCAGCAGCAGCAGCGACAGCAGCAGCCACCGTTTAGGCCATCGAATGTGTAAGCCAACAAGTAAACAGAGTCCTGACCACAATTTCATGCCTCATCTCATTTCTCACACTCACACACACACACACACACACACACACTCATTCATGTCTCATTTCTCAGTATGTGGGTGGTGGAAACAATTTCATTTTATTTGCTTGCATATTTTAATTAACCCTAAAAGCCACACACACACACGCACGCAAACACATAGAAAACTTGCAACAATTTGCTGAACAGCAGGATGGATGCCTCAATGCTGCTGCTGCTGCTGCTGCTGTTGCTACAAAAGGCTCTTAAGGCCTGTTAAATCCTTTTCTGCTCAATTGTTATTAGGTGTGATTTGTAAACACAATACGACTTCAACTCTTGTATCTATGCGAGTGTTTCCCTTTGTTTATGCGTGTGTGTGTGTGTGTGTGTGTGTGTACGTGTGCGTACAAGTATTTTCCACAAGATTTCCCATTCAAAATATTGCCTACTTTCAGGGGCTTCTCTCCTTTTCTCTCTCTCTCTCTCTCTTTCTGTCTCTGTGTGTGTGGAAATGGGGACGGACTCGTTAGGCTTCGAAACGGACGTGCTTAAAATTTCATAGACAACACACAGATACATATACACACACACAGAGAGACTGAAGCAGAGCCTGTATGCATGTTGATGTGTGTGTATGTGTGGGTGTGTGTGCATATCCTTTATGGTTTTAATCCGCATGCCTGCGGCTGGCCGCAAGATCAACTGTTGGCAGAAGTGTGTCAACAAGGAGGCAAGGACCATGGGGCATGGAGTGTGGGCACAAGCAAATGGTCATAACGGGTCAACCCACTCTTTCCCTCTACCTCTCCATCTCCCACTCTCTCTCTCTCTCTCTCTCCCTCTCTCTCTCTCTCTTTCTGTTGTGCTAATAATCACGCTTTAAGTACGTGCCTTTGCTTGTGTATGCGTTTGCGTGTGCGTGTGTGAGAGAACAAATGGAATGCCCTGAAAGCCTCCTCCGAAAAATGAATATGGGAGTGTGAGAACGATTGGGGCAGTATAAGAGTGAATGATTAAGTATACGAGTAATTGATCTAGTATAAGAATGAGTATATTAGTAAGTTATATACGATCTATAAAGGTGGTATACGAGTGAATCAAGGAGTAAACTAGAGACCATAAGAACTTTCGGACGAAGGGAGTATACGAGTGAGTGTAAACGTAAGTGAATACTTCAAGTGTATTCGTTTCGAGCGGTATATTCATCCAATAGCTTATCCTTGTTTCTAGACACATTTATTTGGTCACCGCCTCCCCTTGGAAACCTCAATTAAACGGATTGTTGTTCTAAAATCAAATTCAAATATCTATTTTATTTGTTTCAATTGCAATCAACTGGAGATGCCCACAAACGATGCAAGAGGATGGACCCAAGAGGATTGCCCACACTCGCAATTTGGTCAAGAATTAAAATATTTACATTGGCAAATGAACAATAATTGAATAAATGGCAGGCAGTAGACGAAAATAATTGGGTAAACGGCAAGCAGCAGGCAGCAGGCAGCAGGAAGCTGGCAGCAGAGGCAGCAGACGCTGCAGAGGGTGCAGAAAATCTATAGGAAATCGAATGGGGAATTTCAATGGGAATTTCAAATGGAATTCCACATTCAGGCAGGCGGCGGCAGGCAGCAGGCAGCAGGGACTCTTCTTCTGCCTTCAGTTATGCAACATAACAATCAACAAAGCAACGGGATATCATCCACAAATATCAAAGTCATTTCCAAGGGATCCCGATGGCCCATCGCCTCCTCATGACAGGACCTCTTCATCTTATCCATATACACATACACACACTACTATATGTGTATAGTATAGTATAGTAGTACACACATACTGATGTGTTGTACATTTCGTATACGTATCCATTGAGGCATGCACTGGAATGTCTGTGCGTCTGTCTGTAGCGGCAATCATTACTGAGGCAATGATGTGCATTTCATGAATTATATACACACGGAAAGATGATGCTTCCTGCCTCAAGGACTGCCTGCCTGTGTGCTCCCACCACCTCACAGAATCAGGCAGGCAAGGCAGCAGACGAGCCGAGGGCGATGCGATGCGGGGCAATGCGAGGCGAGGCGGCATGGCTGGTTGGGCAATGCGTTGAGGTAAGTAATAAACTTATTGGCCCCACCGTCTGGTATGTCCTTTGAATGTCCTCCATATGTAGCATACAATATGGCAGAGCATGGGGCAGACAGCAGACCAGAGATGAGCGTTAACATCGAATAGTTATGGCAATGGTAGAATTTTAACCTGATTTCCCCCATAAGATGGAGGTGTATCTCGTTATTTGATGGAATTTGTACATAACATGGGATATACTTATGTACTAATCACAGGTACTAACACTTTTATCAACACATTATGGTTTTTCTAGGTTGAAAAGGTCAAAAAGGATGACGACGCAAGGTTAACCAGCCAATTGATCGTCATCGATAGCTTCCACCCTGAACTGACCTGACCGTATCGATCAAAAGCTCACCTTCTCCTATCGCATAATTGGTCATCTCCAACAGACTGCCCGCCGGGAGAGCAGCAGCCCAATAAATGACCACCCACCGGCCACTGGTGGGCATATCATGACGAGACCGGGCAATGCCAACGAACGCTTCATCGTTAAATGTGGAACTGTTAAACAGATAATGAGCAACCACACCCACACTCCCCAGCATCGTGCCACAGCACTGTACCGCACTATACCCCAGGAGCAGATACAACCAGACCTGACCACACCACAGCAGCAGCAGCAGCGGCAGCAGCGGCAGCAGCAGGACATGGTTAGTGAGTGTAGGGGTAAGGGTTGAGGGAAACACTGACCAAAAGGCTTTTGTTATACACCCTCCCCCATCCGCACACGGCTTTTCATAACTGTATCAATGGTCGAACGATGATGATGATGATGATGATGCTGCTCCTGCGTACAGAGCATGATGATGATGATATTACGGAAACCAGACAACTGTCATGCTGAAATTCTGATGCATTGAAATATAATTATTGGGAAATGTGCGATTGTCGTTTGGGGTTTCCGTTTACGTGCCTGCCATTTCGCTATGTTGGATTATGCATGCATACAGGGTACATGTGTGTATATATCGTTATCGATTTTGATGTGTGTGTTGGTGTGTTGGTATGTGGGTGTTGGATGATGCTTATATGTATGTACAAACACACGCACATGCATACGAAATAATAATTTATGCAAGCCCAATGACATAACAGTTGCAAGATTATTTCCATACATAATACATGTGGCATGGCACATACACATGTATGTACATACGCACATATGTATGTATGTACATATCTATGCAAAGAGGTATATAATGAGGCAGCAACTGCACCAGCATTCAATTATCATATTAACCGAAACGACTAATTAACTAAAATGTTAGTTTCCTGCACAGCTTCAAAGCCGATCGGAACGCACACTCAAAAATATATTTAAATGAATTTACAACTCACTCTTTCCTCAATAATTCTCGAATTCTCTCCAATCTCTTCGTTCTATTACCTTCTCACACGCACGACGATTTTGAGATTACGACAACGACGAGAAACAAACGTAACGGAAACGGTAGACTTTAGATTTTTAGATTTGCTTTAACGATTAGTTTTTTTAACCACACAATTTTCGTTCTCTTTCCAGAATGTTAGCTACGGGAAACACATACAATAATTTCCAATAAGAGCACACATTCGCAGGGAACACTCTCGATTCCGCTCACATTTTGATCGAGTGCAAGAACGAGAGAGTGGTGACGTTTCCAGGATCTGGAATGCCTCACCTCACCTCAATCTGACTGAAACTTGGAGGCGCTCATATTTTCCTTTCTGCTCCTCTTCTTCGCTGTGTCTATTCAATGATGGGAAAAGAGAGAGGCGATCAACTAAGCGCCGGTTTTTACACACTCGTGACCAAATGAACAAAATTTAAGACACAAGATAAGAAACCTAACGGAATCGGGGGTGCTGCAGCATTTTGTCTGATTCATTCACGAGAATATATATAATATACATATGTAGATTTGCATTCGCGCTTGTGTATTTTCGCACATTTACTATAACGATCAGCCATTCTGATACAATTTTTCCAGTACCTACTCCCGCACGAGACACTCGCAGTTTTTATTGCATTCAAAACACAAGTTTTACCAATATTTGATTTTGAATAACACTTCACACTTGTACACTAATTGCGCGACCTTTTTTCTAATGGTTTTCCACTATTTTCCCGGTTTACACGGCCCGAAACGCGGAGCTGACACTTGGCGAAGGAGCAAGTGGAACAAAAGCTATGAGAGCGTTACAGATGCATACGTGACCTAGGTTCCACGCTTATTCCATGCTCTCGCTTTACTCCTCTTTTTAATTGTTTACTGATTTGATATTCGTTTCTGCTCGTTCTCTTCTCCCTCTCCCACTAAAAGGGAGATTGCATGGGTGCATTTTCGGCACGGCACCAGTGGATGCGAATGGAATGGAGCAGGGGGGAGTATTCTGAAGGTGTGAGTGAAATGGTTAGATGCGTAGGGCGCTTAGTGCTCGCTCAATTCACACTCTCTGGTTATTTTTTGCATGGCCCCCTCTCCAAATGCAACTACCGTTTCTGCCCATCTTCCCCTTCCACACTCACAGCAAAAGTAGAGCGACCGTTTCTGCTCCATGTCTTCTCGCCCCTCCTATAAGTGAACAAACTGAACCAAATATGACATTATTCAATGTAAAAATGGATTAAATAGGGCATTGGTTTATGGAAATGGAACCAAAAACCGTTTGACTTTGATTTTTATGTTGGTGGCGATCATCGATACACATCACTGCGGGCAGACAGTGCAGTGTTGTAAAGAATGAGAATTGCTGCGCGAAGGCGGAAAATTCAAAATCGAGTTGCTTATTAGGCAAAAATAAACTAAAAACCGATGCTTAAAGAAGGCCTCCGACCTTTTATGTAACCGTGGAGCACATAAATATTTGACACCCAAATAATTAAGCCTTATCCAATTGCAAAAGATAAAACTCACTTATCGATTAAGTCTGTTGATAAAATGAAAGCCCGCCAAGGAAAAAGATTTGAAATATTATATACATAAATTAGTTATACGTGTATTTTATGACATTTAATTTATTTTCATTTCATATTATTAACGAAAAATGTACATAAAAACGTTTCTGCTTTGGTTTAACTTCACTTCTCCTCTCACTTTCTTCCCCCCTTCCACATAATTATACATAATTTGACTTTTTCCTATGGTTTTCCTTTCGGTTTTCTCTGGCCCATGCACACACACGTATTTCTTTGATGAGAAGCCTGGCTATATATCAAAATACTGTTGGGACAATCCTTGGGAGTTCTTGGAATATCTGTTTGTACAGGGTAAAATTCTTTTATACATTTTCGTGTCTGGAATGGGGACTCAACATTCATTCACCTAATTATCCTTCATCCTCCTTCAACGCGTAGCCAACAAATTCGCTCTAAATATGGTTTTTTTTTTTGTTTGTGTGTGTTAATTATGCATTAAAAATTAGCCCTTTGCTTATAAATATATTCTTCTTTTTCTTTGTGGTTTTACTTGTATTTGTTATTGTAGAAGCAGCCTGTAGACGGTTCGTGAGACGCAAGAAGTGCAGTTTCGGTTCATATTTTTGATTTTGTTCAGTTTTCAGTTTCATTTATAGCTTTATCGCTTTTACAATAATATTGTTGGACAATTTACAGAAGAGATGCTACATATTGTATATAGTATATGGAATACAAGTACAAAAAAAAGTTCATTGCACACACACACACAGACGCACACACGATTTGCGATCCGTAAGGGGCACAATCATTAATTGTCTATAGGGTTTTAATGCGCTCTCTTGCTGTTTTTGTTTTTTGTGTTTTGTTTTGCTACTTAAGATTATTGTACAAGCAATCAAAAATCAATTCGAATCAAAGGGAATACAACAGATAAATTCAAATATAAAAATGATCCTTGAAACTCTAGTGTTCCTTCTTCTACTGGTACTCATCGTCGCTGCTTAGCAGCATGGTCTTCTCATTGTAGTTCTGGCTAATCGTTGCCACACGCTGTCCTCCCGGTGCAAATTTCCTTTGGTTTCCCAGCGTCTTGGAGGCCAGTGGTCCACTGGCCACCGCATTGTAGCCACCGCTGGTCGGCTGTTGCTGCTGTGAGGCCTCCTGCATGGCTCCACCGCCGCCAGAGTTTGGATCGTCGGGATCGTAGCTGGAGACGCGTATGCCACGCGAGTTCTTGCCACCTGAGGTCAGAGGGGTTAGGGAGCTCTTAATCATAGGCTACATATGCATATGTTTCTATGTATGTATGTATGTATGTACAAGAAGAATCATATCATTCGAATCGAGAGAAACATGCAGCAGGCAGAAAACAAGGCAAAAGTCAAGCTTATTTGTACATTTATTTTCTACATATTTTATACAATTTCATTTAAAGATTTAAACATTTACAAAGAAACACGAAATATATAGACGAAAGCACGACAAGAGCTTAGGATTTGAGGTCTATCACAAAACGGGGGGAAATCAAAGATAAACTAAAAGAAAACTCTGGTGTTTTTTTTTTTTTGTGTTTTTTTGGTATCTTTTGAGCGAAAAAAGTAAATGCTGCCTGAAGGGGGGGTTTCGAGGGGAAACGGAATCTACTGCCATACAATATAGTATAATAAAATCATTTGTTTAAGAATATGCATAATATTTTACAATATTATTGTTGCTTTTTGTTGTTTTATGTATTGTAGGTATGTATATCAGAAGGTCATTTAAACGTATTAGCTAACATTTAAATAATTTGTTTAAAAAAATGCTTAAATTTAAGAGTTTTTTAAAAATAAGAAATACAAAAAAGTACACAGACGACGGGGCACGAACACAAAACAAAATAGAATGGTTAGAAGAGGTTGGGGGTTGGGGGGAGGGATGTTCACCCCTAAGGCATTTTCTGTTGCAGCTTTCAGCATTTGATTGTGTGTTTTAGTAAGTAACTAGGCCTAGTACGTATCTCTCTTTTTCTCTCTCTCTCTCTTTCATCATCTGTAAGGCAACTGCAGTGGAGGGTCATAAGCTATAAGTACAGTATTTGTTTTTGTTTTGTATTTTGCTTCATTTCGTAATGCGTCCGTTTTTTAGAGTTTTTATTTTGTTTTTTGGTAGCGAGCATCGCTAGAGTTTTGCTTTTGCTTAATTTCGTATATATTTTAGAGCTTTTCGTAACGCTGCGCCGAGGTTACTTCTGCAAAAGATAAGAAAAAACAAGAAAAAAGAAACCAAATAGTGAAAAAACGCAAATGGAGGGAAGAATGTCAGGCAAACAAAACACAGAAACAGAGAACAATAAAAGTAAAGATAAGATATAGAAGAGTAGAAGAGAGGCAGGCATATCATAAACGAGCACACCACACATAACGAGTGAAAAACAAAAAGAAAGGAGAAAGTGGGGCGGCCTCAAAACGCACCTGAGCTGTATTGCGTGTACTGCTGATATTGCGGATGGAAATTGTGTATAGCATCTGTCATAATATCCTTGGGATTCATGGTTTCCTGGAAGAAGACAAGAGAAAATTTCTAATTAATTGAAATTACAAAATTTTAATTTCGAATCATACCTTTAGACTGCTAGAAATCGACTGCATGGTGACAGAACGTCCATGGCCATCGCTAATGCAGCTGCGTGCATATATCTAAAAAGATTCAAACGGAAAACCAAATTGAATATGAACTACAACTAGAAATTCCACATTTTACACGTTCTGTCGCGGTGTATCTTATCGGTAGGGCCACATACCTGATAGGGGAACGCATAGCGCAGCGCGATCGCAGCGAAAAGCATTTCAATGCATATGAAAAAGTTCTGATAGCCGGCCGAAACAGTGCCCGCCTCTGTGGCCACAGTGCCCGCACTGTCCACAATGGGCGAGATCACATTGGCCTTCTCCAGTATGGCCAGGCCGACGCCCTGCCAGAACGACAAGAATATCACCGATTTGATGGTGCAGAACTTCAAGACGGGCTCGAATGGAGTCAAAAGATCACGTGTGGCAAAGTAGAACAAATAGAGTCCATATAGGGCAAGCGATACGGAAATGTTGTAGATGATTGTGATGTAAATATAACCACCATCGGCACTAAAAGAAAGAAAGAAAAAGCGTGTTAATAGTGGCGTCTCTTTTCTTTTGGTGCTGCTGCCATACCTCCAATCACCATCATGATAATGACCAAAGGCCTGCAGAAATATAATGATGAATGCCACCAGTGGCTTCACCAAACAGAATTGCAATGTGGCCTGCTTGCAGAAGCGCAAGAAGCCAATCGTATAAGTCTTGCCCTTCAGGCAGCAGGTGCCATACAAGCAAGAGGTCTTGATGGGTTTACCACGTATCTCCGACATGATATTACCCTCGCCACCGAGGTATTCGTAGCACAGCGACAAGAAGTTGTAGATGACGAAGGCTACGGAAAAGAACAAAGGATACAAGAGATTAGCTACGAACAGATACGGGAACAGGCAGGCACTCTGCAGGATTACTGACCTTCATAGCAATCTCTTACTGTGAAAAAGTATATATAGACATTATCCGAATTGAAGAACAACAAACTGATCCACGAGTATGTCGCATAAATGGGCACAATAAACAGTATGCGTACAATCCAGCGCTGCTCTTGAGGATTTGTATACCAGCGCAAATGCTGATAGATCTGGTGCGGTGCGAAAGGAGGAGAAAAAAAGGCAGGTAAATAGTAGCCAATGGTATCGGGGATCAAGCACTTACCTGTTGACAGGTGATGAATAGTGCGGCCCATACACACACACCCGCTAGCACCTGGGCGGTCTTCGTTTGCAGGAATATACCGTCGCCCACATGGAGCAGTGGCTCGAGGGGTGCACCCATTAGATCCTTCACCTGTACAACGTAATTAGTATTGGGTTTCAACGTTGTTGTTGCCACTGTTGAGTTGCTAGCAGCCAAGCTGCTGCTGGCATTTAGAGCCGCCTCAATGAGACTGGCGGCGGTTGTGCTCATGCTGGAAATACAGGAGAGAATTTTATTGTTAGTTGGGTGGGTGGCTATTTCCAGATAAATGACAACTAAAATATACTCTAAATATGATTAGGGCTAGGCAGATTAGACAGCTCGAGCAAGGCAGCAACTGTTTACATTCTCGTTTCGACTCTCACACGAACATCGTTTCGAAACGGCGACGACGACGACGTCAGGCCAGACACTGGCTGTGTGGCAGGCAGGCACGCCATGGCAACCATCAAGAGAACTTGCAACAATGTTTGTGGACGAATTGGGTCAACAACTAAAAACGAAATAGAGAATGTGGAGCAGAAAAGCAGCGACAGCGACAGCAAAGCAGAAAGGGTGGTTTGGGTGGTCGGCTTGGATGGGCGCGCATTAGATCATCACGCAATCCAATATTAATAATGGACTTTGGGACGAGCACAAAAGTTATGCCACCTGTCTCAGGGTCACTCCCAGGCGCTCCATATCGATTGGCACAGCATGGGTGAAACAATCAATAAATAAATAAGCATGAAATAACCATTATATTCACCCATATATTCACAATCGAAACATCGAATCGATGCACTCTGCTCTGCGAGAGGAAGGTTCATTCAACTGAAATCTTTGGGTGGGAGTTCGGGTATACATACATTTGGTCCGAAATTCATGGAAAGCTTTTCTGGGGAGATAGCAAGATCACTGTGAAGTTAATGAGGCGTACAAAAATAGCTTCAGAGTCAATTAAAATTGATTGGAATGGGGCAGAAGAGAAGAGAAACACTTGAAATGGCACATGTGCGATTGCAGCATTGAGGAAAACAGATGGTAGTGCTGAAAAACATCACAAATAACCGTAAAGGAAGGTTGTAGAAGACAATAGGCGTTTGCAAACAACAGTAGAAATAATAATA
Organism: Drosophila azteca; assembly: GCA_005876895.1. Classification (NCBI taxonomy): domain Eukaryota; kingdom Metazoa; phylum Arthropoda; class Insecta; order Diptera; family Drosophilidae; genus Drosophila; species Drosophila azteca. The sequence continues at coordinate 6,501,469 of VCKU01000011.1, forward strand.
GCATCTTGCTTTATGGTTAGAAGTACCGAAAATTACTTGAAATGACATAAAAAAGAATAGAAAGAAAACCCATTGTAAGTGTTGAAAAGCGCCATAAAAGAAGCCATGATTAGTACTTAATAACCATGCCACGTGGCAGGAAAGCGGTAATGTAGTGCTGGTAAATTAGCCAGTGTTGTAAATGTTCATTCAGCTTAAAGAACATGACCAGACATGAAACATGATTTTATAACAAGAAACAAGACGCTACAGCTACAAGAAACATTCAACTACCAAACGCAAACTCCTTTTATTTATTTAGGGTCTCCTTCTTTGAGACATAAAGCTGATTTGTTTGTTTAGAGATCATAAGAGATTCCAAGCGGAAATGGATCCACACGTCTAAGTCGTAGCCGAGGAGCTAGAGTTAGCCAAGGAGTTAGAGTTAGCCGAGGAGCTAGAACGGCTTAGGGAGAGTGAACGACGACGCTTCTCCGACTGGCGCTTAGCCTTCGACTGCTTCTTGCGAAGGGCCAACATTTGGGCATACGCGGTGGCCATGGCTCTTTCGTTGGTCTTGCGCTTCTTGCGCTCGGCCATGACGTGACGCCGGCGCTGCAACCTAGCGGGCGTGATCAGACGCTGTATCTTGGGGGCCTTGGATGTGGCCTTCATCGATCCCTTGGCCGGCAGCTGGCGACGCACCACATAGCGACGAACATCATCATCCTTGGTCAGATTGAACAACTTGCGAATCTTGCTGGCACGCTTGGGACCCATGCGACGTGGATAGCTAGTGTCCGTGAGTCCAGGGATGTCGTTTTCGCCCTTGGTTACGATCACCAAAGCCAGCACCGAGATGTTCGAGTTGACGATGCAGCCGCGCACTGACTTGCGCTTGCGCTCCCCATCGCGACGAGGACGATAGCACGGTTGGCCATCCTTCAGTAGCAGACGAACACGATGCGAGACCAAAACGCCCTGCATCATGGGGAAGCCCTGCTTGTCGTTGCCCCCGGTGATGCGCAGTACATAGCCCTTCCACTCGGGGCCAAGGGGATCGGCTTCAATCGAAACGCCCATGCGCTTCTCGTAGAAAATGCGCAACTTGTGTTCGTCGTGTATCACAACGAGCTTCTGGGTGCCCCTCACAGGATACGAAATGTTCAACTTCATCTTGAATTAGTCTTTTTCTTGATGCTGAATGATCGGAAAAGAGCAGAGTAGATGCTGTGAAACTTTTACTTAAATATTTTCGGGAATAATGCGACGATTTCCATAAAAATTTTAATCAACACTGGTTTCTACATAAGCACTACTCAACACTGGTTATGCTACTGTTAATGGTATCTGTTTTCTACAGGGATTAAAAAAGTATTTTTTGAGCATTTATACTGTTTTTTACAGGGAATTCAACAACAAATACCCGATCCCAACGATTCTTTTTACAGCGAAGACAACGTTTTCAACAATATACGTACAAAATCACTTAAGTTACTACTCCAGATAACGCGTACACACATAAGTCACGGACATGAGTCACGAACTCGGGGCAACGTTGAATCCCAATTATGATGATGGGTTTTCGGGCGCACACACAAAAGGCGATAAACGAATGAATTTGCGTAGAAATCTCGCGACACTCGAGGCCACAGAAGCCACCACACTGCACAAAAGCAGAACCAACAACAAGTTGCTGCCGTCGAAGATACACAGAAATTGGCAGATGGGAGACAACGCTCCACTCCACACTCTCCACTCACACCAAAGTCTCCATAAAACGAAGCCAAAAAGAGGGAGCAAGAAAGACAAACAGACATTGTGGCATATATTGAATAATGCAAGGGGGAAGTCGCAAAAAGAAGTTTAAAAATCAGTCAGTGCTAATTACATATTTGTACAGCTGTGAAGACAGAGAGAGAGAGAAAGAGAAGGGGGTGGGGGAGACAGAGTGCGCCTTGTGGGGCTTCAGCTTCAGTTTCAGCGCCACTTAAATTGATTTTCAAAGCTGTCAAAATATTGGTAAAACGAAGACTCGAAATGCCAGCCATATGCGACCTTTGTGGGAGAGTCCCCCGAAGAGGAGCAGCTTATCAACCACCCCACAGCCACACACACGCACACACACTCACACACACGGACAGAGCTCTGTGGCTGCCACAGATACACCACCTGTCTTATCAATGCGAAAATTATTATAAATAACAACACACATTCAACATCTCTGGAAACTGAATCCCGTTTCTGTAATTTCGTCATCGAAATTGGTTATTTTTACCAAAAAAAAAAAACCCGACATTTCAGGGAAAACAACTTTTTCACACACTCACATGGATTCGAACACACACACATACGGAACTGTTGTTTGCACAGCAGCAGAAATTAATTAAATTTACATTACCTTTTTCAAAAAACAACTCTCCACGATTGGCGCTGGCGCTTGCGTTTTTCCCAGTGCAAAAATTCCTTTTAATTTTCGCTTTGCTTCAGTTTTGTGCGTGCAACTCTTTCTATCGCAATTCTTGGAGTTTTTTTTTGCGCGTCGCCCACTGACGTCGACGTTTATGTGTGTGCGGACTGCGTCTGGAAAAGCAATCGTTTTGCCCGAAAACGAAAGCGAAAACCAAGGCAAATATTTAATACGTGATTAGTGCACTCGCTGCAAGGTCTTTACACAATTTTTGTAATTATTTATGCAGTTCAAGTGTGTGAAAACATTTGATGAAAGCAGGAGCAAAATAAATGGAAATTACGCACGATATGCATTAGAGGCGGTGCAAAAACATCGATGTGAGTATCGATGGCTCGTCGTTGGCCCACTATCGATAGACTTTCCATTTATCGCACAAAAGTACCGATGTTTTTGCAACCCTGTGTATCGTTTTGTCTATATGAATATATATCAATATAACTCGTGTCCGCCATGTTTTTTCTATCATTGTCACAATTCAGAAATTACAGCATTTTTGCTGTGGGAAATTTTCGACTTTCACATTGAATAAGCAATAGAAATTAACCGAATAAATATATAGCGATTGCAGCAAAACCGAACCCTAATTGTCTTTGTGCATTGGCCCCCTCGAATAAGTTGCGTATTTTTATGGTTTCCCATTTGGTGTGAGGTGAGTAAAAGTTCATTGAATAAATCGTACTCGTACGGCGCCCAACCCACAACAGGAGCACCCCAACGACCAGGTCGCCCAATATCTGAGTCGCTGATCCAAAAAAACCCTGCAATTAGTGAAAGAAAACCAAAAATCCATTCAAGTGAAAAGTAGTGCAAATGCGCAGGCCAGCAGCCCACGCTATTGATTTTTTTCATTCTGGCGTAGTAGAATGTATTGTGTTTATTAGGAAACTCTCTTGATGCTTAAGTTAACGTACAGCTTGTAAACGCGAATATATATGTAGTCTGTGCTCAATACTTTAGGCCACGCGATCGCAGCGTGTTCGGACGATTCGGGCCGCCACCGCCACCAAAGATGCCAGAGCGGAAGCTGGGTGTCTGCTGGGGCGTCGAGCCTAGCGGTGGCAACGGAGAGACCGGTCCCCGGCTGATGCCTAGGCCATTGTTGCGCAGCCTGGGCGCCACATAGGGCCGCTGGCTAGTGGAAATCCCATTGCCGACTGCAGGAAGAGGCGGCAGTATTCCACCATTTGGCTGCTGGGGCTGCGGCTGCTGCTGAAACGGAGGCTGCGTCTGTGGCTGAGGAGGAGGATTGCCCACGGGCGGCACAATTGAGTTGACCGAGGAGTAACTGGGCGGCTGTTGAGGTTGAGGCTGAGCCTGCTGCCCCTGCGGCTGTTGAGGCTGTGCCGGAGCCTGTGGCGGAATCTGCGTCTTCTTCGTGAGCGATGGTGCCAAGTAGGGATAATTGCCGCCTCCTGTGCCACTGCTATTGCTCTTCGGTATGTCGTAGGTGCGTCCCGAGGGCGTCGTCACCTGGTAGCTATTGCCCGCAGGCGGGGGACCGCATGGCTTGGAGTAATCGTAGCCATTGGGCACTGCCTGGACATAGTTATCAAAGTACTGCGTCACCTGGTGCATGGGTGTCGAGTAGTTGACGGCTATTAGGGACTCGCGCGTCTTCAGGCGACTCTCCATGGAGGCGCGTGCCTGGGCCGCCTGCAGACGTAGGATATTCGCCTGCTTAATGTGTGGCAGCAGCTCGGCATCGCCCTTGATCTTTTCCACAACTGCCTCATCGCTGTCACTGTTGCTAGTTTTACCGCTTCCGCTGCTACTGCTACTGTTCTCGCTGTGCTCGCTGATGGCTTTATTGGTGGTCGTTTCCTCTACGGGCTTGGCCTTAGGCTTTGGATTCGGTTTGGCCTCCGCGTCCAGTTCCTTCTTCGGCTCGTCGGGCTTCTTGCGATTCACAAACTCAAACAGATCGTCTATATCGGGGACATCGGGCAGGGCCCCGTAGGAGTCAAAGTTATCACGAAATGCACTCGCCCAATCCTCGTTCTGATGCAGTGACGGATCGATCGCCAGCTTCTGCTGATGCTTCTGCACTTCACCACCGACGCCACCCACATTCTTGATCACGGTGATGGTCTTGACGCGTGTCCCCTCCTTGGAATCAATATTGGTTGCCGCATAGCTTAAGCTAAGGTCCCGCTTTGCCGGCTGCGGATGCTCCAGCCCCACATCACCGCCTGCCTTCTGCTGCTGCTGCGATAGTGTGTGCGGGTATTTAATGCTGATTATGGTGGTTCCATGGACGCCAACAAGCATTAGAAGGCCCAAAGCGGCCATTGTCTGAAAGCAGGGAACCTGTACCATCATTATTTTTTAGTTTTCTATACGAAAAATCGTTGTTTTTTTCATTTTTTGTTTCGTTGGCAATTCGAATCGATCTTTGGGTTTAGTAAGGCCCTAGAGAGATTGGGGACTTTAGGATTTTAGCTGGATTAATGGTATTTTAGGAGTTCTAGCTTTGATTCTCTTGCGATGCTTTAGCTCTTTAGTCGTAAAGAACTGAAAAGATTATAGGATAATAAAATAGTTGATCCATTTAATGGAAATGTGTCTAAGCGGAAATCGATGCCTTTTAAGCATTATAGGTATTTTTTTGTCTCTCATTCGCATAGATCTCTGGGTTAGTAAGGCCCTTGAGTTGTTCCATAAACATTACACTCTTCTATCTTATATTTGCTATTATATTATATTCTTTTGCCCAAAGGAGTTGAGTTTTCATCTAATCTTGTTTTAAATTGTGTATTACACAGGAAATATATATGATAAGGAGAGTTTGCAAGATATATATATATAAGGCGAATGTATAAAGAACTATAAAAGGGTTTATCAACTGAATGATTGATTGTGGCGGACATATATTACAAGAACTGAAGATTAAGTGCAAATCTAATAGGAAATCGAACAGTAAGTTGCTCTTCATTAACCCAAACAAATTTATAGTGATTTGCCCGAGTGATTTGTGATCCTTAAATGATGCTTAAAGGATCACTTTGAACACGGGGGTAGGGTAAACCACAGATTGTTAAAAAAAAGAATAAAAATAAAGTCACAGTCCATAGTTTGAGGTACACATCGATCGGATCCATCGATCAATCACTCACTGTACGGATTTTCATTGCTTTAATCCTCAACGATGCATGCGATCGATCAATCGATGCGATCTACGATTCAATCAATTCACTGATCACAGAGCTACTGGCGATGACGACGAGATGATTAACACCGACTTCGGAGACGGTTACGCGGTCAATTCGTTGGTGTTACTGCCAGGCCACATGGCCAACAATGCTTTTTATATAGCCAAGCGGAAGGAGTCGCCGCCGACTCTTGTGGAAGAGTGCGAAGTGGAGTTTTGGGTTTCCTGAAGCGCCGCGCTAATAGGCGACAGCAGCAGCAGCACCCCAACTCTTAATGTCTTTGACATCGAAACACTGACAAACCGATCCGTTCGGATCGGATCAGCCTTCATGCGCTGCTCCTCCTGCTGTCTCCTGTCTCCTGCTTACTGTTTGCTGTTTACTGTTTACTGTCTGCTGTCTACGGGCTCTGTGTTTGTGTTTTGGGTCGATCGAGTATCGAGGCTTGAGTTGCAATTGAATTAAAGCTGCATAATCGCTTTCCCATTACGAACCGAACCAATACAAAAAAAACAACAACGATCAACGGGTTATTCGTGGCATTTCTTTTTCGGGAAAGCAGTTTGCATGGTATCCGTCCCCCGGTTCAACTAATTGAATGCGTCTCTTAATGAGGAAATCAAAGCCGCCTAATGATCATGGAGGAATGATCATGGTGGATCATGGCACAGCCTCCATTTAATGGGGGCGTACCAATTTGTAGGGACAACTCTTCCATCTTCCTCTCTCGTTTCTGTGGAAGATCATGTGCGAAGGTCATACGCCACCGCCGCCTCCTGGGTAAGTGAGCCACAGACCCATTCAGATCTTTCTCGAGTGGAGTTATTTTTTTTTTTTTTTTGGTTTCGCCTGGGAAAACGACTCTCAGCTGATTGGAAAAACTGGTCTCGTCTTATGCAATACCCTAAACAGACACCTGGCCCCAGACCGTAGATTGTCATGAGAAAATGCGAGCTCATTCGCGAATGGTGTATCGCGAAATGTGTGCGAGCTAATCGAGCGATAAATATCAGTGGCAAAGTAGCAAAGAGGCTTTTCCACACAGGAAGTCCTCGTATAGTCACAAACAAAGATTTGCTAATATCGGAAATGAAGAATTGCATGCAATGCTAATGATAGGTAAACAGATCTCTGGGATCGCTAAGACGGAGCTCGGATCTTAGGGTATTCCTTGAGCATCCAGAGGCCTGACGCTTCGAATGGGGGGAGCTCTATTCTGGAAAATGGTAATAAAAGAACCGAATAAAATATATATAGGTCTCTTTATGAAGGACGAGTTAACCAAAATGAAATCTAAAGATTCGGATCATAAATATATTCACTTGATATGAATTGAAGGACATTTAGTTACGACTACTTTTGGCCTGACGCTTTTCAGTTACTGGTAAAAGTGGGAAATGGTGTTCTATGCGGGAAATGTTTAAGTTTTACTATGGAAAATTAATTCACTGAAATGAAAATGAATAATTAGAGCAGGAAGACATTGTTTTTTCTCTGAAATTTTGCATCAAAACAATGGAACCGATTGATATATTATAGAAATCGATTATTATACTGCCTGACGCTATAATTTAAGGATACAAAATATTTGCAGTGGGAAAGGGAAATGAATTGGTGAATGTGTGGACACCCTTTCAACATTTGTATTCAAATTTTTGCAAAGATACTGATAAGTATATGCCTAAAATATATCATAAAACTGTCTGTAATTTCATTGCCTGACGCTATCATTTATTGGAACCACTTCGGGGGAACGTAGTAGTAGGTTTAATATATTTTGAAAAATGCCAAACAAAGGATCTATGGATTTGCTTTCTAAATATCAGTCTGGTTACAGTCGTCAGTCGGAAAGCAAACATTTTCGTGCTGTGTTTTGGTAGTTCAACATTTTAGTCGATAGATTCGGTTGGAATTTTTTCAAATTCAGTGATATAATTTTTTAAAGGTATTTTTACTATCTAAACTTATCTTGCGGGAATAACAATACGACTATTAATATTTAGCAAAAAATGTTTCTGTAACTTTTTCAATTTGTTTGTCACAATATCCACATGTCTTCCATTCTACTTACAGAACCAAATTTGCGTTTATTGAACGGAGTCCGTTTGAAGTGGACCTTTGAAGACCAGCTTCGAGAGCTGCGATTAATCGATGAAGAAGTCTCCGACAGAGAGAGCACACAGCGAAGGATCATTGAAAGTCGGATAGGATCAGAGAGACGTCTGTCTCTTGTCCCTGTCTAGCTCTCGGTGAAAAGAAAGAAATAAATTTCGAATTGCAAGTTAATTGATTGATCAAGATGAGTGTGATTATTCGGTTACAAAATCTGCCGTGGACGGCAAATGCCCGCGACATACGAAATTTCTTCACGGGCCTCTCGATACCAGAGGGCGGTGTCCACATAATTGGAGGCGAGATGGGCGATGCTTTCATCGCTTTCAGGTAGTTAGCCCACACAACCAAAAACAAAAAAAAAAAACACAAAAACGTAGACCATTAAGTATATATCTAAGTAGTACGGAGACACCTGCTCTCAGAGCTCCTGGAGGACTCACGAGGGGGGTTCCAGTGCCGTCTCTCCATATAAAACCGAAACCAAAATTCTTTGAGAATTCCTAGCCTCATTTGTTGCTTCTCTTTCTCCCTTTCTCTCTTTTTTCCCCGAACCAAAACAAACATCTTTAGTACTGATGAGGATGCCCGATGCGCCATGCTGAAGGATCGCGAGAAACTCATGGAGATCCAGGTGCGCCTGCTGCTGTCATCGCGCGCCGAAATGCAAAAGGTCATCGAGACGGCACGCACACCAGCCGTTGTCCCGGCCCCGGCACCAGTGCCTGTGCCCGTGCCCGTACCCATGCCAGTTCCTGTGGCAGCACCACAGCCACCGATCATTGGTGGTCTAAACAGTTTCCTGAACCAAAGCCAAAGCCAAAGCCAGAGCAAGCCTGGGGTTCCCTCTTTCTTGGCCTACCAGCAGCAGGCCGGCATTGTCCTAACGGAGGTTACAGGCGGCAGTGCCGGTGGCAGTCAGAATCGCCGCCAGAGCCGCAGTCGTAGTCGCACTCGCAGTCGCAGTCGCAGTCGATCCTCCAGCTCTGAGGACAGCGATCGTGAGCTGCATGTGCGAGAGCGTGAACGTGAACGTGAAAGGGAGCTTGAACGTGAACGTGAGCGGGAGCGTGATGATGGTATCCGTAAGCGTCGCTCAGAGCGTAGCGATAGCAATGAGCGCGAGCTGAAGCTCAAATCCATCGGCGTGGGTGGTATTGCTGGCGGTCTGTCGCCCTGGGCCAATCCCCCACAGACTACTGCTGCCGTTAGTCTTCCGGGACTGGGGAGTCTCCAGGGCCTGGGCATAGGAATGGGCCTCGGCCTGGGCGTGCCACCCGTTCTGCCCTCGTTACAGAATTATACGACCGGCAATACCACCAATAACATCAAAAATAACTACAGTATGACCAGTTCAAATGGCCCGGCACCAGCCCCAGCCCCACCACTGGCCCCCGATGCTCAACAATTGATTGCCGCTCTGCAGGCGGCAGCCAAAGCTGCGTCCAACAGTCCTGCCCAATTGGAGGGACAGCAGCAGGTACAGCAGGTACAGGTCCAGAGGCAGCCGCAGGCGCAGGAGACTATTGCGTTTGCCAATGTCAATCCGTATGCGCAGATCTATCCGCAGTTGTTTCAGCAGCAGCAGCAGGTGCTCCTCCAGCAGCAGACAGCAGCTAAGCTATCGCCTTCCCTGGGCGGATCACCAGGTGGAGGAGGGGGCGGCCTCAGTCCCCGAGGCGGCGGTGGCGGCGCCGCCATGTCCTCGGCGGTGGCCGATACCTGCTATGTGAAGATTAGTGGCATGTGCCAGAGCATCTCCTACAGCGATCTGCGCAAGTACTTCCAGGGTCTCTATATACCGCACAATGGCATCAAAATCATGACTGTGAATGGGAGTCGCACTGGAGTAGCCTACATAGAGTTCTCGCGGGTGTCCAGTGCCCAGAAGGCGTTGCAGCGTAACAACACCATGTTCCGCGATCGCCTGGTGCAGATTGTGCCCATCGGCGATGCAGAATTCGAGCAGGCCGATGAGAAATTTCGTAGCCAGCAGCATCATCAGCAACAAGATGGTGGTCGCAATGCCAGCGATCGTGGCAGCGGTGGTGGCAGCGTGCCCAGCTTCAATGTTCTATATTTGGAGGATCTGCCGCAGTTGACCACCGAGCAGGACATCATGAAGATGTTCTCGGCCACGTGCACCATTGTGGACATCCTACTGGCGCCGAGTCCCAACAATCGCCGCGAATTCGTGGCCTTTGTGCTGTTTGCACGCGAGACCGAGGCATTGTCGGCATTGGAGGACACTTCGCGGCATTACATAGGCTTCCGGCAGCTGCGAGTGCGCCCCAGCAGCCAGGCGGAGATGTTGCAGGCCAAGGAGAAACAGCGTCGGGCCAATGAGCAGCTCTTGAAGGAAGAGGCCGACCAGCGGGAGGAGCTGCTCAAGGATCAGAAGAGGCGCCAGCAGATTCAGGCGCAGCAGCAACAGCGCGAGGAGAGCGCCATGCAGGCGAGGTACAACAGCGATCCGCGCCGACGCAATGCTGATGACAATCAAAATCGCGACCAGCAGCAGCAACAACAACAGCAGCTGCAGCAGAATCACATGCAACCGTTTGGCAACACTGGTCCAATGGTTAACGGTATGATGTCGTTTGTTGTCCAACAGCAACTGCAGCAATTGCACCAACAAAATAGCGGTCACAATTTTCCGTTCAACAACAACAACGGCAACGGCAACAACAATATGGATAACCATAACCGTAATATGAACCAAAATGGCGGAGACGGAGGAGGAGGACCCATGGAGGCATCGATTAATCGGAACCACAACGGTGGCGGTCCCTTTGGCATGCCCATGTCCCACCAAAATGATTCAGGGCGTCCTCCCCGCCAGGAGGATAATTTCGTGCGTGTTCATAACTGTGAATACGCCACAAGAATCAACGATCTTGGGGAGCTCTTCTCCCAAGAGAATTTGCGCATCGAACACATCGAAATGCTGCTGAACGATCGCAATCAGAGCTCAGGTGAGTTTATTATCGAATTTGCCGATGGACCCAATGCCAAGCAGGCCATTCGCGAGTTCCACAATCGGCGATTCCGTGGCCGTGGGCTGCGGCTGGTGCCCATCACGCCGCAGGAGATTGCCGATCGCATGAACAAGCCGTTTATGGACTATATACCCGGGGGCAATGGGCCACGCCAGAGCGACAATGGTGGCACCACCGGTCAGGGGCCTGCTCAGCCTATGTCTAGGCGCCGTGGTCCCAGTCGCTTTGACAACCAGCAGCAACAGCAACAGCAGCAGCAGGTGCCACAGGAGCGTCAGCGGCAGGAGGACGAGGATAGCAACAGCTCACAAAAGCAGCATTTCAATCCGTTTGCCAGGCCAGATCCTCCCATAATCCCAAGCGGTGTCGGCGGCACCGGAAGCCTGTCGCCAGGGCTGAATGTGTCCAACAACAGCAGCAACTCTTCGATTCCCGATAAATTCAATCGTCCCGGCTGTGTGGTGGCCATGCGTAATGTCCCCTTCAAGGCTGAGCTGAACGACATCCTACGCTTCTTTAGCGACTACAAGCTGAGTCCCGATGATATTATTCGTCGCTTCAACGACGATGGGAAGCCCACCGGAGATACCAGGGTCGCCTTCGAGTCGCCTGCAGAGGCGCGCTCGGCGTTCGAGTCGCGGCGTCGCAAGCAGATCTTCAACCGCACTGTACACCTAGATATTATATAGACGTTGACTGTTTGACTATCTAGCTTATTGTAAATAGAAATAGAATAGAAATTAAGAATTAAATATATGTAATTAGTACACAGACACACCAAACACGAAACCCTCATATACAATGTATATAAACAAATAAACATATATAAACATACATGTATGTAATTGTTTTAAATAAATCGAAATAATAATATAATCCTAGGCGTAATTCTGTAGTTGTATCACTTGCGACTTCTTTAGGGACTCACGGCACAGCGGGCACTCGTCGCGCTCCTCCAGCCACTCCAAAATGCAGCTCCAGCAGAAGATGTGGCCGCAGGGCGTTAGGCTGCAATTGGTTCGCGGCTCCAGGCAGAGTATGCACTGGGGGGCATCGCGGTTCGATGACTTGACACTCGATGCGCGCTGGAGGAAACTTTTACCCGTCTGCTTGAGAGACTCAAGCTGCTGACGCTTATGCTCCCGCCAGGCATCCCAGCTGCTGATTGCCAGAGAGACGGTCACCTGGAGGAATGTGATGACGCCCAGGATCTTGTAGCCGTACAGCGAGAACTCTGGCTGCAGCCAATGGCGGATGAGTACGTAGTTGATGCCAGTGGTGCGCTTGGACAGCTGGTACTTGCTGGAATTCAGGTAAAAAAATGACTTGTGCACGGCCTTCACATAACCGGGCGACTGTTTCAGGCGATGGATGAATTTCTTCAGTTGAAGCTTGGCTTCGGGGCGAATCTCCTCGTGATTGGCGATGTACAGGTCCAGCTTTTGTAGTAATCGAACAAAAAGGGCATCCCCACCAAACTCTAGAACAATGGCAAGAAGTTGCATCTACAAAGGTGATAAATCATTGTAAGTCTATGAATTGTATGATAAGAACCACTTTCAAGACTTGCCAGTCGACTGGGTATCTGCTTGTAGTTGCCATCCACCTGTATGATGCCCGTGTACTCTTCGCCCAGCGTCTGAAGGTTGTTTACCGAGGCGAATCCGTGATAACTGAGCTCCGCCAGCAGTTTGCACATTTGATTGAATTTAATCCAATTTCGTGGGCCAGTGAGCCGCAGGACATCCGAGAAGTCCTCGGCCAGCTCGTTGGTATACCGAGCATCCTTTTGCACGGATCGCACGATTTCCGGTTGCCTGGCGCGGGCATTTCGAAAGTCCATTGTTTATCTGGTTATTTGGAATGTAGAAGGTTTCAACATCGATTTGGTAGCAACGGCCGATCAAAGTGCAACATATCGTGATCAGCTGTTCTTGGGGTCATCGAATGTATTCGATGTTTTCCAGTTATCGGTTATGGTCGTATGGCACTGGACACTGCAATGGGAGCAGCCAGATCAGTGAAAAAGGTCAAATCGATAACTACATTATAACATTAATAACTGCATTGATAACTAAATTATTTAATCCATATCTTAATTATTACATTAATAACGCTCTTATTGCATCAATAACGTTATTATCTTTAGATTTTCTCTGTCAATGTTAACGATTGTGTTGTTAACCACCAGCTGTCAATCATGCTATCCCCTTTTCGCAGCAAAATCTAATGTCATGAGGCTATCATGTCTATAAGGAATGCCTCAGCTTATCAACTTTTGTAATATTTTCGAATATTTACAGCAGTGGAAGTTTTGTAATACTGTTGCATATTATGTAAGAGCTGATAAAGCATTTATTACCGTTTGCTGAAGTTTACAAATTTCTGCTCAGGTCATGGAGTGCTTGTTCTCCCCATTTTCAAATACCGACAATTTGCCGGTACGCTCCGTACATATGTATGTGTTTTTACTTCTACACAGTAGCACCCCACAGACACACTCTCACAGATCTAATAAATAGGAGCTTTAGCCATGCCAAAAGCCCCAAAAAGAATCACCCGCTGCGCCGTTAGTTTACAAACAAAGCTCGTCGAGCGTGGAGTGGATCGTGTGCTGCCGGAATTGGATCCCGCCGAGAGATATTGAAAGAAGAAGCGCTGTGCCCTGCCGTGAGCATATGTAATTGCTTATCATTAAATATTATTAAACGGTATGCTTTGATCTAGGCCCCCAGCAAATTGAGGGTTTACGTAAGCTTCATTCATTAGAGCGCGACATCAATCAAATGCGGCTGCTGGTGAAATACGCAAACAGGCTGCTGTGCCAGACTGCAGCACCGATTCCCCTCCGCCAGAAGGCTTCGGCAGCGGCAGCAACCGGTTCCCTGAAACTGGCAACAAGTGTGCAAACTGAGGCGGAGAGAGTCAACAAACAGGTGCAAGCAGCTCCATTTCTAATGAGAAATGAATCAGCTAATCCTCTATTTCATAGGACTCCCCGCTGACAGACACATTCGGGCGACACCACACCTATTTGCGGATTTCCCTCACGGAACGCTGCAACCTGCGCTGTAAGTTTCCAACCAACCCTACCGCAACAGGTGCTGGGCCAATCGTTCGTTTATCAGTGATACGACACGACAGCCATGATGATACGATAACAGCCCCAGGGGCCACACTTGCCCACTCGGGCTGAAGTGGATTCCTGGACTTAATTAAATGTTGTGGCGAAATTCACGGAAGACATGTGTTTCAGGTGACTACTGTATGCCCGCGGATGGAGTGCCCTTGCAGCCGAAGGCGAATCTGCTGACAACCGAGGAAATACTCCGTCTGGCCCGCATCTTTGTGGAGCAGGGAGTGCGTAAGATACGGCTTACGGGCGGAGAGCCCACTGTCCGTCGAGACATTGTCGATATAGTGGCAGAGATGAAGGCCTTGCCCCAACTGGAGCATGTGGGCATCACCACAAACGGCCTGGTACTCACCCGTCTATTGCTACCCCTTCAAAGGGCAGGGCTGGACTCGCTCAACATCAGTTTGGACACACTGAAGAAGGACCGCTTCGAGAAGATTACCCGGCGGAAGGGATGGGAACGGGTCATTGCTGGCATCGATCTTGCCGTGCAGCTGGGCTACCGTCCGAAGGTCAACTGCGTACTGATGCGCAATTTCAACGAGGACGAAGTCTGTGACTTTGTGGAGTTCACCAGAGATCGGCCCGTGGACGTCAGATTCATCGAGTACATGCCCTTCTCCGGCAACAAATGGCACACAGACAGGCTGATATCGTTCAAGGAGACGGTAGAGCTGATTCGCCAGCGATGGCCCGAATTCGAGGCATTACCAAATGGTCCAAACGACACTTCCAAGGCTTTTGCAGTGCCGGGATTCAAGGGACAGGTGGGCTTCATCACCTCCATGACGGAGCATTTCTGTGGCTCCTGCAATCGGCTAAGGCTCACCGCAGACGGCAACATAAAGGTGTGTCTGTTCGGGAACAAGGAGTTCTCGCTGCGAGACGCCATGAGGAGCGACGTGTCCGAGGAAGATCTGGTGGATCTGATCGGAGCCGCAGTGCGGCGTAAGAAACGACAGCATGCAGGTGAGCTTGAATGGAGTCGATCAGTGGAGTCACAGAGGAGTACTCACATTTTCAGCATTCCCCCCCAGGCATGCTGAACCTCTCGCAGATGGAGAATCGCCCGATGATACTCATAGGCGGATAGCGGACACTTGTCGCCCATCTCCCATTGCAGCTGCTGCACTGCTCCACCATCATCTTCATTCTCATCGTTCACAGCTGCTCCAGGCAGCCCGCCATTCCAGCACCCTCAGCCACGTCAACGCCCAGGGCAAGGCGCAGATGGTGGATGTCGGGGAGAAGCCAACCAGCACGCGACTGGCCCGAGCAGAAGCCACCGTTATGGTGGGGGAACAACTCACTCAGCTCATTGCAGCCAACGAGCTGGCCAAAGGCGATGTCCTGAGTGTGGCTCAACTGGCCGGGATTCTAGGGGCCAAGCGGACATCCGAGCTGATTCCCCTGTGCCATAACATATCGCTATCTTCGGTAAATGTGAAGGCACAGCTCCTTCCCGACGAACAGTGCGTGCGGCTGGAGGCTTCTGTGCGCTGCTCCGGCCAGACGGGCGTCGAAATGGAGGCCTTAACAGCCGTCTCCATTGCGGCCCTCACTGTGTATGACATGTGCAAGGCCGTGTCCCACGACATCTGCATCACCAATATCCGTCTGCTGAGCAAATCTGGCGGCAAGCGGGACTACCAGCGCAGGGAAGAGTCTTGAGAAGCATTCCAATAAAGCACCAGACGAGCTCATTCTGTTACAGAAGTGGTTTACTTTTCGGGCCGGTTTGTGGCGTGTGGCTGACTGGTATGATGTGTTATGCGTGAATGAGAGATTTGGGATGTGAGTGGGCGTGTGAACTTCGCCTTACAGCTAAAAATTACATATAACATTAGAACTTCAGTAATCAATCCATGATCCGTGATTGGTTGAGTTATTGTTCGCAAATCTTGGCAGAGTTCATTTCATACATAGAGACAATAAATACGCTGCGCAGGCTGGGTTCTAGCTTGCTTCGGTCTCTAGTTGGAGACGAGAACGTTGCGGTTCTCAGACTTGCTGCCGCTGCTCTCCGCATCCGATTTGCCACCTTCGGCGCCCAGATGTTCGCCACGGATTTTGATGTTGTGCTCCTCCTTGAATTTGTTCAGCTCCGTGCCCTTTTTGCTCAAATCCTCAGTGATTAACGTTATGGTCTGGGCAATGAAGTCCTGGTTTTCCACCAGCTGCGGCAGTACCTCCTTCACGGTCCGCTCACAGAGGACGCCGCCGATCAGGCGAAAGCATTTCCGGTCAGGATCGGCCAACTTCAGTGTTTCTATCACAGTTCTGGGACAAACAAAACAAACTATAAGCATTAAAATGTCTAATTGGTGGCCGGCCAGTGACTCACTTATGCTCCCTCAAGTCCATTTCCAGGGTGTTCAGGTTGTTTGCCAAATTTCGCTGGTCGTTCCGCAGCTGTTGAAATTGGGCCACAATTGCCTCCTGGCTGGGCGCTGGTTTCGTTGATTCGGTGCTCATGATGATTCTCAGACCTTAAACAGTCACCTCGAATTACTACAATTATTTTTTCGAATACTAGTAGGCTCTTTTAACACAAATTAAGAATTTTCTATCAAAATATGACGGCTAACACGAGGCCAAAAGAGCTCACGTTCATGAGAACGAACTTAACCCACGTAGCCCCCTCTATTTAAACAGGTGAACAGCTTGAGCTAAAACAAGGATTATAATATTGTTTGTGAGTCCTTGTATATCCGTCCTATCCCATCATTTATTTTTTTCAATTTTAAAAAAAGTTACAACAATATCTTTCCCCTTAACTGCGCTTAAAATGTTCATGTTTCGTAAGTTTTCGTATGTGTATATAAATACCCTCTGGTCGATATTGGGTTAATCATTCACTGTGCTTTATTTAATATCGTTTTCCTTGTTATTTGACTTATATTACCAGCCAGCTGGAATCCTCAGCCCTAAACACATAATTTTATCCGATTGAAAAATCAATTTTCTACAAGTCTAAGTTTAGGTTCTTTATTATATTTTACTGTGTCTAAAATAAGACTTAAACAAAAAAGGTAAACAAAAATGTCAATTTGTTTACATGGTAACTACACGGTAAGTACATGTTTGGTACATATGAACTACTTATTTATAGCGTATGGACGTTTGTATACCCTGTTTCCTTTAGTTAAATGTTGAAATTATGTTTTCCAAGCTACTTTGAAACGTAATTAATAATGATTTTTGCTCAGCTTCAATAGATAATTCATTTTTTTAAATGAAAATATATACATGCTTTGATCCCGGTACCTATATTTGGCATTCGGAAACCATGAAAATATACTGTAAAATTTCTTTGAGACAAACATTTCCTCAATTCTAGAATATCCTTTTCCCAAGGGATACACTGAATGTTTCAAAACGTGCATATATATTAAAAATACCATTATATACCGATATACCGTAAATATACCATATACATAATATTGTAGTTGAACTGGAACTAGTTATCGATTCACTGAGCACAAGCGCGAAACTGTGTGACTGATTTATCGAATTTAAGAAGTTCTTAGCAATTAGGTTGTAAGCCCTTTCATTTTAATTTGTATATAAACTAGCAGAAACCAGTGCAAATTCCTCCAGTATAAAGCTATTATCCCTAATTGAATTAAATTGAAGACTTCTTTGATTTTGCATGCCTCCCCCCATACCATCTTTGCAATGCCCCCTGAGATGCGACCCCATTCAGTAATAACTCTTCAACGCTGTCATCAATCAACGGATAACTCCATGAAGTGTCTGTGTAATCTCCGTATAGAGCAAAGAATGAGTTCACGTCGCTACTCTGCTTATCAATTCAATTGAAATTGTTATTAATAACAATAAGCATGCTTTATATTGCAGCACGCCCCTCCGACATGGCGGGTGAGTAAGCACCCAGAGGAGCGGCTCAGCTCAGCCCAGCTCAGGGTTCGAGTTTCCAGCTGCTATCTGTTTGGTATGGATGCCTGGATTGAGTGGAGAGTATGCAAATAAATGCGACACGACACAACACAACGCGACACGATCATGTTGTTTACGATCATTAAAAACATATAAAATAATTTATTCTGCTTATTAATTTGTTTAATAAATATACAATATATAAAACTGCTGGTTAGTCCACACACAATAAACTGTACGACGAGTAGTAAAAAAAAGGCTGCTTCTGGGGGGCTATATCACCCCATTTTGGACTAAAGTTGTAGCTTTAACATGCGGCTGGGGGGCTGGGACTCCGGGGGCTGTGGGGAACTGTTAGAAATACATACATACACAGAACACAGACCACAGTACACAGAACATTGACTTGGAGTTGGTTAAGATTGCTTCTCGCAAAAGGCACAACATTGTTATCATCAGTGTAGGTCGTTATTAGTCTAGGTATTTGCTGCTCTATCTTCGTTTCCATTTTTTTTTTTTCCATTAACATTTACACACACGCACACGAACTCTTTAAATATAGATAAAACATGCGACGAAGTTTGTGCTTGGCACTTGTAAGACTGCTGCTGTACTCCTCCATCTACATCTGCATCGCTCTAGGGTTGCTATGATCCCTTTACGACCATCCTCCCGTCAGCTTGTGGAACATCTCCTCGTTGAGGGTCTGGTTGTTCTCCTTGGAGCGCATCGACATGAAGATGTAGCCGCCAATGAATTCGTGGACCACCTTGCAGTCGGCGGACTGGCACGAGAAGACCACGTTCTCGTCGTAGAACTGAATCATCATGCACTTGATGCCCCAGTTCACGTTCCAGGCCTTCATCGTGTTGTAACGCCAGGTCTTGATGTGATCGCCCGAATTGAGGTCCATGCGCATGATGCGATTGTGGGCCACTCCCAGCAGCTCCTCCTTCTTGTGGCCATCGAACTTGATGATGAACAGGGTGACGCCAAAGTCTGGAAGGGATTGCCAGGCCTGTATGTATTTCAGCTTCGCGTCCATCAGCGGCAGCTTCTTCACATTGGCATGCGCCTCCAATATCCTCTGCACCGCCTTGCTGGACAGCTTGCGCAGCATCTTGGGCGACAGGTAGTCCATGGGCTCCACACTGCGTGGATTAATGGTAAGAGGAGCCCCCTGGGCGGGCTTCTGCATCTGCAGCAGGGATCGAATGCTGCTCACCTCGCTGTCATAGGAGCTGTCGGCCAGTGAACGACCCTTGGCGGCCAGGCGGCAGGCAGCCATCCACTTGGCGTACTGCTCCTCGCTCTCGCACCGCACCCAGACCTCGCTGTTGGGCCCGCTCCTGCCCTCGGGTGGCACCTCCAGACGAATGGCGAACTTTCCTTGGGCCAAATGAACATCGGGAGTCACCTCGCAGCCGCGCAGGTTGATGCTGATGGTGGGAGCACCGCGACGCGAATCCTCCTGCGACTTGTAGAGATGCAAGTGCAGATCACGGTAGGTGAAGAAGTAGCGCTTGTAGCCCTTGAGGGTGAACCTCTGTGGCTTGAGGAATCTCAAGTAGTCGGAAAGCTCGGGTATCCTGGTTATGTTGCCCTGATCCTTGCCATTGCTGGGTCCCTCGAGTGTAATTTGCAGCTCATTCAGAGCAGAATCGATGTCATCCTCGCCACCAGTTTCCTGGCTGGACGTCTCTATCCCGGAATCTATGCCAGGCGGATGCAGCTCCGTTTGGTGGTTCACTTGGAACTGGAGGGCGGCAAACATAAGGGTCTCCTCCTCGGTGCAGTCCAGCTCCTCGTTGAGAATGGACCACTTGGCCTGCTCGTAAAGTTGATTGATGCGCACCTGGTCGTATTTCGGGTTCAGATCGAAGAAGGTAAAGTACTTGAAGCGCAGACAGAGTGTGTCGTACTCCCGTACGCCCTGCTCCATGATCGACAGCGACGAGTCCAGCCAGCCCACATTCAGACGTGCCTTCTCCACCAGGGTCTTGGGCCGCACCAGACGAGCCCGCACGTCCGGACTGGGGGATCGGGGAGAGACAGCCAGGTTCTCCTGGAAGTCACCGAAGCTGGAATTCGAATCGTAGCTGGCGTATCCATTGGAGCTGTGCTTCCATGTCCCTGTGGGCGAGCTGATCGGTGTTCCGGGTGCTGTGGCCGCTCGCCTTGGTGTGGTGGCATAGGGCGATGCAGGGGCACACAGGAGATTGCCATTGTGCGACCTGTCCAGGCTGCCGTTGCTACCGTTGTAGGCTGCGGCAATGGGCACAAAGGAGTTGGTGTCCGGGGCTGGCTGGAGGTAGGACACGCCGTTGACCTCCGCCACAGGGATCTTCTTCTGCGGCAGCTTCGAGAAGTTCTTCTTCAAGTGCTCCTGCTCTACGGGTTTGCAGAGCGACAGCTCCTCCGGGTAGCGTATGTCCAGATCCTTGCACAGGTTTACCACGGCCCCAAAGGTTTTGGCCGAGAAGTTGACGCGGTAGTCGAGATACCGAAGATCGGGCAGCTGCACCCTCAGTAACTTGTGCATGGGCGTAAAGTGGAGGAACGAGTCCGACTGCACTCCGGCCTGGTCCAGTGTGGAGCGTGTCCTTGTAAGCCACACGTTCTTGGCGGGCCACCACAGTGCATGATCCGACCAGTCCTTGGGCATTTCCGGGTCAACAAGCTGGAGCATCACTCCGCCAATGTGCTGATCTCCCTTCACCCGCAGCGTCTTCTCCACCTGCAGATCTGTGATGAGGATCTGCAGGTTCCAGGTGTTCTCGCCTACATGAATCATCGTCTGTTTCAGTCACAATATATAGCCTATTTCAGATACACAATGATGAGGGGGCGTCGCCGTCCAATACTAGAGTAGAGTAGCGTAGCGCCGCGAACAGAACGACCAGCGACCAGAGTCTAGAAATGTATAGCAACACAAACCAAACAATCACCGTCTAAAATTGTTGCCAAACGATGACGTAATCCAACTTACGTTTCGACGTTTCTCCGCAGCTCAACAAAATTGTGCGCCGTTTTTGCAATAAATTGGTTCGTGGGGACTGGGGAGGGGATCGGGCGCCCTTATCTCGCCAGATGTTTGCTCTGCTGCTATATCCGCCACTTGGTCACTTGGGGCAGGAGGTGGAGGTGGAGGAGGGGTAGAGGTAGAGGAGATGTCAGCACAATTATTGGGGGAGACGCTGGCTGGTTTCTAGCTGCTAGAAGCGAGTAATTAATACACGCCCAAGGTTATGATGATGTTTTGTTTCCACAATTCAATAATCGCTTGTGTCTTGTGTCGTCGCTCCGCCAGCAGCAATGTTTTTCGTTCCGCGACACGAATACTAGTGCATAAATTGGTGTGATTCGCTTCCGAAAATATATAAATAAAGAAATATATATTTAAGTAAAATACTAGATGCTGGTTGTTTTCACGGTGTAAGAAATACTAAGATTTCACTGCTCGAAATTGCGTTTCATTGTATATCGATAATACGTATCGACTGAGTTGCACTGAAAAAGGGCTGTCTTATCGCATTTCAAATTAAAAAAAACCAAGAAACTGATTACGCTTAATTGTAGATTATTTTATTAAAATGTTGGGATCCTGGGAATTTGCTGTGCAAACGACCACAGGCGAGGGAAATAAATATACGTTGACTACCTACCAGAAAAACAATCGTTAATTAGTCATCGATGGTTAGGTATCGTCACACTTACGTATCGTGGAAGGCTGACCAGCTACTAGTGGGAGAAATATTTGAAGCATTTCTAGGCCTTTGTTGAGTTCCAGGTGGTTGTCGTGTGTCCAAAGAAGATATGCTGAACCAGGATTGGGAATGGCATCAGTTTCAAATTTGTAACTTTGAAGAAAATAAATCATGTTAGTTGTTGTTTAAAAATATGATTCAAGATTGAAGTAAATTTAACCGCTTGTTTAGTAGCAGCCCTGTTGCCATTTCGATTTTTAGTCGAAATGCAACCAACCCTCACGCTTCTCCGCTTCACACTCTATTCGTAAACAGAGACAACAAATCGCTGTGTGGGTGTATGTGTGTGGAGCAAAAGCTCCATCGCTCCGGCCCCAAAAGGCCCCTGTCTGTAAAGTGGCGACTGCCGTTGCGAGCGCACCGATTGGGAAAAAACTATCTGTAGTTTTATGAACATAGCGGAACATTGTGTAAAGCACGCGCGAGTCGAGTCTGGTCTTTCGTCTCACTCTGCACCGCTCCACACCACACGAACACACTCACAGAGCAGGCGAAGACATCGGTTTGTGGTTGCAAGAAAAACGGTGCATGGAAAATCGGAAAACCTTTTTGTTTTTGTTTAACATAGTTTGCCCTTGCGAACCGAGTGTCAGTTCAAAATACAGAGCCATAGACAGTTTATTCAAAAATCTCATTTATACACCAGAAAGCCTTACGGAAGGAAGCATACAGAGAACATCTGTTCTCAAAAAATCGATCCAGGCAAAAAGTGAATTATTTTGTACGGGGCCAAAACTATATTCACATTTATTTTTGTTACATTTCGGCTTGCACAATAATTTTGAAAAGAGAAACACACGAAAATAGCTAAAGCTTCAGTTTCAGCTACAGCTACAGCTACAGCCACAGCTTCGCGAGTAAACGAGTGTAAACGGTGTATTACGTTGATAGTAAAAATAAAAGCGCAACAACCGCGGTGCTTAGTCATCCGTGCGAGAGATAGTACGCTGCTGTCTGCGAGATTCGCTGAGGAGGCATCTCCGCATACGAATTCCATTCGAAGGAACTCCAAGCCTCTCATAATTACGAAATTGCATCAGTTGAAACAACGCCTACAACGACACGCCAGTGATTACAACAAAAGCAGCAACAACATACGTCAGAGACAACAACGTCAAGGCGAATCGGTAACAATAATAGCAACAACAACAAAGAAAACAACCATTATATATATGTATATACATATATAGCGAGAGAGATATATCGTAGTAACCTGTTGTTTGTTCGCCACTCAACCTCTCTACGTGCCCCCAGCCGCATCTGAAATTGGTCATTTGTGTGCGGTTAACATATAGAGGAGTGCAGAGCGTAAACGAAGCGGCAGGGCAGGCACACCTGTTTGGTGTGGCACCACTGGAACCCGTGGACGGGACTGGACTGCGACTGCGACTTCGACTGCACGGGTCACTGGAAAGCAACACACACAATGACGCGCCTCACGGAGGAAATGGTCATCGCTCGGGCCAAGCAATCGGATCTGGGCCTAATTACAAAACTGAATTGCTGGTAAGCTGCTGCGATAGATCTCTATTGTTAATTGTTAATCGTGCAGGTGCAGTGGCAGTGGCAGTAGCACTAGCACTAGTTGTAGCATTAGCAGCAAACGTAGGTGAAAGCGTACTGTGGCGTGCCCCTTGCTAGTGCGAGAGCTCTGATCTGCTTGCGTATCGTATCTGCCCACTTTTTGGGGCATGCTCTGGCGGCTTTCACTGGGGTGCCTGCTGGTGCCAGTGCCGGTGCCGGTGCTGGGTGCTTGGTACTGGGTACTGGATGCCCCTCCAGTTTGACCCAAATCCGGGGGCAATCTTCTAACCAGTTTAGAAGTGTCGTCCATTGCCGAGCGTCACGACTGCCTCCGCTCCGCTGCGGAGTGGAAAAACGCCTGCCACTCAAGAGCCTAGAGTGCCATGAAAATGCTTGGAAAAAGCACTGAAAAGCAGTTTGAACTACTTTTTCGAGCAGCAGCCAGCCAGTCGGGCCCACACTTAAGCCTATCTCAGATACGGGCTGCACTCACCGCACGAATCAATCATTTAGGAGTGGGGGGCTTACTGTATCATCTGTACTACATATCTCTGATCTCTGTTCTCTGTGTTGTCCATTCTCCGTTTCTTTCAGGGGAAGTGATCTCACCGATGTATCCATCATCAAGCGCATGCGTGGTGTCGAGGTGCTGGCGCTTAGGTAAGTCTCTCCCTCATATAAGGATCGTATCATCTTCATTTCCTGCAAGCCCGCTCTGATTGAGTACGCTTCAGTTCCGCGCTACGTTCTGCTAGCAGTGATATTTGCTTTCAAGTGATGTCATCGGCTGCTTCGCTCCGGCATCATCATTAGGCGGGCAGAAATACGAGAAATACTTTGGCACGCTCGTAACGCGCGTAATTAATGCAAAAAAAAAAAAAAACAAAAAAAAAAACAAAAAAAAACAAACAAAAAAAACTACAACAGGCAGATATAGCAGAAATATAAGCTAAAAGTCGTGGGAGCTCCAAAATTGGCAATAGACCAGTCGCTTGCCTCGTACTTTTTCCAGCTGCGTGGCGTGGCGTGGGCCCCCTGGTGGCGAGTGCGTAGGGGGGCCTGTGCCTTGACTCAGAGACTGGCTCCAGAAAGACATACATACATACATAATTGTAAAAGATACTTCTGTACAATCTGTACTCTTTCCAGAGATACTTGTACTTGTACTTGTACTCGCGATGATTGGCTTGCATGCCATGGCATTGCCTTAAAAGGCGACAATCAGTTTTGACTGCCAAGGTCACCGAAATCGATTCCCCTCCCCCCACCCCAAGTCAAAACTTCGCCGTCATCTGCTGGCAATATGCTGACAACTCTCAGATGCACGACTATACGTATATAATATACATATACTATATACGATATATTGTATATTCGTATTTGTATAAGTATGAGAGGTGTATGCAAAAGACATGACCATATGGGGAGTGCTCTGATGATGAAGGCTTGTCATTGAACTTGAGGTATTGGAAGAGCAGGAAGAGAATCTTGATAAACAGCGTCTTATTGTAGAAAGACCAGAGACGGGGACAGTGACTTATGAAGTTGTATCTTTTGTGGCTTAGACTATCTAAAAGGTTAACCTTTTCAGAGTCTTTAAGAATACACCAGTCGATTGGCATTGGAGATGTTTAAAATATGTATAAATTATATTTATTTGAAATTTATCAAAAATGGTCTAAACATTATCACCTAAATATGGAATCTGATTTTGATTTTGTTAGGGCAATTACAAGTTCTCTAAAAGGGGTTCCAGACCTCTACTTCTACGAGATAGGAGATTTCTTGTGTAAGATTCAGAACTCTTCAAGCACTCTGATCTACGTATATATGTCATGGCCCATTATCAGGAAGCTATTGCCGCAATCGCGGCTCTTCAACTTTGCTTTATCATCGGGCTTTTATCAGCCCACTCGTAATAGATAGTAGTATATTGTGTATTGTGATTGTGTATTGGGGGGCAACAACTTCTAGATCCCCTTTGACTATCAGAATTGACTGTCTTTTGTTTAGCATTTAACAAGCAAAACCTTTTTGTTCCCAATCGTTGGGCCGCTAGAAACAACTGGATTCGGTTTCTTTTTCCAGTTGTTGTCTGTTGTTGTGCTAGGCCTTGCCTTAGAGTCGTGGTGGTGGTGGTGGTTGTGGTTGTGGCGGTCGCGTCGAGTGCTGGGAAGTACGCAATATTCTTGGGAACAGCCCATAAATCAGTTCAGGTGAAACGCGTTGGCGTAGTCCCTTTTCTTTTTCCATTTCCTTTTGGTTATGAGCCATCCATATTGATTTGAATTGCGTGCCCGTGGCACTTTCCTCGTGCTCCTCGGGGCTCAAGTGCCATGACTCTTGCGGGCAACCTTGACGTTAATGGGGGGGTTGGGGGGTGCGGGACCCGGATTATGCATACTATTTCTCTTTTGGTTCCACTTCCAAATGGCCTGCTTTAGTTCTCAGTCCTAAAAATAGGGGAACACGGCTCCAGAGCCACTCGGAGACAACTCGACTCGAGGCGGCGACTCTCCTCGAGGCAATGCACCCGTGTGCCATTTAATGATGAGTCGTGGCTAAGTTTAGCCACTTATTTATACACTTCCTCCGTCGGCCCCATATCTTATCTGGTCGGCGGAGGGCCTTAGAGCCACGTAAAACGGGGAGAGGGAGGAACAATCAAAGCACGCGCCTCTGTCTCTGCCTCTGCCACTGCCGGCAATTGCCCATTTGAAAGTAATTAGCATCGATGGATCAATGAATCGATGGATAGAGGTGCTAAACGGGGGAGACGACTCTACGAAACTGACCTACAGATACAGAGGCTGACAAAGTGCCTCTGGCTATCGACTCTTCGCATCTGGTGCTTCTTTAACGGCGGTCGCTTGTGTGGTAAAAGAGTTAATGACCCCGCCACGCAGCTGCCACCGAAAGAATCTTTTCATGATTCACGGCAGTTAGTTGGAGGCCGATGCGCCTTTGTCGCTTAATAGCAGAGAAAGTTTGTTGAACCACAGATACTCGTACATCCCGTACATCTTGTGAGACATTCTTCTGAAACTCTTTCTCTTTATCTCTTTATCTCTGTTTCTTTTTGTTTTGCAGCGTCAATAAAATCAGCACCTTGGCGCACTTTGAAGAATGCTCGAAGCTGCAGGAGCTCTATCTGCGCAAGAACCACATTGAGGACATCAATGAGATTGCTTACCTACAGAATCTGCCAGCACTGAAGAACCTCTGGCTTGAGGAGAATCCCTGCTGTGACCTGGCCGGCTCCAAGTGAGTAATTCCCCCCCTCCGATTGCGGTCGAAGGAAGCCCCCAATGAGTAGTGTACTCACACTTTCGCACCGCATTTGCAGCTACCGTGCGATCATATTGCGCGCCTTGCCCAATCTGAAGAAACTTGATAATGTGGAGGTCACACAGGAGGAGGTGGACGATGCGTTGCGCCGCGGCGGCATTGGCAACATAGGCGGCGGTGGCGGCAGTTCGATGCCCGAGGATGAGGTGTACGAAGATGCCTACGAGCCACGACAGCAGCAGCGTACCTCGCCGCAGCACAGCTACCCCACACACTCGCCGCCACCGCAGCAGCAGCAGATGCAACAATATCATTCACAGGCACAGCAACAACCTCACCAGCAGTCACAGCAGCAGCGCCAGAGTTCGAGTCCCATCATGCGAGAGGTAAATCGCTACCATTGTCAAGACTCTCCCACGCCACGCCCTGGTTTCACACTTGCCTTGGCTTTAATCGTAACTCTTAACTCTTAACTCAACTCTCGCCACGTCTTTGTATCTCCACTCCTGCTAATCCCGTTCCCATTAACAAGCCGCCTTTGTTAGCCAGCCCGCCGGGCAACCACAGCAGCGAAGGGACCATCACGCACAGTGCCAGCGATCTTGGTGGCAGCCAGGTGCTGCCGGTGCATGGCTCCAAGCCCCCAACACCCACCAAGGTAACCTCTAGAGATGGACAATCCCATGAAAGAGAGATGGGCAGTGCAGGAGAAGGCAGTGGATCCATCAAGCTAGGAGTGTCCGTCAGTCTGCTTATAAATACTAGATTAATTCTGAAAGGAATATAGAAGCATATACAATCAATCAGAATAATATTTAAGATCTCCCCCTTCCTTGTCCCAAAATCTAAACACTAATCTGTCTTGGTTTTCCCAGGAACCCGTGCATCCGCCATCGCCCATGTATAACACGTTAACCAAAGAGCAGCGCACTTCCTATCAGCAGTACGATGTAAGATCCACTTCCTAACCAGCCATCGCCAACGCCACCGCCCCACCCCCTACGCACATCCATCATGACAGTATGCTGAGGCTCGTTGCCGAGCCCACTTTTTTTTTGGGGGCACCCTACTGAATAGGGTAGGGTAGGGTAGGGCGTGGATGGGGAGGGGGTCCACGTCACACTTGGTTGAAGTTGGAGGGTAACCCCTTGAAAGAGTCACGCGATGGCTTCGGCTGCGACTGCGGCTGCGGCTGCGACATGGTTAAGGTTCTCTTTTTCCCGTCGCTTGGCCATTGGACCCATTGTCTGTTTGCTTTTGTGGGTTAAGTCACTCGGTTGACTTTGGGAGCCACAGGGAAAACGAGAGAGAGAGAGAGACAAACCAAACAATAATTGCCAGAGAAGCCGAAGTTCGACAGCGAACAAAAGCCGAAACTGAAACTGGGGAGAAAAATGGGTCATTATATATGCAGAGAATAGAGGAAGGGCTACTCGGCCTAATGAGCCATTGAAGCAGCATTAGATTGTGCCCCAAAAAACAGTGCGACTTGCTCAACATTCCGTCATGTGGATGGTCGTTGGGGGTGGGGGGACACCAATGCGATTTTAACGTCTCTAATGTGCTCACTCTTTCACAAAAACAAACCCATGCACCACCCGAACCACAACCTCAACCAAAACCACAACCACAATTCGACCCCCGACTAAAAACAAATGCACCACTAACCAACGCCCGATGACGAGCAGCGCTCGCCGGGCTCTGACCAGGAGAGCAGTCCAAATGCTGGCTACCGGGAGGTGCGACCAGCGCCCATCCCGCCAAGCATATCCGCACACTCGATGAAGGTAAGGGGCTTGCTGCCACACGGTGTCCCCCACATTCAAACGATTATGAATCGATGGTCGATATGCAAATACCCTTTTTAATTTTGGTATTCCCCGAACAGGAATACTATCAGTCGGATCGCCCGGCCTACCCGGCACACTATCGCCATAGCCAGACAGACCTCACCGAGTGGGAGGAGCATCAGCAGCACCAGGTGCCGCAGGTCCACCACAATCCGTACGGCAGCCAGATGCTGGCCCATCCACAACGTCGCAGCGTTGCTCCCGATAGTGGGGATCGTTTCACTGGCTATCGCAATGGAAGTGCCCGTGAGAATGGCGGCGATTGGGACCCAGATGAGCGGCCACGCTCAAGGTAAGCAATGGGATTACAGAGGATTCGTGAGAGCATATTAGACAATTGATTATATTTCCTAACAGCCGACGCCACGAGGGTCGCTACAGCGATTCCACTAATAACGTGTCGTCCTCTGTGGCGAATCATTACTCGGGTTATCATCGCCGACCCATTAACCGGGTGAGTATATGGCACAATATCGATAAGATATATGCAGTAACTGAATCATTTCCCTTTTCGTCAGAGCTCCAATCTACTGTCTGCCACGCTCTGCCTGGTCAAAGAGCTTGACTACGCCAGCCTGGAGGTGCTCGAACACGCCGTGCGATGTCGCATCGATGAGCTGGCGTCCGAATGATGAAGACGTCTCTCTAATCGGATGTCGATTAGCTAATCCCTGTCGCGTACCCTGGCCTGCGCATGGGAAGGGAATCAAACACAAAAGACCAGAACATACACAGAAATGAGCACAAAAGACACTGTTCGAGCAGGAGTTGTCGCTGGCAAAAGACTCTACAGAAGGCTGTTGACAGAAGAAGCCCTGCGAAATCTATTATATTAACGTCTAAAGCTACAAATCTAACAAATACTTAACGATTCATACTTGCCAATGTAAATTATGATATAATAGGTTAATAAGTTTTCTAAGAATATTGCTAAGGGGAAACCAGATTGAGGGATTGATATCTGAAATATGAAGCTAAGTTTCGTTTCGATGATCTGCCTGGCCTGTCGTTACCATCCCATTTAGTTCTTTAACCACCTCCTAGCGATTGCCGATCGGGCACGGCACTGACCACTGACCACTGACTAGCCTTCTTTTGTACTTAATATGCGAGGATCGTACTAATTAACTAACGCCCAAGGCGCAAGCACAATGCATCTTCCTCGTTTAATTATAAATTAGTTGAAATGTATACTCATGAATTTGTTAAATATTTGTACACGACCGACCACTAAACTAACGTGACTTTTAAATTAATTTAATTATAGTGAAAAGAAAAACACGTCCAGTTTATGTTTGCCTCGTTCTGTCCAATGATTATGTTTGAATATATCATGCATGCGCAATAAATAAGCAATTTAACAGAAGACAAACACTTGTTTTTATTCATTTTAATACTAAATATAAATAAAACCTAATCTATATATGTATATACATGCAGGTTCTGGCGCATTTAGCAAAATTAATTATTAAATATTTATTATGCTAACTAATCATGCGCATAATTATGCTAATTGTTCAAATTTGAAAACAAATCTGTTAGAATAGTCGGTTTGTCAGTCCGCAAAAGCTGAAATGTAGATAATAATCGTCTTGCTACCTCGCTGATGCTGACATGTATGATATTTCATTTTGTGCTTTTTGTCGTTAAATTTGAATTGTATTGCGCTAAACAAGAGCTTTGGATTTGAGCTTGGTGGAAAATCAAATCAATAAAGATAACTTTGACAAGTTATTCAAAGTCCTATAAGTACTTATGTACATACATATGTAGGTATGATTTTGTACGGGCAAAAATAAAATTTTGAAATTAATATACACGAGTGTGTAAATGTTCTCTCTTTCCTCGCAAAGGGAAAGAATTAATTTGTTGCTGGATGCGTAGAGCGTTATCTGTCGATTTTGCTCGAAATCAGAGAGAGAGAGAGAGAGCGGCTAAATAGGAACCACGGCCAGAGCGTCCAAATTGCACGAGTAAGAGAGAGACAGAGAATGAGAAAGCGCGTGAAAAGGGTAGAAAGGCCGCTCTTAATGGGTATCTTAATTCCGGCTATAATAATGATCCGATTTGTTCCCAATTCAGTTATCTGGTAGACATAGTCTTGCTATATTATACTACATTTTCGGTTTCATCGGTTTATAGGTAAAATATTGGAACTCTGCCTTCTGGGTATCCCCAAGCTCTCCCTACTAGCGGGTACAAAAACATATGATGGACCGCGATTTTTCAAGAATTTACCACCATTTGGGAACCATGTGTGACTGCCACATAAATTCTTGATAAAATCCAAGCTACATTTATGCAGATATGAAATATTTGATGGCCACCCCACCCAATTTCCTTTCCCACCAAAATGAAAGACTTTTGGTTTGTTCGTTTTTCTTTTTTTTTTTTGTGTTTAGAGGGGCTTTACAACATTTAACAGATAATAGATATATTTGCCTTTACTTTGAATGCTTTCTTTTGTTTTTTGGTTTTGTTGTTAGTTTTTCGGTTACTTGTGTGGAATTGTCTTTAAATTTCTGATTTTCTTCGGGGTTATTTCACTCGCGGCATACATACTATGTATATGGCATTTCAAGCAAATTCAACTATGGGTCTTCCTATCAGCTATTCTATTACATAATCGTAGCCATCCATCCAGCCCCAACGAGGGCTGGACAGACGCCTCCTTGCCTCCTTTGCCACAACAAACGAAAACAAACTGCGAAACGGTTCTCGGTTCGGTGTTGTGTGTTTTTTGTTGCAATTGTAATCGCAATTGATGATGATGTTTTTTTTTTCAAGTTTTTTTTAGTTTGATTATTAATTAATTAATTAATCTGGTTTATTATAATGGTTGATATTATGGTTCCTTAGCCGCAGTATTCATGGCAGAAACGCAACGCCTAACACATATACATATACATAAATGCAAGTGCATTGGAGTACGATTAGTAGTACGATTAGTACGAGTTTGTAATTAGTGATTGATTAACGTGCTACACATCGATATACATACTGAAGCCGCATTAGGTTATCAATGAATGTGCTCTGAATAATGCTTCATAAACTCCTGCGATATTCACTATCCATCTAAATAATTATCCATCGTAATTATCGTTCGGTGCAATATATTGTATTGTATATATATATATATTATAGGTGCGCGATTAAATAATTAGTGAATATTTAGACACTGAATACCCAAATCTCCATCTCCATCTATCTTTCATTTTTGTTTTTTGTTTTGTTTTTGTTTTTTGTTCGTATTATTTCTAGTAATTATTGTCAGTCACAGCGTCGCGTTTGACACAACAACGTGTGCTAGCCATTGACTAGGTTTTTTGGAATCGAAATAAGGATTAATTTAAGTTAAGTTTAAGTGTATTGTTTATGTTATTTTTAGGGTCTTATTGAGCTAGTTGCAAGGGGGGCGGGATGGTGGGTGCCCCCCCAACAATTAAATTGACGCATGTCTTCCAGAATGCTTTTTGCTGTTGTTGTTGCTTGCTGAAATTGTCTTCCATTTCATACAATGCGAAAAAATGTCTTCCAAACACACAGATAATGTTAGCATATATGTTATATATGTGTATATATATATATATATCTATATATATATATAGAATGATTTCTTCTATAATAATTGTAAATGTATTGCGCGGGTTTTTCAGGGTTTTTTATGTTTTTGTTTTGTTTTGCCCGCGTTTTGAGTTTGTGATTTGCAATCGCAACTCATTTTGTGTATAGATATATATAGACCAATATCGTATTTATGTATATTCATATTTATATATATATATATGTATATCTGTAAGTGGCTGTAACCAACACTAAACTCTTGGTTAACGTGGCCGTTAATGTGACACACATAATTGATTTTTGGTTTTCTTTTGATTTGCCGATAATTTGTAAGCCAAAAATAAAATGAAACTGTTCGGATACCAACTGTTCAGATAGCCTCCTGCCTGCGTCGTAAATTGATATGCTGATTCCGTCCAAAAATCAAAACTATTATTATCAGATAACTAAGAAACCAAATATATGTCAATCTCAAAAGTCCGAAGTGAGTTACGTTGAGTGTAAGTAATTGATTTACCACGATATGTTGTGTTTGTTGATATTAATTGGTTGTTGTTTTTGTGTCTCCCCGTTTCAATCACGTAATACATAAGGATGTACATATGTACTGTGGGTGTGCCCCCACCGCCGGATGTCCAAGGGATGTCCCTCTATCCAGCGGGGGGACACTGGAAGCCCTGTGTGATTCTGCTGTTGGATTCTTCTCCGCTTACTTCCTATATAGCTTCTCTTCTTCTATATTTAGGTTATTCGTTTTTCTTTTTTCGTTTTAATTGAAATTAATTACAAATTAATTGATTCGCATAGGGAATTTTTTGTCGAATTTTCGCACTTCCTCCGGCTTGGCGCGTGATTCTTTCATTTATATGTATTATGTATTATGTATAGTGCTTGTATTTTGTTTAGTTTTGCTTTAGCTTTTTTCCTATAGATTTCTGTTTTGTTCTTTACAGTATTTCAACTAAACTCTCGCAACAAGATATGGAATATAGAATATATGTATATATAAAGACAACACTAGCACTAACTCAAGTCCAAAACGAAGAACAACAAAATGTTATATAACTTTCGAATTATATATATAAATTATTTTGTGATCCAGCGCCTTCCATCGCACCCTGCGGGGGGGCTTTCACCACCCCCCTTTAGGTGAAGAACGGCGATAGATCACAGTTGCACAATGACCCGCCATCGCCAGTCTTGCAGAGCGCCTTGCACAATTCGTTCCAGTCGGGCGTCGCCGTGGTAGTCGTGCTACCATCCGAGGCGGCGGCTGCGAAACCTGCTACTGCCGCCAGGGACTCTCCGGATCCGGATCTGGGACCATGTGTGGCAGCATTGCCCTGCATTGCACTGGCCTCCTCCTTCTGCTCCTCCTCCACCTGCACCTGGCATGGACTGCAGCCGGACAGCGAGCGATGCCTCTGCTGGCAGAAGCTCGAACAGAGTCTGTCGCCCACAATATCTAAAAAAAGGAAACACACAAAAGAAAATATGCAAAAAAAAGGACGTTATATGGATTGGCGATGGATAGATATAGATCCTTGGCTGGGCAGGATCTGTTCGAAAGGGACACTAACCACTTGGCAGTCCACACAGTTGCTCGCACTTGGCCGCATTTATTTCCGGTCTCAGGATCGTAGAATGGGCCCCGCCAGGCGTCGTAACGCCCAGGCCGGCTCTGTAATAGAGAATCGAAATGTTTTCATACTTTCTTTTCTTCGTGAACTCTTAAGAGTGCCATCAATCATTTATATCTCATGATTTTGATGGTAGTTCATTATGAAATCTTTATGAAATAAGTTAGATATTTGTTATATAAACGCGAGTTGTGATTTATAGGTCTTTAGCTTTGAATTTCTAAGTATAGCTTAAAAATTATATATAATAATTATTTGGAGTTTTTTTTTAAACAAATTCAAGAGAAGATATTCCTACTCTTGAGAAAATATTTATGTTTCGAGATCATAGAAGTCTCAAATCTTATTTTCATATAGCTAAGTGTTCCCTTAGTCGTTTATTCGGTTATACCCACACTTTATTCATATAAAGAAAAACCCTGGGTATGCAGGGTAATTAATCACTCGAAAAAAAAAACAAGAGCACTTGGAGCTGTTTATTGATTCACCGATTCAGATATAGGTATGTAGGTACACATCCGATCAAGTTTTGAACACATAGTTTGACAGTTGCGATAACTGGGGGGGCTCTTGAGAGGAGGCCTCGCCCACACTCGAAGTGCCGCCGCCGCCGCCGCATTCCACAGTCGAGTATTCACTTTCTAGTTTTTGTTTAATTGTTATACATAATATCATCATGAGTCCACACAAAACACTTGGAGGAGCAACTTGTAAAAAAAAAGTGTATCTCTGGCACTTCTGCATGGCAGAATCCTTTACATCCAAGGACACTTTGGATTCCTGCTATCTTCCGAGACTTACCCGCAGAGCTCTTTGCACACCAAACTCCAATCCTGAACTACGCTGCTGGGTCGCGCGTCTTCAAGGATATGGGCTGCTGTGGCCCTGCGAACAGCAGCATCCCCCAGAGCACTCCCTGCTTCTGCTGCTGCTGCTGCTCCTGATGGGCTGCTTAATGACGTCACAGAGCTTTGCGTCTGCGCGGAGCAGAGCAGGAGTCCAACGGCCAATGGCAGGACGACTCCAAGTCCATATCGCTTTCCCTGTCGGGCTCCCGGTGGCCACATGGTCGAAGGCGCAGAGCTGGGCTGCAGAAAGAGACGGAAGGTTAGGTATCGCTGGGGTTGCACGCCAGAAGGAGGAGCCAAAAGAGTGGGGATTGGGTGGTTGGGTGGCTGGGTGGCCGGGGGGGCCAAGAGTCATGGCTGGCATGTGTGTAATGGCATCTGTAGGTTGCAGCAGGCTGTGCTCCGTACAATAGGAGCAATTGTGCTCGAAATGCAATTATCGCGCGCCCGAATGTAGGCAGCAAAAAGCAGCCTCCTGGGGCCTCGTCCTGGGTGCATTGTGTTTCCGATTTCATGCGCTTGATTTACCAAACCCAAAGGGTTATGCAAGCGCCATCGATTGGCGATGTTTGCTCCAGGAAACGCCAGCACACCGTTTTCCAAAGGAGATTTCAGGGATTCATCCTTTGTTTCGGCTCCGCGATAAGCAGGAGCCCCCATACTCCCATACGGAGGCTATAAACAGCAGGCCCGACTTTATTTTGTCAGCTTAATGACAGTCTAAACTGGTTCCCCAACTCCCGTTTCATTGACGGGACCGGCAGCTGTTGCCAGATGGAACTTTTTCCACCAGTTCCGCCAGTTGCGCCAGTTGAGAGTTGAGAGCGAAAGAGGACGCGTCGGACCGCCCTATCCAATCTTCCTGGTACTCGTCTCGTCTCGTCTCGCCGCCCACAACCAGACGCCACCGCCAGACTTTCCGCCATTGCCCCCTGCCTTTGGGTGAGAGAAAAACTCCAAAGATTTTCGCCTATCTGGGTTACAGGGCCTATCTGCGCTACGTGCAAGCACAGCCAGGTAAATACCATCTCATACCCATCGTTTCTACTCACTGTGATCCTTGCTGTTCCGTAAATTCCACAATCGTATTACTATTTAAGCTCTTCTAGATATAGTATGGTATAAAGTTGTCCGTTCCGAATGCCAGCAGTTTTTCAACTGAACCTCCATGGGAAATGGTGGCTAAACTTAATAATTATATAGACTTTTTGATGACTTTGTCGGCTGCCGCGATAGAGTCAAGTGCGAATACTGTTTCGGATATGGTATCGCAGATTTCCATCGCCATATGTCCTCTGTTCCTCCCTCTCCTCTCTCTCTCTCTCTAGCCATCCGATTGCCGATAAGAGATAATTATTATTGGTAGCTTTTGCCACTGAAGTGAGGTTTTTACTCCGATAAGCCAATACCCGATGGTGTGTTTGCTCTGCAATCGAGAATATTTGAGTGACACAAGTGATGGATGGGAGTACGAGACTGCGGTTAAGCTGGCGGCAGTCCATGAGTCAAAAAGATAATACAGGTGGGCTTCCACAGGTATTTCGCACTCACCGAAGATATTTCTAGGGCATTCTTGGCCAGGAAAGGATAGATAAAAGTCTAAGGAAAATGCTGCGAAGTGCCTACATATGTTATATGCTAGAATTCTAATGCAAAATTGAGATACCGTAAAGATGATCCCGAAATCTATCGAAGATATGGCTTCCTGATACTCAAGCTTGTATCTTCTCATAACAATAATAAGCATTAATTTGATTGTTTATCTAATTGGAAAGTTTTATATTCATCTGGAATGTCCGATAGGTTTAATCTTCTTCTTATCTCTTAATCTTCGAATTGGGTAAATACAAATAGAAATGGTTTCCATAGTCCCCAAGAACGCTTTCGGGTAGATCGGTGAATAATGATAATCTTAGTAGTTTTTTAAAGGAATTTTCTTCCTTTTGTTTCCCTGAATTTGTGCAATCTTAGGTATACCTGGTACATAGAATATCTACAACAGGCGCGTCTTATAATTATAAGGTATATGTAGTCATAGTTCTTTAAATGTGCAACTAAGTAAGACTCAAGTAAGCTATCAAGTTTACAATGTGTCTTGATTGTTTTTTGGTGTGAGTCAATAGGTTCTGAATCGACTCTATAGTAAGGAATATATCACAAACTACTCCTAATCTGATAGATGATCATATATGATGGATAATACATTGTGCTCATTGTGATACATTCTTCTCAGCAAACCAGAGAGTTCCGGAGAGCTTCTCAAAATAATTCCCAAGTCTCGAAAAAGTTATCGGAACAGGCTAGCAAGGGACAGCCACAAACTGAATGACACCAGTATTATAATGGTTTGATATTCGGATCCAAATGAGAGCGTTTTGGCTTGTAAACATTTGGTTGGCTGGGTTGTATGATCCTTAAGCTAACTCAGATCAGATCTTCTTAAAAGGCACAGCTGTTTGCGCTTCTTCACGGCCGTCGAGAGGGCGAGAGGTCGGTGAGGAGTTCCCCCGGATCCGCGGAATTGTGAAATTATACAAAGCCCTACAAAATGACGTTAATGTCCTTACAATTTTTAGCGACTTAAGTGTTTTATGTTGCTATTTTTCTTTTAAGGGATTTAACAATGATATCAGGGCCCCGAAAATCCTATTGGGCTTACACTTGGCGGTTACTGCAGTTCATGATGAAATTATACAAGGGGTGGCATTCCCTTTCGGATCTTATGCCACGCTCTTGAATTAAACATAAATCCTATCAAAACAAAGCTTTCTTTTAGCACTGAGCAAAATAGGCCCCGAAAAGAGAGCGTTTTGAGGGAATGGAGGGTCTTGTATAATTTCATCTTGCAGCGGTCTTGCACTTACTTAACCATGAAGTAAATTGTTTTTAATTCTGGATAAAGTTTATATAGATAGCTATAGGAATATATAGCACCCCAATTTACATACATATTGACATTTATGCGAGTCAGTATTATATTTTTAAACATTAACCAAGAATCTGTACCATCTGATGGCCCCATAATCGTAAGTATAACAGAAACCTCTTTGGGTTGGGTTGGTTGGGATGGGACTGAAAAGAAATGAAGCGCAGAAAAGTTACTTAAAAAGTTACTTATCGAGTGGCATCGCCTACGCCATCTTCGTTGCCTCCGCCAGCTCCGTCGCCCCCGCATTGATGAGGATGACGCACGAGGTCCCTCGTAGAAGCCTTTGCAAATCCTTTCCTGCAGCAGCAGCAGCAGCATCTGCTGCTTGCTGTCAGATAACAGGGGGTGGTGGGGAGGAACCCTGGAGGAATGATGATGATGGTGCTTCCACCCACTCTGAGGGCAAATATTTTCACATCTCTCGTTGTTTTTTCGCTTTACCAGGCAGCTTGATGGACGTCATCTGGCATTTCGCTAGGGGTCCAACCCCACCCTCCCCACCATCTGCTACTCTACCCACCCAACACCCACCACCCACCACCCACCTACCTCCTACCACAACCAATTACATAAGTGTCCTCCTATGTGCCTCCTACATACACAAGTGTGCGTGCAAAAGTGTGTGTTTGCGTTTGCAAATGTGTGCGACCCTCGAAAGTATGCTATGAAATTCGTTGAGCTGAAAATAATGCAATTTCCCAACTAGATAAAGATACATATTTCCCTGTGGAAGGGGCAGGCTTTGACCCAAATTTAAACTTGTTCTATATACTCGCACGATTATATACTAAGTGTACATATATGGACAGCAGATGTGTTACATTGGGGGGCGAAAAAAAAACACAGCAAGAGCAATTATGGAGACATAGATTGCTTTCCCTCGATGCTCGGGAGGACCAACAACTCTCATAAAAAGTTGTGTGTTTTGTGGAGGCCATTGTAAATGTCAGAAACAGTGGCAGAAATTAGTTTGTTAATTAGCTTTTCATTCTGGCACGTCACAATGGGAGAGGGCGGTGGGTAGGAGGCGGCCTCCTACTCCGCAGTCCTGCGCACATAATTTGGCTTTTCCTTGTTGCCGCCTGTGTGTGTGTATCTGGTGCCCGCCCCATTTGCTGTAGCTCCGCCCACGCCATCAGCTCGACGGCAACAAAGATGGTTGCCCCAAAAATCAATGACGTCACGAGTGGCATGGCATACCCATACATGGAGGGCCTTGAGCGAGAGAGAGAGAGCGCCAAAGAGCTCTTCATCTCGGGCTGTTGGTGAAGGTTATGCAAGAGCTCCAGAGGTGTATCTGTGTGTGTGTGTAGGTCTGTGGTGCGTCTGTGTGGGCAGCCATTTTGTTGAACGAAAAGAAAAGCTTCGTAGGCGCCACAGACGGATGGCAAGGCTCATAGCTCCACAGATCGTCAGCGAGTGTAGGCTGCTGTCCTCAGATCGCAAGCTGAAAATTACAAATTTCAAACAGAATCAAATCAAATACTATATTTATCAGAGTTCTATATACATACCTCTATATATATTCCCATATTCTGTCGAGTGTTTGCTCCGTCCCCCCTCGCGCGTGTGTTTTCATTGAGTCCAAAGTGAAGGATATTTTTTTTATTGTGTGTGTCGTTTCGAAAGGATTTATGTAAGTTGTGTAGATTGCCTTGTTAGATTCCACGTAGAGCCAGCCAGCCACCAAAACCAAACCAGAACCAAAACCAAACCAAAACCAAAACAATTCGCATTCCTCGCAGATCCATCACAGAGATACAACTACTACTCCTACCAGACTCGATTCGATTCTCCACCTCATTTCTCTCGCACATTTCTATCGTCCTTCACATCGTCGGCACCGCCACAGTAGCCAAAGTGAATTATCTAAGGCAATACATCGACGATATCCGCAGGATAATCGGTAAGACTCCTCAGACATATGTATGTATTCCCAGAATGTATTCCCCCCCGTCCCGAAACCCCACTCCATACTGAAATCGTTGCTATTTGCCAGATTTTGGCTTTCTTTTGCTCCGATTTTGGCCATAACTGGTGACTGTTTTTTGCTTGTTGGCTCACTTTTTGATTGGAATGAAACATCGTCCACTTGTGTTCCACTTGGGACTTGGTAAAAGTAAGAAAAGTAGTATACCTTGATCCATGATTTGCTAAAGATAATAATTTCAACGATTTTCGATTGAATTTATCGACCGTGGTTGCATAAGTCTCCAGGACTCCAAGGTTTTCTCCATTAACTGCAGCTGTCGCGCTGTCTGTATCCCTATTTACATATTTGCATATACACATATACACATACACACACATATATGCATATCTACATACACATATAGTATATATATCGAGGAAGAACTGAGGAAATCAGCTTAACGCTCACTGCGCAACAGCAGAAGGCGTCCCAATGGCAAGAGGGACACCGTTCGTTCCCCTCCTCCTTCTAGTGGGTGGTATATGAAATCAGTGTGTACAGTACACCTCCCACACTCCAACGTTGCCCTTCAGTTGTCCTTGTGTCTGTGTGGCCCCACCAGCAACCGCTATCCTTCTACAACCGAAATTCTACCTTTATTTATTTACTCGCTCATTGCATTCTCACACTACATACAAATTTTCGTAGATTGTTTGTTTGTTTCTCCTCGATTATGCAATTTCTAGTTAGAAGAGGAACAGGGAGAGACAGAGAGAGAGAGAGAGTTTAGTTCGAGGCAGACTTATATAACAACTGCTTTCTCTCTCTCTCTCTCTCTCTGTCGCTCTTCAGGGCCTTCTCTTTAGTGTCTCCGATTGCATAACATTGACTATTCATTTCATTTGGCCGAGCATCATTTGGGTCTTTCATCTGGTACTCCCTTCTGGTACACTCTATTAATGGATCGTTATCTATTTCTTTATACCATTGCAGAGGAGAAAATGTCGCTCAATCCGAACGGGTATAAACTGTCCGAAAGGACGGGCAAACTGACGGCATATGGTGAGTAGAATTTCAAATAGAATTTTCCAAGTTACTTGTAGAGCAGAGGTTGGAGTATCATCATATGATATAATATAATACTAGTCTATAAGATCGGATATAAGACAATTATTCTTATATTTGGACTTACATTTATACAACTGGCAATGTATCAACATTTCGTATACTTATTAGGTTGAAATACCCACATATGATTCCCCTTACGAGGGCTGCCAAAAGATGCCATGGGAAATGGTTTCCAGGAAACTGAAAACCCTTTTCGAAAAGTGTTAACATATTTTCGCAGATCTTTTGCCACTCAAAAGGATGTTCAGTCGTTCACCACTATATATATATCTGTTTTTTATAGTTGCGATTAGAACTCAAGATGACATTATGTGTGAGGGGGGACAAGTCTTCAAGTCAGATATCCCCTTAACCCGTTGAGAGTTTGCTTAATCCGTAATTGGAGTTTGGTTTTCCCCAATTCATCCAAAATATGATTTTGTCATAATCAGAAGAGATTTTACTACTTTTTTCTATTGTACCATATTCTAAAAAAACGTCGACTATTTGCTTTGAAAAGATTTTTTTTGGGGCATTTGCTTCGAGTGTCTATCCCTCAGTTTTTCCAATATTTATTAGTTCCAAATACCATCAAGTGACATTATGATATTGATGTAAGCAGGAGTCTAGCTAGAACCACAAATCATAAATAAAATATAAGTAAATATTACAAGAAAGAAATTTCGCTTATTTATTCTGAGATTTCTTAGCGACATTCCTTAGATCTTAATGCCAGTAATTATGAACAGTGTGCGCCATATTTGTAAGATGCAGAAGAGCGATGACTCTTCGGAATTTGACACTTCCCTTTGGCTATCCAAAAACGACTTCTAAATGGTTTACAAATGGCTGCAGCTCTCCAACTTATACCCATGAACCACACTGTCTGTCTGTCTGTCTGCCAAAACCATTTACTGGTAATAATTCTGGCAAACATTGGTCCTCTTTCTCCCTCTCCCTCTCCTTCTCTGCTTTGGCATAGCTGCACACAAATCGCTTTTGGGCCGAGCAAATAATAAATGAGTGTTAAACCGACACTACGACTGCGAGGCAAACAAAACAGGAGGTCTGCCAAGGACATGGACAAGAAGCTGGGCTGTCCAGAACACTCGTGTCCTTGATAAATGGCCTGTGCACACTGTCCTACACAACGGCATGTTCAGCTGCCGCTCAGCCTTGTTTTTGCTCCTGTTTTGGCCTCTGCTCCCCGTTTTCGTGTGTGCATTTGGCTTTGGTGGAGCGTGAAAGCGGGCCCGACTGTTGCCTTGTAACAGATTTTCGACCGACCGACAAACAGAGAGACAAACAGACGCGCGGCAGAAGTCAAAGGAGAAGCCACCACCAAGCCCATGCTAAGGCACAGGCCCAGGCACAGGACTCTCCCTGGCTGCCAGACGCGTGCACCAAATTGAAAACCCAACAAACATAAACCGTTTAGTCACAGGATATTGCGCACGCCTGAGAAGGACACACTGAAATCCTGGTCGTGTGTGAAGCGTCTGTGCTTAATGCTTGCAGCTCCTTCAGCAGGATCGGGGAGGAAGAGAGAGATGGATAGGGTGGGCGGCTGCCTTTGACAGCCTGGCCATCGCCAGCCAGTCAAGCACATTAAATTTTATTTAACTTTTTGCCGTAAACTCGAGGAATGTTCAAAATTGCTACAATTTGTCGTGCAACGACTGCTCCTGGTGCTCCCTGCTCCTGCTGCTCCCCGCTCCTTACTGTTTCTTCCTACATTTGGTAATCATCCGCAACGTTAAGTTCCCCAATTGATTCCCCGGGAGCTACTGTTCCCATTTGCCTGGTGGCTTAGTGGCCAGACCTTAAGTCCCCGCACAAAGCCCTAGAAATTAATTGCAGCCACCGCTGGAGGATGACTCGAAGGACACGACCACCAGCTGGTAGCTGGCAGCAGGCAGCTGGCCCTGCCCTGCTGCCACCCTGTGGAGGATGACCATAAAAAGCTCGTTATGAATCTCAGTCTCAGTCGCAGCCCCCCTGGAGGATCCCCCGTTCGACTCCCCTTAAATCATGACCATAATAATAGCCATATATCATGATAAGAGCGAGGGCCTGTCAGCGGAAGCGGGGGCGCACGCTTTTCATATTTCCCGATAAGCATTCACATTTTCCTTCCCATTTTTTATGTTCGCTCTTTTTTCTTTGTTTTTTATCAGATCTCATGCCCACCACAGTGTCCGCCGGCCCGGAGACACAGGAGTTTCTGCTGAAGGTGGTCGATGTGCTGTTGGATTTCGTGAAGGCCACCAACGATCGAAATGAGAAGGTACTGGATTTCCATCATCCAGAGGACATGAAGCGCTTGCTGGACTTGGAGGTGCCCGATCGGGCCTTGCCGCTGCAGCAGTTGATCGAGGACTGTGCCACCACATTGAAGTATCAAGTGAAGACGGGTGAGTCCACTGAATGAGTCCACTTTTGAATCCTTATCAGGTCTCTGGTCTCCCCTGTGTTTGCTCAGTCGCGGGTTAATCAAATTTGTTGCTGCTTAGCATATGTCCTCTGTCGGACGCGTGCGTCCGGACGATGCGGTCGCATTATGGCACAAAGTGTGCAGCCTTCTAGATAAGCACATTAGCATATTGATGGCACTCTACAGACAGGCAGACAGACGGACAGACAGACACACAGGATGAAGCGTCAGACAAAGCCATTTTATGGCCCATTGAGCCATGGCCCAAAGCTGGTTTACACCTTTCAAAAACACTCGTAGTCC
The DNA here is from genome assembly GCA_005876895.1 of Drosophila azteca. Lineage (NCBI taxonomy): Eukaryota > Metazoa > Arthropoda > Insecta > Diptera > Drosophilidae > Drosophila > Drosophila azteca. Next base: position 6,544,383 of record VCKU01000011.1, read on the forward strand.
CTTTGGGCTGCCATCAATCATAAATCAGGGAAAGGGTTCCCTTTCGTTCCCTTCCGTTCCGTTCCGTACCGTTCCCTGTTGGCTTTCGCAGCCAAAAGTCATTCGCACGTTTCGGCTCTCCTTTTTTTTGCTTGCTGTTGTGCTGTGTGTTGTGTGTTGGTGTTAGTATACGATGAATGTCCTTGCTGATTTCATTTCATTGAAAATTAATGCCAGGGGCAGCTCCTGTGTGTGTGTGTGTGTGTGTGTGTCCTGTGTCTCTGTCTCTTGCCGCACGTGACCGCAATTGTGTTTGGAGTATCGATAATAAGCGTATTTACTATACAAACCCCTCGTACTCCTGCCTGAACCAACCCCCGGATGCTGTGGCCTTGTCTCGGAAGCAGGCGTTGCTTCCGCGATTTGGTTGCCAGGAAATGGGACTTGCTCGGGCATCCTCCTCCCCCTCCTTCTCCTTCTCCCCGTGTGGTTTACTGACTTTTGTGTGCCCAAAAATTGAATTAAAAGTGTACGCAATCAAGTCTGCCCGCTGAATAAACATAGATTGCATGGGAAACTTTTGGAGAAAATAGAATAATAATTAGTATGGGAATGGGGTTGGGGATGGGAATGGGAATGGGGAGTAGTAAGAAAGCTGCTGCTCTTTAAGGTGCTCCTCTTTCTTTTGCATCCTCTGCCATTACGCCAGACTCCGATAAGAGTCCCATTTATGATCCTTAATCTCACATAATGTGCGCCCTGTCAAAAGGCAGGGAAGAGGCGGCGGCAACCTGATACGACAACATCATCCTCCATAAAAAGAGGGGAGCTTTAATCAAAATCCGTTGTTATTTTCTGACTCGCTGCATTCCTGATCCTTTGATGCGAATGAATGACTGCCTCTCTCAGTCCCATGGCCAAAGTCCTGGCCGTCTGCTGCTGTCTGCTGCTGCTGCTGTCTGGGTCGAGGGTGACTCCTGCGCAAATTGAAATGTTTGAATGCCGACGCTCTGGCAGAGTCCTTGTTTCCTTGTATCCTTCTGTCTATGTGTGTGTGTGTGGGTGTGTGTGTGTGGGTGGATTTAGCCTTGTGGGCAATGGGATTTTAATCACACGACTTATGGCACTCAAGATGTGAACTGACAGACGCCGAAGGGTTCAAGCAGGAACAGGGGGACGGCCCGCCCGGACGGACGGACGGACAGCTTCCTGATGCTTTTCTGAAAGCATTCTCTGGTTCTTCGTGGGAGTTTTTCCCCGCACAAAATCGAAGCTCCGTCCAAAGTCCTACAATTAGCTACAATAAATGAGCAATTTATAGAGCTCTTCAGTCAGAGAAAAGTCCAGGGATTACAGCACGGAAAAAACCAAGATCCATCGTCCATCGATTGGCCACCATGTCCTTGTGAGTGGCGTCTGCCCTTGAACATATGCACTTCCGTTGCGGCTGGCACTGGCCCCGGCCCGGGCCCTGGCCCTGCCGTCCCGTTTCCATTCGAGGCCAGTCAGCCGTGCCGCTCCGTTTTTGGCCTTTGTTTCAGCCCTCGAATATATTTTTAATAAAACAAAACAAAAAAAACTGTGGCAGAATGCTGCCGGAAAGCAGGAGTGAGGCATGAGGATGATGGAAGGAAGCTCCTGGCGATGGAAGCACAGCTGCCAGACACATCTGCTGTCAGCTTAGGGACATGGACAGACGTGGGGGCGACAGCCATGGCTAAATGGAAAGCATTTTCAGCCACATTAAACCCCCCAAACAGGCGACCCGACAACATAACCCCACAAGAATACTGAGACCTATAACCGATTCTCTTCCGTGTAACCATCACAGGACATCCACACTTCTTCAATCAGCTGTCGAATGGACTCGATCTGATCTCCATGGCTGGCGAGTGGCTGACGGCCACGGCCAATACCAATATGTTCACATACGAGATAGCCCCAGTGTTCATTCTCATGGAGACGGTGGTGCTGTCAAAGATGCGCGAGATCATCGGCTGGTCCGGCGGCGATTCCATCCTGGCGCCCGGTGGCTCCATCTCGAACCTGTACGCCTTCCTGGCGGCCCGGCACAAGATGTTCCCCAACTACAAGGAGCACGGCTCTCGTGGATTGCCCGGCAACCTGGCGATGTTCACCTCGGACCAGTGCCACTACTCGATCAAGTCATGCGCCGCCGTCTGCGGCCTGGGCACCGACCACTGCATTGTGGTGCCCTCGGATGAGAATGGCAAGATGATCACCTCGGAGCTGGAGCGGCTGATTCTCGAGCGCAAGGCCAAGGGCGACATACCCTTCTTTGTGAATGCCACCGCAGGAACCACTGTCCTTGGGGCATTCGATGACATCAATACCATTGCGGACATTTGCGAGAAGTACAACTGCTGGCTGCACATCGATGTGAGTATTCCTCACTTGGGGATCGGGGATTGGTGTTAATTGTTGGGTTATTCAAATGAGAATCATTTTTCCTATTTCTCCTTTAAGGCTGCTTGGGGCGGCGGTCTGTTGATGTCGCGCAAGCATCGTCATCCTAGATTCACTGGCGTTGAGCGGTAAGTACAGAGATCTCATAGGTTAAGGACTGTTCCTCAGAGCTCATATCATATCCTTTCACTGCATAGAAGTTCCCTCAGCCATCCTCTGGAGTCAGCTCCCTTTTGTCCCAAGCAATTGTCGAGCTCATTCATCATCGTTCGTGGCATGAACTCGTGTGCCTTTGGGGCACCCTCATCTTTTTGCCAAGTCAAAACACAAATTGAAATCTCCGCTTGGGCTTGGGTTTGGGTTTGGGACTTTTTTTGTAGGATGAATTTAAATCTAAATGCTCCCAAATGGCCCGCATCGCTCAGCTCTCGGCCGAGTCGTCTCCCCCTCGGGCAGAGAATCAACTTCAACATGTGGGAAAAATCTCAATTTGTCATTTAGTGCCTCCATCAGGTGTTCAGAGCTTACAGGGATTACAACGGCCGAGAGCCGGGGATGCCGAGTGCATTTTTGGGCCAGACAAACAAATGAACAAAGTGGATTTTCAACCAACCCGTGTTCTGCCGACCCGCGACCTCCAGGGGGTGGCACTGGCCCTGAATGGGTGGGCATTACTTACGCAACAATTACGACAAACAATGCGAGTGGCAGTGGCATGGAGAGTGGCAGGGAGAGTGGCAAGAAGTGAGGGAAAGTGATTCATCCCCGAGGAAAGGAATTTTTAATTTTAAAGTTAAAACCTGAAATGCACTTTAGCACCAGACCCATTCCCACTCCCGAATCCATTCCTCTCCTGAATCCATCTCCAATCCCATCTCCGACTCCTAGTCCGCCTTAAGAGAAGATGTGGGCTTAGGCAAATGTGGCAAGTGCAGCTGTCGTTCGTATTGACAGACTGCGGTCAAGCAGGAACAGCCTAGATGCCTTAAAACACTTTCAAATTGATTGCCTCCTTCCATCTTCCAGCCATCCATCACCCACAATAATGGCTCCTAATGCCAGCGTCGTTGTGGCATGCAAATTGAGGCTCTTAATTGAAAGGCTCTCAATGCGAATTAATCATTAAAATGCCCATACAGCTGACAAGTGGCGTTGCGGCATTTCGGGGGCTTACTGAGACCTGATTAATGGTCCTCTTCTGCAGAGAATGGATACAGAGTGTGGATGGAACCTCTTAAATTCGCTGAGTTTCAGTTTGAAAGAAGTATCTTAAAACAATTGAAAGGAAATCTCATCTTTGGTCCAATCGCCACATGCCGCCGCTCAAATCACAAAACATATGCGGGAAGGAAGAAAGTTAGGGAAGTTGGGAAAGTTTATTGAAGGGTGTTTCGACCATGAGGATACCCCATACGGGGATTCATTCAGTGCTTATACATATGTACTTATAGTCACAAAGAGAAGAAAAGATTGCAAATGATAATATTATTTACTTGGGTTTACTGATAGTAGCATTTATTTAATAATTTTGAAAGTTTTTATATAGGTACATAAAGACATTACATTGTAGGAGGAGCCATTACTTATTCTAGTTTTCAACTAATTTGCCTGAATCCAATATGCCAATATACCCTCCGTCTTCACACCCGTCGAGGGCACGAAAAACCTGAAGCACACTTCCAGGCACTCCATAAGGATCATGTTTATAGACACCCACCCAGCCAGCCACACACCCACCGGGCTGGGACTGGGACTGGGGCAGGCGGCAAGCTGTGGCGCACCCACATAACTGTAAATAGCTCCCCCAGGGATGTTTAGCTGTCAACCCTCCCCGGAGTCCTTGGCCCGAGGGTTGTGTCTCTCGCTTTTGAATTCAATTAAAGTGCTGCGGCCTGAAATTGCCACAATTTATGGCACTTGCCGTGGATAGACCTCCCCCATTTGTCGCACAGCGGGGCTTGAGGGGTGGGGTGGGCTGGGTAGCGGTAGCTGCCACAGTGCGGCAGCTTAGTGTTAATTGTTTGTAATTCGTAATTGAATGTCTATTTACGAATATGATTTGACTTTTTGCAGCGCCGATTCGGTCACCTGGAATCCACACAAGCTGATGGGAGCACTCCTGCAGTGCTCGACCATTCATTTCAAGGAGGATGTAAGTAGATCTATAATACATATGTACAATATAAGCAAGTAAAGGAGAGATTATATAAATCGATAGGAATAACCTAGAGAAGACTTTAGATACATATATAAAGTATGAGCACCTCGTGTTGCACCTTGTTTTGGATTGTTTTGGACATATTTTGGTTGGGCTATGATGTTATATGAAAATACAACAATTTGCTTGGGTTTTTTTCAGCACAACCCCATATTTAAAGTACCATTTTCCTGCCCCACAACCCCGAAACGAAACGATACCCAACATTCTTTCGGATACACATCGAACAATGTTTGTGCAAAGAATTCCAATTGTGTTTCGAACAATTTTCTTGTTATTCTTCATTCCAAACAACGAACGAGACCAGACAGACGGACGGACGGACAGACAGAGACAGGGGTTGTCGCACACACAATGGAAAGCGTAATGAAATCTTTGACAACACTGGTGGCTCCGGGGGCCAAATGCGGCAAGTCACCCTGCCTCAGTTTTGCCTCAGTCCTTCCTCCGATTTTTTACATTCATTGCAATATGTTGCCATCGGTCACAGTTGCGTCTTTTGGCAGGCGGGAATTTTAATTAAAATTTCAACTTGACTTATGGCCAAAGAGAGACAGAGAGAGAAAGACAGAAAGGAACGAAGGAAGGATTCCATTCAATATCGATTCCGTTTTTGTATAGGGCCTCCTCATCAGCTGCAACCAGATGTCGGCGGAGTATCTGTTCATGACCGACAAGCATTACGACATTAGCTACGACACTGGAGACAAGGTGATCCAGTGCGGACGCCACAACGACGTCTTCAAGCTGTGGCTGCAGTGGCGCGCCAAGGGCACCGAGGGCTTCGAGCAGCAGCAGGACCGCTTGATGGAGCTGGTCCAGTACCAGCTGAAGCGCATTCGCGCCCAGTCCGATCGCTTCCATTTGATTCTGGAGCCAGAGTGCGTCAATGTCTCGTTCTGGTATGTGCCCAAGCGGCTGCGGGGAGTGCCCCATGATGCCAGAAAGGAGGCAGAGTTGGGAAAGGTAGGCGGCTATACTCAAAGATATCCAAAAGTTGTGGAGATGATCTCATGCTCTCTCTCTCTTTCTCTCTGCAGATCTGTCCCATTATCAAGGGACGCATGATGCAAAAGGGGACTCTGATGGTGGGCTATCAGCCAGACGATCGACGACCCAATTTCTTCCGTTCGATCATCTCATCGGCTGCCGTCAACGAGGCGGATGTGGACTTTATGCTGGATGAGATCCATCGCTTGGGCGATGATTTGTAAGCGGTTCTCAGGATAAAAGGAAATGATAATGGTAGATCATACAAAAAGCATATCAAGGAGACCGCAAAACCGAATCGAGAAAGAAAGAATGGAAGAAAGATCATCAGAGTTCAATGTTGAATGTAAATTTGTTTGTATGTATCTATAAAGTGTTACTAGCTGTTCCTTTTCCGATTCTTCATTCCGTTACTGTTATACGTTAACCCAGTGTTATCCCAGTGTGTTGGCCAGTGTTGGAAAATTTCATATAATCGAAACCTGTTAATGGGAGGAGTATGTTGGCTTTTTTTTTATGGGAAAACCATATCTAAAATCGATGTTAAAATCGGAAAAGATTCAAGAAAAATATAAGTATATAATATTTGAATATCTATATGTACCACCACAATACGCACCACCAGAAAACACGGAACACGAAACACGGTCCCATAAGCCCACATAATACCTATAAAGCGATATACATACATACATATATTAACTGTTGGAAAATACTGTTGAATGGTTGGTTAATCGAACGCTATCTTAACATATCAGGAAGATGAAGAAGGAGAGGGTTCCGTTTGATTCGTTATGTTAATCGTTTGATCTATTTTGCGGAGAGAAAAGTTACCTACTACATATACTCGTATAGAGACGTTCTATGAGATCAATGGCCATGCGTACCTTTATAGAGAGACCTGTGCTTGTTACTTAAGAAGAAACTGAAAGAGGATCTAGGGATCTTAGATCATCCTTAGGTCGTATCTAGTCCAATTATCGAACTGTGCTATATACTCGTCTAGAGAATTAAATACGTACGTATAAACGAATTAGTTGGAGTTTAGTTACCTATATCCAAAATGTCAATTAAATATCAATTACAAATGTTGGACTGCCTTAACCCCTTTTTTCGCTATTGGTTTCTATATTCTTTCAAAATCTGTTAGTCCAAAGGAAGGTATAGGAAAAGTCAGAGAAGGGATTCGAAACCACAACTCAGACAAATCATATACAACACAAACTACAACAACAACAAACAAAAACAACAACACGAATCGTTTGTCAATTCAATAAAAGATAAATAATGATAAATCAGATCAAAGATAATGGATATATATATTATATGTATTGTATTGTATTTTAAATGTGTTTTAACTAAGTTTATCCAGTACAAGAGATATACTATGTGTACATCAGATATTGGTATATATGTACATACATGTGTATATATGTATGTGTATCATGATTCTTATTTTATGTATGTTTAAATTATTGTATATGTATATGTGCAGATCCCAAAACAAGAGCATGAATTATTCCAACATCAAAATATAATTATAAATGGATATATTATATATATATATAAATATAAACGAATGATAAATCAAAATAAAAGTAACCAAAGCGCAGAAAACAACAACTCTCTTTTCATTCATTCATTCGCTCTCTTCTGACAGCCGTTCTCTTAGCCGTTTGGGGGCTTGGTTTCGCTAAGAGCAACGCCTGAGATTCGTTTTGGAAAGTACTCCCCATATATAAGGCGGGATCTTAACGGTGAGCTCGCTCATTCGTTCTTTCTTGCTCGCTCTGGCTTCGCGCTCATTGCTGGTCGTTTGTTTCAGTCTGCTGATCCGCTCCCATCTTCCAAAGTTCTCCAGTTTCAGTGCTTCAAAGATGTCCCAGAGTTTTGTGCCAGTGCCAGCGGGAAGCGATTTCCCTCTGGAGAACCTGCCCTATGCTGTTTTCTCCACCCAAAGTAATGTGAGTACTGGAAAATATCAAAGTTAATTGGGAGTTTTTCATGAGTTTTATCATTTCCCTTTGAAAATATATAAAATATATGTATGGTGTGGTTTTATTTTTTCTCAAGTTGAACCATTTTCCATGTGACTTTGAGCCAGTTCTAGATTTTGCTTCGTTCTAGAACAGAAACCACTTTGGGGCATAACATTTGCATACATCATACGGCAAACAAGTTTGTTTAGGAAAACAATATGCTAATCTTAACTCAAAATAACTTATAAAGCACATCGTACCATAGCATCGCATCGCAGGTCTGATAAGACCTCAAATCGTATCTGAATATTGTAATTAAAATCTCCCTCTCTCTCTCTCTCCCTCTCTCTTTCTCTTGCTGTTGCACAGAAAGCTCATCGATTGTGCGTGGCCATAGGAAAACATGTCCTCGACCTGAAAGCTGTCTCTCAACTGTATCCACCCCCCGTGCAGGCGAGCTTGCAGGCGGATACTTTGAACGCCCTTATGGGCTTGGGCCACGAAGCTTGGGATGTGGTAAGGACACAGACTCAGAAGCTTTTGCAGAAGGGTTCGGAACTGGATCAGAATGTGGACCTCAAGGAAGCGTAAGAGCAAAACAGTCGGATAAAGCTCTCACTACCCTTAACCGATTTCCTAAACCATTTTAGTGCAATCATCGCCCAGTCAGAGATTAGCCTGCATCTGCCCGCCCAGATTGGGGACTACACGGACTTCTACTCGTCCATCCATCATGCCACCAACGTGGGCATCATGTTCCGCGGCCCGGATAACGCCCTCATGCCCAACTGGCGGCATCTGCCAGTGGGCTACCATGGTCGTGCCAGCTCTGTGGTCGTCTCTGGGACACCCATCCGCCGTCCTCTGGGACAGACGCTGCCCGAGGGCGCCGAGAAGCCTGTGTTTGGGCCCTGTCGTCTGCTGGACTTTGAGCTGGAGATGGCCTTCTTCATTGGAGGTCCCGGCAACCGGTTGGGCGAGCCCATCCGCGTGGACGAGGCCTGGAAGAATGTGTTTGGCTTCACCCTGATGAACGACTGGAGTGCCCGGGATATCCAGAAGTGGGAGTATGTTCCACTGGGGCCATTCACGGCGAAGAACCTCGGCACCACCATCTCGCCCTGGGTGGTGCCAACGGCTGCCTTGAAGCCGTTCCTGCTGGACAACTTCCCCCAGGAGCCGGAGGTGCTTCCGTATCTGCGCCAGAGCGTGCCCTTCAACTTTGACATCAACCTGGAGGTTTCCCTGAAGCGTATGTACCAAATGGAAGAGAGACGTGAGCCCGGGGCTTGATGTGCGGATCCTTTTGTTCTATTTTCCAGCTTCTGATCAGAACGAGGCCCTGATCTCGAAGTCCAACTTCAAGCATCTGTACTGGACGCCACTGCAGCAGATTGCCCACCACACGGTCACCGGCTGCAACCTGCGGCCTGGCGATCTGATGGCCTCCGGCACAATCAGCGGAGAGACCCCCGATTCGTATGGCTCCCTCCTGGAGTTGTGCTGGAAGGGCACCAAGAGTGTGGAGTTGCCGGGCGGCAAGAGCCGCAAGTTCCTGCAGGACTACGATGAGGTCATCATCCGGGGGCACTGCGAGAAGAACGGCCTGCGCATCGGATTTGGGGAGTGTGTGGGCCAGGTGCTGCCCGCCCACCCCCTGCCGCAGTAGGGTCAAGTGGAATCTCGATGAATCAAATAAAATCCAAAATACGAAAGAAAAACACGCTCAACAAGTGCTTTAAAGCTCTCTTTCAGGTGCTCCCCAAAATGTTGCTCTCACACTCTATTCAACGCTCTCCTCTCTCACGGCACAATCGCCGATTTTGTCATTCCACGCTGCTTCGTAAATACACGCATGCCCGTTTCTTCAGCCCCAATCGAATGGCATCCAAAGAGAGAGCAAGAGCAAGAGCAGCGACTACAACGACGACAACGACGCCAGAGACGGACCGACCGAACGCAGTGGCTCCCGCATTCACTTACTTCGAGCGGGCGAAGGCGGCCAAACGAACATCGAGCGGCAAATGTCGGCACGGCCATCCAGCAAACTAGTTTAAAGCATCATAAAAAGCCCCAAAAGCCAATAACGGCGACGAAGTGTGGACGCGACTGGCGCCGGGGCCCCAACAATAAAGTTTTGCGGCTAGTGTGCAACTTTTTTTCAGTGCTAAGAATTGGTAAATAAAACTACGGAAAATCTCTATATAGAGTGCAACTGCAGTACGGAGCGGAGGAGCATGCCCTGAATTCCGAGTGTAAGTGCAGGTGCCGAGAAAAGTGTTTGAGTTTGTGGATACGTTCAAGTTTTTCCGCAAAAAATTCGAGGAAAATGTCTTGGAAAAATCAATTTTTTAGTCGTCTCTGCGCAGGCACACCAGCAGAAACGCACATAATACACTCTTACAGACAGTTGGCGGCGGCGGCGGCCACCCACCCTGGCAAATAGAGAGAAGAGAGGAGTCAACAAGACCAGACCCCTGAGACCCATTCACATTTACTTTACCATTATCGTTGTTGCTGCTGCTGCTGTCTTGCTTGCACTTTTGTGTCTCGCATTGATTTTGCATGTCGCATCGCGTCGCCAGTCTTCAGTCGTCGGTCGAATGTCGCAATTGAAAAATGCAGCCAAACCAATGCATATCGAATAGAGGGTGAGGCGTCCACAAATTGGCAGCGTACAAAGCTTCTCGTAATGAGAAAATTGGGTAGCCGGGAATACCTTCCCTTTTATTTACCTTGGCCAAACGAAGATGAACCCCGAAACACTCTCACGCGCTCACACACACATACACACACACCGAAGCGTAGACATGGACAAAATGCACACGCAAAAAGTTAATCAGGCCCCAACAACAAATGCAGCAGCAACGAGAATAAACGCAGTGCAGAAAAAACAAATAATTTAGCGACATTTGCATACCCTTTTGCGCTCACAGTATTTGAAAGTGTATCTTGGCTACTTCTGAATCAGATATACCCCACTGTGGAAAGGGTGGCGAGCAGCATTTGCAATTAACTGGCGCCGTCGGCTATCGTGCGGGAGCACCCGGCGGCTCTTCGAACCACCCCACACTAGCCACCCCTCCCCCCGCTGACAATCACCAGGCACCACTTGAGACAGCGCCAGCAGAACCTGTTTTGGCGCGGCAGAGTTGCTGCTCTGTTCTCTTTGGTGTCTGCGCCTGCGCTAGAGGTGAGCAGGGGGAGAGAGAGAAAAGCTAGCCGGTCGATGCGTACTGAAAGAAAGGGGGGACGGGTCGGACGGACGGACTTACTCTGGGGCGATAACGTGCAAAAACAGAAACAAAAGTTGGGCAAAGAGGGAGAGAGAGCGCACAGAACTCCAGAGATCTCGTTTTACTCAATTTGTGTGGTGTAGCTTAGTGTCCCCACGTCTAAAGGAGATTCTCTTTAAATTTCGAAACTTGAGAACAGTTAAAGTAACTCGAATTGCCTCCCACCATGGTAGATCTTCATTGAAGTCCGAATCCCTTGACAACAGACCAAAGTATTTTCCCCTTGCCAACTTTTTCAGGTCACCACACTAGAAAGGGGTAGAGCTTTTCATTCTTCAATAGAATTTCAAGTTTATGAATCGAAAACCCTAAAAATTTTGTTGATTGGGGAGCGATTTGATAATCGTACACAAGCCTCCTCTTATCTGATAAAATATTCTTATCTCGCCGAAAATGTCATGCTCCGTCACCCACAATTAACCCAAATGTCGCCCCAATGCAAATCACTCACCAGACACACACACACAGATGCACAACATACATATATACATGTACATATGTATACTCTATATAGTGAGTGAGCGCGTAATAAGCTCAACCATCCACATAATTAATGCCTGCAAAATTTTCTAATCAGCGTCTCGAGTGGGAGACAGCGAAAGAAGAGGAGAATTGCTTACCCCGTACCCTATGTCCCTGGGGGCATATCAGCACTGTACCAATCTATTGCCACTCCCTATGGATTTGGGTATCCCCTAGTCGTGGTCGTCTCCATTCGATATGGTTTTGCATAGTCAGGCGGCGCCTGGTTCCGAATGGGTTCCAAAGTGCAGCTGCGTTCCCTCCAGTGACTGGAATTGTGGGTGTGGGTGTGGGTGAGCGTGAGCAGAGACGACACTCTGTAATAGGCGCTGGTTGGAATTGGAATTTATCTGGGTCCGGTTCGGCATTATCGGTTGGCCCACGGCTTGATAAAGTTGCTGAACTTGCAAATTCCCATCGCATATTGATACACAAGCCAGGGGAAGGTGGGCCAGCGGGGAACGAGGTGGGATCGTTGTGGATCGCAGACTATTGATAATTATTATTGTTGCGTCAACAACAATATTTATACAACATTTTCACTCTTTCAGCAGTTTTATTCACCCACAAAATGCCGTAAATTTGGAGTGGCGTGGGACCATAACGATCGAATCGATAGACCGTAAAAAGAGCCACCACAAGGAAGCTATAAAAAGGATTTCCAAAATGAATCGATTTACATGGAGCTGGTTTCTAGTGGCCCTGATCTCTCTGGCCAGGAGCTGTAAGTATTCGATAGATTGATGCTTGATCAGTGCACATCTTCTAATGGAACCCTCTTTCTTTCGGATAGCTCCTGTTCCCAGTCGGCAGTACAGCTGCATGAGCTACATGGAGAACTATACCTCCCTGCACGACGATGATTCCGAGCAGGATAACAGCGGGGAGCAACTGGAGCAGCAGATCGAGCCCAGTGCCATTCCCAACGAGCCACACAGACGCAGCTGCTCCGAGGGATACACCTTCTGCTTTACCCTGTGGAATCAGACCTTGAATGGCACGAGAGTAGTCAAGCAAGGTGGGTCCATAAAGAGAGATACTTAATACCAAAAATTCTCATTCGATTGCTCAATCCACAGGCTGCTGGAAGGAAGATCGAAACTCCATCTGCAGTCAGTCGGAGTGCACCAGCTCGGCCCCCACTTCGAGGACCAACTCGTTGTACTATTGCTGCTGTTCGGGAGATGTATGCAATGCCGAGTTTGCCGTGGTGGAGCCCGCACCCCTGGAGCTGGGTTCCAACGATGGCCGATCCCCGCTCACCAATCTGGCGACCACCAAGCAGCAGCAGTCCTTCCTGGCAAGCACAATGCTGGGCGTTCTGGGAGGACTTACTGCCATCTTGATTGGCATCTTCCTGGCCGTTCAGTATTGTCGGGGGCCCAAGGAGAAGCCAGAACCGGAGGAATCCCCTCTGGCCCCGTCGGGACCGGGCTACAGTTCCAATCTGCGGAATGTGGACAACATGAATTTGATTGGAATGCTAGGCAGTGGAAAGTACGGGACTGTAATGAAGGGTCTGCTACACGATCAGGAGGTCGCTGTGAAGATCTATCCCGAGGAGCACCATCAGTACTATGTGAACGAAAGGAACATCTACGCCTTGCCGCTGATGGATTGTCCGGCTTTGTTGAGTTACTTTGGTAAGATACCCTCACTGGGAGAAGCGAGAGCTCCATCTGAATAGATATTTTACGCTTTTAGGTTACGATGAGCGCTGCACCATGGACGGGCGGATGGAGTACCAGCTGGTGCTATCGCTGGCGCCATTGGGGTGCCTTCAGGACTGGCTGATAGCCAACACCCTGGACTTTTCCCAGTGCTGCGGCATGTTGCGCTCCATCACCCGTGGCATCTCCCACCTGCACACGGAACTGCGGCTGGGGGATCAGCACAAACCCTGCGTGGCCCATCGTGACATCAATACGAGGAATGTCCTTGTCCAGGCGGATCTCTCGTGTTGCATTGCAGATTTTGGCTTTGCTCTAAAAGTGTTTGGCTCCAAGTACGAGTACAAGGGTGAGGTGGCCATGGCCGAAACGAAGAGCATCAATGAAGTGGGAACGCTGCGATACATGGCTCCAGAGCTCTTGGAGGGAGCCGTCAATTTGCGAGACTGCGAGACGTCCCTCAAACAGATGGATGTATATGCGCTCGGTCTCGTCCTCTGGGAAGTGTCCACTCGCTGCGCCGACTTTTATGCTGCTGGACAGATGACGCCGCCCTACAAGGCTCCATACGAGCAGGAGGTGGGATCCCACCCCAGCTTCGACCAGATGCAGGCGCTGGTGGTGCGTCACAAGGCCCGACCGCTCTTTCCCGCCGGCTGGGGAGGCGGTGCAGCGGCCAAGGTGGTGCGGGACACCTGCGAGGATTGCTGGGACCATGATGCGGATGCCAGGCTCACGTCGCTGTGCGCCGAAGAACGGATGCAGGAGATGTCGGGTTTGAAGCCACGTCTACAGGCCCAGCCCGCCAGTCCGCTGCTGAACACCAATAACTTGGCATCGCCCACATCTCTGGAGCAGGTGAATCTGACTACGACTACGACGGCGGCTGCAGTGCATCACCAGATGAACTCGGACACAGCCGGACTGCTCCAGCCGCCGCCCAACCAGCAGCTGCCGACAGAAAAGAATCATTTGAGCTACACGCAACAGCAGCTTCAGCCGTACCAAGGGAGGAATCCCTGCCAGGAGCGGAATCTAGCGCCACTGCCACTGCGACCGCCGCCGGTGCTCGTGGAACGAAGCAAGAAGCACAGCTTCCAGACGCAGCCCCAGGAGAACAGCCTTTCCTGCCTGGAGCACGATGTTGGTGTGGAGGAGCTGTTGCCACCAGGCGGTGGAGGCCCCTCTGTCCTCCACCACCAGAAGAATAACAACACGAATTCCAGCCTGGGGCAGGGATTCCCCAAGCAGCAGAACACTGACCACAAGCTACGTGGCTGGCACGGAGTCCGCGCGCTCATCCACAAGAAGCTCTTCCGCAAGGAGCACGCAGAGGAGTTGTGCCGCCAACTGCAGCTAGGGGAGGAGAAGTCAAACCTGGTGGCGGCACTAAAAGCGGGGGCCGTCATGCGACGACCCAACAATCTCGACCTGAGCCCCCGTCAACCGCTGGACAATAAGCCCATTCCCGTGCAGCTGCGGAGTGCAGAGCAGCGGAGTGGCACTCCCGCGCATATTGTGCCCCGATCGCTGTCCAGCAGCCTCATCAAGCACATCAACAGCAGTAACAGCACCACAACCACAAACAACAACTGCATCCTGAGCCATGGGAACGAACTGCAGACCCTGACGCGACCCTCCTCCAAACGTCGTCCGGGTCACTTGCGCACAAACTCCCTTCTGGTGACGAGCCAGACCCAAGGCCAGGGACTTCCCACGGAACAACAGATGCGCCGCCAGCATAGTTTGGAGGTGTTCCGCGAGGTCTTCAGCGGTCGAGGGAGCAGCGAGCGGCTCAGAGATCCCGCGGAGCGTGTGAAGACCCCAGGCGATGTACCCCCATCGGTGCGAAAGGCCAGGGCCAGCAAGACCTTGAGTCTGTACGATGATCGGATGATGGACTCGTCGCTGCTGAATATACTCTAGCATGAGGAGGTTCTGCTGCTGGAACTGTAAAGAACTCCAGACTGGAGGGGCAGCAGAACACGGACGAAACGGAGGGCAAAATCATATATCATCTTCTCATCGAACACACATATTCAACGATAGCCATACTCGCAGGAGACTCGACGACGCGAACCGCTTCCTGGGAAAAATGTCTTCTGAACGAATAGATGAAACATTTATTTTTTCACCATAGTTAGAGGAGCAGCTCCACCCGAGGACCTGTATTGTATATCTAGATGTATTTTTTCACCAATCATCCTAGCGAGTAGTGCGGCAAACAACCAAAGTCCTTATAGGTTAGATCTGAATAGAAATGGTACGGATTGGAGTGTATCACAGTATATAGGATGGAGGCTCTAAACGCTTCCACTCCCTCAACGATATATATTTTTGACTTGAAAGTAAGCGAAACAGGTAGTAGTTTGTATGGTTTTTCACTGTACGTGAGACAGTGTGAGACAGAAGTAGAGACGAAGACGGAGACAGAGACAGACGGGGGCTTAGTCGGACCACTTTTATAGAGCCATATACACTTAACAATCCCAAATGGAATACGAGTATATCTATAATTAAAAAACATTGTAACTGAATATTTAGTCATCACATACTATACGCGTGTATATGCAGTTGTCCACTAGGGTTGTCGCACCTCCCCCTTAAAATTCCTATACAAGATTAGAAGAAAAACGCATAATCGAAGAAATTTATATAAACAAACCACAAGGCCCTACTCTGAGAGGCAGAGACAACCCTTGAGGGCCCACACAACTGTCTTTTTTTGTCGAGTATTATGTTAAAAAAGTCGCGCGTCATGCAGCATCGCCCCTCGGCCTGGCTTTTGGGTTATTCTCTTTACATTTTTTGGAAACGAAACCGTAGTAAACATTTGGATGAATTTTTCTGGAATGAATTTCCTTAGTAATTAGACCAAAACACCCGCAGCCTTTCAATCACATAAAATGCAAGATCTAGTTATATGATTTACACTAATTATAATGATTAATTAAAATAAAAAATTTATTTAAAACTGAACTAAACGAATGACTCCGATACCAGGTACATTTCAGACTTGCAAATCATTTCGAACGCGATCGGAGTTCGATCATCACGGGGGCATCTGGTTTATTGATCAGCAGCGTGACGACATCCAAGTCCGTATCCGTTCCCCCTCGCCAGATAAGCTCAAAGTTCCGCAACAGCTGGAAAATGCAAATCGCATGAGAAGAGAACGTTTTGACTAACAAATTTTTGGGAACGATCCAGCGATAAAACGCGATCGATGATCTCCTCTCTTACCCGCAAGAGCAGCACATGGATGTTTTGCTCAGCCAAACGACGGGCTATGCAGGCACGCATTCCATGGCCGAAGGGCAGCACCAGATAGGGATTGAGGGCATTGCGCTGCTGGAGCCAGCGATCGGGCTGGAAGAGTAGGGGATCCGGGAAGTGCTGCTCCAAGCGGCAGGCAATCATATTCTGAGTCACAACTGTGGTCTGGAGGAGATTGGAATCTCATTAAGGAACCCTCAAAGATGGGCGACTGATTCCACATACCCCTTTGGGCACAAAGTATCCACTGAGCACCGTGTCCTGGTTGAGTATTCGTCCAACGCCAATGGAGATGGGATTCAGACGAAGCGACTCCTTCAGCACTGCCCTCGTATAGGTGATGTCGGTTCGAAGAGCGTCCGCAGAGAGCGGCTGATCGGGATCGGGCAGCACTCTTCTGGCCTCCGCATGGAGTCTCTGCTGCACCTCCGGATGCCGAGACACATGATAGAGCAGGAACGCAGAGGCATACGAGGTGGTATCGATCCCAGCCAAAAGGAGATCCGCTGCAGTGCCCACCACATCACTGCGATCCAGCTCTGGGTTCTGTAGGTACGTGGAGATCAAAGAGGACTGCTCGGAGGAGGAGCAGCTCTCCATCAGTTTGAGGGCCACGCTCTCCATGTAGACCTGTGCTTGGCGCAACTTCCGATAGCTGGGCGTATCCATGAAGCGCCACAGCTGCAGGCCCTGATCTGTGGGCAGAATGCAACTGTTGGTCGTCTCGGCGGCATGCATCAGGTGTGTGGATCGGGACTGGGGCGACTGCTCCTCCGGCGAGAAGGATTGCAGGCGGGCACCAAAGGTGAGAAGGCAAGTAACTGCAAAGGAATTCTCAGATTACATATGGTAGATCCATCGATTCGTTCGGCACTTACGTTCCAAATTCAATCTTGTTAGTTTTGGCAGCATATCGATCGCCTCGCCATCGCCCGATGATTCCCTAAGGAATGCCAAAAACTCTCGCGTCACGCCATCCACTTGGGGAATGAAATTCCTAACGCTCTTCGGGGCACTCAGTTCCTTCTGCAGCTGTGAACGGAGACGCCACCACTCCGGACCATTGGTGGGTAGCAGACCCGTGGTCTTGTACACATGCGGACGCTGGCGGCGGTACTGTGCGAGGGCCAAGTGACTGCGTCGCTGGGGGCAGTCGCGTTCGTTCAGCAACGTGGCAATGTCCTTGGGGTCGTACAGCCAAACGATGTCCTGTCCTGGGACCATGGTCTCCCTGACAATCGCTCCGTATCGCTCGTACTTGTCCTGACCGGCTTGATGCAGTCGCAGGAACGAATAGGATCCAATGCCCGGCATATATTTATAAAGATTCCCCAGACCCCAAGGACCGCGTGGTCCCGGCATGGCCTCGAAGGGCTTCGCAAAGGTGCACTGCCTCGAAGTGCAGCTGATCTTCAGCAGCTTCGTTAGCATTTTTCAGCTCAGTTTCACAGTTCTGGTCGCGGAGAATTCCAGAAACACACTGAAGACATGGATTTTTATTGCTGGCCCAGCGCATTCGCGGACGCTGCTGGCCGTCTTTTGTCTCACTTGTCGCCATAAAACGGTTCGGGCCATGGATTCGTGCCTACCTGTGGGTTCTTCGGTTTACCTGCGCTGATCGAAAGAGAGATTTAATTCTCTCTTAAGACCCACGGCACGCTCTTTGTTAATCCAGAGATTGAAAGAGCACTCTACTCCGATCATAAAGCATAGTATACTTTTGGGCTGTTCCAAAAAATCATCTTGGCTGAATGAAATATATAAAATTGTTGTAAAAGTTATGTAGAAGTGCGTCAATATATACTTATTTTACCCGGTACTCGGAGAATGCACGGAAAGCTTGTTTCCAAATAGGGAGGACGCACCCTACACAAAGGGTGAAAATCTGTGACA
Source organism: Drosophila azteca (assembly GCA_005876895.1). Lineage (NCBI taxonomy): Eukaryota > Metazoa > Arthropoda > Insecta > Diptera > Drosophilidae > Drosophila > Drosophila azteca. Next base: position 6,562,633 of record VCKU01000011.1, read on the forward strand.
TCCCACAATTTTCAAGATACACTAAAAAGCTAACGCATACTCGTACCATATGTACTGGACTTCTGAATCTGGATCAGATCGGAATGAACAAATCTCTTTGCAGTGGCTGCGCTACCCCTTTCACGCGCTTACTCATTCCGTCTCTCTTTTTTTCTCTCTCTCCCTTTCTAAATCGTGCAGTGTGCTCGCTCTAGCGGAGGGAAGCGAGATAGAACGGCCGGGGTTGGTGTGAAAAGAGCGAGAGCGAGAGAGAGAGAGACAGATGTACAAAAGAACATTATGAACAGAACGAAATTTGGAAACAACTATTATATTCCATAAGTCTGGTCAAATAGGTCGGTGGATAAAGTGCAGGGAGTGCATTCTGCAGTCTTGGATCTACGCTCACTTAGTTTCTTCAAATAACAATAGAATATTTATTAGACAGTTGTTTTTGGGGAATACAGTTGTTTAAGATCAATCAGTGTGGGAAGTACTTAGTCGATCTTCGTGTCCGGGAGAGTCTTCAGTAGCTTTGCCATTGGGGGATCACCTTCTGAAGAGGGAATCTGATTGTCTACCTCCTTCCCAGTGCGTTTCTTAGATTCATTCAAGGTATCTCCAACCGCCATTGCCACATTGCCATCATCAGCGATATCTTCCTCCTTGTCGTTGTCGTATTTCAATTGCGGAGGCACTGACAGGAACAGATGGGCCAAGATTATCAGAATTACTAAAGCTGGAAGGGCTACAGTTGGAATGGCCAACGTGTCCAGCGAGTGGGACACAAAAAAGCTGAGGGATGGCTTGACGAAGTCGCTGTGGAGTTCGGGTTCGGTGATCAGATGCTCCACGTACCACACGGCCTTCTCTAGCGGTGGCATGGGACGTGTGCGAAACTTGACTTGGGCCTTGGAGACAGCCTCGGGGATCGTCTTATTGTTGAGAACACCCTCGAGGGCTTTGGCCATGGAGAACGTAGAGAAAACGTTGGTCGGTAGTACGACTCCCAGATTGCGTTCCTCGATGCGCTGAGCATTCTGCGGGAGAGGGAACACATGATATACGGAAATATCAAATGAGCAAAGGACCTACATTGAACTGTTCGAGTATCAGGGGTATAACCAGGACGGGAACGGCATTGTGGATTGCCTCTTGCAGGCTAAAGCTGTCGCCATGATTGAGGAAACACTTCACCTTAGATTGGGCTGTGTCGGAAAGTATTTACAATCATTGATCGCACGGGCATGTACTCGTACTCGTAAGAACTTGCCTAATATGTCCTGCTGCAGTCGGGCATCCACGTGAAGGGTCAAAACGTTGTCCAACTTCACCGGCAGCTCCTTCGTGTCCTCCACATTCCAGATGAAGCCATAGGTGGGTTGCCGCCCAGCCATGTGCAACACAGCCTCAGTCCCGATCCCGAAGAGCAGATCAATGTGCGAAAGATGAATGTAGACAACGCCATCCTTGAATTTTTTCGCGAATTTCTGAATATTTGCCGGCAGGCGCCTCGACTGAGGCCAAATGTGTAGTCCGCCCACTTCAATCACGCTGCCAGGCAGATTCTGAGCGTAGTCCAGGGTGGAGTGGGTGTTCAGCAGCATCACCTTAAGGTGATTAGGGTAGACATGGTTCTTGCGGACCAGCGCGCCACTGGATTTGGGAATATCATCGGGCAACCGAAATCTAAGGCAAAGAAAGTCAGTCATTAGTGTTTTCTCAATCGATAACAATTTCTCACTCACAAGTTATCAAACATATATAAGATGCTGTTTCGGATACGCGCCACAAAGTCCATGTTTTCGGGCAGCTCGCTCATAGGGTGTGGAATTGTAGCCACATTGATGGTGTCCTCGGCGCCGACCAGCTCCAACAGTTCCGATGTGAGCTTGCCGCCACTCACCCCTACGATGGGTATTGAACGGTGATTGGGCACCAGGGGGAGCAGGCACTCCATTTCATTGGTGGCATCGGAGATGATCAGATCCTGGTCGGCCACCTCGTCGGTCAGCTGGGCCCGCATCTTAGCCAGCATCGGGGACTCCATCACAGCCCGGCAGCTGATCAAAGGAGCTGCGTGCTGCACCATAACCAGCTTCACAGTGGAAACCGAGTTATACGCGCCCGTGCCGCTGACGAAGTATTCCTTGACCACATCGTATTCGTTGGGAAGCGAGAAGACCGTGATGCCCTTTATCTTTTTTTTTGGAACTGGAGCAGTGCTCAGCACGGTGAGGCTGTGGCGGCGCTGGGCCAGGGCCTCGAAGAGGGGCTGGGTCCAGCCCGGATTGTGGTGCCGGGCAGTGCCCACGAGGCAGAGTATATTGGCTGCTTCTGTCTCTAGTGGGAACCAAGTATAGCTCCCGATGAGCAGCAGCACCAAGAAAAGCAACATTTTTTAGATTCTACTCTATGCGGACAATTGATTCACCTAACGATGGATCGAACAATTGTCGGTTGATAAAATTGTGATTTCGTTTCAATGCGATATAAAAAATAAAAATATTTTTTTTTTTAACAAATCAGAAAACTCAAAAAATCAGTTTTTGTAAAATTTTGGAAATCCGAAAACTGACTGGCCACAACTAACCGATGTATACGATTGAGTTTCAAATATTGACTGACTGGAATGTGAGGGTTTATTAACTGCCAACTGAGATTGCAACATTCCCAAAAACATAGAACCGCCCGGAGATATCGAACTAAGAAACCCAAGATATTCTTGTCACTTTTGAAAATCGTATCCAAACTCATGAAAGTTACCAGAGAATCTCTTGAAAGATCTTCTCTTACCAATCCATCCCTTGCCAATGTTCCCAAAAAACAACCACCATTACATTGGCATTTAAATAATTATTTATTTTATTAAAAAAAAAATATGTGTTTCCTAAGAATTATACAAAGAACGGTCGTACTTTGCTAGAGGTTTCTTGGCAACGGGTGCTCATTCATTTATAAAAAAAAAAACATTCGCTATAATCTTAACAAATCGCTTTACATTCAATGAACAGCTATTGGCAAAGAAACGTTGGTTGTATGTATTATGTGTCGGGTTTAATCGTATCGTTTTTATCGTACACATTGTATTATATGCTAAGGATTGGATTGCGGAGAAGTGGGGGCGGAGTGAGAGTGGGGGCGGCGCGTTTTGTTTAATTACTTTTCGTTAATATGGCAAGATTAATACATGAAACGAATGCTCCTCCTCACTTCATCACTGTGCAGCACTTTGCAACACCTTACAATATTTCACAACACTTGTTCTCGTTTGTTTGGGTAGCAGTGTTGTGGTGGCTGTGAGTACCCCTAACGTAGCTAGTTCTAGGCGCTAATTGCATACAAAAATGTTCGTTTATAAATTAAGTTACATTTAAATGTGATTAAGCATTAAATTAATTAACACAGATGTCGTTTTCTTTGTGTGTGAGTAAGAGATAGCCATAGCGTGAGGAATAGAGAGAGAGAGAGATAGAGAGAGTGATGCTAAAAGCGGGATTTATGTACATGGTTAATCTTAAGTGTTATTCTGAGGTTCTACGGTTAGTTTTGGTGCTTTATGTGAGAGAGGCTCCACCAGGAGCCATAGCTTCGGGGAAATGGATCCATTGGAGGCAGTGCTTCGATAAGTGGGTGAGTGGATTAGCTGGAGATGCGCCTCCATCTGTGAGGACACTACTGCGGGAGCACTACTCGTTCACCAACTGCGCGGGACCCGGCTCATCGTAGGGCGCTCCATTCGCACCCACGTACTGGTTGTTGTTCCTGTGGACGAAGCCCCGTCCCGGCGAGGCATTGTAGTAGACTACGCGACGTATGCCGAAGGGATCCACGTAGCCGAAACTGCCCGCCCGCTTTCCGTCCGCCGGGCTCGTCTCCTCCTCGTGGTACTGCTTCGGAAGGACATAGCGGAATCCGTTCCCGGTGACACCCACACCATCGTATCCCGCGGCACTGAGCTCGTCCAAGTGATTGCTCTGCACCGGACGGAGGCGACGGCGGTAGGCTCGGGAGGGGAGCGGTGGCAGCAGTGCAGCCTCCAGGGAATTAACCTCCAGCGGGGAGTTGGGCGTGTAGTATCCATACCCATTGCTGGCGGCTGGGGGTGCATACCCATTCGTGGAGGGCGTGGGTGAGGGCGCATAATGATACCCAGAGGCAGCAGAAGAAGGCGGGGCAGCCGAAGGCGGAGCAGCAAAGGGCGCTGGAGCGGAGAATCCATAGGAATCCCCTGCAGCAATGGGCGATGGAGTGCTCGCCACAATCCCAATGGCTGTGGGACGCGGACGCTGGCGGCGTCTGTGCGGGGATCCCAAGGGGGGAAGCATTGACAGTAGGGGCGGCTGCGGAGTCGTGGAGCTGATCACCGATCCGAATCGTCCATGGCCAAAGTCCCGATCGGCCTCCGCATCGTACACGTTTATGGCATTGAGGCCATTGTCCACGGGCTCTGCATTCGGCTGAATGTGCACCAGGGGCGAGTGCTGACCGGACAACAGCTGGCCCCGTGCCCGCGGCAGTTCGTCCGGATAGTGATCGAATCCGAGCTGGGACTGCGGCTGGATCTTGGCCGCCTCCTCTGGCGGCAGATAATTGAGCTTGCCCACGCCTGAATCCACCAGCGGATCCAGGTCCAGCTGCAAGTCCCGTGGAGGTGCCTGAGTGGTGGTCGAAGTGGTGGAACTTACGTAGCCATAGGCGGGCCTTTGGTAGCCGCCAAGGGTGTTTCTCGAACCAGAACCCGAAGCACCGCCATCGACCAGTATGCCCGACTGCGCAGGCGCTGCCTTGGTCGATTTGATGGCATCCTGCGGGGCAGACGAGGGCATGAAAGAGGTTGGGGGGAGAGTGGGAGCATAGACCTACCTCAATGGGACGTCCCTGGCCGACATAGATAGTCTTGGACTTGAGGATCCTATAGCCCTGTTTGTCGGCTATGTAGTCCTTCTGCCGCAGATACCCTGCCGCGTCGATCCATGCCTCAGTGCCTGCCAGCGAAAAAGTGAAAAGGTGAATGACCATAATCTCGTGGCATTGCTGCAGTCCACTCACCTATGACTGTGCCATCCTGGAGACGCTTCTCCTTCCGGAACTGTCCGTTGTCCGTCTGGAAGCGGAAATACCGCTCGGGCCCCTCGTCCGTCTGGATGTGGTACTGGCTGGAGCTGGGACTCTGGCTGGCTCCGATCCCCGAGGTGAGCGCTGCCAGGGCAACGAATGCCAGCTGCAAGTAAACGTTAATGTCGTTGATTAGTGAAAACTGCTCCAAATGGAAAGAGGGGGGGGGACTGGACAAACAAATGGCATCCGTAGACAGCTGCTTCGATCCCCTAAAGAGGCAGCAGTCCATCAGTCGGTGGCTTTCCGGTGGGGCAGCTTTTGGGGGCAGCCACGTTTCAGAGTCAAGGTGACAGAGTTGCAGTTTCTGCTGCTGCTGTTGTTGTGCAACAGTCAACATTCAACTTGCAGCAGCAACAGCAACAGTGCATCTGCGTGCGGAAATGCGGCATGTGAAAGTGTTTAGCAACCGGTTCGCCACTGCGTATGCGTTATGCAGATGCGATTTGTTCGATTGGGTTTGGCTTTTGTTTGCGCTGTGCGCTGTGCGCTGTGCCTCACGGTTAAGGTTGAATGCCACATTAAGGCACATTCTTGTGGCCAATTATTCTACCACCCGCACGTCTCGGCATTACGCTGTTCGTTCCGTCATAAATATCATCAACATCTCCAAAAAAAGGCAGTGGGAGGAGCACTTCTAAGTCGAGACTGGAGGCTAATTTTCGACTACGCTGACATTTTTATTATAATTTCGTGCTCGTTACCCGCTTATTATTCATCTACTGGCGACTCTCCCTCCGTTCTGGCAGTTTATGGCGCTTTAATTAATTGTTGAAACACATTTATTTCGGAATAATTGAACCGCAGAGAATGAACTTCCTTTAATGGCGGGGCTGGCACATTGCTCTGCCTTTTGCTTCGGCACATATGCTCCTACATGCGAATACCCTCATTGATTTATGGCCACAGTGACTAACACCTGTCACAGGTAACACTATCCATCATTAGTTACGGTTGGCACAAAGAAATACCATCGATTACATCAGCGGGAGAGAAGAAAGCCCAACACTTTCTTTAATTTATTTTTGGCAGAAGTGATGGAAGAAGCAAGGAATGAATTCTACATTTAAATGGGTATTAATCCCTAATTGATGTTCAACAGAAACGAAAGTTATTTACCTTACCAATATACCCAATCTCTTAATGAACATCCATCAAATATATAACCACAGATACATCTGGAATCTCGGATAAAAATAAAGTTTGACAGAAAGGTATGGTCGTAATTCAATTTCCTACATCATCCACAGAAGAAAGGGTATACGGAAATCCCTTTGCTATAGCCATGTATACCTCCTTCACTTTCTCATAGACAAGAAGCCATTCACAATTACTCATAATTCGCTGGGCATTCGCGTGTTAAGAGCCAGCATCCATCAGAGTTAGAGATTTATTAAATCAGCTAACGCAATGAAATAAATTGCCAACAAATTATTGCGGCCATTTCCGCTGTCTTTGGCCAAAACGAGAGTAAAAGTGGCAGCCAGCATGGAGCGTGGAGGCTCCCCCAATGGAGTGCCAGAGCCAGAGCCAGAGACCCCCCCGATATGGCAGACATCCAGTTACCCAACCGGTCGGCGGCTACCACAACGCGGACTCCGATGCGGGAATGGAGCCGAGCCGAGCCTCAGCCTCAGCCTGGAGCTGTAGCAACATATGTTGCAGCTAAAGCTGTTGCTGTTGTTGCTGTTGTTGTTGTGGCAGTGTCTGCGGTTACGTGAGAATCGCTGGAGACGACTCCCGGCAAAAGCGGACTCCTTTTGGGCGCGAGAGTGTGGAGCGCGCCTTAAAACCGAAAGAGAAAAAAACAAAATCAAAAGTGGAAAATCACGTTTTCCTTTGGCGCGCAATTACCCTGGCACATACCCTGGCACAGAAGAGTATAAGGCATATGATAGAATATGCATATAGCAAGCAGTATTATACTTCCTATATTTATTATCAATAAAAATAGTCAATTAGTCTATGGAGATAGCAACACTAGCTATCTGGCTGTAACTTTTCACAGATCCTTAGTTTTCCTTTACAAATTACACGGAGCATATGTAGATCGAAGTGGCCAAGTCCGGACTACTCTATCCTAAAGATTTACTCATTCAGATCCAAATCGGTTGACTATATTCTATATACTATATGTATCTTTGTCATTCTTAAAGGGTATCCCGAATGTCGACCTCGAACGGTAGCCTTCCTTTCTTCTTGTTGTTTTGGTTGCTGCCGCTCGTCGAAATGGTAACAAAATAAAAAAAAAAATAATACAAAAACAACCAACCAACTAATGTTGCGCAACAATCTCCCCCGCTCCATAAACCCCCTCCCCTTCTCAGTACCTACCCCTCCCTCTTTCTGTAATTTACGCAACATCTTAAATTGGCCCAAAAGCTGACCCCAAAATACTCGAAAAACTGAACAAAGAATTCTGCACAAAAATGTTAGAAACAAAGCCATAATTTGGGGCCCTCCTCCCCCCCTGGGGTACGGCACCAACTCTGCCCCACGGATGACCTTCAGTGCCCCAGTGCTCAAAGTGAGTTTTTAATTAAAATTCACTTCAATTATGATCCGTTTGCTCTGAATTTACTGGAGCAGACCCAGCCAGACTAGACCAGATCCATGGGATAGTTGTATGATGATAAATGATCCAAGGAAAATGGCAATTCGATGGCTGCCTGCCTGCCTGCCTGCCTGCATTCTGAGCACGAACAAAGAGCTAATGAAGCCCCAAAACCCCTTTCAAATCGATACGGTTTCATAGCAAATCTCATGTGGCTATCGCATTCGATTCGGGGTTTGAGATTCAGGTTTGGTTTTGCGTTTTGGGTTGGTTTTTTGGGGAGTGTTTTGCATACTCGCCATCGCCAGCGCGACTGATGGGAGAGTGCATGTTTCGATGGGTTTTCGTTTCCCAGTTTGCACATAATTAATGCGGCGGATGAATGCTTCCGGGCATGGGGAGTGCACTCATGAATCATGTGGCATGAAAACCCATAGAAAATATCAGGCAATATAATCTGGTTTACGATGGCCATACAAATTGGGGAAAAACACCAAACACCAAAATGATTCATTAAAAATATGCTTCCCTTCCCTAAAACTTCAAGCTGATTTCGACGGACAAGAGAACAGATTATGCTGAATAAAAACTATAATTTTATATAATTTAAGAAGTAATGTGACATGTTCATGAACCATATCTAACCTGAGACTCGAGAAACACTGATGATTCATTCAACAACAGCTATAATTCTATATCATTTATTAGAGAGTAATGAGAGAGGCCTAAACGGAGAACTGAAGACACAAACTTGTCAAGAAGGAAGTTAAATATTCAAGAATTCAAGAATCATATGACAAACCCACAGTACATACAGGAGATTGATCTAATTAAAGGCTGTAGTCTTCAATGATTCATTCCACATTGAATTCCCTTGAATATTGTTCGCTTTCAACAGACATTGAGCAATGATCTGGTGATCATCCAAGCAAATAATAATTTCTAATTGCTTACATTCCACATATGACATCAACCCAAGCAAGCAGCATCAGCAGAAACCCGAGACTATAGATTCAACTAATGAAACATTTCATTAGACACAAACGATTCCAAGAATGTGACCCACAACAGCAGCGGCAGCGGCGGCAGCGGCAGCGGCAGCAGAAACAACTATTGAATTACACTGGGATCCATGCCGAAAGAGATTCGAGTTGGAGGAGGAGAGAAACACCCACATAGTAGGATGACTGACAGACAGACTGCGCTGTCAGATTTCGAGCAGAGCCGCTGATTTTTCGGCGGTGGGAAGCAGCTGTGTGCCAGCCAAAAATTGTATTAAATTTCATTAGATCTTTGACTTTTTGTAACTGCAAAAATAAACGAAGAAAAAAGCGCTTGGCCTGGCCTTTTTTGGTCAACGAAATTTTTTGGCTGCGGCACTTCCTGTTTGTCTTGGGGCTCCAGCAAAAAAGAAAAACGCAAACACCACGAGTATAGAGAAATAGTGTAAGCGGTTATACAATTGAGTTGGATGTTGAACCATTCCTACAGCGAAGGCCTCAACTATGGTCTCAGTAGAAAGAGTGTGGGCTTTCGTAGAACCCGCCCCTCAATCAGCGATCGCAGAGAGCTGCCTGCTGCCTGCTGGCTGCCTGTCTTGTTTGTTCCATTCAAAAGCCATTCAATCAGATCGGATTCCAAACAAGATTCTGAAACAGTACGCCTTCAAATCATCCACAGTCCATTCGCCTGCATTTGCTGGTAACATAACCCAGTTTTCCATTAGCCAGCTGCTGTCTAATGCTAATTCCTATAAATACGACTAATACTTCTCATTGTCTTCGCTTTGGCATCGGGCCAAAACCATTCAGAAGGCAGACTTGCATCACATCTCACTTATGGCCAAGCTGAGGGTATCCCCCATTCGATCTGCATCAGAGATTGCACTCGAAACATCAGCATTGCATTGCATTGCATCATATCCCCAGCTGCTCTCCATATTTGTGGCACTTGGGGTGTGATATACCTGCTGCTGCCACAAAAAGTTTTCTGTTGTGTTGTGTTGCGTGAATGTTACGTGTGTGTGTGTTATGGGATGTTATGGGTTGTAAAGTGTGAAATTCGCATAGCTCTCGAGCAGTCACGCATGCCTTTGAATAGAATTGAATAGATTAGAATACCAGCACCCCCAAACATTTATTCGAGTAGAATTGATATGATAATCATGCAATTGCCATGCATTGGACTGCCTGTCAGTTGTGTGGCAGCGGGGGGCAGGGGGGGGGCTGTCAAAGCAAATGTTCATCATAAAAATTATTGAAGCACAAATGGTAATGTTGTGTATGGTAATGCATGCCCGATGCATGCTCGCCTCAAGGTCATCCAGAAGCAACGAACGTGGGCGGACAGCGCACACACACCTCTAGAGTTTTGAACCCAACCCTCTGCAACGGCAGCGAAGCGGCGCTTCCGACAGTTTTCATCCATTTTTACATGACACATTTATGGAAAAACGTTGCATAATGAACACCTAATGGAAGTGCGTTGCATAATGGGGCTGCAAGAATGGCACACAGAGAGCTAACTGTGTGTTCTGTGCCCAATTTTTCGAGGCGTGAAAGAGGCATGATTGGGCCGGGCCGTTGTGTAATGGGCCCCCCCCACTGATGATGAAGGTCGCCATTGCCATTAGGCGGAGAGCAGAAGCAGTAGCATCAGCAGAAACAGCAGCAGCAGCAGCAGAGTGTGGTATCCAAGTGGAAAATTCACTCGATGTGACGCTGACTCATCCTCTTGTTTCTTTTGGCAAGTTCGTGTCGTGAGTCTTTTGTTTTTACGCTTCGCGCTTCGTCGCCAGAAATGTTTCCGCAATTTTTGGCACTGCACTTGGCAGCTCTTTGGCAGCCCTACTGTTCCTCCGGTTTTGCTCCAATTTGTCACAGTTTGGCGCCCAACCTCCGCCCCAAAAGAAGTGGATTTGGGGCCACAGTAACATAACGAAACGAATCGAAACCAAACCAAACCGAACCGTTGCTTTGCTGGCCAACAGTTGACATTCGGCCCCAAAAGAGAGTGAAAGCTGCACGAAGAGCTGCCGCTGCCGTTGCCACTGCTGCTGCTGCCCCTGCCACTGCTGGTGCTGCTGCTGCTGCCATCGAATTAAGTTTCAGATCAGGCTTCAACTGCTGCTGGCACTTCGATCCGTCGACATGGGCCAATGCAAGTTGTTTCATTGCTCGCCTCGCTCGTGTTTTAATTTTCGTGTTGTTCAAAGTCGATTTTCATTGTCAGCCACGGGATGGGGTGGGACGAGACGAGACGAGAGGAGTCGAGTCGAGTTGTGTGTGAGCCGTGCGGGCATGCAACTGTTTTGCTGGGCTTCTTCTTCAGTGCCGCACACAAATGCTAAACCGTATTTCATAATTGCGCCTAGCACTTGGAGCACTCGCGATGCACACATATTAAGCGAAATTAATCATAGTAATTGGTGGCAACAGCTTTGGCTCTGGCTCTGGCTTTGGCTTTGGCTCTGGCTTTTACTTGAGCTGCGTGTAAATGAACTCCGTCCGGCGCAGAGCAAACAGCTGTGGGAAAAGCACTCTTTTGGCAGCTCAGCACAGAGCGGAGGCGCCATCTGTGTCAGCGTTATATGCAAAAAATTCCTAAAAAGCCAACGCCAAACTATGTGTGATAATTGTGTGTTTACTTTCGAAATCGAAATGCTGTTGGTAATGGGAATTCGAATTGGAAAATAGTGGAAAAAGGGCCAGGCCAGTCCATGACAGTCCATGCCAGTCCATGCCATACCATGCCATGCCTGACTTTGGCATACTTTCGTTGCCATGCCAAATGATTAGCATCTGGGGGAACTGTGCAGCGCCTGCAGCTGCTCCTCCTTCAGCTTCTGCTCCTCTCATCTGGCATTCAGCTCATGCCACATGCGTGGGACTCCGCTGAGATATGAGTACCCATACCACATGTTTTTTTTTTTGTTTTGTGTGTTTCTCTGGCGACATTGTTTCGCCGCTGTCAGTTCTTGTGTGGGCATTATGTCTGGGCTGCCTCGTTTGCAGTCTAACAAAAGCCAACTGGCAGCTTGTTGGCAGCTGAAACTGTCAGTTTTGTTGGGCGATAGACAGCCAAATGGAGTAATAGAAAGAGCTGGATCTAGTAGAAGGATTCCTTAGCAATCGCTGGGAATAGTTTATATCGAAGTATAGAAATCACTTAAACCCAAAAGGTGTTTATTAGCACCCCCCGATCATCATCATCATCTGCTGTTGTTGCGCTTCCCACATCACTCACTCGTCGAATGACCCTCCCCCCCGTACCCCGTACCCCTTCCGTCCCACGATAGTTATGGCTGTGACCCGCCTTTGGATCCGCTTCCCATTCAGTGGCAAAAAAAAAACGAAACAACAAATAAACAGCAGCTGTCTCTAATTTGTTTTAAAAGCCATTAAAAAAAAGTGCAAAAATATTCTGCGAGATCTCCATCTTTGAGGCGCATAAGGGGCCAAAATCGTGTGAACCACACGGAATACCCAACCAGAATCGAGCCAAATTAGCCAGCTCGATCCATCAAAAGGAATTGGGTCACAGATCCATAAATATTATACGGAATTTCTTCAAAAAGTTGCAGCATCATTGGCCAAAAATGTATGCGTGAAATGCAGAAAACAAAACGCCGAAACGCCTAAGGCTAAGGCGGGTATCCTATCCCATTCCATTCCATTCCATTCCATTGGAAATGATATTTAATAATATGTAATTGTGAAATGAAAAACATGAGAAACAGAAATCAGTCGCAAACGCAGACGCTGACTGAGACGAACGAAGCTATATATCATGGAGATCTGTTGTAGAGTTCATGTTCATGCGTCGTCCATTTTTGGGGCAGGGGCAGGCGGCAGGGGGGGAACTTGCATAATTACTGGACGCTGGAGAGGTGTTCGTCTTTGGGGCTTGCCGCCTGAGAAGAGAAATGTGAGACAAAATGGCAAAGACAATTTGAATTCATTTCTGTCACTCCATGAATCGTTAGGGCCTGGCCGGGCCGGACCATCCGCCATCTCCTCTCAAGGTCACATAAATAATAAAAGTAAAATGTGGCAAGTGATTCCACTTGCTAATTAATTCAGTTGCGCTAATTTTGGTTTGGTTTCTTTTGGAAGCGGCAAAAACTCATTTGCATACGCTTGAAGATGTCTCTCTCTCTCTCTCTCTTTGTCTCTCTGTCTCTGATTTTGAAGACCTTTGCGCAAGTATGTAGTTCCCTTCAAGTTTCCCTGTCGAGAAAATGTTGCCCACGTGCTGCTGCCCACTCATAGATACACTCATCTTGTATCTGAATAGAGCACTATCATCTTCCTCTATCATCATCATCATCTTCATCATCATCCGTCACTCTTTCGATGCCGATGCCGATGCCAGTGACCTTTGCTTTTGGCTCTTGATTTTCATTTCTCACTCACATTTTTGTGTATGGTATGGCTCCGGCCAAGAGGAAGATCAATATCTGGGGGAAGCCGCCATGTAATGCACGATTTCTGTTGAAACTCCAGACAATTGAGGCCTCCGTAAAACAGTTAAGGAATAGCGTTAGCACTGCCCTCCATCCCATTCCCCCTCTGTTCCCCTGTTGCTGTTTTGATCGAGTCTCTCTATTTATATTCAAATTTCTGGCAAAATAATCTCTAATATGGGTCAAAAACTACAGGTTTTCACGTTTCTCGTAGCGAAATATGTGTTAATCGCTTCCCATGAATTATTCAATAGTTTTTTTGTTTTTCTATAAACAGAGAGACAGATCTATCGTATCGTATTGGGTGGTGCTGGAGGGAGAGGACTTTGTGTTTTGTGTGATTTACAGATGGCAATTAAGAAAAGTGTTTACAGAGATAATCAAACAATTTAGTTGGCGGATTCTATGTAACACTATAAATCCGTAGAACACGCACGACGCCAGCGGAGAGCTATGAACAGATTGGGGAATACCCAGAGCGAAATTAGGGCCACAATTTATGGCAATTGCCAAATGCACTTGGTGGCCACAAAAACTAAAAAACAAAAACACACACAAAATAAACCCTCTTAATTACTTGGAGTCTACTTGGGACACTTGGGATACTTGGGAGATAATTGCGGATTGCGGTGCAGTGAACATTCAGTGGCAAGTGGCCATAACTCAAAGTACGAGACAACGCTCAGACGACGAGGCTCTTAAGTTTCGGATGCTTCTCATAAATTGTGTGGGGCGAGGTCAGGCGAGGATGGATGGGTGATAGATGAATGGCCAGAGGGATTTACGATCCATCTACGAGCTGATTGAGACCTGAGATTTGTGGGAAATCTTTAAATGATGTCACCAAGGAACGAGCTTGGCCAAACAAATGCCAGAGGAAAACCTCCCAGAAAAACCCCCCCCTGCATGGCTGAACAAATCTAAAGGAAAACTCCCCAAAGAGTAGGCCTTGACTTCGAGCTTCAGCACAGGAAAATCCGATATGCCTAGAAAATGTCTAGGACTATTCATTCGATTTCGAACAGTCGTACGGAGCAGAGCTCCGAAATAAAATTATTATTTAACTTACAAGAATTTTTTAAAAAACTTTAACTTTTGGTAAGAAAACAAAAAAAATCAAAAAAAAAAAAGAAAAAATTAAGAAAAATTGTGAAAAATTGTGAATAATTCCAATTAATCATTCGTAGGGAGCAGAGCTCCGAACAAAAACAAAAGAAAAATTTGAAATAATTCTACATAATTGTATATTTTGTTCTATTTTTTGGAAAGTGATGCAAAAGTCAAACAAAAATGTGGGTTCCGGCCAGAACAGTGGACGCTTAACTCGAGCTCTATCTCAAACTCGAGCTCTATCTCAAACTCGAGCTCTATCTCAAACTCGAGCTCTATCTCAAACTCGAGTTCAATCTCGATCTCGTGCGCCATCTCAAGCTCAATGTCGTTCTCGAGCTCAATCTCGCTCTCGGTCTCGCTCCCGATCTCGCTCCCGATCTCGCTCTCGATCCCGCTCTCGAACTCTCTCTAAAGGTGGGCCAGGATCTGGAGGTGGAGATGGAGCGGATGACGGATTGCCCCCGTTTATGAAATGTCGCAAGCCGCGACTCGATCTCAACGGGCTGCCAGTGCGCCAGTATCTCGACAAGACGGTGGCCCCCATCCTACTGAACGGGTTGCAAGCTTTGGCCAAGGATAGGCCATCGGATCCGGTCAGCTATCTGGCCTCGTATCTACTGAAGAACAAGGAGCGCTGCAATGATTTCACCCCACTGCTGGGCTCGGCAGGACCATCACGCTAAAGAGATTGGGGACGCCCCTATGTGCGCGGTCGCACCCCACACACACAAACACGCACAAACCATCCACCCACCCAAACACATACAAAGCAGCCACCCAAAACACACACACACACACACACACACACACAAACTAGTCTCTCCCACACACACACACACAAACCAGCCACCCACCTAACCAGAACAGACACATCACCCACCTAATCAGCCCAGCAACCCATGCACACACATCCACACCCACATTCACCCACCCACACACACACACACACACACACACATACACCGTTCTTAAATGCAATTGTTGTTGTTGTTGTCTTCAACCGAACAATATTGTAATTGTAATTGCGGCCCATATTGCTATCCAACTGTTATTCGCCGGATTTTTTCTTTTACACAATTCACCGCTAATTAAATATAATACAATACATGTTTGTTAAAGTTAAACACTCACCACAAAACTCTTCATAATGTTTTTTTTTTGTTGTTTTTGGGTCTTGGGTTTTGGGTCCCTTTCAGGCAAGTAATTTGCAATTTTCTTCTTGTTTTTCACGCTTGCCTTCACACGCACAATTTTGCTACGAATTTTAATCGTATCTCTTGCCAATTTCGGCAAACTTCATCTCCAAAAACATTCGCCTATAATAATTATCCCAGGGAGAGATGAGATCTCCAAGTGTGTTCCGCCGCTCAATTAGTTCCGCCGTTCCAGAGAGGGAGAGAGCGAGAGAGAGGGGAGGGGAGGAGGGGCTGCTGCTCCAGCAGAGAATTGCACTTCCGATTGCCGCCGACCCACGCGAGATGCAATCTTCAGATCTTCGGTATCGTATCGTTAGTTTTAGCAATGCAATGCAACGGTTCAAGTTTTGCGCGTCGCGTCCGTGGTGTCCGTCTGTACAGCTCACTGGCTCGATTGCCACTAAATTCGCAGCGCGCTTAGTTGACGGTTAAAAACTTCAAATTCAAATCGAGAAACGGTTGGGCATTCATTCGGTTGGAGCTCGTTTCCAGCCGCAGCACTGCGATTCGGCGGCACCGAGTCGATTCGTGGATCGTGTCTGTCAGAGCACCAGAGCACCAGAGCGCGATGTCTACAGTGTCTACAGTGTCTACAGTGTATACAGTGTCTGCCGCTGCCCAGAGAGGGGTATACCGCTGTCTGTCTGCTAGACCCTAGGGCCAGAGCGGTCTCTAAGGTGTCTGCCGACTGCTGGCTGATGGTTTTTTTTTTGTTTTTCTTGTCTGTTGGGTTCTGTTGGGGGCTGGAGCACTCTAAGCCGATTTCTTTGCCGCCTCGGCCCACCCGCAATTGTCACGCGCCAAAATCGAACTTGTTCCGGCTGCCTGGCTGGCTCTTAGGCTTACATCAGAGAGATCTACTCGACTTAGATCTCCCCTCCACATCTCCACATACTATGTGCTTGATAGAACACTTGGAATAATTAAATCTAATTGCAAGGTATCGCACCTCAGTCCAAAGATCACATCACATCTCTCGGTGCTCTTCCATAATGCATAACAAGTGGTGTGCGGTGTGTGGTGTGTGGTGTGCTCGGATCGATGCGATCTCTTATGGCAAAGGTATCTCGTTTTTGAAAGGGTCTTTGCATTTGGCCTTGGTATTCGTTAGATCTTGAAGTGCGAAGCGAAGCCAGCCCCCAATTGGAGTGAAGTCTCGACAGTTTCCGATCAGTTAAAAACTTATTAAAAATATTTCGCTTTTTTGGGCAACTTTTATCGCCCAATATCCCTCGGGCGCTAGACGAATAATAAACATATCTTAAAATACAAATCTTTTGGGGCGATTCGCAGGTTGAGTCAGCAAATCAAATAATCAATAGACGAAGGGGAGCGAAAGGCCAAGTGCGCTAGAGCGTTAGAGCGAAGGGGGAAATACCCTTCACCGAATGAGAGGGCTTCCCGAAGGATGCATAACTTTTGGTTTACTTTAAGCATTTCACACTTAGAACAAAGCCCACTTAAGCCCAAGTTTTGGTCAGGTGGGGCCTTTGGTAGGAGTAGAATAAGTACACTTCGTCAAGCCATTGTCAACATTTTACACTTTGGTTCAAGCTCTCCGCAAGAGTATGGTATGAGATATGATATTCATAATCCATTAGAAAAATAGGAAAAGACAAAGCATTAATGAAACGCAACCCACGTCGACAATAAAAAAGTCTGGGCAAGCAAATGTTTTTGTATGGCATATCCATATCTATTTGTATCTCGACTTCAAGCTCGACTTAATTAAAAAATCAAAGCCGTTGTAATTATTTGTCTCGCCTGCAAAAAAAAGAAACGTATGAGTATCTGTCGCTCTGGGTGCGAGCGGCACTCGGCGGTACGACGACAACAACCCTCGAGATCTTAAGACCCGAAAGTGGAGTTGCAAATTGAACTTGCTTTATTTTGGCGCCACAGAGATATGAGATACGACTCGAGTGTGTGTCTCTCTGTGTGTGTGTGTGTGTGGAATGCGTGGGTGAGTGGCTGCCGCCGTCTAATGGAGCAGAGAACTTCAAGGCCCCCTGTTTCGGATCGATCCATTCAGCTGTGAGGCTGCTCCATAGGCTGGATTGGATGCATTGGATGGCTGACGTCACGCCCGTCGCCCACAAATGAAATCATTTTCCTCACCCTCACACTCACAATCGCACTCGCACTCACACTCGCTAGAGACCGAGGGGGAGGGATTGGTGAAATAAATCAGCGAGCATTCCATGAATAGTCACAGCCCAAAAGCTAGAGATACAATATATTTGCCAGCGAGTTCAATAAACAAAACTACGGGGAATTATAAATGCAGCGCACACCCGACGCCGCCGCCTCGTACGCTGACTTTGACGGCCCACTGTGCGTATGAGCGACGCGGAACAAGACGCAGTAGTGTTTTCGACCTGCTAGCTAGAGTATTATTTATGCGTTACATGCAAAACCAAAACCAAAACCAAAATCTAAATTTGAATATTTCACATGACGCATGCGACATGCACGTCTACGACAAATGTCGATCCGCACAGCCCCCGGAGCCGGCAATTGAAATGAAATTGATTGAAATGCGATTAGCAAAATGAATATCAAAGCTCCCAAACAATTTTACTGAGTTTTCTGCGGTGTTGAATAATCACACATACATATGACAGGGACTGCAGACAACATACCGTAGGGCAGGCGCAGACCCCATAATATTGGCATATCGGAGTCGGTTGGTAGTCTATTTTTATGGCCTTACTTCGATTGTTTTTAGACCATTTTCCTGCAGAGTCACGAAACTTTTGACAATTTTGTTATTCACTTTATATAATTCAATGAGATAATCGCACTATTATGTCACCCGTAAACTGGAGCAATCAATGTGGTGTGCCTACAGGTGTCTTTTTCGTCTGCACAGATCTCAGATCTCAGACCTCGGATCACTTGGGTGATCTCAGCCCTCGAAACTGTGAAAGTTCTCTCGAGAGTCCGAGACCCCCACGCAACGCCCCAACCAGCATAGATTCTCGCACATAGTATACAACCATATGTATAAGAAATGAAGATCCCATGTAGTGCTCCACTTTGGTCGAGCGGACAAACAGCATGACCTACGTTAATAGAGAAGAGAAAGAGCCCCCAAGACGGGCTTCAGACTAATTTTAGCAGTTGCGACATCGCCAAAAAATATCGGAATATCGGACCACAACAGCAATAATAACAAAAACCAAAACAACAACAGCAACAACAACAAAAAAGTTCGGTGAACTGCACAAAAGGTATAATAAGACAAAGCCAAGCTTCATTAGCTCTCCCATCATCATCTTGGGCATCGGGAAAAGAAAGCAGCAGCAGCATCAGCTTCAGCAGCAGCAGCAGCAGAACACACCACCAAGAAGATACCATCCATCCATAGGTCCACTCCATTCCATCGATTGGCTCTGAGATCAGATGGCGAACAAAAAAATGCACACAAATCAACGTTAGAATTTGGAATTCCAGGAGAAACAAAGCGGAGAAAGATGGAGAAGCTGGAGAATGGGATAGAATGGGAGAAGTTGGGACAGACGGACGGACGGACGGACCAATACCACGAAATTCTTGGTATGGCCAAAAAGTAAATTGACTTTTTATAGACAGTGACAACAATTAATTATATTTTAATATGCTGCGCAGCTTGCATGGCCCGACAGCTTATTAGTTTATAGTATCAACAATACAAATTAAAGAGCGAAAGACCCAAAGCGAACCCAAAACAGAATCCGACTCCGAATCCGACCTCGAAGAAAGGCCGTCGCTTCTGCTGCTGTTACCGCTGTCAGCCACAGCCAGAAAGTCATCGAACTTTCTCCATGTGTTCTTTCTGGCGACTAATTTCTATATTATGTGTCATGGTCCTCGCCTGTCAGTCGATTAATTAATTATTTTAACAGCAGCCATCATTTATAACCTTTGCTATCGGACCGTTTCGGGGAGTCAATCTCCCCTTGGAGTCGCCCGATCCGATCTGTTACAATTTGTAAATGGAACTTGGGAGTTCGCAGAGTTCGCAAGGTCGAACAAATTTGCCCAAACACAATCGGCGGCTATTAAGTGCTGCTCCCGCTCCCCCTCCCCCCTGCCGTTAGGTTTCCACCCAGATGGGAACCTGCGACCATGCCACCACACAGAACTGAGAACTGAAAACAAAGATCTTAGACAATCGCGTGAGCCAAAAATTCCCAACAGACGCGGATCTTTATTTGGCTAATTCGCTTTGTAAGCGACGCAGCGCTGGTGACATGCGAATAGAATGGTTATGGATAGATGGTTATGGTGTTTTAGCAACCACTTTCGAGAGTCTGAGCTGTAATTAATAGCAGCTTACGAGTCAGCCGCAAATTAACTTCATGACAAGAAGTTGCGGCGGCACTGTGTAGGAGTCTTGAGCCAGATTCGAGACGGCGACAGACTGTGGGCCGAAAATCCGGGAGATTGGAACCATTTTTCCATTTCCCCTCAAGAACTCTGGCTTCCGTTCGATTGAAGGCGTTGCGATCGTCGACTGTTCACTGCTGACTCCGAAGGTGGGCGTCACGTTACTTTATGAGGTTACACATATTGATTTTCCATTCTGAACTCGATTCTTGCTGAACATTAGACTTATGGAATTAGAGTTAAGTGCTGCGATCTAAGCAAAGCTAATTCAAGGAATTCGATGTCTTGGCGCTTTCATGGCGTATGGCATTGATCAGCTCGTAGTTAACCTGAAATGTTAGCCGCAGTCCGCACATTTCCAGGGTGCAGCCGTGAGCGAGGCGCGTCTTCATGCCCGTCAGCAGCGGCGTAGCATTGATGAAAATGGCCCGCTTGCCCTCGTTGGCAATGAAGAAGTCGCCATTGCTGCGCAGCTTGATGGTGCCCTGGCGACGAGAGATTTTTGCCGCAGCACCCTCCAGCGATAGATCCACATCAATCAAATAGTCCTTGGCATCGCGACCGAACGTTATCTCCTTGGAGCGCATCAGGTAACGCACTTTGCGGCCGCACAAACAGGCCAGGGTTTGGCTGTCGAACTCAGAGGCAGCTGTAGGTCCCAGCACTGAGTCCACCAGGACGCCCCAACGTGACAGCTCGTTCTCCAGCACGCGAATGTCCCGCTTGTTGCGGCGATCTGTGAGAGCCCTTTCCATTTCCAGTCCCTCATCGCGTGGCAAATTAGCATCATTCTCAAAAAGCTGTTCCTCTGCATCGGAGAAGCTCAGCAGCGTCTGCTCCAAGCCATGAAGTGGCTGCACGACTTGATCCGGCAGCAGACTGTACTGCTTGAGGAGCAGCCAGTGGTTGTGCAGCGACTTGGCGGTGCGGGCGCAGTAGAAAACACCCGCATTCTTGTCGAGCAGCTTCTGGAAGTGCTCCAGCTTCGGAGTTTCAGTCTGTGGGATGGGAGGATTCCATGTATAAGAAGCTGCTTTTCTTAGCCACATTTAAATCACATCTCTACTTACACTACTTATGGTGCCCAGCAGTTCCTCCTCCTGAGTGCTGAACGGGGCCTTTCGTTGTATGGACTCTACAATTTCGGGGTGCAAATTGCGCATAGCGGAGACGGCAATTCGCGACACTGCCGGCTCGTAAAGTAGCGCATACCAACGCTGCTGGAGCTCCTGGGCCGTAAACTTACACGAGAACTTCACACCGCGATGGATTAAGCGCAGATCGTTCGTCTGCTGAATGCCGATGATCAAAGCCATGTCGTCGCAGGGTTTCCACCTTCCCAAATCCTTGGTGGCTAGCTGTGCCAAAGGACGGCCGTTGCGGCGCTGCGACCTCTTGCTGGTGGGACGCCCGGAACGAACGGCAGATCTTCTATCGGTGGTTGGAGTACGTTCCACGACTGGCTTCGGATTCACTGGCACAACTGGAGGCGCTGGTGTGACTGGCGGTGCAGCAGGGGGAGTTGCCGGCAGAACAGGGGCCACTGTCCCACTTGGAGTTCCAGGCAATGGGCTTTCCACTAATCCAGGTCTAGGAGGTGTTTCCGGTATGGGAGCGGGTGCTGCATGCATATTAAGGGATGTGGGTATTCCCATCAGAGCTGGATAGTTTTGCGAACTGGTGCGTGGCCTGTCTCTGCGGCTAGGGTCTGCTCCTCCACGACTTGTAGGCACAGTGATGTTGTATTCTACGATTTCATCATCAAAACGCTTCCGTTTGATGGTGCGCGAGGAGCTATCAAGCGAAAATACTACTTAGCAAAGTTGGCGAACTGCTTACTATTCTTCGACTCACCTTCTGCGCTTCTGGTCATTCTGCAGTTCAATGGGAAGATTGTGAATTGGATTCCGCAAAGGAGACGTCATCGCCATCGGTGACACAGTCGTCGATGCTGTGGCTGCTGGTGGCGTCGATGTAAAAATGGAAGTCACGCCCACGGTGGAAATAGGGGACGAAATAACTGAGGGCACAGAAATGCTCTGAGTGCTAGCAGGCACTGCATCGATACCGTCAACGACAATATGTGCACCTTCCATTATTTCAGTTTTTAGAAAAATTTTAATTTTTTTTTCACGACGCCACAACAGTGTGAGAAAATGCTCTAGTGTTGTAAAGTTTAAAAAAAAAATCAGTAGCGATACCATCGATGGTTGGAAAATAGAAGTGTATTTTAGTCTACTTCACGATCTCGTCTCTCTAGTCTGAAAGACGGAGATAGCAATACATACAGTGGGGGCGAGATAAATATGATTGATTTTTAGACGTGGGAAGCAGTCTAGTCGGCAGTGCGTAGGAAATCATAGTTTTAGCGGCTCACAGTTTTTCGAATAATAGCCAAGGAACGGGTTCTAAATTAATTTGCTATTTCTAATATTTTAGTGTAGTGCATACGTCCATAAATACGTGCACATTGATATTTTTTATCGATATATCGCATACATGGACATCGATGCTTACCAGCACTGTCGTACATAACGCAACGTCTGGCAACTCCGGATTGGGCCCACAAGAGGAAAATTTGTTTACAACAAAAATAGAAAATTAAGCTACAACGGCTGACTAATTAAGCAGAAGAACTGATGCACAACGAGACTTTAGCATTACCTAGATGAGTGGGCAAGCCAATTTTCACACAAGCTATTCGAAAAACACACGGAACTATGAGGTAAAGCGCGGAGCTCCCCGCCAACACACAAAACAATACATCCGTCCCATACTACATATGACTAATCGATTTGCAGTTTGCATTACGCGGAATCGGAATCTTCGCAATCAGAGAGCAAAATGGACATCTCCGAGACGCCCACGGACTCGACGGGCATCTCCCCGCTGGCCGATGAGTGTTCGCAGGTGACTGCGCCCCAGGTGAAAAACATTTTGGAGGAGGAAAAAGACACCAAGACGAGCGCCACCCTGGACAATAGAATAATGCGACCAGAGCTGCTGTCCATCGAAACGATGCCACAACGACAAATCATTGAACGCACGCTGGCCAACAGCCACCCGCTGATGTCGCCCACGAACACAGACTCGGACTCGGAACCGTTTCAGACCAAGCGGAACAACTTTCCCGATGTGGTGCCCGCCACCGAGGCGGCCGTGCAGGCGAAAAACACACTGAACCAACAAGCCCCCCGCAATAAGCCGCAGGATGCCAAAGTCAGCCTTCTGAGGGCCAGCAGCCCCGACATCCTCAGCAGCGAATCGGATGCGGATGTTTCCCAGTACCTCGCTGCTGTGGAGTCCAATTTTCAATCAGTTTCCCTACTGCCTAATGCCAATGGCAAGAAGACAAAGCGCGGCAGTACACTGCCTGGTGGCGAGGACATCTCAAGCCTGGACTCCATCTCAAACCATAGCTTCGATGATGATGAGGATATCGAACACAATTTGGCGTCGCTGAGTCCCTCAAGCTCGCTCATCGACGGCCTGGACGGGGAGGACGATGACGATGAATGCGAGGGTCCTGAGCTACTGCCCGATAATGACGATGATCTGGACCTAGAGTTTGGTCTGGCCACAACGCCCACGCCACACACACCGGCTGCGGCGACCCTACCACAGTATTCGGCTGCCGAAGAGCGTCGTGATTCACGGAATTGGCAGAAAATCACACTACCAGATGGACGCACGCGAGAGATCGACATGCGGGTCATCGAGCCCTACAAGCGTGTGCTGTCGCACGGCGGCTATCTGAAGTCTGGCGGTCAGAATGCAATAGTTATCTTCTGCGCCTGTCACTTACCGGATCGATCGCGAGCCGACTACAGCTATGTGATGGACAATCTGTTCCTCTATGTGGTGAAGACCTTGGAGCAACTGGTGACAGATGATTATGTCTTGATATACTTGCATGGCGGCTCAAATAGGCGCAATGTGCCGCCCTTTCCATGGCTGAAGCGGTACGTATGAAGATGATATCCGATTATGATTATCTTATCATTGGTTGCCTTTTTGCCTCTTTAGATGCTATCAACTGCTAGATAGACGTTTGCGCAAGAGTCTGAAGCACATGTATTTGGTGCATCCAACGTTTTGGATCAAGTCTTTGGTGTGGATGGCACGTCCCTTTGTCAGGTGAGCACCTAAGCATAGCAATTTCGTTTTCCAATTTCGGAATTTTATATTTTGTTGGCAGCACAAAGTTCTGGCGCAAACTGATCTATGTAAAATCTCTGGAGGAGCTCGGTCTGCATGTGGTTGTTGAGAAGGCAGCCATACCGGAGAAGGTGAAGCAGTACGATGCCAAGCGACATTGAGAATCTGCAAATACTCTCTAGACTTGTTTCATTCAAATGCAAAACACTCGCCATTTGTGTTTCAGCATTACCCATCTTCATCCACTAATCGAATATTTGAGCTATCCCTCTCTCCCTCTCCCTCTCGCTATGCTTTAATTTAAGATCTCAATCTTTGTGATACTTTATGTTTGCCTTCTACCAGACGTAGCTCTCATACCCTACTTCCCCTGTGCGAGTGTGAAGCAAGTGGAAGCGTTTTAGCAAAACATCGAACAAGTTTTTGTAGTTCTTTATTGGCAGCCGTACAACTTGTATTAGTGTAGACACATGCATATGCACGCGCGGTATGTGCTAGGATTCCTATACACACACACACACACAACAAACACACACGTATAGATATCATAGTAAATTATCATGTAGCTTCCGCTTCATATTATACAATATACATAAAACATATATTTTGTAATGCGAAAACAGAAATCATAAGCAACCAGAAACCACCAAAACTTCCGAACATGTTACCTTTTTTTTGTAGTTGCAAGCAAAAAACGAACAAAACGAAAAGACACGGGAAAACTGAATTTAAACATAAGTAATTGAAAATCTTTAGCTGAATTTTGCATTCACTGCATATTGTATATTCACCCGAACTGTTTCGCCACCGCACGACCTATGACCACTGAGACCCCATGCCAGTAAATCGTAGGTTGCACCACACACATACACACAGACACACACATAATCGTAATACTCGTACTCGTATCCACGATCTGTAGGAAGCCCCGTTTAGTCTATAAGTGATACATATATAGTGACCATTCTTAAAGAACGTTTGATATTTGTAAAGTCTACACACGCGGAACACATGTAGAATCTCTCTCTCTCTCTCTCTATGGATGGATGAAAATCTGACGTACAATTTAGGCAATATAACCGATTGATATTACGGTCGACATTTTGTTGGTTTCCTTTAATTGCTTTAAAAAAATAATAATAATAAAGTGCAAGATGATTTTTTTATTTATTATGCAAATGAAATCCTCTTTCAAATTAAGAGTAATAACTCTGATCGCAATCCCACAAATCGTTATCCTCGTGGAACTGGATCAGCACCAGTTCATAGGTAACTATAGTCCCTGCCACCTGCAAAACATTCGATTAATCAGGCCGTGTCGTTTCAGAACAAATTACAGACTTACGCTCAACACCAACTTTCGTGTGAGATGGAAAAACTTCATTCCACTGAGAGCCACCTCATCGCTGATTACCTCCTCCGAAAAGCGCTTGACCTCCGGACACCATGAATCCTTTGGAACGCAGCGCAAATATCTCAGGGTGAACCGCGACTCGTCGTGGACACTGGCTGAATACAGAGACACAGCCAGCGTGCGTCCAATGAGGAATATCAAAGAGAAGTAAAAGTAAACGGCATGGGCCACCGAAGGCATTGTGCTGCAAATGGAAAAGGCATCAATGAGCAACCGACAGCAAGTGACAGGGTTTGTTATACGAACTTCAGGCTACGCAGGAGCTGGACGCATATAAAGTATAGGTTGTTCGAAAAAGACACCATTGTAATGAGCGAAATGGCATCGTCCATTTTGTCGCACAATATGCAAATGTTTCGGTATTGAATGCGACGCTCCGACCAGTACGAAGGCGACATGTGCTAAAGGAAGATACAATGTGTGGTGAAGGAGGAAGGAGAACTGTGTCACTCACCATTCCCTTAAAGTTCCTCAAGTCATTGTTCAGCTGTCGGAACTTTGATGCCAAGCCAATGCTGACAATCATCACAAACATGTCCATATAGTTCCATATAAACGTGGAATAGACATTCTGGAACTTTCCCCACAAGGCCAAGGCCGTGGAGTAGCTGGTCACGTAGAAGATCTCATCGTTGGTGCGCAGAAAATAGTTTTTAATGGGATCAGAGGTGCTATTGCAATATTTCGCATAATTAATGGCCGATATCATGCTGAGAAGATGCTCCGCTGTGGTTAGAAAAAATAACTTACAATCATTTCTCATTTGTGTACACATCTCACCAAAGGAAAGCATCATTCCCACAAGCATAACCATTCGAATGGTGTGTCCCATCTGCCACTTTCCCACCTGCGATTGGTACTGCGGCAAGTTCTGCTCCACATCATGCCAGTACATCATCAAAGTTGGCCACTGTTGAGCCAGCCTGAGCGCCACGATAAGAACTAACAGTACAGAGCCGCGAAAGATGATGGGCTTGACGCTATTGAAGCTAATGGGATTGTTCAACACCTTGAACAGGGAGAGTCCGAAGTTGGCTAGACTGGAGGCGATGAACACCAGGCAGAAGCATGTGCGTACGTTACGCCACGAGAAGCTCAGATCTCCCGGATGCTTCGCCGTTACTCCCTTTACCGGCATCATGGCAAAGAACTCGGCCACGAGCAAAACCCTGCCCACGGCCTGGTGGAAACTGCCATCGCTGAGAAATGTTTCCCTCGTGCCGCCAGGGAACTCTATGGACAAATTTATGTTAGATAAAAGCAATGGAGGATGGGGTTTACCTACTTTTCGGTCGTTGCCTACACTCATATTCCGACTGCTCTTGATCTTTGAAGGCATCGCAGTTTTGCTGAATGACTTTCTTGCGTGCACTGATGGATGGAGATTCGATGTGATGAATTCTACAATTATTATAATGGTTTCTTCATTTTACCTCTCGTGCATCACATCAAGTTTTCGCACCAATGGCGACTTCGAGTGCTTCTTCAAGCGACGGAACTTTCGTTCGAGCTTTGCAGGCAGAAACTTCATCCTGCGTTCCTGTTGTGTCCAACTCCAAAGGACAACTGCTGGAAAAAAGGCTGCTAGAATAGCGAATTTCCATTGCCAATGCGAATGCGAATGGCCATTAAAAACACCTGTTGTTTTGCACTTGTCTATAATTAAGGAAACAGGGACAATAAAACTACACACAATTTGTGACCCCCTTGCCCCATTAGCCACCGTTGCAGTCGAATGCCGTCGTTTCCTCCTTGTTGAACTGCAGCAGAATCAGCTCGTAGGTCACGATAGTTCCTGCCACCTGCACAGGGTATACAGTACATATATTATTCTATTAATCGGCATGACTAAGGATAATCCATCTGCATGTACGGACCGAAATTACAACGCCACGCGTCAGACGAAAGAACTTCATGCCCGTCAAAGCCACCGTGTCCATATGCACCTCCTCGGAAAATCGTTTTAGCTGAAATGAAAATCGGAGGATTACTTTTTCCGAATGAAATGGCGGCCCTGAGTCCTGACTTACCTCATCGCACCAATACTCTCTAGGCACCAGACGAAAGATGCGCAGCGGTCGCTTGGACTCGTCATTGATGCTGGAGCTGTAGAGCGACAGGACGAGTGTGCGGCCCAGCAGGTACGAGAGCGAAAACCAGAAGTACATGGTGTGCGAGGCCGAGGGCTTTGTCCTGTCAAAATATCATTAAAAGTAGCCACGAGCCAAAGAGCCATAACTTACTGCATGCTCTTTAGTATCTTTCCACAAATGAAATACAAATTGTTGCTGAAGCAGAGGAGAGTTATGGTGGAGATGCCATCGTCTACGACCTGGCAGAGTTTGCAAAGGTTCCGGAAATTGACTCTGCACTGCATCCAGTAGTCCACTGTGGTGGCCTGCACATGGAGAAGCAACTTTTAGAAGTAATCCTGTTTCCCTGAGGCTCCTCCCTTACCGATCTTGCCTCGCGCTGCATGTTGTCGTTGAGCTGGCGGAAACGAGAGGCCAGTGCCACACTGACGGCCATCACAAAGATGTCGTTGAAGTTCCAGGCAAAGGTGCTCAGCACATTGATCACCTTCCCCAGCAGACCCAGGAATGTGGTGTAGTCCACGAAATGGAACACGGTCGAGAAGTTGAAGTACAGAAAGTTGTCAATGGGATGACCGGGCCAGCGGGGACAAGCCACCGAATAGGTCATCGTGGATGTCATGCTCAGCAGGTGCTCCACTGCAAGGGACATCAATTGATAACGAGAATCACGCAGTAAGGCCAATTATTACCTAGAGAGCATGTGGTGGCCACCAGCGTAATCATCTTGATGTGATGGGCCAGCGATCGGCGTTCCTTTGCCAGCCTTAGCGGCGGCAGCTTGGTCTCCACTGCCTGCCACTCCTGGGCAATGGCTGGCCATCTTCTGGCGAGCTGCAGAAAAGACATAGAAATGAGGAATATGGATCCATAGAACATCATGGTCTCCACCGAATCAAAGTCGAAGGAAACATTCGTCATGAAGGCAACGATGTAGCCGGAGGTAACCCCAAAGGATATCATCATTGCCATGGCATAATATGTGCGGGCACTAGACCAGGCGAAGGTCAGGTCTTCGGCCAACTTTGAGCCAATGCCACGCACAGGCATCAGGGCAAAGATCTGGGCAATAATGAGTACTGCAAAAAAAACAGCAACTAAATGAGTATTGATGTAAGATTGCCTTAAATCCTGGCTATTACCTGGTTTGATGGCCTCCTGGAAGGAGCCGCTGTACCTGTATTCATCCCGTACGGCACGACGCAGGAACGCTTTCACTGAAAACGAAGGAAAACTAATAACCAATCCAGAGAAATGAAATCCCACCTACTTTTGGAAAACTGAAAGCGTTGCGGCTGGTTGGGGGTCACCTTATACTTGAGGATGCCCAGCGTAATACTATTCAAAAAATGTGACAGATTAGTATTGAGACCTCTAAAGTGCATGCACATACTCGCTGCCAACTCGCGATCTTCGCCAGAACTTAATGCGAGCAATGCATTTGTGTCGCTTGGCGGGATCCCCCGTTGTCCTGGCCATGACGGAGCTCGACTAACAACTGAATGAGACCCACAAACGAATGCTTGAAGCCAAAAGCAGGGTGCGCTGTGCTGCTTGTTGCGACTAATTGGTGGTGTCCGTGCCAATTGTGCCGCTTATCATGTGCATAATCTTTTGTGCCAATGCCAATTGCTGACAGCCCGACAGTTTCATGAAGTATAGAATAAATTTAAGGCAAGGGGAACGGGAACTGCTGGAAAGGAATTACGAGAAGAAAATACTCATTGAAGAGCCAGCGCCGCGGTGGCAAATGCTCCTTTGCACCTCTTCGCCCTCCATTTGGTTGATCAGGACCAGCTCGTAGACCATCAATGTGGCAGACATCTGAAAGAAGCCATCGTAAAGCCATCGTCGATAAGGTTAAGATTAATGAACCCACCGAAAAGATCAGCCTTCGAGTGAGCACAAAGTAGCCCTTGCCACTGAGTGCAAAGGTCTCGTTGCGGAAGATCTCGCTCAGGCGCTCCAGTTCCTTGCTCCAGCAGCTTGTGGGCACCTCATCGAGTGTGTAGGTGATCTGCTTGGCCTCTTGGGGTATGGAGGAGGCGGCGAGCATCATGTTTATAATGCGACTGACAACGTAAAGAAGACAGAACCAGAAGTACACCTCATCCAGAAAAGCGCCTTTTACTCTAAATATAAGAAAAATACCTCAGCGAATTTCGTCGGATCGAATTTAAGTGATCTTCACTCACTGAAAACTATGATAGATTTGAACGCAAACGAAGTACATGTTGTGGGCGCAGCTGACGAGCACCAAGCCAGACAGTTCCTTGTCGTACAGCTTTAGGAGATCGTTCAGATCCAAGAGGTCGTAGCGCACCTCTTGCCAAAACTCGTCGCTCATGCGCCGCCCAATGTGCTGACGGATGCGCCAGTGCAGCTGCTGGAAGCGCATCTGCATGCCACGACAGACCAGGATCAGAAATATGTCCGTAAAGTTCCACACAAACGTCATAGAGAGGGTGCACCACTCAACGTACAGCGCAAACCACGTGCTGTAGGGCAAGGTGGAGAACAGTTCCTGCCGCTCGCGCAGGAAGTAGTTCTGCCAGAAGTCAATGTCCAGATGGCATTCGCGGATCTGCTTGCAGTTGCTCCACACGGCGCTGCCGACGTAGGTGAGATGCTCGCACGCGGCAGTCGCCAGCAGGAAAATGGCCCAGCGGCGCAGTCGCTGGCTGAAGCGACGCCCAATGGAGCAATCATAGCAGGACTGCAGGAAAATGCGCTCGCACTCCGATGTTCGACGGATAATGTGCGGCCAGCGTGGTGCGAGCAGCAGAAAAGCTCCACAGCAGAAAATACAAATCACACTAAAGCTAAGTGATCCTGCAGAGAAATCACATGAATATGCCACTGATATGATCCTTCTCTTACCTATGGTATACAGCTTGAGACCATTTTGGAGCACAAGCTTTGCCGACAGCACGAAATCTAGGACGACAAAGCAAAGCACGGCCAGGGGCAAAAGATTCAGCGGGGAGAACCATCGGAAGCGGACACTGGCAACCGAAGCAGACGGTTCCACTCCGGAGAGGGGTAGCACGCCAAAGAATTGGGCCACAAGCAGAACTGTAATACATCTAATCCGTCAAGGTGGTTCTTTTCACTGACTTGCACTCACCATATCCAATGGCATGGTGCAGGGTATTCCTGTTGGGACAACCACTCTGTGCGGACCACTCCATTTGAAGGTTGGTGCCAGACAAGTGGCTACCATTCTGCACGGGTTCCACCGCCCAAGGAACATTTTCTGACACGCATTATATTGTATTGATATCAGATAGGATCTAATGTGTGCCATTACAAAGATATTGCAGATATGTATGTGCGAGAAATCCAAAACAAACAAACGGACAGCCGATTAGGCAAATACGCTCTTCGAGGAGCCCACGCCGCCGTCACAGAAGCTCTTCTGGGTCACAGTGCCAGCCATTTGGTTGATCAGAACCAGCTCGTAGACCATTAAGGTGCCGACCATCTGAGAGAATATACAGGAATTGCAGGAAAACCGATTCAATTTAATTAGACTCCCACTCACTGCAAATATCAACTTTCGAGTCAGAAAGAAGTAGCCCTTGCCGCTGAGTGCAAAGTTTTCCGAGATCAAGACCTCGTTTAGGCGCGTGAGTTCCACGCCCCAGAACACCGTCGGTATTTCGTAGAGCGTGTCCGATATGGCCTTGGCCTCCTGGGGTATGGAAGAGGCAGCAAACATCATGTTCAAGACCCGCACAATGACATACACCAGGCAGAACCAGAAGTACAGCTCATCGACATAGTTTCCCTTGGATCTGCAGAAATGAAGATGAATGAAAGGAACTCTGCGAGGGAATGGGATCCCAAAAACTCACTGAAAACTGTGATATATTTGCACACACACAAAGTACATGTTGTGGGCACATGAGAGAACTATAAGTCCGGATAGTTCCTTGTCATAGAGGCTGAGCAGATCATTCAGATCTAGAAAATCGCAGCGCACTCTCTGCCAGAACTCGTTTGGCATCCGCTGGAAGGCATTCTGGCGGATGCGCCAGTGCATCTGCTGGAAGCGCATCTGCAGTCCCCGAAAGTTGAGAATTAGAAATATGTCCACGAAATTCCACACAAAGGTCATCGCGAGGGTGGTCCACTCGATGAAGGGTATCCACCAGGAGGAAAATCGGATCACTAGAAACAGCTGCTGGCGCTCGCGCTGAAAGTAGTTCAACCAGAAGTTCACGTTCAGCTTGCACTCGACAATCTGCAGATGGTTGTTGTACAGGGCGCTGCCCACGTAGGTGGAATGTTCGCATAGGGCGACCACGAAGAGAATCACTCCCCAGAGCCGCAGGCGACGACTGAAGCAACGTCCGAAGCAGCACTCGTAGCCGGGCTGCATGAAGATCTGCTCGCATTGCGTTGTCCGTTGGATGAGATGCGGCCAGCGGCGGGAGACCTGCAGGAAGACTCCAAAGCAGAAGATACAAATCACGCTAAAGCTGAGAGAACCTGCCGAAGGAGAAGCACAGTGAATGGGGGACAAATGATCATGTTTTACCAACCTATAGTGTAGATCTTCAGGCCATGATCGAACACGACTTTAGAGGACAGAACGCAGTCCATAATGGAGAAGATAAATATTCCAACGGCCGCAAGAAACGATATGGAGAACCAGCGAAAGCGTACCTTCTCCACGGGCGAACTTGGCCAGATCCCCGCCACCGGCAGCACTCCAAAGAACTGGGCCACAACCAGGACTACAATGGTAAAGATTATACCATCCAAAAGGAACATCTAAGTACAGCCACGCCACTCACATGGTCCGATGGCATGCTGAAGAGTATTCCTAGTCGCGAGCTGCTTCATGGCTCCGCTGTTGAGTGGAAAATGATTTAGAGCGTGTCCCAGGACCACAAACAAGGGGGCGTGTGCTGTTCGTTTAACATTTAGCCTTGTATTTAGCAGATTATTATCTGAATAGCTGTGCAGGTGCTTTGCATGGGAGCTTTGTGTCACTTATGGCTAATCGTGCTCTCGAATTTATAGCTTAGAATTCTCTACAGTATTGAGTCTTTTGCCTGATGCCGCCCTGGTTGATAACATCCGATATCATCAGCTCGTAGGTGATGATGGTGGTGCCCATCTGAAAGGAAGGAGTATGGATGAGGCTTTGTAATGGACGGATGGATGGTATGGTGGGACTCACAGCCAGGACAAGTGAGCGTGTGAGGTAGAAGAAGCCACTGCCGGATAGGGCCGTCATGTCATGACCCAAATGCTCGCTGAAGCGCTGAACCTGCACATAGAAAGAGTCTTAGATGAGTCCTAACGAAAACGCACTCCAACCTATACCCACCTCAATGGACCATGCCCTGCTGGGGACATCCCGTAGAGCCGTAACAATCTTCCGCTCAAAATCATTGATTGAGGAGGCCACAAAAATCGTTAGCAAGGTGCGTACGACGGCAAAGACCAGGGAGTACCAGAAGGCCAGCATCACCATAAAGTCCACGCCAATGTTTCTGTTGAAGAAAGCCGTTAGAAGAAGCATTTTTATGCTCCTCGAAACTTACTTGAAACTATTGAACAGCTGAAAGCATATGAAGGACATGTTATTGCCAAAGGCCAGCAGTACAAGCGGTGCTATAGCGACATCCAGGAGACGCACCAGACGCTTGAGGGCCAGATAGTGCTCCCGCACCTCGGTCCAGAAGACAGCTGGCATGACCTTCCTGTGAACAGCAGCGATGCGTCGATAGAGTTGATGGAACCGTGCGGCTAGGCCGATGCCGATGCACATAATGAAGCAGTCGGTGAAGGAGCGCGGATAGGCAATGGTCTCGTTTATCCACTCCAAGAAGGGGAGCATCCAAAAGTGATAGGGCAAAATCATGTAGAAGTGTGGACGCTCCCACCTGTAGATACTCTCGAAGTAGGTGACGTTGATCTTGCACTGCGTGCGCTCCATGTTGCTGAGATGAAAGGAGTTTGTGAGCAGCAGACAGTGTTCCGCTGAAGGGCAAAAGGGATGAGGATTAGCTGGAGATTTGTTGGTGCAAAACTCACCCAAAGCCGATAGCATGACCACTGAGAACACAATGTACATGCGTCTCTTCATCCTGTACTCCCCATAGAAGCGATAGGGCACGCGCAGAAAGAGCTGCTCCACGCCATGCCACGAGCGCATGATGCTGGGCCACTGGATGGCCAGGCGCCAGAAGAAGAAGTGCTCCAACAGACAGACAACATAGAGCGACAGAGTGCTAGAGTTGTGAAAATTGATGGCCACCTGGCCCACATAGTTCAGAACGGCACCAAATTCGCAGATATTCAATGCTATGATGAGTGCAGAGTAGAAGATGCGTGGGGAGAGCCATCGGTAGCGTATGTCCGCCACATCCAAGGCTCGGACATTACTTACAGGCAGCAGGCCATAGATTTGTGAAATGAAAAGAACTAGGATAAAGATAAGGATAAGGATAAGGATAAGAATAAAGAAATAGCCACATGAAACTAAGTCGAAAAGGTACTTAGTCCGACAGGGTCGCACCTTTCGAGATAGCCCGATGGAATGTTTCGCCCTGCGGCATGGCCAAACTATCACTGGACACTCGAGTGGCAATCTGGCATGCAGCACCACCACCTCCTGAGTGGACGGCGGGGGCGTGGTTGTTGTTTACGATTTGCAATTTACCAACTAAGTATTTAAAACTAATTGCAGCACCAACTGTCCCTGTCCCTGTCCGTGGCAGCTGGCATGACAAATGGCGAGAAATGTGGGGGCATGTTGTTTGTCATCAGGCGCACAAGGGCAGCAGACCCTTGCGTCGATTGGGTTCATCGAATTGCAGCAGAACCAGCTCGTAGGTGACAATGGTTCCAGCCATCTGAAATGACAGGCAGAGCGGGAGAGAGAGGGAGAGGGAGAGGGGAAAGACTGTCAACATAAACAAGCATTTCGCCAACGGGGGCAGAAACTACAGCTACGGCTACCCACTCCAAATAGAAGCCTGCGCGTGAGGAAGTAAAACTTCTTGCCCGACAGAGCCACCGTTTGGGTGGTCATCTGGAATATGAGGCGCTCCACCTCCACACACCAGCTCTTGCTGGAGACGCGTCGCAGCACGCCCAGGCCACGCTTCGACTCCTCATTGATGTCCGCTGCCGTGAGGAACACAAAGGCCGTGCGTCCGATCAGATAGAGCAGAGAGTACCAGAAGTAAATGTAGTTGATGGGCCAGCGCAGTTTGCTATTTGCAAAGCGATTAAAGACACATTAAAACAGCACACGGAAGAGTAGACACCTAGGAGGGCACTCACTTGAACACGTTGAGGAGCTGATAGCAAACAAAGTACAGATTATTCACACAGGAAAGGAGTATCAGGCTGGACATGGAGCTGTCCACGTACTCGAGCAGTTCGCACATCTTTACATAGTGCTCCCGTATCTCGATGAATGTGGATTCGGCCACCTCCTCATGCTCCAGCTTGCGTATGCGTGCCGTGATCTGCTCGAAGCGATACGACAGTCCTTTGCTGACCATCATAATGAACAGGTCCATGTAGTTCCACACAAACGTGCAGGCTCCATTGATAACCTAAAGAGTACTAATGGGTATTGAGATAAATATCATCCTCCGATGGCATACCAGGACTAGAGCAGCAATGATGGGGCTGTAGGGCAGCCATTGGAACACGTAATCATAGTTGGAGTTTATATAGTCCCCGAAGCTGGTCACAGCCGTAATGTTGGCCGCCGCTGAGCACAAGTGTACGCGTCGCTTGTAGGAAAGAATTGCGGAAATCTGATACATGGCATGTTCCCCTAGAAAACAAGGATGAAATGTATCAGGGCAGGGGAACACTCTAGTAGATCTCCAAGAAACTTTCTCACCCATCGACAGACCAATGATCATTATGCCAGCCAGCTGAACGCGCCTGAACAGATTCTTTTTCGGGATCTCGTAGGGCAACCTGGTGAAGACCAGCTCCGTGCGTGTCCAATAGCGGATGAGAGATGGCCAACGTCGGGCCAAGCGAATGAAGACAACGCAAGCCGTCAACACACAGCCAAAGAACACAAGTCCTACTGCAAGATGAGACACTGAGTACTTTCCTCATTTGCCAATCTTAAGTTCTTACCAAAATTCTTGGCATTAATGCCTATCTGCAGCAAGTGCATGAGCATGGTCAGCAGCAGCGTAAAAGTGGCTGCAATGAACGTGAGCGTAACGACCATGGGCAGCGATTTGTAGGCGAAGCGAACTCGTCGCGGATTGGGCTCCCGGATGCCAGTCAGGGGCATCACAGCAAAGCATTGGGCCAGGAGCATGACTAGGGGGAACCTTTTAGAAAACTATGGAAGAGGGGTAACTCACAGGGATGCTCACATGGATACACAGCTCGATGAAAGAGATCTAGACGGGCATACTCCGGCTGCTTCTCGCTGGCAATCACATTGAATGCAGCGTTCCTTTCATCCGCCAGCTTTGGCACAGTGCTCGCTGGCTGTGCCAGAGTCCTTAGCAGTGACTCATGCCTCCTCTTGGGTCCTGGCTTGCGCGCATTCAAGGCAGGTCCTTCCATGTCGCCGACAGTATTTGCACTGAAACTTCAGGCTTACACGAAGTGCAAAACCTAAACACACACAGAATGTACATTGTCCGCCGCTGGAGTGCCGTTTTGGTGGAACCTAATTACAGGCTTTAGCCTTGGGTCGCATGCCCGGATCTGTGTGCTGTATCCGTAAACAACAATTATGAGGAACAGCTCTTGGATTAGCTGCTGTTCAGACTCAAGGAACATGTCAACGACACCGGATAGCATCCTGAGGCGCCTAAAGGTGCGACGGCAAAAGCAGCGCACTGTCCTGGCCATTCGATGGCGCTGTGCCAAGGGCGGCAAGGAGTTCAAGGAGCTGGATACCTTCTATCGAGCCATTAGGCCATGTAAGTGTTGTGTGTTTCTTCTGCACTGCCAGGGGCCCCGTATACCATCTTCTGTCTACAGATCTGTGTGCCGCACAACTGTTTGGCATCATGCCCCTTGCGAATATTCTCAGTCGGGATCCACAGGATGTCAAGTTTCGCCTACGAAGCATTGGAATGTGCTTCCTCGGACTTTTCTTGGTGCTGGGAGGGACCAAAACCCTAATGGAGGCAAACATTCTCTGTAAAACGGGTCTGAACGCCAAGAACATGAGTGAGTTGTTGCTGATTCTTGGGCAATCCAAAATCATCTCTTTTATATGTATTTTCCTGCAGTGAATTTGGTTTTTTTGATTGTGGGGATCGTCAATTGGTTGAACTTTACTGGCTTCGCTCGTTCCTGGTCGAGGTTAATTCTGCCCTGGAGTTCCTTGGACATCCTGATGCAGTTTCCACCCTATGCCCCGTGCAAGCACAGCCTTCGATCCAAGCTGCGCCTCATAGGCTGTGTCGTGGGTCTCATGGCAGTGGGTGAGTGTTGAGTGAGTCGATTCCCCCTGTAAGTATTATCCCTTTGTTTTCCAGTCGATCACTTGCTGTACTATGCCTCTGGCTACTACAGCTATCATATGCGCGTCCTTCACTGCCACACGAATCACTCGCGCCTGTCGTTTGGCTCCTATTTGGAGCAGGAATTCTCAGACATCTTTGAGCTGCTGCCCTACAACATGTTCTCCGTTAGCTATGGCTTTGTATGGGATCATCTATTTGTATGATATTTCATGTTCCCCCAATTAATTGTCGACTATTTTCAATGACAGTGGCTAAACGGAGCCTTCACCTTTCTCTGGAACTTCATGGATATCTTCATAGTCCTCACGAGCATTGGCCTGGCGCAGCGGTTCCAGCAGTTTGCAGATCGGGTCTTGGCATTGACGGGTCGTGTAAGACAATCAAGTATAACTCTTCGGTCACCCACTCTTATATGTAGATCTTTCCAATTCAGCAAGTTCCGGATGCCCTGTGGTACGATATACGCCGGGATCACATACGTCTCTGTGAGCTGGCGAGCCTTGTGGATGCCAGCATGTCCAACATTGTGTTTGTCTCCTGTGCGAACAACGTCTACGTCATTTGCAATCAGGCGCTGGCCATCTTCACGTGAGAGTTGCCATTCACATTTCTCGATTGATTTCTTCATTTCTGATCCCCCCCCCTGATGCTGCAGCAAACTCCGTCACCCCATTAACTATTTGTACTTCTGGTACTCGCTGCTCTTCCTGCTGGCACGCACTAGCCTTGTCTTCATGTCCGCCTCCAAGATACACGATGCCTCGCTGCTGCCCCTTCGAACGCTTTACCTGGTGCCCAGCACTCACTGGACGGAGGAGGTGCAGCGGTTCGTCAATCAATTGACCTCAGAGTTCGTTGGACTTTCTGGCTATCGTTTGTTCTACCTCACACGCAAGAGTCTCTTTGGGGTATGTTTTGGGCTGTAAGCTTAGTCTATAATTCCTCCGATCTGTGGCTATAACTTCCTTCCAGATGATGGCCACACTCGTAACCTACGAGCTGATGCTCCTCCAAATGGATGCCAAGAGCCACAAGGCTAGTCTCGCCGAGCTGTGCGCTTGAGAAATTGAATTTCAATTATTTTGCGCCCACTTTTTGTGCAACAGGAAGGCCGCTGTGGGGGCTGGGTGGGTGGTGTGGTGTCTTTCTTTTGGTTACAATAAAGAGCCAAAATTGGTAATTGGCCATTTGAAATATCATTTCAATTTTCGGGCCCTGCGGCTGACAACTGCAGTCGTTCACAGCGAGGAGGACACAAGGGGACTCCACAAATGGGAGGGCAACCAAAGTCGTTTGCCATTAGTTTCAATTATTCTTACAAATGTACGTAAATGGCTGACAAAAATTGGGAGGCCTGGGTCTGGGCCTTCAACGAGCTGTCCAAAAGAGGAGGAAGGAGCAGGGGGAGGAGCAGCAGCAGCAGCATAACATGCCAGGAGAAACAGCGAAACTTTGAAATGGCTTTTCAATTTCAGGGCCTTCCCCCTTTTTTTGTACTTTGACACTTTGCCAATTAACACTTTCCTGGTTACCAATTGCCATTTTGTTTATGGAGGAGCACCAAGCCACTCCTTCCCCGGACCAACTAACGTTGGCAGTCCGTGGTACGTGGAGGATCCACACAGAGCGAGCATTCGCCTCTCTTGGGCAATTATCCTGTCAGGAAACGTGGACACAGCGCAACGCAACGCCACCGAACGCAGGTAGCAAAACAAAATGCCAGCAAAAACAAACGGCGGGTCATTATCAGGCGCCAGCAGCAGCAGCAACCCCGTTTCCGGAGCACACAGAACACAGAACACAGCACACAGCACAGAGCGTGAGTCAACCCCCAATCGGGTCGGGTTTGTTATGACCCACCTGTCACCTGGCAACCGAAAAAAGTGACAGGCAAGCGGCACTTTCAGGAGAGAGCAATAGCAGACTGAAAAATCAGGGAAAATTGTGCATTGTTCAGAACGAAAATAGCGGCCAAAGCGCGAGGCCATGAGCCAGCACCAGCATGGACATACCGGAAACTGTATCCGTGCGCAAGTTCCGCGAGTTTACGGCGCGCCAGAAGCAGGAGCTGTACGAGACGCTACTAGAGCTGGCCGAGACCCTCGAGGAGCTGCCCCGAAAGTCCTTACGCAAGACACTAGAACTGACGCTGGCCGTGCTGGAGTACAAGGGCGAGCAGGCGGCCCAAGCACTGGAACAGGGTGGCAGTGGCGGCCGGCTACAGGGCGAGAACGAGAAGCTCAAGCGAATGCTCCAGAGGCTGGAGGATGAACGAGATGGCCTGAAGAATAAAACAAAGGAGGTGAGAAGGCAGGGACATTCAATGGTTTCTTTTTTTAATGAAAAGTTAAACAATTTGTAATCGCAGTTGGGGGAGGAGATCAGGCAGCTGGAGCTGCGTCTCAGGGAGGCCGCCCAGCAGGCAGAGTCCAGCGACAAGGACTCATCCGATCCGCTTTCCGAGCTGGACAAACAGGACGCACTGCTGCAGAACATCGATACCAAGAACAAGCACATCAAGCGGCTGCTGAAAGAGATTGAGGTTAGTGGAATGAGGGGTGGCAAGCCTTTCAGCGGATGCTCAACATCTCGTTCCCTTTAGACGCTCCAGAACCAGAACATTAGTCAGTCCAAGACGATAGGCGTCCAGGAGCGTGAGCTGCAGAACATCAAGGCCAATCTGCTACAACTGAGTGAGGACGTCGCGGGAGTGGAGCAGGAGCGCAAATCACTCAGGGAAAAGGAGCAACAGCAGTGCGTGGAAATCACACGACTCGAGGGCAATGTCGCCTTTCTTGAGGGGGAGCGCCAGAAGCATGAGAGCGAGATGCGTCAGTTCCTGGAGAAGTTCGAGAGTCAGTGTCTCAACTGGAAGAAAGTCCTGCAGGACAGGGACAAAGAGGTGGAGCGACTAACCAAACAGTTGGCCACGGGCAGGACCACTATGCATGCCAGCCCACAGATTAGTCAAAGAAAACAGGATGAGGAGCAAATGCAGTTGCGAAATGTAAGGATGCCGCCTCCTTTTCTGATTTAAGACTACACACTTTGCCTTACAGATCCTCGAGTCCCGCGAGAAGCACATTGAAAAGCTGGAAGCAAAGGTCAAGTCCATGGCCGAAGAAATGATTCGCTCCACGAAAGTGATGAAGAAGCTGACTGCGGAGCGAGAACGCTTTCAGAATCCGGAAGAGCCGCGCGCCTGCTGCCAGATGATCGAGGAACGCCTCGCGGTGACGCAAGCCCGTGTGCAACAGCTCTCCGAGATGCTAGACGCCTCCGAGCAGGACAATGTAGTGAAGTCCAAGCAGGCAATGCATGCTCTGAGTGCCCTCGAATCGTACCAGCGTGGAGAGGATGGCCTATTGCCGGCTCTGCGTCGCTGCTCCGGCTTAGAACAGAAGCTGGCGGAACGCGAAAAGCAGTTGCGAACCTATGTCCTGGAGCTCAATTCCCTCAACGAAGTGATGCAGGAGAACGATCTGTTGCGTCGCCGACTGAACATTCCCGAAGACGTGGTGATTCTGGCCAAGAATACGCGTTCCAAGCAGCGCAACAAGGACAAGCAGATCGAGAGACTGATGCTGAAGCTGCGCACCTCGGAGGAACTGCGTCTGCAGCTGAAACTGGAAAAGAGCGAGCTGAGGTGAGTGCGGAGATCGTTTCTTTGGTTCCTTCTTCTCACTTGTGAATCCTTCCAGGCGAAAGCTTTTGGAGCTAAATCGGGGAGAGCCTCCTGCGCTGGACGATGCCCAGCGACAGGTCAGTGAGGTGGGGGAAATACCCTCCAGTACGCCCCTGGAGAAGTCCCCACGACGCGGACAGGGAGACGGTGCAGCCAGCACGGAGATGCAGAGCAGATACGATGAAGTCCTGGCCGAGAACGAAACGCTGCGCATGGGCATGTATGAGATCCTGGAGAAGCTGCGCGAGTACGATGGTAAGAGGCTCGGATGTGTCCTGAAATCTCTCCATTTGATACTTATCCCTGACAGCCACTTCGGAGCACATCACCATCGATTCGGAGCTGTTGCGACGACTCATCGAAGCATTGCCCAGTGGCACTTCCACGCCCCAACGTCTGCAGGGCCAGCTGTTGGAGCTAAAGGCACGCGAGGAGGCACTGCGTCAGTTGCTACTGCAGCAAAATGGTAGCGAATCGGAGACGGGAGAGCTCTCCTCTGTCCAAAGTCTTTGCGATGTCCCAGAGATGCCAGAGGAGGAGCATCATGAGGAGCCTCAGGAGGAGCAAGAAGAGGATCTTCCAGCCATCAACACTGCCACGCGTCCGAGCACGCCCACTGAAGCAACCATTGGACTCGAACGCCCCATCATCACGGACATGGAAGAAGCTCCCAAGTCAGAGCAGCTGCTGGAACTTTCCCTCCTGCGAAAGCATTATGAAGAGCTGCGTCTGCACATGAGTGCCGATAGCAGCCAGCTGATGAACCACAATCAGCAGCTGCATGAGCAACTGCTCCGATTGGAGCTGCAGCTGGGGAAGAACAGCAGTTCCTATGGCTATATGCGGCAGGAATATGATCAATTACTCACCGAATCCCGGCGGCAGGAGCTACGCTTCGTCGAAGAAAAGTCTGTACTGCTGCGGCAGCTGAAACAAACACAGACGGAGCTATCGGCCTCTCGGGATCAATTGGATGATGTGCATCGCCGGCACTTGTACACAGCCGAGGAACACCAGCAGCTGGAGCAACGGAATGCCATCTTGTGCATGCAGCTGGGCCAGGCCACGGAACAGCTCCTGGGCGAACTGAAGCTGCCAGACATCTGTGTCGAGTATGGCATCATCAGGGACAACTATCAACTGGACTACGTGACAGCCAAGGAGTACGAACAGCAGCGGCAGGAACTGGCCACCTGGCGGGGAAAGCAAGCGGAATTGCAGCGGGAGACAAAGCAACTGGAAGGTCTCCTATCAGTGGCCAATGGTCAAATTCATTCGCAGCAAAAGCTTCTGAATGATATCACCGACAATCACATCAGTCTGCGGCATTTGGTGGCCGACCTCCAGAGCAGCTCCAATGAGAAGCTAATGCTGGCCAAAGTCCAAAGGGATTTAGACAGTGGTGAGTGGGGCGGTACAGCTTATCCTCCTCTATGCCTTCTCATCTGTATCTTTCGCAGTCAAAGCAGAGGTCTCCCGGTTGGAGGCAGAGCGAGAGCAAATCCAGCTGAAGGCAGACAGTCTGCAATCCCAGCTAGAAGCCACTGAGCGTTCGATGGCGCAGGCACAACAAGACTTCCAGCAAGAGCGCATCAATAGAGACATCAAACAAAAGTATAGCCCCCATAAAATTATATTATTTAGAAGGAAATATGAATCCGAATCGAATCCTCTCTTCCTGCAGATTCCTACAGCATTCGCTGTTTGCACTGAAAGAGAAATATGCCAAATTTACACCTTTGATCTTCCTCACCAACTTTGTGTTCACCTACCATAAGTTTCAGCAGCGTTTGGAGGAGCACCAGCAGCAGCAGAAGGCCGACCACTCGGCAGTTATCAGAGAGGTCCTAGAGGCAGTGCAATCGAAGGTTACGCCCCACGAGGATAGCTCCAAGCAGTTGATCAAGCTTATCAAGTCTGAAACTCAATCGAGATTGCTGGAACAGCGATGCGAGACCCTGCAATCGAAGCTGGAGGAGCTCCAGCGGGAGCTGTCGGAGCTGAGGGTGCGACAAGCTACAGACTCGGAGCTCTGGCAGACCATACACGCTCTGTTTGGGGAGCAGGGCACGGGAGAACCGAGTCCCCGTGCCACAGTGAATGCTGCAACCAATACGGAGACAGCGGCACCAGCCACCAGTACGGAGGCAGCGGTGCCTCCTGTTCCGGCCATGCGAAG
This sequence comes from Drosophila azteca, assembly GCA_005876895.1. Lineage (NCBI taxonomy): Eukaryota > Metazoa > Arthropoda > Insecta > Diptera > Drosophilidae > Drosophila > Drosophila azteca. The sequence continues at coordinate 6,605,442 of VCKU01000011.1, forward strand.
AGCAGCGCAACTGATAGACAGGCAATGCTCGCCCATTGGCTCGCCCTGCAGACGCCATCCGCAGTCGGACACGTCCACCCAAACGCCGGAGCAGGAGTCTGTAAAGCTGCTGGAGACAGCAGTCCAGACGAATGGCATCCGCACGCAACAGCATCAATCGGTTCAAACAGCAGGGGAGAGCAGAAGGGACTCTCGTGAGGATCTGCAGCAAATGCAAACATCGTAAGTGGTCGTAAGTGATGGTGCACTCTTTCCGACTTACTCACCTTTCTCCTTCCACGTCCGTAGACTCCTGGAGGCTAACGAGCGCTGCGAGCTGCTGCGTAAGCAATTGGAGGCATCTAAGGCGGAGAGCCGCGAGCCTGAGAGTCCTCACAGCGGTGTGGTTGAGAAGACCATACTTTCCTTCCATACTCTGCTCCTGGAAAAGGATCAGTCCATCCAGAAGTTCCAGGATCTACTGCAAACTGAGCGGGAACAGAGCCAGCAGTTGATTAGCAAACAGACAGCCGAAAACGAATCCCTCAGGGCCACAGTAAACAATCTGAACTTCACCATCAAAACAAAGGATTTGGAGATCCTGGAGCTGCGAAATAAGCTGGAGCAGAGGCCCAAGCAGTCAGTGGCAGCTGCTTCCACGAGTGCAGAGTCCTCGGTCCATGACCTCACCGACGAGAGGATCGAAGAAATGTTCGAGCACAGCAGCTCCCCAGAGAGGCCTGTTGAGGTGGAAGCAATCGACGAAGTAAAAGAGGTGGAGGTAGTGGAAGTAGTGCAAATAGACGAAGTACCAGACGACGAGCCAGAAGGAGAGCAGGAGAAGCAGGACACAGAAGAGCTGAAGGAAATCCCCACTCTGCACAAGCAGATCAAGGAGCTAAAGGACAAGCTGGAATACATCCAAAAAAGCCAGAAATCAAAGGAAGACGAAATGCAAATATTGAAGGACAAGTGAGTAATACGCAAAAAGTCAGCTAGATCTCTAAACTTATCCTTTTTCAGGCTAAAAGTCTTCAAGGAGCGCGAAATGTACTTGGAAGCCCAAGGAAATCCCGAAATAGATCAATTACGCGGCTTCCTAGAGGAGAAAGATAAGCATATAAAGGATCTAATGGAAACACTGAAAAACTTCCATGTAAGTAAAATCCCAGCACGAATCCTACAGAGATATATGGCGACTGTTCTCACCACGCAGGATGATCAGCAAAGGTACATCAACGACACTTCCAACTACTCGGAGGAACAGATTGGGAAGCTGGCTGCCGATCTCAATCGGACAGAGGCCACCAACAAGATATACCACACCCAAATGGAGGCCCTGCGCCGACAGTTGACGACTCTCTCGCAGCGCGAGAAGCAGGCCCGAGAACTCACACAGTCGCTGCGGCAGCAGCTGCTCAAGCGGCCCGTGGTCTCCATTAAGACGGAGCTCAATGCACGAGTGAAGAACGAGAACCAGCAGAAGCGCATCCAGCAGCTGGAGACAGAGCTGGAGGACACTCGCGAGCAACTGCAGCGCCAGCAAAGGATGCTGGAAGCGAAGCGTACGCGGAGCGCCAATGAGGTGGGTCTCTGGGAGAAGCAAAAGCGCTGGCAGCAGCAGGCCGACAAGTACAAGGCCAAGCTGGAAGAAACGGAGATGGCGCTGGACAAGACGCGAGCCCTGCTGCAGGCGGCGCGCACCACAATTACCAGGCTGGAGAAGGATAAGCATCTGCTAGAGAACAAAGTGGCACGCGGTGGACCAAACAGTGCTCCGAGTAATCCCCTCAAGTGCTGTCGCACTCCTTCGTGTCCCAATCTGCAGCACGTGGGCGTGAACAAGTTCTCGAGCTCTCCGTCGGAGAGCCCCGAGACATACACGGGTCCCAGCAGCGAGTGCAGTTCTCCAGCGCATCATAACCAGCCGCGGGATAACCACGACTTCTACGATAGGAGCCAGTTGGACCTTATCGAGGCCCTGAAGAATCGCATTGAGCTGCAGCAGCGCAAGATTATTGCCATGGAGCTGGAGGGGCGGGGCAGTAATGCTCTCACCACAGAACTTGAGAAACTTCAGGAGCGGTACCAGAGCGTAGAGGCTCAGAACATACGGATGGAGGCAAGGAATCTCCAGCTGCAGCTGGAATCGGATCTTCTGCGGCAGAACGACAGCAGCGATAGACTGCAGAAGCGTATCAAACATTTGGAGGAGTAAGTACAACCTAAACAGAGTCGCCGGAAAGGTATCCGTAACTGTCCGTACTGTATTCTTTTCTAGTTACATTATCGCCCTCAAGGAGGAAATGGCACGCAACGAGTCGCGGCGAGAGCTTTGCAAGTGCAGCGGCCTCAAGGTGAATACCCAGCAGGGCCAGTCGGCAGAGCAAACGATTCTCTCGCTGCGCAATCTCGTGGAGAAGCTGCGATCTGAGAACAAGTTCCTTAAGGACGGCAGACGTTCGACCGACTCACGCAGCTCAATAGACTCCGCGGCCATACCTTCAGACGTGGCACAGTTGCAACAGCAACAGGCGGAGTCCCTGCAGAAGATTGTGAGTCTGCAGCAAGAGCTTCAGAAGCGTACCAAGTGCAGCCAATGCAGCGGACGAAGCAAGGTTAGTCGGCAATATTACATCTCCAATTGGTTACTGAATTAATTAGTGTTTTAACCCTTTTAAGGACTCCACCAACGGAGAACTAAAATACATCAAAGAACAACTCACGAAGAAGACGCAGCTGCTGGAAAAGGCCAAAATTCTGCTAACGCGCGCTGCTGCCAAGGAGAAGGTGCTGCGGGAACAGCTCGCACTGTGGAAGCGCAAATGCTCCGAGCTGGCGAATGTGCCCGTCATCGATGAGATTAGCGAATAATTAACGTTTAAGTTAATGTTGTACATACAGCGCAAAATAAAACACCAAATAATTTTCTAACTTCCCGCTAATTGACAGTGCTGCCAGATCAATGTTGAGGTTTTGGAGGAACATATCGATGCCCTCCTTGAAGAGCTCAGCCTGTCGTTCCTTCAGGGAAATAGGACACCGAGGACTTGGCCAACTTGGCGTAACTTGAGCAGATTTTCACAGTTGCCCGAAGTGCACCTTAAAACATCTGTATAGAAATATTGCAGAAAAACATTCAACCCCACCATAAGAAAAGCTGTCTCTATATAGAGGAAATACTAGTAAAAATATCATCAAAATAGCTCAGCTCTACCACATGCTCATTTTTGTCGTCTCCTTTGGTCCGTGACTTTCTATAAAAATACTTCGAAGTTAAAATATCGGCCATCTCTATGGCGCATATTTTTTTTTTAGACCGAAAGAGAATAAGTCTAGTTTAATCAGATAGCGGCAAACAAACAACAATAAACATGAGATAACGCAGCATTCATTGGACTTTGTCAGTCACTTGCTCTAGATCACTGCCGCCGACAGTACAGCACAGAGATGAAGTACCAAGGATACCAACAGCTGCTGGTGGAGAAACAGGAAAAGATTCTGGTTGTGAAGTTCAACAATCCCAAAAAGAAGAATTGCCTGAGTCCCGTGTCCTACAAGGAGTTGGCCCGAGTGCTGGGCGAAGTGAACAATGATGCCGACGTGACTATAGTCGTGTTGACCGGGGTGGGCGATTTCTTCACGGCTGGAAAAGATTTAACTCAAAGTGGAAAAACCGACAATCTCACTGAGTTTCTCGTACAGTCAAATGTCACATTCAAATTCATGGTGCAAAGCTTTATAAACTGCAAGAAGATTGTTTTTGCCTTGGTCAATGGACCGGCAATTGGCATCGGCGCCACCATTGTGGGGCTCACCGATATCGCATGGTGTGCTGAGGAGGTAAGTTTGAACTTGACTCCTCAAAAATCTTAGCTCGATCTTGAACCTGTGTGTACTCATTATTTTCAGGCATACTTTCTCACTCCATTCTCGAAATTGGGCATCGTCCCAGAAGGAGGCTCTTCCTATATGCTGCCCATGATTCTTGGTCGCTCCAAAGCATCGGAAATGCTTCTCCTCAACGAGAAGCTATCGTCCGCCGAGGCGTACAATTTTAACTTTGTGTCGCGTATCTTCAAGACCGAGGAGCTGGACTCTGTGGTGTGGCCCAAGCTACGGGAGTTTTCCAGTTTTTCACCGACTTCTCTTAAGGAGGGAAAACGCTTGATCAAGGAGGGCTTCCTTGCAAGCCTCCTGACAGCTCATGAGGCTGAGTGCAAGGAGTTGATCAATCGGTTTCATTCAGAAGAGTTCTTGCAGGTCCTAAGGAACTTTGGAAAACGCAAGTCAAAACTGTAAACATTTCATTTTCCGGTACTTTCTAGAGCTGCCAGATCGATGTAAAGACTTTAAAGCATCTGGAAAAAAAGAATTTTAACATAAATCAAATTAAAAGGATATAAATATGTCCATACCACCGATTAAGTTTCCAAATGACGTGACATTTCATTCTCACTTACGTTTTCTTACGTCGCATTTCATGCTCACTTAAGTTTTATACCTTGGCTTAAACGTCTTTTTAGAAAAAATTACAAAAAATGAGTCACTAAACTTAATATTAAACGGAATATCAAAATCGGGGAATATGATTTTCGTTGGTGTTTTTGTCATGGTATACACTGGTATTATTTTCAAAATTACCGCCACATACCGCTAGAGCCCACATTCCCTGTAAATTAGGTGGGGTGGATTTGCAGGCCTTGCATTTTCTGGGCCCTTTTGCCTGTCCATACCCGATTTTTTCCGAAGATCCTCAGCAATTTCCCAGGGAAAATATTATAAACTTCCCAGGACGGCGAGGATTTTTTACAGCGGGCGAATTTGAAATATGCTAGAAGTTACTAAAATAATGGATAAGCTGGTGAAATCAAATTAAACTGTTTCATGGGAGATTAGTTATTCGATTATAGGAACAAATAAAACAATAGCCCCTAAAACAACTAACTTCGACACAAGCGTTACAGAGCGTTGCCCACCAGCCATTGTAAAATTGTTAAATCTATTATTTGCAGCCATAAACTGCAATATTATGCTTTCTTACGTCGCATGTCGTCCTCACTCAAGTTTTATAAACGTTATTTTATAAACAATCCAATCAAACGGAGTCCTTAAAATTAGCCAGTCTTGTAGAAAATTGTTTTATCTACTGTATAAAATTATGTTTTAAGGCCTGAGGGTCCTAGTTAGCTAGTAACATTAAACGGAATATCAAATTGGAAACAATTTTCCACCAGAGCCGATTAAAATCATATCGATTAAATTTAGCGGTGTCTGGAAAAAAAAAATCGATGCTTGAAAAAACTATCGATGTCTTCAGTTAGGATGTGCTCCAGCTCTAGATGGCGGTAACAACAATAAACATGAGTTAAATAGAACATTAATTGGACTTTGTCATCCACTTGCTCGAGATAACTGCGATTCTTTTTAAAAAGGTCGATGGCAGCATACCAAGGGTACCAAGAGCTGCTAGTGGAGAAGCAGGAAAAGCTTCTGATTGTGAAATTCAACAATCCCAAAAAGAAGAACTGCCTGAATCGAGTCTCGTACCAGGAGCTGGCTCGCGTGCTGGGCGAAGTGAACGACGATGAGGGCGTGACAATCGTGGTTCTGACCGGCGTGGGCGACTTCTTTACGGCTGGGAATGACTTAAGCCCAAAGGGACAAACGGACGACATCCAAGCATTTCTTGTAGAATCAAATACCATATTCAAGGCCATGGTGCTGGGCTTCATAAACTGCAACAAGATTATCATTAGTGTGGTAAATGGACCTGCAATTGGCATCGGAGCCACCATCGTGGGCCTCAGCGATGTCGCCTGGTGTGCAAAGGAGGTAAATCTGATCATCACACCTCAATAGCTCCTGCTAAATAGCCAAACTCTTAACCATTTTAGGCATACTTTTACGCTCCATTCACCAAACTGGGCCTCGTCCCAGAAGGAGGCTCTTCCTATATGCTGCCCATGATTCTTGGTCGCTCCAAAGCTTCGGAGATACTGCTTCTCAACGAGAAGTTGTCGTCCGCCGAGGCGTACAATTTTAACTTTGTGTCACGCATCTACAAGAGCGAGGAGCTGGACTCCGTGGTTTGGCCCAAGCTGCGGGAGTTTTCCGCTTTGCCACCAATTTCTCTGAAAGAGGGAAAACGCTTGATCAAGGAGGGCTTCCTGGCGAACCTGCTGAAGGCTAATGATGCTGAGTGCACGGAGCTCCTCAATCGTTTTCAGGGAGACGAATTCATCCAGGCCATAATGGACTTTGCCACCCGCAAATCGAAATTGTAAGAAATTTGTTATTTACATAATTTACCTTGTAAAAACAGCTGTTGAGGTTGTATATCGATGGCCAGAATAAAACGCACTTTGATCGATAGACCGATATTGTGTGGCGTGATCAAATTTAAATTTGAATTAAGCTGCGCCCTAAATTCACATTTGCACTCATATATAGTTCACTTTATTATTGCATATATACGAGTATTCGTTTATTAACATATCATTTAGTCGATCGCTTTCTTGTTTGTATGTATGCGTGAGTGTGTGTATGTGTATGTATGTGTGTGTGTGTGTATATAATATGTATATGACAGTATTGCACTTTATAGTTAGTTCAACATTGAATAGTCCCCGCAGGAGTTCTTCTGCAAGCAACTATTTATACTCCCAGCGAGTGCTGCTGACGCTGATGCCGATGCTGCTCCGCTCTGCTCCGCTCCTTTGGTGACTTACACATAATGCTTTACATTCCTGTATCAACTAGATCTAGATCTAGGCCAGACCGTGACCGTGACCGAACACGTGTCGTTCTGCTAGGGAAATTCGTTGGCCTCTGCGCCTTGTACCACCTTGCCTTACTCTAAGCTTAACCCTAGGCGTGCTCCTGCTCATGTACAAATTGATGATAGACGTAGAAACATATCTATAATAGCTAGTACACACGACGATCGCTTGGAGTTTAACTTAGGCTGCGTTTTCTTGAAGTATTATTTTTGTTTTTCCTTTTTTTTTTTAGTTATTTCTAATAACTCTCCTTTGCCCCCGGGGCCCCAATCAAATTCAAAATCTTAACAATTACTCAAAAAAAAGAGTGTATGTATGTGTGCGTAGGAGGGCTCCCTCCTCCCACTCGCTTACCCTATCAAAAAAAAGAACTGGGAACCTTACCTAAAATCTGCCCTAAGTCTACTCGCGGTCAGCAGGATAAGCATTAGGAAGTGCAGCGCCACCAGATTGTGCCACGTGGCCTGCACCGCTCCTGCCCCGCCATGGTGCAGCTCCGCAAAGCTCTCGCCTGCAATTGAAAGGAAGGAAATGGAATAGTGTTACCCATTGTTCGGGGACTCCACGCTCCATCGGATGGGGGGGCCTCACCATTCAGAATGTGCACCACAATGGTAAAGTTCTGGAACTCGCTGATCGAGCAGGTGTAATTGCCCGAATCGGTTTTGCTGATCTTCGCTATGGAGAGGGTGGAGTTGGCCCCATCCTCCATCAGTTCGGTTTTGACGCTGCAATCCATGATAAACGTTAGTGGGGAGAACTCTCCTCTATCAGGCCACCTCCCACCAGCCTTTGCCCCTCACTTACCTCACGCCACCGCGTGTCACGTCATAGTTGAGAACATCATCGATGTGCTTCCAGTACACCACGGAGCTGGTCATAGCCACGTTGCGCACCACACAGGACAGCTGCAGCGTGGAGTCGATCTCGTAGTACTTCTCCTGCAACGGATCCCCCACCTCGTCCACAATCATCACCTTGGGAGCTGTGCCAAACCACACCACATGAGTGACTTCTCTTCCAATGTAGCTGTATCTGTACCGTGAGGGTACTTACCATTCACATGCAAGTTAATTTGTATGAGGCGGGGTGGATGGGTCGAGATCTGGCACTCGTAGATGGCCTCGTCATCCTTCTTCACATTGGTTATCTTCAGTCGCCAGTTGTTGGGATATTGGAACTCCATTTTGTAGCGTTTATCACCCGTGTATGTGTGCATGCCCACTGTCAGCAGATCCAGGGCGTTTTCCTCGTCCTGCGTATTATGTCGCACCCAAGAGACCTAAATTATGGAGCGGGAATGTGGAAGAATATTTCAGTACTTCCCAAATGGCATTTTCAAATATTTAAATAATGATAGCTAATCGATTAACTGAAGGGAAATTTTCAATAATGTTAGCTAATCGATGAACTAAAGGGAAATGTTCAATAATGTTAGCTAAACGATGAACCAAAGGGAAATTTATGTCATCGATGTAACATTAATGGATGCATTTTTTAATTAATTGTGTCATCACTAAGCCGTTGATCCAAAAGCTAAATGGCGCGATTTCACTCGAATTTTTCATGCAGAACTTTAAATCATGGAAATCTGTGACTCAAAAACAGGTCAAAAGCACTAATATGTTGAGCCTGGTCAGATGCACTTACAGTCTTATCCTGCAGCAGCGAAATCCTGCAGTTCAAGTGGATGCTGGACCCCGCTTGCACGGTCAGATTCGTGGCCTGTCCCAGCCGCTGTGCGTCCTCGAAATGGGGACCATACCTGTGAGACCGACAGGTGAGTATTACAGAATACATCTACCCGTCTGGGGCCGACTCCGAACTTACCTCTGATCGTGATGGTGGTGCTTGTTGGCGGCCGAGAACGTGTCAAATATGTAGTTGAGCATGGGCGCATCGGTCTTCTGGCCCTTGGGCAGGGAGTGCTTGCTGTTGCTGTCCACCCGCACCGCTGAAGTGCGAACGTTGTTCGTTTTGTTCCTCACGGGCTCTGTGGGCGTCGCAGTGCTCGCATTGGTGGCGGCGGCACTACTACCGCCGCTGACTGTCGCCGTGGTGGCCGGCATTAAGGCATTTATCTTTTGGCTACCAATCTGCTGGAAGGTCACATCGTCCCTGCTCAGGGAGTTCTTCCGACTGGGGGCTTCGGAGAGCGGACCCTTGGCCGTGGCTGTGGCGCCTGTTCCGTCCGCCTGCAGCGACAGGGACTCCATATCCTGGGACCGCCCCAGCAGCCGCTGCTCGAAGATCGTTGAGGCTGTCTGCGAGCTGGGGGCCACCGTCGATGTCTGGCCCATATCTATGACGTAATCGGGCTCCACATCGCCATTGCCATCAACCTCAAAGGCCAGGCTGGTCCCATCTGCAGGCACAACAGCAGCAGAAGGGCCAGCAGCAGCGGCGGAGGCGGCGGCGGCATAGGAGTTATCGATTTCATTCGAATCTGCTTCCGACGAAGAGAAAGGAAAGGAAAGGGAATGTTAAGAATTGATGACACGGCCACCCACCCACTGGCGTTAAAGTGTGGGCGAGAGTGTGTGAGTGTGAGTGTGGGAGTGGGAATGGGTCTGGATATGTGGTTGAGTGTTTGTCTGGCAGGGTCTATGCTAATTTCTGGTCTCCACAAAGTGTGCACGGGATAGAAAGAAAGGGGTTGGATTTTACTAATAAATTTGGAAAATCAGAGAATCAGAGAAACCATTTTTAGGAGGCAAACCAAATCCACTTATTGGAACATGGCAGATAATCATTTGAACATAAAGGGACCCATTAGAGGGGCACTGTCTAAACTGTCTACATTGTAATAGAACTTGTCGGATACCTTAATAGGTCAATTTAGCCATTTAAATATTATTTCCTATAACCATAACCATAACTATTTAACCTTATACCTATATACCATATACATATAACGTATACATATGGTACATAAATAAGCAAGAATAGAATATGGTGTACAGTTTTGTTGATATTTGATATACAACTCCACGGAATATCATTATTTAACATCAATTCTTATTTGGTTTTGTATAACAAATTATTCCAATTTGATAATATCATAAAAATCTCTTTAGTTTTATTATAAAATATCTAAATATTATACATTTAATTATCCATTGATTGTATCATCAATTTGAAGTGACCATTGGCTCTGGGCTCTGGGCCCGAATCAAATCATTTAATATCCCTCGCAACTTCCATTAAAAGTTTGGAAATCACACAAAATGAAATTGTCTTGAAAGGAAAACAATTTTTTTGCTGTATTGCTGATTGTTTTCCAAGTATTCAAAGAGTGAAAGTCTTTTAGCCTTTCATTGTAAACCAATTATATAATAATGGCCCTGCGTGGGGGGCCCCCCGACCCCTCGTTTGGTGAATGATTTCCAAGTAGCAATTTTGCAATTTTCCCTACCGTAACTATCCCGCCACGTGGTCAACGGAAAGTGGTCCGATGAGGGCGTGGCTGTGGTTCCTTCTCCACCTGCTGCTCCTCCACCACCTCCTGCACCTGCTCCTGCTGCTGCGGGTGTGGTTCTCGCGGGCAGTTTCACTGTGGCGTCCACGAGCAGCTCGTCCAGCTGCTCGGAGGCGACAAAGCCATAGGGATCCACTCCCTTGATCCGATTGACGGCCTCATAGACGGCATTGGCCTGGACGAGGCCGCTACCGATGGCCCTGCCACTGCCCATGATCGTTGTGGTTAGGATGAACAGCCTGATCAGGTTGCGCACGGAGCATTCAATTGGTCGCGTGGACGCAGAGATCGTTGAGGTGTGATTTGCGGCTGCTGCGGCTGCTGCTGCTGCTTGTCCTGCTGGTGCTCCTGCAGCAGTGGTTGTTCCTGTGGCGGCTTGCTTCGATTTATTAGTCGGAGGCGCTATTTTCGCTGGTTCATTCAAACGCATTTTGCAATCTGTGTTCCCCGTTCGGAATCGGCACTAACTAACGCACATTTGGCCAACTGCATTGGAGGACTGGGAGTTAACGCTGTGCTCTGCCGCTCGATTTTCGGGGGTCACCCAGAGCTCTCACTTCGTCTGGCACTCGAATTGGGGGTCACCTACTGCTCATCCGCCACTCGATTTGGGCTCTCACGCACTTCTGCCATTTGTTTTTTGTCGGGGCGCCCCGGGGCGGAATCACGTAAATATCAACTTGATAAATTCACTTAGCTTAGGGACAGGAGCAACTTTCTCTAGGGTTTCCGTCTCGGTCTCCGTCTCGGTCTCCGTCTCGGGTCCTTCGCACTGAATCGCACTGAAACTTTGGCTCCCTTCTGCTTATTGATTAGCTGATTAAGTTAATATATGCTTTACATGCTCTAGGAACGATCGTTAACAAAATGTAGTTTTCCCTTTATTTTATTTCGGTTTATTCGGGATTTACTTTCGATTCCTTTCCTATCCTTTCTCATCCGGAAGGAGGCAGCACTTCTCATTCACATTCACTTGCCGTCACGTTACGCGGGACTCGACTCTACACTCTACACAGACGGCGACACGCGGCTCTACGGCTGTACGGCTTTACGGCTATACGGCTATGGTACGGATCAAAGGAGAACCAACTCAATTGTCAGGGAATGGAATGCATCGAGGACGAGGCTAGACTCAATCACTGGCAGTGCACAGGCTTTTGGCTCAAACAAAACAACAAGAAAAAAAAAGCCCTGTCGTAGAACAGGCACGGGATACTGGGATTCACACGGTGGAGAACGGAACGATTCGGTTCGAACAACTGCATCACGTATATCCGCCAGTTGGGGATTCCTCGGAACATCCGGCACGCACGGAGGAACGTCAGCACGCCGTTACACTTCGCCTATGAATGGTCGACGGAATTGAGGCAGGAATTCTTGTCAAATTGTTGTTGATGTTCCCGAGACGCAGGGTCCGAGTCCTTTCACTTCGTGTCGTCTCGACCATTCACGACATTCTTTGCGCATGTCCTGCTTTCGTTGAGTTTTTCCCCGCCTTGTGGTGGCTTTGCTTTTGGTTGGGGTACACTTTCGGAGTATTTCGGAATCGAGAAGCTTTTGCCCCTTCTTCAGGGGTGAGATTTGAATTCAAATTCAAACGCAAAGCAGTGCAGTTCGTTGGCTGGTGCAGGGATGAGATTTGAATTCAAATTCAAACGCAAAGCAGTGCAGTTCGTTGAAAGCAGTGCAGGGATGAGAATTGAATTAAAATTGAAACGCAAAGCAGTGCAGTTCGTTGAAAGCAGTGCAGGGATGAGATTTGAATTCAAATTCAAACGGAAAGCAGTGCAGTTCGTTGGCTGGTGCAGGGATGAGATTTGATTTCAAATTCAAACGCAAAGCAGTGCAGTTTCTTGGGTTGTGCAGGCATGAGATTTGAATTCAAATTCAAACGCAAAGCAGTGCAGTTTGCTGGGTTGTGCAGGAATGACATTTTAATTCAAATTCAAACGCAAAGCAGTGCTGCTCGTTGGGTTGTGCAGGGATGAGATTTGAGTTCAAACTTAACCGAAAAGCAGTGCAGTTTATTGAAAGCAGTGCAAGCAGGATATGTGTGAAAGGAAAAAAATTATGAGCAGGCAAATATATATTTTATCTGTTAAAGTCTTTCATTTTGGTCATCAAATATTTCGTATCTGCATAGATCGGTAAATGGAATATCTTGGATGTGATTGGATCTAGATTTGATTATGATTATTCTTCATGTATTAGATGTACATGAATATGTCTAAGCCAAGAAACCAACCACTGTTATACGACTGTGATACGGATGCTATAAAACACCCCCAGGTGGTTATTCTCAATAGGTGGCGCCAGTTATGCCAACTACAGAGAAACACCCCGAAGTGAAACCAACCCCCGAGGACCAGCATCCCGTGGGAGAGTGGAACTGAGTCGATGGCAGCGGATATTCACTGCCGATTTCGACCAGTTTGCAGCCTCAGATTTATGGGCATCGAGAGGCGATATCATGAGGGATGATTGCTTCGTGCTGTTGGCTGTGGCAGCGTCTTATCAGACGCGCGTGGAGGTTGCTCGGATGCAGACGCCATCGCTCCAGTCAGCGGAGTCCTGCCACACGAACTGCGAGAGAACTGCGGAAACGCTTCAGGAGTGAAAATATCAAATATCATTCTTTATTCAGAGTTTGAAAATCCCAGCAATATCCACGGAATGGAAGCCACCAATGAGGATATAGATCACTCCAGAGGATGACCATTGGGGGTGAAGTACAGGTGAAAAGTGGAAAATATATGCACATGCCAGTATACATACAGACGCGAAGGCAAAAAGTGCTTTTAGGTCACATAAAAGGCTCTCCTCGCATCGACAGCAAATAGCAACAGCATCGACAGCAGCAGCAGCAGCAACAGCAGCAGCAACAGCAGCAGCAGCGGCAGCAGCATACCGAAGGTATCATCCAAGGGGAAGAAGAACCAACAAGTAAGACATTAATGTGTACGAAACCCGGTGACATTTGTGGGGTAAATCGTACGCAATCGGTGTGAAAATCCTTTGTTTTATGGCTGGAGATGGAAAATGAACGTTTTTGAAATCAATTTCCAATTGAATAGCTTTGAAAATCTCTCAATTGATAGTGTCTGAAGCACTATCTCAATGAAAATCCTTCGGAATTTAATGTATCCTTAGTGGATGGATGATAAGGGAGTTCAAAACAATGTGAAAGCTTATCCAGATCGGTGGCACGATGCATTCATCAAGTGATTCTGGCAGTGAAATCTCATACAATTCCCCTGAATACAGCTCACGGTGCGAATGGAAGTGCGCTCCAGATAGGCTCAAGCGATTCTCCAAGTGATGCCCCATCCAATGGCTCTCAAAGTCCCTCTAATGATGGACCTTAAGTGCATACAAAAGAGTGTGAACGTTACTCTGGATGGGCGGCCAAGCAATTGGCATCGCCACGTATCCCCCACAAGTGGCACCAATGAGAATGCGGTCTAAATTTAAGCAGCAGCCTGCGTCTTGGGGCTCACGTGTCAAGCAGCACTCAGGAGACACACACAAAAGCGCGGCCAGGCCGGGCCGGGCCGTCATTGTAGGCCTTGTTATCAGAACACGGGACCCCGGACCCCTCCACCGCCTCCTCGTTGTGGGCCTCGGCTGGGAGCTTGCGTTTTGTTTGGCTTTAATTGCGGCACAGCCGCGAACACGTCTCCGGTGGTGGCGTCTCTTGAAGGAGTGTCCGCTATTCTTCAAGTCCCATCCACATCATTTCATTCTGTTCTGTTCTGTTCTGTACTGTTCTGTTCTGTACTGTTCTGTTCTGTTGTTGTCAACGGCTTCTTCAGCTATTCTCAGAGTCTCAGAGCATTCATTGTGCTCGCTTCTCTTAAATTTCTAATTGTTTGGCATTCTCTGAACTTGGTTTTTGGGTTTTTGTTTCTTGAAAGTGAATAAAACGCCGGAGAAATCTTGGGGGTACGTAATATTTCAGTGATGGGCAGGGGCACCAGCGAATTGTGACACAAAAAATGCGCGAGACTGCAAAAACAAAGCACATGACTATCGATCCAAATCCTTTTCGAAGATTTGGTAGTTCTAAAAGATTTCTCACCGATAAGATCATTTCTTTTCATTCTCATTCTAAAAGTCTATCGTATTTAAACCAATCTGAATGTTTTTTGGTATATTCTATGATCCTTTTTCCATCCTTTCTGTTATTTCGCTTTATCTTGACAGAAACTTAACCGATTTCATTTGTTTGTAAAGGGAAAGGATAGGATTATGATAATATTTGTTCATTCCCTAGAGCTTTCCTTTCCTTGGGAGATGTGCGACTCTTCCTTACTCCTTCTGCGTGTTCCGTACGAATCTTTCAGAAATCAACGTTAATGTTCAGCAGCCGCAGTGAAGATTAAGAAGCGTCGTTGCAATGCCATCCCGTCGCGCCGGCGGCGGCACAATCAAGCGGAAGCACTCCTTGGGCAATCTGCGACGGGCACACCCCGCCTCCGGAGCCACATGGAATGTGCAGGTGGTCCGAGGCAAGATGTCCTCAAAGTGCTTGTGGCATGCCTGTCGGGCTCTGATCCTGGGCCTGACGCTGATGCTCTTGGGCGCCGGAATGGCCACCCTGGGCTACTACGCGGATCACCTGTCGATGGGGTCGGAGCTGCGCGGCAATGTGACGGTGCGCGTGAAGAACGACCTCAAGGGCTTCCACCTGAACAACTTTGCGTACGTGGGGCCCATTGTGATGGGCTTTGGGGGCTTCATTGTGGTGGCCTCCTGCGTGATGACCTTCGAGGCACGCGATTCGGCTGCGAAGGTGGTGCCGGCACGACTGCGTGCGGGAGGAGGAGGCAGCAGCAAGAATCCAACGCGGAGTAATCAGGGATCATCCGCCTCGCAGCGGCGGGGAATGGGTAAGGACTTCCGACACCTTGGTATGGTGTGTTCTAATCTCCTGTTTCCGCTTCCTCCGTCAGGTGCCCAGTACCAATCGACGCGTTGGGATCAGCATTTCGGGGTGTTCCGCTCGTCGCCGGGCGATCCCCACCAGCAGCCACAGGCAGCCATACTCTCTGCCACACATCCGCACCACCAGCAGCTGCAGCAACAGCAGCAGCAGCAGCCCTTCGATAGGGAGGCCCTGACCGCGGAGTTGGTGAAGTTCTCCAAGTCCCTCAGGTATTCAAAGACAGCGCTAACGCCATAAGCCATTCGGCCATTCGGTCATTTGGCCACTTGGCCATTCGGAGAATGGAGAATCATTGCGGAGTGGAAATTTATAGCAGAGAATCGAATCTTTCAAACTCAATTGGCTAATCTCGCACCTCTTCCCATTCCTCTCTCTTTGCATCATCCATCGCCTCGCCTCTCGCCTCTCGCCAGTCGCCAACCCACACGCTTTTCGCCGCAGTTGCGCCGCCTCACATGCACTGGATCAGTGCCCGATCTGTCCACCATCCATGCCGCTGCCACCGCTCATGCTCATGCTCATGATCATGCCAATCTCCTTGAATACACCTCCAACACCACCACCAACGCCGCCACTAATCCCTCCAATTTGCTCTCACTGCACCACTACCACCACCTGATGACGACGACGCCGCTGGACTCGCTGCTGCACTCGGGTCCGTGCTGCACGAAACGCCACCGGCGCCACCACCACCGGCACTCGCATCACCATCACCACGACCACAACCAACGACACCACACGAAACCCTCGTCGTCGTCGGCCAGCAGCAGCGTGAGGAGAGTGCGCCAGGGGCGTCCCTGGGCAGGACCGGGCCCCTCTGCCGCCGCCGCCGCCTCCTCCTCCTCGACTCGCATCATCAGCAACTCCTCGAGCCTCATACAGCGGGCCACACGAGAGTGCTCCCTGCTGCAGCCCCCGGCAGCGGGTCGGGTGTACTGGCAGGCCTCCTCTTTCGATGGCGGCAGTGGCCATGCCCATGCGGCTGTCGCCCTCTCCAGTGCCGAGAAGCGTAGCGAGCGGAACAAACGCTCGGACACGGCCAAGCGGCATGTCCTCTCCCGTCAGCGTCCCATCGAGCAGGAGGAAGGACGTAGTCCCCTGGGAAACAGGCGGTAAATATATTCAAGCACAGGCTTGGAGATCTGGCCTTTTACTGATCTCAGGGATTCCTTGCAGCAACTCCACCATGTCGGATTCCTCGTACAGTGGCCGCTGGACGGCTCGCTGTGCGTCGGTGGCCAGTCGCACCTCCAGCATTGAGTCGAGGCGCGTTCAAGTCGATCTGCACAGCCCGGAGGTGGTCCCCAAGTCGATCCTGCGCTCGCCAAAGCGCTACAGCTCTGGACCCTCGGCCACGCCATCGGTGGACAAGGATTTTCGGTGGGAAATGACGCTGCCTGGCTTTGAGTTGCCTGGGAAAAGAAAACTCACGCTTGTATCTCTTTTCGTTTAGAAGCCAATTGTCTGTGTGCTCGGAGCCACCGCCTCCTGTCCGACAGCTGTCGGGGCAGTCGAGCATGGAGCCCGCCGTGCCGGAGGAGAGCCTCGAACAGGCCGAGGATAGGTCATACGATGAGGTGTTGGCGCTGCAGCATCACACGAGCAGCCTGCCACCGAAGAAGGCGCGCCCGGACTTTCTGCCTCTCTCCCGCAGCGAGCAGGAGGAGAATCCGAATCCGAATACAAACTCGAATCAAAATCAGAATCAACAGAAGGCGATGGCTGCTGTCCCACTGTTCCGCAGCAACAGCTCTCGGCAGTTCTACAGGCCCAAGGCGGCGGTGGCTGGCGAGCGGGATGACTCTGTATTCCATGCCCGCTCCATGGAACGGGGATTGGCCAAGGGCACTGGCAGTGCCGATGATCAGATGTACGATTCCCTCAAAGTGATCAACGAGCGGCGCTCCACGCTGCTGAAGGCGGATTCGCAGAGTTCGCTGGGATCGGCAGAGCGGAAGCTAAGCAGCTTCTCGTTGAAGATGCCCGAGATAACAGAGCGGGAGAACTCCATAGATGTGGAAGAGCCTGCACCACCACCACACCCACCACAGCCACCACAGTCACCACAGCCACCTGCCCCTGAAGAGGATATAGAGTTGGGCAAGATTGATCCCTAGGATCCCTAGGATGCCCTCGGATGCGGGAATTGCGGATGTAAAACAGCAGCCATCGACAATTACTTTAGAAATTGATGTATATTTGTATTGTATTGTATTATTGTATTGTATGTGTGTGTCGTCTCTTGTTAGATCGTATTTAGATAAGTGTTATATGTACCTCCCACACACGGACTGGTTCTGTATCAACCCACTTCCACAGCAATCGTAAATCGTAAATCGAAAATCGAAAATCGTGTATCGAAAAGGAACTAAGAAATCATAACGATGTCTATTATAAATGCTACTTGTTGCCTGTGCATACCATACCATACCGTATGTGCATATATATCTAGTATGTATGCAGTACTCCGTAGTCTTCCTATTGTTAGAGTATCGAGATACTACAATGTCGTTATAACTATTATCATTACTTATTTGGATGTTAGTTTCCATCGAATTGTCATAGAACAGCATCTACAGTGCGTTGTATACCGTGTAAAAAAATGTACAATCAGCTTATAGCAAAGACTGATTAGGCAAAAAACAAAAAGAGGCAGAAACCTACGGAATCGAAAGGGCAAACACTCATTTAATGAATCAAAGCAATCAAATAATATCTGCCAACAGTTGAAGCACTCGGCACATGAATTTTTTTGGTCTCAGCAAAACTTTAACGACTTGTTGCATTACAATGTACCTAATTAATATGTATGTTTATATATCTGGATGTTAATTTGTAAGACAACGCGTTTCTTGTTCAATAAGTGTTTTTGAGAAAAACTCACAAAAAGCATTCAAAATGATGGAATTAGCTGTGACGGCAACCTGTAACCCACAAAAAAAACGTTGCATTTTATAATACTGTTCATTGCAAGATATCAAGTCAATAAAAACAATGTGTGTGTCTAAATCAACCAAAGTCGTCTTTGGACTTCGAAATGTTTGAAATTCGAATTGAAATTTGAATATAGCGCTTACACAAATTATCGAAAATGTGAGGAAATGTATCGAAATGTGAGGTCGAAATTTCCCGATTACGACAACGCTATGTTATGTTCACAGACAGCGTTGCTATTTTTCAGTGATTGAGAACAGCTGTTTTATAAAATTATTCCGTGTGACCGTACTTGCTGTAATAAAATTATAACGTAGGACCGTACTTGCAGGGAGAGAAAGAAGAAGAGAACCCGAAGACTACCCTAGCCCAAATAAAGAACAATAAATCCGTTTGTTGCACAAAAAATATATACATTTAATCGCAATTGATAATTAAGTACTGTGCTTTACACATACAAGTGCTTGTGCGTGTGCGGTGGCCGTCGGTGGAGCAACATTGTTAATTAGAGCAACGAAATAGAAGCGTGTAAAAAGTTGCGGAATTATCGTCGTGGTCGTGTCATTAGAAAAAGAAGAGAGCGAGCGAACGAGAGCCGCCGCGACACCAGACCAACAGCCACCAGGCCATCTCAGTGGCAGCCGCAGCCACAGTTGCCGCATTTGGCCGCCCGCACGCATAAAATATGATCAAATTGCTACGAAATTGATTTCAATTGGCGACTCAACAAAAGGTACGTTCGATAAACTGCTCATTTCCCTTCTCCACCCAGCCCCCTCCACGCCCTGTTGTTCGTTGTGCCGCCGCCTCGCATTCCTCAGCGCGTTCTCTTTTCTCGCTTCAACGTGTTCTTCGGGTCGCCATTGGACGTTGAATCCGGCGACGACCGCCTGGCTTTTGCCTTGCTGCATTTACATAAAGCATGCCGCTTGCAGAAGCAGACGGTCTCGAATTAGCTAGAATTTCGACACCACTCGGATTCAAGCTGGTGGCAAGTGTCGCCTTTCTTCTGCCACTGAAGATATTTTCTAATTTCCTTTATTACACAGCCATACGCGCGCACATGTGTGTGTTCCTGTGCGTGTTCGTGCATGTTTCTGCTCGTGTGTGTGTGAGTTGTGTTTGGCAGAGATGAGTAATGCTGCGACTGCGAGACCGTGGAACGACAGTGACAGATGTGATTTGCCACCAAAAGGGCTCTATTCTACTAAAAATAAGTGCACTACCAGTTGCAGCACAAGTGAAACGTTGTTTGTGTTGCCTGTCCATTTTAATTAAATCACTTTCAGAACATATAAACAATATAACCCTTTGAACCTGTTACACACTCCGATATTCGTGACTTTTTTTCGCTCATCTCTAATTGGGGAGGGAGTGTGTGTGGCATGAAAGTTGAATAGAAAAAAAACAGTGAATGCCGCAGCGGCCGCATGGTACTTTTATTGTTGTTTTAATTATGGTACATTTTTGATCGTAGTCCGGGGAGCCGATGCCCCACTGCCATAGGGTATGACCTCTTGCTCTCCGCCGCTCTTCGCTCTGTTTATTTGATTTTTTTATTACTCCAAGACAGCTGTGCAGAGTTGCCAGGTCGCTGGCGGCGCAAATGTTCCGGTAGCGGGGACTCTCCATAACCTCAAACTTGCAAATCGTTGATGTGTTTTTTCTCTCTTTCGTTTGTACGTTACACAGAAAAACGAATCTTCAATGTTTGACGTCTGCAGCGAATCTTGAGACTCATTTCACCCCTCCAACAAGAACAAGCAACGGAGCAAGCCAAGTAGTTGAGGTTCCCAAAGAATGGCGCAGACCACACAGCCGCAGCAGGCAGCGCCACCGCCATCATCGGTCGGAGCAGGCACTGCGGCACCCGCAGCAGCCGGAGCAGCAGCACAGCCGCAGCCACCGCCAGTTGCTGCAACCACACCCGTGTCGAATCCATCCACGCCGCAGCCTCACAGCAGCAATAATAACAACAACAACAATAGTGTGGTGTCTCCCGCGGGAAACAGCAACAATAATAACGTGATGGCGGCACCCGTTCAGGCCTTCACACCCACCGGACAGCCAATATACAACCAGGTTTACATGCCCGCGCATGGAGGACATCCGCATGCGGGCGGCCACTATGCTCCAGCCATGCTCCAGGCACCCATTCCGAGCAACGTCTATGTGAACAATGTCACTGCCAACGTGAATCTGCACGGCTGGTCGCACTCTGTTCCCGCCTACATACCCGGAGGAGGACAGGCCCACTACATGGCCCACGGGGACATACCACAGGACCAGCAGGTCAGACGCTAAACAGCTAACGAAATGTATTTCCTCACTAACCATTCTCATTGTTGTCTCTGCAGGGCAATCCATTGATGCAACAACTGCAGCCATTGCCTATTAATTTGGCTCCCCAGGGCGGCAGTCCCAATCCGCATAATCCTGGCATGGGCGGTCGCGAACGTGGTCGTGGAGGCCGGGGAGGACGTGGAGGCCGTGGAGGAGGTGGTCTGCGACGCAACGACTACCACGGACCACGTCACCTGCAACAACAGCAACAACAGCAGCAGCAGCAACAACAGCTGATTCCTCTGCCCCCACAGCAACAACTGCAACCGGACAGCGGCGGCGCTGGGGCGCCCAACATGCAGCTCCAGGCGGACCATCAGCTGGTTGCCGGACCGCCCGAAGGGCAATTGCAGCCCGTACCCTACTACGCGCCCCATCATTACACCTACGGGCCGTATCCCGCTACCTATTTTGCACCGCAGCATGCGGCTCTGCAGGCCCCGCCCAACGCGGCAGCAGCAGCGGCTGCCCAGCAGGCCACCGGCCCCCCGCTCTACATGCCGATGATGTACAATCCGGCCGCCATGTACAACTGCATGGGGGGCTACGTCTACCAGCATCTCATCCCACAACAGGAGTACCAATACGTGTCCGAGGATGGCAGCCAGGCAGGCGGCGTAGATGAGCGTGGCCAGCAGCCGGACGGAGGCATGCCACAGATCTGGCATGCCGGTCCCATGTATGCGGAGGAGTACGCCGACGTGCTTCAGCAACAACAACAGCAGCAGCAACAGCAGCAGGTCTCTCACCCGAACGGGGCCCCAGCTCTCGGGGATGAGCTCAATCACAACAGCTTCTCGCTGCCCTCCTCGGAAACGGGCAGCATGCTAAGTCCCAGCTGTTCCGTCTACGAGGCGTCGATCCACGAGATGCAGCACCAAATGGGCGTCATGCAGATCTATGACGATGGACAGATGGCCTCCCTGCAGACAATTCACCCGGGAGCGGGTCCAGTCCAACAGGTTAGCGATGAGTCCTTCAATTGGCTTTTATTTTTCCTAATTGTTTCCTTTCCGTTTTGCTTTTAGTACGAGGATGAGCTTTCTGAATGCGGTGTGGCACCGCCTGGTGCCATTCCAGTGGAATGGTCAGCACCGATACCAATTGCCGGACCAGGAGCCATGTTGCCGCCACAATGGCAGGCGGGGCAGGAATGGCAACAACCGCCAGCAGTGGCCATCGAACAGCAGCCGCAGCAAATGATTCAGGCGCAGCCATCGCAAGCACCCACACCGACGCCACAGCAGCAGCAGCAGCTGCCGACGCATCAGGATCAGCTGGGTGAGTGCCACACCACAACACACGTACAATTGTTGCAATAATAGATTATGGAAAGCAAAAAATGCTTTTTGTTGACAGTGTACAGTATACAGTGGGGTGGGTATATACATAGTTAATGACTCGCTCTTTCTTTGTGTACTTCTTCGAGCTGTTCCCATTTTCAAATACTGCCAAGTGGGAGGCGAGTCAGTTTTTCATAATCTAAACTCAATTTGTTCGATGGCTTCTCTGATAAGAATTTAATTGTTCCACTCAATGCTAATACCCTTTTCAATGGGGCATATTGATGTGGCAGAGCAATTTGTAAGGCCAAAAAGGGCGGACTTTTACTCTTTGGGCAGCATATCCAAGCTTCGGCTTGCTCTGGCTTTTCTTTTCAGTTCTCTTTTATTGCATTTCCCATTTGTGTTTTGGAATTTGTCATGGCATTCCTTCGATAACGTCGTGTTCATATGCAGTTCGCTATGTGTTTTTTTTTTTGCTTACTCGGGCTTTTTACGCTGTTCCGCTGCCACTGCGGCTGTGGCTATGGCTGCTCTACTCAGCTTACGGTCGTTCGATGGAGTGTGTGTTCTGGCAGGTGAAGTGGAGCCGCCGAGCCACTGCCCCGTCACATGAGCCACAGAAATAAACAACATTGTCATCAGCGCAGTACGAGTACAACTACGAGTACATCGTATGTTTGGTTGTTGCTAGGCCAGTGGTGGCTTTGGCTTTGGCTTTTGTGTCCCCTGCCCTTTTGTGGAGTTGGTGGTGCCGCTGTCGCTGGCGATGCATTTGTTCTTTGCAATTCTCTACCCCTTCCATTCTGTTATAATCAGCTACACAAGTGGCTTCCGTCTTGTTGTTTGCCATTTGTTTTGCACGCTTATCAAAACGAAAGCAGAGACAGAGTCCAAGCTGTGGTGCAGTGGTTCCACAGCTCCTATGACAGCTAATCGCTTTGGATTTCTCATGAAAACTAGTTATTAATCACTTTAAGAATTGCATTCCTCTTTGTCAGTACAAAAGTCGTGCAACAAAATGGGATCTTCTGCCCTTATGGCTGATCGAACCACTTGCACGAGTCGTGTGTATCTTTATAGACATATCAAGTGCTGGAATTGACAAACTGATTGGGTTTCAGTCCTCGTCGCTGTCACTGACTGTTACACTCTCTCTCTCTTTCCCCTTTCGCTGAACATGCCAGTTTTATTGCTGTTTTCGTAGCACTTGGTCTGGTCTCTCTGGAATGGCCGTTCGTATAAATAGCGCCCGATAGCGGCGACCCAAGTGTTTGTCCATAGACTAGTTACTAGTAGATTGATAGGCGATATCGTACCTGCTACAGCTCGGCCGTGTGTGGCCTCTACAATTAGTAATGTTCATACATAACTCAACCCATAGCCAGTCCCCTGGGCTATGGTATTGATTAGGCTAATCAAATGGGGGCTCCGAGAAGGTTTACGATTCCCCCTCAGTCATGTTCTGTCCCCAGTAAGCGGCGGCGCACGACACCCAAGAAGAGCCCTCCTCGAATGTGTGGCCTCTGCCGATAAATGCAACATTTTAAGTCAGAAAGAACCAGGTTTTTCACTATCTGTTTGTCTTGATCGATGGGTTCCAGAGGAGCGTTTTGTTAAAACAGATTAAAAAACAGCGCCACATGTGCTTCCGCCCGATTAGTTAACAAGAATCTTAGAAAATTTGTTAAAATGTATGGCAATTTCTTTATTACTATTTATCGTTCTCCTCCTTTGCTCTCAATCTCCTCAAACACTTATTGTTCTGTTGGTTTTTACCCCCCGTTCTTATGCGTATAACAGTTTCTTTTTAGAATATTTCTTGTGGTATTTTTTTTGTAGAGTTTTTGTATTTTTTGGTAGCTACGTGATTCAATATTCAATTTCGGTCGCATATTGCTTATTGGATTTCTAAATAATCTTGAGTTGAATATTTGTTTTTAAAAAGTTATATTTTATGTATAACACGTCAACGCATAGTACATTTTACATATATTTGTCAGCTCTTTCTCTTCTTTTCTCTTCCTTTTTTTGCGACCTCTTTGTTCCTTTCGGTGTATAACAGTATAACAGAAGGCACAACAAGCCTTCGAAAAAAAATAGTTTCTACATTTATTTTCGACTTATAAGACTTATATATATTTTTTTAATATTTTTTCTCTTGGTTATGGGCATTCCTCCTTTGTTTTTGGGCTTTTCTTTGCTGTTTTTCTATTCAGGTTTTCTGTTTTCCTGTGGACTTTTTGAAATTGTTTGTAAAATGAGACATAAAATTTGTATTTTATTTTTTAGATTAATTTTTTAAAATTGAAAACAATTTTAGTTGCTGTAGTGCTGCTGGGCTTTTCCGTGTTTTTTTCTGCTGTTTCTGCTTTTTTTCGTCTTTTTTTTTTGTTTTCTTTGTGTGTATTTGTGTTGCTGTAGCTTTTCTTTTTTGTAGCATTTTGTTTTCTTACAAAATATAAAAGTTATTAGATTTTAATAGTTGTTGCCGCCATTGCGTCGCCTCTCTTTCTTTTAAGTTTTATTCGGGCCTCTCCTCTTCTACAGATCTACATCTGCTACAGAAACATACATATACATATAGTACATAAACTATTTCTAGCACTACTCTTCGCTACAGTTTACTCGTTACATTTACACGTTAAATTTCTCTCGCTACATTTGTATGACACATTTTTGCTTTTATAACAGCTTGCCGTTTTTCGTAACAACAAAAACAACATCAACTATAATTCCTATTATTATTAGTACACAAAATTCATAAATCTTTAATAGTAATAATAGTAATCGTAAGGTTTTTCTTTAATAACAAAAAAAAAAAAAAAATTATTTCATACAAATATTTTGTGTGTGTTTTTGTTGCTGTATAACAGTTGCAAAACTATATATGTAATCGATATCATTAGTATATCAGTTTACCCCAGGGTTGCTTCTTCTTCTTTCGCTTTCGTTTTCTTGTTCTCCTCTCTTCTCCTGTCTTCTCTTTCCTATTGTTTTTTCTTCTTTTTTTTGTTTGTGTTTGCTATTATAATGATTTATGAGCATATAATATAAACTTTATTAGTAGCCATAAAAGCTGAAGGTTTCCTCCCCCTTCGCCCCGGAATCTTATCAGAAAGCTAAAGCCAAGTTCCTTGTAGAAATTCCAGCATAAGGCGATCCTCTATTCTGTTCTGTTCTGCTGCTGTTGGTAATAGTTGCTGCCGTTGCCGCTGCTGCTGCTGCTGCTGGGGCTTTAATAGTATATATCTTTTATATATATATATTTATGTATATATATGATCCTTGTATATAGGTTTTACTTTTGTGTGTGTGTGATCTCTCTCTCTCACTCTCTCTATCTATCTTCCCCTCACTTTCTACAATACTCTTTCTCATTTCTATCGCGACCCGCTTTCTGTATATAAGCTTTAGAAAAATATCTGGCTGGATCTTTCAATAGGTTCCCTTCCGTTCCCCCTGGTGTTTCCCCTCTTTCGTATGTAAATTCATCTCTTTTCTATGCCACGCCCCCATTAAAATCCCAATCTGTCTCCCCCTTGCGAATACTTAGAGCTTTGATTCCGATGTCGTCGCTGCTGGGGCCTTCTTCTGTTGTTGGGGAAACGGTGGCTGTGGCGGCTCCTCCTGCTGCGGACTGGGCAGCGTTTTGATGATCTTGGGCACTATGGTGATGGGTTGATCCTCGTCGTCCTCCGCCTCCTCGTCCTGCTCCTCATCGATAGGCGTAAGGGTCTCCACATGGACGGGCGTCTCATCCGAGGGGCTGCATCGCTTCAGGCAGGGCGCCAAAAAGCTGGTCACCGTCGAGATGGCAAAAAGAGCCCCAGCCATGTAGAAGGGCAGATCGTAGGTGTGCGTTATGTCGTAGATGGCGCCGGCCAGAGGGGTGCCGATCAGAGCAGCGAATCCTCTGAACAGGATGAGCAGGCCAAAGGCATTGGTGAGCTTGTCCAGGCCGAGCAGGTCGACCAGGATAATTGACGTTAGCGAGATGTAGCCAGAGATGGCGAGGCCAAAGAATATCGACATCGTGATGTACGCCGAGTAGCTGTAGCACAGAGGGGTGAGGGTCACAGCGATGGTCGAGACCAGGAGGCAGCAGTTGTTCAGCAGCAAAGAGTTGACTTGCGGCAGATCCGCCACCCAGCCGCAGAACACACGACCCACTGTGTTGGTGATGCCAATGATGGATAGCAGCATGGCGGCATCTCCCTTGGGTATGTTGTGCTCCTTGGCCGCATCCACCAGATACACGAAGGGCACGTACAGTCCGGCCATGCCAAAGATATTCGACACTCCGATCAGCATGAATACGGGGTCCTTGAGCAGGCTCACATCCAGCATGGTGTTCACCACGGATTTGACCGAGTCGGGGATGCACAGACACGGGCACAGGTCGTACTCCTCGCGATGCTTCTCGGCTTCCTGAAGGGGATCCAGCTTATGGACACTCTGCATGCTCTTCTCGTACTTGGTGAGGGATAGAACAGAGTTTCGATAGCCAGCCAGGGACTTTTGCGACTGATACTGCGGCAGGTTCGTGACAGAGCCCGAGTAGAAAATGTCCTTGCGGGACATGGGTCGCACCATTTTGCCGCTGCCACTGCTGCCCTGCCGCTGGGAGAGCGACATCTTTGAGGTGGTGAAGTCCCCGCCACCTCCCGCCTCCAGATCGTTGCGGGACGAGGCCCTGATGGCCGCCAGTGAGGGTTGAAAGCGTTCCGATGCCGAGGTTTTGCGCACGCGGTTGAATGAAGGCACTGAACCGTTCTTGGGCAGACCCTGATGGTCGCTGGCCAGGAAGGCGGGTTGCGAGGCGTTCCTGGGCATGGCGCCGCTATCCTGCGAGTGGTACGGACTGTGATCCGACTCTGAGCTGCGATGTTGCCGACGACCGCCCCGTCCGCCGGCAGAGAGCTGTCCATTGCTGTCGGCATTGGGCGGAGACTGGGCGCCGCTTCCGTTGTGG
The DNA here is from genome assembly GCA_005876895.1 of Drosophila azteca. NCBI lineage: Eukaryota > Metazoa > Arthropoda > Insecta > Diptera > Drosophilidae > Drosophila > Drosophila azteca. Next base: position 6,632,161 of record VCKU01000011.1, read on the forward strand.
TGCACATCAACCACCTTGGACTCGGTGATGGTTGGTAGCGTCGAAACGGGATGCAGGCCGCCCGCCTGTTGGGCCAGCAGCTCCAGATTGAGGCTGGAATGCACGCCAGGGTCTGCGTTGAGGGGCAACTTGAGTTTCCGCTCCATGGTTCCGTCCGGCAGCTGGACCATGAAATGTGAGCCCGCAAACGAGCCACGCTCCAGCTGCAGCTGCTTCTCCTCGTACATACGCTGCATCAGGGGCTTCACCTTCTTCTTTTTGGGGTACGTTAGGGGTCGCATCATGGCGCCAAAGATGGCGCAATTGAGGATGAGGCCGGCAAAGATGAGGATGGCATTCTTCCAGCCGTACTCCTCCAGCAGGTACGTGGCGAGTGGGGCAAAGGCAAAGGTGCCAAAGCCCGAGCCACACACCGCAATGCCCGTGGCCAGCGAACGCTTCGTCTCAAAGTAGTAGCCCACGGCCACCACCGCCGGGAGGTAGATCATTCCAAAGCCGAATCCTCCCATGAATCCATAGGTGGCCATCAGCATGCTCACGGAGTTGCTGAAAGTGCTCAAAACAAAGGCGATGCAGGCGATGATGCTCCCAGCGATGCATACCGCTCGACAGCCGTACTTGTTGGCCAGCGCCGAGACGATGGGTCCGGCACTAAGGTACACTCCGGATAGGAGACTCCCCACCCAGGCCACGGTGCCCTTGCCCTCGTGAAAGTAGGCCACAAACTCCTCCAGAAAGATGCCGAAAGTGTAGGCAATGCCGTCGACGATCATGTTGCACATGAAGCTGGCAAAGCATATGACCCAGCCATAGCCACCGTCCGGCGGTGGCGGCAGCTCTCCATAATCGCTCTCATCGTCGTCATCCTCGTTCTCCTCGTCGTTCTCGTCCTCTGGACTGTCGTTGAGTTCGGCGGTCAGGCGGGCCGCCTCCTCGCAGGCCAGCTCGCTGTCCGTTCGATCGAATTTGCGCAGGCGTGCCGCAGAATTGCCCGACACGGCGGTATTACTTCCGCCATTGGTATCCAGCATGATGAAGCGGTACTTGTGATGCGTTTATGCGTTTATTCCGTTAATGTACACGCACACGCACAGGCACACGCGACGGAGTGAAAGGAAAGAGTGCAAGTGCAAGGAGAGAATGTTTGGAGAAGCAACACGCGAGGAGGAAGAAGTGTGTGCGCCCGCGCCTCGTCTGTTCCCGTTTTTGACTGCGATGCCTATGCCTATGCCGATTCCGATGCCGATGCCGAATGTCGAAGTCGAGAATTCCGTTGCCGACGTTGACTGTGTTTTTTTTTTTTATCTTGTCTGCTGCTCTCTCTCTCACGCTATCGTTCTGTCGCTCTCTGGCTCACCCCCTCAGACGGCAAGCAGCGTTCTGACACTGTTCTCTCCCTCTGCCAAGCTTTTGCACTCACTCTCTTCTGGTTTTTGTATTTGGTTTTGCTCTCACTCCCTCTCTCTGGCTCTTACTGCGACTGCATGCGCCGTTATGTGAGTGAGTGTGAGTGTGTGCTAGCTGCCTGGCTGGCTGTTGTTTTTGTCAATTGTTATTGAGTTTTGTTTTTGCTTTCATTTACTTTTGATAAATAAAAGTATTTATTTATTAGCAATAGATAGGCGTAGGCCGTGTGCATATATTCAAAATATCTATAAGGTCTCTGCTGCTGCTGCCGCCTCTGCTGTTGCTGTTGCTGCTGCTGCTTGCGTCGCTTGTCTGCTTCTCGGTCTATGCGTGCACTTTGAGCTTTACACTAAAAATTAGTTAATACTTTTAACTCTTCTAAAAACTATGCCAAGTAACGCGATGTGCCGTGTGCTTTTATTGGAAATTGGAATATTTTTTACTAGATTCGCAAATATTTACGAATATTTATTTATGAGAATATTTAAGCTTTATTTTGTATTTGCAAGTTGTCACGTTTTGTGCTGTGCTTTTGCTTTTGCTTATTTTTGCTCGTTGTTTGCTTTACTTTTGGTTTTTTTTATTTTGGTTTACTTTCGGTTGGTTTTACCGTTGCACTTGCAGCTGCATCGCTGAGGTCACGGCAGAATGTTTTGTTTTGGTAGTAGCCTCAGCTTCAGCTTCCTTCCTCCTCGAGATTTCCCTTACTTTGCACTTATTTCTTTTCGTTTTTTTTTGTTCTTTGCTTTCTGCTTTCAGCTGCTTACAGCTGCCTTCTGTCTTTTCTTTTAGTTTTGTTATTTCTTTGGCTTTGCTTCTGCCTCTGCTGCTGCTACAGATTCTGCTTCTGCTTCTAGTTCATGTGCTTTTTCGGCACTGCTGGTTTTTCGGGGGTGCTGTACGTGTATGTACGGTACTCTCGATGATAGGTACGTAGCGCTGTACGTCGTAATAGCCACTGCCACTGCAATTGTATAATTTATTGGTGTCTTTGAGTTTTGTTGAGCATTGAATTTTTGGTTTAAAGAACGTCCTCCGCCTAACGGACGAAGCGGCGCTGTGATCGATAAATGGCGGAGCGGCGGTGAAGCACGGCCGAAGAACCACACCACACCACACACACGGCACTAAGGGAGGAAGGGACACTAAGGGGACGGGACGGGACGGAACTGAACGGAACGGGGGGACACTCACGCCGAGCTTACGTGGTTCGTTCTCATCGTCAACACAGAACATTCACGCGTCCGGACACTTTCAGCTGCATTTGCATTTGCATTTTCCGCCCCAAACCAAACGAAGCCCCAGCTGTTGTTGTTGTTGTTGTTGTGGTTTGGCTTTTTTGTTGTAATTTTGTTCAATTCAAATAATTTTTGAGTTTTTCTTTGTGCTGCCCGCTTGAGACGAGTGTTGTGGGGTGGGGACGGGGGGTTGTAGGAGTAGGAGGAGGGTGGTGTGCTGGTGGTGGAGATATATAGAGAGATGCCAACAAAAATAATAAGGAACACAGAACACACGTCGCTCCGCGTCTCGGTCTCTCCGTCAATGTTCCACGTTCTGTTCTTGACTGCTGCGCCGTTCGCTGCGGAATGAAAATTCGTCGTAACCAAAAGCCAAGGGGCGGCAGCCACAGCAGCAGCAGCAGCAGCAATAGTGACAGTGCCACTGCCACTGTTATACGATATACAAAGCTCCCAGCAGCACCAGCAGTAGCACTAGCACTAGCAGCAGCAGCAGCAGCAACAAAGACAATTTGAAAAACGTTGCAAAAACAGCAAAAGCAAAAAATACAAATGCGAAAACTGAATGTCTCTCTCTCGCTATCTCTATCTCTATCTCTCTCTCTTGTCCTGTCTCTCTGTGTTAGAATGCATTTGAAGTTCAAGCTCACAGAGCGCAAGCTCCACTCTCACGAGCCGCCATGTGGAGGAAGCTCTCTGTCTCCGTCTCCCTCTCTCTCTCGCTCAGGTGAATGATGCTTGCTGTCGCTCTCTTTGGCTTTGCAGGTATATGATGTGCCTTTGGCTTTGCAAGGGTTGCCGTTGTCGTTGCCGTAGACGTTGCGTTTGATTTGGTTTGGTTCTCATACAGCCTGAACAGCTGATTGAACAGCAGAGAGTCGAGCAGAGCAGAGCAGAATCGAGGAGGAATTCTCACACAGAGATTTGGGCAAACAACCCCCTACCTACCCCTCCTCGAAAGGGATGGTATTTTTCGAATTGTTGTTTCTGTTGCCGAGGGAAAGCCTGAAAAACCGGTAGCCGCTGCCGCGCCACATGGCGGCGACCAAGCGACCTGTATAACAGTTCTTTCATATAACAGAGCAGCGTATGCCCCGAAGCAAAGAGCGCACGGAAAAACTGTTGCGCTCTTTAGTTGCGATTTAGGTTAAAGGTTAACCTTTCTGTCCGACCGACCCCCAGCCCCAAAGACTTTTACTTTTCAATCCTACGGATCTGTGTTTGTGTGTGTGTGTGTGTAGGGGGTTGTGCGTGTGTGAGAATCTGTTTTTTCGTATGCCGCCTTTTAGGCGCCGACAAAACTACCATTCGAGTGCGAAGATTGTATAATCCGTACATTATCTTAACGCTTTTCCACCTATAAACTGCATTCGACACGGAGACCGCGATAAGCTCCCTCCGGCTCCGCCGCCGCCGCCGCCACCGCCGCCCGGTTACTGCCCCCTCCCCTCCTCAAGTACATATCTTAATATTTAAGCCCTTCATTTCTGCGTCTCGCGTTTGTTGCCAGGCCATAAAAATCGTACAAAAAATGTGCTTTGGTTTCTGGTTTATAACAGTTATTCTTTTTTTGTTTTTTTGTTTTGCGCTTTGTTGTTGGTGGTGCCATGTGCTTTGGTCGTAGACGTAGACTCTTGAGGCGTAATAGCGTTGTGCCGCTGTTCCGCTCTCTTGCTTACCAAGAGCGGTAGTGAGAGAGAGAGAGAGACAGAGAGGGGTTCTCTCGAAGGGTGGCTTAAGAAGTGTACGGTGGGTCGTTCGGTCGGTCGGTCGGTCGGTCTATATGTTTTCCTTTTGGGTGGTTGTTGGTCGGTCAATGTCATTCATAAAAATTCCATGTCACAAACACACATACATGTACAATCTTGGGGGCACACACACACACAGATGGGGACATGTACTCGATATTGTGGGTCAACGCCAGAGGGCGCTATAGACGCCATGGACTCTTCCTGCCATCCAGCCATTGCCTGGCATTGCCTTTGATTCCAGTGCCCTCTGCCTTTTGGCTTTGGCTTTGGCTTTGGCCTGCCTCTTCTTTAAGTTTGTGCCTGCCTCCCTTTTTGTGGCATAAGTTGATTTGCAGGCTTCCTCTATGATTAGCACATTAGAAGAGCTCAAATGGCCAACGCCTCCATATTTTCCTTGAGTCTTTTTGCTGGCTATGCAAAGGAAATTGCTATTTAGTGAAAGGCGCGTGCATAAGAAATCCCCTCCCTCAACGGGAAATATAATACGGCAGGCAGGAGAGCAAGTGGCAGAGGCGGAGCCGGAGCCGGAGGCAGAGCAAAACTGTAATGCCACAGCTCGGTGCGGTGTACCTCCTCGCATATAGGATTAAATTATAAATGCATGGAACATGAAATGCAAAGCGTACAAAACGTACAGCCAGCCAGGACATGGCTTAGTACGTCCGACACGTGGCACGCGGCAGAGCTTGACCCCTGCCATCGGTCGTGAAGGGGGAAGCGCAGAGATAGCGAGAGAGAGAGAAAGAGGCAGAAGAGAGTGGAGGAGGAGGCATTCAGGTGACACGCCCCCATATGCGGCAGCAGGTGTCTTCAAATTAGTTGCACCATTTGGCAAGAATACTGGGTGCATTCCCACACTCTCAGGGAATGGGGCCAAAACACAGAACATTCTAGAGGCAGAAAGAAAGGGGGAACAATCAAGGGGCACCCAAGAGATGGGGCACTGTATATAACAGATGTTCGGAATGAATGATGGTAGTACAACCATCCATGACAATCCTCGAGGCAGAAGGTCTCACAGAAAGAGAGAGAGAGAGAAGAGATAGGAAGAGAAAAGAGCAGCTTCCTTCTCTTGCCCCATCTTAAGGCATTTTTTTTTTGTTGTATTCTAGAAAAAAAGGTTGAATGAACCAAGCGGCGGCCGTGACGATGACACTGGACAGTTCAATAAAAGCCATGGCACCCCCGCACCCCCAGCAGCTCCCATTGCACCCTCTCCTTTCCTCTCAAACGGTGTGGAGAGGGGTAGCGGGGCACTTTCTTTGTTAATGAACATGAAAATTGCGCATACGACGCGTTGTGTGCAGTCAATGTGCTTTGTTTCGTTTTTTACGCCGTTCAGTTTTTCAGCTTTTCTTTTGCCTCTTTGGCTGGCTCTTACATATGTTTGTTCGCTCATTCGGGATGTGCATATCTGTCAGATACACGTACAGGTACTGTACTGTAACATCTCATAGATACGTAGATACTATACATAGTACAATGACGCAGTTTGTGTCGCGCGCGTCGCCAGCTGTGGCTGCTGCCGTGGCCTGTGGCTCTGTGACTTGTTTTACCTTGTTCTCTCTCTGACGTTCCGTACTTGTTGCTGCTTTGCTTAGTTTAGTATGCAACGCGTTTGAGCCGCTTGAGCCTGGCCTCTGTTTGTGTCTGACAGATACATTTGTATCTAGCCCATGGCTGAATGGAGCCGAGCTCTAAGCTCTACGCTCCACGCTACACGCTCAGCGTTCTACGCATTTATATGGTAATGACGTGGGAGTCGAGCAGAAGTGGCTGTCAAGCCAGGACTGTGCGTGGCAGGTTGCTGCTGCTGATAGAAGGATATGCGTTGCGAAAGACTGCTGTGTCCTTGGAACTGCTCTGGCCCTGTCGCTCAAATGTCAGTGTCACCTTAGCTCCTCTCGTTCAGTCGATGCGACGGCCAGTCCCATTCCCAATCCCAGTCCCAGTCCCGCCCTGGCATCTCTCCCTTTATGACAACTCTCTCTCGCTTTCGTGCATAATTCCCTCGATAGCATACCTACCATTCGCTCCGCTTAAATTTATAGTTTGATGATGATGATGATGATAATGATGATGATGTTGATGGTGATGGTAATGGTAGTGCTTCTCTGCTGCTGCTGCTGCTGGCAAAAGCGAAGGCGAAGGTCACTCATCGGTTGTAGAATTATGCAATTTTCACTCTCGCAATCGCAATCAGACTTGCACTCGCAATTTCATTTATTGAGAGTCGGTATTTTCTCTCTCTCCCTCTCTCTCTCTCTGTGTATTCTTTGGGTATTATTTATTGTAAATTGACACAAATGAATTCAATTGAATTGCGGTGGCAACCAAACAATAGCCAAAGAGAAGCTACATGCCACATTCTACAGGCTGGCTACAGGGTGTCTCTGCTTGTAGCTTTCGGTTTCCCTGTTGCCAGGGGTAGGGTTTTCCCCATGTTGTAGATTAGTTATCATATTTCCATAAAGTGGCAGCTGTAGCCGCAGCAGCAGCAGCAGCAGCAGCACGGCAGCGGATAAAGTACTGAGAATGCCGCATAATAGTAGAACACCGCGATAAAGAGAAGGGGGGGTACGGCGGTACCATGCGAATCAATAGCGTACTCGAATCGTTACGCAGACAATGCCACATCTTGGCCGCTTACGAAACTTTCCCATTCCTCCTCCTCCTTCTTCTCCTCATCCATTTCCCATCCTGGGTTCACACTCCTCTTCCGCATGCACTTCTACCGTGCACACACACACACACACACACACACATATGTATCATATTCACATTTTTGTATACATATACATATACTATATCTCAGCATTTTCCTCGGTTATGTGGCATTCCTTTGTTTCCACGCTTAACCCAACTTTGGACGGACTTTGGTTTGTTTTTCGTGTACCCTATCTCCATGTCGGGTATGATGGTTTTCGAGAGATGTTTGGCACAGCTGTAAAAGGAGAAAGAATGATTGGGTATTCATTGAGATATCAATACTATACATTTTTGTGTGAGAAAAGTATTTTTAAGTAAAAATACTTACAAAAAAATACTGAAATAAAAGAAATACGAAGAAAAAAACATACTTACAAACATTAACAGCTAGCCAAACTAGAAATACCGGAAAAAATACTAACCCAGCTTAGAATACTGAACAAATACTAAAAAAAAACACCTAAATTATGCCTTTGATAACCTTAGCAGAGGAAGGGGAAGGTATGGCCGAATGGCAAGAAGGGTATCAAAAACGTCGACCAGTAAAGTGTAAACCCTTTCTTTCTTTATTTTTTCTCTTTTTTATTTCCCTATATATTTTGTTTTTTGATGGTGTGAGTCAGTCAGTGACTGATTAACAACTAATCAACAATTTCATATATCTGCACTCGTCGTATATACTCACTCGCACAAAGAGTGGAAGAAAAAAGAGATAGAGAGACAGGGGGAGGGGGAGGTGAGGGTGGTGCATAGGCCCATGAGATACATTTATATAAATACTATGTGGATATACGTACATATGTATTTCCTAAGTCTTGTGATAATTGTTTTGTGGTCAACGAACGCGTTTTGGTTCTGATTCCCAAATGAACCATGAAACTCGATTGTTTGTTCACTTTTCACTTGCTGTTGATTCTCTCAATTAAAAGCGCCCCCATATCGTGTTTGCATATGCATAGATAGATAGATCTCTCGCTATGTGGCTATGGGGGGCTATGGGACTATGAGATCGAAGCTCAATAAGCTCAAATTACTCATAGAGAATAGAGCCAGCCCCAGCCTCAGTCTCAGCCTATGTGTGTGGTGTGCCCCTCAGACTCTGCCTTGCCATCTGCTGTTCGGATCTGCCGCTGCCGATGCTGCTGCTGCTGCTGCCACTGCTGATTTTGCTGCTGTTGCTAGCTAATAAAAATTGAATAAAATCGCGCTTTCAATAACAGCAACAATTAGATTGATGGGTAGCTTCATGGGGGATCGAAACAGACGGGGGTTTTAAGGGGTGTATTCCATGTCCATAAATGAAACAAAAAATTTGACCCATTTCTGTTGATTATTTTGGATCTCGGATCTCGGATCTCCGATACCAAATTCGTTTCGAAATTCAATGAAGCTTTAAGCAACTGTTATACGTTTTTCATGGTGATGTGCCACCACTCCGAGGGGAGTTGCAACAGTTTATTGCAAATGTGTGAATGAAAGCGAAAGTGTGTAAAATTGTGTCCACTCTACACAGGGGACACTTTGTAGTATGTAAAAAAATATATTTTTCGGTATTATGTAGGATTTGTAGAATTTTTGAGTATTTTGTTTAGTAGTTCTAATATTTATCAGTATGTTATGTTAGTATCAATATTTTTATATTTATATTTATCAGTATGTTATGTTAGTATCAATATTTTTATATTATTTATCAGTTTTTTATACTATTTAGTAGTATTTCATAGCAAGTTTCAGTATTTTTATAGCACTTTTAAGTTTTTTAGTAAAGTAATTTTTAAATATTTTTCGTTAGTATTATGCAGCTTTTTTGTTCAGTATTTCTAATATTTATTAGTATTTTATAGTATTTCTATTAGTATTTCTATAGTATTTCTATAGAATTTATTAGTACTTTGTAGCAAGTTTCAGTATTTTTATAGTATTTGAAAGGTGAAGGAACTGGCGGTAGTTCCACTACAATTCGTCTCCCCCTTTTCTGGGCCGCTCTCTATTTTCCCCTATTTCCATCTAACGCATTGAAATGACAAATGGAAATTAAGTACAGTCTCGCATTTTCCCTCGTTGTATACGTGTGTGTGTGTGTGTGTGTTGTGTTTTCGTGCCTGACAATTTCCTTGTTTGCTATTGTTGTTGCTGTTGCCTTTTGTTGTTGTTGTTATTTCTATTATTGTTGTTGTTGCTATTGTTGGTGCAGTCAACTTATTGCAATTTACCTGTGCACTCATGTCTGTAATTATCCATCCAACCTTGTGACAGCACACGGATCGAAGCCCCTGCCCCCCCTTTGCCTGTCTATCTCTCTATGTCTCTCTCTGTCTCTCGCTCTCTCTCTCTCTCTCTCTCTGTGCCCCCCCTATATTCTATCGTTATGGTAACGTATATCAAAAGCTGTTGCTATTGCAACCCAAAAGCTAACACCCTGGCATAGATTTTTTTTCCATATATACTATAACATATATTTCCACTATTTTTAATGCATTCATCTCTATGGCAGCTGCTGCCGCTGCCCCTGCCCCTGTCCCTGCCACTGCTGCTGCTGCTCCACAAATTTCCATACAAATATGTATATCGGGTATATCTGTTGTGTTGGTTTTTTATTTTCGATTTTGTGCTATATTTATTGAAGTATTTAATAATTGTGTGAGAGAGTCGAGTTGCTCGTTAATTGCTAATTGAAATTAATTAACACATTCAGAATTCCATGGATCTCCAGCCATCATCTCTCCAGCCATCGAGTGGGGACACTGGGGGAAGGTTGGCCGTGCTCATGCTCTCTCTTTCTCTGGACTGTCGACTGTCATATGATACTCTATATGAAGTCCAGCGAAGGGAGGTAGCTTTTGGGTAGGAGCTGCTTGGCATGGGGTTGGTATGGAGGCTGGCGTGTGCAGGGGGGCGGACACTTCATAAGTAGGCGTTTAGCAACGCCTTCACCGCCTTACAATTGTCGAACGAAAGCACTTCGTTAGAAATACTCCGCTAATTTGTGTCTAAACAGTGCCCCTTTTTTTAGAGCAAAGGAATTGCTCAAATATATGTGGATATGCATTTAGTTTTAGCACGTTTTAAGATACATTTATAAGCAATAATTACAGGTGGCTACATTTTTCTACTCAGAAATTGAGACGAGCAAATTGAATCCGCTGTTGTCCACAAAATTGTTGAATATTCTGGCCAAAAATAGGGAATCTGCTCTCCAGGAAATTCAAAAATCTTTTGGAAAGGTGAGGCTTTTCCATGGGCATTTCCATGACCCATTTCCCAAGACTGCGATTGCATTTTATTGATTCATTTGCGAGAGAGGCGAGGCGTAGCCCCTCATATGACATCTTGGGACAACAGATCATTCTGTTTTGTCATCGATTGGGATGGGATGTGGTTGGGGATGTGTGGATCATCGATCATGTGAATGTTGACTCTTCTCCCATGGCTTTTTCTCTCTCTTGTCCACTCCTCTGTTGGATTAACCTTGTTTCTCATCCTCATCCTCCCTCTCATCCTCTCTGTTTCGTTCTTTCAATTTTCCCATCATTTCTTATCGCATCGCATGTCGAATAATGTTATTTAGTTTATCGTTCGTTCGTATTGCCGTATCTCAGTGGCAATCGAGTGCCGAAGTTCGCTTATAGTATACGATGGGGGCGGGGCCGGGTGGGAAGTAGTTTTATTGTGATTTAATAATCATTTTTAGCTTGGCGGGCGGCCTGTCGATTGCCGAACAAATATGTAGTCTATTCTTCTCTTCTCCCTCCGGACAGCACTCGAGCACTTTTTGACATGGATTAGTTATGTTTTCTATTTGCACTGATAGCGAGCGCCCCGTCCCGCCGACAGGCAATCTGTTGGACAAAATTGAAGGCCTGTTGTGTTGGTCGGTCGGTCGGTTGGTCTTATCACTGCACATACTCGTAATAGTTTGTAGAGCAGTAAACCAGCACAGCAACACAGGGCCTTCAACGTCTATAACTCTCTTTGTTTGGTTGCTCTCGAATAAGAGGAATACCATTTTCCGCCGCTGTCGCCATTGGGGGCTGGTGCCGAGTTGGATGCCCTTTGTACATATAACACCTACTATTTGATACTTTGACTACTTACCTTTTGTGTATAGCACTAAGAATGACTCCCTCACGCATCATGCAGCAGTGCCCCTCGGTTGGTTCAAGTACGAAACCAGGTACTTACAGTCTTTACCGATCAAACAGATGTGCATCCATATCCATATTGATTTTAACTATTGTTTGTCAAATTTCGAAGATGATTTCCCGAAAACAAATCAATTGAAGGCTCACCACAAACAATTTGATTTGCTGGGAATGGTATGCTATGACCCCCCATCCATCCATACCCCCATCGTACCATCCAGAATTTCATTATGTGTCTGCTGTTTAATGAGAGGCGAGTACTATGCTCGAGTCTGCTCGGGTCTGCTCTGCTCTGCTCTGCTCTTTCGATGAAGTTGAAGATTATTTTAGCATCGTTTAGCATTCAATTGGCATCAATTATGGGTAGAGGGGATATTGTAAATTAGTTTGTGGCATGGTTGGTATGATTGTACATATGTGGCAATTGAATTTTTGTGTCGAGAGATCAACATAAGAATATGCCTTTCACTTATGCTAACTTTTCGTTTTCCTTTCTATTTACAGTGGTTGAGAAGAATCTGATGAACAATAATAATGAAGTTCCTTTGGAGAATGTTCTGAGCAATGAGAAGCAGCAGCAGATCGAAATGGAGTACCAGCAGCAGCAACAACAACAACAGCAGCAACAGCAGCAGCAGCAGGCACATCCTCCTCCGCCGCAGCAACAGTTGCCGCAACAAATTGAGAAGCAGGCAACGAAAGTGGCTGCCAATGTGGTGGTGGCAACAGTGGCACCTCAACAGCAACAGCAGCAGGCTGCACCGCACCAACATCAACAGCAACAGACATCCCCAGTGGTGGCGCCACAGCAGCCCCAACAGCAACAGCAGCAGCAGCAACAGCAACATACCAGCTACCAGGATATGCAACATCAGCCACAGCAACATCAGCAGCAGCAACATCATCAGCAGCAACATGTGCAGCAACAGGCGCCACAGCAGCAAGTGCGCAAGCCACCCCAGCAATACAATCAATCGCAGCAACATCAGGTGCGTCGCAAGTACTCGTCGGAGTACAATCATCATCACCAGGGAGCAGGAGTCAGCGGCAGCAACGAGACGGGGATACAGACAACAAAGACCATGTCCTGGACCAACTCTGCGCAGCACAAGAAGTCCACACAGTCTGTATCGGTGACGGCATCGCCCAACAATGTGAACAATGGCCCAGGTGGAGGAGCAGCAGCAGGAGCAGGAGGCAGTGGAGGCTTCAGCAAACCCGGAGGCTACAGCCATACCACAAAGACGTACACCAACCAGCAGCATTACCAGCAGCAGCACTATCAGAATAACTATACGAACAACAGCAGCACCAGCAGCAATAGCAGCAGTAGCGGCAACAATAGCAGCAGTGGCAGCAACAACCAACAGCAGCAGCAACAACCACAACAGCCACAAGTTCGTACCTATGGAACAATGAAGGTGCCCTCGTCGCCGGTGGCAAGCAATGCCCCACTTCTAGAACGGAAGAACAGTCAGCAAGGAGGAGCCACAGGAGCTGCAGCAGCAGCAGCCACAACTACCTCAACGGCGAGCATAACAGCAACGCCGAGCCATTTCCAGCAGCAGGAGACGAGCAATGCAACGGCAGCAGCTCCTCAGCAACATCAGCAGCAGCAGCAATCACATTACCACCAGCAGCAACAGCAGCAGCCACAACCAGCCGCACAGCAACAATATACTGCACCGCCAGCGGCAACCACCAAGACCTATAGTAGCTATGCGGCCAAGCGGCAGCATACTGTCTACGAACAGCCAGCCCTGAGCACCGTGGTATCCTCATCCGCATCATCTTCCTCTTCCGCCAATCCCCAGCCGCCACTGAATCTGGCACCGCCCGCACCACCTGCTTCGCAGAGCAACCAAAACAGTGCCGAGAGCTCGCAGCCCTCGTGGGCGAGTCTGTTTGCCAACAAGAAGCCAGTGGCCAAGGTGGCACCCTACGAGGCCAACAAACCAGCGCCGGCAACGGCGCCTTTGCCTGTGCTACAGCCAGTGCTGCAGTTGGCACCACCGCAGCCACAGCTACAGGTTCAACCACAGGTGCAGGCCACTGTGGTAGTTGCAGCAGCACCACAGCCTCAACCTACACCTCAACCCCAACCTCAAGTGCAGCCTCAGGTGCAATCGCAGCCTCAGACACAGCCCCAGCTCCAGCCCCAGCCCCAGCCTCAACTTCAGCCACAGTTAAAGCCCCAACCACAACCACAGTTGAAGCCCCAACCACAACTGCAGCCACAGCCAAAACAACAGCCACTTTTGCCGGCCCCAACGGCCCACCAGCAACTGCAACTCCCAGCGCCCGTGCCTGCGCCCATCACGCCTTTGATTACACCCGGGACGCTCTCCTATTCGGCTGCCTCTGCACAGGCGATGCCAGCGCCGAGTCCTTCGGCATCGATCAAACCACAGAAGCCAGAGCCTGTTGTGCGTCCGGCGGCCCAACTCGATGAGTGGACCAACAAATATGCAGATTTCTTGACACGTCAGAAGATTATTCTGGCGCCCATTAGCCTGCGTCCCAGGGGACTGACCAATCGCTCAAACTATTGCTACATTAACTCCATACTCCAGGCGCTGCTGGGCTGTTCGCCGTTCTACAATCTACTGCGATCGATACCCAAACAGGCGGCGGTCCTGAGTGATGTGAAGACGCCCACAGTGAATGCCATGTAAGTGGGGGATAGAAAAGGGAATGACAGTGCCACAGACAAGTCAACAGACGTCAAGGCACCTTGCTGACGTTTGTGTTACGTTTGTGGCAGAATAAAGGACTCGCGGCTTCGCTATGCGTTCAGTGCGTTGTCTTCGTTCTGACGGCAATCGCTGGGCGTTGGAGTGGCGTGCACGTGTTCTGCTCTTTAAAAGAGAGAGTCTTTCTTTTTATAGAGACTCTCTTTAGAAGCAGGCACAAACATTAATAATAGACTCTGCCTTGAAGAGTGATGATTGCTAATGATTGCTTTTTACTTTTATAGGATGTCTTTTATGACCAACTTTTCATCGCTGCCCAGTGGCCTGCGTCTGCGTTTGAACACCCTCAATAAGGCGGCCCAGAACAAGGGCAAAGATGAATTCGCCGGCACGGATCTGCAGTGCGATATTGCCTTTGAGCCCACAGACATCTACAAGCTGTGGAACGATAGCCGCGAAGAGCATGTCGAGGGTCGCCAGGAGGATGCCGAGGAGTTTTTAGGCTATGTTTTGAATAAACTCAACGATGAGATGTTGGAGGTAAGATATAGGACATATATATTAGATTCAATGACTAACTTTCCTTTTTTTCCGTTTCTTTAGGTTATCAAACTGATTGCCAAACCCGTGCCTCAGCAGAATGGCCAAGAGCAGCCAGAGTCGGAAGATGGTGGCGAGGTCTGGCAGGTAAGTGAATGCCTAATTAAGGAAATGCCTTCATTTAATTGAAATCTCTCTCCTCAGATGATCTGCAACAATCGCAACAAGGGCAGTATCACACGCCAAACAGATTTTGGACGCACACCCATCAGCGACATCTTTCGTGGAGAATTGCGATCCCGTTTGCAGCGTGAGGGAGAACACTCCACGGATGTGATTCAGCCATTCTTTACTCTCCAATTGAATATTGAAGTGAGTGCCGTGAGAGGACAAACTCTAGCTAAATAACTACTAATCCTTAAACTTATCCTATGTTTTGCCTTACCACAGAAAGCCGCGTCTGTCAAGGAAGCTCTAGAGATCCTGGTGGGTCGTGATCAATTAGAGGGCGTCACTGGCAGCAAGACCAAACAGGAGGTAGTGGCCTGGCAGCAAATGACCCTCGAAAAGCTGCCAGTTGTACTGATATTGCATTTAAAGTACTTTGATTACCGATCTGATGGCTGCACAAAGATCCTAAAGAAAGTCGAGTTCCCCGCCGAACTGAAGATCGATGCCAGTGAGTGCCAGCCAGTTGCTCCTTTTATATCCGGATACTAATCATCTTTCTTACAGAGATACTTGGCTCAAAGAAGACCTCACAGAAGCAGCGTGCCTACCGCTTGTTTGCTGTTGTCTATCATGATGGGAAAGAGGCCTCCAAGGGGCATTACATAACGGATGTGTTCCACACGGGGTACAATAATTGGTTGCGCTATGACGACAGCTCGGTAAAACCGATCAGCGAGAAGCAAGTGCTGCAGCCGCATACGCCGCGGGTGCCTTACCTACTCTACTATCGTCGCTCCGATACAATACAGCACGCCACACAGCCTCACCAGCAGCAGGCAAATGGAGGAGCTACATCGGGAGGCGTTGTAGGAGGATCAACAGCCAATTCAGACGCCAATAAGTGAATTAAAAATTGTAAAGTATATCAGTTATACAGATAACTATAAGTTTTAGGCGATATAAAGTGAGAATGAGAGAACGAGCGAGTGAGTGAAAGAGTTTGGTTTTTAGATGCATATACATACATATACAAACAACATAGCGATTAAGATATATGCAAGCCGTAAATTAAGCCAAAAGTCCAAAGCGCATGTGTGCGAAGAGAAGAGTGTGAGTGAAGCAAGGAACTATAGCTCTAAGCTTAGGAATTTAGCCATTAAGATGACTTGTTGAAAAAAATTCGTTGTACAAAGAGTAGCGAGAGAATGGCAGAAGAAATCGTTGTACAACCAGAAGCGAGAGAGAGTAAGTAGAAAGTGAAAAAAAAGATAACAAAGTTAGTAGCAATAGTAGCAAGGAGTTTTAGAAAACAGAACAGTCGTATAAACAGTAGCGAGAATGAAACGAACACTCGATAAACTGAACAGCGAGGGAAAATATCATCTATAACTTAGTGCTAAAAATAACTAGTTCCCCCCACTCTCCTTCATTTCTTTAACCATTTCCCCACGGCACAAAACAAAACATAAAAGTACTCTAGCCATTACCGTTAGTCACTGTATAGCCCCCTTCTACCCTATAACTCTTCGCTTTATGACAACAAATTGTAAATATTATACAATTTAATTATATATTGTACTGCAGTTTTTCGTGTGTGGCATGCGCATGTGCATTTAGACGCCCAACAATATATATGGAATGCTTTGAATATGCTTTAAAAAGAATATATAGAAACCAGAAGACTCTCTTCCGAATGAGAGCAAGAACCAGATCGTAGAACCTACAACAAACACGTTCATCTTGTAATTTATTATTTTATGTTGTTTAGTTTTACTTAGAAATCCGTTTAAGGACAGGCATATATGATATATTATATCCATATATATATTACACAAATTGTTATTCATAGTTAGTCAAACGTCCAACGCGACAGATGGGATACAATACATGATACATAATACAGATTTGGATTCGTTGAGTTTGCGCCTTTATGATATTCGAACACCACATTTTGCCTAGGTCGCATATTTAGCATACTTTATACATAGGTTTATATAACATCTTAGAGAATTGTTTGTGGGGATTGAATGGAATGAAAATCGGAACTAAAACCAGAACACTAATCAATCATTTACATATATATTTTCATAGGCTATATAATACCATATATATTATTTATAGATATCGTGCCAATGTTAAAAAAAAACATCTAAAAAAAAAGAAACAACAACAAAATTTGTAAAACATGTCAATGCTGTGTAAAGTCATTCGACTAAGCAATAGGAATATATGATTATTAATCGATATATAGATCATCATCATCATCGATATATGTGCTGATACCAGACAAGTGCTGACATTCAAATGGGTATACGATCCATTCACGGATCCATATGATTGTCACGACTTTTGAAATACACTAAAATATATTCTTAAGATAGATCATCTTTGACACACACAGAAATGACGTACAGATAACCAATATATATCGATATATAATATATATATTTTTATGTTATGAATACACACTCACACATACACACACACACACATATGAATTAATTGTAAGCCCAAAAATTATAGGAAAGCATTTTTTTTTTTATAGAAATTTGTACGCGTCGTCTAAGCGTTCTGCTAGTTAAAAAATAGGTTCCTAAACTTATACGAAAAAAAACAGATAAAAACACAAAAAAAAATACCACAAATCATAAGCAAAATGTTAGAATCGTAAATGAAAAAGCGATAAGCGAAACAATAATATTAATAATGTAATGAAAAAATTGTAATCTAAAGCCAAGCTAAAAACAAAAAAAAACCATCAACAATTAAACAACAACAAAAAACTAACATTATAATACATTTAACTATAAATACAATTTATACAAGAAAAAATGAATACCAACCAAGCGAAAAATTGGTGGCAAAAGACCTGAAAAATGTATCGGAATAATGTTTATACTATATAAAAAAACTGTATATTTTTGCAAGCGAAATTATAATGTCAAACATAGTAACGAAACGAAAATGGATAGAAATGACCTGTAGGATAAAGCGATATATCGATCATAAAGACGTAAACATTTTTGCATATGCATATATAAATATATATCAATTTTTTTTTAACTATTTTTGTTATATAACTTATGGAATAATCCAAATAATATGTTTATTTTATTTTTTTTTTTAACTGAAGAATGTTTTTTTTTGTGTCGCACTTAGCTTGGTGCGACAGTGCGTTTCATGGCTGTAAGTCGATGAAAAAAGTGAATTTATAGTTTAAACAATTGGTTATCCTTGCACCTTTGCCTTAATTCAAAGAACGCCTTAATTCGACGATAGCCTTTTCCGATATATGTTATCTATCTATTATCCTGAAACAATTGGTGACGACTTGCGGTTGTGAAACACACTGTGCGCACCATAATTAATCCATTTATCGTGTTTTTTTTTGCTAATTTTTTTGTGCACCTTTTGGCATTGTGTTTCTCCCCATGAATTCATGTACGAATTAGTCCTTAAGTAGTTTCTAAGGCTGTGTAACTAAAATTTAAAAACAAGAATATGTACTAACAAAAAAACAAAACAAAACAAAAAACCTATGGCTTACGGACATACCCCCATACCCCTTTGATTGGTTGTTGTATTTGAGTTTAGCGCGGTACAATTTTTGTTTATTTTGAATATGATTTCGAGACGGGATAAACAGAAATTGGCAAGTGCACTTACTAAACGTATAATGAAATATAAATGAAGTACATACATACATATATAATGAATCGATTATAAAAGCCTAAGCTCTAAGTACGATACGATACAAACTAATATTACAATTAACAATTTTTTTTGTAAACCATTTTCTAAGGCTTAAGCCTTTTGCTTGAAGCCGAGGGGTCAGAAAAGTCCCCCCAAAGCGAGAGGTCAGAATAGGCCCAAAGCAAAGCAGAGCAAAGGCCCAAAGAAAAGGCTCAAAACCAATGGCCAGAAAAGCAAAAATAAAGTGTGAAATAACACACACACAATCAAAGTAAAGCAAAGCTAAGAAAAATGAAAGCAAAAGCTGAAATAATTAGTCCACATTTTAGTCTAAACAAAAAAGAAACATACCAAGAACGGTTAAAGCTAAAGTAAATCTACAAACTAAAGTCTAGAAAAGCTAAAAACGATACACGGAAACACAAATTGTAACATGGATTTGCTATTTAAAAAACAAAAAACAAACTTTAACTAAACAAACGAATGAGAATGAAATGAAATGATTATCTAGCAATAAAAATAAACCGAATGATTTCATTTATACAGATTGCCAGCGGTCCATCGATTTAGTGGAGAGAAGAGGAATGGCGGGAGAGAGCTGGTTGCTAATTTATGCCAAAAATGGGTCAACACCTGAGTAGGCTACTGCGGAAACCTGTTTGGTGCGGCAGATGGGTTTGCCGATCATCGGGCGTTCCAGAAAGTGAGAGGAAAACATAATCTGTGATTTGTATGTGAGTTTTGGGTGATTTCTTTTCTGACGACATCTTTTGGCTGTGACTCGTGACTCATTATGAATGCCAAACACAATGCCCGCGACTGTGGAAACCCGTTTTGAGCGAGAGAAAAGAAGAGTGGGAGCCTCTTCAATCAGCTGGCAACGAAATGCATTTGCTGCGGTGTTCAAAACATATACGATCACTCTCCCTGCCAGTGGTTGCCTGGAATCCAACACGGAATGTATCGCAATGTGCTCTGCCTGGTGCTGGGCCTGGTCATTGGCATACGACTGACGGACCTCTTCGATTACCTCCGGCTCACTGATGGCCGCGACTATGCCCTCACCCAGGCCCCTGCTGCCACGCCCCAGATCCACAGCGAGACAAAAACTCAAACGGAGACGGACATTGCCGCGTGGCTGTTTAATGAAACGCGAGTGCTGTGCCTCGTGCTGACAATACCCGAGTGGCACAGAAGAAAGGCCGCAAAGGTGAAGAACACATGGGGTTCGCGCTGCAATAAGTTGATATTCCTGAGCAGCGAAGAGGACAAGGAACTGGGGGCCATCGACGTCGGTGTGCCCGAAGATCGTAAAAATCTGTATGCCAAAGTTCGCGCCGGCTTTGCGTACGCGTACAACCATCATGGAGAGGATTACGATTGGTTTCTCAAGGCAGATGATGATACGTGAGTGGGACAAGCACATCTTTTGTGATTGAATCAGAATCTCTTTTCAACATCTCTCCTTTTTCAGCTTTATTGTCATGGAGAATCTGAGGTACTTTCTCTACCCCTACGATCCAGAGGCCGCCCTTTATTTTGGTCACAAATTCCACACGGATTTCCCGCAGGGCTACATGTCCGGTGGAGCTGGCTATGTGTTGAGTCGTGATGCCCTGCGGCGACTCAATCTCTTTGCGCTGAATAACACGCGCTTCTGTCCAGAGAACACGCTGTCAGAGGATCGGCAGATAGGCAAGTGCCTGAGAAATGTGGGTGTGGTGGCAGGTGACTCCCGTGATGAGGAGGGACAGGAACGCTTTTTGCCGCTGTCCCCCAAGCATTTGGTGCCCCATTTTCCAACTTCTGGATGGTTGAGTAGCACTGTGTTCTATAAACCGGTAAGAGATGCCATTTTTGTGATCTGTGATCCTTTTTATTAAAGTTATCCATCTTTTCCAGACTAAGACCTGCTGTTCGAACACTGCCATCAGCTACCACTACGTCAAGGACTTTGAGTTCGAGATCTACGAGTACTTGTTGTACCGCCTGCGCATCTTTGGCCTGCCCTTGCCGCAGCGCGCACTACCCGTGCGTCTGCCACAGCAGGATTTGCAAAGACAGCTGGAGTTCTGGTCTAAAGAAAAAACCACAAATCATAAAGAGAGCTAATCGAAGGTTCCATCAGGAGTTATATTTATGTGAGAATGAGAGAGAGCTATTTAATGTGGAAGTATTTCATTAAATTTTCTTTGATTTCAGATAGATCGCAATGCTCTAAGATATTGATGAAAGGGAAGAACAAGGACTCCAAACTAGACCTAAATCATTTTAGAATTTGTTTAAATTATATACGCAAGTGCTGCGAGGAGGAGGAGAAAACAAAACTGTGATTCGAATTGAATTTTCCACGCTTCTTAAGCCCCAAAACAACTTCTGGGATTTCCTCTATGGAACACAGTTTTTAAGGTTTAAGCCAAGTTTACGGCTGGCTGGCTACTGAAAGCTTTTGGGAGTGAATTGCAAGGACTGGTCCACTAGTCTCCTGAGAGGGGCAGAATTTGGCAGCCTGAATGCCTGAAGCCAGAGGATGTGACAAATATGAAAAGCGGCAATCTTCGGATTCTTCCACAGGACCAATGTGAGATTATCATTCGATCGTTTTGATATTACCCTTCTAATATCATATTCTTGCGTTTCAGAGGACCGATTGCTGCTCAAGCTCTGCCATTTTCTTACTTCATGGGTATCACAAGAGAATCTCTTGTTCTGTCACCGCTCCAGAGGGGACTTCCTGCGCGTCTGGGCCTTAGGCATATGCTGGATTTTGAAGGATTAAGCGATGTTGAAGGAGTATAGCACCAGATAAATCTACTGAAGCCATTCTCTCTCGCTTCTCCATTCCCTACCCTATTTGCCTAGTGTTACTACATACATATGTCCATTAAGCCCTGCAATAAATGTATTATAACTTGAGAAGCATTTGCAGATCTCAACCACTGTGGAACTGTGCATCCGTGAGTGAATGCATTTGCTGCGGCTATTAAAGGTCGAGCCATGGAAAACGATCTCCAATTGTGGCTCCAGTATTCAATCTATCCCCTTACGGCTTGTGCTCGGTCTAATCTTGGGCATACGCCTGACGGAATGCTGGAACTACGGTCACTTGAGATCCAATTCACAGATGGTAATCCCCCTGTCCGAGGACGAGTCATGGCTCTTTAATAAGATGAGGCGCTAGAAGCAGAATGGATTGAATGGGCTGTCAATACGAGAGTGGGTGAAGCTATGCGTTTATGGAGAGCTTGGGGCGTTCTAACTTCGCTAATGGCCACCGCCAGAGTTCGGACTTCCGGGAGGGATTTATGCATAGGGGAACCGGCTATGCCTTATGTCGCGGTGCAATGCGGCGCTTGAATCTATTTGGATTTAATGGAAGTAATGTTTATGAACCACAAGTGTGTTCTGCCCGCCATGCCGGAACGGTCACATGGAAGCGCTACACGGACTCCATCTAGTGCAAGCGAACGGTGAGAGGAAGACAAAACCCCGAAGCTCACTTAGGAGCACTTCTTTCTGCCTCTTTTTGTCCCGAAATCGCTGTTCGAATACTTTGAGTAGCATTCATTTAGCGAATGGCTTGGCCTTTGACCTTCTGCATTACTTTCCGTATAAAGTCGGGTTCTTTGGAGACCACGAGCCATTGGCTAAGCCGCCGCCACGCCTGGACTTCAGGGAAATGCATTCCCAGATGCGCTATTGGTCCCTGGTCCCAGGTGGTGTCCGATAACCTGGAAAAACCTGGGGCTTAATGTAATTGCTACACTTTCAGATAAATAAACAGAGCGGAAACGACGATGAAGATTTATTCCCATCAATAAGGCAAAACCAATTGTTGTCTTTGGCTCCAACATCTCTTCTGCATCCTCCCCTCCTTGGCTGGGGCGTGGGGCGGTGGGGTGGCTGTCCTGTCCGCTGGCATTGCTTTGGCCATTTGTCAATGCGGCTGGCCCTTCGCTTTAAAGCACAATTTATCAAAAAGGGCCGCGTGCCACATACTGCCACCCCTCCCCATCTCCTGCTCACCTTTTGTTGGATAAGCAGGGAGGAAAATCGAGGAATCGAGAACCGGAAAATCGAGTGAAACGTGCCAAACACGTGAAAAATACCTGGGGATCATTGCATTGTTATTTATGAGCATCAAAATGAACTGCACGGGGAGGAACAGGACTCGAGGCATGCGGCATTCGGCATGCGGCACGCGAGTGCCTTGACTCCTCGGATAAAGGATAAACTCGTTTTTTTGGCAAAGCAGGGCAGCTGTTTATGTACCGCTATCTAGAGCCATCCAGAGGGGTAGGACAGAGCCGTGGAACGTGCCGCCGGTCCCTGAACCCCCAGGTTGCGCCTGCGCAGCGCCCTGCCTCGCATCGCCTCGCCTCGCCTTTCATCGTTAATATGTACATTATTCTACATTTGCATTTTAGACAAATATGAGTCGAAAGGGAGCTTTTTCCTAAACAGATCCCTTATCCGTTATGTTATGTTATCCCTATTCCGTGTACCCATTCCTGTGTTCCATGTAAATGAGGTTGCCACCACATATGTATGTATGTATGAACACACGTGTGCCGTGCCGCCTGGCCAACAGGCCGTGAACACAGGCTCCTGCTTCTGCGGCCCGCTCTTGTTCCCCGCTGTCTGACCTGACAGATTTCTGGGTGGAACTGCTATCAGTGCCGTTGCGATAGAGGTACGGCTGGGCCAAGCCAGGCAGGGCAGCAGCTGCTGACTTTTCCATGAATTTAGGGGAGTACGATGTAGGATGTAGGGTGTAGGGAGTAGGAAGTAGGGAGTGCCTTTTGTAAACACAGCGGGGCAGAAACAGGATATTTTCTAAATGATCCATCGATGAATTTTATGATTTCCAAAAATTCCCCTGCATATTCGACATTCTACATACCTTATACCTGAGTGGATTACATGACACTACATCTACATTCCCACTTAATACCCCTCTCCCATATGAATACCAGCACTGGATAGTGGCCTCATAAACGTTCGTCTTACCTTTGCGCAATAGGAGAGGGCGGGGGAGAGGAGCAGAAAAGTTCGCTCCTCTCACTTTGTCCAGTGGAGAGCGAGTCGAAGAGAAGCCATAAACGCAGCACATTTACAATGAAAGAAGCAGAAGATAAAGAGTACGGTAATTAGCGTGCAGTAAAGACGGAGCAGAAGAGAGAGAGAGAGGGAATGTGGGTGAGAGAGCAATTTCGTGCATGCACAAACAAAGCCGCCTACGCATCTCAAAAGCTCTCACAGCTTCCAATGTTCCCCCCCGCTCTTCCATCAAAGCGTTTAGTCGTAAATCAAACTGGCGTCGTTTTGCTGTCGCGGAACGTGAAAAGCGAGGAAAATGGTGAAAATCTGTGGAGGAGAATTGTCGATCAGTTGTGCAGTGCAGTGCAGTGTAGTGAAAATGCAGAGTAGAGGGAAAAAGTGGCGTGATAATGTGCAGTGCGGGTGCGTATGTATGCAAGAGGCTGATCGGGGAAAGAAATGTGCATCAAAATGTACAAATGCATTGGAAGTTGTGAACATATTATTTTATGCATTTATTTTCATTTTTTTTGTGGCTGTTTTACCGGTGTGAGTGCGTGTGTGAATGAGCGAGCGCTGCTTATCTTCACCGCGCTCCGTCCAAAGTGCACTCAATGTGAGGTGGGAGATATGATCTCTCCCTCTCTCGTTTAAGCATTCGAGCAACATACATAAGTGAGTTTGCGTGGGAGTGTGCCCCCTAATACCTCACCTTATATTTAATGCACTCCAAATGCGTTGGAATTATAAGCAGATTGTAAATGAAATAAAATTTGTATTTCTGCTCTTCCCTTTAACACTTTGCATTCCTCTATGTACTATAACTGTCCTCTTTTAAAGGGTTTCAACTCATAAACCACCTCTGCCACGCCTCTGTGCATCTATCCTCCACTTAAAGATCTTCCCAACCGCCGTCTGACACACCTTCTGTTCTGCCCTGCCAAAGGCACAACATTGATTCATTCCTGTCCATTAACCTCTCGAAGTCCTTCCCCCATTAACTATTCAACTGCCGCCTCATTGGCTTCTCAAATGCTGCCTCGAATGCTTCGTTGCCTTCTTCCTGGGCATCTAAATGGCTCACCCATCTAATTAGTTGCATTCCTCAGCTTCGACTTCAATTCAATCCCCTCCGCCACGCCTTCCACTAAAAACACAAAACCCGCAAGAGAAACACAGACAGAGGGCGAGAGACAAGCAGGGGGATAGAGGGAGAGACAGAAAGGACTTCCCTGGGCGACATGATGTCTGGCAGGAACAGTTTACACACATTTCAACGACGATGTCTTATAATCAATTTAATGGCTTCTTCCCCCCCCCTCCCCTACGAAAGGGCAACGAATACGAAGAGGATTCCTTGCCCTTGCCCTCGCCAAAGGGACCACGAAGAGAGGATTCCCCCTAAGACGGCTACCAAGGGAGGAGCGGAGGGTAAGAAGTCCTCGCCGAGCCGAGCCGAGTGAGGGGCGTTTCAATTTGTATCCTAAAGTGAAACCTACAATTGGCACCGCTTTTGCCAGCCAAAGGAATTGCCTCTTTTATGGTCTCATTTTCTCTGGTTTTCTTCCTGCCGTTCCCCTTCTTGCCGCAAACTCAATTAAGTGACGAATGAATGAATGAATGAATGAATGAATAGAGGGTTCCCTAAAAGGACAAGGCGCCTCTTGCGAGGCGAGGGTCCTGCGAGGCATGTAAATGCCAGCACAGACACACACACACAAGTAGGGGGATGGTACTATGATATGATGATGACTCAACAATGTCTTGAACGTGTTGCTTTGCTTTCCTTCCTTCCGGCAAAGGAATGCCTGCCTGCCTGCCTTTCAAGGAATGCCATGCCCTGCCATGCCACACAACCCTCAACGCAAACTATCGAGCAACCCCTAAAAATGCACTGACTTCTTGACGGCGCGAGGGTTCTGTTCCGTCCTGTTCCTTTATGCTCTGTTCTGTTTGTGCCGTCTTGGGTTTGAGGTTCTCGCCTTCCAACTTCTTTGTCTCGTGAGTTCTTGTGTCTCTGAGGAGGGGTTCTCCTGACGCGTGCCACAAAAAAAGGGGAAGGCTCATGCTCAGGCTCAGGCTTCGGCACAGGACATACAGGTACGGTGTACGGTACCTGTAGCTGGGAGGATGGGTTCTGTTTCGAATGTTCTCTGACTCATTGGCATGTCATGAGGCAGGAAGTGCACGTACAAAAATTATTGAAAATTATAGTAGTGGAAAACTTAAAAGGAAAAAAAAACCCCAACAGAACGAACGACACGTGCAGGACGGACAGTCGTATGCAAAAAAGGAGAGGAAGTGGCAGCCAAGCGTTAAATTGAAGCCTGTGCCAAATCAATTAAAAAACAGAAAAAAACATAAAAATACTCGTGCCCCAAGCCGTTGCTTGTTTGTGCGGCAGTTGCATGGCAACATTCTGTCGCCAAACGGCGGCTGGGCTGGGGTTTTCCACAGTGGTTTTTCCGGCCACCAGCAGCAGCAGCAGCGGCAGCGGCAGGATTGCGATTGGAATTCTGATGCAGTCCTGCAGCTGCCGCGAATGCGCATAAAAATCACAAAAATCAAAATACCTTTACACATGATTTATCCCTGAAGCACCGAAAGCGGGTATCCTTCATCCTGTTCCCTGTCTGTCCGTCTGTATGTCTGTCTGTCTTTCTGTCTGTCGGCGTCTGCGTGTGTGAGAGTGTGGCAGCTGCAACCCAACCCAACCTCCCTTTGCCCCCTTCCCCCCGTCGATCAGAATGCTTTTACTTTTGCCCTAAAACCCAATCGAAGCACACAATCAACCCCTGGCCGGCTCTGGTCTCTGGTCCAAACCCAAAAATCAACATTTGCGCCCTCCCTTCTCCTCCTCCTTCTCCTCCCTTTTTTGAATGGGGTGGCTGCATCCCCTCTGTATTCCCTGCATCCCCTGCATCCCTGTCGAAAGTTCCAATTTTCCAGACTCTTTCTTTAGTTTAGAAATTTGGAAATTATATAGCAAATCTCTTTTTGGTTTCGTGCTCAATTGGAATATTTGTTTGTTCCCTTTATTTTGCAGCAGCAGCAGCAGCAGCAGCAGGAGGCGGAGGTGTATCCTAATTATGTCCTGTGTCCTGCATCTGCGTGTGTCCATGGGCATTTCGTGTACCAAACGAGGAGAAGGAGTACCAAGAGTACCAAGTACCAACGAGAAGTCTCTTCGAGTGGAACTAATGTCGCTGGAACGGATATGCGATCGAGTGAAAGAAAGGTACGTGGGGAGGGGGAGGGGAGTAACTAATTTACAACATAGACACATCTGTCGTTTCTAATGATTAGGTTTCTATACACTGTGTCTCATGGAATCGCAGGAAACCGTGCACTTGTTTTTCCGTAGTGGGAGAAAGTGATAGCAATCACAATAGAAATGTAACCAAATTGTCCAAAATTCCATGAGAATTAACCCGAAAACGTACCACTTCGAATGGGAAAACCTATAGCAAGTCATTGTAGCAGAATTCTGTAGAACTTCAAACAGAATTCCACGAAAAGTGCACCTCGAAATGCACTTGCTGTAATTGCTGTAATCTCTGAATGGCGTTTGGCCTCCTATGTTGGATGGGGGGCTTCGATTGCTTCTTGCTGATGTTGTCTAGATCTTAGCAGACCTCCCAGCTAAATCCATATTTAGCCGTGAAGCAATCATGACTAAGGATCGTAAATAGACCTACCTTTATCTTGACACCCCTACCTTTTTCTATTACCACGTCTTACTATGTAAAGCGTCGGATGTTTATTGTTTTCACTGAGTGTGCTCTGATAAGAGGGTTCCACCGAACCAGCGCCAGTTCGCCAGCTCGCCAGATAAGCGGCGCGATCTCTGGCGGCGCTATAAAAGCAGCTGGCCACAACAGCCTCCATCTAGTCACAGAAGATAGACACAACAGAATGCATTCCTCTGCCGCTTGGACACTCGTAGGACTCTGCTGCCTGGTGGCAGGCACCTACTCCGCACAGTTGGCACCGATTCGAGCTGCTGCTGCTGCTCCTGCTGCTGCTCCCATTCCTGTGGCACCGCCCAACAATTTTGCCCTGGAGCTGAAGAGCATCTTCCGGCAGATACCCAAGAAGCCGATCGAGAGGCTCGTGCAGGCGTACATCCTCAACGATGAACAGTTCCAGGGTGTCGTCAGGGACATCAACTCCCTGCAGGCCTATCGTCTCAGTCGACAGTTGCTGGTGCAGCCCGAGGTGCGGCAACTGCTGCAGTGGCTCTCCCAGCAGCTGATCCTGTCGGGCAGCTCCCTGAAGATCTTCGAGGACCTCGAACTGGAGTTCAAGGTGATCAATAAGCATCCGCAAGACTCGCAGTTGGTCAATGGCATCCGCGGCTTCGAGCTGGACTTCTTCCAGATTTATCCGCTGGAGCTCATCCGCTCGCTGCTGGAGCCGAGCGCCACTCAGTCGAGTCCCGCTCTCACGGAGCTCTGGCGGCGTCTGGTGGCCCTGCTTCCCGCCTACGATCGTGTCACTGGCTCTCCACAGGGAAAACAATTCATCCAGAAGCTGCAGACACGCGGGGTTGCTGTCCAGGACGTGGATGCCTTTATACGGTATCAGTTCGGCTGGAGCAATGTCACTTTGGGGGGAGCAGACTATTACGGCTATGATTATACCGATAACTTGGGCAAGGGTTCCTACTACTAAAGAGAATCCACTCTAAAACTCTGAGAGGTCATCGTTCAGAGTGCCAAGAGACCAAAGACACCTTTTTTTTTATTTACCAAATGTCTGTGTACTACCTATGCATATTCGCTTAACCCAACTACATACATACATATATTCTGTGCAATATAAATATATATATATTTAGATATAATCGTAGCCTGTGTGGGGAGAACCTTAAATCAAATACACATACTACATATACATACATATATTTCTTAAAATGGAGAGCTTAAATGAACCCTTTCACATGTAAATATGTGTATATCCTATGCATAGGAGCATAGTCCTGCACAATACATGTTTATAGTGTTGAAATCACAGCAGTGCATTTCAATGGTTTCGAGTATTGCGAATCTATCATTCGAACACATTCGAATCGCCCCGAAACACTCAGCACCTACAACTACTCAAGTGACAAATCTTCTCGGATGTTTTGAGTGTATCTCGGTACTACTTATCCATGTATGTATGTTCATATGTATGGGTATATATGTCTCGAAGCGAAAGCCGTATAGAACGAAACTCTATCATAATTGTTTTTGTTTGCTTTATAGCGTAGTGTTGATCGATCAAATCTCGAATCAGCAGAGCAGCGACTGTGTTGTTCATGGCTGATCTGTGGGCTGATATAGTACATATATACACATGTATATATGTACATATATGTATGTATGTATGTTTTGGCAGGCCAAAGGTAATGCCAAAAAGTGATCTAGTTTTGGTTTCTTATTGCTCTCTCTCGTAGCTGCCAGAAAAGTAAGGCAAAGATTAAAAAGATAAGAGAATTCTTAGTGTTCCGATCGAAAGAACAGATTTCCGACTGCCGCATACAAGTCAAACGCGAGACTTACCCCGACAAAACCCTCACATTTGGACCCGTACATTAGAGATATATAATATATAGTTATGTCGTTCAGTTTGTGGCTGAAATTCCCATTACTTGCGAGCAGTAGCCACTACTTTTGGGAGCCTGGGCACTGAGAGGGTGAACCATATTCGACAGGGTGTTCGTGGAGGGAATACGTATACATATCTATAGCATACCCCCAAATAGGAATAAATGCCAATGCTAACAATCAAAACCATATAATATTTGCCGTGTTTCTTCCTTAACCGCATATCGCGACCTTCAATCAATTTCATGCCATACTTTTGCTCTGATGTGGGAGTCCTGGGCCTGGGCCTGGCCCTGACCGGGAGAAATACCCACGATGAGTGCTTCGCTAGCCGCTAGCCATCTGTGCCATCGAATGGCAATAAATATCAGTGCCTGCTCAAAGTTCGCGTGGGGCAAAGCGACAGGACGCGGACAGGGACAGAGACAGGCACAGGCACAGGGACACCCTCGCGGCAAAAGGTATCCATGGCAATGCCATGATTAAGTAACAGATGAGCCATGGCTGTGTGCCCTGCCCTGTCCTGCCTTGTCCTGCCCTCTCCTGCAATATGTCCTGTGTTCTGTTCCGTGGATCGCACATGCGATTTAATTGAAACAAACCAAACAGGAAACGGCGCTATACAGCGAAGAAGGGGCACTGGCAGGGGGCAGGGGCCAGTGGCAGTGCCCCGTTCGAATGGGGTTGCTTTTGTAATGAAGTTCCTCATTAAGCGGCGACGGGTAGAATCGCTGGATTCGGAATTGCAACGGAAACTAGTTAATGCTCTGAGAGGCCCATTGTCAAAAGCAGAAGCGCAAGTCGTGCAATTTTCACACAGCAGCAGCAGCATTGAAGGGGAATCCTGTGCACAGGATCTTGGCAAACGAAGGGTACGAAGCATACATACGTACATACGTACATATAGTCGCCCCTTTTCTTGCTGCCTCGCCTTTGCGGTGAACGCGTCCAATTGGAATTTTATATATATCGCATAGTCCGTCCGTCCGTCCGTCAGATAAGGGGGTAAAAATGTAATATTTTATATTCGCCGCCCCCCCCCGACTCCCCGACTCCGATTCCAACTCGGGGTTTGGGCTTTGGCGTTGGCTCTGGCTCCTGCTGCTGGCTCCTGGCACCGAACCCTCCCTCCCTATGGACATTCAATGCACTGTGACTGACATGCGGCGGCGGATATTCGAGTATGAGGCTTAGAACGGAGCAGATCCTGCAGCGGTGGCAGCAGCAGCGGCGGCAGTGTGTGGTGCAGTGCCACCCCTAAAGCGTACGTACGTACGTAAGAGTAGAGTAGAGTGACGCGCGAGTATTTTTATTTAAAAAACACCCCCCTCCCCATACCCCACCCCATTGAAATCAGCAACAGCCTTAGAGACCCGAAACGCAATGCAGGATAGAAATCGCGCTACGCTTGAGCTCTGCTTTATGGCCACTAGATACAGTGGTGACTAGCTACAAAGGAAGATGTAATATTTTATGGGAATTTCTCAAAGAAAGAAAACCCTTCGAAGAGTAAAAAAAAACTATAATTCTCTTCTTTAGAATTGTAATTTTTGTTCGAATTTCTTATTGGGAATAGTAGGTAATCCTTATAGCATAGATGGAACCACTTAGTGGATGGTTGATTCCTTATAGAAGTGAATGAATATGCCACATCTAAGCAGAGAGAGGGAGAGCATAAGCAGTCACTGCTCTCCGTTTTGTGCTCTGTAATCTGTGTAACATCTGAAATTCCTCTACCTTATAGTCATGCCTCACTGTGTCTGTCTGTGCCCCTTGTGCACCCTTCGATTGGTGCTGCTGCTGCTGCCAGCACTCGTATGTGGTGGCTCGTGTGTTCTGTTGGGTTTTTGGTGTTTGAAAATGCACCTGGCTGAATTTTCAGCTTCGATTGCGCTGCGGCCAGGCCAGACCAGGCCACGATTTCCATTTCCATGCTGGGGTTCGGCACTGGTACTAGGACTGGGACTGAGCCTGAGATTCGGGTGGTTGGTTGGTTGGTTGGTTGCATTGCATTGTGATTTCCATGCCGCACATGCCGCTGTATGGGTTTGGGTCTGTGCCTTTGCCTTTGCCTGTGCCACGGAGCGGCAAGGACATTAGCAGGCGCAACAACAAATGAGCGTTGGTCGCTGGTCGCGTGCCCGAAGCACTTCGACACCCGACAGAATTGTGAATTGTGATTGTTTTTTGTGCTGCCTTTCTTTATGCCTATACCACTACCACTACACACACACACACACACACATGCATATATATTTTATTTCTTTCCTGCCTTTTGGCTTTTCCATCGCTCGACGGACGGCCTCCTTTCGCTTTTGCTGCATGTGTGTGTGAGTGATTTGTATGCCCCTGCGGCGTTGCTTGCTGCTTGCTGCATGCTGCATAATTTCGCCTTGACTCGTGTGGAACACATCTATAATCTATAATTATGTATACCACCCCGAATGCATCCAATTTGGCTCTTAGTTTTCCAGCTTTTCTTTTGTTTACTTCGTTGTTTGGATTATCATGGAAATTCCTTAGGCTTTTGCGGGGATTTTGCTGCTGCGATTGCTTGAATTGGTTGAATATTGAATAATTTGTGGCACTCCTCTCTGTGGGGGCATAATCTCCTCCTTATGGCTGCGGGAAACGCCTGAATCCCAATTAAAATGTAATTCACGCCCAGAAGATGCCCAGAAATCAGAGCCAGAGATTGCATGAAATTATGAAAGCGAAAAATTTAATTACAGCTCAGTGGCTGATGGAGATCCCTTCGGGGCACTGTAACCCCCAAAAAGGCAGCAGCTAGCAGGCAGCAGCCAACAACCCTGGGGACAATGGGGCACGGGGCATGGGGCACGGAGCACACAGGCAACATGTGCCACAAGTTGAGTGCATCCTCTCGAGAAGCTGCCCAAGCAGCAAGTGCTGTTGCACGCGACTCCAAAGAGGCTTTTGAGACGACACACAGAAATGGATGCAACGAATGCATTATGCCGCATAAACGATGCATTTTCGAACATTAATTATTGCCACACAGGAGGAGGACCAGGACTCTGGCAGGACTCTGCCAGAAGACTCCAGAAGCAACAGACAGACAGAGCCAGGAATGGGACGGTGGGCGATGTACGGAATGGGAATTGCACTTGAAAATTACCATAAAAAGATGCACTTAAGGGTTAGGCATTGGGGCGATACAAACAACAAACAAAATGCGTAGCTCAAGAGCAGCAGGAGGTGGCAAGGAGGTGGGCAGAAGGCAGCAGCAGCCGGCAGCAGGCAGCAACAGGAGTTTGGGGCAGCATCATCTCTCACTCTCGCTCTCTCCATGGGTTGTCCGGGTTGTCGTTGGTGTTTTTGAGTGCAAATTTGTGCCAAGTACGCCTTGGAGCGCAGAAATCAGAGCAATCAGCCAGGAGATTACGAGACTACACAAAGAGAAATGGGGGGTTACCCCTGAGAAACAGCAAACAGAAACGAATTATCGTTAAAGGGGGTTTTCCATCCAATTTGTGGCCTGGAATGATCTTTGCTTTCTTCGTTGGCTGGAAAAGAATGCCCCCAATGCCAGAAAAGTAATCCTTATTGCCGATTTGCAGGACATAGTCACCTGTATTGAACTGCACCCGGAACTGTCTTGATCTGAGTTGGTTCTTCTATCATTTTGTGGCTAGAAGATGGCCAAGATCGTTCCCATTTAAGCCATACAGGAACAAAGTTCCCATAACAAGTTGGCTCCAACTGGAAAAGCCTTACAGAAGCTACTCTAAGGGAAGACCTGATGAATGAGGGATAATTTCCATAACAAATAATGCCAAACAATTTGTGTAAATCTTCGCCAATAAAGGGATCACCCATATAGATAGAGAGAGAGCGAGAGAGAGAGAGAGAGAGAGAGAGAGAGAGGGAAAGAGAGGGTGATGTATGTAGAGGACTTTCCCTTAAACCTTATTCAATTTCTGGATAATCTTCTTTCTTTTGATAGACAGACGACACCAGAAGCGGAGGATTAATCACGGCCTTCAGGAGGCGGCAGGATTGGATTCCCCCTTTGATTGCTTCATTTTGAGTCTCACTTTTCTCTCACTTTATTGATGACAAAATAAAGCATCAGCTAGAGGAGAACTTTTTGCACAGGACTTTCAGACAGGACAGGAGGGTTGCCGTTCATCGAACATGGGGTTGGAATTCGCAGCGTCCCAGATCTCTCCATGTATCTTTCAGGCAGGCAGGCAGGCAGGACAGGAAGGACAGGAAGGACAATGCTCGCGTGGCTGCCGCACTTCTGAGACGAGTCCCAGTCCCAGGACTTCCCAAGGATTCGATGGCTTTAGCTTTCGCCCCGAAGTTCGGGCAGGGGTCGCTCGGTGTATGGATTCTATTTGTAATTCTAAGCTGCATGGCAAACACAACACAGCGCAGTACAGCACACAGATTGATTGAGAAGAGCCGCAGAGCCACCCCCTGCAGGACCCTGCTGCGATTGGGATCGCTCTGGGAATACTCTTTGGACGCGAGACGACTCCTCTCTGCTCGCTCGCTCTGCTCGCTCTTCTCGCTCTCCGGCCACCCGTTTTGGGGTGGCGCGTTGCCATGTTGCACGTGCCTACCGTAAGAACAATGGCGTCGAATTCATTCGTTCTGTTCGTTCATTCTGTTCCTCCAACATACGAGAATAATATGCCATATTTTCTATGAGCCCTTAACGGGGGGAATCGAAAGTGCATTCCCTTTCATGGCAACCACTGCCGCTGCCACAGCCGCAGTCGCTGCCCCCTGCCACAGGACGATGACAACGGCGTCGCATTTCGATTATGTTTAATGGCAAAGCACAGGGCAGGCAGGCATACAGATACATAGATACTCCTCACACAGATACACAGATACGTTGCGATTGTTTATGCTGAAGTTTTTTCCGTGGCTGGTTTTATTTTCTTGTTTTTTGGTGGTGAACTTTCGTTGGAACCAATGTTGTGCCGTGTCTGTTGTTGTATGCCACACGCCGCATGGTGTACCTACCCCACCAAAAGCAAACTTGACAACGAGCTTAGCCTCAGCCGCCGCCACCAGAGGCAGCGAGGTTTGGGGCGAGAAAGAGACAGAGAGAGAGAGAGAGCGCTGATAAATGCAGCTACACGCAGAGAAATCACTAGGACTAGAAAGAACTGAAATGAATGAAGATACATTTCACCTTTCGAGACTGTTTGGCGGATACAATTAACCTTTCGAGACCTTTTTGCACTTGGAGAACATTGATTTCGACCTTCCAGCTCAGTTCTCCAGTTGATCCTTTCTGCAACAGCTGTTTTTGCTTCAGGCAGCAGCAGCCAACAAAGCAGAGGAAGGATCCCCCGAGAGGATGGTTTCTCCTGCGCGCTCATTCATTTGGTTGCACGCTCGAAACGTTGGAGGTATCAATCGGTTGCACGCACAATTAACACGGAGTGGGGGTGCAGAGATGGAGGTGGAGGTGGGGTGCGGCGTCAGCTGTTTTTGGGAAAGGAGAAAAGATCATCATTGTTTGTGCGATCGAATTTCCTTTGAAATATTTGCACAAACACCGAACGAACGAACCAAAGAACGATCGAACGACCGAAGGTGCCATCATGCCATCATCCTTTGCTGCCATTTTCATGGTGCGTGGCAAAAGGAAAAACAGCTGCAGCCACATGCCACATGCCACAAATGTGCGCAGCATTTGCATGGCATTGATTTCTGCGAGTGCATTGTCCTTTAAAAGGAAAGGAAGGGACAGGACAGGACAGGCCAGCACAGGAAGGGAAGGAAGATGATTAGAAGAGTGCAGTATGTGTGGGGGGGCGGGGGATCAAGGTAGATCGATTGATGGGCAGGAGAGGTAGGAGCTCTCTTTGTGCAGGAGCTTTGACCTTAGGCCCTTCCTTCTTTGGGAATGTACCATTCTTTCACAGAACTTTCACTGGCGGCACAACTTTCCCCTTAGCAGTGTTCTCCTGTCTGTGTGTGTGTGTGTGTGTGCATATTTGCATTTGTATCTGTGTGAGTGTGGAAAAAAGGGTGACTAATGCGTGTGCATGTGTGTGTGTGTTAGTGTGTGTGATTGCTAACAAAAGATTCCGGCTTTTGCGGCTGCCGGCAAAGGTCTCGTCTCTCTGCTAGCGCCGCTGTCGCTCTGCTAGCGCCTCTGCCCGCCAAGGACCTCTGCTCTGCTCTGCTCTGTACTGCTCTGCTATGGTCTGTGCAAGGGCTAAAAAGGACAACGAACGTCGCGTCGTCGGGGCGGCTGTTGGGGGATGAAAGAGCGACGCAGCGCAGCGCAACGCCGGGCATGATTTCCCTTTCGGGGTTTCGCTTTCCTTTGACATAAATAGCCGTGCGGGGCACCGCTCTCATTCATTCGCAGCAGAGACGTTGAGCGGAACGACAGCAAGGAGGAACAGGACACCGACCGTTCTTCGCCCAAAAGGAGCTTTGCCTCAGCCTCAGTTTTGCGCCTCAGTTTCTTGTTCTGTTGTTAAGTTTTTTTTTCGTTTGTGCTCAGTTTTCGAAAACATTTGTCCAAGTTTCCCGTTCAACCATCATTCAGTCAATCATCGTTCACCATTCATTCCAATCATTCATTCATTCATCGTTCTCTACGTTCAATTCACGTTACTTTACGTTACGTTACGATCAATTCCACGTTCAATCACGTTTACGTTTACGTTTTAAAAGGTGCAACGCGTTTAAGATTTGTTGCCCCATCGTTTCGTTTCGTTTCGTTTGACACGCGCTGGTGGACGACAGTGGAGACTCTCATCAGTGCAATGGCCACGCAGACACAGACGCAGACACACACGCACACGCACACGCTGCTGGCACAGCAGACAGAGCACACATCGACACTCTGCCACCCGCATAGCATTGGCATCCAGCTGCAGCACAAGGGCATGCCCCATGGCCTGGGGCTGCTCACCACAGTGGCCTCGCTGCCCCCGAAGTACCGCAGTCGCTATCTGAATCTGAAGAGCAAGTGTGAAATTCCGCTGGACCTCTCGGTGAAGCCGCCAACACCCACAATGGAGCTGCAGGAGGAGGTGGTGCTGCTGCATCCAATTAGCGATGCGATGGATGTGCCGATGGCCACCGCATTCGCTGAGGTTTACAGCACCGATGCCCTGGACAAGGAGGTGCCAAAGGAGCAGGAGCAGCGACAGCAGCAGGAGCAGGAAGAGCAGACCACCACCATCACCCCACCACAGAGTCCTGGGCCACAGCTGAAGCGTAAATTGAGCGCCACAGATGACGATGATGCTGATGATGCTGCTGGTGATGATGATGATGCCCGGCACGTAGCAAAGTTTCCCAAAAAAACCGAGCACGAGGAGGAGGAGCTGCCCTCAACCAGTAGGGCGGTCCTTGTGGAGGCCACACCTGCCAAGCCCATCAAAGTTTCGGACACGGCGCCCAAGACCACCAAGGCATCGACGGCGGGCAAGTCCTCGGCGCGGAACAAGGCCACGCGGAAGCTGAAATTCGATGAGGAGACATCGTCACCCGTTTCCGGGACCATCATACGACCCCTGGAGGACATCACCGATGGGACGATGCAGTACAGCAACGGGGACATTGATCCCAAGTACAACATCGTGGAGATCACCGAGGAGACGAAGGCGGAGCTGGCGGCCATCAAGAATGTCATCGGGGACTATGTCTGCCGCCTGTGTCGCATCAAGTTCGAGGATGCCTTCGGGCTGGCGCGGCATCGGTGTGCGTGCATTGTGCTGCTGGAGTACCGCTGCCCCGAGTGTGGCAAGCAGTTCAACTGCCCCGCCAACTTGGCCTCGCATCGGAGGTGGCACAAGCCCAAGAAGGAGGCGGCGGGCGTGAAGAAGGAGAACCAGCAGCCAGCAGCGGCAGCGGCAGCGAAGGGAGGCGCCATCAAGAAGGTTGTTGCGGCTGAGGAGGCAGCCACTGCCACTGGCGGAGGCTTTGACTGCTCCGAGTGTGGCAAGAAGTTCAAGCGAGCGGCGTATCTCCGGAAGCATCAGCTGACGCACGCAAAGAAGGGAGCAGCAGAGCAGTCCGCCAAGGAGATGATGCCACAGACGACCATCAGGGCGGTGTTCAAGGCCACGCCATACAGTGGAGCCTCCAGTGTAGTCTCCTCCTCCTCCTCCTCGGCCTCGTCCTCCGCTTCCTCCTCCGCTAGCAGCACGCACTCGCACTCCACGCACGAGGATGAGGGCGTGTACGTTGTGGCCCCCTCCATGAGCACCAGCGCCAGAGGCACTGCCACAGCCACCAGGAGCAGCAGCAGCAGCCACTACGAAGTCGACTACGATGCCGACTACATGTCTGACAGCAGCTCCTCGGCCTCCTCGGCGGGCTACGGCCGCCTGCAGATCGTGGAGCACGGCCTCACGGAGGAGGAGAGCATTGCGGCGGCGGCACTCACGAATCTGAGGAACTGCGCCTCCGTCATCCAGCACACAACGATGGCGCACTGAAGAGAGAGACAGCGAGAGCCAGAGAGAGAGAGAGAGGGTCCCCGAGAGTCCACGAGTGAGTTTTGAGGTTGAGTTTTACTTAAGTTTTAGTTATAGTTTAAGTTTTAGTTATTAGTTATTAGTTTTTAGTTATCCTCCCCCTCGCACTGAGGGGGCGAATCTGCAGCTGAAACAAACCAAAGAATTTAGTTTTACACGAGGAAAGTTACCCTCTATTTATCAGTTAGTTAAACATTAGTTAGTTGTAATGTTTGTGTTTAGTTCACGATTTGGTTTCCATTCCACAAAATGAGTTCAATTCTAGTCAAGCTCTCTCTCGCTCTCCCTCGAGAGAGAGAGAGTCTCCTTCGAACTTCAGTCAAGCATTCCCTTTGTCTCTAGTCTTTAGTCAGTGTTTAACTAAACAAAATGTGGCACTAGTCAGCTTCAATATGATCTCAAATGCGGATCTCCCGCATTACCTCGTACCAGGCAGCAGGCATTTCCACTTCCCTCTCTAGTCGTTAGGCATAGATACTCGTAGGATATCTAGTCACTTAGGATCAGAACAGAACAGAACACTCTTCTAGTCAACATATCCATACATTATTCTTAAACAATTTCCTCATACATCTATCCGACAATCGAACCATCTATTCTCATCTAAATATTCCTCATCTTCAGCATCTTCTCTTCATACATCGCTCATTGATCATTCCCTTTACATCCATCATCTTCCTCTTCATTACTTCATTCATACATCATTCATTCAATCATTCATTTCTTCAACTCTTTCATTCAGTCTTCAATCTGAACAATAGATTTGCATATCCTTCATTGCCAATCAACTTTCAATCAATCTACAATCTTGCAACTTGCAACATCATTCATTCCATCTTCATCTTCTATTCTCTTCTTTCAACAATCATCTACCTCTTCATCTAGTCATTCCCTGTCATTCCCACTTTCTTCTTTCTAAATCATACCCACATATCATATTCGAAACCTTCAAACACCTCATTCATGTCATTCTAGTCATTAGTTCTTCTTGCATTCCCCTCATCTAGTCATCATCTAGTCATAGGTATTCTAGTCTCTTAGTCAGGCTTTCATTTCGATCTCTCTCTATAAGTTTTGTACATGATAAAAGATATATCTATATATATATTTCTTCGATTTCGGCTACAGCTTTAGTTCTACATAGAATGCGCTAGATTATCTCTAGGTATTCTTTAAATTTAAACCCCCCCCCAAAAAAATTCAGGCGAAAATTGTGCAGTAATAGTTTTTAAGTTCCACGAAAAACGAAAACCAAAGCAATCACCAAATCTTTAGTTTCGTAATGGCAAAAACCCAAAAGCATCTTTAGTTTAGTGAAGGCAGAAACCAGTGTTGGTTAAGGTTAAGTGTGTAGAATACCAGTGTTGCTAAAACCAAAAAGTCGAGTGTGAACTCTAGTCATTTTTTGTACGTCATAGATAGGATCGTAAGACGGGGAGAGTCCATCTGTATCTGTGGGCCTCCCCCTTCAATTCTTCATAGCCATTCCACCACCACCATCAGTTATAGTTTTAGTTCTAGTTTAACCTAAGTTTATGCATATAGTTTAACTTTAGTTGTAGTTTTAGCTTTTAGTTTTTAGTTTATGGACATTACGGACCAGCGTCTCACTACCAGTCAAAGTATTGAAAACAGTACAACATCTAGCTATAGAACGGACACCCTTTGTCGTATTGCAGGGCATCCTTTTTGTATGCCAGAGGCAGAACAGAACAGAACCAGCGGTTGTGTACTTAATTACTAACTAAAAAGAAGGAGAGAGAGAGAGAGAGAGAGAGAGAGCAATATCACAGCATTATTGTTCCTTCAACAAATGTATAATTTAAATGTAAAAATCGGTTGTAACACAAAACACACCAGAGTACAACGAAACAATGGGAAACTTTCGCTCAAACATAGTTCATAAGTCAGGCTACAACTTTAAATATACACACAGTCTATATACGATCTATATACATACATATATATATACAATTATATATCAGTGGATAATCTCATATCTGAAACGGTTGATGATTGACGATTTTTGTGATATTAAACTCTTAAGAAGCTAAGCCTAAAGTTTACAACAAAAGAATTTTTTTTCCGTATTTGTCTGCTCGCTCGATTTGTGCATTCAACAATAAGAAAGAAAAACAAAAAATACAAAAAATATTTTTTTGATATACGTAATATTATAGAATATACCCCCCCCATGCCCCCATTCCCCATATATACCCTATATATAACCCATATACATATGTATTTACATACCCCATCCCCGTAACCATTAAACCATTAGATTATATATATTTTTATAAAAACTTCTATGAAAAATCTATAAAAATTGAAAAGCATTAATATTTTCGAATAAAAATAAAGAAAACTGATCGACAAAAACTTGTATTCTTTGGGAGAACTTTCCAGAAAAAGGATGGGGAAAATTGAGACATTGGTGCACCATTTGGTGGCACAAAGCAGAGCTTGTTCTGTGGGGAACTAGAATGGAGGGGCGCTGGACCTATAGGACGTCAAGTGATCAAGATGAATGATATTCCAGAGATGATCCATAGATTCTATTTTTGATTCCACCATCCTTCCTCGAACTGCTGGTGGATCTCCTAGGCGCTGGCCTGCAGTCTACCTTTGCGAGGTTTCACTTTGCGGGAATTCATTCTGTTTTCTTGTGAAGCGCCAGATCTGGTGCACTGCCCAAAAGCAGGTCCTCGAACGGTTCTCTCGCCCTTGATAAGACTCGTTAAGCGAAAATCACCATTAAAAATCTATAAAAATAAAACAGAAAACTGAAAGCACAAACTTGTATTCTTTTTTGGCAGGCCATAAAAGCCCCGATCAGGGTTGGATAATCGTTTTATAATTGTGGAGAAAGTACCAACCCCACAAACAACCATCAACCAAGCCATCAACCTTTCATCCATCCATCTATATATCATCAATGTGTGTGTGTGTGTGGGGTGGGGGTTTGCACAAATACCACTTAAAAACCTCTAGTATTTCATGTCCAATAATGATGATGAGGTCCAAGAGGATGATTTCTCGTTTCGAAATAACGCTGCAGCACCGTAAATGAAATGCCATTAAAGGCCATTGACATGGCCCATCGATCTCTGGGTTTTCAGCGCTTTCGTTACCGAAAAACAAATACCAAAACATACACGCACGCACTGGGAAAACGGAAAACAGAAAGCGGCGAGCGGCAAGCGGATATCGATGTGTGTGCACAGGAGGTGGATATATGGGAAGTGGCAGTGGCAATGGAATTGTTGGACAGATGCAACTTGCGCCTAAGTACACAAATAATCGTCGTAGTCGTAGTAAAAGTAGGAATGGAAAAGGACTCTCTGTCTAGGGGTGCGTCCTGCAAGGGGGTGCATTTCGTGGGGTGGGAATGGACTGGGTGTGGGTGAGAGTGCGGCGGGTGCGAGTGCGGGTGCGGGATGCGATGGACCAAAATTGAAACCCTAAACTTAAGCAAGTAATGATGCCCCGTTCGTTCTCAGCGGAAATGCCCTTAAAAAACTGTTTAATCAAACGCGAATGCATGACAGCACGGAGCGGCGCGGCACGGCACGGCGTGGCACGACACAAAAAAATATATAAGCAAACAGGATATGGCAGGAAGGATATACGAGGGATATGCGAGGGTGCACTAGAGGAATGGTACAGCGGGGATGTAGAGGGTGCACTGTGTGTGTGTGCTGTGTGTGTGCTGTGTGCGTGTGCGGTGTGAATCAATTTAAAGCGTCAAAAGAGCCATATAACGATTTGAGGAGATGTCCTGTCCGCCCCATCCACGACATCCACGACATCAGCGGTTGCGACAAAGGGTGTTGCGTTTCGGACTGAAATTATGTAAAATCATGCCGACAAAACTACCCTCTCTCTAGCGGCAGCAACAGCAGGGGGTTGGGGGTTTACAATATGCAGCATCTGTGCCACAAAACGTGGAAAGCAGGGTACCTGAAATGGTACCGTACCCCCGTGATAGTACGCGTATGTGGCAAGGTTGCCGTTTGCAGTTTTCACCTTGGCCGGCGGCACGAGGCATTCCTCCAGTGTGGACCCGCATGAATGGGGCATGCCCAACAAGTTTCAGGTTCTTTTCTGCGGGTTCCCGAAACGGTTTTCAGCTGTTGTATCCTCAGAACAACTACACTTATGGCCTATCCCTATCCGCATCCCATATCGCATATCGCAAACGCAATCCGGAATTATGTTGTCCAGGAATCATCTTGAGTTTCATGTTGCGCTGCTAATTTGCACCTTGAGAGGCCCCTCAGGGACGGCCTCCTCCAGACTCTGCAACATTTGTGTGCCCCAGACGTTAGGCTGCTTTATGCAGGTCCTTTGTCCTCTGTCCTTTGACCCAAGTGGCCGTATGGTCGACG
The DNA here is from genome assembly GCA_005876895.1 of Drosophila azteca. Classification (NCBI taxonomy): domain Eukaryota; kingdom Metazoa; phylum Arthropoda; class Insecta; order Diptera; family Drosophilidae; genus Drosophila; species Drosophila azteca. Next base: position 6,674,013 of record VCKU01000011.1, read on the forward strand.
GCCAAAGGAGTTTTCTAGCAGATTGATGCCACTGATTGGCATCAGCGTTCCCAAAGTGCGAAAGTGTTGCTTGGAGAGTCCTTCGCTTTGATTACCATCATCATCATCCGTTCGTTTTTGTTTGTTTCGAACGGTAACGGTATTAAAGCTTGAAGCTGAAGCTTTTAGAGCCCGCATGCAACCCTGTGCACGCTCTCCATGGGTGCCAGCTGCTGTCACAGGAATTGCAACTCTGCGAAGTCCTGCCAGCAAGTGGACATTTCCCCGCCAAACTGTCAAAACGGCACAAATAACGGTTTATCGAAGCATGTGCTCTCTCTCTCTCGCTCTCTTGAGTGGGGAGGGGGTGGGGGTTGGGAGGAGAGCGCCACGCACGGGAATCGGGAGCCGGAATTCCCAACGTTCGCAGTCGCACACCTGACATTCATGTTGTGGCGACGCTGAAAGTCAGACGTGTGGAGCGCATCCTCTCTCTCGATCCATCCTCCAAGTCGAATCGCAGTGCAAAAGTGTTTTTTTTTTTTTTTGGAAGAAGTTTTGGAAGTCTGAGGAGAGGCACCACGAAACCCTCGAGGCGTCGCGTCCGCTAACGGTACGGTGTGTAACGGTACTAGACCCATATTCGCGGCCATCCTTTTGTGCCGATTTGTGTCTGTGTATGTGTGTGTTGGTGTGTTGTTGTGTGTGTGTGTGTGTATGTTTGTGTGTGTAAAAGCGGAAAATCCTGGTGTTAATTTGCTGGAAAAGCCACAGAAAAACATGAGACATGAGACTCCCTTTTGACCGGGGGGAGTGAAAGCATGTGCTGCCAGAGGGGGTGGCAGGGGAGGGTTGGTTGCTTGTGGGTGGCGTGGCGTAGTGACTGGTTAAGGGTGTCCTGTGTCCTGTGGGGGAAGGGAGTCTGTGAGAGCGAAAGCTTTATTGATTGCGAGCTTTTGTCCTTGCTCGTGAGAGAGCGCCAGAGAGAGAGAGCGCCAAAAAAATACTGGTATTTTCTGTGGAAACGAAAAGCTCAGCTCGGCGTTGCGTGTGCTTTGCATTCGAGTTTTCCTACAACAATTTTCACTTTTCTCAGTCACTCTCCCGTCTGTGTTTTAGGGCGGTTCCGCCACAGGCAGCAGCAGCAGCACGCATCAGGCATCAGGCATCAGCCATCAGTCAGGCAGGCAGGCAGCCAGGCAGCAGCACTCGTACTCGCACTTGCCGTCGCAGTCGCAGTCGCAGCCCCACTTCGAGGAGGAGACTCCACCGCACAACAGTTGAACGCGTATGAAAATTCCAAATCCAAAAATCCAAGAAACCAAAAATCCAAATCCAAATCCACACTCCACTTGTCCGTTTCTGTCGAGCGTCGAGCGCGTCATCGCCATAGGAAAAATATCACAAAATCACAAATCACAATACTCTAAAAAACAAAAAAACACCAAAAAAAAAAAAGAGAAAAGCTAAGAAAGAGCGTTGTTATTATTTTTTGAATGTGTGTGGCCCAGGAGTGTGTTCTTTGTGTGTGTGCTCCTTTTGTAAGTGTCTGTGTGTGTGTCTGTGTGTGTGTGTGTATGTTTTTGTAAAATTCAATAGAAAATGCACAGAAAGTAAATGCAATTGCCAAAAGAATTACAACCCAAAAACATATTTATCTACGCACGCACACACGCACACACACACACACACTAATGCACACACACATATACATATAAAGAGGGAGGCACGCATACAGTTGTGGAAATTTCAGTTTCAGAAATTTCTCATTTTTCGCGTAGTTTTGATTTTCTCCTTTGCGGGTCTCTGCGGGCTCTGTGGCTTCTATTCGTCGTCGTCCAACCCCCCCTCATCCCCACTCTCCTTCTCTCTTAGTGTGTGTGTGTGTGTGCGAGTCTCTCTTTCTGTCTCTGTGTGTGTATGATGTCCTTCGTCCTGCTTACGTACGCAGACTGAGTGACTCGATTGAGGCGAATGGGCTGCCTGAATGGCTGGCAGTGTCGCCGCCGCCGCTGCCGCTGTCGCCGCCGCCGTCGCGCGTCTCTCAGAGTCGTCTCGTCTCTTGTCTCTTCAATGCTCTGCTCTTCCTCTGCTCTTCCTTTTGCTCTCCTCTGAAATGAATGCGTATTCAATGAGCAATGAAATCCGTGACACATTCGCGCCTTCTTTCCGCTCCACCCGCAGCCTCCTCCACCGCCACCACCACCACCCCCTCGGGCTGCTGCCTGGCCTTCTGCTCCACAGATTTTTCGGCTGCTGTGGGAGTGGTGGGTGCGGGTGAGGGGCGGTGGTGCGGGGGAGCCTTGTGCATTTTCCATTTAATTTATTTTTTATTGCTTGGCATTCGAATTGCTTTGTTCTTTTGTCCGATTTTCCGTTTTAAATAAAAGCGATATTAACACCCATAACCTTTGACATTTAAAGACCCCGCCGGACTTGCTGCCACATGTGGCAGTGTGGCTGTGTGCCACCCATAGCACACATATTCCCACTTGTATGGGAGGGAAAGTATTTCATACATTTTGATTTCTGGTTTGCTTCCACTTCTGGCATTTCCTTCTTCGCATTCCTTAAGTTGCAGGCCACACACACACACACACAGACACACACACACACAGACACACAGACATCTGCCGGACTTTCTCTGAACTTTCGCTCTTTCTCTACATACATATGTATGTGTATGTGCATGTGTATGTGTATTTGCTGTTTTTTTTTGGTTTTTTTTTTGATAAATTCCTCAATCTCCATTGTGTTCCATTTGTTTGTTTTTTTTTTGCAGCTTCGATAAGTGAAAGAAAGCATTAATTGAGAAATGGTGTGCTCGTACTGCCAATTCCAATAGAATTCCGCTTCAAACTATATGCCAATGTTAGTGCCTTCTTCGGTCTAAGCGGAAAACCAACAACAACAACCAACAACCAACAACAACAGCAACAAACTAGAAGAAAAACAATCCAAACAACTCCGAAAAATATTGTGCGAAAAACTTGTTGAAGTCCGCGAGAGATTTTGATGTGTGTGAATCTGAGTGGACCCCCCACCCCCCTCAACATCAGTGTCTAAGGTGAGTCAATGAATCTGTACAACATATACATAAATATATATAGAAATCTTAAGAAAGGAAACGAATATTCCATATACTCAACTTTCCCAACTCCATGCTTTCTCCATACTTTAGCTCAAAGCCTTATCCTTTATACACAAACGAACCCTTTCTCCAACACCTCCCTTCCAATGCCCAATGCCCAAGCATTGAGTGAAGTGAAAGTGGAAGTGAAAGTTTAACATAATTTGAAGCGCACACTTCCCGTCGGCCATCTAGCCGTGGAGCGGCGGCAAAACATAAAAACAACAACAAAAGTCTATTAATAAAAATAAGCAAAAAATCAGAAAAAGGAAAAACGCAAACGAAAATTGACCCGCAAACGGGGAACAAAAAAGCCAAAGGGAAAAAACAGTAAATAAATGAAGGAAGCAAAAGTCATGAAGAGAGAGAGAGAGAGAGGAAAAGCCAGGGCCAGAACAATTTTCCCAGCCATCAAAAGTTGAACGAAACGAAGGAAAAGGAGCAAAGCATTTGCTTGGGCGCCGGAGTGCGTTTACTTAAGCAATCAACTCGACCTCAAATACACACACACACACACACACATATATATATATATATATATATATATATATATATATATAGTATATCTTTCCCGTTATATTATAACAACTAAAAAAGAAAGAGGCCGCCGCAAGAAGTTTGTGTGCGAAAAGCAGAAAGGAGCAGAAAACAAAACCCTTTTTTTTTCTGTGTGTTTTTTTTCTGCTTTTTTCCATCAAAACGCAGTGCATTTGTTGGGTATCTAGTGCTGTCTCTTTCGAACGGCATGTCTCTCGCTCTTGCTCTCTGTTTATTTGTCTGTGTGTGCGTGCGGAATCAGAATCCTGGAGAATCCCAGCGAAGAACACATTTCACACGCGTGCATAACAAAAGACGTGCAAATTTTCACGTCAACACAACAGATCCTTCAATCGCACACACATAAACCACTTGCAAATACACGCAGGCACGCACACACATGCACAGATAGAGAAAGAGAGTAAGAGGGAGAGAGATGGAGATGGAGAGAGAGCCACGAGGATGTGTCAACATGTGTAGCATACTTTTTGGGGGTCCCACTTACATCCAGCATTATTTGCACCTTTCCGACTCGACTGCTGCTCCTGCTGCGGCATTCCTGAATCCCCCAACTTCTGTTGTTATCCTTTTGTCTTCTTTTGTCCTTTCTGCCATCCCTTTCGGCCGTTGTCCTTGCCAATTTTCCGGGGGGAACTTCAAAGCTCCAACATCTGCCCTGTTTTTCCTCTTTCCCTGACTGTGGCTCTGGTTTCGACTCCTTTGAGTCCTTTTCGGTGTAGTGTGGTGTGGTGTGGCCCTTGAATGTATGAGGGGTATGATGATTTCGAGTAGATGAAGATGAAGAAGATACAGCTACGATCTCCGTTTCTACGAGGAAGCAGCGATCGATCTTTGAGCTTGAAATTCCGAGGGGAATTCCAAGGAAATTATGTGGATCCTTATGCTATTTATGATTGTCTTATTCTTATTTGATGTACGTTTGATGTACAGGGAAGAGGTTGTCGGTGTAGGGTTGACGGTTGAAGGGGTAGCAAAAGCCTCCTCGCTTTCCCCCCCACCCTGAAGGTGGCCTGCGTTTTCCTCTTGTTATTTGGGGTGCTCTTTTCTTTTCCTTTCCTTTTGGTTTATCCATTTCTCTGTTCTGCTTCTCGCTCAGCCTTTTTCCTCTCTCCCTATTTCTGCCTTTATTTGTTCTTCTTTTCTTTTGCTTTTGCTTTTATTTTTGCGTATTTTCTTCGCTTTTATTTTGTTTCATTTTTCGGTTATCGCATGGCCTGCGATTTGTATCTGCGAGATACGAGATACGAGTGTGCGGAGTATGCTCCTCCATTTCTGGTGGCTTTCTTGGATGCCGCTCCAACCCGCTCCCCCGCTCCGCTCCACTCTGCTTTGCTGCACTCCCTCTCCCTCACACTCTTCCTGTGGTATCTCTGTCTCTACTTTTGTCTTCCTCCAGCTCCTCCTCTTATCTGGCTGTCTGTCTCTTCTGCCCCCCTCTCTCTCTCCCCCCACCCCCTACATTTTGCGGTTCGTTTTATGATGTGCGCATAAAATATTTGTCATATATTCTTGACGGAAAATCTGCTGGATATATGCCCCGCATATTGGATTTGTTTGTTTGCATTTGTATCTGTATCTGTATCTATGCATGTGTGTGTGTGTGTGTGTGTCTTTTGTATCTTATTTGTGTGCCTCTGTATCTGTATGTGTGTGTGTTTGTGTGTGGCCTCCATTAATGTTTGCCCTGCAATCCTTTTTTTTTCTCTCTGGGCACAGCTTTTGGTGGAGCCACGCCCCACAGCGTGGCATAATCTATGGATCTATGGAACCTACAGAGACCCTACAGACCTCCATAGCCCTCCATCTGCCCTCCCCACCGTCTTTATGGCCATCTATCTATCGTCTCGATGTCGCGTTTAACGAACTGTGTCATTTACACTTTTTGACAATCGACAGAGTCGCAGTGGCAGGCGGCAGTGGCAAGCGGCAGAAGGCAGGAGGCAGTGGCACCCGGAATCCCTTTTTTTTCCGTGTCAAAAAGTAAAAATATTTGCCTTCGAATTCGCTTGAATGCATTGCCACGAGCTCCCTGCAGGGAATCCTTCTCTACCACCCTCTCCTCCCCCCTCTGCCTTCTCCCTCCGTCCGCCCCGTCTCCGCTTTGCTCCTTTGTTGACTTTTTGGTTTTGGGGACCGACGATGCTTTGACGTCGATTACGCAAAGCCAATAATGAAATGACTTTGGGGTTTTGATTGGCAAAACATTGCGGGCTATAAATGTGCACACACACACATACACATACACATACAGAGAGAGTGCCACGCCCCCTACCCACTGGGCATGTGTGTGTGTGTGTGTGTTTGCGCTAAAATTCACGCTCTATTAATGGCGCTTTGTGTGGGGCATCGGCATTGGAGCCATTGGAGGCATTGAGTGGCAGCAGCAAGCAGAGGGGGCGGGCCAGCGGGAGGTGGCAACGGCGACATCGGCATTGGCATCCAGCAGCGGTGGCTGCCTCGCGGTTTCCATTCCATTGTGTGATTTGTGCAGCGTCAACATTTGCTGCGGCGGCCTCGGCCTCGGCATCGGCCGTTCTGCCGCCGACACTGCGCTTTGATTTACCCTTTTAATTAGCCATCAAACAGAGCGGGCCAGGGCGGAGAGAGGGATTGCGGGTGGTGGGGGGTTGTGCCAGCTAGAGGTCCATTGCAAAGTCCCTTTTTCCACTTTGATCGGTGATAAATATATCGTGTTTCGAATGGTATTCGATTACTCTTCCATTGAGAAGCGATTTGTCACGCCACGACGAGTCCTGTTCCTCCTCCTCCTCCTCCTGCACACATCACATCCTGTCCTGTTCACAAATATATATGTACATATGTACTTGGTTGCATTCTCCATTTGATAATGCTTTTTATTGCCATACTTTTTCCCCATTTCTTTAGCCAATTCTCTCTTACGTTTTGTCCATTTGATCCCTACATTATTTCTCTAATAATTCAGATATTTCATGTTTTTGGATCTACCTCTCCAGATGAGACGCTTACCCAATCGCCGAGGCTTTTCCTTCTTTGATTTGATTCATTTTCCCATCAGAAATTCCAACTTTTTGGCGTTTATTGCCTTGATTTAGTGACTTTCTTGGCCACTCCCCTAGTACTCCATTTCGTTTCGTTTGTTCCAGAACTTTCTACATTTCATCATAAATGTATCTATCTCAGTTTTCTGCGAATTGCTTCATCCATCAGATCTGCATTGTTTGTCTCTGCTCCTCTCTGGGGTGTGGAAGATGTAGACATCTTTTGGTTCACCTTTCCATTCGCAAGGAACACTATTTATAACCCTATTTGTACATATGTTTTTGGCCATAAACAAGTTTGTTTTACAGACGTTGAATAAATACAAAGGTGGGAATGGGAATGGGGATTGAGGGGTGGGAGGTGGGACAACTGGCGCCTGTGTCTCGCTCTCTCCCCCCCTACCTTCCACTCTCTCTGTGTGAGAGCCAATTCCCAATCCGATGGCACTTCCTACCAAACCTACTCCTACTCCTGCTCCACCTCCTCCCGTCTCTACTCCTGCTCCTTCTCATGGCGCTCGCTGCTGCTGCTGCTCCTCCTCTTCATAGTCTTGCCTGCTGGCAAGCGATGCCGAATGCCCCATCGAATGTTTACATAACGCCGAGTGGCACAAAGGCTGTTGGCCAAAAAAGAAAAAAAAAGTCGAATGCCTCCATCTGTCTGGTGTCTGTACCTCCCTCCCTCCCTCCTCCTGCTACTCCTCCTTCTTTTGGCTTTGTGTGCTGGATATTTAGTTACCTCTCGTATCTTGTATCTGGTATCTGGTATCTTGTATCTTGTATCTGGTATCTTGTATGATTTTTCATATTGCATTCAATTCTGTGTAATATCAAAAATAAATAAAATATAAATATAAATCCCACAAAAGTCGGCAGTCGCCTGGCAGTCACTGGAATTTATAAATAAATAAACATTTATTTGGCTCATTTGTCAGTTTGTCGGGGGGGGAGCAGAGAGGGGTGTGGGGTGGGGTGTGGGGGCCTGCCTCTCTTTGGCCTTTCAGCAGTAACATTTATCGTAATTGCCATCGCGATGCGATGCCCTGCGCCGCGATGCTGTTGCACAACTCGTGAGCTACTTTCAACAGATATTACAGATACTGTTACTACTATATATATGCATATACTATATATGTAGAGTGGAGCAGCAGCAGCCACAATGCAGAAAGGCATTTGAATGCCCCATCGCTTGTCCTTCCATCTTTTGGGGGCACACAGAGCCCCTCTCTCTGTCTCTCTCTGTCATTTTTTTGTTGGTCAAACGCTTGGGGAATAATAAATGTGTGTGCCCCAGCACCATTTTCATAGTTCATTTGGGGCATGCCCCGTTCGTATCTGTGAAGCGTGTCCATGGGTCTCTCTGCTGGTTCTTCTTTTTTTTTCTTTATTTTGGGGCCATCCTAATCCTATAGAAGTGCCTTTGTCGTTGCCGTTGTCGTTGTCGATGAAGTGTGACGTTTATTAAACTCAATTTAAAAGAATGGTGGCTCATTTATTTTATTACTCTGCTGTCAGTGGATGTTGCCACATGCCCTCCCCCCAGAATACCCAACCCCCAACCCTCTCTCGCTGTCAAGTGCCTCCTAAAGTTACAAAAAAGGTTTGTGTTTTTTGGGGGGGGGGGGGGGGGGCAAAAGTAAATGTTGATAGTGGCACACATTTCCATGGCCCGAAATTAGTAAAAGCCAAAGTAAAAGCTCTCTTCCTGGTATGTGTGTGTATGTATGTGTGTGCGTGTGTGTGTTTTCCCCGCCCCCACCCCACAGCTCGTGTGTGTTTGTTTGAGGCATAACAACCATTTGTTATTGATATTGACAGCTGCAAAATAAATGAGCAATTTCCATTGGTTGGAGGAGCAGAATTTTCTTTTGGCTTTCGACTTTAGCCTGGAAAATTCTCTGTGCTCCTATCCCAGGGATTGTTGTGCAACTTCTCCACTCCCCCATTCTCCCTTGTCGCGACTCAAGGGCTTGTTATCCTCCTCTCGTCCATTTTTCCCCCTTTGGCCAATTTTCCCCCTCAGCAATTTTCCCTCAGAGACAACGAGAGACACAGAGAGAGAATGGGAGAGAGTGGGAGAGAGCAGTCAACACTTTTTGTGTGTCCATGGTCCATGGGGCAGGCAGGGAGGCATTTTTTTTTTGTTTTTGTGCGGATTGTCAAAAGGTTTTTTGCGACGGTTTTTCTGCGTAAATTTAAAGAGCAGGCTATAAGGATTTTTTTGGACAAAAGCTGGCCCACAAGAACGATCCATAGATGCAATGGAAACGAACGATCTTCAAGGGCTCCAAATGCACTAGAGCCGCCATCGAATGGCCTCCTTTTTGAATGGAAATCAGGCTTTAACGAAAGATACTTTTCATTGATTCGACATGAAGATACTTTCCTATGTAATCGGTTGTGGGAGGCATCTTCAAGGGTATCAATGGCTTCGATCCTCGAAACCCTTTGGTCGTTTGGAGACTTTTTTCAGTATGAAGCTCGTTGTCGTTGTCGTTGCATGCAACACTTTTTGCACTTTGCCCATTTTGATAGATGGAACCGCTGGCGGCCATTATGCAACACATACTACACCCACACTGTAGCTGCTGTAGCTGTAGCTGTCGTTGTAGCTGTCGCTGCAGTTGTATCTGTAACTGTATCTGTATCTATGTGTCTGTGTGTTTGTATCTGTGGTTTCTTTTGGCATAACTCACATTTTGCTTACAGCTTTTGCTGCTTGCTTACATATTTACCCAAAAAATGTAAAAAATGATGCAATAACAACATTGGGAAGCAAAGGGAAAACAACATGCAACAAAAACAAAAAAAAACTGTGCCAGTGACAGCAGCAGCATGCAGCAGCCAGCAGACAGACAGCCAGACAGCCAGCCAGCCAGCCAGCCAGCATGCAGCATGCAGCATACAACATACAACGTGTGGATGTAACAATTTTTCAAAGAGTGCCACACATAAGTCTGTGTCTACCAGCTGCTATAATGTGTTTCCTGTTTTGTGCAGCGGCAGCGGATATGAGGCGTCCATCGGAAATGTGTGTGGCAATGCCTCACCTCTGAACTCACTTCCCTGCCACCCAACCACCCTGCCACCCTGCCACCCTACCACCTGCTCACCCTTGGCTCCTCTCCTTCTGCATTCCTAGTTTCTAGGTTTTTTTCTTTGGCAAAAGGTTGCCACAGAAAGAAGCACTTGTGACCCCTCTTATCTTTGAGGACAACCCAAAAAAGATGGAAAAATATATATATATATAGCGTGGAAATTGTGGAAATTGTGGGTGGAGCCATTACAGTGTTTATATTCGGTTTTTGCTTTACTTTTTAGCACCCAAAGAACGAGCGACGGGGGGGGGGGGGGGGGGGGGGGGGGGGACATCCTTTTAATTTCCAACAGAAAGCATATTGCGAGGAGCATCCACTTCTTTTTGGCTGCTGCACCCCCCATTGCTGCTGCTGCTGCTGCTGCTTCTCTCTCCCACTGTTGCTGCACCTTCTCCTGCTGGACCCGGACTGTCATTGCCAGAGAGAGAGAGACAGGGAGACAGAGGAGAGACCCCCTATTGCTGCCTCGTTGTGCCTCTGTGAAATTGAAAAATACGCGCGATAAAATGCTTGACATGCCACGTAATGCGTTGCAAATATATTGCCAAAGTTTTTTGTCTGTGTCTGTGTGTGTGTCAGTGTGTGTGTGTGTTGTTGCCGCTGCTGTTTGGTTGTTGTGACATCGCCGCGCAGCGTGCAACTGCAGCGGACACACCAGAGGAGATAGAGGAGGGCCACACACACAGAGGCACACAGAGGCACACAGGCAGGGGGTGGGGGCGGAGGGAAGTTTTTAACTCCCCTCGAACGTTATTATTCATTATTGAACTGCCAGAATGTCCTGACATACGCCAAATGCCATGAGAAAGCGACCAAATGGCCAGAAATGGCAGAAGCACAAACCGAAAACGAACTTCCACTCAACTGAAAATGCGATTGCCACTGCCGCTGCCCCCTCCCCCCTCCCCTCCAATGCCACTGCCACTGGCAGAGTGCAACCGCCCCCGCCCCTGCCTGCTCCACCCCTTTATTGCCTGCTGGTGCATTGATTTTTGTTTCTTGTTGTTTTTTGGTTTAATTTTGAAAGCTAAAGCAAGGCTAAAACTAATTTCAAATTATTTGGCATTGGAACGTGGGCGTGGGCGGGGGCGGGGGCGGGGAGCAGAGAGGGGGAGTGTAGCTTGTGGCAGTGTGGCACACTGGCCATTAAGTGGTGCCGCGGAAAACTTTGTCCATTTGACATCACGATATTTAGACCCGAAACTACACTTGCAAAAAATTTATAGAGACATTTTTCTAGTGGAAAATTGAGAAGAAAAATGGGGAATATTTATGAACAAATTTCAATGAGAACTTGATGAAATATTCGATTGGGGAAATCATTAAATGATTCATGAAGAAAGCAACCCATTTTGTATATCCTCTAATCGGAGGAGCTATGGATCGAGTGTCTTGATGTTGCCTCGACTTGTGCCTCTATTTGTATCCGTCTTTATTTTCTGTTCGTGTAACGAATGCCAGCAGCAGCAGCGGCGGCAGCAGCACACATCGAACAAAAGCAGTTAATAATGCAACGCTCTTGGTTGCACGGAACAGAAGTGCAACAGAAGTGCAAAGAATTGGACCCTCAATTAGGCAACTGTATTGGTGGACGGGTGGCAGGAGGTGGCGGGGGGGGGTTGGGGCTCGAGGCTTTGAGGCTTCGAGCATCCATATGTTCTGTGCTTGCAGTTACCGAAGGACAAGATGCCCCATAAATATGCGGCTGCTGCCATTAGAAATTTATCCTCTGTGTTCTCTCTTGCTTTGAGGTCCTTTGGCTTTTGCTCCTCTCTTTACGCTCTCTCCCTCCTTCTCTCTTTTGCTCTTCTCTCGCCGTTTTCTCTGGCGCTTTTATCGCTTTTGGCGCTGCCTTTGACGTCACCTTAATTAATGGGTTAATGCGACGTCGACAGAAGTAGAAGCAGCACAGGGAGCAGAGAGGCAGCAGAGAAAGGTAGAGGGGTAGAGGCAGGAGGCAGCGGCAAGGGGCAGGAGGCACCAACGACAGCGTTTGGTAATTAAGCGACTTTTGTCGTTGTGCCTCTCGTTTCTGTGCCAAATGAATTATGTGTCTCTCCACTGCTCTCATTTCTATATAGTACAAGTCTCTCTCTCTCTCTCTCTTTGCACTTTCACGACCTGTAGTTACCCTCTGGAACTACCAGAGTAATTTGGCATTGATTTAATATTTTATTTTAATTAAAATTTCGCACATTGTTGTATGCCGCAGAGAGTGAGGCACAGAGAGAGGCAGAGGCAGAGACAAGAGCAAAACGTGACTCTGGATGGCATTATCATGCTATAAATTGTCATAAATTAATTGTAGCTGCAATTTTTGGACACTCTGCAAACTGAAACTAAACTAAACCCCCAGCACACTCCCTCCCTTAGAGCGCTTTCTCCCTCTCTGTAGCTTGTCGCGCGGCACACGTTCCCCGACAGCCAGATATCACCCGACTTAGTATATATCCATACCTTTATGTAGTATCTTTGTGGAAAACAGAGTCTGTTACATGGACTCCACCCCTCTCTCTCTATCTCTTTTTCTTTCTCCTCTCGCTCTGTGTCAAGCAATAAGTTTTGCATGGGGGCCATCGCTGCGTATACGTAATATTCTAGCGCCTTGATGACAAGCCGCGATACGACCAGGGAACGTGCAGGGGGCAGGAGATGGGTTTAGTGGCGGAAAAGAGAAGGCAAAGGAGGAGATTTTGGTGGGGCGGGGGGGTGAGGGGCAGGTCCAGGGTCCAGTGGCAGGACAACGACAGCATCCAAAGGACAATGGCAAAATGCTGCTGCCTGCAGGTCGCCTGCCGACTACCGACTACCGACTGCCGCCTGCCTCTTCATTTACGTAATGTAAGCAATTTATGAAAATTGCCAGCAATTTCGTAGATTAAACTGCAACCAAAGTGCAATTGCGTGCAAATTTCTCTCACTGTATGGGTGTGTATCTATGCGATTGTGTCTGTGTGTGTCTGTGTGTGCCGGACAAACTTTTGCTGCACTTCAAAAAAGGAGTAGATTAAGATAATGAAGCTGCAGCTTAGAGAAGCAGCAACCTTCCAAAGAGCAGGGCAGGAGGTGGAGGCAGGAGCACAGCAGAGTTCGAGGCAACACAGAGATGTGGCAAAGGCCACACTGCTTGATGCCGCTTGCTACTGCTAGTGGCTGCTGGCTGCTGGCTGCTGCATTGGCAGCCACTCCATCACTCGAGCAAATTAAAATTAAGATGAATTATGGTCGTGAGAGTCGAGACGGCTCCCAAGGCGACGATGAGAAATTCAAACTTAATGCGAGAAGGGCTCCATAAATCAGTGTATCCATTCGTTGTGCTCCTCCACTCGCTGCCTCGTTGGATGATCAATGGAGTGCAGATTGAAAGGAGATTGAAGGCACACGTATCGAAGGACAGCTTCATCATCATGTTGTTTGGTTGTATGGTTGTATGGTTGTATGGGTGGCAGCAAGTGGCAAGTGCCAGCAAATGGTCTGATGGAAGATGCCAAAATGTTTTACGAAATAGAAGTAATATCATGCACATGCCTGCCACACCAAAAGGGTGGCGGGGTGTGGGGTCAGAGTGGCTTAAGGGTTAAGGGTTAAGGCTTTAAGATGTGAAAAATGCTGAAAAGTCATTGATTCATATGGCTCTTCCTCTCTAATCGCCAAAAAAAACAGGGTCCTATCCTCACTAAATGGTGGATGCCACTGCCACTGGCATTGCCTCTGCCACTGCCACTTCCCCTCTCTGCCTGCCACTATTAGCTGCAGCTGCCAAAAGTGATGAATGTGTGAAATGTAAACTTTCCCACCGACAAAATAACAGCGCCAAAAGCTAAGAGCCAAAAAAGGAACCATCCTGCAGGATGGCAATGGAGACCCGCCCCCGTTCCCCTTTCCAATGGAAGCGAATCAAAACCAAAAAAAAAAAAAAAAACCATGAACGGAACACAACGCCTGACGAAAATTGCATTTCTCCTTTCTTTCTCATCCGCTGGCTCTTTTCATACGACTTTTCCTTTTTACAGCGCGAAATTTTCTTTTCTTTTCGGTTTTTTTCGATTTTGCGGCCGCACCAAACGAAAATCCAATTAAAGCCCCTGTCGTTGCGCGTGAGGGTGAGGGTAAGGGTGGGGGGTGGTGGGTGGTGGAGCAGATGGAGGGGGCCACTGATTGAATGTCAGATGCGATGCGCCTCGACGATATAGGGGATATAGGAATCATAGGAGTACGATGTGTAATAAAGCGGAGATTGCCTTATGCGGCGGAATCAGCCAAGCGAAAAGATTTGATGCGGGCCAAACCGAGGGGAGAGAGTGAGGGAGGGAGCGTAGGAGAGGGGGGCTTCTGTCTTTTGTAAAAATATTTCATATTGCAATGGCAATGGATTTTTTTGGTTACTCTTTTGAGGAGGGCATGATGATTTCAGAGAGAGAACAAAAAGATTCTAATAATTGCAAAAGAAAAACTCAATCTGTAAAGGTAGATGTACACGGAGATAAATGACACAGCAAAAATAAATACACCCTACCCTATGGGTAGCCCAAAGAAGTGATCTTTGAGGTTGCAAAGCTCCTGCGCCTGGGGATGGGACCACCAGTATAACTATTTACATATTTGCAAATGTGTAGACCTTAAAAGAAAAGTCTAGACACTTGTGAGTTGGACCCTGGCAGTACCGATGCACCCGATGCTAAATTTATTTCGGAAACGTCGGGTCTTATATGTAATTTTACAATGAGGGATGGTGATAATTTTGTATTGGTGAACGGGTGCATCGGTACCGCGAGCATGCAAGCATTAGGCAGAATTTTTGGACTAAATTAGCTTCTTAATTGCTTACTGCACATGACTTTGGCATATCGTGTGTGACATATCATTTTTCTGCTCTCTCTGCTCTCTCCGCTCCCTAGCAGTCATAAACTCTATTCTTTGTGTATGTCCTTTACTTAGAATAGATTGGCTTTGTGTTTATCTCCGTGAAAGTGTTAAGACTCTTGTTCTTTAATGTGTGTTCAAATATATGAAAAATTAAGCCTTCATTTTCCAGGTTACTAAATGTTAAAACCTCATTCAGTGCCTTTTTTCGTGTTACAGAAATTCCATATAAATAAATGCTGAAAAAATCTACCAATAACCGAGAGTGGCCCAATTTTCTCTAATTTTTTTGTTTGCTGTTGGTAAATAACATCTGGACAAAAGTGTTTGGAAATCTGTTTTTATTGACTTTGAATGTTTTTGTTTTGTTTTTGCCCAGATATTTAATAGAATAATTTTCGTATTATTTCAGAAAACAGAAAAAGTAAACACTTTCTTTTTTGGATCAGGGCTATTTCGGGGCTTTTATTTTCTTTGTGGATGCATGGGGATGCATCCGAGTTGCAAGGTAGAAACGTATGTACATGTGTATCAAAGGGTATCCTTTGGTGTTTGTGGCAACCTCATTTGGGGTTTTAGTTACTTTAACATGTTTGCGGCTCATTAAGTTTTTCATTAAAAATTAATTAAAGTCGCCAGTTAATTAGGTCTAAAGCGTATTTATCATTTCTCGCTGGGCTCCGGCAGCTACGGCAGCTCCGGCAGCGGCACCGCATTCCGCGATGCCTGACAGGCCACCGAAAAACTTTTGCCTTTCGCTGGCGGATGGCGGATGGCATGCCACTCCCCAGCCCCCCCGCCCTCTAAAGAACCCCTTTTTGGCAGTGCTGCCTGCCACAATGTTGTAAAGTGTCATTAGTCTGGCATAAATTAGTTTCCACCCCCCAGCCCCAGCCCCAGCCCCAGCCCCAGCCCTGGGGGTGGCTGCTGTCAAACATTTTTGCGGCTTTCCCTCTTTTCGGCATGTAATTTATTGATGAATGATCTAGAGATCTGGGGGATCCAGAGATAGATGCTGAGGCATGGAGGGGCAGACATTGACGGAGACGGAGACAGAGACTCGCTTTGAAGTCGTAGCAAACAATGGCTCGAAGCCAAGAATCAAGTTGATAAGACGCTTAAAAGCCAGAACAGACTGCAGTGGCAACTCCCATTAGCTGTGGCATGGAGCGGAGTGGAGCTGCCACAACAAAAGCCATGGCTAATATTGTAATAATAAACAATGGGGACAAGTGCTTTAATCGCTTTTGCTGATTATGTTGTTGCTGCCACTGCCAGTGCTGTTGCTGCCACTGCTGCCAGAGGGATAAGTGGTTGCCCCCTGCCTTCATAGGAGTTCGCTCAAAGGAGTGCTCCTGCTCCTTCTCCTGCTTTAGAGAATGATTATGGCAGACCCCTAAGACCAGAGTCAGAGGTTGCATTGTTGCTGCGTTGTTGCCTTGGAAGCCGCCCCTCAACTCGTGCATCCCCATTGTTCCTTGGGCTGGGGCTGGGGCTTGGGCTTCCAGGATTCCAGGTGACACACACAGTACAACACAACGCTCCTCTCTATGCTGGAGGTTCCATCATGGGTGCCACAAAAGTGTTTCCCCATGAATGGCCGGGCGACTAATGCCAGAAGACAGATGATGGCCTGAGGGGATGATGGTAGGGGCTTGCGTTAAACGCTCATTAGACAGAGGGGGAGAGGGAGGGGTAGGAGGAGGGTGTTCAGAGGCATTAAATTAATTGCAAATCCAGCGAAACTATACACAAAACAGTCAGCCAGCAGGGAGAGGGAAAGGGGAAGGTACAGAGGGAACTCTCGCTCGTTTCTGAAAAGCAAAAACTTTCACAAAAGGCCAAAAAGTTTGATGGCAACTTTTCTCCCAGAGAAAGAGAGAGAAAGAGAGAGAGAGAGAGAGAGAGAGGGAGAGCTAAAGCCACTCGACATTGCATTCATTGCTAATTTGGCTTTAATTGCATAAATGTTGCGCTTTTTCCTAAAGAACCAAAGGCAAACACAGAGACGGGGTGGGGGTGTGCAGGGCGAGGCGGGGGAGTCACAGAAATAGCCATAAATTCACTTTGGGGTCCGAAAATTTCATAAAACGAGCAAAAATGCACGGAGGGGAGTGGCACAGAGAGGCGGGAGTGGCGGTAGTGGGCGTGGAATTTTTGTGGAAATTGTTTCGTTGGAGTGCACTTGAAATTGAAATTTTGTTTTGTGGGCCGCAGCAGCAGCAACAGCAGGAGGAGGGCCAGAGCACGGCAGGGGGTGGCAGGGGGTGGCCAGCGAATGCACCTTATCAGCCCTGCCACCTGAATGAAGAACTGACAGACTGACAGCCGGGCATCAGTCGGAAAAGTGAATGCTGAAGCGAATGCTCAAGCGTTGCACAAATATTTGCCAAAAAATACAAAAAGGCGCCCGAAAATTCTTCTACTTAAATACGAAACTAAGTGAAAAAGTTGGAAAGGGATGCAAGGGTGGGGTGTCGAGGGGTAGCAAAGAAGATTTTCGAAAACTAAATTTAATGAATGCCAAACGTCGTCTCTCTCTGTCTCTCTCTCTCTCGGTCTCTTTCATATTTCATGAATTGCAAACTTCACAAAAATAAAAAAAAAAATAAAAAAAATCTAAAAGCCCTTTTCATACAAATATTACGAGTATATTCATATGAGGGGTGGGGAGGGGCTGTAGCTTTGTAGCTTTTGCAGTTGTTCACCAACCTCTCCCCTAACCCCTACCCCTCCCTAGTCCTTTCAATATTTTGCTCAACAAAAGTGCGCTTCTGTTTTTTCTCCCTCTTTTATATATATTTTGTTTTTTGTTTTCTGTTTTTTTGGGATAAAACAATAAAAACTTTTGCTGCATTAGGCTGCATTTTAAGTGAAGCTTCACATGTGTGTGTGTGTGTGTGAGGGAGGACAAAGGACGAAAAACTTATTGACAAAACTGTCATTAGCTTGTCGTCCAACTCGAGGGTAAACTTTTACCTCCCGCCCCTCGCCGAAAGGGATTTAAAGTTAAGCGACCAAACGCAAAAGTGTATTCAAATATGCAACAGCAACAGCAACAGAATGTGGCAGGGGTGGGTGGCAGGGGGCAGGGTGAGGCGGCACAGGGTAACAGCCAGAAAGAACAATCATAAAAACAACTCGAAACAGGTGTACGTTGGAACGACATCATCATTGCCTCTTTCTGTGTGTGTGTGTGCCACACAGATGCCCCAATACACTTGGAAAATCAAGAAGATCTCAGAAAATATATACTATAACATTGGACATTCAATGAATATCGAAATCGAAAGAGAACTTGCAACGAGAAATAATGAATACAAGTACCAACAAATTCCTAGAACTCTGTAAGCCACATTTTCGTTTTTCTCAGTGTATTCCTTTGGCTCCACAACCCTCTCGCTGTCCCTGGGTTTTGGCCTCACAAAAAATGCTTTTTTTTTTGTTGCCAGAGAAGAAAATTTATAATGCGATAAAACTTTAATAAAGGCAGCAGCAGACCACCCAACCTGCCACTGCCTCACTGCCACCCACTGTCCCTGCTGCCACTCTCACAATCTCACTGCCACCCACTGCCACCCACTGCCACCCACTGCCTCTCACTGCCTCTATGGTATCTTTTTTGGGGGGGGCGGTGGGCGTGGCGCAAAAGTAGTTATGAGTACAACAACAGTTAGACAGACAGACAGACAGACAGCTGTGCGAAAAGAAAGCAGAGGAAAGCAGAGGAAAGGAAAGGCACGAACGCACTCAAAATTGTATGTAATTGTCCAGAGGAGAGAATGTGGCAGAATGTAGTGGGAGGGGGAGACAAGATTGCAACATTTGCGTATGTCTATGTGTGTGTGTCTTGTGTGTGTGTGCTGGAAGGAGAACTCCTTCTTCGGTTAACTTCGAAGAGTAGCAAAAGTAGTTATAGAAATGACAGACAGCTGCATGTCTGATGGGAGCAGAGATACAGAGCGAGAAAGATAGAGGCAGAGAGAGTGAGAGAGTGAGTGAGAGAGATGGAGGGCAGATTGGGGACAAGTTATTACCACTGCCCCCCGCGTTCGCTCTTCGCCGCCCAAAAGAATCTGCAATCCTTTGCGGTGTCCCAGGGACCAGGAGCAGGAGCAGGAGCGGCCCATGAGGTGTGTGCTAACGAGCAGACGACTACGAAGACGACGACACCGACGACGACGACAACGACAACGACGACGATGCCACTTGACTGACATCCAGGGAGCAAAACTGACAGCCCGATGGGAGGCGAAACAGAGATAGAGAGAGGCAGAGAGGGAGGTAGTGGAAGCTACGCATAAGAATTGTTTTGAGAGATGCAAGGTGAGGATTAGAGAAAATGTTGCAACAGAAAGCACACACACACATACACACACACACACAGACATGCAGAGTAGATTGCATAGAAATGAAATGAAAGTTTTGCAACTAATGTCTGGGGTGTGCCCCCGAGATATGGAGTGAACAGTGGAAGATGCGAGATTGTAGATGGATGGATGGATGGATGGATGGATGGCAGGATGGATGGTGGCAAGGATACTTGGGTTTGGGCCACAATTTATGGAACTGTTCTCTGTTCTGCAAAAGTGAATGAAAAGAAGTCCCCCTTGCCCTTGCCCCTGCCCCTGCCCCATCGCCCCTTCCTGTCTTATTTATATGCTAATTTCTGGCAAATAAAAATGTACAGAAAAATGGCAATTGAATCTCAGTTTTGTGGCCATAATTCTTGTTACATATCTGTCGCCTGCCTGCACATCCTTTATGCGTCTCTCTCTCTGTATCTCTGTCTGTCCGAATGTCCTTAAATTGCCATTTAAGTGTTAAATGAAATGTCGGCGGACAGGACCAGAACGAGGACCAGTACCGGGACCAGGAGGTGACTTTTTTTTCTGTAATGTCCGTGTTAAATTGTATAGGCAATTACCCAATGCAAATGCAATAAACACTCGGGAATTTAATTCCATTTCAGTAGCCAAAGGCGCCGCAGCAGCAGCCAGGATGCTGCCTCCTGCTCAAAGCTTTTTACAAAATTAAAGTCGTGGCAGGATGCAGCAGCAGCAGCAGCAGCAGCATCAGCAGCACTGGTGGCAGCAGGACACTGCATTCTGCCAAGTGTTTGCTATCAAATTAATTGGCACTAAAATTAGCACTGGAACGACGCGCTTGGCGATGGCATCCTGGCACCCTGGCACCCTGGCACCCTGGCATCCTTGTTGAGATTTAGTTTCCTGTTTCAGTTGGGGGGGCAT
Source organism: Drosophila azteca (assembly GCA_005876895.1). NCBI lineage: Eukaryota > Metazoa > Arthropoda > Insecta > Diptera > Drosophilidae > Drosophila > Drosophila azteca. The sequence goes on from VCKU01000011.1 coordinate 6,693,913, forward strand.
GGCAAATCCTCTCGGCAGCACTGCATATCCTTGCCGCTTAGCCCCGAGGCCTGCGTCATGCTGCAGGATCCGCTGTCTTCATGGTTTATTTTCCCATTTTCTCCCCGCTAAGTACACGGATTTTGCATTAATGCAGCACTCACATGAATCATTCATTGATTTAATTACAATGATTGCAACAGCAGCAGCAGCAGCAGCACAGACGCAGCAGCAGCAACAGCAGCAGCGGCAGTCCCCGTGCTCTGGGGCATGGGCCACCCGTGAAGGAAGGAGCTCTGGGGCATGGCAGCGCAAGGTGCCAAGTGGCTGGATGGCTGACTGGCTGGCTGGCTGGTTGGCTGGCTGGCTGGTGCTGGTGGCAAGTGGCAGGTGGCAAGTGGCAGCTTCTGGTCGCACCTCGAACGAGTCGGTGGAGAGAGTTTAATTAAAAGTGCTAATGCAAAATAAATAAGCGAAGGGACGACTGCCGAGCGACAGGAGAAATCAATTTGTGCTAATAAGCAAAGCACATCGAACGGAAGGAAGGGAGAGAAGGAGGTAGAAGAGAGAAGAAGAAAGGAAGGGCGGAGGGTGGTTGAGCAGAGCGGAGGAGATCCAATGCAGAGAAGTGCAGGGAGCCAGCCTTTGACATCTCGGATTCATTTTGCCTCAAAGGACAGTTGCAGGATTCACCACACAGCAGGACAGCTGAAAAGCAGGACAGCTGGACAGTAGGACAGCTGGACAGCAGGACAATGCGAGAAGCATCTGCATCTCGAAGCTTTTCAATGGGATTTTCATCCTCATTTCCCTGGCACCTGTCCTTTGGTGCCACACAAATCCCCGTTGCCAAGGACCCGAACAGACCCACCCACCACCCACCTCCTGGTGGGCATCATACAATGCATTCAATAATATTTTTTTGTAATTTCCTCCTTTGTGTGTGGCACTCTCCCTTCCCCTCATCCTCTCTGCCCCTTTCTCTGGGTCCTTTTCTTCCTTCTAATAGCATTAGCCGCATGTTGCAAGGGGGGGCTAAGCTATCGCTTTAATGCTGCCCCATGGCCTGGTCTGTGCCCCGTGCGCTTTCATGCCACTTGGATGTTGTGCTTTGTGCAACGACGTTTAATAGTTGAAAGGTAAATTGCAGAGCATTTTCCTGCAAGGAAATCGGTGGAAACACTTCCGCCGCTGCTGCCTCTGCCACTGCCGCCATGTCTTGCCCTCGTTCGGGTTGTCGGCTTGTCGGCCAGCACGGAAACCATTTGATTCCGTGCCACCCCCCCAACCACCCATTCCGTGTCGGGCTTCGTCGTCTAATGCGATCAAAGCGATTTTCCAAAAGGAGTTTTCTCTCTCTCTCATTGTACTACTTATAGGGGCCATCGATCTGTGTGGTGGGGAGGAGAAATTCCCGCCTCGTCTCCCCTCCCCACGGATAATACGCTTATGCTCGTATCGGCAGCTGTCAATGGGCTTGCGGCAAGTTTTTATTGTCCCCAGAGATCTGTCCCGATAAGGCTTATATATTCTTCTGTCCGCACACAGAAACAGAAACGGAGGCGGTGCGGCGCGGAGCGGAGCGGGGCAGGGCGTGGCAGTGTACACAGATAAATTGCATTGACAGTTCTGTTCGGAATCGGGCGAAATTATGGACGTATAATTCAAATTAATAGCAGCTTATGGCACTCGAATGAACGGTTTGAACGGCTCCAACGGCTTCTATGCTTTTAACGGCCAAAAAATCAGTCGAGCAGCAAAAACGAGTGCCAAGTGCCAACTGCCAAAAGCCAAGAGCCACGCCCCATCCCGGCCACGCTCTGCAACCCCGCACAAGGGAGAGAGCGAGAGACAGAGAGAGAGAGAGAGAGCAAAACAAGAGCGAAAGACTTTAGTTTTGGGAGAAGGATACGATACCCTCCCAGGATACCCTTTTGTATTTATTGTACCTGGTATTTTCTGCATTTTTTAGTATTTTTTGCAGTATTTTGTAGTAGTTTTTGCCATGGTTTTGTTTTTTTTTTATTTCTAATTTTACAATATATATCTTTTATAGTATTTTTGTGTATTGTCTTACAAATATTGCAGTATTTTTATGGTTTTTTTCAGTACATTTTTCTTACTTTACATTTTTAATGTAGTTTTTATATACAGAAAATTAAAGAAAATGCAATAATTTTTTTTTAAAATAGTTTTTTTTTATAATTTTTTTATTATTATTATTTTTTATTTATCAGATGATTTATTAAACGAATCATAATACCCTCAATACAAACATATACATATATAGGGTATATCGGGTGGGTATTCATAATCCACGAATCGCAGCGAAAATGTTATTCGATTGGGGTCGAAATCCTCCTTCGATTGGGGGGCTCGAAATGCCTTTAGTGTTGTTTGATTTTAAAAATTGACATCTGCTACACATAAAATTGGTATTCGTGGAGTTGCAGAGTCGCAGAGTGGCAGAATCGTCGCTGGGGCTGAGTCTGGGTCGCTGGCAGTGGCAGGGGCAGGCGTGGCGTATGCGTAATCTGCATGCAAAAGTCAGTCATAAAACGGCCATCAGCTTAAACTGTTTTGCGGCCATAAAGGTTAACAGCAACTACACTTACACACACACACACACACACACACATAAATGCACAGCACACACACACGAGTGTGTGTGTACGCGTAAAAGTCTAGGACGGGGCAGGGGATGCGAAAAAAGCGAATCAACTGCTTAAAATTTAAACGAAACAATGAGCTAAACTGTCCGCCCACTTGCCACTGCCATGCTGCCACACGCCACCCATCCACACAGAGTGGAAGAGAGTGCGGAAAGAGGGTGTGAGGGAGGGTGGTAGAAGAGGGGGAAAAGGCATTCCAATGCCACACGCAAGTGACGGCCATGAAAGCGTAAAAATGTAAAATTAACACGCAGCTTCTGGTTTTAGTTTTGTGGCGTTTTGCAACAAAGGGAGGTGCCACGTGGTAGGGGGGGCGAAGGTTCATGGAGCTTGGAGCAGCAGTGGCAGCTGGACAACCGCAGCCATAAAAACCACACAAAAGCAAGAATGAAGTTGTTGCCGCTGCCACCAGTGCGCGAGCGAGAGTGAGACAGCTCCTGCTGCTACTGCTACTGCTGCTGCTGCCACAAAAAGCGCTTGAAAAATATGTTAACCACAGTTAAAACAGCGCCAGGTCAACCGTGCAACACACACACACACACAAAGGCTATAAAGAATAGAAAGAGAGAGAAAGAGGGAGAGAGACAGAGAGAGAGAGAGAGAGAGAGAGGTAGACACGCTTGGCATGTTGACAAATGTTGCAGAGAAGACTGCTGCTGCTGCGGCTGCGGCTGCTGCGGCACTGCTTCCCCACGAAATGAGCATCAAGTCAAGGTATATGCAGGAGGAAAGGTGAGGCAGGCACTGCTTTACGGGCAGACTCTGCCTTACCTTTCTCCATGAACACACCATTGCCTGTGCCCCCATGCCCCCCCATGCCCCCCCATGCCCCATGTCAGACAGTTTTAGTTTTAGTTGCGCTTAAAAGCATGCTACACTTTCTAATGCTCGAAGCGTGAGGGGGGAGCAGAAGCAGGAGCAGGAGCAGAAGCAGAAGAGCCATGGCTGAGTGATAAGCTGAATCCTGGCCACAGCTGACATTTGTTTTAATGCAAGTGTCATCCTGCAGCGGGAGAGAGTGTTGAAAACTTTACGAACAATGACATTATCAAAGCGTTGCAGGAGACGACGCGTCGTCGCAGCGACGAGAGATGGAAAGCCAGTGCCCGTGCCCCAGTGCAGCAGTGCAATTTGTGGATTGAAATTTCAGCTGAGAACTTAAGCCAAATGATTGATAATGAAGCTGCAATTCCACACTGCCTCGTGGCCCGTGGCCCAATTTAGGTTGCACAAACACTCATTTGGCATTCGGTGTGCGTTCATTTCGTTTCGTTTTCAATTTCGCATTCGCAGGCGATTTTTATTGATGTTTTTAATCAGCAGAATGCAGTTTCCCAATATCGCATTCCCACTATGCCGCTCCCAATCTTAGGAGCAGGTCCTGCTCTGCCTTCTTCCATCGACATCAGCATTCAACTTCACTTAACTTTTATTGCATTGGCAGTGGCACTGCAACTGCCACTGCAACTGCCACTGCCGCTGCCAGTGCTACTGCCTCACACCTATTTCATTAACAAAGTTTCACACACTGATGATGCATGTACCCTCTTGCCACACCACGCCACACCACGCCACGCTACACCACACCACACCACACACTGTATCTTTGATGTCTTGCGGATGCTGCAGCAGCACTCGTTGGTAGTCGATAGTGGAGCTTGGATCTCTCTCTCTCTCTCTCCATCTCTCCCTCTCCCTGTCTATCTCTCTTTCTCAGCGTGAATTCAATTTGATTGACGTTACGAGCTTCTGCTACTGATTCCAATTGCAATCAATTTACTTTTGTGTGTGCGCTGCTCTCGTTCGCATTCGCATTCGCATCCAAGTTGCAAACTTCATTAGAAATTTCTCCAGCAGCAGCAGCATCCAACATATTTCAGGGTGTGTTTTTCTTTTCCTCTTGCTGTCGTTCCATTGGGTTTCCCCTCCCTGCTCACTCGTCAGGATGTTGTTGCTGCTTGATGCTTTCTGGCAGCATCAGTTTGCAGCTGCCTCCTGCGCTCTGCCTCCTGCCTCGCCTGCAGTTAAGTAGCCAAAAGGAAAACCAAACCGAACCAAACCAAACCAGGAGCAAGAACAAGAACAAAAACTTTGAGCTGGTAAAATGGGGGAAAGGAAAAAAGGAAAACTTCTTGTCGTCATATGTGAAAAGTTTGTCTGCGGCTTGGGTTTATTTTGATATGGCCAATGAATTGGGCGAAAAAAAGTTTCGTTTGATATGCAGCCAGCTGCCATGAATTATGGTGGCTTACCCCAGCCCCAGCCCCAGTCCCTGCCACTGCCACACAAAAAATTAGCCGGCTATAATGCGACTTCAATTGCAGTCTTTTGGGAGCCAAGGATACGGCTAACGATATGGGAATCAAACGGAGCGAGAGAGAATGACAGAGACAGACAGAAGGAGAGAGAGAGAGACAGGGGGAGCGAGAGCAGGGAAAAGTTTTGCACTTTTATTGCATTTTGCTGCTGCATTTAATGGAGGGGAAAGACGATTCAACGGCAAGAGATGAGGCTCCTGGAAATGTATTGGTCTCGCGAATCGATGGGGGAGAAGAATCCCCCTCCGAGCCCCTCTAAATGTTGACTTTCCTTCTAATGATTTTCCAGACAATTTACTTATTAATTCGATTCGAAGGAAGAGAATGCTTGTAATGATGCTCTCGAGCCGAAGACGATGATTCCTGTGGTAGTTCCACCCCCTACTCCGTGAATCGATTCGATTCCCAGAAGACGATCAAGGGAATGATTCTCTTGAGTATTTACTCCCTCCTTTGGAGTCCTTGGAGTCTCTTTAGTCTCCTTAGACATCAATTTCCATTAGAAGTCGACTTGTTGTTGTTTCGTAGCAGAGAATGGTTGATCGAAGGGGTGGGACTCTTCAGTGGCTTCCCCATCAATGACCCCATGGATGGCATCTCCTCAATCTCTGCGATTCGAAATCACTTCAAAGGATTCCACACAAGAACCTCAGAACTCCTTTAATCGTTTCGCATTCAAAGAGTCCAACGACCGTGATGATTCGTTCCTCTGGCAAATTATTCGATTCCTTTGAATCAATTTCATTCGTCGATTCAAATCGAATTGAAATCTTTGTCGTTGTGTTTATTCCGATTTTATTTACTTTTAATTCCTTTTCCTGGACTTCCATTAACAATTCTTTCGCTCTCTTGCTCTCTCGCTCTCACTCTCGATTCTCGATTCTCGCTCTCTCTCTTTCCGAATTTATTATTCATCTGTGGGATAACTTTTGTAATTTGCAAAAACTTTTAATTGAACTGTCTGCCCCACCCCCTCCTTACTGCATTCCAAGCCACTCCATGGCCCACCCACCCCTTGCCACCCCCGTAGCATGCAACTCTTCTCTCGTGGCATGCCGACACATTCATATACATATGTGTTGCAATATGCTGGCGCTTGATTTTTCACGCTCGTTAGTTTAAAAAGTATTGTGTTGCACGTGGATGATGCAGGATGCAGGATGCATCAGAGAGAGAGACAGGAAGAGAGAGTTTTTAATTAAAGTACACACGTGTGCGTGCGTCTGTGTGTGTGTGTGCTGCATGATTTCTCATTTGTGAGAGCAAATAAAAAGTGAACATCGTGTAAAACATTTGCCGGATGAACAGTCACGCTCGGTCGTTGATGTCCTTCAGGTGGTGTCACCTCCAAATTGAACAACACGGCTCTCGTTGCAACATGGCGGCAATAAACGCGGCCAGTTCGGCCAGTTGTTGCCACTCACTTTTTTTTTTCATTGCTTCTCCCTTGGAAAAGTGCCTCTAATCTGTTTAAACTGCAACAGCAGCAACAGCAGCAGCAGCAGCAGCAGCAGCAGTCGAGTGGCCCAAACGATTGACATGGCTGCTGAACCATCAATCACTTGCCATCCCCCATCCCTGCCACATCCTTCCGCCCGCAGCCGGCATGTCCATGCTCCATCGAGTGGGATGGATGGCCACAACATTTTTGTAACGCCTCCCGCCCGCTCCCCCCGTCAGCACACGATATAAGCGAAGTGATAAATGAGAGAAGCTCTTGTGATCCCGAATGCCAGGAGGTTGACTCCAATTTCCATTTACTTTCGCCATTCATTTCACTGCCTTTCTTCTGCGAGTCCTTCAAAAAGGGGTATACAACATTTGGACATGGGTCCTCTCTCTCTCTCTCTCTGTCTCTCTTCTCGGGATGCTCTTCACCGCAAACAATGCAAATTATGAAAGCAAAACGAAACGAAACGAGATGACATAGGTGTTCCCTTCTCTCCCTCTCTCTTTCGCTCTTTCTCTCTTTTCAAGTGTTGACTGGGAAAAACCCCCACGTCTTTCTTTCTGATACCCCTGGTTGTTGGTTGCGATGGAATGTACATATCTATGATGCGATGATGGATCTTTGAGATCCTTTCGTTCCCTGAAAAGAGAAGATACCTATATCGTTGGGAGACCGCTTCATAGAGGGGGTCCGCCACGAGAGGGAGTCCTTCCAGGTATGGTAGGGTAGAGGGTATCGAGGGTATCGAATGCTGCGACCACTAGAATCTACACTTTCTTTCTTCTACTCTTTTTTTTATGCTGCTGTTGTTGCTGTTGTTGCTGTTGTTGCTGTTGTTGCTGTTGTTGCTGTTGCTGCTGTTGTTGCTTATGTTGTTGTTGTCGTTGGGGCCACTCTGCTGTCAATAAAAATTGTAAGCCAAATGCAGAGTGAAAGGGCGTAGTGGTGCGAGGGCCTGTCAACGTTTTGCAGTTATTTTATCTTTTCGAGTGACACAATAGAAAGGGCTAGAATGTGGGGGGGGGAGGCAGTGAAACAGTGAGATCAGGTGCGGCAGCGACCATCGTTTGGACATTTGACTTTTTGCAACATTGCGCATACGCACTGTTGCATTTTAATTAAGGGCCAAATAGATTTTTCAGCACCACGAACGTAACGAGCGAAAACACAACGAAAACACGACAGAAGAGTGAAGAGTGAAGAGAGAAGGAAGAGACACACACACACACACACACAGACATGCAAACACACGCGCGAAAAACCAATTAAACCAAAGCACAGCCACTGAAGCGACTGGCAGCAGCAGCAGCAGCGGGCAGCGGGCAGCAGGCAGCGACTGACTGCCAGGCCAAATAAAATGCAATTACTGGGATGGCCAACACAACTGGGCCACTAAATTAATAGCCCCCGCTCGCTCGCTCGCTCGTTCGTTCGCTGGCTGGCTGGGCTCTGGCGGGGAGTTCGGGTCCGTCCAGAGCAAACACACGCGGTGCCAGAATTGGGCCTGCTGCTGCTGCTGCTGCTGCCACTGCTGCTGTTGCAAACCGCAACAAAGGGCACACAATTTGCAGCGTTAATGTCCTGTTCTCCTGGCCTGATTCCCCCCTCCCGCCCCGCACCGCCCGTCCAGCCATCCAGCCATCCGTCCATGGCGCGGGCAAATGAATGCGGGACACTAAATGCGTCCCCCGTCTGCCATCTGCCGTCTACCGCCGTCTGCCGACGGGACCTGGCAAGTAATTGCAATTGACGACACCGACTGTAGAGCTGTAGATGCCACCAGGTAGCTGTGGCAGCAGTGGCAGCCGAGGCAGACCCATTCATAAATGCATTTAACGTGTAATGTGGGATCCCTGGTTCTAGTCGTGGCTCCCAGTCGTGGCTCCCAGTCGGGCCTCCTGTCCTCAGGGCTCGGGGCTCTGGGCTCTGGGCTCAGGTGCACCACTAACAAGGAAACAATTACGCTCTGCAAATGGCATTAGGTGGCGACTCCCGGTGGCGACTCCCATTTCGTGTTTGTGCACGCACGCACTGCCATCTACCTAATGAGCAAATGAAGTCGATTAAAGGTGTGTCCCGGGGTCTCTCTCTCTCGCTCTCTGTACCCATTCACGGGTATATCTACTTGCCACTGCCAGTGGCACTCTCTGGCACTCTCTGCCAATCCCCAAAAGGTTGCGAATGTCTCATCTCTCGCTTCTGATTATCGCCTCATGGCCACACGTTCGTGACAGTTGGAGAAACTGGAAACTTAAATGGAAATTACAGCGCAAAGGTTACAAACTCTTTGCTGGAAAATCTAAGCTCATATTACAAAGGAAGTGGGGAGAAATGTTCTACAAAAGAGACCTATTTTGTGCTTTAATTTCTATCTTCAATTGCAATCAGAGTTGGCATTTGTTTGGCTCAATGTGTGTCTCAATGGAGTCTCCTAAAAGGTTCTCTCATTTCTCAGTCATAAATGCAGAGATACTTTGTGCATGTGTGCATGTGTGTGTGCTCATAATTCATAACATATGAGTCTGCTGCCAGCCAAGGGTATACATATCTCCTCCACATGTGTCCCTGTCCCCTGTCTGTGTCCCTGTCCCTGTCCGTGTCCGTGTTCGTATCCGTGTCCGTGTCCTTGCCGCACAATACGAATAATGACGCAAGTCGCGTAGTGCATAACGAAAGTAATCGTATGTATTTATTGTGTATGCTTTATAGTAGTAGTATGTATGCATTTATTTTCCCCGCAGACACCAGAATGAATATGAATAATGAATAATGAATAACTTAGATGTGTGCAGGTGCAGTTGCATGGGGCACGCAGCACGGTGCACGCTCTGCAGTCGTCTTCATCCGTTTCCTATATGCAGAACACGCCCTTGGGTCGTCGGGCCAGCGCCAGAGCCATATATAATACATATAATGATGATTTATTGTACATAGGATTATCTCTCCGTGTAAAGGTGTCTCCTGCTCTCTTTTTCAGACTTCAAATGGGACAACATTGCGGTTAATTATGTGGCAATAATCAAATGAAAATATCTGTGAGTGTTTCCACAAACCTCTCTGTCGTTGTCTCACTTTTATCTCTGATCAGAAGGAGGAAATTCTCTGTCGTTTATGGGAGAGCCTGTAACTCTATCTATCTATCTCTCTATCTATGTATGTCCCTCCTTCTATCAGTCTCTTCCATTTGTATCGCTTTCTATTGTATCCCTGCCCTCTGGAGTGGCTGGTTCTCCCATATCTTTCATCTATTATCTACTTTCTTGGGTCTATCTTTCTCTCTGCTGTATGCTTCCTGGGTATTCCCTAACTCCCTTGATTTCCCGATCTTTTTGCCACACTTTGGAGCTCTCTGCAGCTGCTTCTCTCTCTCTCATTCTCATTCTCGGCTGCTGCTGCTGCAGTTTTAGAACCTCTCAAACGTTGCTTTAAATGCTGCCTTTGCCACACAAGTGCCACAAATTTGATTAAATGTGCCAGCCCCTAAAATCCCCTAGTTGGAGGCAGATACCAGAGGCGAGATGCGTGATGCGGGATGCGGGAGGGGAGATGCAGCCCCACAACTCATTTAACTGTCATGCACTAAATAACGGGACACTAAATCTGCATGCCACACACACACACACACACACACACACACACATAGACGCACATTAGGGAGAAAGAGAGAGATTATGGCTTTACATAATGTGGCACATATGTATGTACATACATACATATATTGTATGCCACATACTGGTGCACGTGGCATATACATTCTATACTTTGGGAAGGACCTGGAGTGTCGGTGTCGTCTGGGCCGCCGACATAATGAGATGACATGACACATAATGAGGTGTACAACGCAGCCTCCCTTCCACCCTCTTCCACTCCCTGTGCATGTGTGTGTGTGTGTGGCATGCAGCAGTTTTGATGGCAGCGACTAATTGCCACAGATGCCAGGCGATTCGAAATTCAATTATTCAGGGAATTCCATTAATTTCAAATTAGTTTTGAACGTGCCAACAGAAACACTTAATATGGGGTATCAGCCGCTTGCCACATGCCTCCTGCCACCCGGCTTCTGTCTCCCTGCCACCGCCACTGCCACAGCGCTGCCTGCAACATTTATCCATGCGACCCAGCCAAAGCCATGGACCACACTTTTCATCATAAATATGCACCATGAGGACCCACACAAAACAAGAGACACAAGCGGCAGCAGCAGCAGCAGCAGCAGTAGCCACAATCCCTGTTGTTGCAACTTTGTTTTATGCAAGTTTTTTATTGTTTTTAATAGTTGCAACACACACACGCACACACGCACACACACACACACGCAGAAAGAGACAGAGAGGGGGAGTTGCCGGTGGATAATGCCTGGAAATCGAAGATGTGGATGACAAGGCGGCTTACCGCCAAATGACCGCAGCAGGGCTGGATCCAGGGACCTTTTCGCCTTGCAAATTGCACACACAATGCCACACTACCTGCCGCATGCCACCAGATGGCCAGGTGGCCCCACCTGCCACCTACCACCTGCCCCCATCCACCGGATATAAAGTCAGAGGACAGACGAGAGGCGGTCACCATATGTTGGGTTGTATTTAAAGTGTTCTTTCTTTTCTGTGTGGGTGTGCTTGGGGGTGTCCAGTGTCCAGTGCTCACTGTACGAGTGTCCACTGTGTGTGTGTGGCGATGCGGAGGGGGCATGTGGCAGCAGCACCTTCCCTCGAGGGCATGCCGTGTGGCCGCCTGCATTTTTTATGCACCCACATATGCACACAAGGTAGTGTTTTCTTTTTTTTTTTGCGCTTACCGGCCACATCCCCAGTCCCCTGTCCACCACACACACACCCCCAGCACACACACACCAGCACACACAGAGATGTGAGTGGAGGCGTGGAGGGTGTGGCAGAGCCACCATCAGGTGTCGGAGCATGCAGAATTTTGTGGCTTTTGATTGGCTTTTTTCGGTGGTGGGACATGGGGCAGCGGGGTCATGGGGCACGGAGCATGGGGCATGGGGCATGGGGCATGCTGCTGCTGCTGCTGCACAAAAAGTTATAAATGGAGTTTAGAGAGTGGTTCATGGCCCCATGCGGACAGCTCATAAATACGTCAAGTGCGGTCTCTGTGGTGTGGTGCGGGGTGCGGGGAGCTGTGCTGCCGCTGCTGCTGCTGCATTATGGATCCTTAAAATCCATCCTCGAAAGTAATTTCAGAATTTCATGCTAAACAGATTGGCGAGGAGGCGACTCCCCCCTACCTCCTACTACCCCCTACAACCCCCTTCCAAAAAAAAAAAGAATAGAAGGAGAAGGCTCCGCTTTTATTTGCTCACGAAACTGCCGCGAAATGCAATGGAAAAATGGGAAAGCACACACACATAGACACACACATAGACAAACACATATGGAAAATGTAAATAAAAATCGTTGGGAAAACAATGTGGGAAATGTATGCCACACACAGCCGCAAAGATAGCAAAAGAGGTAAAGGGTGGGCCAAGGGACGGGCAGGGGATTGGAGTGGAGCACACACATGAAGGGGCAAGCAGTAAAAGCGAAGGCAAATAAAACGCGAGGCAAATAAAACTAAAGCCAAAGGAGGAGCAGAAGCAGCAGGAGGAGGAGGGGAATGGGAAAAACCAACGCGCGTTATTTACCAAAATTTTTGCATAGAAAAAGAAGGAGAAAAGAAAAAAAAAACAAAACAAAAAGGTAAACCAACAACAAAAGCAAAAAACAGAACAGAAGAAGATAAAAAGGGAACTAGAAAGGGAACCAGAAATATACCAAAAAGTATGCTAAAAGGGGAACTACGGAACAGAGATGCCCAAAGAGAAAAAAACCCAAAAAAGTAACCGCAAAGATAGCAAAAAGGAAGCCAAAGAGAACCCCGAATATAAGCCAACATCGAGGCTGTCAGAGGTACCCTGTAATCGTCAGCAAGTCTCCACTTTCCTTGGAACTGGAGCTGGCAGGAACATCAGCAGAGAATATTTCCCACTTTGGCAAAGATCTATACCCCATCCCCCCTTTTAGGGCTTTCTTTTAAAGAAATTCTATGCATTGTCCGTTACTCTTCCATCATTCAGTCTTCAGTCCCTGCACCTACACTCATTTTTGGTCCTATTTGGTCTGAGTTTTCCCGGAAAGCCTTATAGGAATACCCTTAACCCAAGCACACTCTGGGGACTCCTACAAAAGAGAAGAGAAGAGCAAAGAAAAGAAGAAAAGATAAGGAAGAGATGGAAGAGATATCCAGGGGGATCCAGGCAACCATTCGATGGATGCATTCCGAGGCATACTTTGTGGCAAAGTCTCCCAATCGTTGCAACACAGGAACCACAAAGCTCTCTCTCTCTCTTGCACTATCGCTATTGTGTTCTCTCTCTTTCTCTGCTCTTGCTCTTTGGTAAATAAAATACTATCTGGTGGAAAAACATGAAGAGGAACAATAAAAATTTACAACCAGCAAACAGACAAAGGAAGCAAATGTGTAGTTGCCCCCCCCCCCCCCCCCCCCCCAAACCCGAAGACCCGAAGACCCGAAAACGGGGCAAACGAAGCAGCAGAAGAAGTGCCAGAAGGGGCCACCAAATGAGGCAGAAGAGCAAGGAGCAGCTACCAAAAAAAAGGGATAGGAAGGGGGAGGAAAAAGGGGAACTCAATAAATTGTCATGCAGTAAAATGTGGCAAGAACGGAAGAAGAAACCGCCAGAGTGACTTTGTTTCAGGCGATGAAGTGGATTGGTGGCACACAGGAGGATCTTGTGTGTGTGTGTGTGTGTGTGTGTGGCACGTAAACTGCCATAAGAAAGTAGCAAACGAAATGCAAGTGGCTGCCTGCCGCACGGCCACGTGGCATGCAGATACGACGAGCAAAAGCTAAGCGGAACGCAAGATACATTCCCCGCAAAAGGGTGGTAAATGCAGTGTATACTCCCCTTATACCTTCCTGTTTAATATACCCTGCATGCAACATATATCTCCTGCGGGTCCTGTGTGTGTGTGTCTCAGTGTGTGTGTGTGTGTGTGTGTGCATTGGTGCAGTGTCTGACCGAAAATCACATGTTTCTGCCTGTAGCGGGAAGGATGTGATTTAAGTTGCAGTGCAACAGCAGCAACGTGCCCCAAACAACCAGGCTACAACGATGGTTGTTGCTTGTGTGACATTTTGGCATTTCCAGTAGGTCTACTGTTGAATTTTTCATGCCCCTTCGCGCGACATAAACTTGCCTGCCAGCCAGCCAGCCTACCAGCCCACGAGCCCGCCACCCGACATGGCCTCCTCTCCTGCAGGACATGGCTTGCTTGCCTGCCTGCCTGCCTGCCTCAATGGTAAATTAAGGCGGCTTCCGTTTTATTGGCCCCTCCAACCACCCCACTCGTTCGACTCGTTCCACTCATTCCACTCATTGCGGCTGCTATGCCGCCTGTACCCTGTTTAGAAGTGGGTTTGATGTGCAGAAGGTGGCCTCGGAACGTTCGGTCTTCTAGTGATCCACGATTCACGATCTAGGATTACAGGAAGAAGTAGGATAATGATCGGCTTGGTTGGGTTCCGAAAGAAGCCTCTGCAGAGTTTCTTCCTCGTTGATTGGCTTCTGTTTATTGGGGCTAAAACTCTTAGCGGTGCAGTAGATCCCCCCAGAGGTTAGCCAGGGTATCGCCATCTTCTAACAACGCTAAGCAGAGGTCCTTCGTTCATGTCCTTTCTTGTAGTTTTAGTGGTTGCCTTGCTGTTGCTGCTTGTGTTGCTGTCGCGGCTGTTATTGCGGCTTCATTTGGCTTTCAGGTAAATGGTCGCTTAGCGTGGCCGTCGCTCGACTTTGCTCTCAGCCTTTTTAAGTGTATTAATCCTTTTTTATATCCCGTACAAGGAGCAGTGCAGAGCAGAGCAGAGCGGAGCAGGCAAATGGCGAATGGCAATGGCCGAAAATTAAGTATACGTAGTGTGTGCCAGAGATGTGCTTCTTGACACGAAAGGCTGGAAGAGCTGGTCGTTTAGTTTTGCCCCGAAAATTGCATTAAAGTTGCATAAGTGCACACGGGTTTTAATATTTAATTTGGCAAAAAGCTTTCCAAACACCAGGATCTCCTCTCACACTCTCTCTCTCTCTCTCCACAGCCTTCTATCCTTCTGTCTATCTGTCCTGCTGTCCCGCTGTCCCGCTGTCTTGCTGTCTTTCGGAGTGTCCTTCTTTTTCTAGAGGAGTCCTGCCCAAGCGATAACGCCGCGTGACATCCCACGCTTAATATTATCGTCCCGTTTCGGGGGAGGGGGGTTGGGTGGTGGGTGAAAACAAAAGCGCAGCAGCACTACTGTCTCTTGCTGTGATTTTCCTCGAGGAAGGAATGAAAACGGGAAATGGTGAAAAGCGCAAATGGAGATAAAAATTTGCAATAGCAAAAGCCGAAAGGAAGCGACAAAAAAATAAAACTAGAAGACAAAAAAAAACAACAGCAGCGGCAGCAGCAGCGACAGCAGCAGAAAAGTGCAGCAAAAGTATTTACAAAAGCGTTATCACGCTGTGACCCCTGTCCCTGTCCCTGCCGCTCCCTTTGCTGCTGCTCCCTGCCCTTCCTGCTGTGTGGCGCCACCCCTTTGAACTATGACTCCGCCTGCAGCCCCAACTATGGATTGTATCTACCCCCTTTGCTTTCAACACGTTCCACATTGTTTATTCTTGCCTCTGGCATTCGCTTTCTCTAATTTCTGATGCGCTGCTGCTGCTGCTGCAGTTTTTTCCCTTTAGTTAAATAAAAAGGCGCTTAAGCAGGCGATAGAGTGTAATCATGGGGCAGTGTGTTGGGGGCACGGGGCACGGGAAATGGGAAATGGATTGCAGTAGGAATTGCCAGCAAAAACGGATATAAGGATGGGGAATGGATTGCAGGGATATAGCAATAAGGATGCGAATGGAATACGGGCATAGCCATGGGGGAATTTAGGGATGGAAAAATTTTAAATTAAATGTGCATTCATCTAACGGGGCGGCAGGGGTGGGGGTGGTTGTGGGGAATCCCCTCGTGGAGAGGATTCCCTGGCGTTAGAGCAGACACACAGATGTATATATGTATGGATTCTCTCTCTGGGTTGCATCAATTTGTAGGAAACACCACGGCGACAGGACTCGTGAATCCTTCGATGTGGGAACATTTCATGCTTTATCACTTCACTATTGCCCATCCGCAACAATTTATCTGCTTCTCGGACATTCCTGCTACTCCTGCTGCTGCTGCTGCTGCTCCTCCTACTCCTTTTCGCCATTCCTATCTCATCTCCTATTCCATTTGCCAGCTCTTTACGAGCTCTTTTGCTCAGCTGGCTCTCAAATTTAAAGCTCATCAACGCGGGAGTGGGGCACTGGTGCACTGGTTGGCGGTGGGGGATCTGCGTTGTCCCTGGGAGGTGGGTTCCCGGAATAGTTTCGCATTTTATAACTCACTTAAAGGCGCCCGGCGCCCGGTGCCCGCCGCCTGCCTGGCAGAATGGCTGGCAGCAGGAAGGCCAATTAAAATGGGCAGACGAGCAGAGCTGAGCAGAGCAGAGCAGAGCAGCAGCTGATTAACCTTGGCAGCACACCCACAACCACACAGCCACACAGCGACACACATAGCTATACATACATACACATGCAGTCTCTGGCAGGCAGCGCCTGAAAGTATGCAATGACCACATCGCCAGGGCACTTTGTCGGCCGCTGCTGCTGCTGCTGCTGCTGCTGTTGCTGTAATGGTAATTGTGCGAACGAGTGCGGCAATGACGTCATACACTCGTGTACAGAGTGCCACGCCCACGTGGCACGGGGCAGTCAGGCAGGCAGGCAGGCGAAAACGTTGCCACGGTAATTGTGTGCGCCGCTGCTGCTCCACGCTTCGGTTGCTGGCAATATTGTTATGACCAAAAAACCAGGTCACAAAGGGGACAATCGTTGCTGCTGCTGCTGCTGCGTCCTGCTGCACGTCCACACGTTGCAAGGTCCCTCTTCCAATTCGCCCACTCACTCCCACTGAAGCTCTTTTTTCTTACGCCCCGCCTTTCCCTCCCCACGAACCGTTTTCTTTCCCTCAAGTTGCTCACTGGCTCTCCCGCTGAATCTTCTCTCCAGCTGCTTTCTCCCGTACATCTCACCCGCTCTCTTTCTGTCAAAGATCTCTTCCTCCAAAGCCAAAGGCTATTCCTTTGAATATATATGTATGCAGATCGTTTCTTTGGCCAGGGAAATGATAGAACTTGGAGGATTGAAGGCTTGAGGGCTTGATCAAGAATAGTGGGATGCTTCCTGCTCTTTAAAGTCATAATCCCCCACCGAAAGAAGGCTAAAGCAAAGCGCAATTCTAAGAGGGTTATCATATATAGTACGTACGTAGCAGGGAAATCCCTGCCGCTGCTGCTGCTGTCAGTTGGTGGATTTCTCACACAGGATTTTCGTTACTCTCAGCTCTCTCTCTCTCTCTCGAGTCTGCTTGCTCTCCCTTTAACTCGTTTGCTATTTTACATTTAATATTTATGCATTTTCCACCCGTCTGGTTGGCTCTCTGGTTGCAGGCGCGCAGGCATTGCATTGCATCGAGTGCTGGCAACCGCTGCTTGTCGACTTGTCGACTTTCGGCCGCCTCAACCTCAACCGCTGACCAGTGGCCAAAAACCGGGCAGAGGACAGAGCAGGCCCAGCAGAACGAGATAGGATAGGATAGGCAACGACAGGACGTGGACATGGCCCAGAGTCCTTTGCCATGGCTGTTGAATAATTAATGCAGTTTCGGTAAGTGCATTTTGAGGAATAGTTTCTGGTGCTTTCCCATCTTTTCTTTGCTTTTCTTTGCCTTGCTTTGCCTTTCTTTGCTTTAGTTCCCAGTTTTACTCGCAGTTTTACTCGTAGTTTAGTTCGAAGCAACTGTCAAATCGCTTCGCGTCTCATTTAAATGCAAGCAGGAGCAAGGAGTCCTATTCTTCTCTCTCTCTCTCTCTCTGTCTCTCTCTCTCTCTATCTCTGTGAGGAGCTTAGCCTCCTGACAAATGAAGTGTTCACTGCTCTAGTGAGTCCTGATTCCTGACGAGCAGAGTCCTCCTTGCCTCATGCATAAACCAATATGCGACATTCCTTCGAGTTTTCTTTGGCTTTCCTCTCCTGTCCTCTCCTTTCGTCTCCTTGTAGCTTTCCAGCGTTCTAGCAGCGTTTACGCGCCGGAAGCGGAAATTGTCCAGCGAACAAAAGCCAACAAAAGTGACAGCGGGCAAAGTGGAAAGGAAAAGCCGTGGAAAGGCCAGCAAAAATGCCATGAGAGTGTTTCTTTTCTGCCACTATTTTCACACATTTTGTAGAGCTTCGGGGACGGGGACAGGGACGGGGACGGGGTCAAGGCATTTACTCTTTCCCAGCAAACCTCTGTCGACGTTCTTTTCGTTCCTTTCGGGCACCAAAATTAGTTTCCTGAAACTAAAGATCAAATATTTAGATACGATTTCGTGTTCTCCTGTGTTCTCCTCTCCGTCGGAGGACTATGAATTTTACACTTTTCCTTTGCGATTAAAAGGCAGCAAAATGCTGAAGAAGTGTATCTAAGTGTTGGGCATCCTTGGCCAGATTGCCTGTAATTTATATCTGCGATGGTCTCCTGCTGCTGCTGCTGCTGCTGATGCTGCTGATGCTCCTAGTGTCCTGCCATCTGATGCTGTTGCTGGCTTTATCTTAATGCTCTCCTGATACAACATTTTCATCGTTGTCGTCCTCGTCATCGTCGTCGTCGTTCCTGGCCATGGTCCTAGTCCTGGTTGTGGTCCTAGTCCTGGCTCTGGTCCTGGTCCTGGTCCTGGGCTCTGGGTCTTAGCTTTTTGTTGTACACGCTTATAGCCATTGCTGTTGTGCACTGCTTATCCTTATCCACAACATCGTCTCTTGGTCGTTCTTCCTTACAGAGAGCCTTCTCGGCTCGGCTCGTCTCGGCTTGGCTTTGCCTTCCTTGGCCTTCTCCTTCCTTGGCCTTCTCCTTCGTCGCTCCTTCTCCTTTTCCCTCGTCTTCGTCGTCGTCGTCGTTTGTTTTGTCATTCAATTCAATGAGGCTAATGTCCGTTGAGGTCCTTCTGCTGTCTGTCTGTGGTGCGGTGTGGTGTCTTCGTCCTGTGTGTCCTGTGTCCTGTGCCGTCCATTGCTTCCATTGCTGTTGTTGAAGTGCCATTAAGTTTAGTTGTCACTTAGCCTCTTTTGCTTTTATATGCCGTCTGTCTCCTCCCCCCACCCGTCCCCTACCCCCTGTATTCCATTTGTCCTGACCCCCGCCCAATGCCCCCGTTGTTGTTATCCTTTTGGCTTGAAGCGTCTTAAGCGCCTAATGCCCATGGCCATAAAAAGTCCAAACTAATGCTTTAAAGTGTGCCACACACATACACAGGCATACACACACCGAGGCACACATACATTGCCTCTGGAATTGTCATCTGTTGGCGGCCCGCAAAGTGTCTGGGGCATGCCCCAAAAACGTACATAGCTTTCGTATCTTTTTTCGGGGCTTTATCGATCGTTTTGCGTGTTGTTTTTTGGCTGTTTGATTTTCAGCTTTAAGCAAAAGTCCATTGCCAGGGCGTTTTACTCCTTTTACGCCTTTTACTCTTTCTGTTTTCTTTTTTCTCGTGATTTTTATACGTTTTTCGTAGCCGTTTCCTCTGTGAATGGGACAGGGGGCACGGGGGCAGGGGGCATGGTCTGTGGATAGTGTCTGGAGTGCTGGGTGGAAAATTGCGTGTTAATTTTCACACAAACCGGAGACACACAGTCCGCAGTCCGGAGTCCGCAGTCGGCAGTCGGCAGTCCGCAGTCGGCAATCCAGAGTCCACAATCGCAGAGGTTTTCCACGTATTCTGTTTGTAGTTTTTGCGGTTTTCTGTTCTCGTGTCTGTTGCGGCTTTTGTTTAAATATTTGCATTTTTATTGTGGCCAACAGGATACAGGACGACGACGACTACTACTGCTGTTGCTGTTGTTGTTGTTGCTGCTGTTGCAGCTGCCTCCTTTTGCTTCATTAGCGCCGGCAGTGTCTGTGTTGACACGGGCCTCTGTCTTTTGGTCTCTTTGTGGATCCACCTCCTCTTCCTGCTCCTCCGCCTCCGCCTCCTTGAGCCCCTCTCTCTTGCCTTATCCTGGAAATTGTTGCCCCCGAAAGTTCATCTAAATGAAGTGCAATGCAACCCCATTTTCAATTAACTTTTGAATGAAATTTCAACGAATTGCCCCCAAAACTTGCAACAGCAAAAAAAAACACACAAAAAAAAGAAGCAAACACAAAAAAATTGCAAAAAGTTTCCCCTGCAACTTTTTGTTGATTTTCTCTTGGTTTTTCCCTGCTCCCGCTTTCGCTCCCGCTCTGGCTCCCGCTCGGGCTGTGGCTGTGGCTGTTGTTGTTGTTGTTGTTGTCGATGAATTTTCATTACGTTGCATATTTGTTCGACTGCTTTTCGTACGGCTCTCCCTCCCGCCACCCATCCTTTTCCTCCTTCTGCTTGCTGCTCCTTTATTCACTCCTTATTCTGCATGCTTTTTCCTGGTGCATGTAAACAAGCCGCGCCAATTTGTTGCCCCCACCCCACAGCCCAAACAGTTGCCCCAACTGCAACAAAGGATACAAATTTTCAACTTGAAAACTTGTCAAATTCAGCAAAAACACCGACAGCAACGTGAAATGCTTCGGGGATCGAAGCTAAAGATACCCTTTTCTGGGATCCACAACGAAAAGATTATGACAATTACCGAGCAGGAGCCGCGGAGGGGGATTTACGGACTTGTTCGGGCTGATTCTGGAACTGTGAATTGCTTCTGGGATCTGCCAAAAACCTACTCGTATTCGTACAGATATCCTTTTCTGCTCGGAGTGGAGCCAAGAGCCAAAAACCTATTCGGAGTGGCAGGAAATGGGTGGAAATCGGAGTGGCAGGGCACATGGATAAGAATCGTTGTGGCATGGCCAGTAGCAGCACCAGGCATGGCTGTAGGGGAGGGGGGGCATAATTTAAGCGTACACTGAAATACATTTTCCACTTTAATGGCGGGGAATGAAGTGCATTAAAAATGCAGATACAATGAACCGAAAAATGCCCGACAGGCCCCCTAAGGAGGGGATGGCATGCCAGAGGAGGTCGGGCTGCGGGGCGGCAGCGAAGGCCATGTGTGGCACGTATGTAGTCGCATACGGGTGCTTGCTGCAACATTTTCAAGTTGTCAATTTATGATTATGGCACCTCATGAACCGAGGCACAAAATGTAAATTATACGCCAGCGTCGTCGTCGCTCGTCGCTCGAAATGAAAACTCTCGTTCAAATAACAAGGAAAATTGCATGTTGCACAGAGAGTGTATGCATGCTTGGTGGAGGGAAGGGCGGAGGAAAACAGAGTTAGTGTGTGGCTGAGATTTTTAAGTTGATTTTCGATTGTTGTGGCTCTCTCGATGGGTCTCGATGAGTGCCTGCTGCTGCCGCTGCTGCTTCTGTTGCTGCTTTGCTCCTTTGCTACATTGAATGCTTTTTAATGCCAAATCGACGGCTGCACTCCCGGCTCTCAATACACTCACTCTCGCTTAAGTCGTTGTTATGTAAATGAGAATCGCGATTCAGCCCGGCACAGGCCAGCCCAGAGCACCCGCTGCCGCTGTTCAATCGACAGCAACCATAGCCATCGCCATAGCCAAGCCATCGCCATAGCCAAGCCATCGCCATAGCCATCGCAGGTGCAATCAAATATTACGTATACGCCACGCTGTGCACAATAGTTAGCAATAAAGTCGTGGCAGGAGGAGGAGCAGGAGGACGAGGTGGAACAGGAGTAGGAGTAGAAAGGGAGGAACGAGGCATGCCTCATGGTTGGGCATGGCTAGCAAACTGTCAATTTGGTCGTTGCCATTGCCTTTATTGCTCTTTACCTTATAACAACGTTAACGTTGGAGGAGAATATTGAATTACGGATGAAGTGGAATGTGTGGAAAAATACGTAGAGTGTGTGGAGTGTGGAAAATCGAGTGGAGTAGAGTGGAGTGGCGTGGACTGTGTGTGTGTGGAATAAACGAGTGTAAAGAGCAGCACAAATGGCGGGGGTGGGGATGGGGAAAATGGTAACGTAACTACGTTCATTGTAAAATTAGATAACTGAATCTTAAAGTGGGAAATTTTCAGAGGGCAAAGAAAAAGCGAGCAGGAACCATCATTCAAGAAAGGAGAGGTATCATTGGATTCGACTAAGCCTTCAACGATATTCCATTTCCCATTTCCAGGAGTCTATTCCTTTTTTGGCAGGCGAAAATGTACTCAAAGAGAGAGCTGTTCTGCTTGTATCCTCGCATGCACTCCGTTTCCCGTTGTATCGCAATCTCTCCCTCTCTCTTTCTCTTTCTCGTGTGTGTATGTGTGTTTGTGTGGAGAGTGGCATAAAATTTGATTGTGATTGAAAAGTGTAGCCTACTTTCGGGCGGGCGCATATAAAATGCATGTAATCAAGCGAAATGGCAACCGTGTGCACAAATGAGATCGTCAGCAAAGTATAGGTGAAAAGAGCGAAACGGAGAGAGGAAGGGCGACCGACTGGAAGAGTGAAAGAGAAGGGGAGGGCGGAACAACTGTGGGTGATGAACCACTGCATTTGCATTTGCATTTGCAAACAACGCCTCTATTTGCCGGCACGCCCACCCACTGATGGCCACGGAGATGTACCACTGTACATACACGTGGAAAGCGAACAATAATTGAAATTTGATTTGATTAGTTTTTGGATATTGAGGCGCAGTTGTTGTTCTTGTTGTTGGCTGTTGGTGTAGTGGTTGGTTGTTGGTGTAGTGGTTGGTTGTTGTAAATATTGTCGGTTGATGTTGTAGAAGGTATTACTAGTGGGTCCCACACTGTGGAAGCTGATTACTAATTGAAATTTGATTCGTTTTTATATTGGGACTGTTTCTCCGATGAAGTTTCATGTAGAGTTGTTGAAATCGCGTTGGAATGGCTGTAGATAGAGTTGTTGTGAATGTTCTTGTGTTGACTCTTCGCTCGGATAGCCCTATAGCCCCATTGTTGTTGATGTATGATAATTATAGATTACTTATTGTTGAAATCGTTGTGGCTGCTGTAATGGTGGCAATTTTCATTCGATTCTTCACTGCGAAAGAAGATTGCGTAAATACGATTGGTTTTGTCATGGAAATTGTCAGTGAAAATATAAGAACTGTTATTAAAATTGTTCAACTTATTGCTTTTGTGGAAAGTATTGCATTTTCGTGGCCAATCCTCACTGCGAAATGTAATAAAATTGCATATTGTATTCGCTTTTCCCGCTGCTCAATGATTTTCGCCACAAATCCCTTTATAATTAAGTCTCTCCCACGAATGGTGGGTTGGGGAGAGAATCGGGGAATCGGGGCATCGGAGAATCGCAGCGGAAAGCAGCGGAAATGAAAAGAAAAGTC
This sequence comes from Drosophila azteca, assembly GCA_005876895.1. NCBI lineage: Eukaryota > Metazoa > Arthropoda > Insecta > Diptera > Drosophilidae > Drosophila > Drosophila azteca. Next base: position 6,716,760 of record VCKU01000011.1, read on the forward strand.
ATTTAACAATATGAAAAGCAGCCCGTGTCGCGGGACAGACAGACATAATTGAACTATTTGGTTATCATAATTGAAATTCTCGCACAGACAATTCAATAATAATTAAACAGAGAATCCAGAGAGTACAGAATCCAGAGAAAGGAAAGTCTGTGTCCTGTCTCCTGCGGCACGTGAAATATTTAATTAAGTAACTTATTACGATTATTATTTGCATTCCTTTCGTGGAATGCCATCCATGGCCTCTGCCTGCCTGCTGGCCAGCGGCCAAAGATAATTCGCAGCATTTTTTGCGGCCTTTGTCCTCGTCGTTGCAATTAAATAAATATTAAATATTTGCTCAAATATTCCTGCACAAAAACGCCGTGACAGAGAAAGAGACAGACAGATAGAGAGAGAGAGAGCACAGAGAAAGGGCAGCGCATGCAAAAACTATAATTCAGCAGCAGCAGCAGCAGCAGGCGAAAGTTGTGTTTAATATTATTGCAAACATTCGTAGCGTATTGGGAATTTGAGAATCGGAGAATCGGAGAATTTGCGCATATTTGTGCGCTTTAATGGGCCAGTCCAGGCCAGAGCAGGCCAGGCCAGGCACTGGTGGGGCAGGCACTCTCTGATGGGGGCATATTGATAAGCACTGGGGCGGATACTGGATACTGGTGGGGCCGGACCGGGCCGGGCAGAGCCGCAAGAGCTCCGGCCCTAGTAAATGATGAAAAATGCTCTGCATTTTCCGCACCTTTTTGTGTGTGCTGTGGCATAAAAGAAAGAGAAGGACGAAGAGGCAAAAAAATCCCAAGGAAGCGACGCCTTCGAGCGCAAGAAATGAAAGAAGGCAACGCACAAATATTGGCTCTGGTATTTTCTGTATGAATTATGACTTCTTCCTGCCTGCCTCCAAAGAGGTGGAGGGCGGAGAGAGGAGGCATGAGGCAGAAGGCAGGAGGCTTGTGGCATGAAAAGAAAGGAAACTCAGTGGCGCAGATTGCTGCAAGGCGAAGGAATAGAGGGTTTTTTTCATCTTTTTACAAGAGGGTTGATTGGATGAGTGGCGACACAGACACCACCAAAGGTGTTTGGGCGCTAGTTGAGCAAATAGTTTTATTGAAACTGATATTAGCATATGGCCCCAGCGAGTGCGAGGAGAGCAACGAAACCAAAGACTGAAAGCAGATGAAAGATAACTCAAAAACCAGATTGTGGAGTGGCTAATCAAGAGGGAGATGAAGATGAAGACAGGTCTGTGGCTGTGGAGAAGAGTTGGAGAGGCTCTTCTTTCGTTTACTAATGCTTTCACTATTCCTCCAAGATTTTACTCACTAAATGATGATGTTGCAGTGGCTATATTCATGATTTTCTTTGGAGATTTTTCCTTTCTATTTGTATAATGAACCAAGCAGAAGTGCCCTCGCAGGTTCTAAGGATAACTCATGGCACTTCATGGATGGTTCAGAATCACATTGAGTTCCCAAATACTTCTCATCTGAAAGATGATCATAGAGTATACTTTGATGGGAGAACCTAAAGCTAGAGCTTTTTTGAATTTCCATAGTTCTTCTCTTCGCAGAACCCCCGTTTTTGGAGATCCCCCAACGCCTCTGGTGTTCTCTTTATGGGTTTTCTGGGTTTCTGTTCCCAATTTTCGGTATTGCTGCTGGTTTTTCTTTTGGCACGCGTTGGCCTCTTTGTTGTTTGTTCTTCTCTGCTGCTGCCTCCTTTATTTCCCTGCTCCCTCTTCCAGCCCCTTCCAGTTCCTTTCTCCTGCTTCTTCTTATGACCACTATTGTTGTTGGTTTTCTTTACGGACAACATAATAATAAGTTTTCTCGCTGTCTCACTGTCTCGCTCTCGCTCTCACTCTTACTCTCTCCATCCCTCTCTCTGTCTTTTGGTTTATGCGGACAACACTTTCAAAGGCCAAACCTGCAGCTGCTGCTCCTCGTCCTCCTGCTGCTTCCCTTCCTCCTGTTGTTGTTCTTGTTGTGGTATTGAGCGCAAAAGTTTACAGAACGCAAAAGGAAGAGAATGGGAGGAGCAGAAGGTGGAGCGGGAGGTGGAGAAGGAGGTGGAAAAATATTATGCACACGCACACAGCAGCAGCGGCAGGCAGACACAAGGCACAACAACTACTGCCCATAAATGCATATGTATTTATGTGTGTGTCCCATATATATACGCACATATGAGTGTGTATGTGCGTTTGTATGAGGGACTCCCTCTGCTCCTGCTGCTGGTGCTGCTGGCGCGCTCTTTATGGCAATGGCCGCGCGCCGTCCAATGTTTTTTTCGCCGCCCCGTGTCCTTTACACACACTTTAAATTATTTATTTTTACACTTTTGTACGCCCTCTGTAACACATTTTAAGGTTCACATGTGTATGGGTGTACATATACTACATACATATACATATGTAAGGGTGTGTGTGTGTCTGGAATGCCCTTTCCAGAGAGTATTACGAGTTCTGTGTTCTGCCTCCGCAGATCGACATTATAGCCATAGCCCATAAAAACAATCGATCTTCAAGGTTGTAGATCCTGCGTTTTGCTCCATTTTGTATATGAAATGAAACCTCCACAATTATGGAACTCTAACTCTTTGCTATCAGGATCTAATGGCTGTGTGATAGGAAACAAACATTCTTGGGAAGGGTATCAGTGGAGCCCATCTTTTGTTTGCTGTTGTTGCAGCTTCACGGAGCAGCAGCAAAAGTTTCTTGGGTCCACGGACTGCTCTTTGTATTTGCACATGTTCCACACACGCTGGCACTGGCTATCTGCCACACCCCTCCGCAGTCCCAGTCCCAGCAGCCCCTGCCCCTGCAGCACCCTCTCATGGTTGCAGAAACTTGTAAATTATTTGCCTTTTGCCTTATTCCTTACACATACGCGCACAAATTTTCTTGAGTTTATGTGTTAAACTTTACATCTCATCGTGGCGTGGAAGCGGGGGAGCGGTGCGCGGCAGGCGGCGGGATGTTGGGGCCAGGATTCGAGTCCTGCGCCTTGGCCATTGTGCGGGGGCGTCGCGTCGTCATTGTGGCTGCTGCTGCTGCTTGGCAGGAGGGGGTAGGCAGTGGGGCAGCAGTGCCTGGTGTGGCATGTAAATGATATGTTCCCTTCGGCCACGTCCAAACGTTGGAGACGTCGCCTGTCGTTGTCGTTGCCTTTTATTGCTCCAATGCTTTGTGCAGCTGTCGTGGCCGTGGAACAAATGAACGGCATAAATAATTGCAAAAGCACACACACACATACACATACATAAGGACACACACACACACATACAGACAAACAAAGAGCGAGTGACATACTCTGATATACAATGTAGACGACAATCTCTTGAAACTGGAAATGGAAATGAAAATCGGAGTATACTCCAAGGCGTCTTCGTTTCTTAGAAAACGTTCGAGCCTCCTCTTCGACGCGTCGACGGACGACGGTCGACGGTCTCCTCCCGAATTGAGATTAATGAGCAGAGCAAAAGTGATTTCAACTCTGCTTTGGCTTCGTTCTGGTTTTATTTCAATTTGCTGTCTGGCAAGTAGGAGGCAGAGAGTGATTAAATCTTAGATAATATGCGACTACGCCGAAGCCCCAGGAAGTGTACATGTGGACGGACACGGAGTGGGGCGTGTTCTGGTGGATACCCTTGCTGATGGATCCTCTTGCAACACCCATAGGTCTGTGGAAATCGGTTAAGATTAAGCATCAAATTAGTTTAAAAGAGATATTTTGATGATCAATAGATTATACAAACATATAATGCTGAATTTTGATCTAAAATTGATTGGGTTTGATGGGGAATGTCTTCAAAAACATGTCATAGGACCGATCTTTGCCATGGAAACTGCATAAAGTGCATAATTTTCTTCAGCTTTATTGAAAATCATCCTGTACCCCCTTTTGGGCTTTAAAGTCGTAGCGTTTCTCAGACTCAAGTCAAAGATTGAGAATGCGTGTCCGGTCCTGCTTCGGTAGGCCAAGTCTTAGCCAAGTCAAGTGGCAAACGGCAACCGCTATCAGTGTGCGAGTACGAGTATCTGCTTGTCGAAGTCTCATCACCGCAAAACACTCTTGAAGCACGGAACGAGGCATGGCATCAGGCATCAGGCTGCCTCTGGCAGCGGGGCACGCTTAACCCCAGTAGTCGTTCCCAGTCCCAGTCCCCACCCTGAGATAATCGACACTCGACACTTCTCGACACTAATTGCCGTCACACCCTCGACAGGCACTAAGCCCTCTCCACGACATGCCCCCCCCACAGCCACTCTATCCTACCCCACTCCAAGCGCACTCAGGTGTGGCATTGTTCTTGCCCCTTGTTGAGGCCTGATAACAGGCCGCAATCGTAATCGTAATCGCAATTCGGAATCTGTTTCGCAATCTGAATCTGAATCGGCATCAAAATCAAAATCAAATTCAAAGCCCCCCCTAGCGATGCCGCTGGTACGACGAGTCCGAGAACGAGAACGAGTATGAGGCGGTGGTAGAGGTAGAGAGCGAGTACGAGTACGAGGATATCGAGTATCCGAGTACTTGTGTATAATTGCAGATACAAATGCGATTACATTAAGTAGCTTGTCTCTCGATACATACATTATACGAGTAAATGTGTGTGTCAGTGTGTGTGTGTGTGCACGGGGTGGGGGATGGGATGCAGAGGATGTGGGGAAATGGCAGGCACTCTATATCGAAATTTGTTGCTGTGGCGGTGCACCTCTTGCGCCTTCTGTCTCTTGTCTCTTGGCCATCCCCTTCAGAGTCGATCTATCTGTTAAATCCCAGTGTAAACCTTGCTTTCACTTTTCGTCGCTTGCCTTGTTTCACCAAGTTTATCCAAGTTCGTTTTGTTTTGTTCTCCCACTCATGGAATGCATTGGAAGCTAATAACATGTTGTATGCAAAGTGGATTGTAAGAGGGAGGGGGGAGGGAACATTCCTGTCTTATCGTTCATCGCTCATTAAAGTACTCTCCTTCTCTCTCTATCTCTCGCTTTGCTTATTTCTTCATGAATTTATGAGGTTATCTGTTGAGAAGAACTGTGTTTTTTGTTTTAACAAAAAGCTGTCATTGACCCTAAAATAACACTCTAATTTTTACTGTGTTGTAAAGACATTTAAATGCCACTAAATTAGAATAATTAGAATTCACGACTCTGAAGACAGACAGAGCTTGGAATTAGTTACTTCCCACAAAAACAGCTGGAAAGAGTACAAAATACATATAGTATTCCATTCCCTGGAAAGAGTATTACAGCTTCGCTTTGTCGTTATCCCTTCTATTGCCCCCCTACCCCTCTCTCACTCTTCATCTCGTAAGCATATCAATAACAAAACTCTGGTCTGGCAGGTTTTACAGTTTAGTGGCTCTCTCTCTCTCTCACTCTGTCTCTCTTTTATCGGGCGCTCTCCTCTGTCTCTTTCTCTGCCTCTGGCTTAGGTTCTCCCTCTCGACTTTACTTGTGCTCCACACAGTTCTATCGCGAGCTCCAACACCGCCAGTCGTCAGTCGTCAGGTCCAACGTCGTGTTCGCGTCCGTGTTGTGATTGCCTGCCGGTTTGTTCGTACAAGTGTAAACGTCTTTAATTAGCTATTGTTAACGTGTTTCGTTAGTTATTGCTCTTGTCGGTACCGCATCGTACCGTCCCGTACCGTATCGTACTGTTCCGTTCTTTCATTATCAGTCGTGTCTGAACTGCTAATCGCCTTTATGCTAGTGTTTCTCAGGTGCAATAGTCAAGAACGTTCCATTATATTCCAATTTTTTGGGGCTTAATCGCCAGCAGCAATAAATTCATTACCGCTTCGGTTATCTCTACGTTCCACTTGAGTCGAGTGTATTTAAAGCATAAATTAATATAAGAGCACAGCCGCGTAAACAAAAACCAAAAAAAACCGAAAAGGTAAGCGCTAGGCAAACAGAATTTGTTTCTCTTTCATTCGCGCGCATTAATCTTTACCGCTGTCGCTGAGTGCTGTTTGTCTCACATCTCGCTCTGTCGCACTTGTCAACATGACATGCCATTCTATGGATGGGGATGGGGGAGACGGGGGAGGAGGAGGAGTAGAGAGAAAGTGCCAGGCGAGAGTGCGGCAAAGAAGAAAGAACTTAACAAGATAAAGCAATAAACGAAAATTGCAACAAGTTTGCGCGATGATGTGTTCGACGCTTAAAAACAATTGCATTTTAAATTAATTGAAAAGAAAAACGAGAAGGAAAATCACGATGCACCAGCAACAGCAACAGCAGCATCAGTAAAAGAAACAAGAGAACAGCAGCAGCATACAATGAGAGGAGAGCGACATGAGCTCAACTCAATTAAAACCTCCGTCAGCCGGCAAAAAGAACGAAAAAAAAAAACACAACGATGAATTGCAAGAGAGTGTAAACACATGAAATGGCAACAACAGCTACATGGCGAGGCGGTGCTCACGATGGGGACCAAATTCTGCTCCCAAGTGGAACTGATATCCAACCCGGCTGGTCATACCTTACCTTGTGTTTAATATACCTTGTACATACCGGTACTCGTTTTTTCAATCGCTTTTTCCTCATAATTCGGCAGTGATTACTACTGCTGTTGTTATTCTCACTCCACTCCACTCTCTGTCTCTCTCTCTCCTGTTTTTTTATGTTCGTGCACTTTTTCTGTGATGCTGTTCCTCTTTACTGTTTATTTGGCTGTGTAAAAGTGTGTGTGCGGGAGTGTTTATGATTTTTATGGCACTTCCACGCGACTAAGCAAACTCCATAAACATTTATAGGTAAATCTATTACGATGCACAGAGCAAAAGAACAGAACGGCACTCGGTATATGGTATATGGCATCACTTTTCACTCAACTTTATTATTTTTATGGAATCAGTTGACATATGGCATGACAGAGAGGTGCACACACCACTCTCTCTCTCTCTCTCTCTCTCTCTGTGTCTGTTTTCATATTTAATGCGTAATGAAATTGAAATTTGAGTTGATGTCAAATTCGAATTGAGATCGGAAATTGTGCAGTTAGAATTTCATGTGACTCAAAGATTGTGACACGGCCACCAGAGCGACGGGCCGTTGGCATGACAACGTTTTCCCCCCCATTTTGGCCAAAAGCCCATTCAAATATTCCCTCTGTCCATCAGACCAATATTCGTGCTTATGGCACCTGAAACACACACTCTCCTCTCTCTCTCTTTCTGTCGCTCTCGAAACATCGAATCATCAAAATTGCATTGAAACTATTTCAACTTTTGCCCAACAGCACAGAGCGGGCGATGGTGTGGCATGGTCGGTGGCAGGGAGGGAGGTAGCTAGAGGAAAGCCTTGCCCTGGACTTGGTGTTAGTTTGCTGCCAACTGAAGAGCGAGAGCGTGAGAGAGAGACGGGGGAGGGGGCGGCGCTCTTAAAAATTCATGAGTGCGAAAAGCCACAGGACGAAGTGTGGGTGAAAGAGCAGCTGAAAGGAAGAGCCAAAGTTTCGACAAGCAAACAAAAATCATAACGGAAGGATTCCCAGTGCCGCTCTGCTCTGCCACTCTGCCACTCTCCCCTCCCCATCCCCATCCCCATCCCCATTCCCATCCTGTTTCTCCATTTACTCTTCTCCTCCTTTCCTCTTGTTCTCTTTTCTCTTCATGGAATGGCCATGCCATCCATAGGAATGAATGTTTATTGAAAGACAATGTCATAGCAGCAGTGGTCGTGCGGATGAAGAGAGAGGGAGGAAGGGAGGGAGGTAAGAGGAAGCAGGAAAAAGCAACGGAACTCGCGACCAGAGGAACCTCAGGAATGGCAATGGCATGAAATGTGAGTGCTTGTCCCTGCGCTCATATGCATAGGCTGGGACTGGGACTGGGCTGAGGCTAAGGCTGAGAATGAGGCAGAGGCCCAGGCTCAGGCTGGCTTCCTGTCACTACAGTGGACTCTCTGTCTCTCTATATAATGAAAGAACTTAATCTATGCAAGAACCACTAGGAGAGGGTAGACTGGGGGACAGGGTAGAGGGCAGAGGTGAAGGATGGTTAAAATTCCCTGATGATTCCCACTGTAAGCAAATCCGAGTGATTGGACCAGCGGTTCTGTTCCTCCGCTTGTCGCTCGACAACAAAGCAACAAAGCTGCAGTGCAAGAAAACACAGTGCAGAATACCAATACGAGAAAGAAGCACCCAGAGAGAGACAGAGAGAGAGAGAGAGAGAGACAGATAGGAGTCTGGGCGGAAGAGAGAGACTTTTGCTTTTCATTCATACGAAATTACCTGCGGCCAAGAGCTTAATGCCAGTTGGACTGCAAAATCCACTTAGGAAGTTGATACAATCAGTTCTCTCTCTCTCTCTCCCATCTCACAGAGAGAGAGAGGAGAGGGAGAGTGCCTGCCTGCCTGCCGGCCTGCCTCCTGTCCTGTGTGGCCTGCATGGGCTGTGGCATTGTGGCATGTGGCATGTGGCATGCGGTTCTGTGGATGGATCCCAATGGTAGGATAGGGATGTGGATGTGTGGCCTGTAGGACGGATTCATTAAAACGAATTGCAAGTTTTACGGTACGGTACGGTACGGCCTCTCCTCGGCCATAGGAGGAGTGCTGGAGTTGCATCTCCCCCTCCCCCTCTCTTTCTCTCTCTCTCTCTCTCTCGCTCTCTCTCTCTCCTGGCCCATCTCTATCTCGTTCTGTGTTTTGGTGCAAGTTGTTTTTGGGGTTTTGTTTCGGCAACTCATTGACGTGCAACATAGACGGAGTAGACGAGGGAAGGGAAGGGACGGGAAGGGAAGGGAAGGTAATGGTAGGGGTGCACAAACCAGAGGCTGCTGCTGCTGCTGCTGTTTCTGCAGCTGCCGCCTCTGGGGTTCTATAGGTTTTGTTTTGCGCCGCAAAGTATGCAACGATTGCATGCTGCTTCTGCTGCTTCTGCTGCTGTTGGTTGCATGTGCAACCCTCCCCCCCCCATTTCCATTTCCACTCCCACTTGCACTCTTTTCCTCCCCGAGGAGAACAAATGAAATTTTCGGTCAGGGTTTTGCCGTATTTTCGGGTTTTCCATCCATCCTCAAACATTTGCCACAAGTGGAAAATGCATTAAAAGTGCAAATTAACTGGAGAATAGTCGTGCCATGATATGTGGATGTGGCTGATGGTGCAGTTGCTGCTGCTGCCGCTGCTGCTGCTCTAAGCGATGATGATAATCAGCCCCTAAAAGCTTGCTCCCTAATTAGGGGAAAGAGGTTTCCCCCTCCCATCCACCATCCACCACCCACCACTCTTGGAGTTTCCATTTCCATTCCATAGATCCCAGAATTCGAGTTGCCGACTGTGTTAATTATTTATGCTTTATATTTAAATTCCGAGATTAGACAGGGAGGGAAAACACATATGTACATTTGTATGTATGTACTTATGGGATGTACATATGTATGTGTCTGAATGGGAGAAAGGAACCTTTGAGGTTTGAAGTGGAACGCAGCTCCAGGAGGCAGTGGGAGACCTACACTTCCGCATTGAGAAAAAGGTATAAAGCATATGCGTACAACCCACAGATTGAAAGGCAGAGGCAGAGAAATAGAAGAGCCACACATAGACACACACACACACAGTCACACATCCTCACAGAGATAGACACAGATAGTCATACATTTCCACAGACAAACAAAAACGTGGAGAGATTGGAGCGGAATGGTGTGTGGAGTGGAGTGGAGTGCAAACGAAAGCCAAAGTCTCGCCGGCGACTCAACTCGACTCAACTCGACTCGACTCGAACTCCGTCTCCCATGTCCCGTAGTCTGTAGTCCGTAGTCCGTGTCCCGTAGTCCGTGTCCGTGTAACATGTTAATGAACTGCAGGAACGGAACGGAGGAGAACCAACTCTGGTGTTTGCACAGAACTTAGTGTAATGTAATCCCCAGGATCCAGCATCCAGAATGGAAGCAGCAGAAGGACACTCTCACACACACACACACACAGAGAAACACTGCTATGTGCCGCCTGCCTCCTGCGAATGTGTCGAATGTTACGCCAAGGAGTAACTTTGACATTTACCCATTCAAGGCGGCTTATGAGTGCCACAACACAGAGAGACAGAGACAGAGACAGAGAAAGAGAGAGAAAGAGAGAGAGTGTGCGGGGTGGGTGATGTGTGGCAAGTGGCATGTGGCATGTCCCATGTAGCATGTAGGGGATGCTGTGATAGAAATTGCCTTATGGGTTATAGCCATAGCCCTGGCCACAAAACTGCGAGCCAAAGTGTGACACGTGGGGGAGACGGGGTACGGGGAAAGGGGCAAGGGGCAAGGAACGAGGCCAGAAGGTTGTATAGAAAAAGAGTTTCCATGCGGGGATTTTCAGCTGCTGTTGCTGTTGCAGAGTGGTGGAGCTGGAGCTGCAGCTGGAGGTGGCGAGTGCCTTTGCATAGAGAAGAACTTGCATCATGAGGTGGAAAATTAAATTGCATTTAAGGCAATTGACAGACCAAGAGGCGACCAGGAGACCCATTGGACAGAGAGGCAGGAGGGAGCGTCGGCAAAGCATCCACATCGTGTGTGATGAATCCATGAATGAGGGGGGAGAGAGAGGTGGAGCATGCAGCATAAATTGGAGAGAATATTCTATAGAGAATGGGGTCCTTAAAGACTCGGCGGAGGCTGCGAGGCAGTGGGTGGATTTGGTGTGGGTGTGGGTGGCATGCAACATGAATGCATGAACATGAATAATTATTCATATTTTGTTGGCCAAAAAGTTTTGCGAGAGGAGCAAGGGAGAGTAATGGGAGGGAAAAAAGACGAGAGGCAGGAGATGGGAGACAAGCGACAAGTCCAGGGCCACTTGCTGCACTTGCACTTTGAACTGCACTGCAGTGGCGGGGAGGTGGGAGGTGTGAGGTGGGGAGTGGCTGTGTCAGTGTCGTATTAATTTAGTCAAGTTGCCACTTAAATTGTGGCACGACAACTGCCACACGGGGAAGGGAAGGAGACGGGTAGGAGATGGATGACAAAGTGACATTAAATGTGCAAAATTGGGCAGTGGCAGGGGCAGTGGCAGGGGCAGTTGAGCTGCATTTGCTGTCTGTCTTCTCCTGCCTCACGCTCTCTCTCTCTCTCTCCCTATCTCTGCCCGCTTTCTCTCTCTCTCTCTCGCTGAAATTTGCATACGATTTGCATGGCTATTAAGTTTTTGCGGCTGAAATGTCACTGACTTTTTGTCAGCCGTCTGTCTGTCTGTCTGTCTGTCTGTGCCGTGCCCCAAAAGTGTCTCCAGCCAGGAATGGCATGCCCCCGAACAGGGGAGCGGGGCAGTAGGCAGTGTGCAGCATGCAGCGGCAGCGGAAGATGCCCCTAATGATTACAAATTGTGGGGCAGGCAGTGGTGGTGGCACTTTTAATAACGCGCCACAAAACGCAATAAATAAGCAACAAAAGGGATCTAAAAGCGGCTTTAATGCATTTGCTGCCGCGATTAATATTAATTTCAATGCAGTGCAGCGCAGCGCACAACTTGCAACTTGCAGCAGCAGCAGCAGAGTGTAGCGAGAGGAGGAGGAGGGGGAGGAGGATGCAACGATGCAGATCCCCTAGATGAAGATGAAGTTGAGTCTGTAACTGTGGCTGCGGCTTTGGCTGTGGCTGTGGCACACTGCTGACGCAGGATGATGGAGACGGATAAAGACGCGAGCGAGGACAATGCCAACAAGAGAGAGGCGGACGGGAGAGAGGGGCAAGGAGGGGGAGAGGCATCATAGCCACATCATGCGCATCATTAGCCCCATTTCTCTAGCAGTTGTACACTGAGCGAAATAGAGAGAGAGAGAGAGGGAAATCATAGGACTTCTTCATCCAATTTTCCAGTTCATTTCCACAAGGAAAAGCATTTTCCTTGCATTCCGCTGCATGCCACGCCTCGTCGCTGCCAGATCTCTCTAGTGCCTCTCGATGCTGCCTCTTGCTGCTGCTGCTGCTGCTGGCATCAGAAGATAATCAGATTCTAATTGGTATCCATAGCTGTGGCATGCCCCCGAATTGTATATTCCAGCTTTTGGGCTTGTACATTTTCCGGGGAATATGTATTTCCCTTAGATTTCTAGACACATTTGCATATTCATTTCCATCTGAGGAGCAGCGGTAGAGAAGGTGGAGGTAGAGGAGGCGGAGGAGGAGCCGCATCATTATCAGTAGTGTGTGTGTGGCATGTGGAAAACTGTAAAATTCATGGAGTAATTAACGAAACTATGAAAGGGGAAGGCAGAGCGGGGCCAGGAAGGGAAGGAATGAAACGCTAAATGGAAGGGAATGAGGGGGGATGGCTGGTGGTGACTAGTGGCAAGGATGAAGGATAGATAGATAGATAGATAGATAGATAGATAGTATATGATAGATGATAGCAGGGGGGGGGGGGGGGGGAAAGGGCCGCTAGCGTTGCTGGCTTTGAATATGCCGTTTTTCGGGGCCACATTTCGGTGGCGGTGGCCCTAAAAATAGAATTTAATTTGACTTTTAACAGTTTTTGGGGCAGCAGCAGCAGAGCAGCCATACACCTGTCTCTAGAGTAGAGGAGGCGGAGCAGGAGGAGTAGGAGGATGCCACACATCAGCGCAGGAGTGACAGACAGTAAACGATGTAACGATGATCTGCTGACGGCCCTGACTGTCAGTCAGTTTTCACAGTCTGAAAATAGTCGACATTTGATGCTGGAATCTACATAAAGTTTTGCTCAGTGGAGAAGTTTAAAGTGTGATTAAAAGCACAAGCAAAGAGAGTGCAAAGAGAGAGAGAAAGGAGAAGAGAGTGCAGAGTGGAGAAAGAGGAGAGGAGAGGAGCAAAAGCTAATGGAAGCAGGCGATTAGTGGCTGGCTAATCGGATATATTAACTTTAAGAACACAGTAAAACTTTAAAGCAGAGAAGCGAGACCCCCCTCAATCCTTTGCTGGGAGGAAAACACAAAGGATACACTTTTCCAACCGCCCCGCCCCCGTTTCACCACTCCCCTTTCCGACTCCTGCTGGCAATTTTACCTTTTGCTTGCTTTTCCTTGGCATCTACTTTAATTCCATGTGTTTTTCCTTCTCTATTTGCAGCTCCATCAACCCCCTTCCCTCTCACACACCACACACACACACCCGCCCACCCCCTGGTGGCTGCACGGTCCACGGTGTAACGGTGTAACGGCAAAGGCAACGGCAAACGGAAAAACTAATTTATGGCATTAAAAATGCATATTTTCTAGCAGTCTTTATCATTTGCCACAACCGCTGCCAGAACAGACAGAGAGACAGAGACAGAGAGAGAGAGTGAGAGAGAAAGAGGCAAGCGGAGCATTGCCTGCCACATCAGCAGCAGCAACAACAACAACAGCAACAGCGACAGCGACAGCACGAGAGCAGCAAAGAAGCAGCATCTGAGGCGGAGGATAACGCAAGGATAATTCGCCATCTCTTTGCCCCCGAAATGGATTTCCTATGGATAAACGTAAGTCACTCCCCCACCCCCCTCTCCATCGCTTTGTACAGATTTAAGTGCCACACATCACTCTTAATGGTGCATATGCGGCACATACGGCATGCGGTACGTTTACGTATACGTATACGTAATATTCCATGCATTAAGTTCTCGCGCGCGCGAAAAGTGATTTTAATCATGTGATAAATGTCAGATCGTTAAAGTCGAATCGCGAATTTCCGAAAGTAGTTCGGGCACGGATACGGGCAGGGGTACGGGTACGGGGGGTACGGGTGCATTGATGGATTGCCTGCTGCACGTTGCAGCTTGACTTTGCGGCTGGCAAATCATATTAATCATACGCCCCATGAACTGGCAACTGCCGCTGGGAAAGGTGAAAGTCATGCGGCTGGCGGCATGTGGCATGCTGCGCAAATGTGTGGACAAATAAACACAGGCGATAATCTACGAGGCAAACTTTTGGGCCAGGGAAAGCAATGGAATGGTGTGCAGATCCCTCGAAGAAGCGAGGAGCAGGAGGAGCCTCTGCCGAAGGAGGAAAATGTCTCGAAAATGCGAGGAGAGGCAAGTGTTGTCTTAACAGATGCCCCGCATTGTCAATACACTCTGAAGGGCAGAGGCTCAGGAGGGCAGCAGCAGAGGCAAGCCCCAGCCACAGTGGGACGACTCCAATGAAACTGCATGGAATTTGCGGAAATTCCCATCAAAGCAGGGAAACTTTCGTGCGAATGAAAGAACGAAAAGAGGTTGGAATGTTGGACAGTGAGATTTCCAGGGTTTACAGGTCTTCGAGGCACACTTTCAATGGGCTAGTGCCCCACTGTGCTTCCCTGTGGCAATCCTTCTGCTGGAAATCCTCTCGGGGTGTCTATCAGTTTTGGGGACTCTGGCCAGAGCGGAGGCTGCTGCTGCTGCTACTTCTAATACTGTGATTGTGCTGTTGCTTCTATTGATGTTGTCTCTGTGTTGTGGCATGCTGTTGCCAGTAAGACGAAAGCTGATTGTCAAGTGCTTGCCCAGACACATGGCTTATCCGCACACAGTGCTGCAGAGCCGAGAGCCGAGAGTTGAGAGCACAAAGCCCATCCTTGTCGTCTCTCAATATTTGGTTGGAAATTTCGAGTTAGGCAAACCCGAAGAAACAATCCATCGCATGGTGAAAGTGTGAGAGGGAGGAAGGAGAGGGCAGGTTTATCTGCTTTCTGTGTTAATGAAGCATTCAAGGGAGGGGGCATCGCCATGCCACTGCCACTGCCACCGCTACTGCCACTGGCAACACAATGAATGCTGCACATACGATATTCAAGTATTCAAGTGCATTTAAGCAGCAATAATTTTGTATCTGCGGTGAGCAGAGACAAAAGCCTATTAATGCACATGCCACAACAATAAATAGCAACAACAGCAGCAACAATACTGAAATGCAGGTGCATTTGTGCATGGGTGTGCGTGTGCATGTGCGTGTGGATTTGTGGCAGGGTCTTTTATTTCATTTAATCAATCATTTAATCATTGAATGGAAGCATTTAGTTTAAGACAAAAGCCTCCTTTAAGCTGGCCGCATTAAAAGGCTTTTCATCGGCGGAAAATCGGTAAATCGTGTGTGCAGGTGGGGGGCACGCCCACATGTGTGTGGGAGGGGGTGTGTTGAATGCACATGCGAGATAGAGTGAGGAAAATCTGTCGGAAAATGCATTGTTTTCCACTCGCCTCCGTTTCGCTTTTGCGGTTAATTGAATTTTAAATTTTATTCCCATTCCCCATCGAGGAGGACGGCCGAGGGACATTAAGGACTCGTCTGATTAGGCGAGCGGCGGTGGCCCCTCATGAATTAATAAGTTTTCAATTTTCCCCCGACGATGATTTGATTTCGCTGTCGACAGACAAAAGGAAAATGGAAAATGCCAAAGGAAGATGGCCATCAATCGGAGCCCGAAAACGAAGTCTGGAGATTGCATAATGTTTGTGGGCGACAGACAGAGAGGTAGAGCCAGCGGGAGGGAGTGTGTTGCATGCAACCATGCAGAAGATTGGAGGTCACTTTTCATAACATGCCCCCAAGACGAGGCACAAGACGCAAGGCGTCCTTTTTCTTTTTTTTAGATATTTTGTCAATGGCCAAGAAGGAGCCTCAAAGTCAGAGTACCACAGAGAGCCTTGCAACACGCACACACACAGACACACATGGGCAGTGCCACATGTGAATAAACTGCTCAATGCACTTGCCACGCGCACACACACACACACTGCCACATGGCTGACTGCTTGCGTCATCAGCAGCAGCAGCAGCAGCAGCATCGTCAGAATGGAGTCGTTCCTCTCCGTCTTTCCGTCTCTCAGGCTTTCATTCAGCCTTGGCATGCAGTCAAAACGCAGCAGCAACGGCAACGGCAGTGGCAGCGCCAGCAGTAGCTGCCCCTTGCCCCGTGCCACAGTCAACTATTTTTCTATGTCAGGAGCAGAAATAAGAAGCGAAGGGCCACGGGCAGGGGCAGGGACAGGAACAGGGACAGGGACATGGGGCAGCAGAAGCAGAAGTAGACCGACCACCAGCCAGACCACGAGACAAGGGACAAGGGACAGGGCCAAAGCCAAAGCCAAACGAAGCATCCAAGCGGATGCAACGGCTGCCCCCAGACGCAATTGTGGAGCGCAAGGTACAAGACGACAGAGGGCAAGGTCCGACCCATGCAGCAGATAGATAGATAGATAGAAAGATGCCTCTACTCTCGGGGGAAACGTCTCTCAATTGATTAGATATTCCATCCTTTATTGAGAGAGAGGCATGAACAGATCTCAACACTTTTCCTTGCGAGGATCCTCAAGGATCTCCCTTGTCGTTTGAATGCAGAGAGTAACGGAGAGCGTGGACCCTACCTTAACGCTGAATACACCTTTCGCTGTGGACAGAGGCCATTGGTGGGGAGATGTCATCAACTTTACTTTCGCCTCCTCCCTTGCGCCTCTGCCACCCGCTACTTCTTTGCTTTCCCCCCATCTCTCCACTCTCTCTCCTATTCATATTTTATCTGCTCTCCTCTCCTCTCCCTTCCCTTCTCCTCTGCTGCTGCTGCTGATGCAAAGGCAAACAAAAAGCTTAACCTCAGCACAAATTTAAGCAAATATTTGCTGCCAAAGCCTCTGCATCCTGCATCTCCTCGTGCATCTCCTCCTGTCTCCTGCTTTCTGTCTGTCGTGTGGTGTCCTGCTACTCCTCCTCCTCCCTTCTTTGGGAGGCAACTCCATGTCGTTGTCGTCGTCGTCGCCGTCGCCGTCCATCCTCATTGATGCAATTGAAGCCGGAAGCAGTTTATTTTTATATCCCTCCATCTCCTCCTTGGCTGCTGCTGCTGCTGCGGTGTCAGCAATCCTACATCCAAAGGCATCCTTCAATGGCAGGTGCAAGTGGTGGCGGGGGGGCCATGGGCATTCCACTGAGCGAATGATAGAGAGAGGGGGGGGCATGGACATGGACAGGGCTCCCCACAGAGAAAGAAAGTGGCATTCATGGGCAGATGGGGCATGATGCATGCACGGATTTTAATCGCTTAAATGCCAAAAGGGAAATGATGCACCACCACCACAGGACCCCGCACCCCACTGCATGCACCCCATGCCCCACATGCCCCGTGCCCCATGCCCCTGGCAGGGCGGAGCAGACGGAACGCTGGGGATCTGCAGAATTACAGAGGAGTACGGAATATTCGTAGCAGAAGGAGCAGCCGCCGCAGAACAGAACTAATGATGCGAAAAATGTTTACAAATCATTTTGTCAATATACTCGGTGCTCAGTGCTCGGTGCTCAGTGCTCGGTGTTGGGTGTATGTCCTCGTGAAGAGAGGACGACCCAAAGGGATGCGGATACGGATGCGAATGAGGCTGAGGCTGAGGCCGAGGCTCTCTTCTGTCGGGGGATACAGAGATGTGGGGCTGTAAATGTGTGACTAAGGGATGTGCCTGATATGGTTGGGAGGTGAGGTAAGTGGGAGAGAGGTGTGGCGACGTGGCAGGAGAGGATCCAGGGAGGAGGCCCATAATTTGCCATCACATTTCTTGCATTCATCGACAGTGGGGCGCAGTGGGGCGGGGCGGCCATGAAAAGGTCATTAGTGTATGCGTGTATGCACACACACACACTCTCTATGTACGTGTGTGTGTGTGTGTGTGTGTGACACAAATGGCCATTCAATGGGAAGCCAGAAGAAAAATCGTCGGGAAAAATAGAGGGAGGGAGAGCGAGGAGATAGAGGGGATGTGGGGGGAGGATATTTCGATAGCCGAAAGCCAAAGCCAAAGCCATAACAGGGCGCCTCCTCCTTCTGCCACCTTGCCACATGCTTGTTTTTTCCACAACATTAACGCAAATTGCAAATAATAAAAATTCAAAATATCCCCAAACCCTCCTCGCCCCTCGCCCCGCACTGCTCTGCCTTCTTCCGAAACGCTTGAACGACGTTGAACGGTATAAAAAAGAGCAGCTGCTGCTGCTGCTGTTGCACGTGTGTTAGTGCTAGTGGCAGCAGGACGAAAGAAAGGAAGAAAGGAAGGACGAGAGCAGGACCCAAACCACAAGAGCAGGAACGGAGGAACGGTGGAAAGGGATAGCCTTTGGGGCACGGAGCACACATTTATCGCACAGCCAACAAGGCATTTTTTAAGTCCTGCCAAAGGATGATGGGGGCTTACAAATTGTGTGGAAAAGGGGAATGGAAAATGGAAGGAAAATGGCATCACATATGAGGTTTCCCTTCGATTGGCCTGACTTTTATTGAGCTTTGATTGATCCTCTCTCTCCCCCATTTCCCATTCCCCTTTCCCAGCTCTCTATCTCCCTGTGTTTGTGTGTGTGTGTAATGGTGGCTCACCTTTTGCACCTTGGGCAGCATGTAGCATGTGCTGCATGCCACAACAGAGTGCATAGCGGAATAGCTTGAAGACTTGCTGTCCTTCCGCTTCTCCCGCTGCGATGCCTCCATTCGAATCAGAATGGAAATCTATTTTATGCAGAGGCACGCACCACACACACACACACTTATGTGTACATGTGTGTACATGTAAATGTGTGCGGGTTTTCCTTTCGCCTGCGATTTCTTCGTTTTTCCAGGGTTTTCTCCAGGCTTTTCTCCACTTCGCTCGCGCTCCCTTCCGCTCTCGCTCAAACGCTTACTGTGTGTGTTTGTCGAGGCGTTGCTTTGCGTATGCAGCGATGCATGCAACGCCCATCCTTGGACTCGGACCCGAACTCGAAGACCCAACCCCCAACAACCCCCTCCCACGACCCTCTTGGCATACAATTTATGTGCGAAATATGGCGCCCGCACTGCCGCACATACCTTTTTGCCATTTGCCTTTGGCTTTGCCATTGCCTTTGCCTTACACTTACCCTTACCCCTCACCCTTACCCCTTACCCCTTTCCCCACGCCACGCCTTTGCTTCCTTACCCTTTCTCCTCCTCTTGTCTCGCTCTCTCTCTCTTGCTCACACTCTTTTTCCGGAATTAAAAGCTTTTCCATGCTCCATGCTCCCGTGGTCCCTTTTGGGGACCCAACCAGAAACCCAAACGCACAATAAACCATAGTTTTTAAGCATCTCTAAAGACCGCAATGCCTCCCCTCTCTCTACCTAACTCTCTCTTGATTCTCTCTCTGTATTAACGTAACTTTCTTTATCCTTTCTGCAACTCGGAAAAGCCTGCCAGATCAATGACATGGCGACCATTGGTGACATATCATCGATGATCATCTCACCGCCGACGTCTTCCATTTCGAACGATCAAGATCCGTTTGGACAGCTGCCACCGCTACCACCGCCACTGCGTTCCACCCAAGTGCTGCAGCCGTTGAGCGTATTTCCAGGTGTGCCCCACAATGTTGCATATCTATTATCTATCTATTTCTTTTTTTTTTTGTATTCTTGTTGTCGTTGCTGTTGTTGTTGTTGTTGTTTGCTGCCTGCCTGCCGTTTCTTTCCTTGTTTCCTGTTTCTGTTTCTATCATTTATTTTGTTGTTGCGAATCTTTTCTCTGTTTTTTTTTTTTGTATAGAGATTTTTGTGCCCCATTAAAAAGTTTGTGTTGCACCAGTCTGTTGCTGCTGCCACTGCTGCACTCACGAGCATTGGCCGCCCTTCTCTATCTATCTATCATTTTCCTACCCTTTGCCACCCCTTTGCCACCCATTTTGCGTTCATTTTCAACCCCATTTTTCCAATTGATTGCAACTTTAATTGGTGTGTAGATTGGGGCTTCTATTCGATTGCCCTTTTGCTATTGCATTTTAGTTTTATTTATAGTTTTCTCTTCCCTTCTGTTGGTTTTTTTCTTTCGTTGTTGTTTAGTTTTACCTTTCTCTATCAAAATAAAACACCTCATCGCACACACACACACACACACACAGCTACACGTGAACTATGAACCTCTAACACACACACAGAAACACACTTTAACACACTGCCACACACTCTGCCACACCACACTGTCTGCCACAGTGTCGTACATGGCATTGATTCCATTAGAAGAACATCACACACACCTCCATTCCATTCTCCCATTCGCCCATTCACATCCCGTAGATCCTGTTTACAGGATATACGCATATAATATTCTAACATTCGATCGAATCTGAATAATTAGCAAACAAATTTCAAGCCATACAAAACGGTGATTGTTTTTGGTGCCACAAAGCCTTTCGCTTATGGTAACATTTGCACTGCCTGTCAACGGTCTTAGCTGAAATCCCTCTATGAGTACACACCACATCGGACCACTCGTCTCGTACCACACTGTCCTACACAATACGTACATTCCCCCTACCCCTACACTTTTTGGGGGCAACCTGCCCCCACGCCCCCCATCACCACAGACAACCCCCTCGAAACCCTTTTTTGCAAACAGCAGCAGAAGCACCACTCATTCAATCAGACAGTCAGTCAGTCAGTCAATCAATCAATCAAATGCCAAATATCTATATCGTTCCTTCACATTTCAAATCAACTCTATCTCTATCTCTCTTTCTCTCTCTATATATGTGTTCGAAAAGTTCTATATATTTGCCTGATGTTTGTATTGCCAATTTTTGATAAACAATTTTTTGTTATTTGTATTGCCTTTGCCCCCCGCTGCTGTTTCCCCTCCCCACCTTCCCACCCGCTAAAACAGGAAAAACCACTGAGGTTTTCCACATGACAAGCCTCGTGTCTATCCCCAGCCTTTTTCCATGATCTATGCTCTCTCTCGCTCGCTCTTTGTCTCTCTCTCTCTCACTCTCTCACTCTGTCTGTCTCTCTCTGTTTTGTGTGTGTGTATTTTTTGAAGCTGTTCAATTTCTTTAGAGAGAAACAACAACAGCGGAATGTGTTTTAGCAGTTGCGCTTTTTTATGGCTCTTTTTTAAGCCTACCACCCCCCCACCCCACACCGCCCCCGCCCCCCATTTAACACCCCCCTCGAGCACATTTTGTGCTGTCGAAAATTGTATGAAACAAACAATGAAAATGTTATAACAACTACAATGATGATTGTGTGCTCTCTCCTCTCTCTTCTTTCAATCTTCACGAATCGAACACGAACAACAACAACAAAAATCTACCCAACAATCTCTCCCTCTCTCTACAACAACAATCTCTCTCTCTCTCTCTCTCTCTGTCTACAACGAACTGCAACAACTTTAACTATAAACAAAAACAACAACCAAAAACCAAAAACAACAACCAAAACTACCACAAATTAATGATATTATATGACCACGAAATCTTGACAAACCAAACATTTGCTTTGATTCGATTTGATCTATTTTCCATATGTTTTCCAAAATTTTCCTTATTGTTCTAATGCTTTTGATGGTTTTAATGGTGTGTGCTTTATTGTTTATTGTTTTTAGAGTGAGTTCCATAAACACAAATGAGATTCTTTGATCATTTTTATGGATTTTGATTTATTTTGATTTAGTGGGGATTTTTACTTGTGATATTATGTGCCCATAGAGGGAGTATTCGAATAGATTCTTCTATGGTTTGGGCATATATTAATTTTAATTATTTTGATTTTTTTTTGTATATTTTAATGGGATTTTTTGTGTGTCTAGAGTTGGTATACAATAATCAAAAATTTGTTAAGTTTTCTTTTGATTTGTAATATTTTCTATACGGATTATTATGATATCGATGAGAAATCATTTGGGGTAGAATTTTGTAATTTTTTAACGATCTCTTTGGATCGAAATATCTTTGTTATTTGCTTTGATTTTCGTTTAAGTTTCGGTTCGATTTTCGGTTCAGTGTGTGCTTCGTTTTTCCTGTGTTTTTTGTGTATAAAAAGTGTTGAAATCGAAGCCTTAAAGGGTTATGTTTCTGTTGTTTCCTAAATCTAAACTCCGTCCATACCTTCCCCCTGCCACCCACACCATATCTATCGAACCGAACCGATCGGATCTGCCCATCCAGTGTCCAATTTGAGCGAAGATTCCTACGATTATGTGTTTGGTGGTCGACGTAAGAATCCGCCCTCAACAACGTCACAACAACTTAAGCTGACATCACCGCCAGTGCGATTGCGACCAGAAGGTAAGCTACATACATACATATCTCCTGTATGCTACAGATATCTGTGATATATATTCTTCGTCTTGTTTGCAGACGCCTATCGTGGTGGTGCAGAGAATATACAGAACAACGGCCGTTTCTATCGTCATTCGTTTAGCTATGCCCCCAAGCGGCAGCGCCACACCTCCTCCTCGAGTCGGGATGATCGTGATCGTGAATCGAGATTGAGATGTCATGGAGAGGACGAGGCCACATTGCGCCAATTGCTGCTCGAGTATGTACAACTGTCTCTCTCTCTCTGTCTCGCTCTCTCTCGCTCTCTCTCTTGTTCTCTATTTTACATAAATCTATTGAACCCCCTCTGTTGCATGTCCGCCCCGCCCCCCTCCCCAGATAATGCCTCCTCATTAAGAGTCATTAATTTTGGTGGCTGGCAACGTTTGGCCAAGGGTAGAGGGGGGTGGGGAGGGAGTGCCGGAGGTTGCCATAAATATCGTCCGCAAATAAACAGCAATTATTTTGCGTGGAATTTGGCTTAATTTATGAATACAATTAATGTTTTTCTATGTTCCAAATATTTCATTTTAATTTCAAATTTAATTTCTGTTTACAAATAAATTATATTTGTATATGTAACTGTAACTGTATATCTGTATATCTGTATATGTACTATGATCCAATGTGTTTCTCCATTCCTTTAACAGATTTGTGTTCATTTAAGTGTGTTCCTCCTGTGTGTCCTTTAGACTACTGTCTTCTGTCAATTATTCATTGAGAGAGCGCATTGAGGGGCATCATCGATTGATCACCCATTGCCCTGTGCCCATTGTGTGTGTTGTGTGTTGTTTCTGATACCCTCGAAAAAGTACCCTCGAACAAAACCTGCGGGCACATACGACATTCACCAAAAACAAAAAAGAAAAAATATAAAACAAAAACAAAAACTAAAACTAAAAACGAGAGAGAAAGGCAAAAGCAACGAACCAATCACTATATCTAATATATATACTAAAAATATAAATAAAAATACTAAGATACTAAGATAATTAGCATCTTAAATACCTAACAACGGAGCAGAGAAATAAGCATAAAAAGCCAGCAGCAAAATGATGGGCACAATGCCACCCAGGTACATATCCATATCCACCTTCCGCTTACTAGCATAACTAACTATCATTAAACTCTAACTAACATTCACTTAATTAATCACAACTAACTAACTAACTAACTAACGAATAATCCATCACCACATAATGAACAGCAGCATTCATTGAAGACTTTTTTGCCATTCATTCATTCATTCATCCACTCATCCACTCATTCGTTCGTTGCAAATAATATGTTGCATCTGCTTATGTTTCTGCTTCTGTTTCTGTTCCTTTTTCCGTTTCCGTTTCGGAATCTGAATTGTGTTTCTGTAAAATGTGTAAATTATTGCAAACAGTTAGTGCTTTAATGAAATTTTGTGTAATTTTACATTTGTTTGCTGTTTTGCAGTCATTATTTTCGGTCTGGTTTATTCACATTTTACGTACCTGTCACTTCTTTTGTTGCTCAGCAAAAAACTGCAATCAGACACGAAAAATTGTCATAAAATGTCACCAGATTGAGTGATTGAGTCAGTAAACAATGATTGTCCATCACTCAGAATATTCGATTTCCCATTATAATCAATCTCGGTTCTCGGTTTTATTCACATTTATACAAAAATTGAATGATGATAGACATGGAAATTCCTTTAGAAAATCCAATGATTTAATTACTGTCTATGTTTGAGAATTGAACAGTGTACGGGAATGATTCCTTATAAATTCAATTAATTCAAATGTGAAAATAAAATCGAGGATTGGATTTTGTTGCAGCCCCAAAAGTATGCAGCAAAATTGGTATATTCTTGCATTTTAAATGTGTGACAATTGCTGTAGCATACTTTTGGGGCTGCCGGCAATGTAAAGTATTGCCTACTATTTGGGCTGCCGCTAAATTTAAAGCCAGGCTGCCATTCCTGTTCTACCTATTCTGTGTCACTCTGCCACCACCACACAACCAACACACTATGTTGTACCGTACCCAATGTCTAGTATATGTGCTCTTTTGTCATCCACTTCATCCACCTTTCTGTCTGTGCCACCACTCTGCCACCACTGCCACTGCCACATGAACAACATGAACATCAACAACATGAACGATGCAGCCACTCGCAAAGTGGTCTAGTATTCACGCCACTCAATGAGTATGCAATTTCCAAAAACCAAATAAACTTCAATTAAATATCGAAATATTTTTGCTAATTTCCCCCCTTTGCTACCCCTCCTCTATCTCTCTCTCTCTCTCTTTCACTCTTTCACTCTTTGTAATGTTTAATCCCCCTTTAACCTGTAAACAGTAACCTGTAACCTGTAACCCCTACTCTCTGCACTCTCGAACGACTCTCTCTCTCTCTGCCTCTCTGTTTTTGGCACTCAAATTGATTTGTTAATTATTCGAATATTTGCCACAACTCTGTCTCTCTATTTTCCGTTTCCATTTCCATCTGCATGCGCCATTCAATTAGTATTCAATTATGTGCAAAAATATAAATTAAATTAGTTTTACCATCGAAAATATGTACACAGCCTCTAAGGGAGAGAGATTGTGGCCCCAGGAGAGGGTATATTCGAAGAGAGATGTGCGGCATGCCATGTAGGGCCCTCGAGGGGCAGCCGCAAACAGCAGACTGCCTGCCCAACCGCCTGCCTGCCTGCCTGCCTGGCTGGCTGTGTCATGTTTTTTATGACATGCCGAAAAGTGTTTGAGTGTCCATTAAGTCGCAGGACACAGGGCACAGGACACACGACGCACACACACACACACACACACGACACACACAGACGACATTCACTTATCCACAGATTAAAATCCATGTACAGTCATTGACAAACGTGCTCGCACAGGCAGTCAATCAGCATGCGGTTTGGGGCCTGACTCTCTCTCGCTCGCTCTCGCTCTCTCTCTCCGTCTCTCCCTCCTTCTGGTGTCTCTCTCCTCTCTGCATGTCATCAAAGTTCATAATTAGCTCCATTCCCCCTCTCTGCCTCCAACCCACTCTTGCCATTCACTCCACTCTCCACTCTCCATACTCCACTCCCCCGTAGCCGTAATCCATCAGTCAGTCAGTCAGTCAGTCACACAATATATTTTCGGGATATATGTATGTGTCCGCTTGTCAGAGCTATTGCTGCTGTTACACGATGTGTCTTTAATCCACAAACCCCAGACATAACCTCAGAAATGTTAAATCTGACGAACTGCAAAGCAAATTAATTGCAAAAAGCCAATCACACAGGGAAAATGCGAAAAGCCATTCGCATGTAAGCGAAAAAGAAGCAAAGTGTGAATGGCAAAATGCACTGACGACGCATCGGTGGAAAACACATCGTGTAACATGTCCTAAATGTCCTTCATTTTGTTCTGGTTCTGGTTTTCATTTTCATTTCATTTGCTGCAATAAATTACTGCACACACAGTTTTTATGGTTTCCAAAAAACACCCAAAAAAGCAAAAACCAAAAAAAAAAAAGACAAAAAAAGAAGGAAAACCCCAAACTAATTGGCGTAACGGTCATTCTACCAACAAAATTTAAACAAAAAAAAGCAAAAAAAACGAACTAAAGAGGGAAACAAACTACCAAAAACAGAAGCCCCAGAAAAACTACATAATGTTTGTTGCTATCTTTGTTGCATCTTTGTTGTTGCCTCTTCACCCCACTCACTTGATAGGGATGGCTGGATGGGACAGACTCCCTCTGCCCTCCTCCTCCACCTCCGCCTCCGTTTCCGTCATTTGTTTTATTTCCCATTGAAGAACATTTTGCTTTTCTGCATATCTCTCGCTCTCTCTCTCTGTCTCTCTCTCTCTCCCGCTCACTCTCTATAATCATTTATAGAATTTATAGACAAAAGAAAGAAAATAAAAATTAACATCAAAATATGAATTATGAAAATCATAAAATATTGCGAGACCCTGGAAAATCAATGAAAATCAACCGCAAGCAACCGCAACGCAAAGCAAAGCAATAAAATTGAAATTGAAATTTATGAAAATTCCGAAAATGTGATGCCAGACGAACAGAATGCCACGAGAAGCTGCAGCAAACAAAAGTGTTAGCGTTTGGTGAATGTCCTATATGCCAATTGGTTTATCCTGTGTCTCCTATGTATCCACTATTTCCACTCTCCCCAGCAGATCGGATTCGATCTGTATTCCTCTTCCCTTCGTCTGCCCGATACGATCTTTATAATCGAATTATGCTTTCAGTTTAATTTATGTACTATATTTCCTTGAAATGTATTGTGTGTGCACTGAGACCTGAGGATAATAACTATGTAACCTGTGACCTGTAGCCTGTATCCTGTAACCTGTAACCTGTAACTGATGTTTCAATGAGCAGTATCCTTGAAGCTGCAGCCCGTAACCCGTAACCCGTTGCCTGTTAGCTGTAACCTGTTACTGATGTTTCAACGTTGGAAGCGAAACGTGTCTGAGTGCCTGAATGATGGAAGGTTGATGGAAACCATATTCGTACTCCTTGCAGGGGGTGGTTTGCCCCTCCCAATGCCCCCCCAATGCCCTCTAATGTGATTGAAATCATCTGCCAAAGGGAATAATCCTTCGAAACCGTAGAGAGCAAGCCCTGGCTTTGTCTTAGAATTATCAGCTCCTGTGACGAAATGAACCGAAAACCGAACAATTATGTGGCATGCTTTTCGTTGCACGTACTCGAGATTATAATGAATGCAAAAGCCACTGAGTGGAGGAAGGAAACGGGGGAGGAGGGGGGAAGCGGAGAAAATTGGCAGAAAATTTATTAAATGCTCACGTTTACAAATCCGTTATACAAAACCGAAAATTCCTGCAGCTGACAGAAGACAAAGCGAACGGACAAAAGAACAGACAGCCGCAAGTACAGTTATGTTGTGTGTGTGTGCGTGTGTGTGTTGCCAATACACATGTTGCAGGCAGACGACAGACAGCAGACAGTAGGAGGACAGCAGATAGGATAGCAATTGTTTTCATTGAGAGAGAACAATAAGTTGCAACAACAGGATGCCAACAGTGCCAGCCGCCTCTCGTTCGTCCTCGGTTCTGGTTTCCAGGGTGTCCTGCTGCTGCTGCTGCTGCTGCTACTGCTGCTACTCCTGCCACTCCTGCCACTCTTCTCGGTTATGTGGCAGGGGGTTTCGGTTTCTGGTTTCTGGTTTCGGTTTTCGGTTCCGTAACGTAACGTTCGCTGATGTATGCATAAAATAATCCTTTTATGCTCGGCAAAACAATGTCCGTGCAAATGCAAAACAATAACAATACTAACGACACCAGCAACAGCAGCACCAGCAGCAGCAGTAGCAGCAGCAGCAGTAGCAGATCCCCCTCCTTCCCTCATCTGCATTAACATAATGCGGGGCAGCACCAGCAGCAGCAGCAGCAGCTCGAGAGGCACGCAGAGGCATGGACTCCAGGGTCCCGGCCCACGTGTCGTATGCGCATTGTGTGCGGCATCGCTGCCTTTCGCTATCACGCCGTTCGGCCGCATACAGTGTGGCATGGAGTGCTGGTGACTATAATTTAGAGATTTAGATGAGGGTTATATGATTTCCAGCAGATGTTTGTGGAGCAGAAAACGCATGTACCATAATCGAAAGCAGGACATTCCCGTTCGCAGTCGGGATTTGCATTCATTGAAATCCGAATTGCTGTATCCTCTGGATTACCAGGGATATAACTTCTATAGCTACAGCTATCAAGCAGAGTATCAACAGCTTCGACCCTCGAAGGATAGCTTTCTGCTATTGTTGCCATTTGATTTAGATGCCGGCTCGTTCGCTCGTGTTTTTGTTATGTTTGGTGCATGTTTGCTTGTTTGTTTGCTGTACGAACAGCATTCTCTCGAACGCACAAAAAGCAGCCCCAATATGGATGTATCTGGGAGCCAAAAACGAATGCAAACAGCGCGACATCGCGACAGCGACAGCGATTTGTTTTCTCTGATGAAAATGTAAATCTAATGCATTTGATGGGACGAACAAAGGAGGAACCAAACGGATCGGAACGGAACGGAAAGGGGGACACTGAAACATAAACAGGATTAGAACTAGAACAAAAAAGCGACCAAACAAAAGGGCGACTGTATCTCTAATAAATGATGGCTGCCTCTCGGATGTGGCAACAACTTATAGGGCTAGGGCTAGGGCTAGGATAACTCTGCAACGAGTACGAATACGAATACGGCTATACGGCTATATAATACCATCAATTTTTCATTCGTTCTGGATTCTTCTTTCCACTTTCGACTTTCCCATTACTCTTGAGCCTTGGACCTTAACGAAATATGCCAACAATTTAGTTGAAGTTACTTTTTTATGTACTTAGTGGCCCGTCGAAGTCGACTGCCTTCTGGGCCTGGCCTGGCCCTGGCTCTGGCTCTGGCTTTGGACCCTAGCTTTGTCCCTCTCCCCATCCTGGCTTTTGTTTTCGTATTTGCTGTGGAATCAACTTACTGCTTCTGCATCCTTTCGTGCTGCTCCTCCGTTGACTGCTACTGCTTCTGCCTCCCTTCCTGCTCATCCTTCGTGCTCCTCTGCATCTTTTTTTTCTTTCTGTTTGTTGTTTCTACAGAAATCCCTTCGTTTGCTCTTGGACTTTTGCCACCAGAAACAGAACCACAAGAGCCACAAGAAGGAGTTGCCCGCTGTTGTGTCTGGTGTGCGTTTTTCCCCAGCTCCCTCTCTCTCTCTCTCTCGCTCTCCCTTTTCCCTGCTTACCATAGCCTGCCCCGGTCCTCCCTCCTACGTTTTTCCTACTCTTTTCTGTTGCTGCGTTTTCCTTGCCTCTTGATATTTATGTTGCTGCCCATTCCATTCCGCATTCCCCAGTCCCCACTGCCCCTCCTCATTCCCCATTCCTCCCATTCCCCCCATTCCTCAATAATTGCATAGTTCAGTAAATTTTAATGCAAGCGGTCATAAATAATTTCGTTTTCTGTGTGTGTTTTTGCGAAATAAATTACGTATACGTACACGCTAAATAGCTCTATATACGATACAAATACCATATATATATATATGTACATATATATATATCTGTATTATATAAGTATATATGTGTATGTACAGTAGGATTTCGGCCGAAATGAAAGCCATGTAGCGTATCGTACGACTAAAGTGCATTTTCTGCTTGATATTTTCTTAAACTTTGACTGCGACTCCGCCTGGACAAACGCAAAAAACAACCAAAAAAAAAAAACACAACAACCTACTTGCAACCATTGCGTGACCTCTTGCATTGGCACTGGAACTGGAACTGTGCAACTGTGGCATGCAACCATTGTACTCTGCAATCGAATTACATTGTACATTGTACTTTGTACAGTTTGCAAAAGCAAGTTAGCGTGATGAGCATGAATCTATCAGCGAAACTCGATGAGCTGCAGCGAGGCGATCGACACCTGGAGACGACAGTCGCCTTGTGCGAAATCCGCACTCAGCTCCAAGAGCTGACCAAATCCGTGGAGTCCTGCCAGAGTGAAGTCTCAGAGGTGAGTATCCGCGGCTCGCCGCTCCATTGATTGCATTCGATCTAGAGTATTATTGTTTGAACAGGTCAAACGTGATATGGTGGCCATCAAACACGAACTGGACACCGTGCAGCAGGTGAAGGAGGAGATCGAGGAGCTGCGCGAATATGTCGACAGACTGGAGGAGCACACGCACCGACGGAAGCTAAGACTTTTAGAACAAGTTTGTAGCTTAAATTATTTGCCATGTTGTGTAATTAAATACTTGAATTTCATTTCTCTATCTCATGTACTACAAACCGAAATACACCACCAAAGAGCCAAAGTACCAAAACCACCAACCACCTACCACCACCAATCAGACACACTCTCCACACTAGTCCACTAGAACCACTAAAGCCACCCCACCCACTAAGCCCTCTGAACCCACTAAACTCCACCAACCATTCAGTCATCCTTGCCACATCCATCCAGCCATCCACATACCACATGCTCCACCCACACACGCACACCCACACACACACATCCACTGACAGCAGAAGCTGCTACCTATAAGGTGGAATGTATCCAAACTATTCCCGATTTTGGGTAACAGCTCCTGCACTTCCCACAGATACACCACATACAGACGGCTTTGTCATCAACGTACTTTATATGGGAATCCATTATATCACAGTTCCATTAGCAGGAGATCATTTATTGCTCATTTATTGCTCGCCTAACGAACGGAGCCTTTCGTTTATGAGATCTTTGATAAGCGAGTCAGTGAAGCATTTCTTTCACTTATGGCACATTTACGATCACTGTATCCTCTCGCTTGTGGGACATTTGTACATCGAATCATTCAACTTTCAAGCGGAACTCCTGCTAGTGGAACAATGATATTTATTTTAATTAAAATGTTTAGTTCTTGTTAAGTTTATAAGCGAAAAGCTAAGAAAATAAAACGATTATGTTTATATGATTTTTGTTGTTTATATTTTGAATAAATTTTCGTTTGAAACATCCCGCCAGACAGACACTCTCCATTCATCAGAGTTTTATTTGTATGTATGAGTTCGATTATGCCTAAGTTTCGATTAGAATAATTGGCGATAACGTATGCTTAGAGAATCAATCAATCGATCGATGGATTATGGATATTGAATATTTGGTTTTACTGTACCGCACACTCGTTTGTTTGCAAAGCGTTTGATGGACCCGCACAGAACCCCCCCGGAACCGAATCCTTAAATGTCCTTCCGTCGTCCTCCCCTTCGGGCAGATGTTGTACAAGACTAATGGATGCATATCTCTCTTCTCGGCACACACTTTCCAGGGTCTCACCTTCTTCCTCACGTACTCGATCTTCTCGGCGGTGCTGGGGATGCTGCAGTTCGGCTATAATACCGGCGTGATCAATGCCCCGGAGAAGAATATCGAGAATTTCATGAAGGACGTGTACAAGGATCGCTATGGCGAGGACATCAGCGAGGAGTTCATCCAGCAGCTGTACTCGGTGGCGGTGTCCATCTTTGCCATTGGCGGCATGCTCGGCGGTTTCAGTGGCGGCTGGATGGCCAATCGTTTTGGCAGGTAAGTTGCGGCAGGGAAACCATTCCCCACAGATGATACATATACATATATCTTTTCGATATCTCTCTTTGGATCCACAGAAAAGGCGGCCTACTATTGAACAATGTGCTTGGAATATCGGGTGCTTGTTTGATGGGTTTTACCAAAGTTAGTCATTCCTATGAAATGTTATTCCTTGGCCGATTTATAATTGGCGTTAATTGTGGTACGTAGTCTGCTTTCACTCTAATTGAATAGATGCTCTAAGCTCTCTCTCCCGTTCCTCTTCCAGGCCTCAATACATCTCTAGTGCCGATGTACATCTCGGAGATAGCGCCACTGAATCTACGCGGTGGCTTAGGTACTGTTAATCAATTGGCTGTGACTGTAGGTTTACTATTATCCCAGGTCCTGGGGATCGAGCAGATCCTCGGCACCAACGAGGGCTGGCCCATACTCCTCGGCCTGGCCATATGTCCAGCAATATTGCAACTAATTTTACTGCCCGTCTGCCCAGAGTCGCCACGTTATCTGCTGATAACCAAACAATGGGAGGAGGAGGCACGCAAAGGTAACAGGAGTAATCCTTTGGGTATCCATATCTATACTATATTGATTCCCTTTTGTAGCCCTTCGACGGCTTCGCGCCTCTGGCTCTGTCGAAGAGGACATTGAGGAGATGCGCGCCGAGGAGCGTGCCCAGCAGGCCGAGAGCCATATCTCCACCATGGAACTCATCTGTTCGCCCACCCTGCGGCCACCACTGATCATTGGCATTGTGATGCAGCTGAGTCAGCAGTTCAGTGGCATCAACGCCGTCTTCTACTACTCCACATCGCTGTTCATGAGCTCGGGCTTGACGGAGGAGAGCGCCAAGTTCGCCACGATAGGCATAGGCGCTATAATGGCAAGGATAAACGATCATTCTGAAAGACTTTACATAGTTTCGAGTGTGTATAACATTTGTGCTTCTCTCCCATAGGTTGTAATGACACTGGTCTCCATTCCATTGATGGATCGCACGGGTCGCAGGACTCTGCACTTGTACGGCCTCGGGGGCATGTTCATCTTCTCCATTTTCATAACGATTTCGTTTTTGATCAAGGCAAGTATAGGAGTGGCCAGGCTGTGTTGTAGCCTAATAGCATATACAGCATATATTAGCATCATACATAAGTGGAATGCGAATGCGGAATGCCTGCAGTTTGTTCCCTTCTTTGTTTTTTGTTGTCGTTGTGTCCCGCATTTGCATATGATTTCAAAGGAAACTACTATCCATACATACATATAGCCCTTATACTTGCCACATGCTGCATATCGTCCGAGCGAATGCGTGTGTTTTATAAATATTTGAATATTGATATGAATATTTTATGCATGAAGTTGTGTTTAAACAAACCCCAATGCCCCAGTAGCCGTAGCCCCCTAAAAAGAGCTAAGCAGCAAACAAACAAACAAACAAACCGAAAACCGAAAAAAAAAGAACATTCGCTCACACACACACACAAATGCATACACTAACATTCACACAAATACAGATACACACACTGAAACACATACATACGTATGTAGATGCCATACCCTCAAAGTGAAAGAGAAAGGTATAGGGAGGAGGGCATGACATGGCATGACAGTTGTCCCGCGCGTACATTTCTCTATAAATTATTGATGTGAGATATATTTTGAATTTATAACACGATGAATTTATAGCCTCTGCTCTCCCTCAGCCATTAAATTGGTACCTGTATTTCATACATACTTTATACATATAAATATGCCTATGTACACACACACATATGTACATACATATGTGTGTGTAGTCGTAATTTATAGGCCAACACTTGGTATCGCTTTTCTGGGCTATTAATTATCGTTTTTTTCCAAGCTGCTTGCAATCTGTTTTTTCCGCTTGCTGTTGCACGATTAGCTTCTCCGACGTTTTGTTTAATATTTAAGCACAGAATTTAGTACGATATATTAGCGTAATTTTAAGCCGTAACATTATCTGTAATACTGTAATACCGTAATACTCTGTGCACGTTGCTTGCCTTTAGAATGCATTTTTGGGTTTTGTTTCGACATTTTGCGTTTGCCTAGTCTTAAGTTGTTGCACGAGTGAGAGCTGGTCCTAAGAATGGTCCCCCGTCCAGGCGGGGCATAGAGCCGGCACTCGCTGCCATCTGCCACAAAGAATGGAAGAGCGGCGACTGCCGGTGGAAAAGTGTCCCCCATGGATCCATCTCCCTCGTGCAACCTGTCCCCGCCCCTTTTTTAAAAGCTATTCTCGACTTGGCAGGCTTTCGCCCACCCACACAGAACACAGAAAAACAACCAAACCAAACCAAACAAAACAAAACACTCACTCGAAATCGAAATCATTTGACGAATCTGTTTTCAATTGAGTTATATTTTATTTATTGCTTATACTTTTCGCTTTGATCGGGCCAACAAATTCTATTAGAAGCAATCCAGCAATCCACACAGTTTCAAAGGCAACAATCGCAATAATCGAACACAACTCTGCAAATACGTTTATCGGACACGGCACCCTGTTTCCACTACTGCCACTAGCCAACACTAACACTGAGACACAGCGCTGTTGCAGCAGTGTTGGTAAATGTACAAAAGATAGAGCCAGAAGCAGAAGAGCACTCGCGCTGAAAATCAATCGCTTTCCAATCAAAACACAAACGAAACACACAAACTCTCAATGTCGACTTAGACTACGATTAAAGCTTACTTTTACTTTTGACTTTTACTTTTACTTGAGTTTAATTTCATTTAAGTTTGATTTAATTAAGTTTTAATTACTTTGTAAGATATAGAATCACGCTCTAATCTAATCTAACAACATCCTAAGCAGCAGCACAGAAAAAGACTCGAGCGACAGTTGTGGTAAACGGTAGAAACTCTTTGAGAACCAAGAACCGAAAAGCTAAGAAACTATACTATTCCCAAACTATAGCTATACTCTAATCTCAATTCAATTCAACTCAACTCAACTTTCATGCATAAAAGAATAGTCAGGGATAATGATTTTAGGTTTACGATATATGGTTTTATTCTTTGTTTGATGAGATTTCATCAACCTCCTTGATTTGATTTTGGTTTGAACAGACAGTTCGTTAAACGTTAAGCGAGTAATGAGAGAAAGAACAGTAACGAGTTTCAAGTAACGAATAACTGTTTATTCTCTTTGTTAAACGTGAAACGAGTAAAACGTAACGAACGAGTTACGAATCACGAATATCGAGAGAACAACGTGAAAGAGAAAGCCTACAAATCATCGAGAATGCGATTGCTATGCCATTTTGTATAGGAGTTTTTTGGTTACGTACAGGAAATGATCGACTGGATGTCCTACCTCTCGGTTGTGGCCACCCTTGGATTTGTGGTCTTCTTTGCCGTTGGCCCCGGATCCATACCCTGGATGATCACCGCAGAGCTCTTCTCTCAGGGACCACGACCCAGTGCCATGGCCATAGCGGTGCTAGTGAATTGGATGGCCAATTTTGTGGTTGGCATTGGTTTCCCCAGCATGAAGGTGAGTGCGAAAGGCTTTAAGTTCAACTATCATTATCCATTCTGCTTACCACCCGCTTCCCCCCTCAGACTGCTTTGGAGAACTATACGTTCTTGCCGTTTAGCGTTTTCTTGGCCATCTTCTGGATATTCACGTACAAAAAGGTGCCCGAGACCAAGAACAAGACGTTCGAGGAGATACTGGCCCTCTTCAGACACAACAATGGCAGGTATGTTCTTCCGATTTCATCCTCGAAACTCACGAATCTGCACACGAATCATGGCAATTTGTCGACGACGTTCCTGAAAACTCTAAAAGCAATCTTCCTTCCCACCCGTACCCCTCACCCAATAACCAAAAGAAGCATCAAAAAAAGAAAACAAACCAAAACAAAAAGAAAAACTGAAGAAGAAAGCCCAAAAAACTGTACTAACTCTGACCTTTTTCGTAACATTTACTTGGAAGTTTATTATGCGGTTTGCATACCCCTTGTTTATGATGCCCCTTGAATCGAATCGAATTGAAACGAATGGAATGGAATGAAAAACCTATACTCAATTCGATCCGGGAGGGGGGCGTTCCCTTGATTTCTTTTCTTTTGAAAATTTATTCTCTTTTGTGTTTTGATTTGTGCACAATCTCCTTTCGAACCAAAAAATAACTCTCTCTCTCTGACTTGAAATACATTCCATTGTAATGCCCCGATCGAAATATAACCAAAAGGACTTTTCGAGATAGTAGACTGTACGGGTAAGTTCACCGATGCATGAAGTCACACCGAAAGCCCAACCCTTCCTGCCACCCCCACCCCCACCCCCACTCAAAGAAGGGCTAAACCTAAATCTCAAAGAATCAGAATCTGATGCGTTTCCGCTCTTCTTCTAAAATTTAAAACGTAGCTATCGTATTTGCTGTACTTTATTTAGCAACATTTATGTACATTAACCAAAACCAAAACAAAAACCAAAAGAAAACAAAAACAATACCAAAAGAAAAATGAAAACAAATCCAATTGAAAAATATGAAAAGTGCGCTCAAACGTTTTCTATACTTTCAACAATTTTTCGGCATGTCGCTTAAAAAACTTTGCCTGTACTTCTCGTTACTTTGTTACGTACCACCCCCTTAAAAAATACAAAATACATAAAAACCAAACAACAAAAAATCAAAACAAGTGGCTGCCGTTTAAAGCAAATCTAAATAAGAAACCAAATCCATAGCAAATATTATATCCAAATAAATACCCAACAAATATCTTTAATATGAACTTTAAACTATTCTACTCTCTAACTTCTAACTCTCTCTATTGCATAAATTCAATCTACTCGTATACAAAAATATATACATACATATATGTAAGAGACGCCGCATCTTTCATCATGACTCCTTCGAACCATGACTCATGAATCAGCGCCCCCACGCCCCCTCGCCCACTCATCTCCGCTCATCAACGATTCAAATTGGTTTAGTTAACCGGCAAATGTCACATGCCACACAATCCATACAACCACACACCCAATCAACCAACCAACCAATCAACCAACCAA
The DNA here is from genome assembly GCA_005876895.1 of Drosophila azteca. Taxonomy (NCBI): domain Eukaryota; kingdom Metazoa; phylum Arthropoda; class Insecta; order Diptera; family Drosophilidae; genus Drosophila; species Drosophila azteca. Next base: position 6,752,895 of record VCKU01000011.1, read on the forward strand.
CCAACCAATCCACACACACACGCACACTGATTATGTCTTTGATTATATGTCTATGTCCCCTCCTCCACACACCGCGTTTCTAGCGAGGATAGTGTCAACGAGAACAATGGCTCCACGGCCACGGCGGAACTCGATATATCGCTGAGTGAAGTCCAACAACCGCCGCCCTCCTCCGGCAAGGGGGAGGCCTCCAAGAGACCCAAAGTGCACTGATCGATCCGCTTTCGGTATGCTCCTCCTCACTCCCCTCTGTCCTCTGGATTGGAAGCTCCACTGGGACCCCCGACCCCCCGCTTCGTTCTCAAGGATTGGAAGATCTTTTGTGGGACAATGTGTCTCGTCCTGTGTCTAGCAATTATTCCGATTTTAGTATTAATTCTAGCCTAAATACAATTTTGTTTCACGTTTTTTTTTTTGTTTGTTTGATTAAAAATAAACTTTGTTTTCTTAGAATTTTTCAGTTGTTTTCTTTTAATTTAATTTTAATTACAAATTTAGTTTTAAAGCCGCGCCTAATAACTTCCAAGCAGCAGGCAACCAACCAAGAGCTCTTCCAGCTAATAAAAAAAAAACATACCCAATGGACCCTTACAACCCCCCTTTTCACAGAACCCCCCCTTTCGCTTGGTCTTTCTCTCCGTTTCTGTGTCATTCTCTCTTTTTCTCTCTCTCTTGCTCTCTCTCTGTCTCACACTGTCTTGAGTAACCCCCTGCCCCCTGCCAAACCGGAAAATTGCTCTCATTAGTTTTTGCAAAATTACAATTTTACAATACGTTTACACTTAAAACATAATCGTAGAGTGTGCGAATTTCAGGAGTATGCTAAACTGCACAAATAGCTTGGAGCCACAATCAATGAATTCTGGCATCGAGCATGCCGCCTTGATGGTATCCGAGGAGAAGACCCAACATGACTCACGTAAGAATCCAAAAACAAAAATCCAACAAAACACACGCACACACACACACACTAACACACACATACACACACACACACACACACAAGTTCCACCTACGTTCCAACCTAGAATCCACCCACCCAAAAAAACCACCAAAAAAACCACTACACACAAGTTTTTACCTTTTGTTTGAGTTTGAGTTTGAATTTCGGTTTCCATTTCTATTTTCTATATCTAATTGAGTTTGAGTTTTTAATATCCCCATTTGTGCTCTTTGCTCCTCATTATTTGTTGTGCAAATTGCTCGAAAACAACATACACAAATATTAGCATATCCATGCTGGAAGACAAAAACACACAAACACAGATACACACGCACACACCCACAAATGTACCTCTAGATAAACAGAAACAGAAACAGGACTCTTGCCCTCCTAAAAATAAAACCAACATATGTATTAAATAGATCTGTAAACTGTTTAAAACACACACGAAAACACGCAAACGAAGCGAAATCGAAAGGATACAATACACACACATTTCACACACACACAGACAACCCTTCAACGAGCAATTGAGCAACAATTAAGTTCTGTTTTCCTTATTAAAAACATAATCTAAATACAGAAAACATCCAATCATTCCACTCATTCTTATAATACATACTATCTGTGGTGTAAAACTCTATTTGTGATTATCGTTTGCCTGTAGACTATTTTTCCTTAGTGAATTTTCATTTGGAATGAAAAACACATACATATACTCACTGGTATGTGTGTGTGTGTGTATGTAGTCGTATTTGGTTTTTTGTTTTTCTGTATAGCTGCTTGTTCGTGTAGACAAATTTGTGGTCTTTATAATCTTGTAATTTGTATAATCTCTATTCAAGAATTGAGAAATCGATGTGATATTCGCGTATCTGGTAGATAAATTAACTCTCAAATTGTTTATTTATGAATTCTGTCACTGACAATCGATACAAACTTTGAACCATTGGAAACCAAATCAATCAATCAATCATCAATCTTCTACTGGGACCCAAAATACACTTGCAACACAATCAAATATTGTATGTAACCAACCGCAACAACAACTACAACAACCCAAACAACAACAAACAATATATCTGGCGACTATATCCGATCTGAATCTTGCATGAAATACCAAAACAAACCAAAACCGAACTAAACACCGAAACGAAATCTCCTATAACCACTCGTATAATATGATATGTAATAATCAAAGTCTTTGGTACGACCTCGTTCTCATTGACGGTTGAAGGCATGGGTCCCTATCCCTTAAGCGACAGCACCAATCTCCTGGGTCCCACATCGACCACCCACAGCTACGGGGCGGCCTCGAGCGGAGGAGGAGTGGGAATAGGAGTGGGAGGAGGAGTAGGAGTGGGAGGAGGCCTCGGCGGTGTTGTCGGAGTAGGAGGAGGCTCCTCCACGTGCTACACGAACTATGGCACGAACATACAAACGCCGGTGGCAGCGAGAAAGTGCTACCACAACGAGTCCGACTACGTGGGCGACGACAGTTTCCGCCGGCACTCGGCGCACGGAAGAATGTCATGTAGGTTGCAAAAGGCGCACAAAAGCCACCAAAGAGCACCCAACTACCAACTACTCGCAAAACACCCAATCACGAAAGCATTTACATGAAAATGCCCAGCTGCCCGTGCTGCTTGGAAGACCCGCCTCCGCCGGCGCCAGTCAATGCACTCAATGCACCCAAAACTCAAAGACAAAGTCGAATCTAGAGCTATAACTAACTATACTAAGCTATTCTAAATATCTAAGTATCTAGAACTACCTAATGCTGAAGCTAAGGCTGCAACGAGCAATACTCGTAGACAGTTTCGAATCTGCTTAAACATCTTGTTTTCATTTCGTTCTTTTTATAGTACGCAAGTGAAGAGAATATCTACTCGTTAACTTGGGATCAAGCGAACCAACCGATTGGCTAAGTAAAAACTCCAGGGCCCCAGAGCCCCACACCCCTCCCCCCAGCCCCCCACGCACTTTTCTCCAAAAATCTACACTCTCACCCAAAACAAAACTCCAACACCTACACCACTCGCCTCACCTCAATACTTTCGCGTACACACTCGTCTCACAGATTCACAGATCAAGAAAATAGTGCCAATAATGCGTCTAAAGACCCAAAAATCACACACTCACCCACACACACAAACTCACACACACTTATAAGTATAAGAAAGTCAACTTGCTCAAGAACTGAGGCCTCATGAGGTGGCAAATTTGATTGAAATCCATTGAAAACGTCATCCTAAAACGATTCATGGGCATACTTTTTGCAAGCAGAAAAACTACTTGTTTCTGAAGTGAAATTTATGCAAGAAATATCCTTAAAGATGGACCATTATCAAATCTGTCAGAATTCTTTCGAAACTTTGGCACTTTCCACTCAATTTTGGTGAAAATGAAACTCGGAACATGACTGTAATTCTGTCTGTGAGCGCCAGAAAGTATGCTACAAAAACTATTAAGGAAGCAAATGAAAATCATTACAGTCAATCAATCGTTTAATCAGACCATCAGTCAAGCAATTAATCAATCAATCAATCAATCGAAACCCGTAGAGCCCCCTATCAACATATCATCAACGAAAGTCCATACCGAAGCTTTTCATTTCTTTTCGTATAGAATTTGCATGGTACTAGTGCAAGCGTTTATTTTCCATTGATTGCATGCGTATTATTGGCATGTACTTTTTGCATGCACTGTTTTTTAGTGAGTGATTGAAACCACAGCTAAAGAAAAACAAACAAACAAAAAAACAACGCCCAGAGAAAAAAGAAGGAGAAATTAATAAAGTACTCGAATGACACGAAACGATTGAACCACATTTGGCGGCTATATTAATCGCTTTTTGTATTCTCGATTTTTTGGTTCTTTATTTCTCACGTTTTCGTTGTCGCCGCCGCTTTGTCGTCCTGCTCCCGCTCCTGCAACTGCAACTGCAACTGAAACTGCAACTGCGCTTCCCTGCAGCTGCATCCGAGCGATTTTTAGAAGGCGGCCGAAGTACACACCAGGGCCGGAGCGGTGCCTCTGCGCCCCATCACCTTCGTCAGCAAGCACCTGTCTGCCCGAACAGCGGGCCTTGACTGAGGAACGCCTCACCTCCTGAAACTGCCAGTGTTCGGTCCGTGAGTCGCGCTGAGGAGATGCCGATGCCGATGTCCATGCAACAGCAACAACAGCAGCAACAGCAGCAACAGCAGCAGCAGCAGCAGTCGCATCACCAGTCACGATATGCCACACACGAATACGTACATTGTAGCTATGAGAAGGATGTTGTATGTGATCAAGCAGCCCCCTCGCAGCAGCCCCAACAGACGCCACAGATGCCACAGCAACAGCAACACCAGCAGCAGCAGCAGCCACCATCGCACAGTCACAGCCACAAGCACGAGCCGAATCAGGAGACGGTCTCCATTCTATCACACTGCCACCAAATGCCACAGCAGCAGCAACAACCAGTGCAACCACTGCAACCACTGCAGAACCAGCCACGAAAGCCACACAGCCACAGTCCGCATCACAGTCGCCACACCTCACCGCACAGCCATCACTCACATCATCATCATTACCGTAGACGTCGTCGCCAGGGCAGCGGGAGTCTGCCAGGCGCCCACACCACTTCCACCCATCAATCGGGGCACCACTCGGCGGCAGGCACTACAACGCGCCACGGCGGTGTCTGCGCCGCCAGTCGTCGCCATCGCTCTGTCACAGATGTGTCCACCAATTCCTGCCAGGATCCCAGCTGCGCGGATCGTGAGGTCCAGGAGATAATGGTGCGCAAATCCTGCTGCACTTCCTCTTCGCGCACCGAGCTGGCGCAGTTCTTCGCCGAGGATCTGTACGGCTCCTCGTCGCGACGCCCCAGCAGCTGCTGCACCAGCTCCGACTACTGCTACCAGACGGACTCGACGAGTCTGTACGGCTCCAGGTCCTCGCTCAGCCGCAACAACTCCATCAAGTCTGCCTCGGCAGCCATGCGGAAGCAGCAGCGTCTGCAGCACCGCCAGCCGAGCTACACATCCATCTCCCTGAGGGGATTGAATGCCAGTCGCCCAAACAGTCAACTGGGATCACTGACCTCCATCTTCGACAGGGCCAAGCAGATGGCGGGGGAGCTCAAGCCAGGCGAGGACGCAGCTGGCTCTACTCTGGAGAGGCAGAGCTCCAAGGGAGCTCTGAGTAACGATCTCCCCGAATACGCCTGCTCGCCCTCGCCCATCCGCTGGAGCTTCCTGGCCGACGGCAAGTCGCCAACAGAGTTTGAGGGCGCCGTGGGAGGGGGAGAGGAGGAAAAGATGGATGCCTGGCAGGTGCCGGAGCCAGAGCCTGAGAAAAAGCCCTGCAGGAAGATCACCAGCGCAGAGACCGCCTGCTGGAAGAGTGGCTCCGTTTACGATGAGGGTCCCAGTACCTCGGCAGCGGCTGCAGCCCGGAAGCGTCGCGGCAGCAGCTACCACTGCGAATTCGAGGAAGAGTCCACGACGGTGCTCTTCCATCAGGATCCCGGGGAGTCGTTCAACAACTGTTGCAACAACTACATTCAGTGCAACAGCTACCTGGACCAGGACCTGCAGATCACCAGCGAGGATATCCATCAGTACTTGTCCAAGGGCGATCCCACGGCCACAGATGTGCTCAATAACTCCAAGAACTATCCCTTCCAGCCCAGCAACGCACTCGAGTTTCAGTACAAGAACAACTTCCAGCAGGGCGGGGGCAACAACAACAACACGAACACGAATACCACGAACACAGCCTCCAGCGATGCGGGGGAGTGCTTCCAGAGCTACAGGGCCAGCTCCAAGGAGACGAACCTCAATCAAACGACGATGACGATGACGACGACGACGACTGGGACCTCGACGACTGGGACTTCGACAGAGCCCATGTCCCCGACAAACATCAACCTGTCGACCAGCTCGAACAACATTAACATCGTGTTCAGCAGCAGCCTGGAGCGGAATGCCAACGAAGTGAAGTTCATCAACAACCGGAGTGGAGGCGGCGCCACAGACGAGAGTGGGATGGTGGGGTGCGAGGGCCACCATTCGGGGTACCTGCCGTACACCTTCCCCAGCTATGATTACACGAACATGTCGGGGAATTCGCACTTCGAGAAGTCCCTGGGGATCGACGAGCTGCCCAAGGAGTTCAACGGAGTGGACGCCTCCACCACCAGCGAGCACTCCTCGTCGCTGCCGTCGCCACAGCCGCTGTACCACCACCACCACCAGCAGCAGTTCCATCACTTTGAGTCCTTTGATGCTGCCTCCGAGCACAATCTCCTGTCGCAGCCCATGTCCCCGGGCTCGCCGCTTTCCGGGTCCGTGAATCCCGCTGGCGACGACGACTTTGTTCAAATGCATCACTATCACGCCTCCACAGCCTCCACCTCCACATCGCATTCGCATGCCCATCACCACTCGCAATCGCAATCGCAACCGCAATCGCACCAGCAATCGCAATCGCACCACAGTCACGCCCATGCTCACACCCATGCCCATGGCCATGGCCACCATATGCTGCAGCAACAGCCACAGGCAGCACATGCCACGCGCTACGAGGACCCCCTGGCCGGGTCTGGGGTCTTGAAGAGGGTGCGCAAGCGCGCACGCAATTTCCTGCGGAAGAAGTAAGAGAGTGACCCCCCCCCGTCTCGTGCATCCCAATCCCATAGATTCGCCGTACTTTGGACGAAAGTATCTGGTGGTCTCCAAGCAGCAGAAGCCCGGAGAGCAGCACCTGGGACGGCGGACGCAGAGCCTGGACGAGGACTGAGATGATAGTGGGACAGTGGCTGTCCGTCAGCATCAGCATCGCCATTGCCATTGCCATCACCATCATCACCATCGCGACAAGCAATAACTAAGTAATCAAGAGAGAGTGTTGGAATACCTATGGAAATCTTTTAAATTTAATTACAATTTTTACACTGCCAAAAACAAGAAATGAAAAAACGAAACAAAGTTAAGGTTAATTTTGTGCTAAGCCAAACAAAAACAAGAACTCTGTTGAAAGCGACGATCACATCACACACAAACACACATACACATAAACACACACACACCAAGCACTCCACAAATCACAGATACACACACACACATCACGAATCACAGCTACAAGAGAGAGAGAGAGGCGATGATGAAAGAAGAAAACAACAAGCAGAACAACGACTATTTTAATAAATAATGATGATAATGATAATGAAATACTTAAGTACAGTACTTACGTAAGTACAGTGCGCACTCCCGGAACATTTGTATATTCAAACTTAACTATTAAGCGACGGTTTTGAAATTTGCGTATTTAAATTGACTAAAGATACAGATATAAAGTTAGAGATACATAATATACACATATACATAATGTAGACACCTAAGAAGAATACACGGCAAATGGCTATAAAAGTGCACCCACTGCTCCACAGAGTACAGGTATAGGTACAGGTACTCCTCGCAGAGAGGATAGAGAGGATAGAGAAGATACGGAGACCGGAGACCGGAGAGCGGAGTGCGGAGTGCAGAGTAGGAAGGGAAACCCAAATGAATCTTAAATGAAACCACAAGTTAAAGATATATATAGTTGTAAGGGATGCACCGATTGCATCGAAAGCAGCGCCACAAGATTTAGAGTTTCAGCAACCGCAACTGCAACACGCATCGTGCAACTAAATAATAATATTAACAATTACAAATGAATAACCAATGAGGCAAAACCACAGCAAAACAGCAAAGAAGCAAACAGCATAACAGCAAACTGTAGTTTTTGGCACACAATTACCGCAGTTATCGGAGACGCAGAAAAAGAAACAGAAGCAGAAGAGTTTTTAAGATCGAATTATAAGTAAAAGTAAAAGTAAAAACAATAACAATATATTGCATAGAGAGTGGAGGGTGATTTTTGTTATCATTTATTTGATATGCGCAATTTTTATGATTGATGATCGATGACTTTCTTCAGGGACTGCTTACGATTTTTGTAACAAAGCAATAAGCCGTTTTTTGCTCAAATACCAAATACGATTCCGTTTTTTTTCTCCCCCCTCCCCCATGGAAAACCCACTCCCGAATATTCTTATTTTTGTTTGGGAGTTACTTTTGAAAAGGTTCTATGAGGGTTCCACGAATCCAAGGAGTGGGTTCTTCGACCACAGAGAAATAAAGCTAAAGAGGTGGCTCTCTCAGCTGGCTCAATGATAGAGGGGATCCGATCCGATCCGAACTCTATAGAGAAGAAGGTTCTGCGACCCCAAATGTAGAGGGATTCTCTCAACTTCCGGCATTATCGTTTTCTGTGTGCATTATCCCACATTATCCCCAAAACAACTGTCTTCCAATTATGTACTCGATATATTCGATAGTCCTCTAATCTCCTCAGTTTCGCTTTCGAAAAGAACAAGATCAAAACTTAATGAAAACTCGAACATAGATTGATTTCCATATATGTACATACATATGTATGTGTGTATGTATAGCCGTTGAATCGGAAGTACCTTGCGAAACACGAGATAAAAACTGTATATATAGTAACTGCTGTTGATTAATTAATAACCTTTAATTTACGAGTAAACTATAACTAAACGAAACGAATAGAAATGAAAAACATAATTTGTAGTGGAACGAATGAAAGAACGAAGGAAGAATCATTGCGAGACAAGATATAGTGAACCGAAAATAATAATAAATATAAATGCACTGCCAAAAACAAAGGTTTTACGTAATTGAACAACAAAGTAGTAGATCGACAGAAGCAGAAACAGAAGCAGAACAGAACAGATGATAAACGATAGATGATATATAGAACCCAGGGGGAAGAACTACGTTCAAGTTCAATAAAAACAAAAACAAAAAACAAAACACAAAAAACCAAAAACAAAAGATGAAATTTGATTAACTGCTGTAAATATAAGAATGAATACATATAGAGAAATCATAGACATTTTTTAATGGCACATAATTAACGAATGAGCGCATGCAATTTGCAATTTTTTTACATTATTTTAAATGAACTAAGCAAAATAAAAAAAACAATAATGAGTTAAAATTACGAACAATACGAAACCAAATGAAAATGCAAAGCGGCTGCAATTTTGTAACAAAATCAAAAGAAAAAATCCAGACAACAAAGTGTTAACATTGCATAAAGTTTAAACGAAAAACAAAAACAAAAACATAATAATATACAACAGAGATAAAAACACAAAAAGAGAGAAACAAGAACAACACGAACAGCAGACACGAATACGAGAAGTACGAGAATACCAACAGAAGTTGGAGCCCAAAAAGGTCCTTTCTAATCCTCACAGAGTGTATATAAAACAGAGCAGCAGAATACTTAGAGCAGCAAACAAGCATCCAGCAGAAACAAAACAAAACAAAAAATCACGGGGCGACTAATGCAAGTTAATGAAATTATCTAATACGAGATAGTAACGAGAGGAGGAGTGGAGTGGAGTAAAGTAAAGTAAAGCAAATTAACTAAGCCGAGGCATACCATTTTTAATGTTCACGTAGCGAGACACAAATTTACCAAGAAAATACCTTAAATACGAGTACTCTGGAGGGACAGATGGACAGATGATAGTGTTACGAATGGAAATGGGAATGGAAATGGAAATGGATATAGGATGCGATAATCATACACAGGAACAGCATTAAGCAAAAGCATTAGAGAGTGAGAACTCTATAGACAGACGATACGATGATACGATGATAGGATGTGCCGTTTGAGGTATATATAGCAGAATTAAACACAATTAGCGCAAGACGATTCAGAGTCGAGTGCACAGACATTTATCCCTTAGAATAATATTTTTTTTTACCTATTTGATTTGTTGTAGCATTTGTCATAGCCACATACTATAGTTGTGTATATAACTAAATAAAATTGTGCATAAAGAATGGTTATCTTAAGTATATAAATACACGTACATACACACACACACACACATACACACAAAGGTGAATATTAGACAAAGACAAAGATACAGATACTGACACTGAGAGACGTAAACACAGACACAGATACAGACATAGATACAGATACTGAGACACACTGGAAACGGAAACACTAATTCAAGATGGCAAGATGTGCAGCGCAGCAGATAGATAATGCGAAAATAATAATTATATTATTAAAAATATACAACAATAAAACTTGGACCTAGGTATATGATTCTGAATTTAAATAATTTTTAGTAAAGCAGAACAAACCAAAACCGAAAACAAAACCGAAAACCGAAAACAAAAACAATAACAAAACAGAAGAACAGAAGAAACTCTAAACACTTGAATGAAAAATTAAATGAAAAACTTATTAAAAAATACAAAAAATAATACAAAAATTGATGAATTAAGTAAAGGTAATAATTGCTCAATTTAGCAGAGAGTATAAATAAAGAATTATACGTTAAGTAATAATTTCAAATGCAAGATGTCTTTTCATTTGCTGCTGGGCCACTATCCGATGGTAGTCGATAGTAATCGATAGTCATCGATAGGTGCGCAGTGCGCATCCAGTGCGCATGTCCTGGATCTGGACTCGTGTCAGATTCATTGACAGCTTGTGCAGCCTCAAGTGTATATACATACCTGCGGATACACCTCGCGACCATTGGGACCTGCTGCAGTGGCAAACGTGTCAGAACATAATGAAAACCGAAATTCAATAAAATGTTGTCCGCCCTGCGTCGGAAATTTCGGCTTGGAATGCAGCGAACGGTTCTCATTGCGGTCCTGCTGGCGGTGGGCCTCTTCAGCTATGCCTTCCTCAACCTCAAGTTTTGCTTCAAGCTAATGTCGCACAGGAGTCTCAATCTCATGGTGAGTCCCAAACACAAGTGTACGTATGTACATATATCCTTTGCTACATTTTCCTGTTTCTGTCTCTGTCGAAACAGTGCCAGAAGTTTGAGCAGCAGGAGTACAGTGGCTCGCTGTGCGAAGAGCTATGCGGGGCACAGTCCGCCTTCGACAACTTCCAGTGTCCGCTGAACGACATGAAGACCATTCTGTTTACGGCCGAAAAGAATGGCGATATGTATGCGGTGAAGGTAGGTCACGTATTTGCAATCCGCACGTATCGGGGCGTTGTCATGACCACCATTTGCGTTCGCCAACTCCCTTTTGCAGCTGGCCAGGCACAACGATGACGAGCTGAGCTGGAAGAACACCAAGGGGGAGTCGATTTACCCAAAGATTGAGGAGTTTCATGAGATTGTCAAGCTACACATTATACTCGCCTACAATGTCACCCTCGACGACAGCATGGTGAGGCGGCTCTGAGCAAGACCGCCGGGGTGGCTCCATGCTAACTCTTTTCTATGCCTGTACTTTCAGATACGCGCCCTGGTCAACCAGGAGATTGCCGATGACAACGCCCAGCAGATGGTTAGCTTTTGGCGACTGTTCAAGGACAACAACTACATGATGGGGAAGCTTTTCGACGAGGAGTCTGTGTTCCCTGCAGTCCTCGGGTCGTGCGGGCCCTACTATGCCACCGAAGGGCTGAAGATTGTGCAATCGAATCCCAGCATTATGCAGTATTTGTGAGTGCTTCAGATAGCCTCAGCCTTTTGTTTCTCTCCTAACTTTTCAATGTGTCTCTTTCAGAGCCTCCAATCGGCAGCAGCGTCTAAAGCACGCCCTCAACATCATGGAGTACATCTTCCGCATGGATGAGATGAAGCCGGAGCCCTTGAAGATGTGCAAGATGCAGGTGAATCGATTTGGCACCACGCCCGAGCGTCGCCTCAAGTACCAGAGCGCCGAGCACGTGTACGTGGAGAGTCAGCTGGACAAACGCCTGTCCCGCGGGGTGAAGTGCCAAAGCGACAAGGACTGCCACTTCCACTCCTGTCGCGGAATGTGCAACGAGGAGCGACATGCCTGCACCCACATCCAGCAGAACAACAACTTCCAGATATTTTGTGAACACATTCTCCTGGGCAGCGGCACCTTCCAGCCTGGACTCTTGAGTGGTGTCCGGCTCACGCGACCCATGCAGAAGGTGGTGAAAATGTGCGTGCAGCCGCCCAAGGAGCACCAGGTGCCAGGCCGCCACCTAGCGCCAAATATGCAGCTCGCCGTGCGGCTCTACAATGATCTGAAGCAGCTGTATCAAGCGGCTGCAGTGGCAGCAGGAAACGAGGCTGGCGACGACGGACCCGGGCACGGACGCCGTCAGATTGAGGATCAGCGCGGCGATTAAAAGGAATAGTAGAAAGTAGATTAATTGCTGAGCAGCTTTAGACGACAGCTTGCTCAAAACTGATAGCATTTTTTTACAAGTAGTTTTAATTAATTATTGAAAACCCAACTAAACCAACCCATACACATATAAGATGACCAAAGAATGTTTACATTAATCGTGGCATACTTTTCGGCGGGGCTGGCACTTATAAATGCTTGCATACTTTCAGGTTGAAAATTAATATTTAAAAAAAACATCGTTTAATATGCGTGTACGTCCTCATTATCCTTGATGTCATTCAGGTTTTTAACGATTAAGGACATTCCCCCAATCATGGGTAGCCGTGGCAAGCTCAGATCGGTTGAGAAATGCAGAAGTTATATGTCAGATGTACATATATACATATGTATGTGTGTGTGGCATTGGAAAATAATCAAGTATGGATTGGTGTATTTAAAAATACAGACTAAATGGACAAATTTGCTGAACATTTGCGAAAATACCCTAGATCCCTAAATCCTGGGGATGTCGATGCGATCGGGCCACAAATAACTGGAAAAACATGATATGTAAATATGTACATATGTAAATATGTATATAGGACTATATTATGTATTTGTGACAGATGTATATCATTGATCCTTGACAAGGACTCTATAGAATCAAGGATTATACGATCTGGCTATATATTTGGCTGAGATATTGTCCCCGGAACTTTTCGCTGAGAAAATCAATAAAATACTGGTTTTTTGCATTCTTTCACGATTTTCGTCAAAAATCATGATGGTTACATCATTACATCATTGCCAAAAGTCGGCCTCATTTTCGCGATCAGGATTCTGCTGCCAAACGACAGTCTGGATCTGGGAATGTAGGTCCTTCGCCGATGTGACCCTGTTTGGCCGCGATAACGCCGAGAACGCCTTAAAAAAATACTGGTTTTTTATTTTCGCTATATCTCGACTATTTATGGACCGATCGGGGCGTGCCATACATTTTTGTGATTGGAAGAGTCCAACCAATTGGCGTCATAAAAAAGGACATCCATTCGGCCCCGATTTTCACAAAAAAGCAAAATAGAAAGCTTCAGTAACGTTTGCGCCCACCCATACCACGTCCATACAACGTGCAGCTTCCATTAGTTGTTTTTGCTGAGCAATGCATTTATATAAACGTGATCAAGTGATTAGTATTTCTATTTACTTATTTATTTTGTACTTCTTTTAGCCGTGCTTGTGTTCAATATGTATATTTATTCAGTTGCGTTGATGGAGTATCAGTAGGGGCATTCCTATTGTCCTGAGTCCTGGGACCAGGTCGTGGGCAATATCGAAATTGGTTCAAGCCCAGGGAAACAGTGAGTGAACAAGGTGTGGTGTTGGACTTGGTCGATGTGTAGGAGACCTTTCCATTTTAGAACGAGATCTAGATCTTGTTGTGTGCATCCAAGTACAAGAACGCCGATCGATCTCTGAAATGGATATCCAATTGCTTATCTGACGTAGGGCTCTCCTGTCTTTGGGCTTCCTTTTCGCAGACACTGTGCCACCGGCATTGGTTGTCGTCGTATTTGCAATCGGCCCGAGACGCGTCTAGAGTGCAAGCTTTACTCTGAATTGTATTATTCATTTAGCACATCATTAAAGTCCGAGGAGATCCTCCGAACTCATTGGCGACTTCACAGACTCCCTTTCACCCTCTCGTAATTGCCAAGATAGAGCTTTCGGTAGAACTTTCGTCTTTCTGCAGCTGCGTGGATAAAAATAAATCGATAAAGAAATAAATAAATAGTGTTTTATTGCATTCAATTGCAGGGCCCTACATACCATAGACACCTGACGATTGCGGCATATTCCATAAAGAAACATCATAGAAATTGAAAAACAAAACCGACTGGGAATTTCGTAATTATGATAGAATGAGAGAAAAACAACATGCCATCAAACCATTGCCCTGTTGATGTGCAATCCAAGAGAACCGCAAGACTATTGATTCATAAATCAAAAGGCTCTTATGAATGGAGAAAACAAATAGTCCTCCTGTACCACTGCGGCACAACAGAACTGGGCATCTGCCTGGAGCAGCACGACCGGAGGAGCAGGAGAAACGCGGGAACAGGGGGCACAGAGGAGGGGCCAGGAGCGCGGTTATTTATGAGCCAATAACTTTACAACTAAACGCTCATCTACATTTAATGGCGATAATTTTTGACGCAATTTGAGAAACAGACACACCGGCGGTCGATCTCTGGCTCTTGGCTCTTGCCTCTTGCCTCTTGGCTCCCAGCTTTGGGCCCAGACACACTTTCAGAACCGGCACCATCTCAGCACCAGCACCAGCACAAGCACCAGCTCTCCGGGGCTGGCCTACAAAGAAGTGAAGAAGCCAACCGCAGCAGATAACACAAAACACTTGACACCTTGCCTTGTGTGGGTCTGGCTCTGGCTTCGGAATGCGTGCGGCAAGAAGAATGCTATAGAGAGAGAGGGAGAGAGAGAGAGAGAGAGCCCCACTGCGGAGACACCCGAGGGCAGAGCACAATAAAAAGAGACCAACAGAAAGAGCGATCGTAAATTTACAATAAAAAGAACGAACACCGAGCTGGGACAGTGGCAGTGATGGCAGGGGAAGTGGCAGGGACTGGGACTGCGACTGGCACTAAAAGGAGGAAGAATGCTGTAAATTTGGGGATTTCGAGATGGTAACAGCTGTTTGTCTGTCTGCCTGTTGGTCGATCGAGTGCCTTCCGATCGGAGCTCTGTGGGTGGCTTGACCACTGCAGGGGACTCCCTTCGGCTGGCTGCGTTCTCATTCATCGCATCACTTGCCAGAGCGGCTATGTCTATATCTATGGTCTATGGTCTATGGCATTGTGCTCTACTCGGACTCGTACTTGCGCACTCACGATCGTTCCACAAATCGATTTCAGGCTTCATTAGCTCCCCCCACCCCACCCCCATCAGAGCGCGGAGCACAGGAAACTCCCGCATCGCTTTTCTAGCTTTTCCTTTGTTTTCCTCCCGTTTGCGTATTGCAAACACACAAATGCGTTTAACTAGCTGATGCCCCCCCCAAACGGCACCCTCTAACCTAATGCCACCCCATCCCCATCCCCACCCCCAACCCATCTACAGTCAAAATCCACTAAGTTAGTCGCTCTATTGATGCTCGGTCAACCATCGAGTTTCTGTTTTTCTGCTTCGTTTCGTTGTTTGCTGAATGCCGCGCGACTGGACGCGGACTGACTGCCGATGTCTGGGACGGGACTGACGGACGGACGGACTGACAGACTGTTTTTTTTTCGGGCTTTCGCTCTTCTCATACAACTACAACTACCACTATTACTACTACTGCCACTCGTATGCGTTCTCAATATTTCCATCATTTCCCCTACTCGTTTTCCCCATTTCCATTTCCATTTCCATGGGCATTTTCTGTCGCTTTCCGCTTTTTGTTCTACCACCTTTTGTAAATTTGTGTCATGCGTTTTCATGGGTTTTCCTGTTGGCTCTTCGCTGCGTTTTTTCTTCTTTTATTTTTTGTCTCGTTTGGCTTCTCCCGACTTGGCTTTAATTTCTGTTTGCTGGGAAAGTAAAACAAAGCGAGAGTTGTTGACTCTTGATTCGGGCGATGGATGAAATGAATGGTTGAATGGTTGGCTATACGTACGTATGTATGTATGTATGTATGCTTGTCGGAGGGGTTGGGATTCTCATCGAGTGGGGACGGGGACGGGGTACGTGCCAATGACCAATGTTCTGCTCTAATTCAATTTTGAGTCGAGTTAATGTTTGCTTTGGCAAATGATATCTTCCCAGTCGTCCGTTCTTTATGGAATCCAACTGGAAAACCCCACCAACAAAAAAACAGCAAAAAAATCGATTTATATTCACGAATCTTGCCTTGTGGCATTCTGGCATATCCTAACCCTACACCCTACACCCTACCCTACCCTACCCTACCCTACCCCCTGCTGTTGTCGTACATATTTTAGCTTATATAATTCCTCACATGTTTTGACACATTTCTTAATGGCACCTCACACACGCACACTCATACTGACACACTCATACATGCACCTACACTCTACACAGATAGAATCGGACAGGACAGGACAGGACAGGGCAGGAGAGAAGAGAAGCGGAGCAGAGCAGAGGGAAGCCAGAGAGGAGCCAGAGGCGAATGAATACAAAATGAACAAATGCAAACACAAAGCCTGGCAGACAGAAAGAGAAATGATATTGTAATTGGCAATCGTTGTTCCGCATAAATCACATGCATAAATTTCGAAACCTCGAAGGCATTCTACAAAGGCGGCCACAACGAATGTTCCACCTCTGGCTCTGCCTCTGCCCGCACCTCCGATTCGGAGACGGAGTGGAGTCCATTCCAGTCCTCATCCCCATCCCCATACTCATCCTTTATATCCTCCTCCCGCATTTCGGTCGTTAGTTGAAGTCAAATGTTGTTTTCCAATTGGAAAATTTTTCATTAACTAATTGAACATTTTATGGACAGACAGACAGCAGGATGGGGAAGGTGGGAAGGCGGGGAGGGGGGTGCTGCTTACAAAGAGTCACAAAGACAGGACCTGACCAAAATGGCGCCAATATTGAATGGCAAACAGAGTGAACGAGCGAGCGAGAGAGAGAGAGAGAGAGAGAGAGGGAGGGGGATACCCTCTCCTTTGGCCCTGTCACCTTTACTCTGGCAACAAAAAACAGGCCATGGCAAGACAATGGACGAACAATGTTAGACAGCCAGGACGACACGAAAGGACGTTGGCCCAAATGGACAAACAAACGAGAGATAGGATGTGTATCTGTCTGTGTGTGTGTGTGTTGCTTCGATAATTTACGAGCGCACGCTTTGCCACGGACTTTGCTTCCGTTTTGTACACGCTACCCATTGATGCCACAGGGAGTGCGCGCACTGTGGGTGACTATGCAACGGCAAAGTTGGAATGTGAGACTCTCAAGCTTCATCTCGACAACTGACAGACTCCCCACCGATCCTTCTTGGCCACACATATACATACAGCACCATTCCCTACCAATACCATTACCATTCCGTTGGACCGATCTCAAGACCATCTTCTGCCTTCCTAGGGACTCGCGTAGTCCATCAGCCATCGCTTTGGAGGTCTTGTTCTTCTTTGAATATACAAATAATGTTGGAAATTTGCATAACTGTCTGTGGCTGTGGCTGTGTCCGTGTCTGGGTGCCTTCTTCGCTGTGCTCCCCTCCCCTGCCCACTGCTCTGGTCAGAGCTGTCCGTTATCCTGCCGGCCATGGCGGATATTAAACATTAGCGCGTGCTGAACACATCAACCGACACCACCCCCAATCCCCAACCCCCAATCCCCCTCCCACATGCACAGACAGTTTGCAACCCTCAAACCCAACCGCATCGCACCCTTCCTCCTTGCCACCAAAAATAATTAAGGTGAAAATTGCTGTCGACACGCAAACTGAAAAGGTAAAAGCCATATAGCATATACCATATACCATATAGCATATAGCATTTACCGCACACTCTGCTCTGATCCGATCCGCAGCGACCAAAGTCGAGCATTTCTGAAGTTGATTTTTTGGCTTTGAGAAATGACTGACCAACGGAAAGAGCTGCGCAGCTGATAAAGTTCTGCGGAGGAGCAGCAGAGGAGCAGCAGAGGAGGCGCGATTGGAGATGACTAATGAAACCTATTAGCCCTGTGACAGATGAGGAGTCTCCGTTTCTCTCCCTCTCTCTCTTTCTCTCTGTGGAGGAGCTGTTACCGCGATGATGGATAAGCTCATTAAGCTGAGACGCCCCGCTCACCGCTCTCCACTCTCCACTCTCCGCTCACCACTCTCCAGGAGGAGATCAGGGATCAGATCATTCGGTAGCGGCAGCATCTATGACAGCGGCCTGACCTTTCGTTTAATTGAAATCTGTTGGTGGGCTGCCCCTGCTCAACTCTTTCTCTGGCTCTCTGATTCCCCCCTCCCCCACCCATCGATAGTGGCCCTTAATTTGGTGATAAGTGCCGTCGTCTCGTCTCGTCTCCACTTGCTCTGACATTTTCTTTATCGCTTATGGTCTTTTATACAATGATTCGAGCCCGAACGAAGGTAAACTCATTGCCAATCAATCAAGTAGGCTCGACTCGCTTGACGGCATCGCGGGGCACTCTGAGGGTCCATTTGCTCATAAGCGGCTTCGGAATGCGCTGCTTCAAGAACACGCTGCGGAAGTGGTCGCCGGGCTGGAGACGCGAACGCCAGCTTGAGGCCGGATCGTCCACCAGGCAGCTAATCTTCAGATACTGCACGTTCGAGTCCCCCATCTCGCGCCGAATGGTGCACTGGGGGAGAGGCAGGGGGAGGGGGAGGATTGTGGATTCATGTATCTATCTGCTTTCAAATGTTGAGTATTATTCGGGAATACTTACATTTTCCGCATGACGAAACACTCCCTCCTGGTACTGTAGAAACTTGCTCTCCAGTTTATGGGCCAGACAGTGGCGGTTATCGAAAGCTGTTGTTAAGAGAGAGAGAGAGAGAGGGGACATTAACGTGCCTCCACTCTGGAAGGACTCCACTCACGAGGCTGGCAGTCAAATTGCACCTGCACCATAATACCGATCATGTAGGCGATCGCCACAATCAGAACCACCAAACGACACCGTAAATTTAGGAACATTTTTGAAAATAATTCAAAACTATTGGAGAATTTTTGTATTTACTTCTCTGGGAAGTTTCTGAACTGAATGTCTGATGGATTGTGAACGAAATAGACACTGAAAAATCGATTACTAGATGTTTCCAGATTTCTGTTTCTCTGGATTATTTCCTATAGCTATGGAAAGGCAAACTTTTGTTCAATCTATTTGTTTGTGTGCTATTGTTGTTTGGCTCTACTAACGAATCCCTGAACTCTCCCTGGACTGGTGCCACTGCTGCCTCTCCTCAATGGTGTACTGGAATGATTGGAGTCCTCTTGAATGTGGTATGCATCCTGGACCTTCTGTCTCCTCGTTCCAATAAGCTGTTGGAGGAAAAGAGAATAAATATGTTAATTCGATCTCTAAAAAGAAAACTCACGGAGACGAAGTCTATTGCGGTTATGAAATGGTTTAGAAACTATGGGAAATTGGAAGGTAAGTGCATCATTTTGAGTCGAAAGATCTTGAAAGATCTTATCTAGATAACTTTTAGAATTCTACACTCATCGCTAGTTCCAGGCAAAAGACAGAAAGCCAAGAGCCAAAAGCCGATTCTCAGCCTTCAGCTAATCATAAATTTAACAATTGCCGAAAGTTCTACGAAATCTACTTGGCTTTTGTTCCACATAGATACATAGATATCTATCTATCTGTCTTTGGGTAAACTTTTCCGATTAGCCATAAAAATCAATAGAAAATGCTATGGAAATTTTTTGGGCTGCGTACTGTCTATGTTTTTTTTTACTGTTTCTGTTAACTGTTTCTGTTTCTGTGTCAGTGTCGACGTCTGTCGTCCGTCCTCTCCGTCCGTCGAGTCGTCTGCTCTGCGTCTGACGTTCGGTTTGCGGATTGTGGGTTTGGCAGCTGGCGAATTGTGGATGGTTGATGTTTGTTGACTTTACGATTTACGATTTAATTTGACGAATTTCACATTATGTAGGTATACATATATTATTATTGTTATTATTATTATTTCTTCGGTGCAATTGTTTTGTGCGTCGTCGCATTTATGGTCTATCAGTGTGGTTTATGGCCGCCTCGGGCAAGGCAATGGCAACGACAACGGCAACCAGAGATTTCACAACACCACACAACCCCCAAAAATGGCTTTGGCTGGATGGATGGTTGGTTGGATGGTTTGTTAGACCAATTAATAATTAATAATTGGCTGGGGTTACTCCACTCGTCCCCCAGATCTTCTTCTTTGGGGCAGCATAGGCAGCCATTGGTGTTGGCAGCGTAGGAGGAGATCGGCCTTAGCTTTCTCTCCTTCTGCGCCCACAGATGTGCGCTTTAATTAATTATTGAGTAAAATTAATTTCGATTCAATTGTGCAGTCGCATCATTAGCAGCACCGCAGCAGCACCCTCCCCCTCGTCGAAGAGGCATCCAGCAAACCTGCTGAGTAAGCAATGATATCGTTTATAGGTTGCCCCCATCCTCCATCCTCCATCCCCATCGCAGAGACTCATCTGAAGTGCCATATCGTTTTTATGAGTGGGCTTGAAAGGTGATTAACGCGATCATAGAAACGATGTTCGAGTGTGGAGTGAGTGCTGGCTGGCGGGACTGTAACTGGGGGCTCATCTTTCCCTAACAACACCTCAAGTGGGGGACACGGGTACTGGGACTGGGACAGGGAATGGAAATGGAAATGGGAATAGATCGTTAGATCTCCCTAGATCATGACTCTTTCTTTCTTTCTCCATTTGCGCACGCGCTAAATGTCAAAAAGAAATCCATGAACGGAGTCGGAGTCGGAGATCGGAGCCGCCTGCTGTTTGCTTCTCCATCGTACGACTCTGACTCTGTTCTCTCTCTCTCTCTCGCTCTGTGGTGGCAGCGGTGGCACGCCCTCAACGGCCCGCCAGGCCGCCCACTTGGAACATGTCGAATCATTCATTCAACGCACAAAATGTGGGCTTTCGGCGGGGTCTTCGTTGAGGTGTTGAAAACGGTGCTTTGCCTCTGCAACGGAGATCTGCGGAGCTCTACCTCTGCCACTGCCTCCCTCCGCTGCAGGAGGAGGCATTTTGTGTGCATTTGTAATTGTTCAACTGCCGCACTGTGGTGGCACTGCGGCACTGCGGTGCCCCGTGCTCTGTGCTCTGTGGCAGCTCTCTGTAGCTGTCATTATTTTCTGTAACATTTAGCAAAATCATTAATAATTGTTGTTGCCGTGCGACACAGATACGCACTTTAAAAATTGTCAGACTGACGACAACGACAGCCGCGAGATCTGGTGTTAACTTGATTAGCATTCGCATAAATTTCGCTGTTGCATCGCTGCAGCGCAGCATCGCGGCAGCATTTGCATAGAATGCGATGCAATTGGCCTCAAAACCGAACGAAAGACAGAGAGAGACAGATAGAGGGAGAGAGAGGGAGAGATCTTAGATCCAAGAAGAACCCTTGAGAACGCTATCTCTGTTGGCCAATCGACGGCTGGATTAGATGGCATTCGGTGTGGGCCCTGCCCCAATTCCCTCGAGACTGGAGATACTTCACTTCGGTTCACTTCAGTTCGGTTCGCTTATTATGCAAACAAATAATTTCATTTAAACTCAAGAGATAAGAACACCAAAACCGAAACCGAAACCGAAACTGAAAGGAAAGAAATTATTAAGAAAATATTTCCTAGGAATTGTGCAGACAAAACAAATTGCCGCGTAATCTTGTGGATTGCTTTGGATGGCAGATCGGAGTTGACAATAAATTGGAATCATTTCCCAGCGACACAGAGGACACAGAACACACAACAGAAGAGAGTAAGAGAGAAGGAGTAGGAGACTCTTTATCGACAAGTGCCGCCAAGTGGAATCAATCAGGCGGAGAGGAGAGCATTTATTTCCTTGGAGGGTTTCGGTCATGTTTGTTGTCAAGACCGATCTCGAAGCGTGACAATATTTTGGCCACAAATTCAAACGAAACGATCTCGAGGGGCCAACGCAGGCGGGGCAGGGGCGGGGGCAGTGGCAGCGGCCAAGGGTCTTCAGAATGTAATTAATCATGTTGACTTGAACGATAAGTTCAGATCTCCTTCGAGGGTACAACAGGTAGTTCAATTAGAGGTGACTGCCTTCGTTGTGTGCGGTGCGGTGCGATGCGGAAGGAGCAGGAGGAGCTGAAGAAGCTGGAGGAGGACAAGTCCCGTCACCGAGTGAGCAGTAGCCTCAATAAATCTACAAGATATCGGGTGCGAGTATCGCCAGCGGGCAAATCAATAATCCTGTCCCTCGCAGGACATCCAATTCGAATATTTATGATGTATCCGAAAGATCGCGACATAAAAGCGCCAAAATTGATACATTATAAGTAGTTTTGGGGGGAAATTACGGAAGAGATTAAGGGTAAAAGATACCACAGCAAGTGATGGATTGGTTGCGGGAAGAAGTTAGCTTCAAGATCTTTAGGGAGGGGTGAAGATACGAGTATCTACATACAGTCGACAGACATGATCTGCCTCTTTTCATTCTAGGCCAAAATCACCATAAATCGTTGAACATTTGTCAATGGGCATGGAGTCAAGTACGGACTTCAAAATGTATCTTTTGCTTGCGTTCGACGTAAGACAAGCAGCTCGGGAGCAAACAAAAGCCCCGTCTGAGAAAACCAACAAAGAAAACACTGACAAGTGGAGGCACAGATGCGGGTGGGGATGGTGGTGGAGGTGGTGGCGCAGGGGGGGATCCAACAATGTCAGGCAAAGATTCGAGTGTAAGTATTTGTATCTGTATCTGCGGGCAGGGTGTCCATATCCATATCCATATCTATGGCTGTGTATCTGTGGAAACGTCTGCTTTTGGCATTAATGGCAAATTTGCACGGAGTAAATAGTCGTACCAGAACAGACGGACGGACGGACGGACGGACGGATGGATAGACAGCGGCAGTCAATTATCAATAGACTGGAATGTATCTGTGTATCTGCATCTACTATATACATATCTGTATCTGTCTCTGTATCTGTATGTGTTTGTTTTGCGTGCGTGAATGTGTGTGTGAGTAACTAACACACCTTCATGATACGATACATAGATACATTTGTATCTGGCTTCTGCTGGTTGATGTTTTTGTTCGTGCTGTTGTTGCTGCTACTTCACCTGCGTGTACTGCAGCTCTCTCGCTTTCGCTCTTCTTTTCTCTCTCTCTCTCTCGCTCTCGCTCTCTCACCATCTTTCCCTCTTGCTCTGTCTGTGCGCGCTCTCTCGCTCTATCTTGGCTGCGGATTGGCTGGCCTCGGCGTCTGCGCCGCTTTGCGGAGAGGCCACACCTCTATTTTATCTGTTCTCCGCCCTCCCCTACCCCATGCAGCGCTCATGTTTGCAGCCCCAGACAAAGCGACGTTTGCGTGCAGGTCCCCTCACACCCCACCCCTCAGCACATAGCCCATAGCCCACAGCCCACAGCCCCCTATTCCAATGCCATATACTCGCACTCGTACGCGTACTCAGACCATCCTCCCCCTCCCACGACATTGGGCCAACATAAGCTTTCGACCCTAATGGCTTTGGGGGATGGATGGATGGGGATGGCTCTCCACCACCTGGAGGACAAAATGAAAATGGCTTTTATGTGTGGCGTGCGTTGGGGTAATTTTATGGCTAGCACTGGGGGGGCCATTCAGGGAAACCCTTGGGAGGGAAAACTGCTTTCCACCTGGCAACTGGCAACCGCAGAGTTCTCTGGATTACGAATGTATGTAGATACTCCTGCATATACAGAAACAGATACATATACAGATATGTTTTAATTGTCGCAGAGTATTGATTTCTGGCCAAAGACAGGCCATAACCTGGCCAAAATGAATGCTTTAATTTTGTTTAATTATGTTTTATTCTGTGGTAACAGCTTGGGGTCGGTTTTGCTGCTTGCGTGATGTTCCTTGGTAGCTGGAAAAATGGATCCCTGAAGGAAGATTGGGAAGCTACCTATCCATCCTTTGCCAGAGTTTGATTGGTTCCAAATGGAGTTCCTTGCGTTGGGGAGCACATTTTGTGGTTTATTTCGTATATTTACGAATATACGAACCCGAGTCTCTTGCTTTCCCGTTACTATTCCCCTCCGATCCGCTCCTCCCGCTGGCGAATCTAAAATGGCGAATCCCAGCAGTGTTCATTCAATTGAAACCCATCGGATACGCTCTTATACTCTTATACCTCCAATAAGATCAGCTGCTCGCACACCTGAGAGAGGCCTCGTATAAGAGAGTAAACGAGTTGGCGACGATCACCTGAGAGCGGCAAAACCAGAGCCAGCGAGAGAGAGAGAGAGCGTAAATGTAAGCTGCTCTCTCACCCACATGTGGCCTGGCTGCCTGGTGGCTTGTGGCTTGGTCTGGGTCTGGCACACAGCACACCTGGGCCACCGGCGCTCCGGCAAAGGTGTGCAGAGAGCCAGAAAGAGGGAGAGCGAGAAAGAGAGAGAGAGCAGGGTGAGAGCTGGGCGAGAGAGTGAGTAGGCAGGGGAGGGTTATCCAAGCAGAGCGCCGAGCGCTGTGGCGCTGCTGTAGCGCGACTGGACTGGCCTGGCCTGGCGACTGGCGGCGAGGTTCTTCTGCGCAAAACCCTCGCTCGTCCAATCAGTACGAACTCGGTTCCCGCCAGCGAAGTGACGACTTCCCCAGACACGACCGCCACCGCCACCGATACCGCGCGAGAAAAACCACTGTCTTTACAGTCCCATCACTCTCGACTGCCGTTAGCCGTTAGCCGGAGTCAGAGCCAAAGTCAGCGTCAGATTCACAGACAGATTCAGATTCCGATTCCGATTCAGCGTCAGATTCATAGACAGAGTCGCGTTCTCTTGACCAAGAAGTTCCCGTCTCTAAAGTAGATATAGTTAGTAGAATACTCGCAAAAATAAATAGTTTATAGGCCATAAATTGCGAGCGCAGACAACAAAACAGATACAAGATACGAATAATCAACCATCCGCAGTGGAGAACCCGCGAATCGCATATCGCATATCGCATATCGCATCGTCTCTGAGAAACGAATGCGGAAGTGGAAAGCCGGCGGCTTTTAATTCCGTTGCCTTTTTTTTCCTGTTGTTTGCATTGCGCGTATTGCAGTATTGCAGTCGTAAAGGATCGAGCCATATAAAAAAAGCCCCGCAAAACAAAAGCTAAATGATACTTAATGTTCTCGCAAAAAATCAAGAGCTCCGGGGAGGAAGAAAGTGCGAAGATCGAGTGTGCCTTCATTTGCATATCCTTGCGAGTTCAATTGCAAATTAAACAACAACAACACAAACAACAACACAAATAAAATATTATTAAAATTAAAAACGCAAGACACCAAAAGTGCACCAATGCCCGCCGTGCTGTTGGTTTTTTTTGTTACTGTTGCTCCCCCACCAAGTGCCATGCCAAGATTCAAAGGCATTCAATAATATTCAATAATATTCAATAACTCGGAGTTCGGAATTCGGAATTCGGAATTCGGAAATAAATTCCCGAAACTGAAAGCCGCAAAAGCCCCAAGCGATCGACTGCAAATTTGATTAATCATTGTGCCTTGAACTGGTCGATCGTCGCGTCGTCGTGACTCGTGAGTCAGGGAAACGCTGTCGCAGTCGCAGTCACAGTCGCAGTCACAGTCGCAGTCACAGTCGCTGCCTTAATTACCCGCAAATAAGACAAAATTCAACAAATTATTCAGTTAAATATAAACCGCAAGCCGCAGACATCGCTCTTCGTGTCTCCGTGTGTGTGTGTGCGTGTGTGTAAGCGTGTGTGGGCGCGCACGTGTGTGTGTGTGTGGTGTCCTCTGAAGCCTTTCCTCGAAGGGAGCCCCTGGATGCGAAGAAACTCCGCTTAAATGCATACGGATATCATAATCGGTGACCAATTCGCGGCCAACAATAACTACTGGGTGATGCAGGTGAGTCTCCTGTGGGTCAACTCCCAATAGAATCAATAGAACGGGGAACATGGAACTCTCAGGGAACCCTCAGAGAACCCTCAGAGACAACTGCCCCCCGTGGGGTACAGGAAAACGTTGCAGGAGGAAGCTTCCCCCCATTCAATTTCTTTCAATTTCAATCAACAAATCCTCTTAGCACTTGTTCGCCCTGCACACAAAAAACAAAACATCTCGTAAACAATTACTAACCATAATTATCAGCAAAATACGTTAATTAAACAGTTTTTATGGCAAATTAATTTTAGCCAAATTTGACAAACAATAAGAGACAACAACAAAAAAAAGAAAGAAAAGACAAGGTCCCAGCCAGCAAAAGCAAAAGCAACAACAAGAAACAGAAAACAAAACACATTTACGAGTAATTCCGACTTCCGCTTATCAAAATGCAAATCTTGCCCTGGGCCAGATATTTTGTGTCGATTTTTGTGCCTGATTTTTGCTCAATTTCAAACTCAAACTCAATCGGAGGAATCCAAAGAAGAGAGAGAGAGGGAGGGAGGGAGGTACAAATGTACATATGTAGATATTACGATTATAAATAAAAAGCGCACGCGGCAATCGTAAATTACAATAAAAATTGAAAACAAATTAGCTTGATTATCGAGCGGATGGATTGATATTTGTATCTGAGGCGATCGACAGGAGGTGGACAGGGACAGAGGAGAGGGGGCGAAGCCGGAGGCCACTGCCAGACCGCACTTGAAGAATCTGTCGTCTCCGCGAATGTTTTCACACGGATTAGCACCTTCTCTTCTCGCAGGTGTCCCTCTGGCTGGTTGGTCCCTCTTCTTGCTCTCTTACTTACTCGGCGATTCATTCCCTGCCCTCACACTCGCACACTCACACCCATACATGTACGAGTATATTTGTGTATTTGTCAACGCGGCAATCGATTTGTAAATCTCGTTATCACCTGCAGCAGGGCACATTCGATGCAGTCCGACGCTCTTTAAGCCGTTCTTAAACAGCGCGTCGGTCGGTCCGATCGTTTGAACTGGTCCCAGGGAAGAGTCCCAGAGAACCAAACACCACCACCAGCACCCCTCGTCTCAGGGGCGTCGAACGTTTGGCCGCACTTTTTACGCGTTCCGCAAGGAAATTGTAGCGATCTTCTGGCACTCTCTCTCCCTCCCCCTCCCGCTCCTTTCTTTCGGGGTAAATGTTTGCCAGCCTGTTCCTGCTCGTGTGTGTGTGTGGCGTGTGTGTGTGTTGTGTGTTTGTTCCATTGTTTGACTCGCGCTCACTTGCGAAGCTCCTCGTCAATATTTGCCCACAACACTTTGCCAATGTGCCAAGTGCTGTATGCCGTTTGTCGTCTCTTGTCTGTCGCCTCCCGTCTGCTGACGAGGTGCCATCTTCATCCCCATAGAACTCAACCCCTGTTCCTGGTCAGTCGCCTCTACAGCCTCTGTGTGTGTGTGTGTGTGGCATCGCTGGGGCGGGAGGTAGGTCTATAAATAGGTTATTCGACGGATGAGTAATGCTGCTTTCCATGGAATATTTATCCATCCTATTAATAAATGGCTAAATGTCCACAGAACAGATGTGGCAGTTCAATGCAAAAGACCTTGGAATTGGAGGGTTTATCATGGAATATCGATCGATCCATAGGTACCGCTGTAACCCCTTTGGACTTTTCATTTCTTCTTTCGACAAACATTTCCCCCTTTGTGTTATCTTTAATGTTTCCTCTAGAACACTTCCTTCCAGTCTTACACCTCGTCATTGATAAGTTCTCTGCAAGAACTATTGCCTTACTCAACAAAAGCCCCCCCAGCGCCCCACCCCACCGTGCCACAACAGCAAGTTAAGTGCTTCCTTCCTTCCAGAGATAAGAGAAGAGCACAGAGCACAGAGCACTCTCCAAAAAAAGAAAAAAAAAGAACCCACGACATTGGCACTTCCCAGGAAACACCACAACCCACTGTCGTAAAAGAGCCAGCCCCCAACCTCTCACCCCCTTCCTTCTTGTTCGACAAGTGTCGTCCGTCCGTCCGTCCGTCCGTCCGTCCGTCCGTCCGTCCGTCCGTCCATGTTGCTGTGGTGTTGCTGGGGTGTTATGGCAGGTGACGTTGGCTGTTCCGCCTGTCACCATCCAACACTCAATAGCTGCACTAATTAGGCATGTGTTGTCAAATATTTACAGACAGTCGCAAAAGTACAAAGCGCTGTTGCCCCTCCGTCCCCCTGTCCGTCCGTCTGTCCGCCTGTATGTCTGCAGGGAAGACTGACTGAAAGATTGGAGTCGAGTGCAGAGATATACATACATACATACAGACATACATGTGTATGCATGTAGAGGTGGTGTGGGGGCGGCGCTTCTTCCGTTTTGTCCACTGATTTACCACACTCGTGGATACTCGGCAGAGACGCGGCAGGTACACAGATATGAGCTGGTAATTCCCACGATTCACACCGATTATGACGAAAACAGAAAACTTTCATCTTTTATGGCATTTAGCGAACGAGAATTAGTTTACGATCCATTTACAAGGAATTAGCAAGCAATGACTGGCACACAGCTATACATATCTGCCATATACATATATATCGGTGTATATCCTATAGATATCGGGTGAATAATGGAACTAATCAAGCACGTAGGCACTCCACACCACTCCACCCCGCTCCAGTCCAGTCCAGTCCGACTGTGGGGCAGGTACTGGCATTGTGCACTGGAACTCTCTGTGCACTGATTAATGGCCCTGAGACCATTGTGCTTCAATCGTAAATAATTAAGTAAAGATAAAAATCAGATAACTCATAACTTAACCAAGAACAAGGAGGGGGAGATTTATGCAAATTACTGTACTAAACGAAACCTGCAGTCAAAAGAGTGATTTGTCAATAAAAAGCAACGATTCTAAGCCACACACTCCAAATAAATATTTATATATAGAAAATAAAAATATACATATATATATGTATATGGGATAGTCGTATATTATATGGTCTATTCCGTATCTAAATCAATATAGAGAGAAATACTTTTGCGTACTCGTATTTGCATTCACGAATCACACAAAGGCCGGCGGCCGCCTTCAAAGTGGCAATCGGAGCTGAAAATTTAACAAGAATTGCAGACACCCCCCGTCAGTCCTCAGTCTTCCCCCCTTAGTCTCCCGTCTCCCACTACACCGATACGTCGGAGTACAGATACAATTGTCTGTTCATCGGGCGGCCAATAAAAACGTTGTGGCAAATTAGATAGAAAAGGCCAAATAATGGCTCCGATAAGATAATTACGAGAAATGTTCATGTCAATAGTTGACTTTCCATTTCGAACAGAAATGAGTTCAAGAGTGAAGCAGCCACAGCCACAGCTACAGCTACATGCCTCATGCAACAAGACACCAAAATGCCAATTACACAGGGCCCCCCAGACCAGAGCAGGCCAGACAATAGTTGGCGGGGAGGGGAGGCAACAGTTAGGTTAGATAATAACTGGAGTAAGCCATGAAAACAGTTTGCAAAAATCTCATTAAGGCCCGGCGCAGTGCACAGTGGGAGATCGCCGTCAGTTCATCCATCCATCCATCTATCTTTCTATCGATCGATCGATTCCTATGCAAATCCCTCGTTCAATTTTCTGTTTCCTCAATCACAATGCCACAAAGATTTTATTTGCCATATTTTTTTGTGTGCTGTGTGTTTGGTTTTTTGGCCTGGCTTTTGCCAATTCATGCAAATGAAAACGAAAACGAAAACTGGCACACACACACTTGCACACAGTCAGAAAAAAAAGCGCCAAAAATGGCACAAAATATCATTTATTTCTGGCCAAATTTTGATTGATACGCCGCTCCAGTCTGGAGGTCAACTTTTGTCTGAGGAAAATCAATCACTCACAATTCATTGAGTGCACAATCAGGCAGAGAGAGAGAGAGAGAGACAGAGAGAGAACTGTAGGGATACTCCGTAGATAGAAGAGTGGATTGCTTAGAAGAGAAACTACAAGTTATAGATACTCGAGGGTCATACGATCCACAGCTCCATCCGAGACTCCATCGGAGGCTCCATCAATCTTTGAGTGATTTTCGATTGAATCATCCTGCAATCAATATCAAATCCCTCTTCTACCATCAAATCTCTTATTTTTCTACTTTTTTTTTTGGTTTTTTGGTTTTTTATGGCACGTGAGCGCTTTTATTGCCGCCTTTGGGTACCCTTTTCTCCACTTAATCCCAACATTTCTTCGAGTCAGACAAATTTTTGATAGATTGCCTCGAGTCCGAGTTCGAGCTGGAGCTGGAGCCCGAGCCGAAGAAACTTTTCGAATTCGGCGAATTATTGCGGAAACTAGTTTGCTGAAATAAAAACCATACTTTTTTATACAACTCGAATGTCGCTGCTGCTGCTGCTGGGTCCCCAATCCGCACTCTGCCGCAGTGGAGGTGCTAAAACACAGAGCATTGTGTACTGCCTGCCCCTCGGTATCGGTGTGCTGGAAGGCAACATTGAAGCGCAATTCGTTTCAAGTTTGATTGGATCAAAAGCTCAGCAGCTGACAGAGAGAGACACGTTTCCACAGTTGCCAGTTGCCACAGATGCTGGAATGGGGCATGGGGAACGGGCGGGAGGGGACTTGGAAACGAAATAAAATATATTTAAAGCTCTCCCCTCGAGAGAGCTCATTTGATGCCGCATTAAGATCAATTATTTGATTATGAAACCAAATCTGCGTAAAATCTTCAAATAGTTGAACGGCTTAGGTGACCCAGACCCAGACCCAGGCCAGACCCAGACTCCGGCCGATGTCAAACGCTCTTGCTGTAAATCTCAATAAAAACTGAAATTTATTTCTGCCGACAGCGCGTCAAGGCGCAACATCTCATCGCCCCCAAAAACACACACACACACACACACAAGACACCATCATTGGGCTGAGAGAAGCCTGAAGCCCGAAGCCTGAAGGTGAGAAATGTGGCAAAACAACAATGGGGCAAACACATTTGATCGGCGACCGCTGATAGAGTCATCACATCGGCAGCCGCCTGCCTCCCATCCGATCTGCTCGGAGATCTCTGCCTGCCCAGAGATGGGTCGCGTCCCTTCTGGGCGGCTCGTAAAAACCGAAAACACAAAAACACAAAAGTTCAAATCAAATAAATAACATCCCAGAGATACGCTCAAATTGCAAATTCAAATTGAAATCGAAATCGAAATCGCAGCTAATGGCGGGCCAATTTTCATTGAAGTTGATGTTGATGTAAGCCTAACATTTCGTAAGCCTAACTTTTCGATGGAATGGAACTGAAACTGGAACTGGAAAGAAGACACACAACACACAACACAGCACAACATACAATACAAAAGATCTATCTACAGCATGCGCACAAAATTATTCCAATTTACATTATTTGCTTACTTAACTTTTATCACCTAAAGATCGAAGATTTCTATTATTACCCCCGGGTACTGTTGCCCGTACCACTCGTCGATCGTCGATCGTCGTTCGTCGATCATCGATCATCGTCGATCACTTGCGCTAATTGCCACAGTACGCAGCGGTACACGCACGTACCTGACCGGAGAATGGGCTGAGAAGATCGTAGCGCCAGAGATCTGCTGCGATCTGTGCTGGTTGGGCAATTGACCCACTAATAGAGCCTGTCAATAAGAGTATCGGTTCGTATCCGATGGGATCGGATCGGCGAAGGGCGGGAGGGCGTCGAGGCAGAGTGATCTTGTGCCTGGCCGTTGAACCCCTTCTTTTCGGGAACCCCATCGGCAGGTTTGCTTTTCTCTCGAAGGTACATACCACTGCACAAACATACATACATATTTCCTGTTGCTGCCACTGCACACAAAACACAAATTAATTGCCCGCAAATCCTGTATTATTCAACAGTTTTCATTTCATTTCAAATTTTTATTGATTCCAACATGTTGCGCATGCCGCAGCAGCAGCAGCAGCAGCAGCAGCAGCAGTTCACCCTCCTCCTCCTCTCCCTGCTCTGACAATCGTCAGGCTTCAGTGATTTCCACCTCTGATCGGAAATTGGTTTTATGTGCTTCCAATGTTCTTCCACTTACAATAAATACCAGCCATATAGCCATATAGCCATATAGCAAAAATGCCCTCAGGTCGCCCTCGGTTCGGGCATTTCCTGTGCCCTTCTGATGTCAGGGTTGTCACCCTCAACCATAACCATTTCATAGCTTCACTGGTCACCCTATCATCCCATCCCATTCCATTCCATTCGATCCCATTCCATGTGTTTGTGTGCGATGATGATTGCTAAGCGTGAAATTGTGAGAATATTTTTGAGGCGACGCGTCATCGACATCAATTAATGTTTTATGTTTTATATATAATATTATGCATGCATTATGCATTTGTGTTTGTGTTTGTTCAGAGCCAAAGGATATTCAATAGCTGTGCGAAGGTTTTCATGCAAATGAGTGCCAGAGTGCCAGAGGGTGGAAGGATATGCTCTCCTCTCCTGCTCCTCGTCATATGGGAAATGTCAATAAAAAAGTGTGCGTTCCAGTTTTCCAGTTAGAGGGAAGTCGATTTTGGATTTTGGATTTTGGAGAATGTAAACATGTTCTTTCAAAACTCTTTGGCAAAAGTGTTTCGTTTCCCAATTGCAAAAGCAATTTCGAAATAAATTTCCCATAAAAATCCAATTAATTCCATTTACAAAAACCTCACATAAAATACTATAACAAATCGTTGCTGGCCATAGAAAATGGCGCTCTAGACGGGGGAACGAACACGAAATGCCAATAGCAATAGAAATAGACAACAACAGTAACAACAACAAATAGCAACAACTATAGCAACAAATATAGCAACAATAGCAATAGCGCAATATCAATATAATTCAGTTTCGAGTGACTTGTCATTAGAATAAATAAACTTATATACGGATACGGGTATGGGTATTGGTACAGAGGTATGGGTACGTGTGTACGAGAGGCATTTAAAGGCAGCCAATAAAGAAAATAGACAGACAATCAATAGATAGCCAAACCATCAGTATTAGTCGGAAAAAGAGCGAGAGAGAGCGAGAGAGGGACAGATATTAGTATACTTGATGGAGGAGGGAGGAGGGAGGGAGGTAGGTAGAAAAACTGTCGCAAATTGCGGTCATTCGTCATGCGCACATGAGCAGAACGATAGCGGGAGCGGGGGGGAGGTACGGAGCCGACAGCAGCAACGGCAACGACAGCAGCAGCAAATGGCGTCGCGGCAATCGATGCTTGTGGATGGAGTGGAGCGGAGGTTGGGTACTTAACGGGGGTGCAGAGTGCCAGATATGTAGATAGATAGCGCTAGAGAGCGAGCGAGTGAGTGAGAGCGAGAGAGAGAGAGAGCACCCAGCACCCAGCAGCGATGTCACTCAGCTTTAAATGAAACAAAAACAAAAAGCAAAGGCAAAGGCAGGCAGTTTTTGTTGTTGTTTTTGTTTTTGCTATTATCTCCCCCCACTCCATACGCATAAATATGAGCATATGCCACTGTGTGTGTGTGTGTGAGTGTGTGTGTAGACAGTGGCGTAGTGGGGGCTTATGATTAGTAGGGGTTTAACATTAGTTCGGTTTCAGATATTTTAGAACCTAGAAGCAGAATTCTCAATAATTATCTTTCAATTACTTTGCAACCCCTCTTTGACCACACCCCTGTCTGACATACTCTCACAGCTATTGCTGCTGTATTTCTCACTCTCTCTCTTTCTCGCTCTCTCTGTGTCTGTGTGTGTGTGTGTGAAACTATGAAATGTGTTTTGATTTGCTGCGCTTGCCGCAAAGCTTTTGCTAATGCCTCTGCTTGTTGTTGCTGCTGGCGGCGGCTGCTGGTTGGACGCTTCCAGCGGGTGTCGGTGTCGGTCGGTGTCGGGCGCTGTCTCTGGGGTGGGCACTGGTGTTGGCAGTGGGGCAGGGGTGCAGGGGGGGCTGGCGACTGGGGGTTGTCTCAACATGGCGACGTTTGCTTTTGCTGCTTAATGGTGCTTAACAGCCGTCGAGCGGAGCAGCGTGGAGTGGAGTGGAGCGGAGCGTGGAGCGTGTAGCGTGTAGCTGATAGACTGCGCATGTTCCATAGCTTAACGGGAAGTATATGCATGTATATAGAGTGTATGTGTGTGTGTAGTATATAGGAAGAAATTGGCACTGAAACAATTGCTATGTCGAGAATCAAGAACGAATGGAAAATGTCGCCATTTTGATTTTTCAGCAAATTCCTAGTAGAAATAACAGAAATGCGAAATATTTTATAGGTTTTTCTGGCTAATAGTTCACTATGCAATACATATCTATGCATATATGTATGTAAATATGTATGTATATTAGAGAAAGATATGATTTTGGGTGAAATTCCCAACCTCACAGTTCCTCAATGACTTCAATCGATTGATTCCCCCACCCCCAATCCCTTTCCCTCCTAAACCTTTCCCATATCAATTTCATTCAACAATTTGTCGTCCATTAACAATCCCCGCCTCCCCCCCTCCCACTCTGCTCCTCTCTGCTCAAAGACCCAACTCCAGCGGGGAGCATCTTTTCCCATCTTTCCCTCAAAGCCATTGTTGGGCTCTGACGAATGGTTTGGGGGTGGGAGGAGGAGTGGGGGCCACCGTTGTTATGATACCTATTAACGCTATTATTATGAAAATTTTCAGCATCATTGATTTTTGTTACCGATTTTCTAATTTAACCAAATTATTGTTTATTCCCTCGTCGTCTTTCCCATTGATTTATTTCGAATTTTTTTGTCTTTCGTTCACTTCGTTTTTTTGTTCACCTCTGTTTTCTTTTTGTTTGTCTATTTTTGGGAGTTTTGTTTCACCCTCCCCCCTGCCACTGTCCACCTATCTATTCTGGAACCCTCTGCAGGGGCTGGGAGGGGGGAATCGGGTTTTCTGTTAACTGGTTGCGTAAATATCTCTTGGCCTCAATGAAATGCCTTCACTCCACCCATAGATACGATATGGAGGCTCTTTTTCCTCAATGAAATGCCGAAAATTAGCATAATCTCTGGCTCTGTGGCTGTGCCTTTCTCGCTCTGGGTTTACACTGTCCAACAGGGGTGCTGCGTGTGCCCCAGCAGGTGTGATGTTTCCATGGAAAGTAAGAGTCTCAAATGTCTCTAATTCGATGTTGTGCAGTGTGGCAGCAACAGCGGCGGCGTGGCGGCACTCCAACAGGGAAAATAAAAGCGAAACCTGTTCGCATTTTAAACGAAAATCTTGTTGGACATGATGTTGCCCCCCCTAAAGAGGTGGTGTGCAGGTGGTGGTGGTGGGGGGGCCTAAGGGAGAGGTAGATAGGTAGGGGCAGAGGGTGTGAGGCAGGGGAGGGGAGGGTTATTTGTTTGTTGGTGTCAAAGCTGTCACATATTTTATGAAGCTGCAACAGCAACGGCAACAGCGGCAACGGTGGCGGCACACAGGCGGCATACAGGCGGTTCAAGGGGTCACCGAGCATGCAGCTCCGAGACCATGTGTCGTGTGTGTGTGTGTGCCCCACACGCATTCATCTGCGGTGCTGCCCCTTCGTTGGCTGCTGCCCCTCTGTTGCACATGCACATTTTAATTTCCCAGTTGTTGGTAATTGCCTGGCCCGTCCCCTTGGGCCATCATGCCGCATTTGTCCCAAGCCATGGCTATGATTTCTGGCCAGTCACAGGCCCAGTCACAGGCACAGGCACAGACCCAGGCCGCCGCGTCTGAGTCGTGATTGCAATTGGCAGCACAGTTGCCTCCCATAGAGGGGTAGGGACAGGGGCTGGAGGGTGCTGGGGGGCAGGCCAGACATATGTTAGCCTTATAATTTATGCCCCTGGATTTGTGGCTGTGAGTTTTCCGTTGCTGTTGCTGTTTCTGTTTCTGTTTCTGATTTTATTAATTGTACAAACCGATGGTCAAAATATGTCTGCCCTCGAGGCACTTTTTGCTTTTATTTGATTTTATAAGAATTATATGGTTATGGTATGTATGTACCTATGTACATATATCTCCCCCCGATTCTCTACCTCCCACGCTGCTCACAAATTTATTTGCAATTATTTCGAGAGAGAGAGAGAGAATCGCCCAAGGTTGCCGCCTGATAATTTATATGTCACTCTTAAAATTAAAATTAAATGCACTTAACACGAGAATTAAACAAACAGTTGAGGTAGGGGGAGGGGAGCGAGGAGGGTGGATGGGGGGTCTTTTGTTTAATTAAACTCATTTGGGTGGATCGTTAAAATAAATCACATGCTGACATTCCACAGGGAGAGAGAGAGAGAGAGAGAGGCAGAGAGAGAAAGGTATTCGCTATAGAAAAAAAAGGTATAAGCTGTAAGGTCTAAAGGGGGGGGCGCCATAAGGAGTGTGCACATTCCACCTCTTGTCTCATTCTCGCATTCCCATTTGGAATTTTCTGTCATATTTTTGCACCCATTTTCCAATCACTTGAACTGCAACTAAACGCTTTATCTCTCCTCTAATTAAATGCTGGAAAATAAATGCTTAATTGGACAGTCAGTCGATGGACTTTTGAATGAGCAAAAAAATCTCTGGCAGCAAAGGCTTGAAAAATGTTAAACAGTAGCACAAACGTCTGTCTGTCTGTCTGTCTGGTGGTGATGTCTGGTGGCATTTTAAACTTGCCACACAATCTGCATATAGCAGCAGCAGCGGCAACGGCAGCGGCATACGAAGGAGAGTCCATTTGGGCCTGATATTTGAATGCTAGTCAACGCGAAATAGATATGTGCCAAAAGATTTTGACAGGCCAACTATCAATTTATATCGTTAATGTGGCAGACTCTCGTTTCGCAGTGCCACTGTGCTGCAACATTGGGGCTGGCTCTGACTCTCTGCGGCTCAAATTGAAGCTAATTGAAATGTCGATAAGGCAAACGTTTTGACAGCTCGACAGCTGCCCAAAAATGTAAGGTTCCAGCTGTGGCAAATGTCATTTCGAAGAAGTTACTGCCCTGGCCCACATTGCGTATACGTAACCGTTGACTCATTGTCTCTGTGTCGCTCTGTTGCTCTGTCGTTCTGTCGCTTTGTCGCTCTATTTATATGAGGCGGCATTCTAAGCACACGAATGTGCCGCAATTTGACCCAGTTTTCTCGACAATAAGAACCAGCCACCACAACACATGACTCATGCGGGGCACACAGCGCTCCAGCTATGGATGTCCCCACTGTGTGGCAGCAGCAGCAGCAGCAACAGCGGCGGCGGCAGCGGCAGCTGCGACTGCAACGACGACTCCTTTGAAGCTTGTGCGAAATTTATGCGCACAATATGCGAAATTTATTGTAATGACAATCGCTTAGTGCATAATTCTCCAGACACTGAAGTGCCCCCCTGCCACATACCCCACTCCCATCCATCCCACCTTTGAGCCTCTCTTTGTGAGCAGGAAGCGGGCAATCATTTCGGCTTGTTTTGCCATTTGTTTGGGGTCTTATTTTGGATGCAGCTGCTCGACTGCTCGGCTGTTCGGCTCCTCGACTGCTGCTCCAATTGACGCCCACCTGCGCGGCGAACGAGAGCAGCTATGCTGCAGAGGGGCTGCCTTTGACGTCAGAGTGGGTTTTTGCTGTGCGAGAGAGAGAGAGAGAGAGGGGCAGACTAATCGGCTTGAGTGGGTCCATAAATCCCACAGGGATGCACCAAAGTGCAACAGCCAGACCCTCACCTGGTGGCAAAACTGCCTAAAGATAGTCCGCAGTGTACCCAAAGATATACGCATTGGCGGCTATAGAGCAATCCCAAAGTTTCCCCCCCAAGGCGGCGAGCAATCCCCAGGAATGCACAGGTCAAAGGTCTACCCAAAACTCCATGCAATTGGCATCTGTGTGGCATTCGCCTGATGCCAAAGGGAAAGTCTCTTTCATAGGCCACCACCCCAGCAATGTAATGTCCGGCACAGCCTTTTGGACTTCTGGCATCCTTTTGAGACGCAGGTCACAGCCTCAGAGCAGTGGCAGTGGCAGTTGCAGCTGCAGAGCCTCAGATTTGGCTTGGAGTTGAAGTTGCAGTTGCAGTTGCAGTTGTGGGTGGGGCAGTGGCAGGGGAAGGGTGGCGTGGAGTGTGCTTTCATTTTCATTGAACAATGTGCATCATTAACGCAAAATGCTTCTCGGTTGTCCGCCCTCCCCCCTGCCCCCTCTTTCGTTAACAAAAGCGCAAATATTTTAAGCTTACATTTCGGTTTTTCAGTTTTCAGTTTTCGTATTTCGTTTTTCTCGTTTGTTATTTTTACAGCAAATATTCAGCGAAAAATACAAAACAAAAAGAAGAAAAAAAAACGTCTTAATGAAGTGCGATTCAGATTCACTTCACTTGAGACCTAACGGGAGGGGCTATACAGGGGGGTATGCGGGGGGTACGTGTTTTTTTGTGGTCATGCCAAATGAGGAAGTTTCAAGCGTTTCGGCAAGTGTCTGTCTCTGCCCCCCCCCCCCCCCCCCCACTCCTCCTCCTCCCTTTTGTGTAGCCACTCATCTGGGACTCACGTGCGACACAGTCGATGGTTGAAGCTTTTTTTGTGCTGCTGTGCTGCTGTTTTTTGTGCTCTTTTTTGTGTGAGTGTGTGTGTGTTTTTTTCTCTGATTTTTGTGGGCTGGTCTCCCTCTGCCCATTTTTGGCTTTTCGGCTTTTCTGCCGCTGCTGCGCTGCTACTCTTTTTGGGGCTCCTGCATTGATTAACGCATTTCTTTGGCCTGCTGCTGCTGTCTGGCATTGTCCCGCCACAACAATTGTGGCCTCCTGTTCCCCTGTCCCCTGTCCCCTGTCTGTCCATCCGTCCGTCCATCTGTCCGCCTGTCCGTCCGCCAGTGGGGCTGCTGCTGCCGCTGCCGCTATTTTGGCAAGTGATTTATGCCGCCGTTGGGGGACTGTAACGTGACACATTGAGGAGACACATTTGTAGCTAATAAGTTTAGTGGCATAATGAATGGCATTTGAAAAGGTCCATTGAATCGCGGCACGGGAATACGATTGCAACACACACACACATGTGTTTTAGAAAATGAATCATTGGCGCTCAAATGTGGGTTACAAGAATTAAAAATGCACTCATTTTCGGGGCTGGGAGATCAGATCAGGGAATCGATTCAACAATTCAATGGAGTTGGGAATGCTTGATAATCTACTAGATATCGGGGCTACTTTGAAGATATGTGTATGTATAAGAGCTTAAAGAAAATATATAATGTGTTTCTCTCACCTTTCGGTCTTCTATCCGAAGTATCCTTAGTTTCGGGAAGACATCCATCTTGCCGTCAATCAGGGCACTCCTCCCTGCCGGAGACCCATCTGGTTTTCAGCCATGAACCCTCCCGTTGCACCCTTGATGCCCCCTCCGTAAGCAGTTTAAGCCCTGAAAAACACATTTTGTCAGAGAAACACGACGTAAGTTAATTTTTTAAAGACTCGCACGCGTCTCCTCCCCAGAAGCAGAGGCAGCAGCACACGCCAATGCCATTGCCAGTGCCAGAGATCGACAGGCAGGCAGCGGGCAGGCCGGCAGTCAGGCACACACCTTCATAAAGGTGTTAAAATGTCGGGATCTAAAGGGCACTGCCACAGCCAAAGGACAGACATGCCACCAGAGAGGGAGAGAGAGGAGTAGGGGCACGGGCCAGTGGCCAGTGGCCAGTGGCCAGAGGCAGGGGGCAGAAAGGTGGTTAATAACCCGAACGCTAATGAAAAAGACACTGAACAAAAAAACACGAAAAAAAAAAAGGGAGATGGATATGGATATGGCTATGTGGATGAGGTGCACGGGGGCGGCAGCAGATGAACTCCATTGAGGAGGGTTGAGGGTTGAGGTCTGCCACGGACAGGAGGCAGCAGGAGGATTGAGTGTGGAGGGTTGAGGGTCTCTACTTCGTCATGATATGATGATATGGGGGCGAGGGCGTTCGACTAAATTTATGATGATGATCTAAAATTTGATCGGACTTGATGAATGCTCTGCCACAGAGAGAGAGAGAGAGAGAGAGAGGGAGAGTGGAATTTGCAGCTGCCCCTATTAAAAAGATGACCGGGCAACATTTGATTTTTTTAATGGACTTTTAAGAAAACGAACCCAAAGAGAGCGAGAGCAAGAGAGAGAGCGAAAGAAGGTAGATAAACGTTTCATGCTTTTCTTTTAACACCTTTTTTTTCGAGAGAGAGAGATGAGATGATGTTTTTTTTTTCCCTGTGGCTAATGTTTGCCCTTCCACTTAGCGCCTCTTTTACGATTAGAAATCATTACGACTACACAGAGGGACGGGGCGGGGTGGGGGGGCATGCAGCAAGAGGCAGGAGAGACCTCATTTAATTATGTAAACGACACGAGCATAGAAGATAAGCCAAGCAGAGAGGGAGAGCGAGAGAGAGAGGGAAGTACGAGAGACCCATTTATGTCAAATTGACACCTTCTCGAGCCTTCTCGAGGGGCCTCATTCTCTCTCTCATTCGTTCCTCACAGATCGATCTGTGATCTCTGCCTCAGATAGATCTTTCCCTTCTTCCCCTCCCCCCCCTTGCATAGATCCCATAGATCTTTTTCCCCGCCTAATACCCTTTAAATATTTATAAGCTTCGAATCTTCGAACGCACCTAATTGATGGGCTCTGCTTTCCGTTGGATGGATGCTGGATGGAAGGTGTTACAACAAGGTGGGGGGAGGGGCGGCGCGAACTGCAGCAGCAAGCAGCAACAGATATTTCTAGCTGGGTGCCACAGCAGACGCGCATCCCCGCTGTGCCAACAAATTGGGGCAACTGGCGACAAGCAAATAAACCAAATCGGACTCCAAGCGCGGCATGAACTAGCACCACAGACTCCACAGCCTCTGCCGCTGCCGCTGCAGACCTGCGCTCGCGTGTAAATGATTCTCGCTGTGGCATGTCCCATGTAAAGGTTGCAGCACGAGTGTGTGCAACAGGTAGCTGCATGGCCTGTCAATACCTACACGCCTGCCTGGCTGCCTTTCAGCCTTTCTGGCTGTCTTCCAGGCTGCAGCCCGCCTGCTTGCAACTACATGTGGCAATGTGGCCGTGTGGCCATGTGGAGGCTGCAGGAGGCAGGTGGCAGGGCAGGGCATTCCCCATTCGATTCAAAGAGAGAGAGACACACTGAATAATGCAAAATGTGCAGTCGCCTGGTGATCGCTCTCCTCCCAAAAGACACACGAAAATTCAGTTCCAAGTTCCAAGAAATTGACTGCACAAAAGCCCCAGCAACAGCCCCAACAGGTGGAGGTAGAGGGGAAAAGCTGTGTGTGTGTGTGTGTGTTTGTGTGTGTGTGTGTGGAGTGACCATTTCCCAAACAGAAAACCAAAACCAAAGCGAAACGATGCAAAACGCATGTCGAGCATGGGCCTGCACTTGTCGTTGCCTGCCGCGCTCCCCCTGCAACCACTCCCCCCTCACTCTGTCGGCGACTCCAACTCCAAGTGGGCTCCCCTCCCCTGCCGCCCGCTCCCCTCGCTCAACTACTGTTCCAAATTTGATTTGCTATGCTGATATATTTTGGCGACAAAACGTAGAAGGAAAAAGGCGCAGAGTGCAGAGGCAGTGCAAAAATGCGGAAAACATATTTGGCATAGTTTTTCCTACTTTTCGCTCTCTCTCTCTCTCCATTTCCATCTCCATTTCCATCTGCATTCGTCTGGGGGCCTCCAACCACCAACCAGCCGCTCGTTGGCCAAGATTTATGTTCGTTTGGTCCAATAAAATAATTGCCAGTGATTTTTTATGCAAATTGTTTCTTGGGCTGCTGCTGCTTGCTGCCTGCCTGCCTGCCTGCTTGCCACATGAGTCACACTCGTACATATGTGTGTATGTGGCACAAACAAAACTGAACAACGAGTAAAACTAAACGATTTTTACGATCTTCTGTATTCTGTCGTTGTTGCTGTTGTTTTATGGCCAAGCGTTTAGTTTTTATAGCCAGAAGGGGTTTCTAATTTGCAACAAAAACAACAACAACAACAACAAAAAAACGAGTGCCCCTTGAAGAGGGTCAAATGTGGCATTTGGCATTGATTTCAATCGAATCGAATCGAATGACTCTGGCAACGAACTTGTTCTTGCCACAAAGTTGCCGTCTCTCTCTCGCTCTCGCTCTCTCTGTCTCTGTATCTCTAGAGAATGTGTCAAATATATCGTTTCCTGTGTCTTAATGGAAAACTTTCACTATTTCTATGCAAAAAATAAAAAAAAAACATTAAAAGTCGTTTCATTAAACAAAATTTCAGGAAATATTTTCGATTGAAGTTTGCCCTCGGGCTAGCTTGAGGGGGGGAGCGTGCTGCGCGGGGGGAGGGAACAATAAAGCAGGCGCGCGCGCGTTCGCGCAATGAATTCATCGATTATTGAACGATTATTCGATTGTCTGTGCGGCGGCTCCTCTCTTTTGTTTTCTTTTCATTTCTTTTCTCTTTGGCCAAGCAATTACTTTTTGGCCGTTCGACTCAATGCTTATCCGCTGGATACATCGGGCATCCATTGTTAGGGGCCCCCATCCCATC
Source organism: Drosophila azteca (assembly GCA_005876895.1). Taxonomy (NCBI): domain Eukaryota; kingdom Metazoa; phylum Arthropoda; class Insecta; order Diptera; family Drosophilidae; genus Drosophila; species Drosophila azteca. The sequence continues at coordinate 6,795,148 of VCKU01000011.1, forward strand.
CCCCAATCCATCCCCCAACCCATCGCTCCATGGAATTCCGCTAGCAAAGATCTATTCAGTGATATTTGGCACGTGCCGTTAATGAAGTTTGCCGTTTCAATCGAATCGTTTTGTCCGCAGCAATTACTCGTACAACAGCCTATTGGCCAACCCCCTCCCCCACCCCTCCAGAGTGTTCTCTATATACCCCCCCGTGTGTATATGCATGTATAACATTTACATCTTGAAGATCTGTGGGCGCCTACATTCTCTTGGTGGATCTCTTGGCTGGGTTTTTATAACCCAATTCCCAGTTGAACCATTTAGGCATTTAATTTATTATCTTCCCGCAGTTCAAATGCCTTTGTTATTGATATTATATTTGGACCCATTTCTTAGCAATTTTATTGGAAGAAACACACACACACACACACACACATAGAGAGAGAGATCTGTGATCGCACACTGATCACTGATCAAGCGACATTTATGATCAGGTTTATGCGACGACGCAGCAGCAGCTGTCAGAGCCGCAAAATGAAGCCAATTTTATGGCTCAATATTGGTCGATCCAAGTCCCAAAGAGTCCCCCCCAAAGAGTCTCCTCCTCCTCTCCCCCCTCCCAACAGCAGCAGCAGCAGCTCTGCTCTCCTCTAAAGAAAATGTTCAAAATTAATAATAGTAAAAAATATCAAATAAACAGTTGGCAATTTGACATCTTTTTTAATAGGGGCTTTTTGATTTTTGGCATATTGATGGCTGTTAATAGATAGAAAGACAGAGAGACAGACAGAGAGAGAGAGAGACAAATGTAGGCTTAAGAGAGGGTAAGAGAGGGGGCGGAGGGGGGGTAGGGGAGCCCTGAAGAGCGGAGCTCTTTAAAATGCAAAGCGTCTGTCGAGGCAACACAATAAAAGTACCAACAACAACAACAACAACAAAATCACAGCAGAATATAATGGAACATCAAATTTATTAATTTTTATGGCTATTATTTTGTTTCCCTGTGTGTACGTGTGTGCGTGTGTGCCTCTGTGTGTGTGTGTGTGAGAGCAGAGCAAAGCAAGTGCCAAATTTGGGCCCTCTTTGGTGTGGAGGGGTTCTTGACCATCCGACAGAGCACGTGTGACAGTCAGTAAGCTGTCTCTCTCTCTACCACTTTCCCACTCTCTCTCTCTCTCTTTGTACACTCAAAGAAAACAGCATTTACTTCTAATAGAAGTTGCAACAGAAATTAAATATATTCCATATATATTTTAAAGTTTTATCTGGGAAGAAACAAACATAAAACTTTGAAGAGTTCAAGTGTACACATAAAAACATCTCTCAGTGTTCTTTCCCCTATACATACAAACATACATATGTATGTATATATGTATGTATATATCCGTATATCTTTGCGTCTGTTTTTGTGCGTTTTGTGGTGTTGATATTTTGCATATTTTGTTCGATTTGAAATGAAGTCACGTTGCACTCGTAAACGTTGATATTTATGTTTGTCATTATTTTTTATGCTCTCCCTCTGGTCTCTGCTCATTTGTTGTTGTTTTTTCTTATAAATAAATATGGTTTCTGCTGGATTATTGTTGCTGTTGCTGTTGCCGTTGTTTGGGGGCCTTAATACACGTGTAGGTGCCACAACAATGTCTTTGTCCCTCCCTTGCTTTGCCCTCCTCTGTCACTGTCTCTGTCTCTATCTTCGTGTCCGTCTGTCTGCTCGGTGTCCCTCTGTGGCGTTAAACAATAGTTAACAACTTTATTTGTGTGCTTATATGCACTTAACGCTTTTGGCCATTAAAAGGCAACAGGCAAGAGCCAGCAAAGAGGCAACAGCAGAGAGGCTCACGTTTTGTTGCCGCCATTCACCTGAGAAATGCCAAAGCGGCATGCCACAAGCAGCACCACCAGCAGCTTCAGCAGCACCTAATGAAGCTGCAGTTGCAGTTGCACTTGCAGATGCAGCAACAGCAGCAGCAGCAGCCGCAGCAGCCGCTGCAGGAGCTGTGAGTGTCAGTCCACATAAAAGTCAGAAATACCTATGAAAAATCACCAAAACGAATTGCTAAATAGCCGCAAAAATGCACTCGAAAATCCACGAGCCATGGCCAATCGGTAGGTGGTGGCGATGGGAGGGGAGGGGGAAAAAGCTATGGGAAAATGGCAAAAATTATACAGGGGAAAAACAACTACAAAGAAGAAGAGCTATCCTGGAATGAGTAATAGCTGATGTCAGAGCTAGAGATGGAAATGGAGATGGAGATAAACCTCTAGAGATACATATAGTATGATGATGTATTATGATAGTATGACAACCTATTTCCCCCTGGAATTGTGGCAGATTTGTGGCCTCCCTCTCGCAGTACTCTATTATAAGAATGGAGAGATGGAAACACACGTAAAATGGCAAATATTTCCCTTCAAGCAGAGATTATAGAATGCATTTCCCAACCATAACCGAATCATTATCCATTAACCAAACGCATTCCCTGCCCAGCATATGGAATGCCTGTAAGTTGCACAGTTCCACAGTTGCTGCCCCATCCATCTAATAGCTGCAACACCAACAAATGGGTCAAATCCATAAACAATAAAACGGAAAAACAGAAATCAAATAACTCAAAGAAAACAGAAAATCCGGGCAGAAGCAACATTTATCACAGAAAGGCAGGTGGCAGGCAGGCAGGCAGGAGAGGCTCCTCCCCCCTGCAAAGTTCCCTACAAATTTATGCAAATTTTTATATGACATTATACGTAATGCCCATTTATCGGGGCGGGGGGGCTGGAGGGGTTGGACAACGGCATTTTAATGCTCAGAAAAGAATCAGAAAAGAATCATAAATAAATAAAAATACTTTGGTGTGCCACAAGCAAGAGAAAAATGTATAAAAAAAAGAATAAAAAACATAAGGTATAAAAAAAAAGAAATTGAATTGAAATTATAAGTACCTGAACATAATTTCACCTCTCAGAACGGAGGAGGGGGGGGGAAGAGAGCCGAGAACTCTATAGAGAAATGTCCAAAAGAACGACGACGACAACAACAACAACAACAGGTTCATAATTGAAATTCATGTTTGTGGCTCTCGTTGTGCCCCTGTCAATGTGTCAACAAGAGACGTAGAGACGGCGAGAGAGAGAGAGAGAGAGAGACCCAGAGAAAGAGAGGCCCAAAGACAGGTTACCGTTGCCTAGAGAGCTGCCGGCCGACTGCTGCCTCCAAAGTCCAAATCGAACTACGGGGCTAATGCCCAAAGGCCCCCATTTCATTAAAGATTCCGCAAGGCTCCAACAGCTCCAACAAATCCAACAGCAGTGACGCGACGACACGCCACGCATTCTTATGAGGTCATTTGCGTGGGGAGCCCACTAAATGCGCCCTGGACTCCCAGCGGCACAGAGAGAGCGAGCGAGAGAGAGAGAAGTTTTGCCAACAGGGAAAACCGATTCGTGGAAATCCACAGTACACAATCCAACGAGACAATCACTCCTCCACACACTCCACTCGCGGACAGTGGGGGGAAAATAGACATTACTCATACGAGCAGCAGTGAAACATACTTTAGATATATGTATACCGATATATATAGTACTACGTATGCGAGTATACACGAAAATCTATTAAAATTATCACACGCCATATGTTTGACCTCCCGCTTTTGAGCAAACATTATTCACCAAAAAGAGTGGGGCCGCCTCCCCCCACTCCACCGCCCAAAAAGCATAACCAGTCGGCCAAGACCCAAAGGAGTCGACCCGCAAGATACCCCTAAGAGTATAAAGAATCCAAAAACCTACTCGCACAGGCAGACAAAAGCTCGTTGCTCTGCAGAAGACAGGTGTTCAAAGAGCACCAACAGCTTTTGTTTTGTTCAATCTGAATCAATCTGCAGCAATCAGAATCAATCAGAATCCTCAATTGAATAGCTACTGTACTTCTTAATGATCCTGCATTTGGGGATTTCCTCCTGTTCCAAATCTAAAGAAAGTATGGACAGATTATGGCCAGGCCCTGCGGGGTCACATGGTCACATATACTCGTTGCATTGCGGGGTATCCGAAAAGGTATTCCCGCAGTCAATAAAATGCGAAAAAATGCTGCGGCGCACAGCACAAAAATATTGCAGCTAAAATAATTTGCCATGCTCGTAAATTTTCAGCTCATAAAAACAAAAAAAAACACACAAAAAACAGCAGAGAAAACGAGGCAACATTTCTGTTCGGTTGTTGTTGTTGTTGCTGCTGCTGCTGCTGGCGGCTTCGTAGATGGATGGATGTGTGGCACGGGGGGCATCATGAGTCAGTGGCGAGCATTTCTCGAATTGAGTCAGATTTGTTTTTGTGGGGTTTTTTTTGGCTATTTTTGTGGCTGGTCTGTCGATCGGATCGGATCGACACTTTTGATGATATATTGTCCCTTTTTGGGAGGGGGGCTGGGGGCTGCTGCCTGCCACACACATAATTTGCATGTGAAAAGCGTTCATTGCGGTTCTGTGGCTTGGCTAATTTGCCAAATGATTATTATGTTTGCCTAAACAACGTTAAGTGTTGCCATAAATTAGTGGCAGAGACAACGTTGCCTGTTCTCTGCTCTCTGCTGGCTGGCTGGAAACAAAGGGGAGATTGAGACAAAGGTTTCTATCGCTATCTCCAAAAATAGATCTATAAATACCTTTCTGTTGTTGTTGTTGAGCCATCCCATGGATAAATCATCTCACAAATTGGCAACAGTCGCGTCGAGGCCCAAACTCGAAACCAAAACCAATTTGTTGGCCACAAAACGAAAGACTTAGGCCACGAACTTGCAGCGAACGAAACGCAGCAGCTGTAGATGCGTCCGACTGGCGACTGGCCATAAAAATAAAACTTCAAATCCAAATCCAAATCAAAATCAGAATAAAAATAAAAATAAAACCCCAACAAATAAAAATAAAGAAAGAAAAGCGAGAGAAAAGAAATGCTCAAAGACGGAACATAAAGATAAAGTGGAAGCAGCAACAGCAACAGCAACAGCAGCTGCAGCAGTAGAAGGGGGGTACATATGTACATACATATGTATGTGTGGCAGCCACAGAGTGTGGCAAGGCAGGGCGATAAAAGTTTAATCAAAATTTATGGCCAGGGAAGAGGCGGAGAGCCGTTCCTCTGATTACCAGATGGGCCATATACCACACGATTTACTAACACTTTACGCTCTGCTCTCTCTTCTCTTCTCTTCTCGTCTCGTCTCTTTTTGTGGCAGTCCCCGGAACTGGACTATCGGCACGAGCTGATGGGACGTCTCCACAAGATAGAGCCCGCCGACGTCGAACTGGAGGTTCTGGCTGCCACCAACAACAGCAGCAGCCACAACAGCAATGGCAGCCAGACGCCCGGCCTTGCAACGTCCCACCAGCAACAGCAGCAGCAGCAGCAACAGCAGCAGCAGACCCAGCAGCAGCATCAGCATCAGTTCCACCACCATCACCTGCATCACCATCACTCGCACCAGCACCAGCACCACCATCAGCACCACCACTCGCACCACTCGCACTCGCACTTGCACCAGCAGCAGTCGCACAGCCTGCAGAGCGGCGAGAGCGGTACTGGTGCCCCGGACGCGTGGCAGCTGTCATCGGTGGGCTATGGCACGACGGATCCCCAGCAGCAGCAGCACGCCGCTGGCTCCCCCAACTCCAATTCGAACTCCGCCTATGCCTGCACGCCCCTCTACGATGGTGCGCCCTACGAGGTGGCCCTGGGCTATGGCGGGGCAAGGGTGGCAACGGGTGGCAGCAGCAGCAGCGGCACTGGCGGAGAGAAGGAGTATTTGTATGGTAAGTTACCCCACCCCACCCCTCACACTCCACACTCCCCCCTCAAGCCACGCAAGCCAGAAAAATTACACGCATGGAGAAATCTCGCAAGTCAATATCGAAAATGTGAAATCGGAAACCAAAAGCCAAGCCAAAGGCCCAAAAATTCAGACATGTTCCAGCCTCCGCGAAGTGCGAATGAGCTGCCATCTCGTGTGGATGGTGGACACACAATACTCACCACCATCCAAGTATAGCGCATCCATAGGCCTCCTAAGACTCGGCTGGAGCCCTCCCTTTCTTCGGCCAGCAGGCCAGCAAGCTCTATAAATAGTCAAACAAATCAGCAGCTGGTTAGAAAATTTCATGCATATGCGAGATTTCTCATAGATCCCCCCCAACCCCGCCCCGCCCCGTCCCACTCCCCATTCGATTTGCATAATGTGTTAGCATCGATCGATTATAAAGCGATTTCCTCTGCGCTTCTCTTCCTCTGCGTCTCTGGAACAGAAACCAAAAACAAAGAGACGGCAACGCTCTTCGCGGACCCACTGGACGATCCGTATCAGCGGCCAGTGCTCTGGGACGATATTACTACCTCAATCCAAAATATCGATCCAGAGAATGCGCTCATGCTGAGTGCCACAACGAATGGTGGCAGTGGCAACAACAGTAGCAGCAACAACAACAACAACAGCAACACAACAAACAGCAGCAGCAATGGGGACAATGCAGCATCGGTGCAACAGCAACAGCAGCAACAGCTGCCACAGGTCAAAATGGAGGCCCTGGATGAGAGTCTGCTTGAGACTTTCTCAACGCCGCTCCTCAGTCCCCTGGAGATCAAGACAGAGAAGCAGCAGCGACAGCAGCAGCAACAGCAGCAGCAGCAGCAACAGGCACAACAGCAACAGCAGCAGCAGCAGCAACAGCAGCAGCAATACCAGCAGCAACATCAGCAACACTATCAGCAACATTATCAACAACAGCAGCAACAGCAGCAGCAGCACTTGTACCAGCATCATCCCAGTCTGTCGTCGGTGCTGCCACCCGCTGTCGAGACGGTGGTGGAGTTGCAGTTGCAACAACAGCTAGTGCAGCAGCAGCAGCAGCACAGTGGCAGCAACAGCCCCAAACAGCAGCTGCTGGCGACGGCGACCCCCGGCGACAACAGCAGCACCACCTCCTCCTATCAGCAGCAATACGCATCTCAATTGAATGCCGCATCAGGCGGCGGCTATCTGAACGGTAGCAACAGCAGCAGCAGCATCGGTGGCAACACGAGTGCAACGGCCATCAGCAGCAGCAGCAGCAGCTACGGCTATAGCTGGCACAGCAGTCAGGTAAGAGTCAGGTCTTGTAATGTCTTGCCCCCTCGAGTGGCACGTTGCCCCCTAACTAACTAACCAACCATCAATCTCTCTCTCTCTCTCTCTTTCTCTGTCTCTGTGTCTTGTTGCAGACATTTCACACCAAATACCAAATACACCCGCCATCTGCAGCAGCAGCCAGTGCTGCATCCGCCACTGCCACGCCCACAGCTCAACATGGCGTTGCTCAATTGCAACAACTGTGCCCCCCGGCGGCACCCAGCACTCCCTCAGCCACATCCTCCTCAGCCTCCTCGTCATCGGCCTCCTCGTCGACGCGCCACATGTTCGTGCCACCACTGACGCCGCCCAGCTCCGATCCGGGCAGCCCCTCAGCGGCCGCCGCTGCCGCCCAGAGACGCACCACCCCGCCACCGCCCTACCAGCAAGGTCACGGGCTGCTGGGACTCCCACAGCCGCCGCAGCTGCAGTTGCTGGGAGTCGGAGGAGGCTCCTCGACCACGCTCACCACCCTCACAGCCTCCGCCTCAGCATCCGCGCAACTGCAGCTGCCCCAGCAGCAGCCCCCGCCAGTGACACCAGCGGCACCTCCGCCGCGATCCGGCGGCACCACCGGGGGCCGAAGGGGCCGGCATGCGCACCACCAGCCCGGCACGGCGGCGCACATTGCCAGCCTCATGAGCGTCCGGACAGTGCGCTACAATCGCCGGAACAATCCGGAGCTGGAGAAGCGTCGCATCCATCACTGTGATTTCGTGGGTGAGTACCAGAATGGGACAGAAGATGCCCCCGCCACTGCCACTGCGCTTCCTCCTCCTCAACTTAACTCGACTCGACTCGACTGTGGATCAGTAGATCTTTAGGCATTCGCTGCATGTCGCTCCTCTCGTTTATCATTTCGCGCGCTTTGCGACACTTTTCGTAACAGAGAATAAACCCCTCCCCCACCGCCCCACCGGGCCACTTGCCCCGCGCCCCATGCACCCTGCCCCATTCCAGTGGAATCGCTAGCTCTAGAGCCCGCTCCACGTGCGTTCCCCATTGCGCATGCGTGACGCGTATATCCAATCGGCATTTATTTATTCTCTCCATTTATCTATACATTTATTTATTATCTTTCTGCCATCGTCCGCATCTTTCTGTCGCTCACTGTGTGACAGTGCCTCCCCCCTCCGCCCAGCGATCTTTTCTGCTGCTGCTGCTGCTGCTGTTGTGGCTGTTGTGGCGCTTTTTCTATTGCCTTCTTTGTAATTCTAATTAGCCAATTGCCATATTTATGTAAGACGACGTTTCCTACTCCACCACCACCTCCGCCTCCGCCTCCACAGTTGAGCTGTGGCTTTTGTTACACATTACACATTGCAACCGATCGTTGCAAAGAGCATTTTCAATGTCATACCCGCAGTAGATACAATGCACAGATCCATAGATAGATCCGTTGAGTCACCGCAGAAATGGGATCGGGATCATGGAGGATAGATCGAAAAACAAAACTGGAAAAGAACGATATTTCGATTGAGAGACATTTACAGATCATCCAACAACCCTCTAGAAAGTTTCTTCTACTAAAGATCATTCAACGAACGATTCAGATAACTTTCGAGGATCTCTTAGAAGATTATCCCACAAGCCGATCAGCCGATAGCCTTTCAATCTAACAGAATCATTCAACAGCCCCCCCAAAATTCGGAATATAATAAAGTGTTCATACGATCCTTTAGGGGTCTATATAAGATCTGTAAAGAATCTGCGTGAGATGGCACTCTTCAGTAAGAAAACTTTCCTGGCTCTTAATTATAAGCGAATTTTCTGAAGATCCCCAAAAATTATCCACCAAACATCTGTGATATATCAGTTAGGGGATGTTTTAGCTGGAAGTTCAGAAAAGAGGAACCTCCTTACAGTCGAAGATCATCTACATCTACCTCTGTATTTCCTTCCGCCTTCCGCATCTAATTTCAAAACAGGCATAGAATGTCTTCTCGCAACAAAGCAACAAACAACCCATCAAAAGCTCTTTAAAGAGAACTCAACTAAAGATGCTAGATATCACATCACATCATCTCCCCCGCACATTCAGTGACTGCTGTTGCCTGTGTTCCACGCTCTATGCTGTACGGGGTATGGGGTATGGGGCACGGTGTATGGTGTATGGTGTACGCGACGCGACGCGTATCTCCATCCATTAGCCATCGATGGATGGCCAAAAAAAGCACTTACTGTAAGAGCCAAGAGCTAGAGGCAATGATTGTCTGGCCAAAGATTTAGCCACAAAATAGCGACTCCAAAGCGGAGTCCCAGTCTCAGTCCCAGACGGAGTTTTGTGTCTGGTCTGTCTGGGATCGGACGGATGGATGGATAGATGGATCGTTGGACCGTTGGGGGCTTGGGGCTTGGGGCCTGTACGTGCGTTGCCACTAATAAATAATTGACAATTGTCTGACACGTTTGCCATGGCCATTTTTAGACAACTTACAGCAACTACAGGCGGAGTACAGGCGGAGTACAGTATAGAATGCGCGTAAGACCACAAATATTAGACTTGGAATGGGACTTGCGATTGAATGACTGAAAGACTGACTGAATGACTGACTGACTCACTGACTGACTGAATGGCAAACAAAAATGCTGTCCAAATGAAGTTATTATGCCATAAACGCACGCATCAGTCGATGGGTGAACGGTTGGCTCTGCTGCTGCTGCTGCTGCTGCTGCTGCATGCAACTTCAGACTGTGGCAACAAGTGAGTTATGTCTGGAGGAGCTCGAAGGTGCAGTCGCAGTGCAGTGCAGTCCTCCGTATCGGTTCGGTTCGGTTTGGATCGTATCTATGCGACCAATCACGCGTTCAACTGTCGACGATTGTCGATGCTGGTTGCATGTTGCCCGTGTTGCCTGTGTTGTCCGTGTTGCCCCTGTTGCTGTCGCTCGGTGCAACATTCTTGACTGCTGCTGATTCGGTGATTCGGGGGCATTGTTTTGCGCGGCACGTACATGCTGCAGCTTTCAATTAGAGCGTACGTGTACGTGTGCGAGGAGGGGGCATCCTTGTAAGTGCCTCATAAATGTCACTGCCTCTCTGGAGCGATCCGAGTGGCGTCTCTTCGGGTGGAGACTTTCTCTCAAATGAAGTTCCTAATTAAAGGAAAAGCAGCAACAGCAACAGAAACAACAACAACAGAGCCAACGCCCAGTGACCCACTTCTCTATCTAGATGTGGCTTTTCCCCCACCCCTTGCCCATCCACTCCCCTTGCCCATCTGTTTTGTATCGTTGCTAATCCATTTTCCATTTTCCTTTCATATCTTTCAGGTTGTTCCAAGGTTTACACCAAGAGCTCGCATTTGAAGGCCCATCAGAGGATACACACGGGTAAGTCTGCCGCCGTCTCCACCTCTTCCACCTCTTCCACCTCTTCCACCCACTCGGGTCACAGATTTCTGTCTGTCTATCTGCAGGTCTGCAGCAGGTCTGTGGGCCATGTGGGGCATGTGGGCAGCAGCTGCAGTGGCAGTGGCACAGGCAGTTGCAGTTGCAGTGGCAGTGGCAGAGTGGGCAGCCTTTTGATTAATTCGCAATCTCATATTTGTTGTTTCGGCCAGGCAAATAATTTGGCCCAAAGAGCGCCTTCCAGCGGACGGTTGTGTTTTTTCTTCTCCGATTTGTCTGCCGTTCAGTTTTTTTTTTTTTCTCTTTTTTTTTGTTTTTTTCAATTTTCAACCGCAGAGCGAAAATCGTGATTTCTATGGTTTGGTTTGTTTTTTTTTTTTCGTGTGGCTCTGGCTTTGTTTTTCTTGTGGTCAGTGGTTGTTGCAACATCCAGCAGCAGCAGCAGCAGCAGCAGCTAGCAGCGGCAATCGCCAACGCCATCAGCTGGGCGCACGTTTGGCCTGCATTTCGGCGGCTCCTTCTTCTTGCTCAGATTACACTTGACGTTCCGTTCCATTCCATTCCGATCCGTTCGGATCTGCTGCAGCAACAGCCTGATGCTCTCCCTCTCCCCCCGCCTGTGGCCTGATGCTCTCTCTCCCCCCGCCTGTGGCCTGTTGCCTGATGCCAGATCCCTGATGATGTTGATCACCACCTGCCTCTGCCTCTGTCTCTGCCTCTCTGCCTTCGTTTTATGGGCCACACGTTTTATGCCCCGAACACAACAAGGCAGCGGATCCTCCAGTGGCTCTGCCCCTTTTCGGAGGAGAGAAGTTTTATTAATCGCACATGACCAGCTGATTTATGCCACAGCTTAAAACGTCTGCCCCTTAAAAACATTTTTATTATTACGAGTATTCCGTATTCCGTATTCGCATTCGCATTCGTATGATATTCTGCGCTGATTTTCACTTAAGCGATAAACGTTAACGCCCCATCAAAATGGGGGGAGGGGGAATAGCCCCAAAGTATTTGCTGCCGCTGCTGCTGCTGCTGCTGGTGAAAAGGTCACAAGAAGAGAAGAAGCCAAAACCTTGACTCTGAAATGTGGAATCTCCCAGAGATTCATGGGGCATTGATTCCATTTCCCATTCCCAATCTTGACTCTCTCTCTCTATCTAATTTGGGGCAAACACTTTTTATACCCAGCCTTTGGCCAACACGATCCTGCCTCCATGTCACACCCCTCTCTCTCTCACCCTCTCTGTCTCTCTCTTGGTTTTGTGCAGCAGTTTTTCAAGTGTTTTTGGCTACCGTCTGATGGCTGTCCGTTTGTTTGGCTTTTGAGTTAGTTAACGTTCGCGCCACACCACTCCAAGAGAGACCCCACCCAAGCGCCCCATGCTCCACACACACAAACACACACACACACACGGACAGACAGACATTCTTCATGCAATTTGCGGCACATCTTGAGGCGCCACAGACGCCAGTCGAGTGTTGTTGTCTTTGCTGATTAGCAACGCAACGCTGCAGGAGGGGGAGGAGGAGATGTCGATTGCGATGGATGCCTGATGAACATTTTGCTTCAATATTTGCCAGAGTCATCGAGAGATCCGTCTGTCGTTTACGCCGTGTTTGTTCGCCAAGTTTGTGGCCTTTGTTTGCTGTTTCTAATGCGTTTCTAATGGAAAGGGAAGCCATACGAAAGGGAAAATCCAACTCCAAGATCCCCAGATGATCCCATCTCGAACTGAAAACCGCTTTCCAGGTCGTCCTCTTGGACTTGGATCGTAAATTTCTCAGTTTTATTTGGGCTCTTTGTTGTTATCGGGCTGCGTCGATTAGAAAATCATTTGGTAACTAATCTTTATGCAGCAAGCGAACGCATAAATTTCACATATCTACCAGGCCATGGTCTCCCGATCTGCCGATCTGCCGATCTCCCCATCTCCCGATCCCCGTCCCTAGGTGTCTCTCCTTCGTCTGTGGCTTATTTTGTACTGATTTGTTTGCTAATATGTTCGCGCTGCCATAAATTAGTTTGCATTTTTATGCCCAGCGACCGACGACGACTGGAGGAGGTCTAGGCACTGGACCGCTTGGACCGCTTGGACCGCTTGGACCGCACTGGAGTCGAATCGACGATTAGCCCGAGGCCATAGTCGCGAGCTCCAGCTCCAGCCTCAGTCGAGGTCCAAGTCCCAGTCCCTGCTTCAGTCCCTGCTCTGCGGCTGGAGCAGCCTCCCCCCGTTCAGCGCCTTTTTTGGTTGTTGGCTCTGAAATTTATTTGTATTGCCGGGCGGCCTGGGCCTTATCGGTGGCGGCCCCACAACTAAAATTATGAAGTAATTCTCTCTGCTCCACTCTGCTCTGCTCTGCTCCGATCCGCTTATCGCATTGCGTTCATCGCACATTACAAAACAACATTTACATAACTTTTGTCTGTTTGTTTGTCTGTCTCTCTGTTTGTTTTTTCTGATCATTGCCAAATTATATTCCCACGGACAGCCTGCTGTTGTTGTTCTTGTTGTTGTTGCTGTGTGCGCTTTTTCGGGGAGGTCTTTCCCCTCCATAGAGATTCGATTCGATTCTATGAGTCACATTTTTTGAAACCCCCTACGAAGCACACGGCACACAGCACACGGCACACGTGTCTCGAGCTACGTCTACGGCGATTCGATGAACACTTAAGTTCATTAAAATGAGATCTGAATAAACCAATAAGTCACGCCGCAAAGACAACCCCCACCCCACTACCATCTCTCCACCCAACACTCCGTCCACCGAAAAACGAAAAGTGTCAGACGAGTGGCCACTCGACACTCGAGATCGAAACTCATGCAACACTCAAAACCGTAACCGAAACCGAAACCAAACAAAATTTGTGCGTTTATAACAAGGTTTATAGTATTTCCTATGCCCCTATGCCCCCCGCCCCCCTAGAGAGATTCCCCAGAGATGGTCTCCAGAAAGCTGTCAAAATGAGTGTTGAATTTTCGGGGGGAAAGTTGATCGAAAGAAAGAGCCCTAGAAGAAATCTTTCTGTAGCTCTTTGATTGCTTTATTTTCACATCTGCACAAGTACATATGTACATATTTATATACGTGTATACTCGTACATATGTGTGAGACCAATTCGATTATGTCCATTCGTTACACTCGATAATCTCTGGAAAAAAGACACCAAAAATATGTCAGAAATCAACAAGCATAGTAAATATTTCCATTCATGGTCTACCCACCCATTCAGGGCTACAAAATAGCTTTTGTCTCGAGGAAAGTACATTCCACAGAATTTAGAGGTTACCCTTCAGGCCACAGCTCGCTGCTCGCTACTCGTTACTCGCTACTCATCCGGAAAACATCGTTAATTTTGTGTTCTTTCTTGTTTTTGCAGGTGAAAAACCCTACACCTGCCAGTGGCCCGAATGCGAATGGCGCTTCGCCCGTTCCGATGAGCTGACGCGCCACTACCGCAAGCACACGGGCGCCAAGCCCTTCAAGTGCATCGTCTGCGAGCGGAGCTTTGCGCGTAGCGATCATTTGGCGTTGCACATGAAGCGGCATCTGCCCAAGAACAAATGAGAGCGAAAGAAGGTCCCCCCACAGGATGGAGGCGGACCAGCAGCTGCAGCAGCAGCAGAACAACAACAGCAGCAGCAACTACAGCAACAACAACAACAACAACAAGAACAACAAAATCAACTATACCACAATCCAAAGGACTTTAGTTTAGATATGACATGAATTCGGTTTAGTTGAAAGGTTAACTACTACATGGTACTACACTCTAGGCATCTAGGAATCTAGGAATCGCTGGCAAGAACTCAAACTAACTCAAAAATCTAAAACTAGTTTAAGTACTAGTGAAATTACTGTTACCATCCTGCTTCAACATTCAACAACTAGAAACATACTCTTAAGCATCGCTAACCACCAACCACCCTACCAACCAACCACCACCACCCCTCTACCACTACCCTCCCACACTTGTATAAAGGTTTTTTTCTCACATAAGATCTAAATAGTTTCCGTCATCGTAGGATTAGATCATAGACAAACAAAAACAAAACAAAAAACATACATACATGCATATACATATATATAGTTGATAGTCCGCTAAATGCTACATTTATTGTATGTACTATTGTATATCTAACGTATAAATAATATCCATCTATATCTGTATCTGTATTCCGTGTACGACTAGTGTTTTTTTTTTTTTTTGTTTAGCCATAGATCTATATGTATTGCAACGTATATGTATATCTATGTATATGTTTGTGTAGACTATAAGCATATAAGTGTGTGCGTCGCTGTATACTGTTTCAAACCACCAAAAAGTGCTGGCACAAAACAATCCAATAAACATTTTTGAAAACCAAAAACCACTCCGATCTCTTTTCGATCTTGATTTTTACTCTCTTTAGCTCACAAAATCGTAGTCCTAACCTAGAAGAAATAACATAAAGGTGGTGTCGTCCGCTGTGGCGAGGACCATCCACGCTCTCGCTGCTCTCAGAGAGTCAAGCAACAGAGAGAGATAACAAACGTTTGACATTCTGCACTTTTGCAAGCGGATGGTCCTCGAAAGAGAGCACATGCTGGTATAAGCACACATGTGCAACGTCTCCTTCTGCAAAAGGAAGGAAGGAATGAAAGGAATGAAATGGAACCCATTCCAGGATGCAATGAAGCGCCATAGTAATTAAGACACTAAGAGATGGAATGTCTGTAGGCATTGAGGTATTTCCATCTACCATTTCATGAATTTCCCCATACCCAAACTTCCTAAAGTCAGCTTTAATAAGTTCTTTTCTAATCTCTAAGGAGTTGCCTTCACTCTTTTCTCTTCTTCCATGGCTGTAGTACCCCCCTGAAGATATGTACATATGAGTAAGCCACCAAGAAGACAATTATTTCATTTAGATCACGGGAATCCAAAGCCGATAGGTGGGTCCGAGCCGAGACCAGGTGGAATGTCTCCGGCTCTGTCGCTGTCTCTGTCTGTGCCGCTGTCTCTGTCTCTGCCGCTGTCTCTGTCTTGTGGAACTTGAAACTGAATTGCGTTTCGTTGTCATTGCCCCGCGATCATTATCAAGATATTTTGTACACGAATCAAACATGTCAAGCAAATGTGGTGCCCCTGCCGCTTCCCCTTCCCCGTGCTGCTGCTTGAAAATTGTTAACAAAAAAAAACAATAATAATTTTGATTGTTCGCATTGCATTTCGAATTTCGAGCGCGTCATTGTGTTTTGATTGGAGGCGATAAAAATGCGTCTGCGCTCGAAACTCGAAAAAAGGTTAATCATTTTATGTTATACGAGAATGTGGGGTACCATTCAACTATTTGGGGGGAAGAAAGCTGAAGGAAATGATCGAAGAACCACGGGAGAAAATCGTTAAATTTGTCACAAATTTATGAAAATTATTGGGCTACTAATTTGTGGAACGATTCACGGAATTGGAACTCCACCGTTCCATAGCACATTCTCAGCTGCCTTTTGCAACACCTAAAGCAGGCAGTGTTGCGAAAGGAACGCTTGCGTCGATTGATGGTTGGATCTTCTTGAATCTTTGGCCGAGTTCAAGGCTTTTCGGCCAGCTTTCTTTCTTATGAGTATCTTAACCCATCAACGCCTTACCCCTGACGCCTCATTCCCTGATACCCTCTGATATATGTATGTATGGATGTGCCCCACTGTATAAACCCACGCATGTGGGCGTTGAGACATTGGCATGCCCCCATTCATCCACATATCCCCATATCCCCATATCCACATATCCATCCATTCAATCTTTGTGCCATTCCATCGCTCACTTTGGGGCAGCCCCCTGCTCTCCGTCCCCTGCCCCGTGTACCCGCCGCGTTCATTGTACCGTACAATACTCTCGTACTCTCGTACGAGTATCTTCAATTCAATTGTGGTGCGTCGAGTCGCGTCGCGTCGCGTCTGGTCGGTGAGCGTTGCGTTGCGTTGCTTTGCGGTGCGCTGATTAATCATATTACGACTGACAGCTCAACTTTGCGGCCACAACGGGGCAACCCGCTTATTAAATTGGCTTAAGATTGCTAGATAAACTTAATATAAACGCACACACACACACACACACACACAAATACAAAGAGCTCTCGCTCGTACTCATACTCGTACGTGTCGGTATGTCTGAGGACCCCACAAATTGATATTATGCATACGAGTACGAGTACCAGTACCAGTACCAGTACCAATACGAGATACGAGAGGCACGAGTACATGCCACAAAGGTTTTTTGTCTACAGCACCCACTTGAATGACGAACAATCGAGGATGAGGAGGAGGATGAAGAGGCTGAGGAGGAGAAGGCAGTGCGGACCCGGGGGAACACAGACTTCATATAAAATTGATTCGATTTCAGTCGCAGATCACAGATCGCAGATCGGTGATAAGCCTCATATGATTTCAATTAATTTGTGCGCTTTTGTTGCCACAGCAAAGCGGCGGCTGGTGATTGGGGGTTGTCTATGGATAGGGATGGGGTGGGGGGTGGTGCTGGTGCTGGTGCACTCATTATGCCAGGCGACGGCTAATGTGTACAGCCGTAATGATATGCACCACAGAGAATATGTTTTAATTTGAACGCTAATTAAGCGAACGAACGACTGGCATTCGAAATCTTTGAGATCTGTGATTGATTACAAAGGAATGGCAGAATGGGCAGAATAGCAAATGAATTGAATTCAAATGATTGCGAATGCGAATGTGAATGTGAATGCGAATGAATGAGATGTTTTCGGTTATTCAATAATTAATAGAAAGGCTACATAGTGGTAGACTATCGATTGTTAGAGTTGTTCCAATAAAAAGCATTCCTTACGTTAAGGAAGTATAAAATCATTGACTTCTGATAGTTTTCCAATGGTATTTTCCATCATTTTACTTCTCATCCAATCAGCTGTTTGCTGCTGATGGGACATTTATTTGTAATCGATTCACCGATAGATTCATCGATTCTTTATGTCAGTTCTTCTGCAGCAAACAAATGTCATGCCTCCCAGTGTAAGAAACTCCCTTCTTTCGAAGGCCAAGTACTCCTTGATGAAACCTCCCCTCGACAACCCCCTCGATGGTTCCAAAGTCCATCCCTAACCTAACCGAAAGCACGTGGTGACTGTACACAGCCCATTAAAATGCCATAAAATATCCCGTTTTTTGTGCTGGGCAACAACTGTGATTTCCTTCTTCCTCAACCGCTAACATCAATTTGGCTGCACCCTGCCGCCCCCGCCACCGCCACCGCCTCCGCCTCCACCTCTGTCTTCGTCGTCGTCTCCGCCTCCTTCGCCACCCCAACGGCAACATCTTGCACGCTTGCAACACCTTTTACTTTCATTCAGACAAGAGTCCAGCTGCCAGCCTGCAACACACCTACAAAGCCAACAACAGCAACAGCAACAGCTCAGAAACCCGAACGAACCCACACGCCGCTTGGCCAACGACGACTACTAAGGCGACTCCTTAGCAGGCTCATCCATTTTAAGCCAGGCCAAAAACTAAAAGCCAAAAACCAAAACCTAAAAGCCACCATTAGCAGAAGGAAGCCTGGAGGAGACGAACAAATGCGGACGACCATCACTCGTGCTCGTGTCGCGTAGTCGTAGTCCCAGTCGCAGTTCCAGTCGCAGTTCCAGTCGTGTCTCTTGACTGAATGAACGAATGACTGACTGACTGACAGACAGACATTGGCTTGGCCTGGCCTGGCCTGGCTTGGATTAGGGGCAAGACGGAGCACAGTAGAGTACAACTTTTCGGCCAGCAACTGAAATCGAAAACGGAAAAGCAACAGGAGAAACAGGAACCTCCGCGGCCGCTAACAGATGCTAACTGGCCCGAAGAGTCTGGTCTGGTCTGGTCTGGGCCTGGTCTATGGTCTATGGGTCTGCGGTTTGGTTTGTTTTTTCTTCCTTCTTTTTTTTTTTTTAGTTTTATGGCCAGACGTGCGCCTGCTTTGCATACAACAATATGAGACACAAGACAAGACACACACAAGACAGAGACAGAGACAGAAACAGAGACAGAAACAGAGACAAGCCTGGCTAAAAACGGCGACAACTATAATTAAGCTTAATTGCTGTTTAATGCGAGTCTGAGCAGCAGTGTGTCGCTGTTGTTGCTGTTGCAGTTGCACAAACAGACAGCCAGCCATGCAACCACCCACGCATGCATCCCGCCAGTTCCCCCCAGTCCCCCCCAGACCCCCAGTCCACGCACTGGGGACCATTTCACGTATAATTAAATTAAATTTATAATGTGAAATATCAGTGCAATAAACAAACTTAAACCAGGTGTCTGCATCGCAGAGGGAAGCGAGTGTGTGTGTGTGTGTATAGGTGGGGGGTGGGGGCGGTTTGGGTAGCTCTGGTTAATTGAAAAACTCAAATCGCACTTATCTCTCACTCGATTATGGTTTTTCGTGTGTCGGGGAAATTAATTAGCAATTAAAAATGCACCACACAATAAAGCCAAGAGCATTGCTTCGGTTTCTCTCTCTCTCTGTCTCTCCCATTCTGTCTCTATGGCTCTAATCTGCTGGGAAATAATTCATATTTATAAATAGACAAACATTATTCAAAGTGTCTGCTCTCCAGGTGAAGGGCAGCGGGCAGGGGGCAGGGGGGGCTCTGTTCGTGGCCCGAGAACCGTAAATTAAATCAAAATCAAAATGAAAACGATATGGTCCTATGCCTAGAATTTATAACGAAAATGAGAGCCAGAGAATACAGAAAATGAAAACAGCAAAGCGATAAAGGAAGCACAGCAGAGGGATTGGGCGACTATTGAATGCTCTCTAGAGAAGAAGAAGGAGAGGAGCAACCAAAACTATTTGCAATGCTTACATAAATGCAGCAAAGGTCCCGTTAGTTCTTTCCCAGCCGGTTCCAAGCATACAAAAGCGTCACACAGCTTTTTGTTGCTGTTGCTGCGGGAGAGAGAGCGAAGGAACTGCGAAAGTAGCAAAGCTCGCAGACGAAAAGAAGTGCAGTCGCATATACGATCAATAGAGAGAGAGAGAGAGAGCAGAAGCTCGTGTGTCTGCCGAGTGTGGGTGTTGTTTTTGTTGCTGAGAGAGAGGTAGAAGAAAGCACGGAATGAATTACTGCGTGAGGGAAAGAGAGAGAGATAGCAATGAAATGAAGTAATTTCATTGCCTGGAGAGGACTAAAGCTCGTCTATGGAATGTAATTTGCGTTTCGCTGTCAGGCAAAAAGGTTTATCTGCTATATCTAGGATCCTCTACCCTTGGACTTAATCCATCAGCCAATCGTTGTACCCTTCCTGCAAAAAGGGTAGCGTAGCCAAAGCCATTTGGCCAGTGAGCCGCCCACAAAAAACAGCATCGTTGACGGTTCGCTGTTGTTTTCAGGGTACAACAACAAAGCCAGCAACAACAACAGACAGCAACCGGCAGTTGGGGAAGTGGAGAGTAAGAGAGAGGGAGAGAGAGAGAGAAGTTGGAGGGAGGTTGGAAACCCTGGCCGCTGTCCGGCGTGTGACTCAATGCTGGCTGCACAGCCATAGCCACAGTGCCAGAGTGCCACAGCGCCACAGTCCCAGTCACAGGCCACAGCTGCAGTTGATCGACCGAGTGATCGGCTGCTGGCAATATCGATCCGATCCATGGGCAAAGCGGTGGCTGCTGTTGCTGCTGCATTTGGCAATGAACTTTTCAAATTCGAAATTGAGGTAAAACCTTAGAATGAGACAGAGACAGAGAGAGAGAGTGGGGACGAGGGAGAGCGAGAGAGAGGCAATGGGCTGGCTGCCAAATGCGCTGGCAATTTGACTTTGAACTCGAAGTCGCGTCGAAGTCGAGACACATTTGAAAAACGGTTTGCATATTTAATTGCAACACCTACAACAACAGCAACAACAACAACATCACACAACACAACACTGTGGCTGTAGCTGCAACACAATAAATGATCTGCAGCTGTTCCAGCAGCGGTTTCTTTCTGATTCTATGCCCCCGATCTGTGGCCTCTGTGGTGCCCCTACGGTCGTTGTTCTCCGCCACAATGTGGGGGTAGTACTTACCCGTAATAAGCATAAGCATAAGAATAAACATAATAATAATCAGGCGCAAACATGGCTCTCAATTTCGGCCCAAATGGCTGCCGGGCAAATACAGTTAGCCAGGCCGGACCCGAAGCAGCGGCCACAAAGCAGTCGGCCAAGTCGTGCCGTGACAAAAACCTAATGACCATATTTAGCCCCATGAACCAACAATCGCGACAGCGCTACCCATTAGCAGCAGAGCTGCACACCCCCAACATGACTCCTCCAGGCAACAGTGCTCCTAGGGCAGTGGCAGTGGCAGGGGCAGCAACCTTGACCAGCAACAGCAGCAGCAGCAGTGCTGGAAAGTATGAAGAAGTGTTGGATAAGCTGAGAGCACAGGCAACACTTAAAGGCGAGAGAAATCCACCACAAAGAGGGAGAAAGAGAGAGAGCGAGCGAAGGACAAGAGAAAAATGAACAATCATTTCCTGCAGCCAACATTCGATACTCGACATCGACATCACTCTTCATATGTCATGTGGCTTGTCATTTATGAGATACAGATACACACATGCCACAGCCACCAGCCACCAACCAGCCAACCAGCCAACAGTCCCCAGTCCTCCAGCAGGCCCTGCCTCTTGATTAATTGTCGGGGCACGCGACGATGCGATGCCAATCGGCATGCCCCCAAGTGACAAAAATCAATGCAACTGCAAATGTGTGAGAGATGAGCACAAGTGGCACTGTGGCACAGTGTGACAAGGGGCAAGGGGCCGTAGAAAGAGCTCATAAATCTTTTTCGACCCCAGAGATCGAAGGAGATGTCATGTGCCCACACACCAACTGTTGCTGCTGCTGCTGCTGTTGCTGCTGCTGCATCCTTCGACTTCTTATCAGGATCCCACTATCGCAGAGTTCTGGGGAATGTGCAACGTGCAATGCGTATCCGTGAAACGGAAGTTGCCCCACAATCAATCTCAATTAAAGCTGATGGCTACCGTATGGATGATGGAACAGCGCTTAACCCTTTTTACTCGCTTCGATTCTTTGTGGGGGATCCCACAGATACACGAACATATAGTACACTATATAAAGCCTTCTTCCAGTGACAATTTCTGTGCTCAATTGCTTACATCCGCTTACATACGATCTACACTCCATGCCACTCGACTCCACTCCACTCCGTTCCAGTGCGGCGTGTGGCAAAAGGAGCCGCCATAATTTACCACAAATATAGCTCAAATAAACGCAAACACCCAAACAGCATTCGTGGGGGCTGGCTGCCGCTGCCGCTGCGGAATGGCATGGCATGGCATGGCATGGCCCATAAACAAGGCCCAAGAGCACGCGTAATTTGGCCAAAAAACACATTTCCATGCAAATGGCTGGCAAAAAGCGGCAAATCAGTCGCAAATGAAAAGAAGCTTACGGCCATATGGGTGCCAGTGGTGCCAGTGGAGCCAGTGGAGCCAGAGGAGTCGGCTGGCAATTGCGTGTTGCACAATCATTGCAACCTACACGGCACGGGGACACTGTACTGAGTGTGTGCAACGCAACAGAAAACACAAAACAGAAAGAACCCAAGAACATGACATCAAATGGCAAACAAAGACCAATTACATCGAAGCGACACACAACACACAACACAACACACAAACTACACGGGCAATTTTCCGTCAAGCCGATGGAGGGAATGCCCTTCCCCTTACCAAAGACCAAGCCAGAACAGAGCGACCTTTGCCCTTGGAGGGGGTTTAATGATAGTTCAATGATCAAATATCATTTAAACTAAGCAAAACTTGGGATCTGTGGAAAAGAAAGCCTTGAAAGCATCGTTTCATATCGTCTATCCATAAGAAAGTGCTGGGAGAATACAGTTAGGGGCTTAGTTTTGAAGAAAGTAGCTGTAGAATCCCCAGGAAACTACCAATAGATCGCCTCACAAAAGTCCATTTATTCGTAATCCCAGGAGAAAATACTAAAATAGATTCAATCTTTATGGAATGATGAATCCACAATCCTTTCATTTATGACCAAAAACAACCAAAAAACGAACGGAAAGAATGCCCCGCAATCGGTTGATTCAATCCACAAAAAAGTCGCCACAGACTGGCCTTCCTGTGGGCCTGTCACAAGCGTTGCAACAAAGTCTCTAATGTCCCATTGCCCCGATGGCTTTTTGGATGCCTCTCAAACGTAGATCGCAGCACATGGGCGGGCACATGGCAGCGCAGCAAAACATTAAAGAAAACCCATAAAAAACAGCAACAACAACAAAAAAAGAACCAAAACGAAACGAAACGAAACCCACGGACTGACTCACTCATGGAAGATGCGTTGGTCGTGGCAGTTGCAGTTGCAGTTGCAGCAACTGAAGTCAGAGTCTGTCTGTCTGTCTGTCTGTTGCATGCTAAATGTTGCTAAATTCAAGAGCAGGCCAACATTTATCACACTCCGCCTATCGCCTGTCCATCCCCGCCCCATTACCCATTACCCATACCCATACCCACTCCCCGCCTCCTCCTCCTCCTTCCACCCATTCCTATTCCATCGCTAATTAATGATAATGTCAGGAAGAAGAACAGAACTACCACCCCTCCCCATCCCCATCCTTATCCCCACCCCTCTTCGCTCTCTTTTAGCCACGTTTATCATCAGTTAACGTTTTCATTAACCATATGTCACACGCATGTCCCTGTTCCTGCTCCAGCGGCAACCCTCGGGATTCGGGACTTAAATTATGCGCTCGTGGTCGCGTGTCCTGCCTCGATTTCCACACGGAGTCGCCGAGTCCTTTTCTGATGAGTCAAAATACATAAAAATGCATACATTTCCACCCCCCCAAAAAGAGGAATGGAACGGGTCACCTCTTGACCCCGCCACTCCGCCTCTATGTAGTTCGTTACCCATAAATTTGTTGAAGGACCATTTGGTCCTTCCTTTGGTCCGTTCTGGGGCCTAAAAGGTGTTAAAATTGTGCCACAAAAATGTATATCTCTGTGTGTGGGACCTCTGGGGTTGGTTTTTATCACCGAGGTGTTTTTTTCTTCCGACTTTTTCCTGACTTTTTGACCCTTGATTATGCCGCATTTTGTCGACACTGAAGTCTATGTTTTTTTATGAGGCGCGTGCCATGGTATACAGATATTTTTTATACGATCATGACACGCACTCTACTCATCTCATTTAGGGGTACACAATCCAATCCATGAAAAGCGTGGAAAAGCGAGTGGAAGACCACATGTGTGATTTGCTGAAGAGCAGCTTGCGGCTTGTGTGGCTTGCGGCTTGTGGCTTGCGGCTTCGATCCTGCTTCGATCAAGGTCCTACCCTGCGGCATTCAATCAGCTTGCGTAAGCCCCAGGTGTACGAATCTGTGGCCCCACATTTAACCCACTAAGCCAGTAACCCACTTTTTGAGCCGCTATACATTTTTGCACATCACGCCGCCCGCCTCGTACTTGGGATTTCGGACTTCAATTAGACCAAGAAACTCACGCGTTAGCCAGTGATGGAAATTGGCAGTAGACGAGCAGGAGGAGGAGGAGGCTGTTGTTTCCATTACATAATCCATAGATTGGCCCGCCGCTGATTGATGATGGATTGATTGGCCATCAAAGAGTGGAAAAGGGAGGGGCAGAGATCAAAGAGCCCAGAGGAGGCATAAACTAATTCAATTGCTTTATAATTGGAGGTCTAAGGAGGCTCCAACTTTGATTTCAGACTTTTTCTCTGATTCATTTAATGAGCCACACAGCTACAACGTGCCACACATGCACAGGCGGGGGGTGCAACTTGGCTTAACAATTTAATGGACATTGGCCAATAAACAACCCAATAGAGCAAAACCCATCATTCGATTCAATTCGATTCGATTTCGATTTCAATTTCAATTTCGATTTTCAATTGAAAATTGAAAGATTTTGTTATGATGTGGTGATGATCAGTCGCTGTGCCTTGTGGCATGATGGATGATGATGGTGATGATGATGATGACGATGGGGATGGGTATGGAGATGGGGCAGGCCCCAGTCTGTGGCCCACGCTAATTAGCCACAACCTCATCCAAGTCCCCTCTCTCTGCCCTCCTCAAAATGCTGACAAAGTCTCAAATTTATACGAGGTCTTGCAACGGGGGAGGGGGAGGGTGTGGGGCAGATTAAAATGTGTGCCGTGCCGTGGTCGTGTGGTCGTGTCCTTTGTTTAATTAGTGCACTGAAAAATTAGTCAAAAAAATATTCAACAACATTCCAATAACAAAATACTTAAGCGGATTAAGCGGCGATTTATCAAAAGCAATTAAAGATCCATCCCCCTACGTCCCCCAACCCCCAACTAAATCCCCCAAAAAATGCCTTCGGATTCGCGGAATGCCAGCTGTTGGGGGGGGGACGGGGCAGAGGGGGCAGCGATTGAGGATGACAAATAGTAGCGAAAAATGTTGGGGAAACAAAATGTTTATAATGCTGCTAAAAGCATGTTTTGTGCACGAAAGTATCTCACAGATACAGATCCAAATAAGTCCGAACGGCGGCAGCGGCAGAAGGCAGCGGCAGGCGGGAGGCAGCGGGAGGCAGCGGCAGGCAAATGTGGGCCAGGCGTCAGGCGTCACCAGTGGAGCACAGTGGTCGAAAATCTCACTAGAGTGGAGACTTGTGGCATGGAAAATGCATAGAAAGCGAAGATTCGAAGGGAAAAGCGACCAAAGAGGGAAGATTCCACTGCGGAAAGCGGAGATGCGGCCAGGGAAAACCATTGAAGAGAGCCAGAGCCACGGAAAAACCCTTCAGAGAGGGAATTGAGAGGGTGAGAGCGAGAGAGAGAGAGAGAGAGAGAAAATGTTTGAAAATACATTTCCTTACACTGTGGCCTTTCCTCCTGGCGGCTATCTGGGGCAGATCAAAGACTATATCTTGTGGCAAGTGGCAACCAAAAGAAGTGGCCAAAACTACCGACAAACTGCGGCCCAAAGTGGATTGGTGGGGGGAAGGGGAGGGGGGGATTGGTGGAGCTACTAATTACCCTATGGGGAGCACTGCAGAGATACCCAGAGACACAGGCAACCTCCTCCTGTGGCACCTTCTCCTGCTCTCTCAGCATGGGAGCCACAACTGGAGCAACCAGTGGAGTAGAGTGGAGTGGGGAGAGTGGGGGGTGGGGAGTGGACTGGAGCAGCAGTCGTGAGCCTCGCTTTGCGCGAAGCGTCGTCAATATTTGTCAAACTGTCAGTTGGCCTGACATTTACGTTTGATCAACACCAAGCCAAGCACCCAGGCACCCAGGCACACACTGGCACACACAGGCAGCAACCAAAGCGGAGCATGGGGCATGCCACGGCCATAGCTACAGCCACAGCCGAGATGCGAGTGTGTGTGCTGGACTACTGGACTACCAGGAGCCGCCTCGAATGGCAGTCGGCGGTCGGCGGCCGTTTTGTGTGTTGTCGCTGACACAAAGAGATAAAAAGTAAAAACCGAGGCGAAAACTAGTGCACGTCCGAGTCTCCAGTCTCCAGTCCAAGTCCAAGTGGAAGTCGCAGTCGCCGTCGCCGTCGCAAGAGACACAATTCAGCAGCAAAGGTGACACATTAACGAGGGGCAACAACAACAGAACAGGAGACACATACGGGGAGAGGCAGCGGGCAGGACACAGGGAGACAGGGAGACAGGAGACTGGTGGAGTCCCAGGTGGAGCGGTGCCAGGCCAGGAGAGCGAGTGTTGCCTTGACGCGCTTTTGTTTCGGGAGGCACATATCTATGTATACTCGAGATTGCCTTGCCAGAGATACATATCTGTATCAGTATCTGTATCCGTATCTGTATCTGCAGATACATGCAACAAGTGTCGTTTTGTGGAAAGTAGAGCAGCAGCAGGCCCATGGGGAAAGAGGCAATGATCATAGATACGGATCATTCAATCAGGGAAAGTCCATTCGGAAACCCATTTCGAATAGTTTCGGGGGATCTTCAAGGATGAAAGACATAACATTTGAAGGACTTACCTTAGGCATAGCCCACCACCAGCTGTGATCCCAAAAACAGTCCAAAACAACCCATCGATTGATCGACTGATCTGCAAAGAAAGATTATAAAGATATATTCCCTTTTGGATCGGAATTTATAGTATTCCTAAACCTAAAAACTTTCGTGTTTCCATTTAGAAAAGTTTTGCTTAGAGAAATCCTAAATCTCCTTTCCATCTGTGGCAGTGGCAGCAACTCTGCGCAGAGCGGAGACCTCTGGCCACAAATGCACACAGATCGTGGCAGCTCGTTCTAGAGGCGCCCCAATTGGCTACCAGTTCTTCAATGGATGATTTATGAGCCAGCCCCAAAGCGGCAGAGATCACAGAACATTAATCATGCTGCAGATACAAGTATTTCTCACTATCATCCATCCGAATACGAATCCGAATCCGAATCCTCTACTCCTCCATTGCCAATAGATGTGGCAGGGGCTATAGCAGGGGCAGGGGACTGAGGCAGAGTCAGGGGGCTGTAGCTGTGGCTGTGGCTGGGGGATGGGCAAGTGGCATTGCAATTGATGGCAGAAACCGAAAGCAAAAAGGCTGATCCCTGGCTGCCTGAATTGAGAAACCTCATTACTGCTTCATTGATTGATTGATTGAGTTTCCCCTCTCTCTCCCTCTCTCTCCCCCTCTCTCGCTCTCACTCTCTGTATCTCTCTCTCTTTTGGCCACAAAAGTGCAAAAGGCCTGGGACCTTGGCGATGCCAAAAAATGCGGGCAAATAAACTTCCGTTGAATGAATGCTGCCTCTGACCACTTGGCACACTTTTTCGTGCATGCCATGCCTCATGCCTGCCCCTGCTGCTTGCCTGCCTGCCCCTGCCTCCTGAAAGATAGGTGAAGTCTGAAAGGTGATTCATGCCGCCAAAAGTTGGCCAAGTTCAAGCGCACACAGCTGGAGAGGCTCTTGGCCAAAACCCGGCTCTTGGCTGCGTAAGAATTTTGTTAACAAGACGAACTCGTCTTGGCTCTGTTCTACAGAATAGAGCTCTTGCTCTCTCCCTCTGACCCTCTCGCTACCTACCTTTAGGGCGTGTATTTTTGTGAATGAACTCAAAATCGACCAAAGCCGCGGCTCGACTGGAAGTTCAAGCCAGAGTTTCTCTCTGCGCGGCGTGGCATGGGCATAGCTTGGCGTGGCGTGGCGTGTGGATTTTTATGTTCCATCAATGAAATGGCATTTAATTAACATAATTTTTATTGATTGAAAACACCCAAAAAAAATACGAAAAAAAATACAAAAAACGAAAGAAGAACAACGAGGAAACGCACGAGGAAAAGGGAGGACGGAGGGGGGAACGTGAAGTGTCGGTTGGGTCGGTGGCTGGCTCTGCTGTGGCAAGAAGTTCTTTCAACCTCAGGTTTCAGTTCCAGGCCGGCTTTTGGCCCTAGTCTTGGCCCCCCTTTTGGCCCCGCTCTTGGCCCCCCTTTTGGTCCCTCTTTTGGCCCCCCTTTTGGCCCCTCTCTTGGCCCTAGTCTTGGCCACACTCTTGGCCTTCATTCCAGCTTCTGATTTGCATAATTCTTACATTGAAATCTTCTTCTCTTCTCCAACAAAAGTCTCACCTTTGCGTGGGGGCCTTAATCGCTCTCCAAAGCATCTTCTCTGCCTCTGCCTCTGGCTCTGGCTCTGCCTTTGCCTAAAATATGCATGTTAGAGCGTTTGTTAAAGCGTTTGTTAAAGCGTTTGTCAAGTGTTTGTCGTGTGGTTTTTTCGGGGTGAAATTATGATTGAAATTAAGATAATGCTCGGCTGTGCTAGAGAGCGAGAGGTTAGTGCCTCGCATATCTGGCACGATCTGGCGATCCGGTACGAACGGTAGATATACACACACACACAGACAGATACACACTAGCGTATATCATTCAGTCACTGCATTATTCATGGCATAGCGACAGACAGCAGACAGAAGACGGCAGACAGAGCGACTGCGACGACATCTTCAATTTGTTGTCGAGTTGTCGGCGAATCGTTAATCGAACATCGGATATGCCAAAAACGATAATCAGCACTCAAACACGAGGGGGTTACAGCGGGGGAAGCACACAGGTGTCGCTAGAGAGAGAGAGCGAGGGAGAGAGAGAGGGGGGAAAAGTTATGGCTTTGAAACCTGATCTCTGGCGGAGCATCATGAAAATGACATCACGCGTATCCCATAGATTGATTTGATTTTCACTGATTTTCACTCGTTTTTTTTGTGTTCCATTCCACCCATTCCATTCCAATTGTCTGCCTGCTCCACTTGCACTTGCACATTTGCACATTTTCCATTGCCATTTTCTTCGTTGCATTTTCCGTTTAATATTTTAATTAAAAGACAAACGTGAGTCGAGGTGCTGCTGTGTGCTCCACATGCCGCCACATGCCGCTGCCACAGCCACAGCCGCCGCTGCTGCCACTGCCACAGCCGCTTGCTGGCTGCTCGAGTGCTCGAGTGCTGCTCGTGTGTGCTTGCTGCAGGTGTCGAAGGTTGTCTGTGTGCCCCCCACCTGCCCGCCTGCCCGCCCGCTCGCCTGCCTGCCACCCCTCTGGGTGCTTTGTACCGTGCCGTGTTAATCACCAATAATAATTGTTAAACGAAGTGGAAGCCCAAGCAGAGCGGAGGGGAGCGAGGCAGAGGGGATGCCTACGTTTCCATGAAATATGAGGCCATGCCAAAAGGATCGAAGGAGGCGGGGGGGGATCCTATCATAGATGTATATGTATAGCCCCTGTTCATGCCTTTTGGCCATTTCGGTTATGCGATGAAATAATTTAAATATTTGCCAGGCAGCGGGAGCCTGCGACTTTCCTGCCATCTCTGCGGTACAGTGAACACCCCCGAAGCGTGGCTTATGCAACACAGGCGAGGCGAGGCGAGGCAAGACAGGGGAGTGGGAAAAGAGCCAACCAGCCAGTAAGCCAGCCAGCCAGCAGTCTTTGCCAGAAACCAAGTTGACAGCCCACGCGTGGAGGCCTGGTGGTGGTGGTGGTGCTGCTGCTGCTGCTGCTTATCCCCATTTACCATTTTTGGCTATCGATGCATCGGAGCAACGACGGGGCGGGGGCAGCCACAGACATACAGACAGACAGACACTGCTGCTGCGGCTGCTCCACTCCTGCTGCTGCTGCTGCCTCTTCTGCTGCTGCTGCCGCTGATGAGGCAGTCATTGCGCAAGTCGCGCCTCCGTCTCGCCCTCGCCCTCGCCTCATCTCGTGGCAGATTCTCAGATATATTTCATTTTTATGATTGTGTCGTCTATTACCAACAACCACGCACGTTTCGGCCACACATTTGCTGCTGCCGGCGGTGGAGGAGTCTAGCCGTTCCTTAAGCCGCTTTGAATCGATCCAAAGCCAAAGTATATCAAAGGTTGCAGCCAAAGGTTCCTCCATTTTAAGGGTATTCCTGCCACAGGCTTGGCTGCTGCTGCTGCCGCTCTGCTGCTGCTGTTGCACGTTGTTAATGTTGCTGCTGTTGCTGCTGCTGCAGTGTCTCCTTGTGGCAACAACATTTTGAGGTGTTGGTAATTGATTTTTGTAATATCTTTCGCCTGGCACTTCTTTTTTTTGTTGTTTTGTTTCTGTTTTTGTTGCTTTCTGTTTGTGCTTTTTACTCAACAGCAAACAGGCAACAGGCAAACAGTCAACAGGCAAACAGTCAACAGAAAACAGTCAAGAGACAACAACAGCAACAGCAACGACACCAACAACAGAGGACAAACTTCCGAGATGCATCTGCGACATCCGTTGCAGCAGCAGCAGCAGCGGCAGCGGCAGTAACGACTGCAATAAGTGCAACAACGGCAACAACTGCAACAATATCTGGCAGTGAAGCCAGACCAGAAAAGATAGACCTGCTTGATACCCTGCAGAATGGACACCAGACTTTACGCAGGAGGAAAAACGAATACTGAAAGCTATAAAGCAACGAAAAGTCCTTTTTCTGTCCGTTATGGGGGTATAGATATCTGGCAATAGCCACTCTCTGACTTATCCTGATCACAGGATATATATTCAACCCTCCCAAAAGCCCGTATACCCTCTCTGCAAAGAGTACACAAAAAAAAAGGCGCGCAAGCGTGCGAATTCAATTGCTCAATTGTGGAGCCTGGTCACAACACTTCCCCCTCTCTGCCCCGTCTCGTGTTGCACACACCTCTCTGATCAGCCCCCCTCCACTCGCTGGTGGCACCCCCACGCCTGGCTCTGCCGTGTTGCTCCCTTTGTTTGGCCGCCAAGAGAAGCGTCTTTTATTGATTTCTGTGGTTTAAAACTTAAGCTTTTGTTCAACAACAACAACAAAAGTCTGCCAAGGGGGTGGTAGAGGGGGGTGGCTCTAGAAATGTACCCTTCTACCCCCCTTTGGGATCCCCTTCTACGAGTTTTGTGGGCTTACAAGTTATTGTTTTGCTGAAAAATGAGTCACATTTTGCAAAGAGCTTTTGCAAATCGTGGGAAATCATTCACAAATCTACAAAGCGAATAAAGTTTTTTGGTTGTTTTTTTGGTTGTTTTTTTTTGGTGTGGTGTGGAAAATACACACACACACATACACACACACCCGCATCGGGGGAAAAACCCACTGGAAAAGCCTAGAGATTGCCATCGCCAGACAAAAGATACAAAGATACAAACAGAGAGACAGACAGAGAGGGAGACAGAGAGAGAGGGAGACAGAGAGGGAGTCTCTTGGGAAATCGAAAATCTGTCGCTGAGTGTTTGAGTGTTAAGTTCTGATTAGTTAGCATTCAGGAGAGTAAGTACCTAATATTCATGAGTATATTCATCATAAATGACATTTCAAAGTCTCCGCGTGAGTTGCAACTGCAACTGGCGTCAGTGTCTGTCTGTCTGTCTGTCTGTCACTCTGTGGCATTGTGTGACATGTCAAAGTCTAGGCAGTTGCAGTTGCAGTTACTGGTTGCTGGTTGCAATTGCTGGCTGCTGCTGCTTGCTGCTGCTGGCACAGCGGTGGCTGTTGTCCGACCAGCATGACACTTTACACACACAATAAATCAATGGAATGGGAAAACCAAATGAAATCAAATCGAAATCACTGGCATTGGGCCTTTTTGGGTGGAATCTGAACGGAAATAAAAGGGAGCTCCTGCTGTTAGCCAACAGCTGCTTGCCGGCTAATTGGCCAGCAAATTGGTTAATTGAACAATTACTGAGCAATCGAAGTCGTAAAACGATCCACCGATCACCGATCACCAAATGGATCCACATAAAAATAGAGAAGAAAATGGATCAGCAGCAGCAGCAGGAGACAGCAATGCAAAGACAATGCAAATTGGCTGCCCCAAAGAGTGGGGAGATGGGAGGGGGGTGGTAGGGAAAGGTGATGCTGCCAAACCCCCCAATAAATTTCCCAAATGTCGGACGCACACTTTAATTAAAGCTACTTGGATGATCCTCCAGCAGCAGCCACACAACCAGCAGAGGCAGAGGCAGAGACAGCCACAGATCGTGCCTCCAGTGTCCAGAGTCTGTCTCTCTCTCTCAGAGGCAGTAACTCACTCACTCTTGCAACAGGCAGCAGGCAACAGGCAGGCAGTCACTGCTCTTGCTGCCTGTTTGCTGGAAATTTATGTATGCCACACATTGATCGATTGTTAGTGCAAAAGTTATATCATTCAACAATTATAAAAAAAGGCAAAGAAGTACAGGAGGGGGTTACAGGGAGGGGGGTACGGCAAGGCGGCACGAATTATCATTGACAAATTAATGACTGCTGCGGGGAATTGGGATTTCAATGGAGATCAGAGGCGAACGAGCACTGGGGGGGGGGAGGAGAGGAGATCATCCACTGATTCAGTGGAGAAATTATTGGAGAAATGATGTCAAGCACTGCACCCCGCCAACCCCCCCTCGAAACGGTAGCCCCTGTATAGGGTTTCATCGTAACGCAACGCAACGTAACGGACATTAATTTTAATATTTTTTTGTCTGTCTCTGCTGCATCTGTATCTCTGTATTTGTATCTTTGTATCTGTATCTCTATACAATGGAAAATCAAGACTGAAAGTCGTCGTTCCAAAGAAACAGAAACAGAAATAAAAAGTACTAGCAGACGAGACGGACAGACGGACGGACGGACGGACGGACGGACCGACTCTCCATAATCTTGGGATCTGGAAAGCTACGTCATAAAGCGTGCTGGAATGCACGGCGGAGAGCTCGCTCTCCGGACATCAGTCATCGCCAGAAAACATTTCATTTCTTTCTTTTTTATTTTTTACTTTTTTTGGTTTTGTTTTTAATTGACAGAAATAAAAAATAATAAAAACCCCATCATAAATGTCATAAAAATCATTCGGGAAAAATCAATGGGGAAGTTGGGGGAAAAAGTGTCTCCAAACAGAGTCCGTCTGTGTCTCTTGTTTGTTGTTGCCACGGTGGCATATTGATATTTCGTTCAGAGGGAAATTTCTTTCACTCTTACGAGTGGCAGATTACACGGGAGGGGGAGGGGGAGGGGGAAAGGCCTTCGTTAGCTGAAAGTCTGTCAAATGGTCAACAAATCAGAGACACAAATCGTACAGCAGCCACAAAACGTAGCACAAACAGCAGCCAAACAGTAAATGTGGTGGTATGTGGTGGTATGTGGCATGTGCAACCTCCACCTCCTCCTCTTCTGTAGTAACTAAAGTGTGTAAATATTTGTTTAATTATGCTCGAGAGTGCCTGCTCTGCTTGAGAGTTGTTTGTGGAATGCAAAGGTGAGCTCCTGCTCCCCCACCCCGCACCTCACCCCTCCCTCGATCAGTGGGAAAGTTCGAAATGGTTCAAACATTTAATTTAAACATTTTCCCAAGAAATCCCAATACAAATCGATTTGCGGAGCAGCAGAAAAAAGCAGAAAAAAAACGTATCAATTATTGCATTCATCGAGCGGCGGCGGCGGCGGTGGCAGCGGTGACGGTGCCCCTTCCACGAAAATCCACATAAAATCCCCAAATGCGGCAACGACGACGGCGGCTCCATTCGTGGGCCTAACAAATGTCTTGGCCATTAGAAAACGTTTGGCGTTTAATGTGTTACAAATATTTCATAGATTTTTGGCTCTCAATTCCGTTTTTTTGTCCGTATTTGTGGTCAACAACATTGTGTTTTGTGTCTGTAAATGACTGGGACATATTTCTGCTACCATATTGCTGCTGCTGCCTGTTGCTGCCTGTTGCTGCCGCCGCCAGAAGACACATCTCCATCGTTTGGGGCATGCCTCTGTGCTCTGCCATATGCCATTATATTCCGATATTGCCCCCGCGTTGCCAGCCAGCAATTATTCATTTTCTGCGGTTGCCTATTGTTGGGGAACGGACTGCTGGAGCAGGAGATCTCCATGGGGCAGACAGCGGGTCTCCTCCGAGATGCGTTTTGACCCACTAAGCGACTCGATCTGTCTTTCTATCTGGATGTTTGGTAGCCTTTTGGTAGCTGCTTTTGGTAGCTACTTTTGGAGTCGCTGCTGCCGCTGCTGTTGCCGTTTGTCGCATTTGCAGCCCATCAAATTGTCAAAGAAACGACAGCAACAGAGGCAGCAACAAGAGGTAGCAGCAAGCAACAACTGGAGGCAACAATAGTCCCAGAAAACCACATCAGGCCACATCCAAAAACAACAATATATCTTGCAACACGAGTCAACTGTCGGTTTTTATTGTCGTCCAAAAAACAAAAACATTTCTTTGTTTGTTGTTTTTTTCTGCTTTTTTTTTCGGCAAACAGAAATTTTTGCATTGCAAATTGCCGGGCCACAGCGGCGGCGCGGCAGAGGCAGCGGCAGAGGCAGCGACTGAGGCAGTAGGAAAAATGTTTTGGCAGCGGAAAAACTCATAAAAAAGCGATACAGTGCTGCAGGGGCCGATGCCAGCGATTTTCCGTAGCTCATTTGAAAGTCAAATAACTCTCGGGTCGAATGTGGAGCCACAGATCACAGGGAAAAGCTCAGCTCACAGCGGAAAACCACCGAAAACTCAAAGAGAGAGAGACAGAGAGAGAGAGAAAGAGAGAGAGAGAGACATGTATATGGACATGAAGATACTCTAACGATCCATCAGATCCTTTGGCATTCATCGATCGCCAGGAAAGAGCATCAACATTCGATCTTGCCACCCAAAAGAAGAGAAAGAAAAGCAAAGAAAGAGTCCAAAGGCGAGGAGCGGGGAGCGAGGGGGCTCGGCGGTGTCTGCTTTGCATTCGAGTTGATTTTCGGTCCCCAAAGCGCACTGAAAATTACTCCCCGACCAGAAATTGTTTGTGGCTTAAAGTGTCTGGCCAAAAAAACGCCTTAAATGGGCAAAGACCCCTCCAAAGAGCAGGAGGAGGAGGAGGCGGAGGAGGAGGGGCTCGTACTTAATGCAAAAATGTTTTAATTAATTTAAGCCTCTCTCTGTGTCTCTCTCCGCCCCTCTTTGTCTCTGTCTCTCTCTCTCTGGCTCTGTCTCTGTGGTTTCGGTTAGTCTTTGAGCGGAAAAACAACTTAATAATTCATAAGCAACGCCTTGTCCCCCCTCCCAGCCTCTCCCTCTCTCACTCCCTCCCTCCCTCGCTCTCCTCTCTCTGTCTTCAGCGCTGCAAAGTTTTCTTTGATTCAAAGTTTGGTTTGGCGGACAAAAATTGTCACGTAGTCGAAGCTGGAGAGGAAGACGCAGATGGAGAAGGAGATAGAGAAGCAGAGAGGGGCAGAGAGGGACAGAGAGACGCAGAGAGGGGCAGGGTTAGAGAATGTCGGGCGGTTTCGTCGGGGGTGGTTGATCCGCTAATGATTTCTGGGATTTCACAAGTGAAAGATCTTTCGGCAGGCGATTAAATGTCGCCGTACCGCGTACTGCTCTGCCCCCAGCTCTGCCCCCCTGCTCTACCCCCTGCTCTGCCCCCCTTTTCTGCCCCCTGCTCACTCTGCTCCACCCCCCTTCCTCCTCTTTCGGTTTGGCTTTCGTTTTGGTTCACATTTTTACGATTATTTGCTTCATTTTCATACTCTTGCAGGCAAAGACCATGGGGATTTCGATAAGAGGTTTGTAATGCACAAAAAACGAAGCGTAAAAGGTTTCGAAATCCATAGAGGGTACTCCTACGCCCATAGGGGTGACCCAAGTCTAGAAACTATGCAAAGTCTCTTCTCTTCTCTTCCACAACTTTCTTTGAAGGAAAGTACACCAGAAATCATGGATTATCATGGATTGTCATTGATTTTTTAGTGTATCTTTGCCTTCGGTTTGCCATCCCATATCTCCTGTTGGCCATTCCGTTCTTGTATCTTTTTTGTTGTATCTTTTTTTGGTAAGTATTTCGGTTAATTGGCAGCCCAACAACAAACATCCCAAAAGATTTTCTGTCATGTGTGTCGGTCGGTCGGTCGGGGCGCTTCTCGCTTCTCTCGAGCCGGGCCGTAATGAATGGCCAACAAGAGGCATGATCACGTTTTCCACACCCCAACCCCAACCCTAGCCTACCCCTGCCCCTTGTCCCTCTTATGCCCACTGCCCCAAACGGACGGAACAACGAATGTATTTTGATTGTTGTTTGACGCATGTCAGCTGTTGCCTGGTTGCCTGGTTGCTGCCTGGTTGCCTGCTTGCTGGCTGGCGCCACAAAAATGTCAAAAATTGTGCTATACAACAGTCGATACCACAGTCCATGCCCCTCACTCCAGAGAGTCTGCGTCTGCATCTGTGTCTGTGTCTGTGCGGCTGCTGCTGCTGCTGCTGCTCCACAAATGAAGTTGTTTCGCTTGTGCGGCACGTGCGTTTGCTTTACAGATTCGAGCCTCGTCGAATCTCAGAGTTTGACTTGAATTCGTTTTTCATGTCTATCGCGGAGGCACGACAGCCATTGACATGGGGCCCAAAACGCAGTTGGGTGCCTCGTGCGCCCCCTCTCCTCTCCGCCCCCTTCCCCGCACTCCTCCCTTCAAATCTCTGGAGAAAAGGTTGCTGTTGCTGTGGCTGTTGAGTTAACCAAGGCTTTGACGTTTGAAGCTAAGCTTGCAATTAGTTTCGAGAGCATTTGGAAAATATGTTGATAGGCAATCGTCGGATGGATCTGGGATCTGGGATCTGGATGGAATGTCGAGCCAATGATGGATCGTGGAGCCAATATATATTTCATCTTCCGAACCCTATAGCTAGATATGGATTCTAAGCCTCTCCTTTGCCGATTTTCTGGCACTATCTTTTTTGTAGATTTTTTCAAGCGACAGCCTTTTGGGTTTTGGCTTTATCTTCAATCTGATCAGATCTTTTGCGATCTCATCTCTGTTTTGGGATCTTTCTGCTTCATTAGTCGAGCAATTAGAGCCAGAGAGAGCAGGAGAGAGCAAGAGATAGAGAGAAAGAGCGACTCTCTCTTGGAGATTGAGCAACAACTCGCGACTCACAATTGATTTATTTTCTCTGCTGCTAAGAAAAGTGCAGCCTGCCACACTTCGTCATCGTCTAGTGGCATTTGGATTAATTTTGAAATATTGCACAGTGCCCCCCCCTCCACTTGTCCCTCGCTTAAGCGCATGTAAAGTAAACGATAGCCAAAGGACGGCAGGTGGGGTGCAGGGGGGTGCATGTATGTACATGTATCTCTAGGGGACAGCCACATGTGAGTCTCGTTTGTCGATGGCGCTTTGATTTATTGCCAAAACGCTAATAAAGACAACAAGCTAGAGGCCGCCTGCAAGAAGTCAGAGAGAGAGAGACGGCAACAGAGAGGGAGAGGGAGATGTTGCCCGTGTGTGTGTGTGTGTTTTGGGGCAGGATGTGCCTGTTGCCGCTGGCTGGCTGTCTGGCTGGCTGGCTGGCCAAAACGACAATCGTGTCAGGGAAAGGAGAGGAAAATGTATCTCTCCGAGTGGCATGGAAAGGCGAGGGAAATGTATCTCTCGCGCTGACTAGCAAGCATGAAATTTGAGATCTTTAAAGCGGATTTTTATCTACAGGAACCACTGGGGCAAGTGAAGCCCCGCTTTTGAGGCCACATTTGTTGTCTAATTAGCCAACTCCTCCTTCAGGAAATCATGGCTCCAGCTTCAGCACCAGCTTCAGCTCGAGCTTAATGGCTTAGTGACCCAAATAAAGGTCTTTCTCAACTTGTTACCACAAAACATGTTCTATCCACCAGAAAGAGAGAGAGAGAGAGAGCGGCAGCGGGAGCACTTGTTGGCCAGGAAAGAGTTTGTGTTGCATCATCCAAGAGGCAACAAAAGGGAGGCGGAGGAGGAGGACTAGTGGGGTGTATTGTACAACAAGCAAACGCGCGCCTGGCAGCAAATGATGCCATGTTATATATAGTATATTCCCTCGCCATCGTCCGAGACCAAGACCGCGACCAAGCTGGAGTCGGAGTTGGAGTCGGAGTCGTCGGCACATTCGTGCAGCTCAGATTACTGCGGGGCGATAAAAATGACTTGCCAACTTGCACATTTGGCCAAGACCGTACCGCGTACCGCGGCGACTCCGAGAGCTCCAAGAGCTCCCATCCACACAAGAGGAGCAAAACGAGGCAACCGACCGACCAGCAGCAGCAGCAGCAGCAGAGGGAGTCCGGGAGTCCGAGAGTCCGCTCTCTGCCCCACAGACAAATATTTAGATAGATTTGACTTTTTCATGTTAATGGCGCGCTTTCAGCTCGGTTCATAATTAATCGAGCGTCTGCGGCAGACAAGTGAGGCATTTTTATTTGCCACAAGAGTTACGCGAGAGCGTAAGAGCGAGACAGACGAAAGA
This sequence comes from Drosophila azteca, assembly GCA_005876895.1. Lineage (NCBI taxonomy): Eukaryota > Metazoa > Arthropoda > Insecta > Diptera > Drosophilidae > Drosophila > Drosophila azteca. The sequence continues at coordinate 6,833,395 of VCKU01000011.1, forward strand.
CTCGAGAGAGATTACCAGACAAAAATACATTCCGCACAGAAACGACATATTTGATGGCTAATTAAAGAGACTTTTGAGATACTTATTGATGGATCATCCGTATGAAAGATAGATGGCCGCAAGAAGAATGTTAAACGATAGAGGAAACGTTGCCAGAGGAATGCAACTACAACACAGATACATTATTTGATTGTTCTTTGTTGGGCCGCGGCCTTTGCCGCGGCTCACAACGTGCCTGCTCTAGTAGAATCCCATTTGTAGCCGGCGACTGCGTGTTAACAGCTTTAATCTCTTTTCGGTTTCTCATTAATTTGCCAGCACTTCAGCGCTGGCCAGCTAGAACATGATTTAGGCTTAAATTCCGGCTCACAGGCCATAAATAATGTGGAAAACACAAACACACAAAATCAGAAAACAGAAAACCAAAAACAGAAAACCAAAAACTGAAAACCGAAAACCGAAATCATGGAAAATCATGGAAACGACCTGGCGATAATAATTATTTATGAAATATGCACGCAAATACAAGGTAAATTTTTTAATTAAATTCGTACATGCAACACAAAGCTGCAACACAGAGCTGCAGCAGTCGGCAGTCAGCAGTCCGAATGTTTGAGCAGTTTTTCTCTTTTTGTGTGGACTCTAAGCCTCATTTTCCAGAGCGGGTCAAATCGATAGAACTCCGGTTTGGTGTTGTTGTTGCCCCCGCCCCCCGATACACCCCTCCCTTAGTCGTAATCGTACTTGTACTCGTACTCGTATATTTATTAATATTTTGTCATAATTTTTGTTGGGTCGCTGTTGTTGGCCGCTGGGAAACGTGAGAAATTATTTGTGCAACGTCTCTGGGTGTTTCGAAGGTGTTGTTTTGACAAGCGAACATTATGCTGCAGCTCCACATAAATCGAGAGATAAATCTCCGAGCGATAAACACACACCGATGCGGGTCAAGTGCAGAAAAGTTTAATTAAAAATCCACGAGAGAGATAGAGAGGGTGGGGGTTAGGGGTAGGCTATGGGGCGGCTATATCTATGACTTTATCTGTGGCATAAATTTATGGACACACTCACGCATTAAAATCATTTATGGCAGACACCAAACACCAAACGAACAAGCAACATATTCAATGCATTCATATTCGTATGTATTCGCATGTATTCGCATGTATTCATATGTATTCGTTTCCATTGGTGAGTCGGAGAGCCAAAGCCGATAAAGAGACCGCAATCTGAATTTATTAAAATGCAATTTTCACAGTTTTCCACGAGGTTTTTCCCCACCACCAACAAAAAAAAAAGCGTTCAACAAGTGGGAGCTGCAGCTTGGAGTGTCGGCAATTGCTGTGTGTGTGTGTTGCATGGAGCATGGGGCATGGCAATACAATCAATTTTTAATAAATTGTAAAAATATCTGTACGATTGCTGCAGCATTTTGCATTTTGGCCGCTTGGCCGCTTGGCCGGGCATTATTTAATGACAGCCTGTCTATCGACAAGCGATTATTTCTGTGGAATATCGAACGTCGAAATATCGAACCTACAAAGAGCAGGATGTGACCTCTGGTAACCCCAGAGGGATTGCCCCGCGACGGCAATAAGAGACGTTGATTATGCGACAGATTTCGATATCAATTTGCAGGAAGACTTTCCATCATTAGGAGACGAGACACCGCCCCGTCCCCCACCCCCTGAATCGATACGATACGAGATATTTATGACTGCAGTCAATATCCATCAAATATCCATTAAAATTGCTATCCATCTGTGCTCCTTCCACAGCCATGCCGCAGGCTGCAACAACACAGTCCACAGTCCATGGGCCGCCTGTGACTGCCACAAAGATTGTCTGTCTATAAAAGTTGCAATTAAGCCGAGTCGAACGCATATCTAAACATGTCGCCGCCGCCGCCACAGCCGCTGCCACAGGCCGCTGCCGCAATGGAGGACGCCTTGATGGAGCCTCAACGTCTGCGACAATTCTGTGGATTGGATTGGATTGGCGTGGACTGAAGTGCAGTGGAGTTGGGGGGGGGGGGGGGGGGGGGCATGCAACGGGTTTCAATTTCAGTTTGCAGCAGCAGCAGCCTCGTTAAAATCGGAGGCTTATTAAAGGCAGCGCGCGCGTCGTTTATGGCACATGAAAATCATTTAATCGATGGCCATATTCGGGGCTACCCCCACCGCCACCCACACACACCACACACACCGCACACCGCACACACACGCGACTCCCAAAGACAAACTCTGACAGTAGCTCCTCTGCGTGATGAACGAGACAGAGACAGAGGGAGAGAGAGATCGAGAGAGAGAGACAGGGAAAACAATTGCCATTCCGTTGCTAATTATGATCATGGTTTTGTGCTAATTGTGCAAATAAATCTGCTAAACAATTTCAATTTGTTATTCCGCAAGTTCATAAATATTCACGAATCATTCTCACGGTGCACAATCGAGTCTACAGCTGCAGAAAGACCTCTAATTAGACAGGGATCACATGAGGGGGGAGATCGAGTGGGCGGAGGGGTCGAGTGGGGCAACTGCAACTGCAACTTCTTGTTCTGGAATTCAAATTTATTGCCGCGTGTGCAAAATATTCGCGTAAATGCAAATTAATTACAGGAAAAGATCTCTTAATAGAAAATAAAACTTCTAATGGCGGCAAAAACATAAAAATATACAAAATTCTTAGCTAATAAACAAATTATATTCAAATGGCAGACAGAGAACACACAGAAGATATACTATATACATATGTTTAGACCTTAAAAGAAAAGTCCAGACACTTGTGAGCAGATTGTTGAATTCATACAAACAGAACGGGTGCATCGGTACTGCGAGTGGCCAACTGATGGCATGCAGGCATCAAGTTAGGGTCTTAATTGCTTACTTCACTTGACTGTGGGACGTCGTGTGTGTCAATGACAGATAATTTCTCCGCATTTCTCCGCTTTCACCCTAGCATTGGTGAATGTGAAGACTCTTGTTCTTCCAATAGATACACCCAAATTCTTGAATCAATAAAGTATACCTACTGTTTCTTAGAGCTCTTCTTTTGAGTAGCATTCATGAATACCCGATCAGGCAGATGAATGATCTTTCCATTGGATTCCTCTGAAATACTGCAGTAACCAACTCCCACTACATCCCACTCCATTCCACTCCACTCCCCTTCCCTCCACACCACTTCCCACCCCTCCACTTCCCTCTTGTTGCAGCAAAATGTCAAATGCCTTTCCTCCCCTGCAAAAAAAAAAGCAAAAACAAATACAAGACTATAAATACAAATACAAATGCTGATTGCCAATATTCACATTAATCTCCCACAGATACAAGATACATGCCCCGTGCAGCACCCCACTCCACCTCCAGCCCCACTGATTCTCTATCAACAAATATCTCACGCCACAATATTTAAGATGCCAAAGCGTTTTGCGTATTAATCGCCAGCAGCGCCACGGAACCCCCCAGAGTCGTTGTTGTTGTTGCTGCTGTTGCTGCTGCTGTTGCAGCAATCGTTGAACGTTGAACGTCGAACGTGACGGCAATTGAACGTGGCGCCACCTGATGTTGCCAAAAGGAGAAAAACTCACTCTATGAATAGGGAAAACTCTATGAAAATGGATCTTCCCTTTGGAGTTCTTAAACTCGAGACGTTTCTCCCCACCCCCACCCTCTCTGATTGCCACATGGTGTGACTTTGTGCGGGTGCCACGCTGCAACCCAAAACTGTACCAATTGCCATGGCAGGCAGGCAGCAACACGCCGCAGCGTTGCAGTTGCAACATGGAATGACTCGTTACGCCTGACCTATGTTGGCCATTTTTTTTCTGTGTTTTTTAAGTTTTTTTTTGGTGGGCTTTGGCCGTCGCCGTCTGCGTCTGCGTCGCCGTCTGCGTCCTCAATTGAGTCTCTCTGAATGGTCTCTGAATGGCGTCCGATTCGATTATTCTAACATGAATTATAGTTCGTGTTCGTTGAATGGACAATTATGAATTTATCATGTTCAATGTACCCGAGGTACTCGCTGTACTCTGTACTCGAACTCGTACTCGTATTTTCTGATCTCCCCCGTCGCTACAGATCCCATGGACTCCAATGGAAATTGCCAATATCTAAAGTTGTTTTCTCGTACATAATTAGTTTTTGGCCACCGATTCTGTTGTGTGCCATGGGGTGGGGTGTTGTAGTGTGCGGGGTGGGGGGGTGGTATGTAGTATTTCCCAATCGCCTTGAAGATTTATTCGCAGTTTTCAGCAGGAATTGGGAAATGTTCGCGAATATTTTCATGAATGCACGAATCTCCAGAGGTTTTTCCTGCGAATTCAATAACAAAATTCTCTGAAAATTACAAAATTTCTTTATTTTTCAACGCATTTTAAGGGTTTTTTTGAAGAAGAAAGAAAATTGGAATTTCTGGGGGTTCCTTAAGGTATTTCCTTGATTTCTAGCATTTACCGAATGTTTAATTCAATATTTCCAAAGAAAAGCTCAAAGAAGAGGAAAATGTAACTTCTTTTGTTGGTTTTTCTTTAGCAAAAGCTTTAGCAAGATTTCCCAAGATTTCTCAAGATTTTCCAAGATTTATTTTGAATTTCTTATATTTTTTTACAATTTTAAAGTTTAAAGAGATAAAAAGCTTAAATATATCCCGAAATATTATATTTCTCGTATTTCTATAACATTATCGTGCCACCAATTCATGCCACTTGGTTGCCTGCTCTTTTTAGAGGATTTCTTGAATGGAGTTTTTGAAGGTTCCAAAAATATCTTCAAGGAAAGAAACCCTGTTTCTTTTTTTCCAATGCTTTTTTGTTGTTGCAGTAACAATTTTTGGCAATAAAAAAAATTAAATTCATAGGATTTAAATTTCCTGACATTTTCCAAGGCATTTTCCTTGGCCAGTGCTTCGACCCCTCCCCAGGGGTCTTCTATTTATTGATCAATAAATTTATGAATATTTATCGCGTAATTCGGTGACTGGTGAGTGCACTCGCGAGTGCCCCTTTCCCCCTTCCCCATGCACCTTCCACCTTCTGCCTTCTTCTGCCACCAGCCAATGATCGCATGTGGCTTCGGCATCAGTCATCTGTTCAAACAACCAACACACACTCAAACACACACACACATAAACACACATAAAATGTGAGCAATAATTTAGCAGAAATTGTGCTGTAAAAAATTATTTGTTTATTTATTGAATTTAAATAAAAAAAAATACCAAGGAAAAACATCAAACAAATATTGCAAAAAAAAAAAGCAAAAAAATGCAAATGGAAATGGCAGGAAAAATTGCAACTGGAACTCCGGGGGGTGGGGGGACGATTTCGCTTTTTCTGGTACTTTTTTTTGCTTTGTTTTTTATGGGAATTTAACGAACGCGACTCGTAACCCCTCCACCCCGCCCGTCAACCCGTCCCGTCCCGCTCGTCAGTGTTCCAGTGTTCCGTTCCGATATAACCGATAATATAGTGTCGTAAATCGCTGGCTGGCAAAGAATTAGTCATGGGAGTGCGTGATAAATTCACTTTTATTTTATTTGTCTTTCGTGTGAGAATGTAGCCCCCCACCCCCACGCCCCCCCGCAGTCACATACTGTGACTCTGCGACTCTGTCGATTCTTTTGTTGCCACAGAATTTTTTGTGCGCCTTCGATTTTGCACCTTCGATTTACTTTCCGTTTTTTGGGTCGTTGACCATCAACGTTGACCATCCCTGAAACATTCACCTTTCCCCCATACCGTACCGTCCCCTCCCCGCCCTTCTGTCCTTCCATTTGGGGCAAAAACCAATGTCAAAGTTTCACTTTTGTGGCAGCAGCAGCAGCGGCAGCAACAACCTGTTGAGGCGATTCTTCTGGGGGCCTGATTATGCAATTATTGGCAATCACTTTCATGCTCGTTTAGAGCAGCGGGCGGCCCCCTGCCCCCGCCCCACACCCTCTGCCTGCCCCCCAAAGAAAAGGGAAATTACATAAAAGTGAGCAACTAAATTTTCGCTTTTTTGGGATTTCTGCACGTTGTGCCGCAGCGCAGCGCAGCGCACGAAAATATTCCAGACGCCGCCACAAAATCGCCACGAATCGATCGCAAATGAGGGTTAGAGTTCACCAGCAGCCTCCACTGCGGGGGGTGGGGGGTGGAGGGGGGTTTTGGCCTGGAGTCTGCTGGAGTCTGCTGCCGCTGCTGTCGCTGCTGGCGTTTTTCTTTGTGGCATGGCCAGGTCTGGCCTTATTGTTTGGCAAATATTTGTGCCACATAATGGCGCAAGGTTTTTGGAGCTGGACTCTCCCTCTCTCTCTCTCTCTCTCTGCTGGGTTTCGTTACGGTTACGGTTACGATTATATAGAAGAAGTCTACAGACAGTCGCTTAACCCCTTTTGATGGGCGAAGTGGTTGGAGGGGGGGGGGAGTGGGGCAATATACAACAAGTTTTGATGCTTATCGCTGGTGTTGGTGTTTGTGGCACGCATGCGTTAATTGTTGGTGGCATGGGGCAACCCAAAAACAGCTCACATCCTGCGCGCGTGCCCCCAAACCGAAACCCAGACCAAAATACACACACACACACGCACACAGAGACAATATATCAAAATCTAACACTGGAGCTGGAGCTGGAGCTGGCGCTGGCGCTGGGGATATCGCATTTGCCTCCAACTCTGATTGCAACGGCATATAAATCATTCCTTCCTTCGCGCTCTAGACTCCCAGAGTCGCCTCGGATTTGGAGTCCAAGTCGAGATCGGAGCTGGAGCTGTGGCTGTAGCTGGAGCTGGAGCTGGAGCTCTGGGTGTCTCTCTTTTTGTGTGTCGATTGCAATCATCTCGGAAAAGACAGCACGCACGCGCGTGCCAGGATAAGCGGGAAGGAAGGAGGCGAGGCAGCAGGGAAGACGGTGGCGGGGAGGGGAGACCACAGTAAAAACAACTTCATTAGAGGATTAGGGGAAACAACAACAAAATGAAGGAAAACCATGGGGGGGGTTGGGGGGGTGGAAATTCATGAGCGCGTAAAAATGATTTACGCAAGGCGACAGCCGAACAAGTCTTTGCACTCATTTCAGCAATTTGACAATTAATCAATTGCCACAACAGCAACAGGCAGCAGCAGCAGCAGCAGTGGCATGGGGCAGCAGCAACAACAATCGGGGCATTAGTCAGCAGGCAGCAGCCAACACGATCTGCGGATCGGTAGAGGACATAACCCCCAGAGATACCCTACGAAAATGTTGGCAAAAAGTTGTTTGCATTTCCATCAAAAGTAGGCGCCCATTTTCAGGGATGTTTTATGGTTTATCCATTGATCACATATTGGTTATAATTCCTGACCTTTTTTAAGAATCCAGCCATAAACATATAAACGGAGATTCTCTCACTTTAAATAATCTATCAAATGTTCTTTAATTTCCTTAGAAATTCCATCAGTTTTTCATTCAAACGGATTAAACGATAGTTTTCCCATCACTATACCAAATAATAGATGGAATAATCGTGTATTTTGCATTCTCCACATTCAAAAGTATCTTCAAGAGTATCTATCCAGAGAAAACTCTTGGAAAAACCCATGAAAACTCTTCAGAAATTACTAAAAATTCTAGGGAAAAGTGTAAGCACAGTTTTACATTGAAAAGTGTTGAAAAACTATCAAAAGATAAGCGATATTTATGCAAAGAAAATTCTGGAAAATGCCCACTCCTTTATGTATGGGGATCCCTCCAAAATATCTACTATAATCCTTAAATATTCCCTCATGACATATGCCACACTCGAACCCATATACCCTTCTGTGTTGTATCCCCAAGGGGGCAGGGGGGTGGAGGGCGAGGGGATAACCCTATATTCAAAGTCTATTTGCAAAGAGTTGTCTATTTTGAGGTCAAATGCCTGCGATTTTTACCATTTTCGTTCGTTCGTTCGTTTCTCTGCTCTGTCGCTGCTGCAGCGCTGCCTCTGCTCTGTCGCTGCTCTGTCGTTGCTTTGGGGTTCGTAGCCAGAGTTCAGAACGTGCGGGTGCCTTGTGGCTTGGAACCACATAAGAAATCTATAGTTCGATCTATCCATCCATCTATCGATTCAAATTGCCTTTGTCTTCTGTGTGCCTGTGTGTGTGTGTTTGTATCTGTGTATTGGTTGCTCGCTCGCTCGCATGGCAATTGGCGGGCGACTAAGTGACATGTGACATATTGTCAACGCATTGGCCTGACGATCATTTGCATAAATTCCGCACAGCACACATACACACACACAAACACACAGTGCAACAGTGCAACAGTCATGGCAACAGGCAGCAGCCATGCAACCCATAGCCAGACAGACAACGAGACAGACAGACGGACAGACAGACGGACGTACAAGCAACAATTGTGTTGACAAACATTGTTGCTACACATGCAACGCGTCGCGTCGCGTAGCGCTGCCTCGTGGTGACAAAAATGTTGCTGTGCATAGAAAAAAAATTGGCTAATTGTGTAAGCAATCGTTCGAGTACGAATTCGAGTACGAATTCGAGTACGTTCTGGGGCATATGTCAGGCAGCTAATCAGCAATTGTTGTTGCTGTCAGTCCCCGTCGTGAGTCGCCCCCAAATTGGGGTGGGGGCCCCAGAGTGTTTATGCCACAAACCACTTTTGATAAGCCTTCGAAAACGACAACAAAAAACGAAACAACTCCTGGAATGAATGTGGCAGGGGCCGGGGGGTCAAAATGTTTTATATTAAATTTCATTAAATTATTAAAGCCTTTAACCCCAGGAGCAGCTCTGGAAAGAAACTCAGATACATAGATACAACGGTCATAATGGCCATAATGGTCATAACACATGTTGCAGGCGGCATAAAACAGCAGAAGAGGCATGAAAACTGATAGTTGCAAGTGTTTTCCGATACCCAGCAGTGGAGGGATGATGATTTTTGGCCTAGGTTGGGCACACTAGCAAGTAGAAGGCATCCACGGAGAGGAAACAGTAAAAGCTTCCGCCAAAGCAACAAAAAGCTTCCGCAGTGCGTGCTGTCACAGCCAAGGATGGGACATTGTTGCTGAGAGAGAGAGATAGAGAGAGAGAGAGAGAGAGAGAGCAATGAAGGAACTGCAAGAGTAGCAAGGAAGACCCAAGGAAGTTCAGTCGCATATGCGATCAAGAGAGACAGAGAGAGAATGACAGAATCGGAGCAGAAGCTCGAAAATCAGCCGAGGCCTAGTGTGGGTGGCGCCTTGAGAGAGAGAGAGAGAGAGAGCAACGGAATAAAGGAATCGGGTTGGGAGAGTGAGAGAGTGTTTGCCGAGTGCAAAGCTCGTCTATGAAACGGAGATCAACAACAGCAAAGAGCAGGAAACAGACCACAAGGGAAAGAACAGGAGCCGCCCCCTCTGGCCTTTCAATATTTCTGGAATAAGCCCCATGTAAAGCTAATCCCACTCGTAGCAAGTCATATTCCAGGGTATCACTGTGTGCGGCTACACGAGAAGCCAGAGCACACCTCGTTATGTTTCATCGTTATGTTTTTTTGGCTGCCAAATAAATTGCTGTGTATTTATTGTATGTTTCACTACACCCCTCCCTCCATGCCTGCCCCCTGCCCCCTGCCCCACTCCCGTGGCGTCTTCGGCGTCTTGGACGTCGCTACGGTGTGTGCTGTTGTGTGTGTGTGTGAATAATTTAATTCGAATGGCTAAAACGTGACCAATTTGGTTTATTTACACGTATTGGGGCATAAATTGCACTTTAGTTTGTTGCACATTTCATTGTTTGTGGCAGCAGCAGCAGCAGCAGCAGCAGTCGTAGCAACAGGGGGCGGGAGCAGGCGGCTGTGGCTTTCACTGTGCCACAAAGTAGTAGAGTCATTAACATGCCCCAAAAGGAGAGCATGCAACGCAGCAGCGAAGAGACGCACTCCACCAATCACATGGGTACTTAAGTCGATTTTATGTCTTCATTTGAGACAGTGCGAGATACTGCCCCACGTTGCACGCTCTCTGCACAACACTACACAGATTCCCCCACCATGTTGCGTACAAATTACGAGGCAGCAGGCAACCGAACCAATCGACAACGGGGCGGCATCCTTCTATGGTAGGTTGTTGCCAGTTGTTTGTGTTGCACGTGCAACACACACAAGAGTAAAGAGTAAATTTGCATTTTAAGTGGAATTCTCTCTTCCACAAATAAGAGGCAAGCTAATGCTGCCGCTGCCGCTGCTGCTGCTGTCCTCAGCTGTGCCCCTGCTGCAACACGTGCCAATTAGCCGCACAGCAATTTGGCCAAATTGCAATATGTTGTTACCTGTTAGGCGTTGACATTCGAGCAAGCGAAGCATTTTATGAAGTTGTCGTCGCCAATGCCACAATCGACACTCCGATACTCCCCCCCACCCGACTCTCCCTCTCTCTCCCTCTCGAATGGTGGGGATTTATGGCTGCTGCAATCCATTGGCAATGAAAGGAAATCCTCTCTCACACCCAATCGTTGGGGAAGTCTTCTGTCAGTTCCCCCTCAGGAAATCCTCTCTCGATTCCCCTCTCTCAATCACCGCCAAAGAGCAGCACCTGTTCTCCCGCTCTCCCGCTCTTCGGCGATTGACAAATCACAATCTTTGCTCAATTTTCGGGCTGCACTTTTGAACCCCATTTTCCATTTTCCATTTTCATTTTTCAATTTTTCCCATTCGATTGTCGATTGTCGATTGGCGATTGGCGACGAGCGACCCCATTCCGTAATGGATAATCGATATCTGTGTCTATATATAAATTGATATTATGCCGCAAATAATTATGCAACATCTTGTGGCAGGATGTGGCTGGGCTGTCGCGGGGGCGATGGCGGAGGGGGAGGGGGAGGGTGCCTAATATCGACGGCACAGAATCAATAAACTTTTATGCACGAGCTGCACTCCACGCCACTCCGCTCTCGGACGGCATTTTCTGTGTGCCTTGCAACAATTTGCACCCAAAAGGCAGCCCAATGTTGCACACTGCACACTGGAAACTGCAAGCTGCAAGCTGCACTGTGTGCCACCCATCACCCACTGCTGCGACTGCCTCTGGTGGGGGTTCAGTGGGTCAGCAGCGTCACGTTTGAAGCCGCAAGCAGCGAGCAGCGAGCAGCGCCACCATGCACCATGCAGCAGGCAGCATGCAACAGGAACCAGTTGCAGTTGCAGTTGCAGACCAATTTCGTTTTCATTTTCAGAGTTTCACTCTCTCTCTCTCTCTCTCACTGGCTGAAGGATCGCTTGATCAGTGGAGGAGGAGGAGGAGACCCACAGATCGAAGAGTCGTCGTTGTTTTTGTTTTTGTTTTTGCATATCTGTGGCAATCAATCATTAGACGCAATCATTGAACGGCACATTAACTCGCCACGCGGCTGTTGCGCCAGCCAGACAGCCAGCCAGACAGCCAGACAGCCAGATATTGAAAACTAATGCGCGACGCCCACTGGACACTTGGTGCAACGCAGTGGCTCAGTGGCTCAGTGCCTCGTTAGCGGGGATTAGCAATTACCCGCAAAAAGTGGCAGGGGACAGCGGAGGACTGGGGGGGGCAGATCTAGAGACAGATCTCGACGCAAAAGGCTACACAAACGACAGCCAGATTGTCAGTCATTTTGTCAGGCGCTTAATTGCGGCACAAAGAACGGTGCAACGTGCAGCAACTGCCACTGGTACGCTGCTGCCACAACAATGACACTGAACCACAGACAAAAAACGGTTAGCATGACTCAGAGACTGAGAGACTCATGTGGCTATCAGGAAGTGAGGCAGGCAACTGGCAGCAGGCAGCGTAAAAGAGAGGCTGCCACAGTGGAATAGATCTGCCATTCGATGGCCCCCACTGTACACAGTGTTCCACTGTACGGCACAGTGAAATCCTTGACATAATGACCCCTTTTAGCGCTGCCAAAAGATAACAATGGAGGCAGCAGGCTCCCTGCAAAACAGCTGCCTGGACGTGGAGCATGGGAGCATGTGGCATGGTGGCATGGTAGCATGGTAGCATGTAGCATGGGAGCATGGATATGCCCCGCAAATGCCAAACGAGGCTGTTGCTGCCTCTCTGGGCTCTCTCTGCTGCGACTGCTACCGCGACTGGGACTGGGACTGGGACTGGCCAGACAATGACGTCTAATTAGTTGCACTAAGCCAGGGGTACATGCCACAGCAGAGGCAGCAGCAGCAACAGCAGCAACGTTCAACACGTGCATGGCAGCTACTGTTTGCTGCTGCTGCTGCAACATTGCTGCATGTTTCCGTGGCTGCCTTTGCCTTGCAACAGAATGTAATTCAATCATGCGGCTGCCTTGGAGTAGGCTTTAACCATCGACTCATGCCTCATGTTGCATGAAAGCTGGCTGGGTGCTCGCTCGCTCGCTTGCTTGCCCAATCGATTGCATCGTATGGGGAGACGCACGTTGCAGACCCCTCTTCTGAGGTCAGCTTCCAATTGGCGGCCGAGGCAGGCAGGCAGGGAGGCATACACTTTCGATGGATCGCCAGGGAAAGAGGCTTGGGGCTTGGGGCATGGGGCAGCGGGCCAAAACACTTGGCCAGCAAGAGAGGAATGTTAAATGGAAGATTAACTGGCGGCCATCATCGTCCGCTGTTATCCCACTTTTCAGAAACTCTTTTAACTGCAGGAAATTCTAATTATTTTTCTACTGCTGGGATTATCGGCTAATTCCGCGCATCCTCTGCGAGATTCGACCTCCTTTTCCTTGTTAACATCTATGTCTGTCCCTCTCTCTCTCCCGCTCTCTCTCTCTCTGTCGCGGGCTCATTTAAATGTCTTTCGATGGATTATTAACCTCATTAGCAAGGAATTTTCACTCCAAAGAGAGAGAGACAGACAGACAGAGACTCCACTCCTCTCTCACGAGGTGTAATCGGGTTTCGTTTCGTTTCGTTTCCACCACTTATTAGAATCGTTGAATTATGGCGGCACACAGTCTCTCCTTTCCTTTCCTCTCCCCTGCTCTGCTCTCCCCTTCCTCTTCTGCAATCTGCAATACCCAAACCCAAAACCCAAGCCCCAAAGACTCGCTGCAAATGCCCAAGCCCCCGAAGTCCACCCACGCAATGAAAATGCTGCAAAATGAAAATGTTCATTAGATTTGCAACGGTTTTCAGCGCAACATGTAATAAGTTTTTTGTCTCAATTCGAATGTACTCTGCCCCGCCGCACAGGAAGGGTATATGGGATCGTCGAGGGTCCTCAACAACTTCAAAAATCGAATGGAACTTCTGTGGCATTCAATGGTTATCCCCCCCTTTTGAAGCACTTCCCAGCGAGTTGCATCCCTCTCTGCGGCAGAGCATCCCCTGTTCGTTGTGTCTGGGGGTTTGCTCTGTGGCCAAAAGCCTTTTGCCTTTTCGCAAAGACAATGATTATGTGTCAATATGCAAAAGGCGATTTACACGCAAGTTAAAGCAACTAAATTGTATAATAAAAAACATTTTATTATGGAGTCGCTGCCGCCGCCGCCGCTGCAGTCGCTGCAGCCGCGGGCCAAACAAATTGAGTGCCATGAAGGCAATAAATGGCTTGGCAGCAGCCAGGCCCCATGCCGCATGCCCCATGCCCCATGCCCAGACCCGGTTCTAAGCAACAAAAAACGCACCTTAGTGGCAGCAGCAGCAACGCACAATGCCACAGAAGAGGGGCAGTGGCAGTGTGGCAGGGCGGCGGAGTGGCAGAGAGGCAGGTTCAATGAGTCACAGAGAGGACTGTGGACTGTGGGCTGTGGTGCTGTGGTGCTGCACCACCAAAAACAATTGTCAATGTTTTTCTTGTTGTGTTAGGAGTTTTATGGGTCAACGTGGCGTATAATTAATACCAAGCAACTTCTTGGGCAACTTCCATTTGCCATTAGCCAGCGACTGCAATTGTTGGCCAGAACGAACAGACTCCCCTCCTCCCCCCTCCCCACTGCCAACACAATGATGATGATGGTCATAATTGATATTTGGTGCCTGGTTTTTACGTTTTTTCTGCGTTGATAATTGTCATAACCTTGCCATCATTTCCTGACATTGATCGATTTGCCCGTCGCACTTTGCCTTTTGTCTCTCTCTCTCTCTCACTCCTTGTTTTTGCTGTTTTTGTTTTTGAAAATTTATGCATATAATTGATTTTTGTGTTTTGGGAAGTCATGCTGCTGCCTCTGCCGCTGCCGCTGCCTCTGACGCTGCTGCGGAAAGGAAGAGGAAAAGGAAAAAGGCAATAACAATTGCTGACCTGATTGAATGATTGTTTTGGGTGATTCGATTCGATTCGTTCGATTCGTTCAATTGATTCGCAACTTTTCGGCATAAACAATTGCAAATTGAGTAAAAGAAAAACTGGTTCAAGGCTAAAGACAGACAAAGAGAGAGAGAGAGAGAAAGCGATCGCTGGCTCTTGGAAGATCCTCAATTGAATGATTCATAGAGGGAGATCTAATTGAAGATCTGTTGCTGATGATCTTACGATGCATTCAGAGCATGCAGAGATTCAGAGATCTTCAGGCATTCAGAATGTTAGATCTATGATGTTTCAGTGATCTTCGAAATCTAAGAGCTCTTTAGAGATCTTTAAGTAGTCCAAAGATTAATCTATTTCACATCTACTGATGGCTTGTCTAATAAATATGATCGGTTCTGCTGTAGATCTATGATCGATTCGTAAACTCCGTAGATTCCCATTCCAATTTCCGCTGCAGATCATCGATGACCTTCAACGGTTCCCACTTCGATCTGCAGAAGATCTGCAAACGATTCAAATATAATTCTAACAGCAGTTCTATCAGCATTTAGTGATCTCCAAGTGATTCACATTTCCATCCTCTGCAGAATACGGCAGTGATTCATGTCTCCCCGCCCCTTCCTTCTGCAGCACCCCCTGCTCCCCCTCCCCACCATCATCTGACGTCAGCCAATTGTTTGATTTACAGCAATAGCTGCAGTTGCAGTTGCAGTTGCTGTTTCGGTTTCTTTGGCTAAAGACTTTTGTCATTTGGCCAACAGACTCACACACAGTCACACACACACACGCCTTTTGGCTGCAACAAACAAGCCACATTTGTGGCACCCACTCGCTGGCCAGAGATTCCCATGGCATGGCTCTCCACTGTATGACACTTCTGCGACAGTCGGTGTCTGCGACTGCCGCTGCGACTGCCGCGGCTTCCGCTTGTGTGTGGTGGCTCTTGGGCCTGACCAAATTTGGCAACAACGATGGCTGATGGCTGCTTGGCTGCTTGGCTGCCCCCTGATGGCAGCTGATGATGGCGCCCGCGCATGCGTGCAACATACTGTTGGTGGTGCAGCCACAGTGCTGCACACACACTGCTGCCATAATCATCATCATCATCATCAGCATTTATTTCGATTTTAATTGTGAATTTTTGCTTCTATGTGGATCTAACTCTACTGCTCTGCCCCTCTGCCGCTCTTCCGCTCTCCTGCCTCCCACTTTGCCGCTCTTCTGCCTTCCTGCACTTCTCTTCAGCCTTCTGCCTTCTGCCTGGCTTCTGCACTGCCTTCGTTCTCTTCAGCCTCTGGCTACTCCACCAGCCGTCACCATCCATCTCCATCTCCTCTCTTCTGCCTACCCTAGGCTCTGCCTCTGCCTCTCTCTCTCCCCCTCTGCCACTTGGACATATTGTGCATGTTCCCTCCGCAGATTACATGCATAAAAACGGTTGCTGTTCTCTTTTTTACTTTTTTTTTTGTAACTTCTGTTATTTGTATTTGTGTTTGTTGTTGTTGCTCTTTTGGGCAAATCTTTAATGAATCTTTGTGCAGGTTTGTGTGTTTCTTTTTGCTTTCGTTTTGTTTCTTGTGTGTTTTTTTCTATGCAGTTTGCCTTTTTTTCGGGTTGCGTGTGGGCCTCAAATCGTTTTTATTATTATTGCGCTTGTCGTGTAATTTAATTTATGAATCTCTGCAGATGGAGGGGGTCTTGTACCGCCGAGTACTGCCCCTCTGCCTCCCTCTCTGTCTCTCCCCTCTCTCTGTGTGTTGCTGCATAATTTTCTAATGCTGACAAATGGGATTTGGATTTATGGCTTTTTGTGTGATTTGTTTGTGCCCCACGTAGGTGTCTGCTTGTTGCAGGCAGGCAGAGGCAGACAACAGTTGTTACTGTTGTTGTTTCTTTGATTGAAGATGTTGCAAGCGATTCGACCTCGAATGAAAAACATGGTCTCTAAAACTTTAATTGCGAAAATTTGTTAAGTTTTTGCCTATTAAACGAGTGCACACACACACACACCCGAGAGCCGATCCCCAAGAGACCCGAGAGACCCGAGAGTTTCGTGTGATATATGTCCGAAAATTGTATGGAAATTACCATAAAGCTGATACATACAAAGGTAGGTATTGCTCTGGTTAGGACCCGCCGATCCATGGAATCGATCTGTATCTGTAAGCTGTGTGGCAGTGGCTGTGGCAGTGGCTGCGGCAGTGGCTGCGGCGGGTATCTGGTTTCCCATAAACCCCGTGACTTTGCTTTGTGCCGCTGCCGCTGCTAATCCCGTGCTGCTGCTGCCGCTGCCGCAAAACCGTTCTAATCTAAACTCATTATAATTAAATAAGTCACGAGTTTTGAATTTTAATTCAAGCGCTGACAGAAAATTCAGGCAGCAGACGGCAGCCACTGCCAACAGCCAAAAGCCAGAGTCAATGGCAATTCCCGTATTCTCTTTTCGGCTTCTCTCTGTTGTTGTTGTTGTTGCTTTTTTTTGGGGCAATTTTATCAGCAAAACAGCAAAAATCGCACAAGCCAAGGTCTAAGCCAGGCCAGGCCAGGTCTCGGTCTCTGCCGCCCCCCTCCCTCTCATGAAAAGAAACGTTAATTATATGGCTAGAATAGAGACTCTCTGGACTGGAGATGGAGGGTCTCCGTCTCTGTCCGTCTGTCTGTCCGTCTGTCTATCTGCTTGAAGGCACTAAAATTTGCACTTTAAGCAGCCAAAAAAAAGTAGCAGCAGGGTCAGCAGTGGGGAAGGGGGGCGGGGGGAAGTACCGCTACAAATTACTTAAAAATAAAATGAGCCAAATTAGCAGCAGACTCTGACGACTCCGACGACTCCACCTCCACCTCCACTTGGCCAGAAAATGCTACTGATTTGGACTTGGATTTCGGATGGGGGTGGTAGGAGGGGGGGATGGTGGGTGATTTGGAATTCCTTTTTGTTTTGTTTTTGTATCCAATTTCGATTTCGATTTCGATTTCATTTCAAGTCAAGGTCTAAGCGAAGGTGTTGAAATGCTGTTGGCTGCTGCCTGCCGCTGCCTGCCACTGCCGCTTGCTGCTTGCTGCCTGCTGCTGGCTGCTCTTGTGTTTGATTTACGACTGATGCCACTCTGCCACACTGTGCTTGAAAATTGCTTGGCAAAATTGGTTTCTGGCCAGGCCAAAGCAGAAGGGAATGAGGCAAGCAGCTAGCAGCTAGCATAGAATTGGGGCCCAGACCAGACCAGACCAGGCCCAGAGCCAGAGCAGACCCAGAGCCCAGGCCAATACAGAGAGCTCTTTTTAGCCTCTGTATTAAGTGCTTTGATAGCTGCTTCTTGCTTCTTGCTTCTTGCTGCTGCTTCTTGTTGCTGCCCCTTGATTGTGTTGGCCCCTTGGATGCTTGTTGCGCCTGTTGCTTGTTGCCTGCATTGTTGTGTCGATTTTGTGCGGCATTATGCAACTCACGACAATGACAATTCACGGCAGGACCTTTGACGACCTACAAGCGTGTCGGCAACTCCCCCCCCCACCCCCTCGCCTTGGCCCCCCCTTCCCGCACCACTGGAGTGCGCCTCACACTTATTTTCATTTTCGTTTTCATTTTCATTTGTGAAGATGCCAAAGCAAACCCCCAGAGAAGACAAAGTGGAAGTGCAGTTCCAGTTCCAGTCTTTAGTTTCGGTTTGGGCGCCCCCCCCCCCCCTCCCCCTTTTTTTCTGTTTTTTTGCGGCTTTTGCGGCTTTGCAACTTGCGATTTCTGTGTCTGTTTCGGTGCTGGAACTCGTATGACAAATCGACAAATCGATTTACATAGTTTTTGGAGTCTTGTTGGCGTCTCTCTCCCTGTACCTCTCTCCCTGTCCCTCTCCCCCTCTCTCGCTGTCTCTCTGCCTCTGATGCTGCTTTGCCTTGCTTTGGGGGCTTGGGGGTTCATTAGGTTTGGCTTTGGCTTTGACTTTAACTTTGGATTTGTGGGCCAATTAGGTTTGGTTTTCATTCGGTTCTCGCATTCAAATGTCAGGCTTCAATGCCTCACAATTCTTACATTTACTCATATCATTCACCTACCCCTAACCCTAGCACCAACCCCTTTTTAATCCCCTTATCCCAAGCATTACGTTTTGAAGTTCCCCAAAGGCCAAGAGAGGCGCTGCTTTTGGGAGGCAGAAGAAAGAAGGCAGAAGGAGGAAAGCAGAAGGAGGAAGGCAGAAGGTTAAACCCCCAATGATATGCCTGCAGGAGGGCCCGTCGTTGGAGGACCTGTCGTACTCCCAGGCTGAGCTCTCAACAAAACTCTACAAAACATCCCCTCAATGGAGGCTCTGGCTCTTGTTGGTTGAAATTCCTAAAGAAAACCCCCTTTGGTTGGCTCTCAACATCTATTAGAATCTATTAGAGTGTGTTTATGCTTTTGTACAATGATATATCGCTCCAAAGAACCCTATAGAGCCCTATAAACCCATATACCACGTGGCTTGGGGCTGGTGGCTACAGAAATCTCTTTCCTGGCAAATAATTTCCCATGATTTTGATTGACATTCAAGCGATAACCAGTAGACTTGTGCTCTTTAAAGAGTACTCCCCTCAAAGCAGCACCCCTTCCTACCCCTCGCCACTACAGAGGCGTAAGCACAGCAGCTGGCAATCGCTTTGGACGGACAGACGGACGGACTGCAGAGAGCAGCGGACATGTTCTGTTCGAGCTGTTCGGCTATTCGAGCCGTTTGAGCCATTTGAGCTGTTCTGCTGTTGACCATGTCCAATGTGTCGCTTGTCGGAGGTGTCTGGCGGGGCCCTATTAAGAGCATGGCATTCGAAATGATTTATATAATGCGCTGGCATTGTCTTTGGCGGAGCAGAGTGTGATTGCAGACATGAGATAGGAGTAGTACAGTGGGACCCCCTGCGAACCGATGATGCGATGACGGGGCAGAGACCCAGGGGGGAGTGCACGTGGACCTGGTCCACCGACTGTCCAGACTGTCAACAGCAATTTGACATTTTGGTTGTCACTTTTTTTGCTTTTTTGCTTTTGTTTTGTTTGTTTGTTGCTTTTTGCCCCGACATTTAACACACAACATAAATTAGAAAAATTTGTTTGGCAAAAAACGAAAAACAAAAAATGAAAACACAAACAAATGACAAGCAAAACAAATGCAAAAACAAATGCAAAAAACAAATCCAAATGAAATAAATAAAAATAAATGTAACATAAATTCTTTGGTGTTAGAAAAAACCAGAGGGGTGGAGGTAGAGGGCAGAGAAAGCCACTCGCAGTACCGATGCACCCGTTCTGTGGGTCCAGCGATTAGAATAGAATACAAAATTGTCTTCATTCCTCATTATAAACTTACATATAATTCACGACGTTTTTGAAATGAATGTAGCATCGGGTGCATCGGTACTGCCAACTGAAATCTTAATGAAAATAAGACAATTTCAGGGGATTGCACAATATTCAACAAATGGAGATTGGGGGAATGGGTAGGGTGGGGTGGGTAATGGGGAGCTGCACTCTGCACTCCAAGAAGACATTTCTATACATATCTCTGTCTGCCGCTCTCTTCCGCTCTCTGCCGCTCTCTACAGCTCTCGGCAATTAGCAGTCGAAACAAATTGAGTTAAATTAAATAAATTAAATAAATGCCTGGCATTTGATAGTCGGCGGGGCAGGCAACATTGTATGGCAGCGCGCGCGGCAATCATTTCAACAATTTTCAATACGCGTTCCCGTCCTTCCGTCCGTCCGTCCGTCTGTTTGTCTTTCCGTCTGTCTGTCCGTCTGTGGCGACAATTAAAAATCAGTTTTGGCTGCTCCACAGCCGTCGGGGCTCTCTGGAAATGCCTTAATAAAATGTTAATAACTTAATCAATATGCCATAAATATAAGCAGCAACAACTCCAGCCAGCCAGCCAGCCGCAGCAGCAGCAGCAGCCGTGGCAGCAGTGGCAGTGGCAGTGGCAGGCAGGAAAAAAAAAACAAAGGCTGGAAAAAGCCTGAAAGGCTCCCTGGAACTGCAGGCACGAGGGGGGAGGGGCAGGGGCTGCAACACTTTTGTATGCGAAAACAGGGGGAAAAAAAATTATAAAAATAAATTCTTGAAACTTGTTTGCTGCATGCGATTACGTCGACAATCGACGATCGACAATCGACCATCGACGACGTCGTCAGCGTCTCCGTCGTCGTCTGCATCTGCGAGAGATCGCATGAATTTCAAAATCGTCGACACAGCTGTGACGAATCTTGAAAAATCATTTGCCGGAGAGCAGGCAGGCAGGAGGATGTGGATATGTGTGGATATGTGTGGCTGTTGCCTATAAGAGGGCGGACCATGGCATGGCACATGGGGCACACGGAACGAGAGGGAGAGCGAGATAGCGATAGCCTGCAATTACCACTCGAATGGGGGAATGGGGGCCTCAGTGCCTCGGTGGGGCCTGCAAAACGCTTTTCACTTTTCAATAGCCATGCCACTAATTTGACAGGCGGGCGAGCAATCGCCATCACTCCTCCAGTTTCCAGCTGAAGCTGGCTTCAGCTCCGTCTTCAGCTCCAGCTCCGGCTCCGTCTCTAGCTCCAGCTCCAGCTCTGGGGGGTTCCACCGCTTTGCTCTGACAAAGTGTCTTGGATAGCCATATACTCGTACATGCGAGTACTCGTACTCGTACGTAATATTGATATAGTCGATAGGCGATACTGACAATAGAAACAGAAAGAGAGAGAAGGAGAGAGAGGGAGACCACAGAGGAGGTGCTGGGGTACAGTGGGACACAAGGGGAATATGAGTTGATCTTTGCAGATTTATGTGGATTATAGAACGAAATTCTTAACGAAAAACGATCATTGATCGCTAGAAGGTGTTCCAAACCTACTTGAAGACGCATTTCCCATGTGTTTTAACTTTCAAAGTGAGCTCCAAAGTGTGGCATAGTCCCATAACCCTGTTGTGGCATAACCCGAGCTGATTCTGGTGGAAAATTGTGCTCCAATTGGCATGAAGCACAATCTGCAGAGCATCTAGTCTGACTAAGTAAATCTCTACTTAGTCACAATCCACAAGCTATTGAGATCCGCTCCCTAAGATCCCTTCTTGGGGGTGGTTTCCCCTCGAAAGATCTATCCACAAATTCGCTGTTTCAGCCCACTGTGCCTGGGAGGAGGCATTCCTTTGCTTTTGTGTGACAAAGACAACTTCAGCTTCCTCTGCGACTGCGACTGGAACTGCAACTGCGATTGGGACTCCTCTAGCTGTAATATCTGTAGCTCTGTGGCTGCACCCCACCCCGCCCCACTCCCCGTGCTCTGCACTGCTCTGCTCTGTTGCTCTTGGCCAAGACAGACAGCTATCGATCAGCTGCACAGTTGGCTTGGCCGTGGAGGCAGGAGGCAGGCAATGGAGGCAGGCAGCTCAGCGGGCTTAATAATAAAAGCCCGCCACTTAGCCGGCAGTTGACTTTAATTTATGCAGTGCGCTCGAGGGGCCCGCAACTTGGCCCGGACGTTACTCTAGCCTCCATTCCAGCCCCCCTCCCCCCCTTTCCCTTCTATCTCCCCCCCTCCCCTTGCTTTTGATCCACCTTTCCATAGAGCTGTGGCTGTGGCTGTGCGGCTTAAGCTTTTGCGTTTTGAGATGCGTGCCAGAGATAAAATGTAATTTGCTTGATTTAATTTTAGACGGCAGCACACGACCCCCTCCCCACCAGCACTCCTCCACCTCCTCCACTGTTGCTGCTGCTGTTGTTGTTGCTGATGTGGTAGCATCCTGTTTTTGGCAGCAGCTTAGCTTTTGGCCAAGTACTCCGCTTTTTTTTCGGTTTTTTTTTGGTTTTTTTCGTGTGTGTCTCGCGTTTTTATTATTTTTAATTAGGCAACTGCAACAAATTTTTGTGCAGCAAAGTTTCATGTTGCAAAATGTTGTGTGCAGTCTCATGTAAGTGGCAAATGGCCAAGAGCCCAGAGACAGAGCCAGAGCCTCCCCCTGCCACCCCAACCAAAGAAAGAGAGAGGGAGAGAGAGAGGGGGGTGGAGAGGGAGGCAGCCAGAGCCACTTCTAAAGTGGCTAATTGTGTTAGAGCATAATTTACACGTTGTGTTTTCGGGTTGCCCCCTAACAAGGCGCTGGACATGTGCCTGCCACAAGCAGCAGCAGCAGCAGCAGCAAGCAGCAGCCACTTGAAATACTTTGCTGCTGCTGCTGCTGCCGTTGTTGCAACAACGCTTTCAACAAAAACAACAAAAATAAAGACAATATTTCTTGTTTCGGCTGAGAGAGAGAGAGGGAGAGAGAGAGAGATCCCATTAAGAGCTTCTCACTAAACCAAATTTAACATAAATTTTAAATGGAAAATGCAACTGCAGCAAAAAGTTATGGCCAACAATTATGTACGTACATTGGAGTGGGGGGGGATATGGGATCTGGGATATGGGAGTGTGATAAATACATGCATACATATGTACATATGTATGTACATGCATCTATGTATGTATTTATGTTGCTGCTCAAATAAAAGCAGAAGCAATTCGGAATCAGAATATGATTTCTCTCTTCATCTACTCGTCATCCTCCTCCTCGTCAGCACGAAGCCATCACCGAAACACGAAACCCCGAAGCTCAGAAGCTCGGAAGCCATAGGCAAAAACATAAACGATGTGCAATAAATAGAAAATAAAACAAACGAACAACAGACGAACGATGTGTGCACTTGCAGTAAATGCGAGGCGATAAAAGGAGAGAGCAGCGCAAAGCAGAGCAGAGCAGAGCAAAGCAGTGCTAAGCAGAGCAGCGCTAAGCAGAGCAGCCGAAAGCTTAGACATCATCGGTTGCTGTTGCTGCCATTGCATTCGCTCATCGGAAATCGTTTGCTGTTATTGTTGCCGCTTTTGCTTTTGCTTTTGCTCTTGCTTGATCATGCTTAATCATGCTTGATCTTGCTCCCATTCTGTTCCTTATTATAACCGATACTCAAAAAGTGTAGGTGAGGGTTGTGGTAAAAGTGGAGTGGTAAAAGTGGAGTGACACATATGTACATATGTATATTCTTGATCAGCATTAAAAGACGACTGCATATACATATAGTCCATGCCTGTCCGTCCGTCTGATTTGACGCCTTATTCTCAGAGCCTATAAGTGCTAGAGCAATAAAATGTTCTATACATTCAATATCTCTTTTAATATCACACGTATAGTTAGGTGTAATGTATATACATATGTATATATATATTTATGTATATATTCCATAAGCTTACATACGATACGTCTACTACATACGACACATATACGCACTGAGCACCGGTTATAAAAGTAGAGCCGCGGCGCTTGCCCCGTTTCCTAATGTTCTCAGCTTCCACTCGCTTTTCAGCGGTTGGTTTTTTTCAACAAATCTATTTTTAAAGAATATCAAAATAGATAATAAAATAGATGGATCGATTGATTAGAGAAAATCCATTGAAAACGATTGAAAACTGTGTACCTATTCGTCGACGATTGATTGTGTGGAGGATCTGCAACTTATCCCTATCCCATTACCTGTCTATCTACATACGAATAATCTTCTCTTGATCCACTGACAGCAGAAACAGATCAATATTTGGGGTGTTTATTGGGTGGTTTTTCTAGTGGAGGGGGAAATCAGTGCCCTATCCAAATTGATGGAACATTTTCGGCTTCTAGAGGCGCCTAACAAAGGTCTCTCTTGTCCATAGATATCATGAATATCCCCTCCTCTAGCCAATTCCGCACGCAACTCAGATGGGTCTTTAGTGCAGTGATAGATTATACATATGTATGCCCCCAAAATGATTCAGATCGGAGTGTGTGTGTGTGTGCAGAGTGATGTCTTCATTCGGTAGTAACGGAGAGGCAGACACACTGCCGATCAGAGCGTGGGAACAACTGAAGCCCTGCTCGCTGTCCGCGAGTGACTGTCACACGCACAAGCGGCTATCAAGCTATCAAGCTATCAGGCTGTGGGTCAGCATTTGATTAAACGCCTCGTTTTATTCAATATTTAATATGTGAAATTATTGACAGTCGATTGGGCAATGCAAACAGAGACGCAGTGGCGAGTGAGGAGTGTAGGGGTGGGGTGGGGCAGTTCGGTACGGCCCCCGGTCAATATCAAAATTCAAATATCAATATTTACGCAGCAATTATGCAAATTTCAAATAAGTTCACCGTCTCTCAGCACTCTTGAAACGGATCGAAACGGATCGGTTCGGATCGGATCGGTATGGAATGGAATACCTCAATGTATATGTATCGGATCGGAATGGAATGGATCGTACGAGTACGAGTACAAGTATCGGGTGTCGTATGTGTGTGTGTGTGTGTGTCTATGACGAAACTCCATTGGCATCTCGCGTTGGAGACAGCCTGACTGGGTGACTGCCTGCCTCGTTCTTGGGGTCTCTGTGCGTCTTATCTCTCTGGGAGATTGCATTCGCAATGACATGCCGCATAATTGTTCTAATTACATGTGTTGCCCCTACCACCAGCACCAGCAGCACCCCCTCCCCACCCCCCTGTCCTGTTTTTAATGGCGCGTGGGAACAGCCTTTGCAGCATTTGGTAATGCAAATATTACCAATGTTTTTGCATCGTTTGAGTATACATAGTAAATACATATCTCTCTTTGGCACAGCATGACACCTGTGTGTGCCCTGCCTGTGTGTGTGTGTGCGGGAGCTTTTGTGGCGCCTCTAGTGTGGTTCTCTATCTGTCGCCCAAGCGGTGTCCTCTAGTCAGCGACTTCCCGCTGCTGTCAGCTCCTTAAATGTCAACCAACGAGCGGAGTGGCGTCTAGTGTCTAATGTCTAGCAGTGACTGGCGCAGACTGGGGCGGAGTGTCATCATCTAGGAGGGGGGGGGAAGAGGGCGCAGGGGGCCTGGCAATTAGATTTTGATATATTCAATTTGTCAGATTTTCTTGGAAATCCAGCTGCTACAAACTAATGATAATTTCTGGATACTTCCTTATAAGCCATCCATATCATATTCATGTGTGTCTGTATGTGTAGGTGTGCCCCCACTCTGAGACTGAGACTGATCCTCTCCCACTGTGGCATCCCCGTATAGCCCCCCCTCCTCTGTCTCTCTTTTCTTTGCCATAAGTGACAAATTTATGGCGCGTGTGTTGCAAACCACATAATTTGTCTGACTTTGAATGCACCTCCTCCACCACCTCCCCCCCCCTAACGAAGGAGACCCCCAAATCCCTCCTCTGGTCATTGGATACATCCCCAAAAAAACAAAAATCATGAAATTTATGCGCAACGCCCCTTGGGACAAATTAATGGATGCTTATTAATTTATAGCTATTTAAATGATCTCTCAAGGATCGCAACATTCCAATGGCTCTCGCCCGCTCTCCCCCTCTCTGTCACCCCGTCTCTTTCTGTCTCTCTCTAATGAAGTCTGATCTGTCGCGTGTGCGTGTGTGCTCTTGTGTGTGTGTGTGCCCCAAAGTGTATTTAATTTACACCTGAAACGAAGATCGAAACTGAAAACCGAAAAACCGAGAACCGAACTTGAACCTGAAATGCTCTACCCCCCTCCCACCCCTCTCTCCTGTTCGCATTTGGGGATTGGTGGGGGTCTGACTCGGGCTGCCATATAAATTAGCATCATGGGGAGAGGTCGGTCGGATCGGTCGGATCGGTCGGATCGGTTGGTCCATCGGTCGATCGGCGAAAAATTAAAACATTTTTCGCCTCTTTTTTATTTCTCGGTGAAAAATGAAAGTGTTTGCTTTGCTCTGTGGGGGTGGAGAGGGTGTAGGGGTCGGGGTGACTTTTGTCTTTTGTTGCTGTTGCTGTGGCTGCTTCGTGGAGCTTGTGGCATTGACTGGGCCATAAATTTGCGGACCACGGGGCTGTGGCAGCATCCAGCTCATCGTCGCTGAGAGCAGAGCAGAGCAGAGCAGAGCTCGCTGTGTGGTCAACAGGCTGCCACGCTGCCAGTCCTCAGCGCAGCGCCGCCTTTCTATGACTAAGAGGCCCGCACAGCTGGCCAGGCCAGGCCTGAACCGCTTGGCTCTCTGTTTGGCTGGGGGATCGACGGCGATTGCATCGCTCTTTCTCCTCCATTTGAAAATTACTATTATAGTTTTATGTGCTATTATTTGGGCATCAAGAAAAAGGCAGCGAGCGAGCGAGCGAACGCCACAGCCCCCGCAGCGCACAAAAGATCTCTCAAGACACACATGAAGCCAAAGCCAGAGCCAAAGTTAAAGCTGAAGCCAAAGTTGGAGCCTGAATCTTTTGGCTCAAGTTGAGGCCGAAACTGGGGGTCGGATCCATTCCATTGGACTTTTTGCATAATCGAAGCGGGTTGCTGTCCGGCGGCGGCGGCATCTTGATTAGCATTCAGAGTTGAAGTTAAAGTCGGCATCGACATCGGGCATCGGGCATCGGACTGTGTGCCACCACCACCCTACGGGCAGCCAGTGGTGCTGGTGGTGGTTGGTGGTTGGTTGGTGGTGGCAAGAATCTTTTTGGCGCCAAACAGCCAGCCTGCCAGCCTGCTGGCCATTTTCTAACTGTTTGCGGGGAGGATGTCGGCTGTTGGTCGTCTGTGATATCTGTAATCTGTTCGTTTTTGGGGGCCATGTGGCATGCAACGACGAACTTGATTAACAGCAACTGCAACTGCAACATTTGGTGGCCATGGGTTCTCACACAATTAAAATGCCTTCTTGTCAAAATGCAGCAACGGCGGCAGCGGCAGCGGCGCCTCCTCCTCTTTGGAATGTCAATGCCACAGCTCCAGCCCCCCTCCCAGCCCCTCCCCCCTCTCTGTCTGTGTGTGTGTTGTGGCACAAATCTCCTTGGTGTGGCGTGGGCGTTGCGTAGCGCGGCAGCAGCTTTTGGCTTTGTCGCCGATTGTCGCCTCGTGTAAATGTCAGAGATTGGCAAATGCCATAAGGCAGCCCCAGCCCCAGCTCCAGCTCCAGCTTCCACTTGGGGGCCCGAACTGATCTGAATTGTTGGGGCACAAGGCGCTCCGCTCCGAGGCGCAAAACCAGTAGCCCCCGTGGCAGGCAGTCGAGTGGAAGTGCGGCAAGCGCCGAGCCAAAGCCAAAGGCCAATCTATGGGGACAAGTCAATGGAGATTGGGACCAAGAAGGAGGCGGAGGTGGAACCACTCTAAGGACAAGTTCAGACAGCAAACATGAACATGTCCAGCGAAATTTGGGTGAAACGAATCACTCTCTAGTGTGTGTGTGTAAGTGTGTGTGTGTGCGAAAGGCAGGAGAAGATTTCGTGGATTCCCAAAAGAGGAAGATTCATTCTTGGGTTGTTCTTTAAAAACGGAAATGAAATGATCACATATGTCCACGCCCCTACAGCCGAACAGTACGCCCCCACACAAATGCTATAGAAATCAGAGCCAAAGACAGATCTTGCCAGAGAGGGAAGGGTAGGAAGGGGGTAGGGAGGGGGTACCAGGGGTAAGCCAAGAACCGAGAGCGTAGCGCAAATTATTTCTCACCATTTATCTGTAAAAATTCGCATATTAAATAAGCGTGCAACCCGAAATTATCACGGACCTGGCATCGCCACAGAGACCGACCGACCGCAGCAGCCCCCCCCTGACCCCCTCCGTCGATCCGTCGATCCAACGATCCGATCCGAGAGACCAAGAGTTGGCCAAGGCTCCTCCGAGAGATCATAATCTCGTAAGTGTTTCTCTCTCTCTCTCTCCCCGTCCCCGTCCCCCTCTTTGCCCCTCCCATCAATGAATGCCGAAGCATTTATTTGTTTTTGCTTTTGTTTTTGCTTTTGTTTATTTATTTTACGCAAAGGATACGATGCGATGCCGTAGCAACGCCTACAACAACAGCGCCAGCAGAGCAGCAGCAGAGCACCAGCAGAGCAGCAGCAGAGCAGCAGCAGAGCACCAGCCATGGCATAGGGCAGAAAAAAAGGGAAGAAATAAAAGCAAAAGCAAACAGAGAAAAGAGAAGATAAGACCCTTGCATTGGGGGAGGAAGCGCGCGCACACACACACGCACACTCATAATGGCAAGCGATCTACCGCCCCGCTCCGCCCCCTCCTGCGCGCAGCAGATGAGGATGATGATGATGTCGACAACGATTGCGATTGCGCCCATGGATTACAATAATTTAACATCATCATAATAAAACAATCAACGTAAGGCATTTATAGAAGCGGGGGGAGGGGGCAGGCAGTGTGTGTGTGTGTGCTTAAGTCGATACAAATCGCCAATATGCCAAAAGGAT
Source organism: Drosophila azteca (assembly GCA_005876895.1). Taxonomy (NCBI): domain Eukaryota; kingdom Metazoa; phylum Arthropoda; class Insecta; order Diptera; family Drosophilidae; genus Drosophila; species Drosophila azteca. The sequence goes on from VCKU01000011.1 coordinate 6,861,839, forward strand.
AAAGGAAGAGGCAGAGGCAGAGGCTGGGAGGCGACTGCAGCAATAAATTGAGAGGTCATTCTCTTTGCGCTTCGCGGATGGCGCTACGGATGCCCCATGATCCCCGCAAGACTTTTGACTCCAAACCAGAAAAAGAAGAACCCAAAAGAGAGTGGGAGGGGGGGTGCAAGGGGGGGATGCACTGTAGAAAAATGCCAGGCAAAAGGAAAGAAAGTTTGCCAACTTTTGGGCGACTTGTTGTTGCCCCATCTGCTAGATATTTGTTTAGTTTTTTCTCTCAGTGTATCTTGTGTCGCTTTTGGACTTGTGCCAAAGTAATTGATGTGCTCGCCTGACCTGTGGGAGTTTACGAATCACAGATTATCTCCACCAGACAATGGAGAGCCAGCGACTCACGTCGTCGCTTTTTTCGTCTCTTTTTTTTTTTGGTTTTTTTTTGGTGTACGCCCACCAGACGATGCCACAGACACAGCAAAAGAACGAAAGAACGAAAGAGCTTCACCACCACAGAGAGAGAGGACCCTTTTTTAAAGGTTTCTTCATTGATTAAGCCCCCCGTAACCTCCCCCTGCTATCCGTATCCGTAAGATATGCAAAAAAGTATCTTTTTGCTGCTCCGTCAACAGGTGAAAACAGGCGACGATATTCAATGATGGGAAAAGGGAAAAATACACCCGAAAATCTATAGGAAAATCAATGAAAAAGATCGATGGAAAGAGCAAAGAAAAAGCCAAAACAAAAAGCGATGAAAAAGAAAAACTAAATCGCCCGAAAACCCATATGCAAATCAAGTTTCGGGTTGTGCAACGTCTGTGTTGCGGCGTCTGTGTCTCCCATGCTCCCCAGCGCTTGACCTCGCCTCTGGGGTCCGCCTGTAGCCTGTTGCATGCCCCATGCCCCGCACGTTGCACGAGTATGTGTGAAAGGAAGGCTCTTGGCCAAAATGTCTGGGCTGCTCGGGCTAATTTGTCTGCGTTTTCTGTTTTGTCTCTGGTGTCTGCTGTGTCTCTTGTCTTTTGTCAGTTTGTGTGGCTGCCACATGCGTGGGCCGCTAAATAAGTGCAGCAAATTATATGGGGACAAGTGGCAGGACCCAGACCAGACCAGAGATCCCCCAGTGATGGCCGGAAATCGAAAAAGAGGAAGAGGAGTCGCGCAGCAGCGTGGGCTGCACTGCCAGTCCATAAAGTGAGGCACCAACCGCCCCCACCGCCTACCCCGCGCCGCACACACAGCAATGACCCAAAACAGATTCGGATTCTCATCTCTCGAATGCAGATTGCATCATTTGGTTGCAAGTGCAGCAGGCAGCATGCAACAGGCATACAACAGGCATGCAACAGGCATGCAACAGGCAGGCAGTGCAAATGTTAGGCTTGTCTTTGGTTGGCTTTTATTTAATGCTGGAATTAACCTCGCCTCGGGTCCAAGCCATAGATCGCAGATCGTATATTTCTGAGACATATGTACCCATGTATATGTGTGTGTGTGTGTGTGTGTATATGTGCACTCGAACTCCAACCCAACTCCACTCCGTTATACGCCTATGACTTATATGGCCAGCAAGCAGCAAACCGCCAGCAACCGCCTGCAACCGCCTGTCCGTCCGTCCGTCCGTCTGTCTGTCTGCCTATATCCGCCTGCAACTAAAATAAAAAGCGACAAAGCGAAGGCTATCCATGTATCTATGTATCTTTGGGGGGGGTGGGGCAGTCGAAGCTAAAGATACACTTGAAAGCCGAAAGCCAAAAAACAAACAGGCGATCGAAAGGATTATAATTTGCCAGATATTCACAGAACTAAAGGATATATCTTTTGTGGCAGCAGGCAGATACAAAGATACAGTATCTCAGCATGCGAGAAAGTGTTTGCTCTCGAAGGGTTATCCCCACTTATAGACCTAATCGATGTCCAATCCCTGGCAAAGCTCTCCTCGCAGTCATAATACCCTCTCTCTTTCTCCGTCTGCCTCTCTCTCTCTGTCTGTCTTTCGCCTTAGAGTACAAATACAAAAGCAATCCTGAGGCAGTGGGAAAAACCGAAACCTGTGCCTCTGTCGATGGCGATGGCGAGATGTGCGGCTCTGTGCCATTTGCTGCTGCTGCTGCCGCTGCTGCTGTGCCACCCACAAATATTTGACTTCTCACCTACAATAAATAAAACAATAAAACCAACCCCCTCCCCCATCCCCCTTCCATCTCTCGCCGCTGGAAGACAGAGACAGCGAGAGAGACAAATGCAAAACAGCTAGCAAAAAACATTGCATATTCAATAAATTTCTTGTTTGTTTTAACAATATTTGAGATCTTTATCTCGCATATTGAAAAGCAATCTACACATACAACACACACACACACACACGTACACTACTGGCCATTGTGTGCAGCATTTGCATGCTGCAACATGGCCAAGAAACGCTTGTCACGCTTGGCTAAAAATGGTAAAAATGACAAATGTTTCACAGCAAAAAAACAGAAAAAAAACAGCAGAAAAAAAAAAGTGCAGCCCCCGAAACTGCTCCCCAAACGAATGAAACTGCAACAAAAAGTGGCAGAGCGGCCAAGTGGAGAGTGGAGAGGGGTAGAGGGGAGGAGGGGAGTGGGGGGGGCAGAGAACATGACAGGAGGCCATGGCAGTATCGTAGCATTCAATAAAATATGTAAAAATATTAACAAAAAGACACACAAGGAGGCGCTGAAACAAAAGACTTAAGCAACGAACTTGCATAGTCACGGGTGGCGGGGTGGAGGTGGAGTAGAGGCAGGCTAGAATAGAGCGCGAGAGGAGTAGCAGAAAGAGAAAGGGGGAGTTGCAGGGGGAGGGGGAGGGGAGAAGCCTCTAATGGTGGGTCTAAGAAATGGCCAAAGAATGGTAGACTGCGGCAGGCACAGAGAGTCCAGAAAAGAAGAGTCTGCCCCTCTTGCAGCGCTCTCTCGTTGGGGGTAGGGAGGACGCTGGGTAGGGGGGGGCGCTGCCATTCAGCATCATTATTAGCAGCAATTTGTGTCTTTTATTGCCCCCAAAATTGTCCAGCGTCCCCCAATAATAATGTTAATGCCTCGTACTTCTCATAATAATACACCCGACCCGATCCGATCGATGAGCCGTTCGATCCGAACGGTCGATCGATCGCTGCTTTTTTTTCTCTGGCTTCATTCAAGCGATTGTTTGTTTTGTTTCGGATCTTTTTTCGGCCGCCTTCAGCCATTCAAAAGGCCATTTACTCGCATTGGAAAGCCATCCCGGAAAAACTCTGAAAGAAATATTGGTAGGCAAAGCAAACAGCAGGCGAATGGTGCAACGAATACGGGAATACCCTTAACAATTCATACTAGTTTTTAGAGACCATCTGGGAAGAGTTCCATAGACATGAACCCTGAGGAAAGCCCAAAGGAAAGACCTTACAGAACTTGTGGCTAAAAGTGTTCCCAGATCTTTTGAATGTTTTCCTTGAGCCTGGAATACCCTCGCAGAGTACAGGGTATGCTTTAGAGCGAGGGGACGAGGGACAACGGACAGCGGGCCGGGATAATTTAGCATACTTACGGCCTCTGCGATTGCCAGCAATTTGTTTTGGGCACCACCTACTACTCCCCTCCATGGCAGTCCTGTCTGTGTGCAGCAGAGGCCTCTTCTTTTTCCTCTTCTTCTCTGGCGGTAACCCACCCCCCACACACACCCTCTGCCTCCACCACTGGAAGAGAGGAAACCTTTTTGGCCATAAAAATCAAAGTGGGCTGGCGATTTACTTCGTTTTCGTTGTTGTTGATGTCTTCATTATAATTTCATCTTCCCTTTAATACGAATACACTCAAACACTCATACTGGGATGAATATGAATATGAATATGGAATATGCCCTCTCCATTGGGCAGCCGTTTGCGTGGGCTGACGCTGCCACACGCCACACTGGAGTGGAGTGGCATGGAGTGGCATGAAGTCGAGTGGAAAATTGTGGTTAAGCCCAAAACCAAAAAAAAAATATATCAAGGGTTTCCTCCGCCTCCTTTATCCTCTTTGAGGGGCGGTTTCTGTTTTTTAGATTGCATTTTTCTTTTGGAATGAAGACATTTTGGTCATTCGCTATGCCATGCCCCCTACGCCCCTCTCTAATCATGGCTCTATATGTCAACCGAGGAGTTTTGCTGGAAGAACGGACCGGGGGGGTGGCAGCGGTTTCCTGTTCCCTGTCCTATGTATGCCTCATCCAATGACCCATTATCCACGTTTTGTGGCAGCTGCAGTGCCTCTGCCTCTGCCACTGCCTCTGCCTCCTAATTATCGGCATTTGCTTAACAAGCTGCTCCGTCTGCTGCAACGATGTTTTTGCCTGCTGCCTGCCTGGCGCCTGGCGTTTCGCATGGAAATTAAAAGCCAGGCCAGGCGAGTCCAAGCCAGGCTGAGCACGACGATACGCAGTCGTCGTTCAGGCCTGTTTAGGCCATCCAGAGAGCCAGCCAGCTAGCCAGCTAGCCAGCTCTTTAGGCCAACGAGACAGGCCCCAGCCTCTGTTTAGTCGGTCGGTCGGTTTAAAAAGCAATCAACACGTGATTATAATGATGCGGCAAATGGCAGTCGCAAGTTGCAAGTTGCTCGGGGATTTGCTCCCCGTCTTACACATAATTGACAGGAGGAGGAGGAACAGGAGCAGCAGCAGCAGCCACGAGAGCAGCAGCAGCGGGCAGCAGTAACGACGATCTGGAGGATGGAGTATTGGACGAGCTGTGGCATTCATTCGATTAGTCGGAGGCGACTCCGACTGTGTGTGACAGTAATTTCTGGACTCGCATCGGAACCCGTTTTCACTTCGCGCTTCGCGCTTTTTGCGCTTTGCCTTTCAGTTTGCTGCTGATCATTTAATTTGCATTTGTGCCACAATTTATGCCGCGCTCTTGTGATGGACATGGCTACCGACCCCACCCGGCCCCCGCATGCCTCACCACTCTTTGCTGCTGCTGCTGCTGCTGCTGCCACCAATCTGTGTGTCTCCCCCCCCGCCGCACACCGCACTGCTTATCATATCATTTGCATCTACACTCGTGTTTATTTCTGCACCATTTGTGTTCGACGATCGTTATCTGCATCCGTTTAAAAATGTTGCACAGAGCTTTTTCTGCTGCTGCCTGCTGCCTGCTGCTGCTGCTTGCCTCTTGTTCAACAATTTGTAGCAAGTGGTTTTCATGTTCATGGGAATATTGTTTTGCATGCCACAGACACACACAGAGACACACAAAGACACACAGACACACAGAGGGAGGCAGAAGGTAGAAGGTAGGCTGTGCCTCGGCTCTAACATGTGTTTGTTTATATTGCGGCTGCTGTTGCCATGTTGCCATGTTGCAAATGCCACCCAGTGGGTGCCACCATCGATATCGATATCCACCCAGCCGCCCGCCCCCACCCCCCCACGAAACGAGCCAACGCTGGCCACATAAAATCATTGGCTTTATGCCCCCATCCCCATCCTTCATGACACGCAGACCCTGTCTCTGTCTCTCTCTCTCTCTCTCTGTCTCTCTCTGTGTGTGCCACACTTTGATGGCACTTTTTTAATTAGTCTTTCACTCAAGCGATGGCTATGGCTATGGCTGCTGCTCTTTCGCTTCATGCTACACAAAACTGTCGTTCGAATGGCTTTGGAGGGGGGGTGGGGAAGTAGCATGCAACAGGTTGCATCGCGTGCTGACATGTGGCTGCCACACACTACTGCAGCCCGGCTGCCTGCCACTGGGGGTAATTAGAAGTCATTTGTCATATGCTGCGGTCTCTACAGTGGTCTCTCTCTCTGATGGATCCTTTTTGGGGGAGTTGAGAGTCTTAGAGGCTCCCTCTCTGTACCCTATAGCCAGTACCTACTGTCACTGCATCTGCAGTATCTGCATCTCTGGCCACATTCCTTGACCAAAATTAAAAACTGTAAAAACTGTAAACTGTCACCGCAAAAGGACTGAGAATCGGAGACACTTTCAAAGCCGAAACAGAGTTCAGCCAAGGGGCACTCCGCACGCCGAGTAATAGATACATTTCGGACGACAGAAGGCTTCGGAGAGGGCAGGGGAAATGCAGAAGAATGTATCTCAAGAATGCAGACGCATGAAAAGTGGGGAACGGGAAAGCATTCCCCTACTTTTTTTTCTCATTTCTGGCTACATTTTCATTAACGAAACATAAAAATTATACAAAAAGTCCAGCAAATGCATTTCCGAATCAAATTGCTTGGACTTGGATTCAGAAAATGCCTTGAAATGAGGAAAAACCAATAAAAAAAATACATACTGATGCTTGCATGCCATCAGCTGGCCACTCGCAGTACCGATGCACCCGTTCCGTGAGTTTAGCAATAAGAATTGCAAAATTGTGCACATCTCTCATTGTAAAATTACATATAAAGCCCGAAGTTGCTTAAATGAAGTAAGTATCGGGTGCATCGGTACTGCCAATAGCCAACTGATTGCATGCAATTCAAGAATCTGCTCTGAAGTGTCTAGACTTTTATTTTAGGGTACAAAAAAAAGTTATTTATTTCAATATTTATTCATTAAAATCCAATTTAAATCTTGTTCCCCACAAAATAGAGCAATTTTGATCATATATAAATATTAAATGATTATTTCTGATAATATTCAGCAATACCCCAGAGGAAACCCCCCCGAGAATTGCCCCTTGCCCCCTGGATTGTTGTGATCTGCCCCCAAGGGAAAAGCAGAGGGGGAAAAGCAATAAAAACCCCCAGGGGACAAATTACTCGTTGGTGACATTTTCATTGGATTTCGATTGGTCGCAAAACCGACTGCAAATTTATGAAAACTCTAATGGCCAGCGATTTATTTATGTATTTTAATGTATTTTTAATAAATTGCCGAGACACAAAAAGGTAAACAATTTAATTGCGAAGCAGAAACTCAAGAGACCGCAGAGACCAGAAACAGAGACAGAGTCGAGGGCCCTTACCTCGGGACAGAAGCAGAGGCAAAGAGGCAGCAGCAGTGGGGCAGCAGTGGGGCAACAGTGGAGCAGTGGGGCAGCAGTGGAGCGGATAGAATGAATGCGTTTAATAAATCATAATAAATATTATGGCAATTGCAAATTATTCTAAACAATTCAGGGTCACGAGAGGGGACACACGAGAGGGGCAGGCAGAGTGGGCTGAAGGAGGCTGAAGGAGGCTGGGGACTTATCGTAAAAGTAACATTTCAATGCGAGTCGTGAACCGAAAACAGCAGCAGCAGCAGCAGCCACAGCCACAGCCGCTGCAGCAGCCGCAGTTGCAGTTGCAGATACAAAGTGGCAGTCAATGTCTGACCAGAGACCAGACGTTGGTTTGCGCTGTGTCTGTGCCCCATGCCCAGTGCCCCTGTCCCGCGTGTGTCTGCCACCGAATCGAGAACAACAATTGCTACTAAAACAATTGTTCTGCAATATGCTTTCATGCCTCCTCCCCCTTGCCGCCTCCCCCCATGCCTCTCTCATGTTGCCAATGATTGTTCTTGTAGCCTTTTAATGTTGTACAACATTTGCATGGCACTTGGCCAAGACTCTGCTGGTTCTGGCCTCCTTCGTGGCTGCTGACTGCTGCTGCTGCTGGCTGCTGGCTGCTATTGGTATTGGCCATTTGTGATGGATTTATGAGCCATGATTTGCGATTCAGTCGTAGCCTTCGGCCTGCATTTAAATAATTAAAATGTCTGTGCACAATCAAAAGTGCAAGCAGCAGGCAGGCAGCAGGCAGGCAGCGGCAGGCGGCAAGCGGCAGCTCAGCGGGAAATTAATTAGTTGCTGCCTTTATGATAAATGAAAATTAAATTAGTTGCTTGTACTTAAAGCCACACACACACACACAAACAGTGCGGGCGGGAGTGAGTGACTGAGTGAATGAATGAATGAATGAACAAGTCAAGGATTGAATGAATGGTGTGGAGTGCCGCTAAAAAGGTCTAAGGTCAAGAGAGCGGCAAATGGCAAAGGCGCCTTCGATTAATGGATGAGTTGCTGCCCCCCTTATGGATGCTGCCACACAGCAGATGTCATAGATGCCGCTGCCACTGCCACTGCCGCACCATTCACTCCTTACTGGTTTTCCTTTCATTTTTGCACAGTTTTTTCCCCCACTTTTTCCAGTGTTTTCCCTCCGCATTTGTGACTCGGTTACTGGACCATCGACCATCGACCATCGGCCATTATAGGCATTCGTTCAACTTATAATCTGATAAAAATGTTGTCCGCATTTCACATTTTAGTGACTGCCTGCCGCCTTGTCAGCTCTTTACACTTGTCATTGGAGGCAGACAGAGAGAGAGAGAGAGAGAGAGACAGAGAGACAGCGAGGCAGTTGCAGTTGCAGCAGTGGCAGAGCTGCAAACAGCGTCTTGTCTTGTCTTGGCCACCACCTACTCGTTTAGGCCCTGGCACCGCACACTCTCCAGACCTCGAGTCGAGTCGAGGCCCCAACCCCCCCCCCCATCCACCTCCCCCCTCCACCCGTTTAAGGCATATCAAATGCATTTGCCGTGTGTCTAACGAAGTCTGCAAATATTAGCGTTGAGTTTGTCAGATTTATGAGCAAATCTCCATAGCGTCGTCGGAGTCGGAGACGAAGACGAAGACGGAGACGAGAGTCCATGTCCGAGTCCAAGTCCGAATCCGAATCGTATGCGGCGGACTGGACTGGACTGGACACCACCAATGGTGCTGCCATGGATTGAGTCCAAGCCAAGTTTTGTTGAGGCCTTGCCGCATGGCGTTAGCCATAAGTGGAACACATTGCATTGCACTGCACTGCACTGCTGTCCGTCTGTCTGTCTGTCTGTTTGTCTGTCGCCCCCGCTATGGTTATGGCTATGGCTTTGGCTATGGCTATGGCTGTGCGGCGGTGGTGCTGCTTGCGCTTTTCCAAGCATTCAAACATTTGTAAAAAGGCGTGAAAATAATTCAGCGTCAAGTGACAGAAATGCCACACACATCGCGGGTACACGGCCGACCCGCACCGCACCGCACCGTGCCTCACCGTGCCACAGCGTTTGTCGCTTGTCGTCCCCCTGGGAAGCAGCCAAATGCAAGGCTGGGGGCGGGACGGGGCAATAATTGCTAGAGATGGCACACACAAGCAACAAAAACAGAGCAGAGCGACTGATGAATTCTATGGTTAAAGTAATCCTTAGATTAGTTAACACTTACCGAAAGATTGAAGACAGATTGAAGAGCAACCCTTGGAATGTTTTCTTCTTTAACAAATCTTGAATTTTCCCGAAGCTTCTTGGCAATTGATTGATTGAAAGTTGCCTGAAATTGAGGGAGGTTACAAGAGGTAGTAATTGATAAGAATGATGGGCAATCAATAACTGATTAAGGACTAAAGGGAATAGCCTTTATAAAGATCTTTTGAAAAACTATGAAGACTTTCTTTTGGGATCCTCTAAATGTTTATCGATATACGACCCATCACTATTCATTCCTAGATCGATCAATTACCCCTCTCTAGCCATCAGCAAATCTGCAAGTGATGGAGAAGGCTTGAGGAGACTTTCTTCTCTAATTTTCAATCAAAATGGTTACGAAAAACCACCCCTAAAGCCCCTCAAGCTTCCATCTATATTTTCAACGATATGCCGATGATTCTTTGAGCTGTACGAGGAAGGTTCTGAGCGGAAGGATTTGTTTTTTAACAGGAATCCCTTGGGATTCCTTCAGTGGTTTTCTCTCCTTTAGGTCCCAGTTTATTCCTAGATCCCATTGCCATCTATTATTTATGGGTTTATCTTTTCTCACGCTTCCACCTCTAAGTATTTCCATCTCTCGAATCGCTCTGTTCGATGATTCATTGAGCAGCATGCCACAGAATTGCGGTCAGTGCGTGTGCGCAGCGTGCCAATCGATTTGTGGAATGCAACTCCATGCCTCCCGCCCCCTCTGCCATCGTCTCCTCTTCTGCTTATATAAAAATAAAACCTGCATCGCCCACGCGTTGCCTGGCATCACTTTCCCAGAGAGTCGCCTGCCTTCCAGGCTGCCTGCCAGCCAGCCAGGCTGTGCAACATGCTGTTGGTTGCCGTGTGGCGTTTTCCTTGTCATTATGCCACATGTTGATAGCGCGCCAATGGGCCTGCCAATGATAGCGACGATCGACAACGACAACGAACGAGCGAGCGAACGAAGGCAGCGGCGCACAGCGATGACAATCGACAAGAAACATGGCCAAATGTCAACCGCTTACCAAATTTGGCCAACAAATTGTGTCATAATTTGTAAAGAGTGCCACCTAGCAGCAGCCGCAGCAGCGCAGCAGCCGCAGAAGCAGCGCAGCAGCTGGAAAATGAGGGGAAAACTGTACGATGAAAAACCTCAAAAACTAAACGAAACGAAAACGAAAATTATGCCTGATCTGCCAGGGGCATGGGACACGGACCAAATGGACACCGGCACCGCGCTTTGACTTGTCCAAGTCCGAGTCCGAGCTGGCGTCCAAGTCCGAGCAGTGTGGCATGGCATGGCAGTCGTCGTCGTCGTCGCTAGAGCTTTTACATTCTGTCTGGACTGCCCCCTTGGGGCAGAGTGAGTGAGGCTGGTGGTGGCGCTGCTGCTGCTGGTGGTGTGGGGGTTGTTCGTGCAGCGGGTCGTGACAAATTTAACCTAATGATCCGAAATTATTGCACCTTAATTGCCCCGCCGCTGAAAGGCTGAAAGGCGCTGCATTTCGGTGCGGCTAAATGGGAAATCAACGCGCAAATATTTAGAGAATTTTATTTATATTTTAAATAATTTTTTTGTCGGCTGCTTTTTGGGGCGAGCAGCAGGCAGCAGCGGCAGCAGCAGCAGCAGCGCAGTAAAAGTGATTTGTAGTTGCGGCCGAAATGGCAGCAGCAGCAGCAGCGGCAGGAGCAGAGCGGAGCGTGTTGTATGCCCCTCAGAGTCGAGTCTCTCGTGAGTTATTTGGCGGCATTTAGGGGCTCTTGTCGGTGTCGTTTCGGTAGTAACTGTTGACAGTTGAATGCCTCTCGTCGCAGTCCAACTTCAGACTCGGAGTCCGCATCAATGTTGCATGTCAGATGGGGCAGGCACTGGCGCAGGCAAACAATTGGCGGCTCTGTGATTCGGCGTGTAAAAATTTACACGAACACAGCGCACATTTTATGACCTTTTGCAGATTTGTTGCCATTGCTGCTGCAACTGCAACTGCTGCAACTCTGGCTGCCACACTGATACTGATAGCCTGAAAAGGAAAAACCAAAGCCACACAAAACACAAAAACAAAAACGAAAACACAAACAGCAGAACATTTTGTTATGAAAACGCAGCCGAAATAAAACTGCGGGCACTGCGCTTTTGGCCAATTGTTTTACCATTTTCCATTTTCCATTGCATTTGCCCCGAAAAGTTCACAGGCGGAAAATGTGTTGCATGGATGTAGGAGGTGGAGGTGGAGGTGGAGGTGGAGGTGGGGTTGCAGGTTGCGGGGTTGCGGGTCAAGGCACCCACTGTCTGTGAAATGTTGACCAGGTGCTTAATGCTTAATGCTGTGTGTCTGCTGTGTGTGTGTGTGTGTGTGATTGGATCTGCTGCCACCAAAAAAGTGTCAAGAGTCAGGAGTCATGTGCATTGCTGGTGCCACAAATCGTGTAATCAGATCAATTAGAGCGCACTTTTTAATGGGCCTCCATTTTGTTTTCCATTTATTCCCATTTATGCCCTCATTTAGACCTACATTTATGCCTAATTAGTCAATTTTATGCCCAATTTATGCGTATTTTTATACATTATATTTACTATATTTTATTACAAATGTATACGTAATATTATACCTATTTTGGCATATTTTATACCTCATTTTATCCCTAAAATTATACCATATTTTATACCTAATTTTACACCTAAGTTTATACCTAATTTTGAACTTAATTTTATAAATAATAATATGCATAATTTTATAAATAATTGTATGCATAATTTATACCTAATTGTATGCCCAATTTTATACCTCATATGTACGTCTATTTATATTCAAAAATTGCATTCTTAAGGTTAGTTTTTATACCTAATTTAATTGTAAAAAGTGTTGGACCAATTTTTCGACCAAAATAAAGCCACAAATCGAATATATCGAATTTATCACGATTATACACACAAATAATCGAATTGAAAGTGAAATTTATGACCCATAAAAATATCCATAGACAAAAAATCGATTACTGTCTCGGAATGGGTGTGGCCAGGGCGGCCATAACTAGGGGTAGGCGGAGGGGGCGGCATTCGGTTCGGTTTGTCTGCACGAATCAGCAGCAGGTGCATAAATTAAAGTGCGAAAAATGTAATAATAATAATAATAATGATATGGGGTGGGTAGAGGGGGGTACAGCGGGGTAGAGGGGGGGGGGGGGCAGTGGCAGCTCCGACTCCGCTCTGACTCTCATTATGGGAGCAGGAAGCCAAATGCTGTACAATATTTCCCGCGCTAAATGCTAACTAACATGCAATGCAATGGCTGACATAGATACACACACACACACACACATAGACACACACATAGATACAAACTCGTAGACTCGTATTTGCTGGTGCTGCCACAGTCGACACGTAATTGAATCAATGTTGTATTTGGTGTCGAGTGTCGAGTGTGTGGGAAAGTTCATTTGTGCAACGCCCCCACACACAACCCAGCGACTTCCAACGAGACTTCCAACGACTTCCAACGACTGCTTTCAAGCATTTCAATTCTATTGTTAACCACTAATATGCTCCCTGCCACTCTGCCTCTCCCTTTCTGCCCCCTGCCTCTCTGCCATAACTTGCTAACGGGTATATTAGCTAAGCCAATCGCTTTAGGGGGAGAACGATAACCTCCACTGAAGTACCTGAATCTCACCTTCAAATTGTTCATCGATTCCCATCGATGCATCGCTCGAATAAAGGATTTTCTATCCCATAGATCTATGTAGAATCCTCTTTAAGATCTGCATCAGAATATAACCCAAAGAGGAAAGTACACCCCTTGGGCATCCCTTTTACATTCCAAAGGCTTTCCATAGATTATTATTTGCATCATTTTGAGGTGCCCTCAAGGAAAGGCTTTCGGTGAGGCTTTCCCTCGTTGCATTTCAAACACTTTCCTTCAGTTATCATCCAGTTATTATCACTCACTTTCATAGAGTATCGCTGTCGCTTTTATTGCCACCCAAAAAGATACAGAGAGAGAGAGAGAGAGGGAGAAGGAGACATGAACCTTCGAGTATTTTCAACCTATTGCACCGTTGAACTAAAAATCGAGCACTAACGAGGCAGCAGCAGCGGCAGCCACTGGTGGCAGCAACAACAACAGCAACAGCAATAACCACATCTCTCATAAGCAAACCCAGCGATTGGCTGCGGTTGTATGAGCGGAGAGGGTAGAGGGGGGAAGGGTAGCCTGATATTGCAATTAATATGCAGCCATATAGACTCTCAATCTGTGGCGGATATGTCTGCTGCCGCTGCTGCCGCTGCTGCTGCTGCTGCAACCATTAGTGGAGCCATTAGACGGTTGTTGTTGTTGCCATGTGTGTGGCATTATCTTGTGGCGGGGACGGGGGGCAGGACGGGGCAATCGGCAATCGGCAATCGTCGATCGGCTAACCATAGAATCTCGTATCGAAATACTCAACAAATCGGCGGGACAATCCGTCAAAGCGCGATTATGTGATTTAATTTAGATTCATTTCTGGGCGCCCGTTGACAGTTTTTCCTCGAGTCTGGGAAATGTTTTCCTCCCACCACCCTCCTCCCTCCGCCCTGCTGGTGCTGCTGTCAGCCAGCAGCCCTGCTGTTGACATCCCTGCTGCCTGGCCCCCGGCCCCCGGCCCCCGGCCTGGTCTGGGCTCTTGTGTTGTTGTCGATCGCTTGGCAGCGATAAAGTTGTCAAAGCTGAAATTTTTTTAAAGTTTTTTTTTGTTTTTTTGGCTTAAAGCGCAATGGAGGAAAAATTTCTGCCATACGCCCGGGCTTTTTGGCTTTTCCAAGCGGTTCGCCTGCCCCTTCCCCTGCCCCGATCCTACCCTGCCCTGCCTTTCTGCCTCTCTGCCTTTATGCCTAGTTATGGCTGTCTGCCCTCCCTCCCCTCCCCTCTTTCTCTCTCTCTCTCTCTGTTGAATGTCTAATGTCGTGACTCGATTAATGAAATGTTGCAGCCGCCACATGACTAGAAGAGAGAGAGAGAAAAGAGAGAGGGGGCAGGGTGGGAGTTAGAAAGAGAGAGGGCGGATGGACGGACGGACAGACGGAGGGACGGGTAAACTTTGTGGCAAAATGCAGACAGAATTATAAAAAGTTATAATAAAAAGCGCATTGACAGTCCGCCTAATGGCCGTTTGTCTGGGTCTTTTGGGGCGCCTTCTTGGTGTCACGTTAATGGATCGACTAATTAGATATATCTATGTATGTATACGGGCCTTATATGTATACGAGGAGCTGTTGTGGCACTTGTGGCACTCACACATTAAGGGGCAGCCACCACACGAATATAGATGGTAATGAGACGATCACCGATCAGGCATTCCCCCTCCCCCCAGTGGATGATCTTCTGTAGAAAAGACCTGGAAAAGATCATCCATTTCGAAAGTAGAAGAAAGTGCATTCTCTCTCGCTAAAGAAGATCGACTCCCCGGAAGATTGAAGGCACCTGCTTGATCCTCCGTTTAGTATCCAGCAAAGTTCTTGGAAATTCCTAGAATAATCTTCCATTTCGTATAAAGATCGTGCCTAGGCACTCCCTGGAATTCTCTTCTTTCAGAACGAGTGCCAAAACCATTCCCCAACATTCATTAGCCATTCCCTGGATGATCTTACGATCCTAATGATCATTAAAGGCGTTCTCTCATTGATCCCCAGTTTTAGATGCCTTTTGGAAGACCTGTAAGCTACCCATTTCAACATTCCCTCCATTCGATCCGTTAATCTTCCATCGAAATGAGTTTCAAGACACTTCCCCTGGCCTGTACCTATGTTTCCAATGAATCAAAGATCAATGAGAGTACAAAAATACTATCTTTGGATAGTAATACCAACTATTCTGCTATGGATAATCGAAAGAAGTTCTCTAGATGACACACACCCCTGCCTAATGAAATCCAGATGAAGATCTAAACAGATTCTAGACCATTTTCTGTATAATATCCATTAGGAAAGTCAGATCAAAGCGAGAGAATGTGCCAAAACTTTGAAGCTTAGCTCAAAGATCTGCCTTGAAACGATCCCCAAAGGCCAGGGGCTATCCCCTCCGCTTGGCTTTCCCCAATTGTTGACAACTCAGAGCTCTGATCGCTGATAGCCGGATCGCCGAATCTTTGCAGATTACCTTAATAATATAGCCATAAAATCGATGGAGGTGGGGATGGTGAGGGTGAGGGGGCGGGCTTAAGTTTTCTCCTCTATCCAAACATCTTAATAATAAAACAATCAACGCACAATCCGATGCCAAGATCAAGTATCTGCCAAAAGACAACAACAACAACCAAAAGTCTCATCCTCCTCCATCGATGGATCTTGTGGCATTTCCTGGCATTATATCGCGAATAAGCGTTAAATTGAGAGGTCAACCTGTGTCTCTGTGTCTGTGTGTGTGCTGCCTGTGTGCGTGTTTCCTGTCTAGAGAGGGAGGCCTCTGCCTGAGCCTGAGCCTCAGCCTGTGCCTGTGTGCCACAAAGTAATTGATGTGCCACGCTTGACCTGTGGGAGGCAACATATTGCAGATAATCTGCCTGCAAAAAGCCCAGACAATTGCCTCAATGAATTTTTTACGAGTATACGAGAGAGCCACTAGCAACCACCACCAACAACCACCACCAGCATCATCATCATCATCATCTGAGCATCACTTTGAATACTTTGTTTTTTGTTATTTGTTTTTCAACGTATACGTAAAATGTGGCCCATTGTTTCGATGCTCTCCTTCATATCTTTCAGCGTTTAAGTATTTATTACAGCTTTTTATTAAACGCTTTTCACACACACACAGATACACACACATACACACAGCAAATGGTGGAAGAAAATCAACCAAAAATTCCAAGCCACGCAAATTAGTTAAAAAATCAAAAAAACACCAAAAAAAAAAAACATCATTTTGGAAATCGAACAAAAAAAAGGCAAAACAGATACAAACGTGGGCGTTCGTTTTAGATTTATGTTGGAAAAAGTATTCCGATCGAAGGGTGGATCTCTCTACTCCCAAATATCATTCACACCAGACGCAGAAAGAGAGAGAGAACAGCTCTTCGCAGCTCTTCGCAGACTCCCCTTACAAACGTGATCTTTGATACGAAATTCCCTGAATGTTTCAGCCATGAATGATCTGATCTAACGAGCAACTCATAAATATTTGATATGAAAAAAATTCAAATAAACATTGATACGCATCATTCGAAAACTCATCACCAGACCAGAAGAAGATCTTCGGAAGAGCTGAAGAGCTGAAGAGTCGCGAAGAGTGGCAGTAGATTGGGAAGATCAAAAAGAGTGCCAGAAGAGTGCCAGAAGAAGGGCTTTATAGCCCTGAGAGCCGCACATCAAAGTCTTCGTGGGCCTCCACTGACAGACAGACAGACAGACAGATAGACAGACAGACATATAGACAGTCTTCAGTCATGGCCTGAAAATGTTGTGTGTTCTCCAGGCCTTCGGGGCATATGCCTCATACTTGTTATTGTTTTTTTTTCGGTGTCTGCTTCTTCTGCTGGTTATAACATTTATATTTCAGAGTTTTGTTAATTAATTAGTCGGGGTTAATGGGCTGCCATTAATAAAAACGCTTATTTATGGCGCTAAAAATATATATGAAATGCCCCACCAACCACCAGCCACCAGCCTGCCAGCCACCACCAGCAGCAACAAAACTTTCTCCTCCCCAGCCCAGCCACTTGTATAACTAAAAACACACAGAAAAAAATGAATCTGAAAACTGAATCGAATCGAATCGAATGGAATCGAATGGAAACGAATGTAATCGAATAGTGGTAGGGGAAGGGGGGCGGTTGGGAGGCTGGGAGGCTGGGAAGTTGGGTGTTTGGGAGGCCTACAATATGAATTATGCGCGGCATGCCCCAACTGCCTTTGACACCCAGAAAAAGTCTTAATTAGCGCACAAAAACGAAACGAATCGAAACGAAACGAAACGTTGAAACGAAACGCCTTAGTGCCTTAGTGGATGCCGTTGAATGCCGTTTTGGCCAGGCTGTGCCTCCCTCATTGGCCTGGTCGGGCATTCACTTTGGGCCATTTATGGCTATCGGGCAAAAAAGACTTGATAATGATGAAGGCTGAAATAGAAATGAAATGTGCTCCCGTAATGAAATGAATGCTGCAGGGTGGAGGAGTAGTAGGAGCAGCAGCAGGAGGGGGAGTAAGTAGCTAGGAGGCAGGAAGGAGGCCTCCTTCCTTGTGGATATATTTCCCATGATAACTCTTGCCGAGGCCCAAAAACCGATTGCAATTGTCTTGCCAACAACCTGTCCAAAAGCGTTTGCCTGAAAATGGAACCAACCCGCGCACAGGCGGCGGACAGGAGGAGGAGGAGGGGCAGTGGTACACAGTGGTATAGAAGATCTCTGGATAGCGATATCCTCAGATATCCCATAGCCACTATCCCCCTCCCCCTCTGCCAGAATGGCACCAAAAATTTTCATTTTCATTGTCCGCTGAGTAGATTTCTGGTTTTAATAATTTTAATTAGCGATCGCTTATCATTGATTATGTCAGGCAGCAGCAGCAGCAGCAGCACAACCCACACATACAGACACACAGAGAGAGACACAGAGAGAGAAAGAGACGATCGTTCCCCGTTGCGTGCAACAGTCAGGCGATCATGCTACATGCCCCTGCACCAAATGGGATCTCTGTCGAAAGCATTTTCACACCAGGAATTGAATGGAATGGAATCGAATGGAATGGCTCGAACGACAGCTTTTGGCATCAGTTATGGCCTCAACATCAACTCGCATCTGTCAGACATTTCAAGCGGCATGTCCGTGGGCAGCCGCAGCGTCGTTTAGGGGGGTGGGGGGGGGGCTACTGTTTGCCACTGCCTCAGCTGCAGGCAGCAGCTTTGTTTGACCATAATGGAGTGTGACTAATTAATAAATTAATTTCGTTGTTGTCTCATTTGTAATTTCAATTTGTCTAATAGGATTTCATGTTTTGACCATTTTTGGTTGGAGTCGTTGTCGCTTCGCCTCCCTCTCTCTCTCTCTCTCCTCCACACTCTCTTTCCTCCTCTCTTTGTGTGTCTGGGATCTGTAAAGCGTGTTTTATGCTCTTGGTTTAAAGACTGTGTTTAAGACCCTTTCGCGATAAAGCCATTTGTACAATGCGACTAATTAAGCGTGAAGTAGGGGCTTAAAAGGGTGTTATGTTGAATGCTGCTATGTGGGCGCTGAATAAAGTCTTCTCAACTATTAAGTATTTATGTTTTACAAGTTGGGGGACTAAGCGATCGTGTGAACAACAGTTTTCCCCCATTTGAATAAAAACCCACAAATAATACGAAAATGACGAAAGCCATGGACCATGCATGGCCTTTGAGTGATGGAAATGGCATTTATTCAACAACAAAATTCCCTAAAAAATTCCCAAATAATTGTTATATGTATTTATGTATGTATTTCCCCCAACTTCAAAACGGGGCCCATATTTTGTCACACTTTGGCTGTCGCCTGAAGGCAATTTATAGGAGAACAAACGAGGACAGCCAACAGACAACAAACATCGACAGGCAGCGGGCCCCACAGCCACCGACAGCAGTCAGCAGCCAGCAGCCAGAGAGACTTTCGAAAAAAACACAACAAAAAGAGCAGAAAACAGAAAACCAGAAGACAGAACGAAACAGAAGACAATCCAATCCCGATCCCAATCCCAATCCAAATCCGAGTCCCAGCGACGGCCTGTACCTACGAGAGTCTCGTGTGTCAAGAGTTGGACGAGGAAAACAGATGGCGACAGGCTCTCGGGGATATATCATATCTGGCAATTTAAACGTTTAATCACGCGTAGACATTTGGGCGAGATAAATCCAGAAACAAAGTCCCACAAACACAAACCAGAATATTGTATGCTGCAAAAAAACACAAAAAAAAACCCAACTTTGAGCCTCGGCGGGCCGAAGGTTGTATACCCTAACTTCAAGGGCCTCAAAGCAAAAACCCATCATAAACAGTAAACATTCTCTTCTCTCGCTCTTACCTTTTGCTCATATTCGGGCACCGTCCTTTTCCATCCAGCAATTGGTTTTTGCATGAGCCATTTCCAATAAGAGCGCAAATTTGGTGTAAATTAATAAAAGGTGAGGCATTGCAGGGCGCACTCCCACCACACTCGCATAATTTGATCAAGTGCATGGAACGAGAGAGCGCAACATCTTCGGGGATTTGGAGCACCTCACCTCACATTATCGTGATTCTTGAAAGGAGAGAGCAATGCTCGCCTTCTGCTCTCCGCCTAGCTGCTCTCCGGGAATGATGAGCGCAGCTTGTTGCTGCTTTTGCATTCTATTTCTCACTCACACACACACAACACACTGCAAATTTGAGATATCTCCAGACATAACGGAACCCATAGCCCATGTGCGCCGTTGGCATTTCGGCTGCGTTTTGCACAAGAAAAAAAATCAATTTATTGAAAATAAAATAAAAAAAATAAAACAATTGTTTTGCATTGTTTGCATACATAATCGCACCTGCCAGCACATGGTCCACCGTCTGCAGTAGATCACGCCACTTTTTTCACCATAAAACACTATACAGCCAGGTTTTTGCACTGAACTACTTCATCGGCACTTTGACCGCCGCGCTGATTATTGCACTTGAAACTGACTTTGGAAGCTGCTGATAACGATGCGTGGGGCGGCCGAATGATGTCACTCATTCCATGCTCTCCTTCTGCTCCTCTTTCTTTCCTAATTGCTCGCTCGCAATCGTCTCTGGCTCGTCTTCATCTCGCTCTCCAAATGCAACGAAGGTTTTCGCATATCTTCTTTTCGCTCTCCTAATCGAATGTTTTTTTCTACTCACCTACGACTCCCTCGGAAAATGCAAACGGTGAGTGAAGTTGCTCTCTCTCTCTCTCTCTCTTGTCCATTAGGTAGAATGAAGGTGTCGTTTGCTTATATTCCTTCCCCTCCCTCTCCCAAATTGGAACGCATTTTTGTTATTGCAGACCATTTGTGTTGGTACAGCATGTAGTCTGTAATTAAAATGTAGAATATAGTGTAGAATACGTAGAAAATTGAATATTTTGTCAGAATCTATTATAAAATTCTTTGTAAATCTGATTTAAATTGCAAAAATCTCTGAAAAATGAACATACTCTTCTGCAAAGGGTATATGCCAACAGAAAAATCCACATAATACAAAAGTAATTACAGGCACACGACGCAACAACGTAGGCAAAACAGAGCCAAGAATCAGGCCAGGCCAAGAGCAGCAACAGCAACAACAACGCGAACAGCAACAACAACAACAATTGCTGTGACAAATCTGCAATTTTTATTACCGTTGTTGTATCTTTTGTATGGGTTCCTGTTGCCCTGTCACTCCATGCCGCAAAATGATCGAAGAGTCGCATATGAAAATGCGAAGCAATTGAGATTGATGGGGGGAGCCAGTCCCGGCAGAGACCCACGACGAGACCCGGGGCCTTGGGCTCTGGAATCAGGGCTGATAGAGGAGAGGAGGAGGTGGGATGGCTGACGGGGGGAGCGGGGCGTGGCCTGCCAGTCAGTCAACACCGTAGCTGCTGCTGCCGCTGCTGTTGCTGTTGCAGGGCCATTTTGCATTTGGCGCGACTTTTACATGAAAATTACAAACTACTGGCGAACGAGCGAGCGAACGAACGAACGAGCGAACGAGCGAACGAGCGAACGAGCGAGCGAGCGAGCGAACAGTCAGTCGAAACATTCAGCGGAACAACCGAACGGAACGGAGATTATTTTTCTTGCGTAGGTTGTGGCACGCGGTTCGAGGGGGTGGTGGTGGCACATGCCAAAGGCAGGCACCACAAAAATTGTGTCGCCAATTGCTGGTGGCATATGCATACGGGAATGACGCATGCAACGTCGACGCCAGAGGCAATGGCAATGCGCTGCAAACGGCGAGTGCCAAAGCTCATGGAATTCATGATCAATGACTAGACACACACACACATGCAACAAAATGGAGCAACAAATAAAGCAGGAGAGGGGCAGAGAGAGAGAGAGCGAGAGCGAGAGAGAGACAGAGACATGAGATACACAAATTAATGAACACTTTGGCTGACATTTTAAGGACAAGTTCGTCGTCGATTTGCGGCTTTTGGCTGTGGTTTTGTTGTGTGGCAGCTGCAAGAAGCGGGGGGCACAGCGTGGTCTGTGGCAGGGTTGATGGCTTATGCAATTGGACACTGAGTGATTGGAGGCAGCCAAATGCTAATGGTGATATAGTACTCCGAATGGACGCCAATGGAATCCAATCCGCTTAAAGGATTTTGTCTTTGGAGATTACGCGATATGTGTGCATGACGGCTACTGTACGCGCCGATAAAGATATGTACTTTAATCGCAAGTTGTGGAAATCCGTCTGTATCTGTATCTGTATCTTAAGCCATAAAGAACAACCTCTTTTGGGGCACATTCTCTGTGGGAATTACTTCGATATCTTAAGCCATCCTTGAGTGCACTTTTGATTGCTTTTCAGCTGCATCTGTGCCCCCGCCCCCACTCTGTCCTGCCCTGCCACCACCTCCCACTCGACTGACGACAGCTCCCCATCCCACTCACAAGTGGCACAAGGACAGCGGCAGCGAGCGGTGGCTGTGGCTGCGGCGGTGGTAATGGCTGCCACAAGGCTGCTAATTAACTGGCTAACCAGGCACCACTCTGGCCCCAAACTCTGGCCCCACCGCCACCACTGTAGACCAGAGTCTGCCCCCGAACACTAGTACTGGCCGTGTCTGCCACATGGCTAGCAATGTTCCCCAATTCAAGGCTCAAAAGTCAGGCTCTAGTTTGCGGAGGTGGACTAAAGGTCTGCCACAAAGGGAGGCAGAAGCAGAAACCAGCAACAGAAACAGCAACAGCAACAAGAGACAAGAGTCAGGGTCAGGATGGGGAGAGACAAGAGACAAGGGGCAGCATGCAGCAAGCGGCAGAGTCAGGGCCTTGTGGCATGTATGTAATTCAATCAATTGAACGACTACTCGTAACAGCTGCAGCAACAGTCAATGACAATTTTGGGGGCACAACAAGAGGCACAGAGAGAGGGAGAGAGCGAGAGAGAGACCCACTACAAGGGTCACCCTAATCAATGGGTCTTTTCGATGTTGCAGCAACATGTTGCCGCGAGTGGCATCTTGTCAATAGAATCGCTTTTGGGAAATTGTTTGCTGTGTGCCCAGTGTGTGTCGCTGCTGCTGCTGCTGCCTGCCAACCTGCTGCTGAATGCCACAAGCCAGCGAGGCGAGTGGGTGTTTCGTTGTTGATGTTGCCTGTTATTGCGTGTTTGCTGCCAAGAGGCTGCAACAACTGCAACAACAACAACTGAGACTAAAGCAAATAAAAGGAAACAATCAGGAAGGAACTGCTAGAATTTGGCTAAAACGAAGACTTTGATACTCTGAAAGATGGCTTTTCATTCTAAGGAAATGATAGCCACATACACAGGGGGCTACTGTGTATGTGGCAGTTGCAATGGCCAAAGAAAGCAGCAGAGAAGAAGAGGGAGAAGGAGAGTGCCATCTCCCGATCGACTTTATAGAGAATCGAATCTGCCATTTCGATCGGACTTCCTTCATCCTGTTGTTAATTTGACAAGCGCCTTAACTCACGATTCCAATTGCCATTTAGCCAACTCGGACATTTGGGCCATTCCGGCCACTTCGGACTGGTCTTCTCTCTCTTCTTGTTGGCCATAAATCAATGCCCCAAAAGACAAACGAAAGTAAATTGTGGCAATGCAATGTGCAATATAATTACAAATTAAAAGCATGCCACAGAAACACAATCTCTGCTGCTGCTGCCCCTGCCACAAAAACCAAAACCAAATGCTGTGCGACATTGCGAACCGATTTAATGGGAAATTATATAAAAGAGAGGAAAAATTGCTTGAAAAAAACCAAAAAAAAACAGACAAAAACAAATCAAAAAATGGAAGAAAAAAAAGAAGAAGGAAAAACTAGGAAAACCAGGAGGAAAATGGCAGGAGGCAGGAGGCAGGAGGCGGTGGCTGTGTGATTGGGGGAGAAAAGAAAATTAAAGTCACGGTTTCTAGCGTGTAAAGTGTGCGGCAGGCACACTGTTGTTGTTGTTGCTGTTGTTGCATGCAACGACACTTGCAGCAGCAGCAGTGGCAGCAGCAGTGGCAGCAGTAGAAACAGCAGTAGAATGTAAATGTCTTTTTGGTCAGGTTTTGTTGGTGCCACAAAATCCAAATTGTTTGGCAGCCATCGACAAGCAACAATAAAAGCAACGGCCACTGACTGGCGGTGTGCAACCAATGTGCAACCTGTGCTGTTGCCTGCCTCATCAATTGATTAAATTTGCAACAGCAGCAGCAAGCAGCAAGCAGTGGCAGTGGCAAGCAGCGGCAGCAGATCGTCGTCTTTCGTTGCCTTTCACTTAACAGTGCACGATTTTTATTTATTTAGATTTAGATTTAATTTCAAACTCCCAGCATCTCTCTCTCTCTGCCCCCCAGCTGCACCTCAAAAGTATCTATAAGATACACACACACACACACATGGAGACAGTATCTATTTGCCGCCTCAATTTGTTGTGTCAAAAGAAGATCCCGAGACGCACTTGGGGGACATAGAGAACGCAATTGAAATGTTGGGGTCTATCCAACAATAAGCATCGTTTTGTTGTGTTTTGTTTTGTTTTTGGCCATTTTTGGTTAGCCAGGATAAGATCTGTGTGGCTGTTTGGCTGTTTGGGCCACCAACAAAGTCATCGCCATTGTTGCAGCCCCAAAACGAAACGAAACGAAACGGCAGTCAGGTGTTGCTTTTATTGTTTTACAATCACCAGCAAAAGGCAGGCACGCTGGGAGGCTGCAGAGGCTGAAGAGGCTGGAGAGGCTGCAGAGGAGAGGCTGGGAGGAGCGCGCTACTCTTCTCCATCGATGATTGTGTGGCGGCCCAAAAACTGTGTATTGGCCAAACTTTCACAACACAAATCTCGGCTGCCGCTGCCACTGCAGCAGAGAGTCGTCGTCGGTCGCGCCATAAAAGCCGCAAAAACACAATTCAAATAAAATGAAAATAGAATCAAATAAACTTTTTCACTGCCAAAAGACAACAACAACAACAAAAACAACAACGAACAAAAGGCCATAGTGAAAAATCTATATACAATAAAAGAGCAGGAAAAAGCGATGGAAAAGGGGAGGCAAATAGGTGGAAAAAGAGGTGGAGAAGAGCAAGGAAAAACAGTAAGACTGTAAAGACTGTAAACTGCAAAACTGCCACAGAGACGATGGGTCATAAAGAAAGCAAAGCCCAGGGAGAGTCTTCCACGGGGAGTCGTCGCGCAACCTCTGGCCAAATGCAAATTTCCCTTACCCGCCATGGCTCTCCCTCTCTCCCTCTCTCTCTGCGTCTCTCTCTGTATCTGTATCTGTGGATGACCTGCAAAAAATGGACAGAGCTGCCGCTGGTCCGTTCCGCTGAAGTGTTAACCGATTGTTCGGATTGATAGCAGGAGGATTGATAGTGCTGGACAAACAGCTGCAGGACAATCGATGGGATGGCAGGATAGCAGGCGATGCCAAATGGCTGTCTTCATTACCCTTTGAGCTTTGCTGTTTCCAATAGACTTTTCCTTCCACATGTGGAACAAATGTGACCCACACAGATAAACAGATACAAGATAGTTTTGGGGGAGAGGCTGCAGCGAGATCTTCAGAGAGGAAGGACTTGCAATCTATCGATAATGCTTCAATCCCCAGGGAAGGTTGTTCCTTCGCTGTTACCATCTTGCAGATTCCAAAAAGATCTCTTCTTCAGCTTCTTTGAAATCCCAATGCAAACCGCTACCTTAATCCTCCATAAACTTTCCGCAAATCTCAACGCTATTTCCACAAACGTTTTCCCACACACAAACAAACAAACAAACCCAAACTCGTATGAGAACATGAACCCGGATAATTGGTAGCCCAATCTTTTGGCCCATTTCAAGAAGAGCCTCCCGTTCGCCCGTCCTCCTGCAACGTGCCACAGCCTCAGTATCAGTATCAGGCTCGGCCACAGTCTGTACCTTAGAGAAACATCATCATCTCTCCGCTAACTGGCCATCAAATAAATCAACAGCACTGGCAACAGAACGCACATGCAAACACGTCCACACAGCGAAGTCTCTTCTTCGGGTTACACTTCTCTGCGTTTGTTGGCCATTTGCGGTTATCAAAGTGGCGCGTTTTAATGGGTTCGAGTACGTTTTATGGCCAAAAGCAGAGAACTCTCGAGAATCCGAGAAGCATCCAAAGGGAACTCCAACTCCGCTGAGCTCCGCACCAAAGTGGAATGCACACAAAAATGTTAGAATCTTGCCGCGGCGATAAAAAGAAACTTTCGCGCAAAAAAAAAAGAAGCACTCGACAAAAGATCTCCAGAGAAGAGCCCCACAGCCAGAGACAGAGACAGAGACAGCAGAGGCAGAGCCAGCAGAGGCCCCCATCATAATCAACGTGCGATGGCGATGGCGTTGGTCTTATGATGATTGTGATTGGTGTCGCCTCCACACCTGCGGGGCACAGAAGAGAGCAGAGTGTGCCGAGGAGAGTGGAGTGGCTCTCTTCTGTTGTCTGGCACGTACGCAGCAGCAGCGGCCACCTCGACCCCAAAAACCAGATGCAAAAGATACAGCTACAAGCGAGAGAGAGAGAGAGAGGGGGGAAAGCAGAAAGCATGCCACTACGTGGCATGTGGAAATATGATGGAAAAATGCCAAGGAATTCATGAATGAATGGATTCTCGCTAAAACGGAATATGAATGAATGAACGGGGCAAAGGAATGGCGAGGTGTCGGGGGCTTGCTGGGGGGAGTGGCTTAACGCCTTTGCGGAATTTCCACGAGGAAAATGAGGGGCAAATGAGACTCTGCCAAAAGTTGACAAGAATTTCATGGATCGGGCCAGCTCTGCTCGCACATTGAGAGCCTACTTTCGGGCAGTTCATGGGAAAAGTACACGATTTCAGATCGAAACTCGATAAATGCTGGCTTTTTCCTCTGTTCGCATCAAAAAGATGCTCAAAGCGGATGACAAAGCAAATGACAAAGTGATGACGGAGACTCCTCTACGGATTATGGGTGCTTGGGGTCGCCTCCTCGAAATGCTGCATGGGGTACATGCCACCGACCAAACCATTGTTTATGCTGATATCCAGAGCCTGTTGGAGGCGGGCTTATAGTCAAGAGCTGCCGTCCACCCCAAGGGATACAACAGCTATTTCATAATGCTAAAGAATCTGATTAGAAATAACCCATTCCGCCAGATAAATGTCCATGAAAATGTCAAAAGTTTCTTTTGGTATGGTTTCTGGCAGGTTCAAGAATCCTCATTGGAATTGGAATCATGAATATCTCACCCATTTCTTACAGTCTCCATTCTTTCTACAATACTTCCACAGTTAATATTCCCTCAAAAATAAGGCCTCAAAAGTCCAATATCTCAGAAATTCTTTGGTGAAAAACTTACCTTTTTTTTTGGTTAAATATAAATTTGCCTTTTCCACGAAAATAAACCCCGAAAATTTCTAAAACAAAAGAATATCCACCAGATGTGAATATATTTATATAATTTGTTGATGGTTGTTGTTGTTGTTTTTTTTTGTTAGTAATTAAATCTTTATTAAATCTCAATTTGTCGGTGATTATTATTCAATATTTTTCATCTTGGTTTTCTTTTGGTTTTCTTCTTCTTGTATCGAGTTTTCTTTTGCGTTTTTGTTTCAATTTCTGTTCTCTCTATCTCTTGCATCTTCTTGCGGTTATCCTTTCTCTCTCTGTGTGCTTAGCCGCCAATAATCTCTCCCTTAAGCTTATTCCGCTACTGTTTTTAACTTTTATTTTTCGGTTTCTTAGCATTTTTCTCGAAATTTTCACAACTGTTTTGCTGCTCTTTTGGTTTTCTTTCTTTCTTGCACTTTTCCACTTGACTTTTACTTGTGTATGTCACTGGTGTTTACTGCTTAGTTTACTGCTAAAGAGTTTTTCTTTTCTTATCTTTTCTTTTCTTTTGTTTTGTTTTTTCTGTTGTGGTTTTTTTTGTATCTCATTGCAACGGCAACTTGCAAAAATTGGCAAAGATGTGTCGAAAAATAGGGAATCAGATAGAATCGGGGAGTAAATGTAACCAAAAGGCAGAAACTAATGGGGGCTGGTGGGGGATCAGGATCTGGACCTGCACTTGCACTTGCACCTGGAGAACCTAAAATTCGTTACTAGATAGCTCGCCTACTGTTCGTTCGTGGTATAGGGTGAGGGTGGGGGTAGGGGAGTACGAGGGTTTCGAAACCGTCGCGACGCCTACTCTCCTCTTTTTCTGGCTCTATAAATCGCTCCATAGAAAAAGTGTAAACTAATTGCTATCCCATATTTTGATAGAGTTCTTTATAGTATCATCATCATCATCATCTGATCATCGCTTATCATCGTCATATATAAATAGGTGTATACATATACAATACACATATATACTCGGTATTCTTCTGCCTCTGCTCTCTTGTATTTTGTATAGTCATTAAATATGTATAATATATATATATATATATATATATATACATATGTGTATGTATATATATTGCTTAACTTTTTTGTTTAGACAATGCAACGCTTTGAAGCAGGAGGCAGATATATATGTAGATAGAGAGAGAGGGAGAGAGAAAGAGAGAGATAGATAGAGAAAGACAGACTCATTCTCTTCTCCTCTTTTTCAGAGAGAAACCCAAGTGGTGTTCCAAGCCCTAGCCAAAAAAACTATGATATATCCGAAGAATTCTCCGAAGACATCTCCAGACATCTCCAAACATCTCCATGAAACACCCAAGTCTTCATTCGCTTCAAGTCGGTTTTTTCTTGAGAAATATGAAACGTTTTGCAAAGGAAGCGCCACTTTATCGCTAGAAATAATTTTTCCATTGGCATTTGCCTATTCATCTTTTGCTTTTTCTTTTTGCTTTTTGCTTTTTCGTTTTCTTTTTTTTTGTTTGTTTGTTTAAATTTATATGCTGTATCTGTATCTGTAGCTGTAGCTGTGTGTCTGTGTGTATCTTACTAAGTGTCCAAACGGATATCTCCTTAGGTTTTACGTTTTACTTTTAGTTTTTTACGTTTCTTTAAGTTTAAATATTCACGAGCACGCGCGAGCATTTCAATTTGCATTTGCCTCAAAAATTTACAATTCTTTTTTGTCTTCTGGTTATCATATACATATATATATATATATTTTCTTCACTTCATCTTTTGGTTAAGTTTACTATTCGGTTTGGAATGGAAAAGTTTTTTTTTCTTTTTTGTGAGTAAAAGTTTTCAGTTTCCACTCCTGGTTTTTGGGTTTTTGGGCGGGTTTTACAAAATAAATATTCATCAATTTATCCCATCCCATCCTATCCAAGGGACGGGGGGTAGGGGTTATGTTTGTTTGTTCCATCTGTTGTTCCGCATTCTATCGTATTCTCTTGTCTCTCTCTAAAAAGTGTTTACGTGACTCTTATCTTAAATTGTAATTTTTTGTTTAATATATTGTATTCTTTACTGGTTCTCTTCTCTCTAAAAAAAAAATTTTTACTTCTGGGTCCAACTTTTATTCAGTTAATATTTTCCTGATATAAGAAGTATTTTTTTTGGTTTTCCCCCTCTTTTAGTTTTGAGCATTTTCTGGCTTTTCCTCCTTTTATGCAATATTTTCGTGTTTTTTTGTTGGTTTTTTCTTTGGCGATATGTATGTACATGTTTTTTGAAGAACAGAAGGAAAACTCAAGGGGCTGTAAAGGAAAACAGGCAGGACAGTAACGAAAGGGAATGAAAACAAACAAAAATTATCCTACAAAACATTAGTGTCTTTCGAAAAACTTGCATTTATTTTTCCGTAACGTATCGTATGGTATCGTATCGTAACGCATCGTAACGTAACGTATCGTATGTGGTAGTCTTCTCTATATATTTTAATGTGTTGTTTTTCGTTTAATTTGTTTTTAAATTTAAGCTTTTTACAATAATAATAATAATCATAGTTTTTAAAAATTAATGGTTTAGAATTCTCTCATTTCTGGGTTATCTTTTAACTTCTTGGCTTAAATCAAAGTTTTTGTTTAAAAATGTATGGAAAGCAACAGTAATTGTAAATTAAGGCCTAAACTTTAGTGGTTTTACTCTCAGCCATCAATTTTTTGTTGGTTTTTTTTTTGTGTTTTGTTTTTGGGTCTCTATTTATTTTTTAAATTGTAATATCTTTTTGTGTGTGTTTGTGTTTCTTTTCTTTTCGTGTTTTGTTTTTTTTTTGTTGTTGTTATTTTTGTTTATATAATATAATACATAATGTGCCTTCAGCGCGATGGTTGGGCCCTGACAAAAGCGACTTAACATTTTTCTACACAACGAATCGACGAATCGGTACTATTTTGATTAACGTTTTCTTTTCTTGACAAATCGGCTTGAATATCGAACGAAATTTATTTACAATTAATATAATTAACAAATAGAGAAATAGGTGGAACAAAAAAAAATAAAGAACTTAGAATTAGAAAAAAAAAAACTGTCAAACCTAGATTATGTTCTTGAATGTGGACTCTCTCTCATTTCTCTTTTCTTTTTCGTTCCCCTTTTCTTTTCTTTTCTATTTTTTTTTGTATTTTTTTGTTTTTTTTTGTATTTTATTTTATTAGAATTTTCTATCTGGGAGGAAAACTGTTTGCTGCTCTTAATTTGTTGCCTTTAAATATTTGCTGACAATTTGATGTTGCATAAAATACAATTGTTGCTTCTTCTTGGGTTGCTTCTGTTGCAATTTGCTGGAAAGTTGCTGCCATTGCAATCGTCATGGCCTATGGAATCTGCAATAGGAGGAAAGAAGAAAGTTTTGATTAGTTTTGTGTGTGTGTGTGTGGGTGTGTGCAACACGCAGCAAGTTTATGGGGTCGCAAAGTTTCAACAGAGCGGAAGGCTCGGCTCGGCTCCCTGCTTTTGCTCTCCTGATTTGCAGCAGACCTCATTCGGCTTTAAGGTTGGGCCTGGGTCTGGGCCTGGGCATGGGCCAGGCCATTGCCAGCACAGGAAAATCCAAAAAGCCATTACACACTCTTCTACCCAGAGAAATTGCAATGGAAATGGAAATAGAAATAGAAATGGAACCACCAAATCCTTTGTGGCTACATATCGTCCAAAAACGATGCAAGAGTGTGGCATTGAGTGGACTCCACCTCCACCTACATCTCCACTCCCACCCGCACTCGCACTCCCACTGCCGCATGCACGTGACACTTCACTGGCCATTGGCATTGGCAATTTTTTGCTTGGCTCACTCGTTCATTCGCCATTCGCCATTCGATTTGCCCCACAAGGACATCCGCTACATAATTCAGTGGCCTGTCAGTGAGCGTTGAAACGGGGCCCCAAAACTACTACACAAACTACACTGGAGGATGCTGTGGGATGGGATGATGGTGGGGTGGTGAGATTGCTTTGGACGCAGGAGAGCAATTTGCAAAGAGCCAAAGGCAGCCAAAGGGGGAGCGCCACCGCCATATAGTGTACCTCGTCAAATGCCGACTGCCCTCGTGGACGGCCATTTCGGAGGACTTGAACTCGTTCAGCTCCTTGCGTATGGCGGCCTTGTCCTTTGGCGTCAGTCTTGTCCATGGCTTGTCCGCCCGCCGATCGTAGTCGTGGGCCTGCGTCACCTCGATGTAGTCATTGAACCGGATGATCTTCTTCTCCTTGAGCTCCTCAACGGTGGGCCGAAAACTGAGCTTCCGCAGCAGATACGACTTTTTCTCCTCCTTTTGTTTCTTCTCCTCGGCGGGTGATTGAGCTGCAGAAAACCGGAAATAAAGACGATTTATAGATGATTCTTTTTGTTGAAATCCCCATTTTGTACTCACTTTTCAAGATATTACGCTCGACCAGCTCTTCGGCAGTGGGCCGCATCGAAAGCCGTCGTATGAGACGCGCTCCGATCGCCTCCTTGGACTCTTTGATCTCGTTGTCGGTGACCTGGTGCAGGATGTTGCGATTGATCAGATCCTGCTTGTCCGGCCGCAGTTGCAGCTTCAATGACAGCGACTCCTTGCGTGCCAGCTTGGCCAAACGCACATTATCGTTATCGTCGTCGCGATAGACGATATGCCCATCGCTCTCGTCGCTGTCGCTGCTGCTCTCCCGTATCACATGTGTGGGCCGAGTGTTCTCCTTGTTCTCCACGGTGCACGGCAACTGGATGTTGAACATTTGCTGCCTGCTGCGGGAAAAAGCATCCAAGGGAAGGCACATTAGCTTTGTGGGGTTTTCTATGATACGATGTATACTCTGTGATACTCTAAAAGGTACGCCATTAGCACTACTATACACACGACACCGAAAAAAACAACAGCAAAAAAGGGGTTACACTCGTGATGGGCATGCATAACACTCTCCACACTTCTCTAATCTCTTTGTAATCTTGTTTAAGGGGCAATCTGCCGGATTTACTTTGCTTCGGCACATGCTCACACACAGATACTAGCTGTTTTTATATACACATGCATGCAAATGAAGGATGGGATGTTATGTTCTCTCTAGCTTCTTGCACTCTCGTTCTGTCGTCTCTCGCTGTGTCTCGCTCGCTCTACTTATTGTCACTCGTTATATCTCTTGCAGGGCCTAAGCTATTCTATCGCTTCACCAGTTCTTGTTTTACTTATCCTATCGCTGTATATATTTCTTATATCATTCTTTTAGATTTCGTTTCAACTTTTTTTTGGTTCATGCAGCTCTTGTTCTATCCATCAGCTCTCATTTCATTGAGCCTCTCGCTACACCTTAAGGAAACTCTCGTTCTATCTATTCTCGTTTTATCCGCTCTCGTCCTATAATTGTTCTCATTCACTTCTCGTTCATGTAGAAGCCTCTTGTTCTATGTCTGCCGAAGTTCTCTTTCTATCAGCTCTCTTTTTATATCTCACTGTTTTTTTTTTCTCACATCTCATTCTCTGAACTTACAATCTATCTTTCTCTCTCTCTGCGGGTTACGTCCTTAAAGTTTTTGTCACCAAACCGAAAAATGCTTATTTTTTCACCTCTTTATTTTTGTTGCGTTCCCCACCGACCCACTCGTTGCTGCTGTTGCTGCTGCTGCTGCGGCAATTTTGTTTTCCTTTCCTTTTTAACGGCACGTGGAGTGCACATCTGGCTGGCATACACTCTGCACACACACACACGCACTCGAGAGAGATAACCGCACACACACACAGACACACAGTGTCGAGCATATAATATGCAAAATACATGCATACATACTATATGTACTCGTATGTGTCGCATGTCGCATGTGTGTGTGTGTGTGTGTGTGTTTGACTTTGTATTGTACTTAAAGCTGTCGTCGTTTGGCTCTCGGCTTGAATCTCTTTCGCCTTGAATGCCATATCCTGTTTGCCAGCTTCCGCCGCACTTTTGGGGCGTTAATGCCAAACACGATTGTGGATAAAAAAAAAATGGAAAGAAAAAGAGAGAAAGAGTGCTTCCATGCACTGCGTGGGAGTGACGCAAGCGGCATACCCTGGGGAGGACATACAATAGTATCTCATAGCAACTATCATTCTCAGCCTCACTCTCGGAGGAAGTCCGTCCACTGCTGGTGCTGGCATTGCCATTGCCATTGCCAGTGGGATGGTAGGAAGTCACCTTTTTGTTGTTCAAGACGAGCATTGTTTCAAGTGCTTATGCGATGCGTTTTTTGTTGAAATACTACTCAAAATGTATCTTCCACTTGCTTGATACTTTTCCTACTATGAACTTTGTTTTATCCATCATATATACCAGATATTATATGGTAGAACTGATGGATAGATTAAGTATTTCATTTAACCTGGTTTACTTCATGAAATATAAGAGCCGTTCTATAGCTTGGGAGCAAATGGTGTAGGTATCCATATTTATGATAGATTAAGTATACGTACTTCTTCCGGCAAACATTCTCTTATTTCAATACTCTTTATGCATCCCATAAATATGTCAAATCAACAGATACCTCTACTACAACCTGTTCGTAGAATACTGCATCATATGTCGATCCATTTAACATTCACCATCCCTCCCCAATCGAAATTGCTTCATAGTCTGACAGATCCATAAATTGCACTCAATTGAGCCTCTGCTGTGCCATAGAACTCTGCTCTGCTCTTCTCTGCTCTCCTCTTCTCTGCTCTGCTCGTACGTTCATATGATAGATATCATGGCAGGAAA
This sequence comes from Drosophila azteca, assembly GCA_005876895.1. Classification (NCBI taxonomy): domain Eukaryota; kingdom Metazoa; phylum Arthropoda; class Insecta; order Diptera; family Drosophilidae; genus Drosophila; species Drosophila azteca. The sequence goes on from VCKU01000011.1 coordinate 6,895,259, forward strand.
ACAGGCATTCAGGCAGACAGGAAAATGTTTTTCCAGGCACGTACTGGGCCATGGCATGGCATGGCATCGCATGGCAGGCTTCTGCGTTTACGCTTTGTTGCATCTATTTTACATATTTCCTTTTAACTGCATACATTTCTGCTCATGTGTGAGTGAAGGGAAACTCTTAGCCAGTAAAAGATTTTCATCCACACATTTTTCGAGAGGAAGAACGAGAAAAGACTAAAGACTGACATATGTTGCGATTCTCTGGCTCAATATTTGGAGTAGGAAAACTTTCGCATGTGCGTCTCTCTGTTACAGCTGCCCTCCCTCCCCCCTCCCCCCTCCCACTGCCACTCCCACTCCAATTTGAATTTCAATTTCAATCCATGGCTTTCGTTTGAACGCCTCGAGCCAAAAGTTTTTTTTGCCTAATGAAAAAAAATGGCAAAAAAAATATATAAAAAAAAAAAAACTTGAACTCATTTCCTGCCTTTGGGTTTTTCCTTCTTCTGATTCTAATTTTCTTTCATTCTTTCTGGTTGTTCTGCTTTTTATGCATATTTCGAATGTGGGAAATATCAAATTAAAACAGGCAAAGAGAGAGGGAGAGAAAAAGCGAGAGATGTGGGGGGAAAATTGTAATTTGAAACAAATTCGGTTTTGAAATGAAACATGCAGTGGTCCTGCTCGAGGAGGTGAGACAGAGAGTAAAGAAAGACAGAAGGAAACTTTTATGAGCAAAAAAAAAAACACTCATACAAACACACACACATCCATATGCAGGGCAAATTGTGTAGAGGATACTTGTGGAGGATCTCTAAGAAAAAGAAACAAGTTTCCTCTTCAAAACAACACAGAAAAAGTAAGTTAGTAATTTAATATTGAAAAAAAAGGAACGAAAAGAAAAGAAAACAAAACAAAAGTATGTGAGTAGTTTGCAGCATTACAGTGTGCCCGTTGTTCCCACTGTTGCACTGTTGTTCTTTTTCAGTGTGGCTGTGTGCATGTGCGTGTGTGTTTAAGTGTTGTAAAAGTTGAAAAAAGAAACTTAAACACAAAATTACTACAAAAAGCGGATGTTGGAGTGGGCGGGAGAGTGAGACTGGTTGAGGAAGAGGATGAGAAAGAGGAGCCTGGGGTTTATGGGAATTCCATTTGTATTTCGTTTTGTGACAGGATTACTGTATGTAGGAGGTGGGGGTAAATGTTACATAACAACACTCATGGCAAAAGAGAGAGAGACAAAGAGATAGGGGGAGATGCATATGCGAGAGTGAGTGTGTGTGTGTGTGTGTGAGTGTTGGAAAGGATGTGCACTAAAAGCATTTGGCATACGTTTTTATTTTGATTTTGGGTTTTTCTTTTTTTTTGTGGGTTTATCACGATTTTTTTTGGTTTTCTCACACAAATAAATTATCTAAAAAATGGTTTACCATATTCTAATCCGTGGTCGTAGTATTGGCCTGATTTTTGTTGATCAGAATAGTAGTAGTAGTAGTAGTTTGTAGATATAGAAGTGGAGGAGGGGTATATTTTGTTGGTTGGTTGGTTTGTTTGTTGATTGATTGATTGTTTGATTGATCGAACGTGTTCATACGAATCAAATATGATTTAAAAGAACAAACACAGTACATAAGGGGAAAGAGGAGGGGGAGGCGGAGAAGAGAGAGAGAGAGAGAGAGAGAACAAATTGTTATATAGAAAAATAGTTCAAGTAACAAACAAAATTCAAATTCAAAAAATATATGAAAGAGAGGAAGTCTTTGGGGGTGGGGTTTTCGGGGAGGAAGGAGTTCATATCTTTTGGTCAATAATACAAGTTTTTCTACCAAAATATGTGAGTGGTATTTGGAGGCGGGGGGTTTAACTGGGACTTGAGTAAGGAAAAAGGAAAACAAAATATAAATGCTACTTGAAGAGGGAAAGGGGAAAGAGCTTTTCCGTTTGCAACTTGACCAAAAGGAAATCCCTTGGAAGGCATCTCTGGGATTTTCTTTGGGGCACAAATCCTTAAATCTTTCACGATTCCTTAGGATTCCTTTTGTTACACATTCCCATCGGGAAAAACCCCTCCCCTACCCCCTTTTCATTCTATTCCTAGTTTTTCATTGTGTTTTACTCACTTGAGCGAATAGTTATTCCCTGCCGCATCCTGTCGCACCACCAGAGGCCGCTGGCTGGCCGATTGCTGGGCCGCTGCTGCGGCGGCTGCTGCCATGGAGCCAATGCCTCCATTGCTATTGGATATGGCCGCCGCTGTGGCTGCACTTTGGCCGCCGCCACCGCCGCCTCCTCCTGGCCCTCCGCCGCCACCGTGATGGTGCTCCTGGGTGGGGGTCACTGGCGTGGAGGCGGAGGCAGGCAGAGCGCCGCCCTTCTTCTTCAGGGCCGATTTGAGAGGAACTGCATTTGGCTTTGGCTCTTTGGCTGGAATTTCCTCAACGCGTTGGGTGTCCATCATGCGGACATGATTGCCGCCGCCGCCACCACCGCCGTATGGGGCATACTCGTCGTCCGAATCGAGTTCGTCCTGATCGGGATCGTGATCTGAAGACAATGGGATTGGATGGATTATGGAATCAGTAAAGCAAAGAAATCGCCATGCAATAATGTTCATATGGTATGCAGGGGCGGGGGCGGGGTAGGGAGGTGAGGGTTCGGGAGTTGGGGTTGGGGTTGGGTCTGGGGCGGGAGCACTAGCATAGTTATGAAGTGCGCGTTTTTGTTTGGGGTAATGAGCTAATCACAAGGGAGGATTGGGTGTCTTTGGGGGGGTCTTGGTTCTATGGATCACAATATATAGGATGTGGATGTGTATGTATATAGTAGAGTGGAGTCCCCTCATCGATCGATTTACCATCATAGTCATAGTCCTGCTGGTAGTCCTGATCGTGTATGGCGCCTGGCCCGTGCGGTCGTCCAGCGATGAGCGTGGGGCTCGGCGTGGAGAACATTGGCGGCGGTGGGATCGGTCCGATCTCCGACAACGGTATCGGTGGCTCTGGCAGCTCGCTGAGCATCACCCCCGGTGGCAGCTTACCGCCCGCATACGGCGGTGGTGTGCTGCCCGGTGGACCGCCTACCATCTTGCCGCCATCGTCGCCATCTGTGGGTGGGAAATCAGAAAAATGTGTTTGGGAATCGTACAGCGAGTGGTATATCTTTTTTTTTCTCCACAGAGAAGGGGAGAGAGTGTGTGAGAGCGAGCGAGGATAGAGAGAGAGAGAGCGAGAGAACTATTCCTTGATTCTAGCCAATAAATGTGTGTGTGGGTGTGTGTGTGTGTGGCTGTGAGTGTGTGTGTGTGTGTGCGTTGGGTGGCCCGGGTTAGTGAGTGTTTCGGGTGTGTTCGTGTGCGTGTGCTTTGTGGTTTAGTGTGAGTGAAGTTTCTTGGGCGAACACAAGAGAGAGAGAGAGAAAGTTGCAGGTTGCAACCGATTGATAGCATTTGGATTGGAAAATAACTATAATTATGTATGTATATTGATTTTATCGTTACTTTCTAAAGATGTATCGATATATTTAAATAATTTATCGATTTTATATAGCTTTCATATCGAAAACATACAAGTTATAGATGTATTTCGACGAGTTTATATATATATCGATATCTTTCGATAATTCATTGAAACTTAAGAAGATTTACCCATATTTTAAGATAATTGATATGTTTCCATAATTCATTGATGTTTTTCGATATTTTTATATTTTTCGATCATTTATCGATGTACTTCGATATTTTTATAGGTATATTTAGGTAATTATTAGATTTTTCGATAATTATCGATATTATGATCAAAAATATACATCAAATATTTTTAAATTTCTCTTGGCTAAATCAAGATAATCTCCATCTAAAATACCGAAATCCATAACGGTTGTCGCTTTTATTGGTCTAACATAAGTTCAACCTGAAAATATCTTTAGTTTGTTTTTAAGAATTCCATAATCCATGGAGCTGTCTTTTGGTATTGCTATAGATAATCGCCTATATATGAACTATCGTACAGCATTTGCTTCCTATCTTTGCCTCCCATAAATCATACTTTCTTTCAATCGGTTGCACAACCCTTACAAGTAATTTCTCCCCCTCCCTCGCTTGCCATCTTAACGGATTCGAGTTCTATGAGTACTCAAAGGATATTCCTCCTTTGGGGGGCTGCGGGGTTGGGGGTTGCACTTACACATGTGCTCGTTGTGGTAGCAAATATTGACCCCTCGGCGGGTCAGCTTATTGGCGCCGCCCAATGTGTTGGGCCTCTCCATTTTTCCATCCACCTGGTGGTGGCCTCCACCACCGCCTCCGCCTCCGCCGCCGCCTCCTGGTGGCGGTAGCATGGAACCCTGACATTGCGGCTGCTCGATGTTGGGCGTGGATATTGTCCCGTTGCCACCATGTTGTTGCTGTTGTTGTTGTTGTGCATCAGTCTTGTCTTTTCTTGGTTCTGCAACAGAAAAAAAAAAGAGAGAGAGAGAGAGAGAGGGAAACGAATGAGTATGAGGATAAAGTGAGTAAAGAGTAAACTAATTTATAGTTAAAAGAGTTTGCCATGAATCCACTCGACAGCCAGTCCAGGCCAGGCCAGGCCAGTCAGTGTGGTGGCATGCCCCACTTGACACAAGCTTTTACTTTAATTGTCGGTGGTCAGAAAACAGTTCTGGCTGGTTGGTTGGTTGGCTGGCTGGTTGGTTGGTTGGCAGTGGAAAATCCTTTGGGCCAGTGGAAAATTGCCCTGTGTCGTGCCCCCACAGACCGCTTGCCACTTGAGTGGCCACAAAGCCAAAGGATACACATGTCCTTCGTCTGTCTCTCTTGTTTTCCCTCCCCCCGCATCCGTACCGAACCGAACCGCACCACCTTCTGTGTGGTCCTCCAGTGGTCCGGCCCAGTGGTCCAGTGCCAGTGCCAGTGCCAGTCGTTTGGGGCAGTAATATTTCTGTTTTAATTGTTGTTAAAGGTTTAAGTGGTCTTACAATTACGAACCGCACTCTGCCATGGCACTCTTTTCCATTTATTTCCATTTAAAAGGTACACGAAATAATGAGAAAGAAATCTTTACGGACTGACGCACCGGAAATGGGTCCAAAGATTGCTACCCAAAAAACAACCGACAAATAGCAACAAATTTTCTTTCTTTCTTTCGGAAAATGTCTTATTTTTCCACACAATTAAAATTCTTCCCTTAATAGACATTTTCGCTCATTTTCACACACACACACATACATATGCCCATTGCAAAGCAATTAAATAGAAAATTCCAAATAGATTTTCCCACATTTTCCTTACACTTCAAGACAGTCATTAAATGCTGATCGGTTGACAGACAGCCCCACAGCCCCACAGCCGCAACAGCAGCCACCAAAAATATTTATGGCCAAAGGAAAAGCGGCAGCAACAATATCTGGCGGAAAACTCAGTGCAAAACCATCACGCAATTAATTGGCAGACGAGAAGAGGTATGGGGCGGGGGCCCGCACGAACGGGGGGCGGGGCAGTAAGACATCAAGCAGTGGGAAATTAATGCGAATATTTTCAACAGTCCCTCCCATCAGCCGCAAATCGGTAGTGAATAATCCCACTAAAAATATTACGAGATTGCATACCAATTTCTATATATACATATATATAAGTTTTGTTAATCAAATTGAGAGAAATTGCAGATACATTTACAGATACAGCTACAGCTACGGCTACAGATTGAGATAGAGATGATGATGCCTCTACTTATAGTGTGGATCGTTGGATGCCTCAAACCTGCCTATTTGAAACAGATACAAATTCCGTTGGCCCCATGCCAGAGACGCCAAAGAGAAGGCAGAGACGCGCCCTGACGTGTTTGCCTAAATATTTATTTCTAAACAACAACACCAAAAAAAACACAGAGCAGAGCAGAGCGGGGCAGAGCGGAGGGGGGCAGAATATTCCCGCATTCATTTCTCGTTTTTTGTTTGACACCAAAAGTTAATGAAAATTGTTTAAAAAATAAAAAAAAAAAAACACACACAAGATTTTTCATGCATCAAGTTCATGAAAACACATTTGCCGTCGCTGTGGCAAAGGAAATGCATATTATATTCAACCAAAAAAAAAAAAGAAATGGAAATAGAAAAGGAAAATGTGTAGGTAAAAGGTACAAAATAGTTGCCTTGACTTTGAGACTTTGTTGTTTACTTATCTGTGGAACATTAATGAAATCTAAACAAATTTGAAAGCGAAATGAAAACCAATTAAGACGGCGAATCAATTATGCAAATGGGAGATGCTTCGCTCGTACATATATCAATTAGGGGAACAGTCCTGGCAGGCAGGATAGGCGACACCGGCTCTGGCTCTGGCTCTGGGTCTGCTATCTTTGGGTCCACAATCTACAAGGCAGGGAGGGAGGGGGGGGGACCGAGAGAGTGGACCGACTTTCCACCCAATCTTCGTGGGCTAATCGGCAAGTGGCTTTCATCTCTGAAACCTGTCTGGTGTAATCATTTTTCGTGTGGGAAGGTAAAGTTTTCTTTGGTCCTCTATCTCTGTCATTTCCCTATCCCACTCTCCCACTCTCTCTCTCTTTCTCTCTCTGTCTCTGTCTATCTGTCTGTCCCTCTCTGTTCTTGAACAATGCGCACCACTAATGACATTAATTAAGCAGAAAGTTTGGCCTCTAATTAGCAAACACGCAGGAACACGATTGCAGACAAACACAAACATGGCCAAAAGCATTACCCACTCTCTGCCTCTCTCACTCTCTGCCACTCTCTTGGCCAACAGCCCGACACTTAAAGCCAAACTCTAATCAATTATCGTTAGTGTGGCTGGCAATTACAATGAGATTCGTGTCGGCCACGGATTGGCCAAGGACAAAGGCCTAAAAGTAGGCAATATATAGGCACAGGCAAAGCTGTTTATGCGACGGCTTTTTTTTTACTTTAGGACGTTGATATGCAATGACTGCACCATCAAGTGGCCCAAGCGACACCAGCCGATGGCTGTTACGCGCGGATCCCAGGCAAGAACGCAGCCCACCTCCCGCCCAACCGACCGAGGGGCGCTGCCGCATAACGCGCGACTCGTTAACCGAACCGATCGCGGACATGCAGGAAAGATAGCTGTTAGACTAGTGTTCGAGGAAAAGTAGAACTAATTTAGCTAAAATCTAAGCAATTGCTAATTACGAGAAAGATATAAGAGTATCAATAATTTCAGACTAGGAAGGGAGTTAGTAGTAGAGATAATATGGTAGAGGGAATTATAATCAGAGCATAGGACTCTAAATGGTTCATGCAAGGCGTAATTCGATCTACAAAGCGGAAGAAACAAGGGTGTATAATTCCTAGTGCTTCTAATAGGAATCGTGAAGTTTATGCGGCTCAACAGGTCAGGGCTGTCTACGTCACCCCTGATCAAGTTGTGCACAAAAATCACACCAAGCATTTTCCTACGATTAGCTAAGGTTGGAAGGTTTATTAAAAGCAATCTATTAGGGTAAGACGGCAGTCTCACACCTGCATCCCAGTTGAGGCCGCGTAAAGCAAAAAGTAAAAAGTTTTTCTGAACTGATTCTATACGGTCCTGGTGTACGTTGTACTGCGGGCACCATACACAAGAGCCGTATTCTAAAATCGGACGAACCAGAGAGGTGTAGAGAGTCTTTGTTATATAGGGGTCATCAAATTCCTTTGACCACCTCTTTATAAACCCAAGCACGCCCATGGCCTTGTTCACCATGGTAGAAATGTGTTCTGAAAACTTTAACTTGGGATCTAATAGAACACCAAGATCATCAACCCGGGTAATTCTCTCAAGAGAACCACCACAAAGGGTGTAAGGAACCAGAAAGGCGCTGGAACGATGAAAAGTCATTACTTTACATTTTGAAGCATTAAGGTTTAACAGATTTGCACAACACCAAGACTGAAATCTATCGAGATCGGACTGCAACCTGGATTGGAAGGAAATGTCCTTATACTGGACACAGACACTGGCTTAAACCCCCCAATATCCCCCCCAAATATCTAAGAATTCGTTGAGGAATCGTATATTTCATTGAGAAATCAGAAACGCAATAAAAGGGCAGAAAACCTTTGAAAAATCCTCGAATTTACAACTAAAACTCAACATTTTTCAGTTAGCCAAGCTTTAAAAAAAGATTCAGAGCCGGAAAAACCATATTAACGTTATTTCTTTCTTTCTTTTGCCTTCCTAATTGCATTAGAAGTCGCTCAATCTCTTTTCAATCTCGTTTTACTCGACCGCATAAACCCATTTAAAGTCACAAAAAGTTAACGTTTTAATCCTCATCTCTCTCTCTACCCCTAAATCTTCTTCTCTCTCTGTCACTGTCTCTTTCTGAATCCTGCCAACACAATAATTTCATTAAAATTCATCCAGCATCGTGATATCTCCCTCAGGTATAAACCCCACTAAAAGTTCAACTTTTTCTCCATTCATGTCTGTGTGTCTGTGTGCGTATGTGTATGTGTGTGTGTGTTCACAGTGTGACGTCAGATGGGATTTCAATTTTCATGTTAAACGTAATGCCGAGATTTATTTATAATTCAGGATGCCCCAAAAGTCAAATGACTGCCGGCGGGGCGGGGCGGGGCGGGGGAGCACCCACCCACCCGAAGAGCAAACAAAAGAACAGAAAAGCGACAGCCACAATTCGTTAAGAAGCCGCAAACTAATTGTGCGGCCAACCCACACCCACACACGCAGGCAGGGGGAGAGGAGAGGGGAGAGAGGAGAGCGGAGGTGGAGTCGCATATGAAATATCAAATCAAACGAGGAAAGAGCGCGTGGACGTGGGCGTAGAGGCCAGAAGAGAAGAGAAGAGTCCTGCATCTACAGGCAGGCGCAATGTGTGGATATATCTGATAAATAAGCAATGAGCATTGTGTATATGTTTCCCCTGCCAGGCAGGAGAGGTAGGTAGAGGGAGAGACAGGGGCAGTGGCAAAGCCAGAGCCAGAGGCAGCTGTGTGGCAGATATCCTCGTGGCATTGGCTGAAAGGGGCACTGGCACTGGCAGTCCTGGGACTGCATGAGAAAGAAGCCAACATATTTTCATAGCTCATTTTCAGTTTTTGCATTCAAAGGAAGGACATTTGGGGAATACACACAACACACACACACACATACATGGCTGGGTTGTACATTGTACAATGTTGCAGAAAAGCTGAAAGCAACGGCAGACATTGACACGGCCCTGGGAGACCTCCTTCTGCACTGACGTCACAGCGATATATATCACATTACTCATACGCCCTGTTTTCGTGCTGGCCGGCAACACGTGCACTTGACTCCACGGCACCCGACCCTGGCACACACAAACACACACACATACAAGCATCGTGCAACTGCATCTTGGCCTCAAAATTACAAATTACAAAACTACATCACGTATACGCCCCCACTTCCCACAAGAAATTTGCTCAATTGCCCAACGACTCAGCGACTGCTCCTTTCACTCTTTCCCTCTGCCATCAAATGCTTCCCTCCCTGCCCCGCCTTCCTACACCTTCGGCGAGTGCCCCTCTGCCTGATTTTCTCCCGCTCTTTCCATTCATATTCGCCTGCATAGACATTAAATCAACACTCTGTCACAATTCATTAATTTTAATTAATGCCTCCCCCCCACACATACAAGAAAATCGCATTCGCAGCCACAGGCCACATGCCACTGCCACAGCCACAGCCAATATGCAGCACCGCCGACACATGGCTCTGGGTCTGGGTCTCCCGTTGATTCAAATGTAATTGAATTTATAGCATACAAAAAAAAAGAGGAGAGAAGAGAAACCCAATTGCCGTCGTCTGGCATATCAATTCGATTATAAAGACAGGCTACATGCGACATGTGGCAGGCTGAGCAGAAAGGTAGGTGCACGAGCTCGAGCACCAGCACGAAGGGCATTTCCATTTGACATTCAAAGGGGCGGAAGGGGTGGTGGGGTGGCGAGAACCGCCCTTCCATCGAGTGGCCCTTCTGTCTGTCAAACTCTTCTTCGCTCGCGTCGCTCGATTCATCAATTTTCCGCCCCATTTTACCATTTCACAGTTTTTCTTTTTCGTTTTTCTTTTTTTTTTGAGTGTTTGCCAAAGCGAAACGAAACGTTTTGCTGCTTCAAAGTTTTCCACATGAACAAATAGTAGACTTGTAAGCCTCTCGGAAAAAAAGAAATGAAATAAAAAAATGCTTTATTGAATGTGCAACAATTTTTATCGAATGTAAAGGTAGATGTAGGTGTGGATGCAAAGGTACACGTCTATGGGGGTATGAGGTAAATTTCACCCTAAGAAAAAGGGAATTTTCAGCCTGAAAAAGATGGAAATTTCAGCCAAAGAAAGCGAAGAAAGATGGGAACTTCTCGCCACAAAAACAGTTGGTAACTTCTTCTGGGCGAAAGTGTTCGAGGAAAAAGCATCTTCCTGCACTCCACTCCCGAGGAAATCTACCTTCAAGGAAAGCCTTCGACGCCTCGAAGAAGGCTGCGGCTGTGGCTGTGGGTGTGGCCGGCCTGTGGCTTCCTTTTAGATGGTTTTCGGCAAGTGCTTTTCCGCTCACAATTGATAATGTTTTGCACCTTTGGGCAAAGTTTTCGTCTACCCCACTCGCATATAGATGGGATTCCATTAGGATATATCCCACAACCACTCGTAAATTCCGCCTTCAGGTCCACTTAGCAGCCATCGCCGTCGCCATCGCCGTGGCATTTTCCCTCGCGGATAAAACAGATACTCCCGCCCGCGAAAGAAAGTATTCAAACTTTGACCTTTTCGTTCTGTTCTCTGTTCTCTGCTCTGTGCTCTGTGTTTGTATTTACTTTCAATATTTCACCTCACGCAAAAGTGTTATAAAAAGAAAGAGTCGCTACAGCCTCAGCGACACATTGGCCCACAATTTCAGGGCAGTGCGGGAGGGAGGGGGGAACTCTCTTCTCCTGGCCGCGATTGAAATGCGTTTGGCATTTAACAGTTTAATGCAAAAATAAACACATCAAACAGCGGCAGCAACAAAGAGGAGACGCCTCCGTCGGAGTACAAAATACCTTCTTTTCGTACAATTAAAACTTTTAACGCGCCAGCAGAAACGCAAACAGAAAACAATGCAGCAGCAGCAGCGGCAGCAGCGGCGGCAGCGTCTGAAAATTAAAAGGCGATTAAAAATAAATTAAGTTTACTCGAAGCAACCCTCTATACCCCGCCCCAATCTCCCACCTGCCGGCATTTGTTATAAACCAAATGGCAAATACACACACACACAGCAGGGGCTGGGGCAGGGGCTGGGGTTGGGGCATGTGGTCTTTTACTCAGTTGTAAAGAAAAGTTTAAATATTGTTTGAGGAATTCCTCATGAAACATTTATGCAAAGGTGAAGGTCGTTTCCGCCCACCCACACCCACACACGCACATACACAGCCACCCAGACAATTGCCCTGCTGCTGCCCCGGACTCCTCTCTACCGTAAAATTTCCTTCATGATGCCATTAGTCAAAAGATTTGTCATCGCGTCTCAGAGAACTGTTATATGTAGCATCGTGGAATGCGCGGTATCCCAATGAAATATTTAGTGTGCAAAATATATATACAGAGAAAACAGAGCACAGAGAGAGGGGAGGGGGGAAATCAAATGCAGAGAGGCTGATGATTGATGGCCATTCAGTCGACGAGTCCACGAATGTGGGTGTATTGGTTGTATCTATCGAATAATGACATTACTCTGATCCAGAGATCGTTTTCTATATGTTGTACATGCGACGAGCATCAATTGAAATGATCCAAGGTCTTTCTACAAGTTCGATCATCATCCTATATACATACATGCTATATGTATCGTTTATCTATAAAATATAATCCCATTTCTATGCCATGGTTCCACCAATCGTATCATCATCTATCTAATATCCAATGTTGCTGAAATGAAGTTAGTATCGGGTGCATCGGTACTGCCAGGGGCCAACTGATTGCATGCAATTCAACAATCTGCTCCCAAGTTTCTAGACTTTTCTTTTGAGGTCTAAACACAATTATTCCACTTCCATCCCTCCGTTTATCATTCTCACCCCGAGATTAGTTCTACAAATTCGATCTACAAGACTTATATTCTCTGTAAGTTGTTTCTAAAGGTTACTCATGGTAGTTCTACCTTGAACATATGTATGTGGCTTCTCTATGTCTTTTCTCTACGCGTCTATCTCCAATGATCTCTTCAAAATGCATTCTATTTACTTTATCGATCTTCTTAAAGGTTTTTTTATACCTCCTCCTTCTTTTAACAGGTTCTTTATCCTCCTCCTACTTTTTGATGATCTTTTTATGCCTCCTCCTTCTTCTTAAAGGTATTTTTCTACCCCCGATCGCTTCTATCAGTCTATGGTGGCTTCCATTTATAACTACATCGAATTTCCCAACCCCCAACCCCCAACCCACCCACACCCACACTCGAATTTCTCACAAATGTTTCGAAAACTCTTGAAAATCAATTTTTGTTTTTTTTTTTTGTTTTCAATGAAAATTTCTGTAAACCGAAATAGAATCTACAGCTAAACGCATTCCTAAACATTTCCTAGATTTTCGATTTTGATTTTCTGTTGACGATTTTTTCCTTTGCTTTCTTTTTTAGTACTTTCTTTTGACACGCCGCCTGTCAAACAAACAAACAAACAACAAACAAACGAACGAAAGAACGACGCAAATAATGATGATGATCGTTAAAAATTAAGACTTAATGACAGTTGACGCTGCACTCACATCACATCGGGGTGGCACCTTTGAAAATAAAGAAAACTGGGGAGGGAGGATGGGTGGGAGGGGGCCGTAGGAATCTACGGTCTCGAAATAAATGTCGTCTCGTACCCTGAAAGATGTATTTTTCAATCTACTCGATATATATGTATGTATATATATATTCTTGATATAACGCCACAGATTTATGGGGACAGGCAGAGGAGGCAGAGAGCAACAATTTTTAGCTTTTACTTTCTTAATTTGATAGATGAAATCAGCGCCCAGCAATGCGGCTGAGGGAAAGAGACGAAAATACAGAGAAAGAGGCGGCAAAGGCAGCCAAAGGGGGAGGTGAATGAGTGGGGGGAGAAAGTGGGGTATGGATAAATAAATGTGTATTAAAATGAAAACAAATGAGCATCGACGAAGAGAGGCATTAAATAAATTCATTTAAAAGGTCAGACATTCGGATGAAAGGTGCGTAAATCTCTAGCCGCCCTCACCCTCACCCTTCCTCTCTCTCTCTTGCTCTCTCTATCTCCGTCTCTGTCGCTACTGTTGCTGTTTCCTTTTACTGATTTATGGGTGCCCCGCGCCGAAGAAATTGTTGCATATCGTAAAAAATGAGGCGGCTGGGCTGGGAGCAGCAAACAAACAGCAAACGCAGGAAGAAAAGCATAAATAACATTTAATTTTTCTTGAACTCGGAAACGACCCCAAAGAGAGTGCAAAAAGGAAAGAGAGAGCGAGAGACTTCGCCTAAAAGTTGATGAAAAACCGTTTCGACAGTTTCGGCCCGCAGGCGAACGGAATTGGTCGAAAACGAACAAAAATAATGCCATAAAAATGAAATTTCAACAAACAACTGAATGACTGACAGACAGAGCAGGCAATACAGAGTGGCAGAGTGAGAGGGAGAGAGAGCGAAAACCTGAGAGTGTGCAAAAAAAAAAAACAGAAAGAAAGTTCTACCAAAAGTTGGGAAACTGTAAATGCGGGCGGTAGGCGGTGGGCAGAAAGAGGAGAGCGGAGAAAGGTCCATCCATTGGTCGTGTGGCAACTTGAACTGCGGTTTTTCCCGAACATAATCAAAGACCTACAATATGTGTGTGTATGTGTGTGTGTGTGAGGGGCACGTGGCATGGGGCAGCGTGGCTGTAGAAACTTTACGAGCCGCACACTCGACACATGGACAGCACACACAGACACACACAGTCGTAGGCATACACGCGCCATTGCGGTGTAAATTTTATAGATGCGCCCTGAAAAGTAGGCAACGCAAAATGCCCCAAAACCCATACACCGAAAAGAGTGTGTGTGCCAGTGTGTGTGTATGTCTGTGTGTGTGTGTGGAAGAAAGGGGAAGAGAGTATGAGAAGAGAAAGATGGTTGCTAACAGAGGGGCGACTGAAAGGCAGAGAAAACATGGCATTCCAATTAGAGATGGAGAAATGCTCTCACACCACCACACCCCCCCCTCATCCTAAAAGGGTCCTCCAGAAGTGGTTCGCTTCCCCTTGCCTCCTGCCATCAAATTGGAAACGAAAAATCCAGCCATGAGCTTCAAATTTTAATTGGAAATGTGATGGCAGCAAAATGTTCAGCAAAAATTTTAAACAGAATTTCGTGGCAGGCCACAAGCTGAATGACTTTTCCCAGGGGAAAACTCTATTTAGAAGGATTTACCAATAGAAATTATGGATATATGTCCTTAGGGAGTGCGCACAAATGGTGGGCCATAAGCTGAGGAGAACTTCTCCAAAATATTAACTAGTTTTCCCAATGAGAGTACAAACAGTGCTTCGATTTGGTGTGAAAGGCTTACAATACCCTCGAACTGAACGACTAATCAATCAATCAATCACCTGTGATCAATTTCCCCATATAATACCCTAAATAATGAACACAATTTGCTGGCATCAACAGTGATCCATTGCCAAGTGACAATCTTTAAATATCACCAATTTATCATCGCCCCAAGGAGGTTGCCCCACAAATCACATAGATTACACACCTTTTCGGGGGTTGGGGGCAAAGAGATACTTTCGCCAGACAGCAGCAGGAGCAGCAGATACTTTCCACTCGAGAACAGATACTTTGGCAGACAAAATACTTCTTAACAAGAAAAATCTTCTTAACAAGGCCACAAAAAATACAGACGAAAAAAGGAGAGAAGGAAAAGTAATACAGAAAAAGAAAAGCCCCTGCAAAAGGAAGCTCATCAAAAAATTGGATTTGTTGTCGGGGCAACAATTTGCTGCCGCTGCCGCAGCTGCATGCCTCTCGTCTTGCCTCTTGCCTCTTGTTTTAGCCGATTTTCGGGCTAGCCATTCCATTGGGCTCGATCTCGGGTTTAAATTTAATGAAAGGCTCGGCTCCCCTTCTAACCTGCCGCTAATCCCCCTCCTCCCGCCACCCAGCAAGCCCTAGCAGGAGACGGGACGAGGCCAAAGGTGAACGTGAAACGAGAGGCACATTAACGAGCTGGCAAAAGCTGCCTAAAGGCTTAAATGCCTTCGTCCTAGGCAGAGCACAGAACAGCATAGCATCCTTTTCCTTTTTGTCCCTTTCACTAGGCCTGCGCCTCCAGGGCCAGTACGACTAGGTGGCTGTGGCACGTGCTACGCGAATGGGGTGGAGGGGGGGTGGGTGGGTGATGGGCGCCAACAGTAAACGTCACTTTAGCGCTGCCACTGGCAATGGCAATGGCACTGCCACTCGTCGACAAAACGAGTTGCTGGCTGATGTGCGTGTGTCCCTGTGTCCCTGTGTGTGCGTGTGCGTGTGTGTGTGTGTGGCCCCGAGTCACATTTTGGGGGCACGCACGAAGGCAATAGGCAAACAGCCCAAGTGCTTTTCACACCCAATTGCTGGAAAAACAACGGGCTAGCAGCAGATGAGGCAGCAACACTAACAGCAGCTGAGGTGGCGCCTCCACTAAGTTAAACGCTATTTCCAAGGCACACACACACGCACACACACACATTTGTTGGTAGTCTGCCAGAACGGATATAGTACACCAATAGTTGCGACTAAAAGATACCCTTTCCAAGGGAGAACTATTCAGAAAAGGCTGTGAGAAGGGAGTCCTCATTGCATTTTGGTAGACGGAGTATCGAATGTATCTCTAGAATGCAACAAAACCAAAGTGGCGATCGGTATACCGGAAATTGTGGCTGCCAAAGGATTACGTGAGTTTTCCATAGCATAGTTTGGGGCGCTGGATCTGTGGCTTTTGATACCTTCAAATGCCCTGCAAAAAAATACACAACAATGTCTCTGTTTATGCCTGGAATCTCCATGTCTTTTAGTTCTATCTCCCATACTCTCTGCTCCTTACTCTTGCTATCCATATCTGTCTACTCCTCTTCCTTTGTTCCCCTATCTCTCTGGTCCTCTCTCTAGTCCTCTCTTGTGCTATCGCCATCTCTATAGCCCGCTATTTTGCCAGCTTTCTCCTTCATTTACTCGTATGTATGTCTCCTCCTTCTCTTTTCTCCCCCTCCGTGCTCCTCCTTCTCTTTTCTCCCCCTCCGTGCTCCTTCTTCTCTATTCTCCCCCCCTGGTTTTTGTCTGTTTGTGTTTCGTACGTGCTTTGAGCTATTTTTTGTTATGTTTAACGCATACTCCAAATTATGATTACATTCCTACCATCTACCCCTCCCTCTCGCCAGAGAAAGACAAGAAAAACACGTATACGTATATGTAACAATATATACTGCAGAAGCAGAAGCGGGGGGGCGGTAGGGTGTGGGTGGAAAATCCTAATATCGCGATTGGGGGGAATGAGCAGACAAATTGCTTTGCCTGTGACAACAGCAACAACAGGACTCCCAGCAGCAGCAGCAGCATCCACCGACCGAGAGTCAATCCACCTTTTGGAATGAACTTTGCTATGAAATCTAATATCTATGAAATATTTTCTCTAGTTTCTCTTGGAATTGTTTCGCCCTTAGGGGCGTTGTCGTTGTCGTTGTCGTTGCTGCTCAATCAATATCTGAAGGTCACACTTCATTCTTCATCGCCATCTAAGATCTGTATGTATGTATGTGTGTATGGATGATTTCTTTCCCTTAATAATAAATATGATGAGCTGCCTCGCCACTCGTTGGCTTCCACATCGCATTAATCATACGCCATGTGTTGCTCCTGTCGCAGCAGCAGCAGCAGAAGGAGCAGCAGCAATTAGTTTTCCTCCATTTAGGCGCTTGAATTATGCAGCAGCAGCAGCCATCTTTGGCTATATATCTGGCTCTACTATATACATGTATATATAGAGTATATCTGCCGCATCTTGGGTAGGCAGTAAATTGCTTTAATTGACAGCGGAAGTGGGTCCCAGATAAAACACATTCGAAGGCAAAGTGTGCTACCGACAGGCACTCTCTCTCTCCTGCTCGCTCACTCTCTTGGTCGCTCTCTCTTTGGCCATAAATTAGCCATCATTTTGGCCAAAACAGCGGAAGACGGCAAGGTCAATCTCATGATGATGATGATAATGCTTGGGGCACTGCTACTACTATGTACTACAGATGCTGCTGCCTCACTGATGATGATTTGTTGTTTTTGTTTCGGAAAAAAGTGGCACAAGAATCTGTTGACAACAAGGAACGTCGTTCGTTTCGCTAAAAATGACATAATTAAAATGAAATAATTTACTGCTTTCTCTACTTTCTCTGCTCTGCTGCCTGCTCTCTGCTGTCTGCCGCCTGCCTTCATTTCGTAGAAAAGTTTTTGTGAAAGAAGAGTGAAAGTAATAAACATAAATTAAAGCTCAAGTAGCGCCAAGGATTTCTTGATTCTCTAGGGATTCTCTTTGGAGAGGCTACCCATGATTGATGGAGGCGACGCCCTCTGCTTGCTCTCTCTCTCTCTGTCTTTCTCTTAGAATTCAGGGAGTATTTCTGTCTGCTTTTCTCTGTTTTTCTGTTGGATTTGTCATCACAGATGATGCCATGGCAAAATTAATGAAGCTTCCTGCGAATGATGATTGATTGTTCTCATATTCGTGAGAGACAATTGTTGATTGAATATCTCCCAACCACCCTCGCCCTCTCGCTCTGCCGCCTCCTTGATTAGGGGCATAATTTCCCCTCTCTTGGGATTACAAAATGTGTGAAAATGTATCTCCAAATGATGTACTTTGTTTCCTGTATGATTACAGCCATAATTTCCCATCTCCCATCTGCAAAGGAGAAGAAAATTGCTGCTGCTTTTTGTGGAGAGAAATGTTTTCCCTTTTCAGCAGATGCAGACTTAACACTACAATTTCCTATCTTTCAGAACCATTAAATGTACTAAAATTTGTTTTAAAAAATAGCAAAATATTCCCAGAAAATGTGCAAAACTTTCTCTTCTCTTAGGACCATCAAATATCCATAAAAACTCGTTTTATTAGGCGCCAAATGGTCCCTCGATTCGAAGAACAATTTCCCATCTTTGGGTATCCAGAAATGATCCTAAAACTTGCTTTAATTCCCGTCTTTGATAAGAAAAAATACCATAAAAATAAACCAAAGAATTTTGAGTTTGATTAGCAAAACAATTTGCCAAAAAAAAAAGAACTGCAAATAAAAAAAGAACATCTCAAAAAACCATTCGAAAGGATTGACGTTGTTTCCTGCTGATGTTGGTATTTTTTTTTTTATTGCCGCCTTGATTTATATATTTTGATGTTTTCTGTTTTTGGGTGGCATACAACACACACACACATACACACATGCATACATACATAGATATTTATTTAAAGTCGTTAAAGAGAAAGCAAATACCAAACACCAAAATATTTGTATGCAAAGGAATTGTGCGGCTGTTTTTGTGGCGCAGGAATTTAAGCCAAAGAAAATGAAATGAAATGAAATAAAACATATGAATTATGTTCGCACATTAAAGAGACAACCGAGCGAAAGACAAAAATATATACGGGAAAAGCAAAGCAAAAAAATGTACCACCCCCCAACAACAACCCCCTCCCTATAGCTGTAGCTGTAGCTGTAGCTATGGCGTCAACGAATTTTCACCGATGAGGCGCTGAGGATTTTCACTCTGTGCCATGAATCATAGAAGGCAGCAGCAGAGCAGCAGCAAAGCAGCGCAGCAGCAGCGAAAAAAATATATAAATTCTCGCTCAATGTGTCACACAATTATAATATTCATTAAGGCAAGAGCAAGAGCAATATGTTATAAATAAATAATCAAGAGCGGTTAACCAAAAATAGAAATGCCAACAGCAGCAGCCACCCACAAGACAGAGAGAGAGAGAGTGGGAGAGAGAGACGTTAGGCAGATCAAGGGGAATAGATCGTAAGTTCATTAACATGTAAAAAGATTGCAACAAATTGCCAGCCAAATGCTGCGTTTTGTTTTGTTTTGTTTTGTTTTCTGTTGCCTTGCCACAAGGTGAAGTTCATTAAAATTCCGCGTCACTCAAAAGTTTTTTCAAAAAATACAAAAATATATATATGAACGCCAAAACGATTGGGTGAAGGTCATTGGGGAGGAGGGGAAAATAGTTTGTTTCTTGCTTTTCTCGGCAGTTTTTCCATTTCCATTCTCATCATCATTATCATCATCGTTAGCATGTGGCTCGGACACAGCGGACACAGCGGACACAACGGCCACGGCTGCTTGGCTGGAGTAAAATTTGTTTGCCTCTGCCACCACCTCTGACACCGCCGCCTCTGCTCTGCCGCTGCCGCTGCTGCTGCTGCGTGTTGCCTTCTGTTTGTTTTTCTTGGCCCCCAAAACGATGGATGATGGGGGCGTCATCTCTTGATGACGTTGTTCTTCCCCCCCCCCAAGCAGCACCTCTCTGTGTCTCTCTCTATCTGTTTCTCTCCCTCTCTCTCTCTCTCTCTCTCTCTCTGTGTGTGTGTGCTTGAATTTGCCTGTTTATTTTCATAGGCTGACGCTGCAGAATGTGCGGAAATGCGTTCTTTAGACATCATTTGGGGGATAATCTTTTTTTTCCTTTTTTTCTTGCTTTTTTTTGTTGTTTTTTTTGGAGCAGCGGAAAGTACATTTCATTGGCAAATAAATGGGGGAAATTAATTTGATCGAAATTGGGTAACAAGATGGATTGCAAATGGACTGGAAGAGACGCTGAAAGGGGCGGGGGGCAAGGCAAGGCTAAGGCTGGATCCTTAGGGACAGCTGCCACAAAAGGTGGAACTTGTAGCTTAAGTTCCAATCCCCAGGAATCACTTTCTATGAACTTCCGGCCAGCATAAGTTTGTCCCAACCAAAAACAGACTTTAGGTAACTCGTATAATCCCCCACCTAAAAGCCAAGGAACAAATCCCCAGTAATCTTCTATTAAATGTAAGCTGGAGGGGTGTATAGGGGGATGGAGCGTGAAATAAAACACTCACTAATTCGATTGTTCCTGATCATGCACAACATTCCATCCATCGGCCACATAATCTGATATCCTAATGAGTGCTCTCTGTGTGTTTGTGTGTGTGTGTGTGGCTATCCCTTCATCAAAGTGGATTACAGTGATATGATTGGGGGTGGTGGGGGGCAAGAAAGTTTTTGGTTGAGCATAAAAGTGTAATTAAGACACACACACAAATCAATCAATCAATCAAACAGGAGGAGAGGCGGAAAGGCGGCAAAGAAATGAGAATGCAATCTGAATAACTTAATTTTGGTTTCATTTCCTTGGCTATTTCCCTTCAAAGAGTAGGTGGGGGATTCATTTCCTCCCTCCCCGCCCTTAGAGAGTGAAGCTACCCCTAACGAGTGGCGGTCCTTCTTGCCACATTGAAGTTTCCTGCTCATCCTAATTGAATTCCAAGAACTTTGACTCTACCTAACCTAACCTACTCTACCTTATGGCGAGAAACTTTGATGAGAGTAACCTTAATTACATGACACACCCACACACACACACAGTGAGAGATATTATGTAATTATGGCATACTTATGTATGTATGTGCTTATGTTCGTTTGTCAGATAAAAGATAGAACCTTGCTGACAGATGCAGGCGCCACATATACATATATGTATATGTATGTATGTATATAGCGAGTAAATTACCATAAATCAAAAGGGAAATAAAACTAAAAAGGACATCAGAGAGACAAGGATACAGCCGCAGATACTGGCGCACAACTTTTGTGGTCAAAAGTCAACGTCTGACAGTCATTAGTCATATCAAAAAAAAAACACAGAGAGAGAGAGAGAGAGAGAAAAGTATATGTTGGGTGGGTGGGTGGTGATGTGGGTCAAAAGATAATGATGACAGGAGCAAGAGCCACCAGCAGTGGCGTGCCTCGTGCGTCCTTCGTCGCCCCAAGATCAAGGACGAATTGACAAACCGCACGAGCGGCGAGAAAACGCCTAGCGACTGCATTTTATTGCGCCTGAACGGACGGCCTTGACTTGAGGCAAGTGAAAATTATGCAACAACAGCGCCGCACAACCACAGCGAAACCTTCTCCGGGGAAACCGAAACCCCCAACCCCTAACCCGTAACCCGTAACCCGAAAACAGAGAGAAGATAAACGAAATCTGTAAAAGGTTTTTCCGGCGCTTGTGTCGCTTTCACTGCCGTTTTACTGCTTCGTTTTTTTTATTCTCTTCTGCTTTTTTGTCTGCTTAATTTCGCCTGGCATTTTATCTAAAGGCAGGCCTATCCTTTGGCTTCCTTTTGTCGGAGGGGCTACCCCTCAGGGGGATGGTGAAGCTGCGGGAAAATCTGTGTGGAAAAGGGTTAATTAAAGTTGAGCTACGCCCACGTTTCAAAGGTGCAAGAGACACACGGCGGAGGCAGTACATTTTATGGTCTCTCTCTCACTCTCTCCACCTCTGTCTCTGCTTCTCTCCCTACCCCTACCGCTTCTCCCCTTTGGCTTTCATCTACAGGCAGACTTCTGCCGCTGTCTCTGCCTCTGCTCCTTCCTCTGCCTCTGTCTCTGTTCCTTCCTCTGCCTCTGTCTCTGTCTTTACCTTGCGCTTTCCCTGGCTTTTCTTTGGTTTACTTTTCCTTCTGTTTCCCCACACTCTGCCCACTTTTCTGTCAAGTGAATCGGAAAATCCTGTGTAACTAGTTTTCTTCAACATTTTCGCTGGGAAATATTTGTGTGCTATTTTTGATAATATTTCTACCCATAAGCTGCTTACAGCTGTCCCTTTTCTGGCAAAAAATCCTCACTTTGATTGGAAAACACAGAAGGAGAAGGAGAGGTAGAGGGCGTGCCTGTGGCAGTGGGGCAGGGGCACTGTCAGATGGAAGGAAGCGACCACCAGTGGAGTCGACTCCCAATCGACTCGGTAAGTCGCATCCTAAAGGAAGTCCCCATTGAGTAGCAGGAAATTAAAATTTTAACCCAAACCGAGTGGAAATTACAGAGTGGCAGAAAAAAGCGTAAAAAGAGGAGAAAGTGAGGGAGAAAGGCAGATACAGAGGGTGGAACATATAGAAAGAGAAAGTAACTTTCGTGTAGTGCCAAGTCATCCAATGAAAAGGAGCAGAGTAAAAGGAAATTCTTCTACAAGGAAGTCCTTAATTTGTTTGCCATTCCAACCCCAACCCCAACCCTAACCCCCTCCCCCTCTAGCACCCGCTCTCTTTCTCTCTCCCTCTCTACCTTTTCTCTTGGCAATTTTCATTTGAATTTTTAATTTCCAACAGCAGCCCTTGCCTTGCCCTGCCTTGCCCCCTGCTGTGGCACATTCTGTGACACTTTAAGCATTAGTTTGACACACGACGAATCCCGTGGATAAGGGAGCAAGGGGGGGGAGACTGGGTTAGGGTCCTGCCACATTATGCCAGGCGGCGGCATCTATTTAAGTGAGTGCAAACTTTTGCCACCCCCCCTCACGCCTCTCCTCCCTTATATTATGTAACCCACACACACACAGACAGACAGAGACAGCCACAGACACCCCCTGCAGACCCCCCCTGCAGGCTCCCCCCCCGAAAATTGTACAAATTTTCAACGCAAATTGTTGGACGGGCAAAGGCACGGGCATACCGTCCTCAACAGCAGGAGTAGGGAGAGAGGAGAGAGGGGGCGATAGAGGGGGGATGGAAAACCAAAGTAGGAGACAGTAGGAGACATTGCTATAGGGTAGATAGAGCTTGAAAGGGAGACACAGTGCCACCAACAGGAAAACTCACACATCCACAAAGAAATAGAGAGTCACACACAGAGAGAAAGAGATAGACAGATAGTGGGGGAGAGATAGAGGGGTAGGGGGAGGGGTAGGAGACACCGTCATAGCCACGCCACGCTTCATGAATTTTCCCTCAATTTTTCACTGAATTTTTTTTTGCCAAGCTTCTGCTAAAAATTTTATGCAAAAGCGAACAAAAAAAAAATAAAAGAAAAAAGAAAACTGCAGACAAAAAAAAAAGCACGTGGAAAAAAGGCAACCTGCAAAACGATGAATACAATTTTCCAGTGGCATGTGCAAGCCGTGGCAGCCACGTTCAGCATTCAACAATAGGATATCATTTCAGTTTTATTATATTATATATATATTATATTTGTTGGGGGGAGTTTTTGCGCCTCTGTTTTCCATCTTCCATTTTCCCATTTTCTATTTTTGGATCTGGTGGCAAGTGCAAACAGTTTTTCGGTGTCTGCGTGCTGCGGTGTCTGTTCCTAATGGTCGGGAGTCGACTCGAGTCGAGAGTTGATTTTAATTTAAAGATTAGCATTGAATTATTTAACGAGCTCCCGAAACAAAGTGGCAGGCGGCAGCGGGCAGGCAGGCAGGAGGCAGGCAGGCAGCTAGAAATTTGAATTATGTGGCATAGAAAATTATGCAGGGCCAGTGGCAGAGGCAGTAGCAGAGGCAGGGGCACAGGCAGTGGCAGGGACAGAGGCAGGGTCAAAGGCACAGGCAGTAGCAGGCATAGGAATAAGGCAGGCTCTGCCATGGCTCTGGGGCAACATTGATAAATGAGTATGGAATTAGTGGAAAATGGCAGACGCGAGGGTGCACGAGGCTAAGGGATTCATTTCGTTGATTGTTTGCACACTTGTTGCAGCCTTGAACCTTTGCTGGGGCTGCCTAAAGAGCGAGAACGAATGGCTGGGGAGAAAAGGTGTTGAAGCTGAAGGGGCAGGGCAAGGGGCATGGGCAGGGGCAGTGGCAGTGGCAGAGGCTGGTGAAAGGTTGAAGTTAAAGTTGAAGTGAAAGATAAACAGCCAAAGATGAAAGCTCAAGAAGGCTTCAGCCAAAGTTGTGGAGTGGCTCTAGAAGGTGTCGTGTCGGTAGGCCAAGTAGCTGTAGCTGAAGCAGAAGCAGTGCAGCTTAAGCAGTGCAGCCTCACCAGTGCAGTAGAAGCAGTGCATTAGCAGCAGTTGGACAAAGCAGTGCAGGAAGCAGTACAAGTTGTAACTAGAAGAACTAGTTACTTATTTATTACTTTATTTGCACAACTGTAGAGCAAGATAAATCCTAGAAGTCGTTGAATAACTCATAGAAGTAATCCCCAAGAGCTAGCGGTAGTTGGGCTTCTATTTCGGCGATTAGAGCTACCATACTGCGCTTTGTGTATAGGGCTTTTCCCCACCAGCACCAGCATTTACCGCTGTGCTCTCCCCCAATTCGGCCAGCAGCCACTTAGAGAGAGAGAGGGTGAAGAGTGAAGAGTTTCCCCCAATTGCAGTTGCTGCCAGTTAGTTTCGCGCTGCAATTCCCGATTGTCACTCGTTTGGGCCCACAATTAAAGTGAAAAAGCGCGCAAAAGACCGCAAAATGTTAAACGAAACGAAAGGAAACGTCACAGCAGGCAGGCAGGCAGGCCAGAGCAGGAGAATGGTTAACACACACACACACATGAACACATGCAAACACACACACATGGAAAGACAAACAACAATACAACATCGCGTACAGCAGCAAATGCAGAAAATCCACACAGAAACCAGAGCGCGACAATTGTGCCCTGTGTTGGAGGGGGCAAAAGGGAGGAGTCCAAGTGCGCGGGTTAAAAAAGGGGGAAGGAAGTGCACTAGGCGGGTGGAGGGAGAGGAGCAGAGAGGAGCTGTATGTGGGTGGTAGAGCAAGAGACAAAAGGGGTGAGAGAGATAGAGAGAGAGAGGATACTGCTACTGCTGGCATCCTGTTGTCCTTCAACGGAGCTGACCTTGCACTTGCCACTTGCTGCTGCCACTGCCACTAGCGCTCCCCTCCTCTGCCACTAACGATGCTGCCCCGGCCACTGCCACTGCCACAACTGATTCTGATGCTGCCTGCCTCAGTCTTCCTGTTACACTGCCACACGCGCCGGATGTTGATTCCCATGGTTGCATTTCACTCTTTCGCACTTGCAGTTACTCTTTCTCGCACTCCCTCTCTCTCTCTCTCTCTCTCTCTGCCTCTCCCTCTCTCTTTTTGCCACACTTCTGCCCCCTTCGGCTGCTCTTTTTTGTCTCTTCTCTTTTTTTGTTGCTTTTTTTCTTCCTTTTTTTTGTGTGCAAGGACGCGGCAAGAGCTGATAAACAGACGCACACATGACTGCGCCCACGTGCCGCATTGGAAAGTGCGTTTCGCAAAAGTTTCGACCCGCCCATCCTTCCGCCCTCTCCTGGTGGCCGCCCTCTGGCCCCTCGCATCCGCAGAGAGAAAACGATTCTTAATTACATATTTTCGTGGCATGCAGCAAACAATGTTTTGTATGCAATTTTTAGGTTCGTTATTTTTTGTGGGTTACTTTTTTACTGGCCAAATGCCAGAACACACAGACACACACACACACAGACAACACGGGATTGTTATGTAAAACAGCATTCAAAACAACAACAAGAGAAAGAATGGGGGTGGGTGGGTGGAGAATGCCGCAGACAGGAGCAGGAGATAGTGGCAGAGATTGGGGGGGAGGGTGGCTTGGTGGGGGGGAGAACTGTCAAAAATGGCAATTTAAATGCTGCCCCAAATAAGTATGCAACGTTTTGTCTGTTTGCTTTTTCCATTCTGTATGCCATTCTCTCTCTTTCTCTCTCTCTCTGTGTCTCTCTCTGTGTGTGTGTGTGAAAGTAATTTCATTGAAATTGTTTTAGCAAATAGTTGCAGTTGCAATTGCAGCAGTGTGTTGCAAACAGATATTCCACATGAAATGCCACGAGTGCCTTCCATTCCGCCTGCTCTCCTCCTGCCCTTTCCTCTGCCGTTACTCTTCCTCCCAGTTCGAGGGAAGGAAAATCATAAATAAACGCTTTTCTATTTGCCCGAATTTTATTAGATTACTTTCACTTGACATCATTCTTCCGCGCTTTCTCCCTCAGCTGCAATTTTCTCTGGCCGGCAAATACTTTCTACTTTTGGGAGCCCAGGAGATGATCAACAGGAGGGAAAACCCCGACCCCCGACCCAAGGAGCAGTTCCCAGAGGCTGGCTGGCTGCGGTACAGTGAAGCCTCGTGACACAATAATTGATTACACTCTTGCCGCACTTTCATTCTGAATTGATGGCCATCGGGACGACACATTTTGATTGATTATAGAACAAAAACAACAAAAAACCTATGCATGTACATCAAAAGATATTTTTAGAGGGAAAAAGTAAAAGTAAAAGAAAGTAAAACTGCCTTCAAAGTGTTTGAAGAACATGAAGGTAATTCTTAAGAAATATCTCAACATTTTTCACATTTTCTTGGCTTACTTAGCAGTCGAAATCCGTTGTTTGGGTTCGGAATTTGAAACTCACCTGAAAATATAAGAAATTTCACACAAAATGTTAATAAAATATTAAAAATACAAGACAAAAAATTAACTTAAATGTGAGGAAAACTCTCGAGGAAAACCACGAATTCCACTTGATTTCCCAACAAATTGTGGCAGTCCCCCCGCGCCCCACCCACCACTGGCGGAGGCTTATAATTATATAATTAAATGTTAATCGAAACAATTTGAGTAATTAATGGAGATGCCGACCGCCCCCCGCTCCATCTCTCTCTCGCTCTCTCTCTCTGTCTCTTTGCCATTAACAGCTTGCCACATTTGCTGCTTCATTTAATCGACTTATAGAAGCCACAGCCGCAGGCAGCCACAGAGCCGCCCAAAAACTGTCAACGTGGCAAGCTTTATATTAGCCACACACACACACACACACACAAACTCTCTCTCTGTTTCGCTCACTGTGTGGCAAATCACAAAAAGTTTCAACAAGTCACGCATTCAATTAAAAAGCTACGGGTATGCCACACTCCTGCCACTCCCTCCCACTCCTTTCACGATGATGATGATGATGACTCTGCCACTCTTTTTGGTGTGTGTGTGGGAGGGGGGGGGCAAATGTTGAATGTTTGCGGATTATAATGCCAGCACGCCCCCGCCCCCGCACGCCCGTCAAGGCTTTTGGTGGAAAAGTTGGCTTATAATAAATACGACAAGTGGCATATACAAAAGTACAGTCCCGTCCCGCATAATGCATTTAATTATTAACAAAGGGTGCCCCTTGCCACAGCCACGCTGCCACACAGCCACACAGCCAACTGCCACACCCACTCCTTCTGGCATTGAAAGTTTCCTCCTCCTTCTCCTCTGGGGGGGAAATGGAAACTTGCCTGGTGCCACATTAGCAATTGCCTTCGAGGTTGCAGGCAGTGCTGCAATTCCTTAGGGCTCTCAGAGTTTCCTCTCGAGTTTGCGGCCAGGCCACATGCCACATGCCACGCGCAGCACACAACACATTCCCTGAGACCTTAACCCACTGCAGGCGCTGGCAGCAGCAACTTTTCTTGGAAAGTTCAACCCAAACTTTCCAATTAATTGGCAATTAATTTTAAATCGAAAATTGAAAATGCAAAACTTCGTCGCTTTACACTTTCGTCGTTGACGTTTTCTGCGCGTGTGTGTGTGTGTGTGTGTGTGTGGAGTTTTTCCAATTAAAGAAAGTGCAAAACACAAAACAGTATTGGAATTTCGTTGGAAAATCAACCCCAATCAACAGTTTTTCATACATTTTAGAGGCTTTCAATGCTCTCCCCACCCCTCTGGAGGGCCCTGGAGAGAGCCTGAAGGGTCTGCCACTTTTATCGCCTTACAGAAATCTGGTCTTTATCCAGCCTTAAAGTCACAAGCGGACTTGAGGCCTGTTGCCTGGAAAACAGGATTCCTGGAATCGGCTTCACGTTGGGAAATCGGTCGAGTGATGCACCAATGGCTTACCACAACGCATTTCTGGGAAAGAGTTTAGCGAACTTGCGGCTCTTAAGGGATTACCAGGAACACACGCTCAACACACACACAGAGAATGCCGCAGAGAATTCTCCCAGAGACGATGGGGAAATTAATAAAGGAATGCACACACAGGGCAAAAAAACAAAAGGAGATGGAGAAGGGTTAGGGAGAAAACACAGACTGAATGGAGTACAAATTCCAGGCAAAATACGAGAGGGAGAAGGAGCAAGAAAGAGTGTAAGAGTGTAAGAAGTGGGGAAAAGCCATTGTACAAATTAAATTCCCATTAAAGTGAAAACTGAAATGAGAATGAGAAATGGGAGCAAAAAAAGAAAACCTCTTCACTCAACAGACTCTCAAAAGTTGTACCACCCCCCACCCCCCACCCGTCCAGACTCTAGAACTAACGACGAAACATCCTTGCCAACATTCTACCTTTCTACCTCTCTACTTTCTACCTTTCTACTTTTTTTTTTTTGCCTTCTTTTCATCATGAAGTTTTCCTTTAATGAGTAGGTTCTCCATTATATTTCACAAGTTTTTCCTCTCCTTTCGCTGTCATTGCATAAGCAACGGCCAAAGAAAATGTTGATCGGAAAATTGTGTGCAGGCAAATAGTTTGTTAGGTAAATGCTGCAGCAGGGGGTAGCACCAGGAGGCAGCACCAGGAGGCAGCAGGAGGAGAAGGAGGAGGCTCGGCACAAGTAAAATATTTTAATAATGAAATGAATGCCTCACCAAACTAAAGAAAGATCTGCCTTCGAATGGGCTCTCGCATGTCCCGCTCTCTCTGTCGCTCTCCCTCCCTCCCTGTCTAGCCCCCACTGAATGACTGACTGACTGCCTGACAGACGGATAGAATGACTTGCTGACTGACAAGACAGTTTTGCAGCAGGGAGAAGCCTTGACTGTTGGTCGGATTTATGGCTTGAAAATTGTTTATTTGATTGAATATTTCATAACATGCACTCAGCCACTCTGCCACTGCCCCTCTGCCCCAACCTACTTGCCTCCTTATGCGGCGGTGCCTCTTGCGCCCTGCCACTTCAGCCCACTTCACCATCAATCTATTATGAAATCCCTGCTGCTGCCTTTCATGGCCTCCCACACACACACACAAACACAAACACAGATTTCTCTTCTTTTTTTTTTTGGCAAACTCATGTAAGCCTCTCGACATCTGGGACTCCCACTCTCTCCCTCTCCCTCTCTCTGTGGTACCTTATGCAATTTATGGTCTAAAATCATTAGCCTAATAGGTACAGAGAATTGACAGAGAAAGAGAACTTTGGGGGGGGTTGGGGGGTGCGAAAATTCTTCGGAAATCAAGGAACAGCATTCACTGGAGGGGAATTATTCCCTTGGAATATTCCAGAGCTACAAAATTCCATGGAAATTAGAAAACTTTTCCATTCTATTCAAATTGACCAAAAAATGTGTTACCCAAAACCGCAATTTACATACATACATACATACATACATACATACATATACATATATATTTCTCTCAAATTTGCACCGAGGGGCATGCAACCAACCAGATGCTTGAATCCACTTCCTCACGGGGGGGTATTTGTTGCCGCCTCTACTGCATGAAGCTCCCTCCTCCTTCTCCTACCTCCTTCTCCCTCCTCCTCTCTGCTCCTCCCTCCCCCCTGCTCCTCCTCCTCCCTCCTGCAGGCAGGCTGCAAATGCAATCAACTATCGAGATACGAAAGGAGGCGACAATTGCATTGAAACTTATTTTTATTGACATTTTCGACACTCGGCTCCATTCTGTCTTGCCCCTGCCTTGCCACTGCTCCTCCTTGCTGCTCCTTCGATCTCAAATGTTCAACATTTGCATATGCAGCCACCTCTTTGGCATTCACCATGGAGCACAGCAGCGTATTATTGAGTATCAGTGGGGAAAAGTGAGGAAAAGACGACAGACACACAGACATGACACGACACACATCTCTGGTCTGCTGATTCCACCCAATAATGGAGCTATTTACACGCGAAATCAAACAAATAGTTGCATGGGACCAAGTGTCTGTCTATATGTCTGTCTGGCTGTCTGTCCTGTTGATTGCCTCACTTTTTCTTGTTCCTTCTTGAGAGATGCAGTGGGAAAACTTTGTAAGGAAGGAATTCGAAGCAAAATCCACAGAAATCATTGCAAAACCTTTCATAGGAATCAAAGGATAAAGCCCAAGAGAAGCCCTAAAGGCAATTAGTTATCGGAAGCAGCCGGAAGGGAAAGCATCGGGAAACGATCCATAAGCCACCATTTGAGTAATCATTCAACGTACTTTCACTTTAAAGCCAAGTACTTTCGGTACTTTCGCCATAAACCATTAAATGCTGTTATGGATCGACAGTTTTGTGGCTTTATTTAAGCTCCTCTTCCCCTCTTTCCCTCTTGCTCTCTTTTCCCCCGGAATCTTCT
This sequence comes from Drosophila azteca, assembly GCA_005876895.1. NCBI lineage: Eukaryota > Metazoa > Arthropoda > Insecta > Diptera > Drosophilidae > Drosophila > Drosophila azteca. The sequence goes on from VCKU01000011.1 coordinate 6,925,534, forward strand.
TATTGCTACGTCAGGGAGCAATCTCTCTTGCCCCCAAACACCTCTCTCTCGCTCTCTTTTAGTCAATGTTGAGCTGTTTGGAGCATAAAACTTTTCAATAAAGTTGCAAGCTTAAGCCTAATCGCCCACACCATGCCGCACACATCCACACCCACAACCACACGCCCCCAAAGGCACCACCAAATCGCACCATTCTCCATGCCACATGCCACAGCCACACACATCTCCATCCTCATCCCCATCCCCATCCCCAAGCCATTTTTGTTAACACGCCTCTTTGGACGCAGCTGCAATTTGGTCGTCTTTATGGCTTGACCACACCCATCACACACACACACCAACACACACACACTGTGGCACATACTCTTAAAGACTCTGCCACACACTCTGTGCCAGTGTGGCATTGTGGCACACTCCCTCACTTTATGGCCGTGGCCATAAAACGTTGCAATGTCCATCGGCCATGTTTCATAGTATACTTTTGAGGGGAGAGGGATTCCCGATGCCCTTCCCCTCCCCCCTCCCCCTCCCCCTTCCCACCCTTGTCACATCCATCGCTTACCTAAACTCCGCTTGACCGTGGCACGTGGCTTGTTGCTGCCGCTGTTCAATGTGACCGCTATGGTGGCCGTTGTCCGTGGCTTTCCACCATTTCCACTCCCATTCGCATTGCCTCCACTCGCATTTCCACCACCGATGCCAGCTGAAAGTTTGCCAACAATTGGAAATGGTTTCTGCTGCCGCATCGGCATCGGCATCGGCAGCGTCGTGTTGGTGGCCATCAGTGACTGTCTCTGCAGCTGAATCTGCGTCTGGCTGGGTGTCCTGGCTGGTATCTGTGTCTGTGTGTGTCTTTGTGCCTCATGGTTGCTACCAGTGCCAGTGCCAGTGGCAGTGCCACTGCTTGTGCTTGTGCTTGTGGCACTGGGCAAGGCCGATGTGGACACCGAAGTGCTGGATCGCTTATATCCTTCGGTGAGGAAGGCCGGCGGCGGTGTGATTGGCGGCGCCGGTATGCACATGTGCTCATCCACTGGGGAACTGGCGGCCGTCGACGGTGCCGTGATGCATTCCCTCAGCCGCAATCCTCCAGCCACGGGCTTCAGTTGGTGGCAAGTGCTGCTCGTGCCGCTGCCGCTACCGCTGCAGCCTGTGTTGCTGCTGTGGCTGCTGTGGCTGCTGGAGGGCATTGCCATTGTCGGCGGTGTTGTTGTTTCATTGCAATAGAGCTCCAGGTGATGCTTATCGCAGCGTCGCCTCCGCCGTATGTTCGGGGCAATTGTCTTCATTTTGGTGGAGCTGCCGCTGCCGTTGCCATTTGTGGCGCCACCGTTTTGATTCCCGGATCCGGCGGATGCAGCAGCCGCCTGTCGATTGATTGACGGTACGCCGTCTTTGGAATTTAAACGGATATAATGCACACGAAATATGCGTACTTCCGGCTGTTTGCTACCCTGTTGCAGTTGCAATTGCTGTTGCTGCTGCTGTTGTTGCTTCTGCTGCTGATGCTGTTGCAAGTACTCTTTGTAGGTTTGTTTACGCTGCTGTGGCAGCTGTTGATGGCGCAACTGTTGTTGCAACTGTTGCTGTTGCTGTTTGTGGAGTGTCTCCTGCTGCTGTTGCTGCTGCTGTTGCACCTCTTGTTGCAATATCTGTTTCTCTTGTTGTTGCTGTTGATGACTGCAGGCTGTTTCGTATTGCAGCATTTGTGTGGCCTCGAAAATCGTATTTCGTATTTTATTTTATTTTTATGTCTTTTATATTTATTTATTTATTGGTATTGTAAATATATAGCCTCAAAGTTGGCTCAATATATAGCTTTGATCTTTGATAAATCGTATAGAAAATAGTAACTTTTATGCATATACATACATACATATATATCGTGTGTGTGTGTTGTATATATATATAATATATTCTGGATATATATCTGCTTTGTATTTGTAGTTTATATATTTTATTTTTTGTCAATAAATGGAAGCTTTCAATTGCTGCGTTTTGTATCTTTTATGTTGCTTTATTTTCTACAGTTTCTTTTTATGCTCTTTCCCAGTGTTGCTTAGCTATCTTGCTATATGCTTTGCTCCGTCGTTTCTCTGTTATTGTTGCTGCTTTTGGCTTTTGTTTTTTAATTAACAAATATTTACTGTCTTATTTAGTTGACTTTGTTGCTTGGCTAAATATTTAATTTTCTTTTTAAAAATATGGTATTTTTGTAACGTTCTGTAACTGTAAGCGTTCTTTTGTGGTATTTGTATTTAATATATATATATATGTGTATATATTTTATATATATATATATATGTTTAAAATTGAATTTGTTCACATTGAATGTTATTTTTTTTGTATTTTAATGTTTATTTCTTTGAAAGCCTCTTTAACTGCTTTTGTCTTTTTTTTTGTTTTAGTATTTGCTTGTAGATAAATATATCTGGTATATCTGTATATATATATATATATAGTATATGGTATATAGTATCTAGTAATTTAGTTCTTTAGTTTAGTTTAGTTTAGTTGATAGTTTATCCTTTTGTATAGTAGAACAACCGACCCGTAGTTGACATTAATTTTCAAGAGTTTTGTTAACCGTTTAAGTAGTTTCCAGATTCCTCCACCGTTGCATTTCCTTCTCTTAGTATTTTTGTTGGTATATTTTTTTTGTATTTGTTGGTATTTTTGTTGGTATTTATTGTAGATTTGAATTGATGTTGCAGGAAACACAATATTTAGTATGTTTTTGGTTTGTTTTTTTTTTCTTTCTTTTTTTTTTATAGTAACTTTTCAATGTCTCTCCTCCTTTTCGTTTATTTCGTTCTGTTTTGAATCGAAAAAATATAAAAAATAAAATAAAACAAAATAGGAAATCTTCTGGAAGAGAGATTTTCTTTCCTGCAAGTTTTTCCTCGAGTTTCCTGGCGGTATTCCCGCAAGTGCTTTTATTTTTATTTTTTTATTTTTTTTGTGTCACGCCCCCGCCCATGGAAATTGCTAATCAAACAAATGACTCTGGGGGAACGGTACGAGTGGCATGCCACAGCAGCACTCGCCATGCCTCGATTCCTAATGCTATTATGCAAATGTTTTTGGCAACCAAAAAATTAATGGTTCAAAGGCGAATGAAAAAGTTGAGGAAGGCCAACATGAAAATACACAAACAACAGCAAAAAAAAAAAAAACCAAACAGGAGGAGTAGCTATTGGCTGCCAAATATTGATAGATTGAGGGGTGGGTTGGGGGTAGGTTGGGGGTTGACTGGGGCTTGGGTTTGGGTTTTGGTGTTGTGGCATATTGATGCTGCCACTGAAACGTGACTGAAATGTCTGAAATGTTTTGCAATTAAGAGACACAGAGCGAGAGAGAGAGAGAGATAGAGAGCAGGAGAGTGCAGGAAGAGAGAGATAATGTAATTTTGATGTTATTTGCGGTTTTGATGGGAATTCAATTATGAGAAGAGGTCTCCGTTGCGGTCTCTCTCTCTCTCTCTCTCTCTCTCTCTCTCTCTGTCTCTCTCTTGCTCTCTAGCTTCGATATGTTGTATGCTGTATGCTGGGGGGCAGGACAGAAACAGAGACAAATGAGGCATGCAATCAAGCAGAGAAATGTCCTGTCATCGCACTCCACTTATCCCCAAATCGTCCTCCTAGGAGACAGCTACAGCTACAAATATATATTTATTTATATGGGGGATTCTGGTAGCAGCTGTTTCTTTTTCGGGGCGCCGTGCCGTGCCCCCTCTGGCGTGGCAGGCTATCGAGTTGCCGGCGCAATAAGCCAATCAATTCAGTGTCAGATGAACTGCTTCATTAATTTCACTTGCAAGAAAACCCTCCCCCCAAAAACGAAGACGACAGACGTGTAGGGGCAGGGGGCAGAGGGAGGTTGGTAAATGGAAAACGAAGAAAGAATTATGCCAGAGCATGCCACAAAAAGTCACGTAAGCTTTTTGCGGGGTCGTGTGGCAGCAACAAATAAGCCGATGCTTAGCCTAGGAGTGTCCAGGATCCCCCAGCGAAAGTCTGAGGGGAAACACAGTTCCTGGCCCTCTCTCCCCCGCTCTCTCTTTGAAGGACACTCCAGAATAAGGCAACGACAGCTGCTGCTGCTGCTGCTGCCGGATATCGATGCCCATTTGCTACTGCCTCTGCCTCTGTCTCTGCCTCTGCCTCTGGCGCCTCTCTTCTGTTATTATTTATGTATCTGAGAGATACACGTGCCTCTCCTCAGGTGCGTATCCTGGTCTGGTTTAAAGAGACGAAGACAGACGATGGAGAACACAAGTCCTTCAAGTAAACAATAATTGTGGAGTGGCACTTGCCACTTGAAGCGTCCTCTTACTTTCCCTATTTATCCAACTATCTCTTCCTCTCTCTCTCTCTCTCTGTCTCTCGATTGAGCTTCGACTTTCTCTAATTGCAAAACTTTTTCCATCCCATCCCATCCCATCCCATGGACCGACTTAGATCCCCATGAATAATGTCTCATGTGAGTGGCTTTCCTTCCTTCCTTCCTTCCTGTTTATTCTATTCTCGAAATCAAATTGAAATTTTCGGTGATTTACTTTTCTTAGGCGCAAATAAAACTTATAATTGAATGGCAATTTCCTTCAGCATATATAGAGGGGCGTGGCACTAAGGATATACATATATATGTGTGTGTGTGTGTGCTGAAAGCAAATACTTGTTTTCATTATTTCGTAAAACTTTCTTTTCGACAAGCATTCAATCCCCTAATGCGATTAAAGAGATTTCTAATAAATAGGAAAAACAATTGCTTTCCACCGATTGAGCGATTAATTATTCAAATTTACTTTTAAATAGGAAATTGATTGATTTTGGGATTATTTGTGAAGATATTTATTTAGTGAAGAGAAATAATAATACAAATAATAACAATTTCTGTAACACTTTTAACCTTTAAAAATCTCTCTTTGAAAACCGTTTTAAAACTTCAAATTTCAGCAACAATTTTCATAATTTTCAGAATTTTCACGCCTAATTTCCCATATGTTTTTATAATTTTCTTCTTGTTAAATGAATATTTTATTTCGTTTGTCATTTGCATAAATTACGCCAACAAAAAAAAAACACACACATACAAAAAAAACAACAATTTTTGATTTTCATTGTCGGGGGTGGCGGGAGCCTTGGCTCTGCCTTCGATCCTCTTTTTGGGGGGAGAGTGCGGGGGTGGGTGAAAAAGTCAATGCACTTGTTGTTTAATTTTCAAATTTATGATCCGCTCTCTCCCTCGTTCGTTTGCAGAGAATTATTCGAAAAAAAAAAAATTATAAAAACGTAGGCCACATACAAATTGTTACACACACACACACACAGAGTTTAGCAATTTGTAATAAAAAAAATGTTGAGAAAATTACCAAAAATCAGTAACGCTTGTAGGTGCGGGGAAAACCGAGGGAAAAGTCAAACGTGGGGGTTTGGGGGGGTTTTTGGGGGAGAGAAAATGAACAACTCAATGAAAAACCGAAAAGTCGCGTTGGTTTCTTCGTATCACATCACATATGTTTCGTTGCTAATTTGTTGTTGATAAAAAAAATGATTGTGTCTTTTGTGGCGCTTTTTTTTTTTAGTAGAGAATGTTTTGTTGCACGTTGCACGTTTCTGCTGCTGCTGCTTCTTCTCGATCTCTGGTGTGTGTCTTTTTCAAAGTTTTTCTAAATTTTTGTGATGTGTTTTTTGGGGACTGTGTGCTGTTGCGGCCGACGGGCTCGAGAATTGCCAACAAACTGATGCCAAACGGAAGCCGTCCAAATGTTTTTCATGACACGGCGACGGCAACGGCTATGGCTATGGCTACGGCGGCGGCGGCACAGCAGAGCGCGCAAACAAGCAGCGACAGCGACGCGAAACCACACACAGAGGACGCAACGTGCCACCCAAGACAAGTGGAGACGACACCACCAAAGGCAGCAGCGGCAGCAGCAGCAGCGACAGCGACAGCATCAGCCGCTGATAAGAACAGAGAGAGAGAGCGAGTGAGGGAGATATGGAGAGAGAAAGCTTTTTGTACCACCAACCAAATGGTAGACAAAGAGAAAGAAAGAGTGTGTATTCTCTCTTAAAAGAGAACTACTGCCGCTGCTGCTGCTGTTGCTGTTGCTGCTGCTGCACGTTGGCCTGTCAATTAGCCACACAATGTTGCAAGACAATGGCGCCATAAGGCAATTATTAATGACACTTTTCAAGCCTTTGGATGGGATAGAAATGGGGTTAGGGTTGGGGTTGGGGTTGGATTTAGTTAAATAATTTAGCAGATTTAACAAAAGTTTATAATTGAAATTGAAGCCGGTTGGAACGCATTACATAACAGGATGAACTCGAGGGAAAAACTATGGGATAAAGCAACAAAGCAATAAAGCATAAACTAAGGCATAAAACAAGGCACAAACTAAGGGATAAACTAAAGAAAAGTTGAATCATTGAATGAATTCGAGTCTAGCGGAAGTGCCACACACCTAAGGACATTTGTGGTAAGCCTGAATTATGGCTAAAATATGGTCAAAGATCGTTCCAAGTCGATTGTTTATCTTTCCGAAGAAATTCACTAAGAATTTCATGTAAAATCGAAGAGAATCTCGACGTTGCTTCAGATTTAAGGAATATCTAAAGGTTCTTTCGCAGAAACTACATCTAATATCTATTATCGAAAATTGCATATCATTTATCATCCATTTTTGTTTAGTTTTGAGGCTTATCCTCTAAGGTTTACTAAGGCTTTCTACTGCAGAACTTTCCTTTAATTCAAATTCAATTGAAAATGCATTCTATGCATGAAATATTTCCTTCTCTATTTGTAGATTTTTTTCTTAGAAATTCCGCTGGAATATTCCTTGAAATATCTCGGAATAATCCTGTAAATGTTATGGATATTTCACTCATTCTCGCATAATCCTCTTTGCATTCCCTAGAGCATCTCTGAACGCCAAAAGAGAAAAAAGCTCTCTCTCTCTCTTGGCCAAGTAGCAAAAAAAAAAAAAAGAAATATATATATAATAATAATAATAAAAGCTTTTCCCTATCTCCAGCTCTTGCTCTTGCGTTCTCTGTGTGGTATCTGTGTGTGTGTGTGTGTGTGTGTGTGCATGTGGGTGTTACTGTGTGTGTGTGGGTGTTACTGTGTGTGTTTGTGTGTTCGTTAGTGTGTGTGCTTTGTTTATGCCTGTTCTGTTTGTTGGCCCGGCTCAATCGAATCGTCCTGCCGTGTCCTGTTCCTCATCATAGTCCGTCCTGTTCCGTCCGATTCCGTCCGTTTCCCGCTCTGCCTCTGCGCTCTGCTCTGCCTCTGCGCTGCTCCCTTAATGCACATCACAGTCGTAGCCGTCGTAGTCGTCGTTTTGATTGAAATCAACAAATAGGAAGGAATATTGCGGCTACTCAGGGAGGGATGACGGTCTGCCAGTTGGCAGGTGGCAGAAGCAGTGGATGTCTGTGTGTGTGTGCGTCAATGCAGCAAATGATGATTCTGCCACTGCCACACTCTGCTGCCGCTGGCTGCTACTGGCTGCCTGCTTCTACCATGTGCCATGGTCATGGCCATGTTCGTTCGTGCCTCATGGCTATTTGTGTTGCTGTTTGCGCTGGCCTGTTGCACATCACATTCAACTGCAATCTGCAATTTGCAGCAGCCACAAAAACCAAAACCAAATAATCAAATATCCAGCAATTTTCCTCCACGTCCTCTACCCCTCCAACACCCCCTCAACCCCTACCAAAGGGCGATATTAAGCATACAATTTGCGAACAATAAAAACCCCAACCCCATCCAGCAAAAGGACTAACAAAAAAAGACGAGGCTGCGGCGGGTGGAGGGGGATGGCGAATGGCGAATGGCAAATGGCGGCGAATGGCTCTTCTTTTATGGCCGCATTTTCTATAGAGCCGAGAGGGAAAAACAAGTTGATGAATTATTGTAATTAAGTGGAAAGAAAAGCGCACAAATAGCAGTTTTCCAAGAGAGAGCTAAATTAATACCGGAATGCCATGTGGCAGCCACGAGGCAGCAGCAACAGCAGCAGCAAATTAGTACAGCCACGAGCCTGCGAGACAGCATTTTTTGGGGGCAGGCTGAGGGATAGAGGCAGAGGCAGGGGCAGAGTCATTAGTGAAAAGAAGAAGCCTAAAAGGAAGGTCCAGATGAGGCGAAAGGAATGGCTCCTAAAGGAAGCTGCAGATGAGACCCGAATGGAGCTCGCGGGGAGGGCAAACACACTTCACTCATATTTTCCTGATGGGCACCGAAGCCGACTGTCGCCTCTATTTCCTGGCTGTCCGCGTCCTTGGCCATGTCCTTGTCCTCGTCGTGTTCCTGTGCCTGTGGCTGTGGCCTCCCTCCCCCCTTGCCACCCACAATGTCAAGCGCCATCATTGTCACAGCACCACAATACCAACAGTGAAGACAGGAAGGCAGCAGGAAGTGGGCCCTGGCTCTGACTGAAGGTTAAACATCGTCTAACAAATATATATATATATATATATATATATGTATATATAGCCCATATAGGACATGGATTTGCATTGAAAATATATGTATGTACGTATCCCACGTCACTCTTAGTCATATTTCTCATCACAGGCGATGCGATGCAACATGGGAAGGACACAACACCACAACAGAACAAACCAAAAGCTAATCAAGGACGTGGGCTCCCCTCGTGGGGAAAACCCAATCAAAGTTCATCTTGAATGCGCAACAAATGCGAGGACCTTCCTGCCTCCTCCCTCCTCCTTCCTCCTTCCTCTCCTTGTTGGAGGAATCTTTTGCAGGAGAAGGCCAGAACACAAGTTTATGGATTCTTGGCTAAAATATGTGTGGCAGCCACGCAATAAAAGACGGGGAGGGAGCGGGAGTGCCGGAACACAGGGTGAATGTTTAAGGACAGAATAAAGAGACAGCGATATGTTTCAGAGGCAGAGAAAGAGTCGAGTCGAGTCGAGTCGAGTCGAGGAGATGTTTCAGAGTGAAAGAAAAGAAAGGGACAGGAGAAAGAAACAGAAAGATATTTCAGGGACGGGGATGGGGGACGGCAAGCAAAAAAAGAAAACTATATGGCGAACGTCCTTCCGTTTACGGTTTCCCCTACTCTTACCCTCCTTCTCCTTCTCCATTGACAAGGTCCATCCGACACAAAAGGGAGAAGGGCAGCAGCAGCAGCGGCAGCAGCAGCAGCAGCGACGGTCGACGGTCGACACACAAAAATCACAAAAAGGATGGCCGCCAGCGGAGGATAAATTCCAAGGAAAATGATAAATAAATACCAGCCAAAGATACCAGAAAAAAACAACAACAACAACAGAAACAAAAACGCAAAAAAGCAACAGCCAAAAATGCAATTGAAAAACGGAAGAAAAACAAGCAGAAAAAAAAGGGATACAAAAATACCAAAACAAACAAATACCAAAGTTATGGGGATACCAAAATACCAAAAAAGAAACTGAGGAAAAAACCAATTAAATACTCAAAAATACCAGCATATACAAATACTACAAAAGTGGACACAAAAGTACCAAAAATAAACAAAATAAAAAAAGGCTAAAAATATAAAAAACAACAAAAGTAAAGCAAACAAAAAATACCAAAATAAATACTGGGAGGAGAGAAGAAAAAGGGAAACAAATAACTAAAAATAACAATACAAAAGATGAACTGCTTACATAATCACAAAAATACACGCACACGCAGTTAGAGAGAGAAGGATAGAGAGTGGGAGAGAAAGAGAGTTGTGGGGCTGTGGGGGTGGCATAGAAAGAGGCAGCGGTATACACTCTCCCATGGGTGAGAGTGATAGCGAGAGAGTGCAAGCCTTGAAGCGCCTCTGAACTTGGATTTTCAATGTTTTGTGCGAGACTTGAACTTGAAATCGCTTTTCGCCGACAGCAGCCCAGTGGTCGGTCGCACGTCGCACGTGCTGGCAAAAGCTCGCTCTGAAAGCTCTCTCTCTCACTCTCTCTCTGTCTCTTTCAGTTGCGCTCTTAAGTTCACACTTGACTTTCTCTTGCGCTCTCTTCATGACAATTTCGGTTTTTTTTTCCATTTAAAATGCAAGTGACGCAAGTTATCAAAAATTTATCAACAAACAGAGAAAAAGCTGGAGAGAGAACTGGACGGGGGAAGAGAGTGTGTTGCTCGGGGGAGCAACAGGAATAACAATTGGCTGTGGATGGTCCTTGGATGAGTTAACACTGACTCTTCACTCTTACTCTTTTCCCTCCAGACCCACAGCCTCTGCCTCTGTCTCTGTCTCTGCCTTGCTCTTCTCCTTTTCTGAAAAAACTATTTTAGTTCCATAATTTTTGATAGTTTCTTTTTAGCAAGCGATGCAAACAGGTTGTTTGCCACCAAACGAAAAGCGAAAGACAAAAGCCTGGCCCCCGAGGTGGAAAAGCTTGTGTCCTCTGTTTAAGCCGGGCTAACGGGGCGTATGCCCTCATAATATTCATAAGCCACCCACACAGCCAGAGAAAGGAAGAGAGAGTGTGAGAAATCTGCTTTCTTCTGAGAGCGTGGGTGGCAAACAGCAACGAAGAGCAGCCCCAACGAATTGGCCAAATTAAATTTTAATAATTAAATGCAGTCAAAGGAAGGCTTTTCTTTGCCACGCCCACGCAAAGACGTCGAAAGTGCGGGGGTGCGGGGAGGGGTGGGGGCGGCACACAAAGTCCTGGGCACGTGCAAAAATTTGCATTCGAAATTTTGTTAAGGAGACAGGGCCATAACGGCGGGCGGCCTCCTCCAGCAGGCACATGCCGTTGCATAAATAAAATCGCTTTAAAATCCCCTCATCTACATGTAACCCCCACCCTCCCCTTTCCCTTTGTATCCCAATACCCACCGCAGCGCACCTTTCGAATGACAATGACAACGTCAACGTCAACGGATGATGCGGATGACTGCCACAAGGCAGGCAGGCAGGCAGGAGGCAATGTCAACGTTTGATTGAATGGACCGCTTTCCGCCGCAATGGCAGTTCATTCCTCAATCGGTTCCCCGTAGGGAAGAGAGAGAGGGAGTGTGGAAGGAAGAGCATTTGCATAAGACTCCAGCGCTTATACAATGGTCAAAAGGTACGAACGCTGGCGGAGCACTGACTGGCCTCCTGGCAAAAGGCAGGAAGGAAGGAAGGACATCTTTTCGGTAGGTGCAGGAGGTGCTGGAACGAAGTAAATCCGTTGGAAATCAGAGTCTGTTTCTGGTTCAGGGAAGAACTGAGGAATCCGATGAGCAGCCGCTTCAGGGGCCAAATCTGATTCGAGAAGTTTGCGTGGGTTTCCACCCACTCTAAGGGAGGGACATGGTATGGTTTGGTCTGGCAGGGGGTGGGTGGTTAATCTGTTAGGGAGAGACTTATCCTCTCATGTAAATCAAGAGAGGAAAATCCGTGCAGAGACAGGCTCTCTTTTTCTTTTGCATTCTCAATTGATTATAAAACAATGGGAAATTATCATAAAATGTGCAATCCACCTCCAGGCCAAAGGATCGAGATATCATAGAGATATATCTTCAATTGTTGCTCCTTCGTGAGCTTGAATATGGCTCGCAAATCATAGATAAATATATATCATCCGTCCCTTAGGAGCCAAACTCGTAGTTATCCCTGGAATCTATCCTCGAGGCAACGGCAAAAGCTGAGGATAAACTATGCAGGAGCCGCACATCCTTGGGTGTAGCCGGAGGAGCAGCGCACGCAAGTAATTCATTTTTATGAGCTGCCACAACTTGTTGGCTCTGTGGCTCTTTAGCCGTTTGGACATTTCGGGGCTTAACGAAAACAAATGATAATCATTTTCAAAAAAGGAAAAGCAAAAGCAAAAGCCAAAGGGAAAATGGCATGCAAATCTAGAGGGGAAAAACCACAGCAAGAAAAATCTTGAAAAATACCCACGAACCCCAGGAAAAACCTTAGGAAAGCAAAGCACGAAAGTAGCAAAGCAGAAACAACAAAAAATATATATATATATTTATATATATATAAAGTAAAGTCCTTGTCATGGCCAAGGTTGTCTACCTTCTCGGTTGGTTGGTTGCTTGCTTGCTTGGTGGTGCCACAATGTTGCAACCTTCGCCTGACCAGACGCAAGCACACACACACACAGAGACACACACAGACACAGAGAAAACGAACATTCTCTCACAGACGGAACAATGGATTCCGGCGACAAACAACGGAAGTCCTGCAGACAGACAGACAGACAGAAAGCGAGAGATATGCAACACACAAAATACAACTACAACGTGGGGGCAATAAATAGCCACAACAAAAAAGAGAGAGAGAAGAAAAGCGAAAAGAGCAGGACGACAGGCTGGACGACAGGACACTGCAGACAAGTCCAAGGATAATCCTCCTCATAATTAACTTTCTCAACGACATGTCGAATGTTGCAAAACTGAAATTGAAATTGCCCCCTCCACCACCCCAACCCCCACACACAAACACACAAAAAAGGCGAATATAAATCAAAAAGAGGGCAATGTGGCACAAAAGAACGAGAGATTGTTGCACAAAAATGCGTTGTAATTGCCCCGAAATCAAATGGTCGTAATTTACGTTGACAGGCGAAACGTTCGGAAGGACAATCCACGACAGCAGGAGCCAGAGCCAGAGCCAGTGGCAGGAGCTGCTCGAAGCAACAACTACAACATTTATTTATGCAAATCTCATGCTGGCCCCCAGGACACAAAATGTGACTACTACGTGTTGTCCTGTGCCCTGTGTGTGTGTCTGTGTGGGTGGACACTGGACGAGGACGGACGACGGCGGAGAATGGGAATTGGCCAAAAATGTTCCATATTAGAATTATGCAAATTAGAGACGACAAGCAGTCAACATCCTCCACACGCAGGACTTGGACTGGCATTGCGGTTCACTTTTTAGGCAAATTGTATTCCAGAGTGTGGGGGGGCAAGGGGTGGGGAGGGTTGGCCATGTGTCTCATGTGATGAGTGTACCACAACCCAAAGGATGGCATCCGATCGGAATCGGAGTCGACAATATTCGATGGAGCCAAAACAGAAAACATGTAAATGTGTTTTCTAAGCAGTAGAAGCAGTGATAAAGCAGTGGCAAAGAATCTGTGGGAGGGCTTAAAGTCGTTAAGCAGTTCAAGCTGTGCAAAGTGAGCGAGTTTTAAGGTAAAAATGATCGAAATTTCTTTTTCATTGATTTTTAATGGATTTTTTTTTATGGAAAATAGACAAAATCAGTGGTACGAGTATATCTATGGATTCATTATTCTATATGCGATAGGTAAAGCCAGATATGGCCTATTCTACATGATATTGGCATTCAAAAGGTGGGTTATTTAAAGGTTGTCCTCAAAGGCTAGTCTAAGGTTGGAAGAGGGTGTGTCACAGGAGTTGAACGGCAATAAAATGCTTAAGGATTGGTTTTATCATCGATATTTCATAGGTTTTAATATTCACGAAGTTTATGAGATTTCGATACTTAAGCTATATGTAAATGTTTCATTTGAAGTGTTTTAAATTGCAGATTTTTCAAGATTCGTTTGTACATCTCTCTTTAAAGCATCTGTCTCTAGAATCTCGCTTTATCTCCGTTTATCTCCCTTAAAACCAAACCTCAAGTCATCGATTCAGTCACCTTTTTGTCTCCCAATCTACCCGAATAAAATCAAAACTATTCCAATTGACTGTAAGACGACACACATTAGCCAAAGGACAAATTCGATTTTCCGGCCAACCGTAGGGGAAGCCCCCCCCCCACCTCCGCCCCAAAACGATGTCCTTTTTATGGCTGTGCCACGGGACAGGAATGCCTTTGATCAGCAGCAGCAGCAGCTCATCATCAGGCGGGGCAACAAAAAATATAGACATACATATACGGAGTATGTGTGGCATAATGTCAGGGTGAAGCGAGGCGAAGCCACATGCGGAATATTTTTAAAGGAATTTCAGCTCCTGCCGAAGGTTGGAGGTTTTCTTTACTCACTGAGATATTTATGTATACATTTTTTTGTGCTACTGCGTTTCTTTTTTCTCTTTTTTTTCGGCACGGTACAGAAGGAGAGATGTCTATGAGAGAGAGAGAGAGGACCATCCGAAGGTGAAGGACGTCCGGCGGCATGTCCTTGCTTATAGGATATGCAGTGGAGTGGAGTGGATATCATTATCCCCCCCCCCCTTCAGGCATCTTCTTTCATGGACGGTAAATCAGCAAAGCAGAGCACAGCTCTGGTTGCTGCTTGAGGAAAATCACTTAGGTGCCATGACGCGGCCAGCCTGAGATAAGTTGGCGGTTTTAAAATTAATGGAGACATTCGACCTTCGCGCACACACACTAACATACACACACACACGCGATGGATGGGGGCGGAGAGGAAGCTTTTGGTGGAACATTTTGGGCGTGGAGGCCATCCAGAGGAGGTCTATTAAACAGGAGGTCTATTGCCTAGCTGCTGCTTAGGTTCTTTGCTATGTGGCATGATGTGGCACATATGCATGAAATATGTCTGTTATAAATTTCTAAGAAAATCCCATCATACATTTTCCCTTTGTTATATTTCAATCGATTGTAAATGATTTGTGGCGGCCATAAACAAATGCCATTAAAAAAGAAGAAAACCCAAAAAAACAAAAAGCATTACAAATCACTTTTCAAGAACTTTTCAACGGTAAAATTCAAATAAAAGCTTCCCCCGAGAGCTTTTTTGGCACACCGAGCTTAATTTAGCAAAGTTTTGTGCCCTTAGAAAGCTTTGCCAAAGCTTTTAGTCTGACCAAACAGACTTTCGAGTCCCTCTGTTAATGGAACCAAAACCAAGACAAAAATATATCATATTTTCAACATTTTTACTTACTAAAAATATATATATATATATGTATATGTATATATACGTATGTATATGTATGTATATCCATGAATAAAACACAACTTTTAATTGTAGAAGAAAACTCACCTGCAAAGAAATAGAAATAGAAATAGTATTAGATTTTTAGCTAAGAAAAAAAAAATAGTTGGGGGCGCCGTTTGTAAGAAAAATAAAATCAATATGGCAGTAAAAACGCACACACACACACATATACACACACGCTGAAGTGCACTTAAGAAAGGTACAAGAGACACAGAGCGAGAGAGAGAGAGAGAGAGACAATTTGTCTCTGTGTTGTTCAGTTGTCATCAAGCAAACCCACCCACCCCCCACCAAGCTATGAAAGCTGGCTCTGTAGACCACTTAACCTTGATGATCATCGGCACATGGCGCGCACAATCCCTCCTAAGGAATACCTCCTATTCCATTCCATTCCGTACCATCTTAAAGTCACATACGAATGTGGCTGCCATTTATTCTTTGCCTTAGTTACAGATACATTTCAAGATACATTCCCTTTACTGTTGCCAAAAGTTTGACCAAAATCGAAAGACCACAAAGTAAATCAACTCCAGGCCACTGATGAGCGAGCAGCCAATGCAAATGCCCAAAACACCGCCAATGTTTGCTGCAAGGGAAAGCCTCAAGTTAAAAGAGAAAAACCCCAAGGGTCGAAGGTCATTTGCTCGTACACAAAATCTGATACCAATGATAGTGTTTATCCTGCGCATAGATCCTCCAGCGAGGAGCCCGAAAGCGTAGCAGAAGAGTACTCCTGAAGGGATGCATAAAGCCGAGCAGACTTTTGTGCAGACTGTACAGCATTTGATTGCAAAGCGGCAGGCACTGGGGGCACTGATTCGGTGACCAGTTTACTATGGGAGAGGAGATACATATGTAGATAAGGAGAGAGGGAAGTGTGTAGGTCTTACCCTCAACCATTTGCTGGCAGGCAATGTCGTTTAGTGTACAAAACTTTTGCTTTAATTTCGCATCTCTCGCTAAGGGATATGGCACACAGAGACAATTCATTAGAGAGGCCTTAAGCCGGCAATCCTGCAGGCACTTTTCCCTGCTGTCACCCTCGTGGGGAAAGTAACAGTCACGTCTGTCCACTGGATACTCGCGTAGCTCCGAATTGGCCTCCAGTTCCATGGCCTTCACTTCCACCAGCGACTTTTCCCCCTGGCCAATGGTTATACGGCCCAACCAACTGGAAATATGCAAATGGACACCAGGAAAACCGCTCTTTTCCATGGGAAATTCATCTTCTTGGGAGGTGTCCAGCGACAGGGACAGCTCTCCCGTGATATTCCTGTCCCTTAGGACACAGCAGTGGCCCTGATTGGTGGCCCGAAGCTGAAATATCTCTGAACAATTGAGGGTCAGGCGATTCTGCTGACATTTCAGGATCAAAGAGGCGCAAGCGGTCGATAGATTCAGCAAATGGGAGCGCACATCTCTGAATCCCAGAGATTCTTGCAGTTCTTTGGCCTCATCGGGGCCCACAGACATGGCATCCATGTAGCCCGACAGTAAATGTATCTTTTGCCACCAGAAACCCACCGATTCCCCACTGGAATTGGCCAACATCTGCGTGTAGTCCTGCAACTTTCTCTTACTGAATCTATGGCCACTGCAAATCTCAATCGATGGGAAGTACAACGCTCCGTCCACCCCCAAACCCCTCTCGGATGGATCTGTTAACGTCGAGTTGTCCAGCAGATCCAATATCATGGCAAAAACCGAGCATCCCGCAAAGATCAGGCCACAGCAGATAAAGGAGAACCAAAAGATGCGCTGCACACGACGCCGCCTGATGAAGTACAACAATCCGAATCCATTGAGGCTCGTCTTTCGGAAATACTCGACGACCGTGCGATTGAAAGCCACCAGCAGGCGGGAGGACATTCTGCGAGGAACTGAAGCGATCCTTCATCGAATTGCTCGCCTTTATGCCATGCCACTCCCAAAGATTGTTTGGCAGATATACAAGAAAAAAAAAAAAACATATTGTTTTTGGGTGGCAACAAGTGGGCGTGGCAGTGACAGTGGAAGGGCGTGCACAACATGCAACCAAATGTCAACGGTAATTTATGGCCACACACGAACAGAGATACAGTACACACACACACACACACATGTGCATTGCAGTGCAGTGCTGAAGTAGCACGCTAATGCGCGAGGTTGCATATTAATGGGGAAAATGGGGCAATATATGTACACAATATATGGAAAATAAAGTGGTTTTTCGGGGAATATACGATATGTGCATGCTCTGGGAATGAACTTTGAAGAGGATTCTATAGAAGAAAGCAGCAAATAAGTAGAGAGAGACTTAAGAGAAGGAATGCTATGGTAATTCCTTGGAAGAGACTATAAAAAGACACTCAAAAGATAGGTAATATTTTTGGAAATAATGAGCAAAAGGAACCGATCGACTCTATGGAAAGGAATTCCGGCAAGAAACATTTCGGTTGAAACATGGCAAAGGAACAGTAGAGAGAATATAAAGCAGCATTGGAATACAAGGAAATATGGTTTCAACATTCTATAGAAAGAAATAAGGGAATGGAATTAGTTGAAAAACTTTTGGTAAAAGCTATGAAACGAAATCTAGACAACTTACTGAAGAAATGGCAGATGGAAGCAATGGAATGAAACTATCAGAAGAAACAATGAAAAGTACAAATAAAGGAACGAAGAAAAGAAACAATGAAAGGTACAATTAACGTAACAATGAGAAGAAACAATTAAAGTAAACTGTAAGGTGAAACAGTGAAATAAAACTCCAAGAAGAAACTATAAAGAAACTATGGCAAGAAACACTCTACATCCAGCAAGGACCAAAGGACACACTAAGGAACGACGATAAATAAAGGAAATAAACTATTGCGGAAGAACTTGAAAGAAACTTTAGGACTATACTACGAAAAGAACTAATGAAGACAGAGTATCTATAAAGAAAGAAACTATGGAACGCAGAAACTAACAACAATCTCAGAAAATTGTGTGATAAAAGTTAAACATTAATAGCCTCTCCCCTTACCAAATGGGGAGTATACTATAAACTAATCAGACAGACTAATATAAGTATATATACTATGGCCGAGTAAATGTATATGTACTCAATGTGTATTGCTTCTCTTCCCATAAAGAGTAAAGCAAACAAGAGGCAAGCATGCGAGCAGGCCAACAGCTAACTGGCATGTAATCTTGGCTACACCCCACCCTACCCCCACCCCTACCCCTTACACTCTGATAGATAGATAGATGGATAGATAACCCTCAGCCGCCCTCTCAGACCCCACTGGACAAACAAGTTTCAAGAGCTAAAACGAGAAACAGAGAGCCAGCCCCAAGAGCAGCCATGAGCAGCCATGAGCAGCCATCAAGAGGAGGAGGACGAGGAGGAGGAGGAGCAGCCAACTACTCGTAGAACTTGACTAAATAAAAATGAACAGCACAAATTTCAATAAGAAACCCACACACTGTGGATGCATTCACACGCGCACCCGCACCCGCACCCGCACCCGCACCCGCACACACACACACACACACACACACACACACACTCATGAATATACACCCACACACCCTACGGCACATGAGTAGCCGATGAATGGAGGAGAGAGAAACCTCCTCCCACCCCTGGATGGATGCCTCCCTCCCACACACCCACAAATAATTTCCGGTTCAATTAAACGCTTGTTTATTTATTTATTTATTTATTTATACGAAGCTTCTAAAAGGTGGTGGGGGTGGGGATGGGCGTTTGCGGGTTAGTGGGGGCCTAGTGGGCGTGACTGCATGTGTTTTCCCCTTTTAATTGTGTGGGGGCATGTGGCACAGATACATATATGTGTGCATGTACCAGACCGTTAGAAGAGGAAGCAGCAAATGCCACTAATTTGTTTATGAATGAAAATATATATATATATATATGTATATGTATGTATGTACATTGAGGGAATGTCAAAGATGAAAGATTTGAGGAAAGTAAAGGAAAACGATGGGGAAAATTGGTATCCAATTTCACAGGGTAGGGGTAGGGGTAGTGTAGGGCGGAAGGTCGTTATAGTTTAAGGACTCCTGAAGACTCGTTAATCTTGTCAAGAAATGGTTTCAGCTGCAAGGAAAGGCAAAGGCAAAAGCAAAGGCTTGGCGCCAAGTGGTTTAAGGGTTGAGTGGGGTGGGGTGGGGAGGAGGAAACCACAGGCTGAGTTCCACTGAGAAAGGGGAACAGAGAGCGTAAGAGACGATAAGGATGGAGCACTCCCTGTTTTCTAGGAGGCAAAGAAAAGGTCAACTAACCGCAAAATGATTGCATACTTTAATGGGCCAAGCACTTAGGCATCCTCCTCCACTGCACACACTCTCTATCCCTCTCACTCTCTCTCTCTCTCTCTGACACTTTCTCTCCGGTTGGGTTGTCTCAATTTCCTTGCTTCCGTGTAGCGTTGTCGCTTGGTACCCGCGCTTCGGAAAATTGCATCAGTAAAAATAGTTTTAAAAATTGAATAAAACTAACTATATAGTGGGAAAGACAAAGAGAGAGCGGGGGAGAGAGAGATATATACATAGAGAAATAGCGAGATACACAGAGAGAGAGTGGAGTGGAGCAGCAGAGCAGTAGGAGGGGTGGGGTTACAGCAGGGCTGGTTGCAACCAGAGGAAAGTGCACAAATGTGAAAGGTTAGAGTGTTGCAATGTGCGTGCCACGAGTTCAAGAGGCAGAGGCAACATAGCGAACACAGCAGAGGAGAACAAGGGAGCAGAACAGGGGAGGGTGCCAGGGAGGAGCCAGGAAAGGGTTAAGTGCTTTGTGGCTTATGGAATGCAAGCCAAACGAATAGCTTCGAAGCACACGTGTACCATAGAGAATCCCGTGACAGAGACTGAGAGGGGGGTGGGAGTGGGGGTAGGTTCCCAGTGAAATTCATTCTTCCTCTCCAACTGTAAAGCAAATTCCACACAAACATACACACACACACCCACACAGGGAGAGAGAGAAAGAGAAAATACTTCAAAAAGCATCTCAAAGACTTGGAATCCGTAAAGAATTGTTTCAAAACGAATGACTGTTGGGGGAGGTGGGGGGAATTTGCGAATTATACTTTAAAAAACTGAAACCCTAAACCCTCTCATAAACTCTACAACCCTCAGATCGGCTACCCTCCTTCCCCTCTTGAAAGCCACAAAACAAATCATTTCCGCAGAAATGAAAAGCGTACTTCCACATTCACCTCTCACGTGTCTCTCTCTCTCTATCTCTCTCTCTCGAATGATTCGAATGAATCAACAACATGCCACAACCTGTGCATATCCTGTTGAAAGATAAACAAGCAGGACTCAAGGACTGAAGCAGGGAGGACGCCTGCGAGACCAGGACCAGGCTTGGAAAGTGCAAAAGCCAACATCCAAATCACATTGCACTCCAAATAGAGAGACGAATCTATCGGAATAATTCAGAACAAAAACAACACCCAAGAAGGAAAGGCGGAAAGGGGCAGGAAAAGCAGGGAGGGGGAGTCAGACGGAAGGAAAACCAGCAAAAAGAAAAACAAAACACAAAAAAAGTTTGGAAAAGTGGCAGGCAGCAGGCAGGCAGCAGTGAAAATGCAGTAACAACAACAGCCAGAAGAAAAGTTGCCATAAAAAATGTTAAACCATAACAGAGAATGACATAAAGAGAGAGAGACAGAGAGAAAGCACTCTCCTTGCGCAGGAGCCTCATTCTCTCCATCATATTTTCTCTCCTCTCGTCTCCTCTCCTCTCTGTGACGACGTCTATGACGTTGCATAGAAAAATGCGAATATGCGTGTATAGAAAGACGACACAAAAAAGGAATACAAAAGAGCCAAAGAAAGGAAAGAAAGGAAAGAACGGAACAGAACAGGAGACAGGGAGAGAGGCAATAGGGAGAAGGAGAGCAGCAGCAGCATCAGCCCCAAGGCGCAATGCGTTGAGAGAGGTGCCTAATGAGCGGAAGGAAGCAACGAATGCGAATCTGAATGCGAATACCGGAGGGGCATGTGGGGGTGGGTAGGATAGGGTAGGCAAATGGCCGACAGATGAGAGCAACGCCAAGAAATGCCCCCAAAATGGAGAGGGAATCGACTGGGTTATACCCTCTGCAAAAACAAAGAAAACTTCCACAAAGTAGAAGGAAAATCTCCCTCTACTTTGGAGACATTTTGCTCATTGTCATTTCCACTTATTACTCATTGTTTCTTGGCCTCTCTTTTGGCCAAGAAGATGGCCCAAAGCGCACAAGAAAGATATCCTGCAAGCATCAGGGAGGGGTGTCAGGGACACTTTTCAAATGGAAATTTATACCATATTCAAGTAGGCATTCACACTCTGATTTGAATCGAGTTTCTGACATTCACAACATATTCACACACCAAAGTCGAATGTATTCACAACTATTCGTGTATTCGTTTATTCGTGTACGATGATGATGATGATGATCATCCATTCATTACCTTTGAAACAAGCACAACCCATGATGTAGCCCATCATCAGCGTGGCTTTGATGTCGCCTTCAAGGTGCCTTCGCTTTTTGTCTCTCTTCCGTCGCGCTGCTTCGCTCTTTCTAGCAGCCAATGCTGCTCTTCCTTCTGCTTTGCTTTCCTTTCCGTTCCTCTCCTCTTCTTTATTGTTGTTGCTTTTGTTGTTGTTGTAGACTTGGATAAGTGAACGACATCGGGATTTGAGTTGAATGAATATGTCAGCCAGGCAGGCAGGCAGGCAGTCTCCTCTCTTTCTCTTGCTCAGTCTCTCGCTCTCTCTCTCTCTCTTTTTTGTGCTGTCTTCTATGCTCTGCTCTCTTCTGCCTCGTGGTGCTGCTGCTGCTGTTGTCTCTTTCCGATTGGTGTTCTCTCGTTCTCCCTCATGCACATGTGATGCATATATTATTTAACACACAATCTGTGTTTATGAGGCCTCTGCGTCGCGGGGACCTTATCACACTTAACCGACCGACTAACGGACTAACGGTTAACGGTTCGCAACGGTTAACGGTTAACTCTTAACGGCAATTTATGCAATAAGCTTCATGAAATATTTTATATATTTATTAGCACGGTGTCCCCCCAATCCCTCTTATCAACCACTATAAAAAAAAAACAACAACACATACATATAGTACATATGTAGAATTCTCCTCTCTATCTTTTCACTATTTTTCCTTGATTTACACTTGAATTTTTATCACAATATTCTTATAGATTGAAGAAGGTTTATTATGCCATATGCCATGTGCTATACGTATTATCTCATAGATTGTATGTTATATGATTCGAATTGGAATTGGAATTGCATGTCATATGATCTGTTCGATTGTTGCTACGGTTCGGTATTTATTTCCTATAGATTGCTATATGCCATATATGGCATTACTATTATTTGTTTGATTATTATTTTTGAGTATTATTATTGTTTGATTTTGTTTTGTTTTTTTGTGGCTTAGTTTTTGAAGGAGTTCTGGAATTCCCAATTGGTTTTTCTTTATAGCCTATTAAAGCCTTACACAACTTGATTTTAGCCTCAAGTATTTATTGTTTTTGTTTTTGGTTTTGTTGATTATCACTTGATATTTGTTTGAGATTTGATTTCCATTGGCTCTCTTCTCTCTTCCTCCTCCTATCTTTGTGCTTTGATTGTGGAAAATTTGCTCGATTTTCGATGATTTCTCACTCGTTGCGGCATTTGGGGTTGTTGTTTTTGGTTTTATTTTTGGTTTTATTTTTTGTTCAGTTTTTGAATATTCAATTCAATATTAAATTTCATTGATTGTGCTGCTGCTTTTGTTGTTGCTTTTGTGCGGTTGTTTTTAATTTATAATATCACAAAAGACTATCACTGACAGCCCAGAGACCAGAGACCAGACCGCACACCAGGAAAATGGAAAATGGAAAACGCCAAACGGAAAACGGAAAACCAATTAAAATTGTTTCATAATTATGACAAATAAATCACAAAAATTGTATTTGTTGTTGTTTTTTTGGGGTAAACGCTTCTTGTGCATCAAAATTCGCAGAGTGGGGGGGGAGGAATTCCGTTTGATAAATTGAGATGAATTTATGATGACGATGATGATGTTTGTTGATGGGGCAACAAGGTCATTTACTTTTTGGTTGGGGGTGGGAGGGTTAATGTATTCCCCTGGCATTTGCCCACAGAATTCGTCATTTATTTTGGGAGATTTAACAGAAAGATAGCAGTAGATATAGCACACAGATCAAATGCAACCGAATGCAAATGAAATGACTGATGAATCAGTTTCTAGAGTGTATGATTCTGGAGGGACAGTTCCGCGGAGACTATCACAGAAATATTCTCAAAGAAGGCTCTTAAGAGCGACAAATCCCAAAAGAACAGCTAACCTCAAAGAGCAGCTCTTAAAAGTAAAATTATGAGGGGAAATCTCTTACAAAGCTGAGTTCTGTGCAGTAAGCACTTAAGACCTTAGTGTAGTCCAAAATTACTGATGCTTGCATGCCATCAGTTGGTCACTCGCAGTACCGATGCACCCGCATTGTAAAATGACATATAAAGCCCGAAGTTGCTGAAATAAAGGCAGTATCGGGTGCATCGGTACTGCCAGGAGCCAACTGATAGTATTTAATCCACATTTCTGTTATTTTGGGTTATTATATTGGTTGGCTGATTTTTTTCCCAAAGTCACATAGTGTGAGTGTGGCAACGTTGCAAGAGTTCCTTTGTCACAGCTTCCAACGAAAAACTATGCAAATCATAGCTTGGGATTACAAATCACATAACCACTATGAGAAAGCAAATTTTTAATTGAAAAAAAACATCTTCAACTGAATTCTGAGAAAGAAATCGACACACACCAAAAAGTACAATCTCAATATTTTGATGCCACTTGAGGGAGAGAGAGAGCAGTCTCTGGGACCACATTGTGGTTTCAATTTCAGTTTCTGCACACACACAGTCACACCCACACACCCACACTCATTTCCATTTCCATTTCTACTTGAAGTGTGTGGCTGGTGTGTGTATTGTCGCCATATTTGCTTAAATAACGCAGCCCATTGTCCATAAATAAGAGGCAATAAAAGGCAGACAGAAGCGGGAGGCAAGTGTGGCAAGAGGCACACAGAAGAGGCAGTGCCACTGTCAGTGGCACAAATTGATAAAGATTATCCGAAAGCCGATGCGACAGGCACGCCATGGAACGCCAAGCCAAGGCACAAGCCGATGGACGCCCTCAAAAAAATAACAGAAAAAAAAACAGAGCAAAAAAAACTCAGAAGGACAGACTTTAAGGGGTAGCAAAGAGTTTGATACCCTGGAAGTATGCATTTTCCTATGAAAAGTATATACTATAGAGATCTAAACTTAACAATTCAAACGTTTCTTTAAAACTGGGGAATACCTAGAGAACTATATCGAAATCTGAATCCATATTACCCTCTCTCTTGCAGGGTATCAAAAGAGCATCAATGGCAGGGAGAAGGCACCAAAGTTGTGACTGCATTGATGAACAATCTACCCACCTACCCCCTCCCCTCTCCCACACACACATCCAAAAGCCGCAAAATTTCAATTTAATTTTAATTCATGGAAACAAAACAGAGACAGAGAGAGAGAGAAAGAAGAGACAGAGGGAGAGAGTGAGAGCGGTAGGAGGTTTATCAGAATTAAAAATATTCAATGGGGATTCGAAGAGAATGAATGAGGGGAAAAGGCAGGACAAGGGTAATGGAAAAACTGATGTCAACCGCCTGACAAATGAGAAATGAAATACCGGAAGTTGCAGTGAGACGAATTTCGCGCCCAATCTCCCTGTCCGCTCTCTCCCGCTCCCCTCCCCTTACACACCAACAACCAATTGTTCATAATTAAACATGAAATAATAAAAAACAAGATGAAAAACAAGAACAAATATGGGAAAATCAAACAGCGACCGGACAAACGAGCGACATCAAGTATACGCCACCATAAAAGCGAATGTTTTTTGTTGTTTTTTTTTTTTGCGCGCGCGAGAATTATAATTGATTCAGCGGCGCCCACCGCACACAGCCACCACAGATACACAGCCACACACACAGACAGACACACAGACATACAGACACATTTCTGTTTCAATATATCATTCTCCTCCTCCTTCTCATCCGCCGATCCGTTCGTCTCTCTGTGTATACCGTATTTGTATCACTGTGTATCATTTTGTATCTGTATCTTTGTATCTCTGTATCTTTGGGGTCTGTGTCGTAGATGTCGGATTTTATGGCCCCGGCTGGAGGTCAGTAGCACATGCCACAACAGCAGCAAGTAGCAACAGCAGCAGCAGCAGCGGGGGCAAGACATTGACATTGTCATCATTTCGACTTTTATGGCGCCTTTAAAAATGTATCTCGGAAATTGTTCGCCATCTCTCGCTGGAAATGGCGAAACGCAAGCACTGGGAAGCATGTGCCAAGAAGGAAATGAAAGTAAGTACAAGGAAAACGAATGCGCAAATACCCTGCAAATTGGTGGGAAAAGTTTTGGGTAGCAGAAGCAAACATAACCTCAAACGTAAATCTCAATTATTCAAAGTTCCATTCAAATGTTTCAGAATATTTCCAGTATTAGAGGTTTTTCAAAGGTTTTCCTACTGTTCACATTATTGTTCTTAAAGAACAGGAATACCGATGCTTGCATGCCATCAGTTGGCCACTCGCAGTACCGATTCACCCGTACTGTGAAAGACGAGAGATTCTACTCGAGAAAGACATTTCGTATGAGACTTTAAAGAGCTCCAAGCTCACTGAGAAATCATACTAACCCTCAATAATCTAGGATATTCAATGAAAAATGAACAGTTTTTCGCTGGTTCTCTTGTTAGCATGAAAATTTTGCAGTTTGTTTTTCGGCCAATTTATACGAGATATAAGATACTTCTGCCCTGCCTCTCTCTGCCACCACCACCGCCACATTGGGGGCAATATGTTTACACAGAAGAATGGAAAAAGTGGAAGAAAAAAAAAGAACAATAAATCGGAAAAGCAGGCGCAAAAGAATTTCCTAATTAATGAGAGCTCGCGAGGGTCGAACATTCGTCCGTCCATTCGTCTGTTCTTCCATCCATAAAAATATATAAATTTGTTCAACAAATTAGCCAAAAAGTCGAAAAGACCACCCTGGAAAGGAAGAGGGGTAGGAGGAGGAGGAGGTGCACTAGGAGAGGCCACTCTGGAGGGAAATACTTGGAAAGGAAAGCCGTCTGGGGCGATATCCAAATGAGCAGCAAACATGCAACAATCCAGTCCAGAAATGCTTTCTGGGAGTGCCGCATGGCTATGGCTCTATTTGGTCACTCGATTCGGCTCAATTTCGGGGGGGTTTGGGCTTGAAGATGGGGTTGGCTTTTGGCCATTTTAATTAGCCAAATTAAATACACATTCGAGCAGAGAGAGCAAAGAGCACCGAGCGAATAGCAGGTGGCAAACGAAACGTTGAATGAAAATCGATGCATAGCCAAAGCAAACAACAAATACAGATACAGATAGAGAGGTATAGAGATACATAGATACATAGATATGTGGCTGTTTATTTTCCACATTTATTTCAATTATAATACAGAGACAGTGGCTATGGCTGTGGCAGTGGCTGGTGGCTAGTGGCAGTGGCTGTGGCTCTGCCAGTGGCTGTGGTAGGTGGATAAACAAATTGAATTCGAATTCAAATAATCATTCATCATGTGACCTCCTCAAGTGATGATGAAACGTCGGCAAACAAACGGCCCGGCCCACCCAATGGAAAAGCTGGAAAATAGTTGAGGTAAACCACCCACCAGTCACTGGCTGGGGAGCTGGGGAGTATCATTATTTCTCGAGCAAATATTTGAGGCAACGAGTAAAGTATGTAGATTCAATGGAAGTGGATAACAAGCAGGTTTCAGGTGTTTCACACAAGTTTTCCAGCCAGTTTCCATTCATATCTGCATATTTCTATGAGTCTCTAATGAAGAGGACCTTGAGTTTCAGCTCTGTTGCTGAAGAACTAAAGAGAAAGATCAAAGATCACTATCTATGTACATATATGTATCACTTTGATGCTCTAGTCTCCCCACCTCATACTAATCTGCAGATCTGTTCCCAGATCTACTCCCAAATCTACTCCAGATCTACTCCCATATCTACTCCCAAATCTACTCCAGATCTACTCCAGATCTACTCCAGATCTACTCCAGATCTACTCCAGATCTACTCCAGATCTACTCCCAAATCTACTCTATATCTACTTCATGGAAGTATCTTTCATGGTTGTATGTATCTGTATCTGTAGGGGCAGGGACATTCAGAGCAATATCTTTCAAGAGAGAGCATCTGTCTGTATCTTCACCAAAAGAATCTTCTAGAAATCTTCTTTTTCAGGCAAGTATCTTTTTGGGAAAGTATCTTTCAGGGAAGTAAAAAGTATCTTCCAGTATAGGGCCGAGCAGAGTATCTTTCATATGACAGTACTTTCCAGGGCCCAGCACTTCCACGAAATACGATTATAGCCCAATCAAAGTTCTTCTTGTAGTGGAGCTCTTATCACCCCACTACCGCCCCCCCACCGCTGACGATTACCCAATGAGTCAGCAGCAAAACCCAAGAACGAAACAAAAAAAATGCGACAAGGAGATTGCTGAGGCAATCTTTCAATCCCCAGAAGCAGCGCCACCGTCGTCATGCCACAATGCCACACATTTAATTGCATTATCAGCCTGACTCAATTAGCCATGGATGTACACTACAGACAGACACACAAAGACTCCTACAGAGATACAGATTCATAGATACAGATGCATACATACATACATACATACATTGTACATATAAACCTCATAGTTGCTTATCTTTTCTTTTTCTTTGCTACTGCTATTGCGGTTCTCTTTCTTCTCCATCCCAAGAAAACAGAAAGGAACAAAATAGAAGCCAAGAATCATTATTAGATTAGAATGCGGCGGAGACCTCAGCGATGGGCATTGCTGGGCAAATATTAGATAATATTTCTGATAGATTTATCTTTTTACTTCTCCACTCCCTATGCAAACTTTCGATTTCCTTTAACGACCGTCTTGGCCATTAAAATGTAGCCATAAAAATACTCTCTCTGGGGTAATCCCCTCGAGCCCTCCAGTTGGGGTACATCGACACCTTGCTGTGCGGCACGAGGGGCGCCCCGTCGAGCCGGCCGGCTCTCATTACAGAGTTCGTGACCTACCGCAAAGAAGGAAAGTGCTTCAGAGGAGAGAAGAGATCTAAAATCCCTGCCAATAAGTGTGGATTCATTCGGAGAGCAAGAGTAAACATTTTACTGGGAAAAAATATGCTCGAAATTCTCAAGAAAGAAAGCCAATTTGTTAGGGAAATCATTTCAAAATCAAACACACAAACAAAGTCCTTCACACACACGTACACGTACACAGATGCAGATACAGATATAGATACACCAATACATTGAAAACAGGGGATGCAAAAACAGGAAAAAGGTGGACGACCCCGCCGCCGCCACGGGATGCAGCCGCCACACAAAAACAACAACAACAGCAACAAACAGAAACAGAAACAGAAGCAGAAACAGAAGCGGAGGCACCACTAAAACAACAACAAAATCAGCAGGAAAAACACACAACAAATAAATGAAAAGTGTACAAAAAATGTTCTTCAATTTTTAAAAATAAAAATTTATTTTTTAAATAAACATTTCGAAATATTTTTTCAGTCATTTGAGAAATTTGAGAGCAGAAAGAAAAGTAGGAAAACAAAGCACAAAATGGGCAAAAATATTCCAAAGGGAAAGAAACAGCGAGCGAGAGAGAGAGAAGAACAAAAAAGGATACAGAGAGAAAAAAGAATAGAGAGCGTTTCTTGTAGCAGAGAGTAAAATAAATAGAGAGAGAGAGAGAGAGCGGCTATCCGCCCAATGGTAGGCAACACTTTTACGACAGTCCGACAACGCGGCGTATGCGTAATGTGCGCCAAAGAAAAGCCCTGCAAAAGTGGAATGGCGGAAAATTAAAGTTTCGTTGCACGTTGCCAGCACCAGTCCCAGCCCCTTTCCCGCAGTCTGTCGTTGCCCCTGAGGCCCTTTGTCCACTCACTCATACACACACACACACACACATACCCTTTGGGGGCCGCCACCCCCTTTGACAGCTCCAACGACTTCCTGACTTTCAGGCAGGCAGCGGACTGGCAGGAGCGCAATTTATGGCGTGGCAATGCGTACAAGAGAGCCCCCAAAGAGGCAGGAAGAGAGGCGAGGTGGCGAGGTGGGAGAGCCAGTGTCCTGCAGGGGGGTGAGGGGTGGGCAGAAAGTGTGGCAGGAAGCACCCTGTAGACGGACGTAGCCACATAAATTTAAAATGTATTTCGAGGTGAGGAAAAACAGGGGCAACTGTGTTTAATTTGCCTGCTTTTCCACTTATACCCCCGCGCTCCCTCTGTGCCCAGTCTCTGCCCTCTCTCTCCCTCTGCCCTCTCCCTCTCTCTCTCTCTATCCCTCTCTGCTCTTCCTCTACTTTACTCGCATGTTGCATTTACACAAAAAATTTCCATCCTTTTGTATGCACTTTTTGATATAAAAATATTTTTGTTTCCCTTTCATGTGGGGCGGAAAAACTTAACTTCCAACAACTGAAAATGTTTTTCTTTTATTTTTGTACTCTCTCTCTCTCTCTCTGCCGCTCTCTCTCCCTTGGGTCGAGTGTTCTCGCATTGTTTTGTTTACAGAGCAAAAGTCAATTTCCACTGCATTTCATTCAAAAAATGAAATAATAATAAAAATGGGAGAGAGAGAATAACGGACAAGCGAGGTTTTCAAAGGGGAAACTATGAGGCACAGACTGTGAATATCGAGGAGCTAAGACCAGGAGGGTCTATGAAACACTTGAAAGGACAAGCTTCCAGGCCATGATGAGTTTCATGAACTAAAGATTTAAATATAA
The DNA here is from genome assembly GCA_005876895.1 of Drosophila azteca. Lineage (NCBI taxonomy): Eukaryota > Metazoa > Arthropoda > Insecta > Diptera > Drosophilidae > Drosophila > Drosophila azteca. The sequence goes on from VCKU01000011.1 coordinate 6,955,328, forward strand.
TTGGAAACTCTTGACCAGGGTTTTCCATAGAACTTGGAAGACTTGAAAATATGATCTATTGTATATGGCAGCTTCTGGCAGTCGAGGTTTGGTTAAATTCTTCGTTGCATGGCTTTAAAATTTGGGTTTTTCTATTACAAAAAGTTCTAGAATTAATGGTAATACAATAAGGGTCACCAAATGATGGGTCACCAAATATTCTACACTCTCAAATATGAATTCGTTTTATTTCTCACAAAATGTCCTTTAAAATTTCGAATTTCCATTAAAATTCTTTCCTCCAATCGCAACCCCTTCACAGCAACTTTCCACCCAAGCAAAAGAGAACAAAAATAAACGATAATATTCTGTCTTTTGTTTAAACTATTTGGCAATTCAAACATTTACTTCCTCGTCGATTAATATTTGTTTACTCCCGATGTAGAATATCCGTACCCAACCCGACCCGACCCGGCATTCTCTTTGGCCACGTCCCCGCCCCCAGCCGCCACCCGACTTCCCGCCCCCCACGAATCGAATCGAATAGAAGCACAAAAAGCGAAAGGTAATACTAAATGAACTTGGGAAATGTTTGGTTTTCTGGTCGAAAACATTTAGTTGCAATTACTTTTTGTTTTGTTTTGTTTTGTTTTTAGATTGCTATTTCACTATAAGTACGTATATCGTATTATTATACAGATATTATTATTAAATACATTCGTAAATTACGTATTTCTATAAAGCACTCGAACAAACGCAAACAAACAAACAAACAAACAAACAAAAAAACAAACAGAAACACACACGCGCGCGAATGCCACAGTAAGCCACGACGATTCACACGGGGGGGGAGGGTTAAGTCACGGAGATACCCTGTAAAGCCCACTTTGGGGGCGGGCAGGTGGCACTACTGTAGACCGCTCACAGCACAGACTACTAGTGCATTGTGCATTTATCTTTCTGGTTTGATTCCTTCACATATTATCGGTATTTCGTGGGAATTTTGTTTTCTGTTTTCTGTTTTTTGGTTCTATATTTTCAGACGCATCGGTAGGAGGACGATGCGACGCGTTTCACTGTTAACTGACGGCCGGAACAAACGCCAGACGCGATTTAAGCGGAATAGAGTTTGCTATAAACAAAATGTGCTATAATCTGAGAGAGCGTCGTCGGCGGCAGCAATAATAACAAAAGCACAACCACAGAGAGAGAGCGTGAGAGCGCACATGCAAAAGCAACAACAAAAGCAGACAGCGAGAGAGAGCATCAGCCCAAAAGCAACAACAAAAGCGTCATTCCAGAGATAGATAGAGAGAGAGCAAGAGCTTCCATTCCATGCACTTGCTCTCTTGCGCTTTTGCAAGAACAAACAAAAGCACAAAACGTGCGCAGAGAGTGTGAGCGGGAGAGAGAGAGAGAGCGCCATGTAAGCGTATTTATGCCGGTTGCAGCTTCTATAAAAGTGCGAGCGAGACGTCCGCCCCAAAAGGCGACAATAAAAAGCTTCAAAGTCAAGTCAACAACAAAAAAGCAGCTTCATGAAAATTTAATAGTCATCAAAAAAAAAAAGCACAAAAAATACAAAAACAAAAAAACAAGCAAACAAACAAAAACAACAGCAACAATTTCCCTAGCTAATTATAAGAGAAGGGGCACCACAAAAAGATGAGACTTCCAGCATATCAATGTGTGTGTGTGTGTGTGTGTGTAAGAGCAGACAGAGCAGAGAAAACATGATGTTTGTTTAACCAGTCTCTAGGCCTTAATCCATTACCCCCCTCCCACCCGTCTCTTTCTGAATAAATTCCCCTTTAGGCACACGCATCATTTTTTTGTTGTTTTTTGTTGTGTTTTTATCTTAGATTCCACCCATTTTATTTGGTTGGAAATTTAACAAACAAGCGATAAACATTTAAAAACCCAAAAAAAGCCAGCACATCGCAATCATCTGCCAGGCAATGGCAATGGCATGTCTGTGTGTGTGTGTGGGAGGGCCTTTACTAGGCGTTAACTGAGCTTAAATGGGCTTCAAGTGTCTCTAATTTATGGCTTATGGGTATGACAATCAAGTAGAACATTAAGGGCAGACAGTAGTCTCTAACGATACGGCAAAAAGAGAAGGATATGTACACATACATACATGCATACATACATACACGTATAAGCTAAGAGAGATGGAGATATGACCATAAAAGTCAGATTACAATTGCATATTGCATTCCCCGCGGTCCAAGAGAACAAAGGAAATTCTTTCCTTGTGTTTGGACTGCCTTGGGGTGGGGGGAAGACTTTCTTTAGTTGATTTCCCAATTTGTATAGCATCTATATATTTTTCTTTTATTTTAAACTAATTAAAAACCATTACTTATAGAAGTAGGGGTAACAGCAAGTACATTTCTACTGCTTTACTGCATCCACTGCTTGCTTTGCTACAACATTTTCATTGCCTACTTTTCGGCGGCTCCTTTTAAAAACCCATAGAAAACGCATTTATATAGATTTCATTCTTCTTGTTCATTCATACAGGGTTGTTCTTATATACAGGGTATCAATGGTTCGCTTACCATTATTATTGCTGATGGCGAATCGCTGTTGCAGCTGCTGTGCCAGCGCCTGATGATGCTGCGCCAGCGGTGTCAATGGCGGCGGCTGCTGCTGCTGCTGGCCCACGCCCAATTGCTGTGGCGCCGACTGCGAATGGGGCACGCCGCCACTCAATGAGGATGTGTCCGAAGAGCCATCCCCGCCTGCACCTCCTGCACCAGCGCCACCGCCACCAACAAGGCAGCCATTGGCCATGGAATTCTGTGGCTGGCCGCCGGCTCCTCCGTTGAACTGTTGCACGGATATCGAATTGGGAAGACCGTGCTGCTGTTGCTGCTGCTGCTGCTGGCTGGCGGAAATGAGGGGATTCCCTGCCGTGCCATAGGTGGTGGCATTTATGGAATTATTGGCCTGATTCATGGAATTATTGTGGACGGCTGTGCCGAGTAAAGAGCCATTGGCGGTGGCTCCTCCTCCTCCTCCTCCTCCATTGTTGTAGTACGACTCTTCGCCTGTAACAGAGAGAGAGAGAGAGAGAAATAGAATGGAGAGAAAGGACCAACAACAAAACACAACTCAAGTCATTCATAAAAGCTCTTTCTTTGACCGGTAAACTTTTCTTGGGAGAAGAAAAGCTTTTGCTTAGCATAAACTTTCACCGACTAACGCGCCATCTATGGGAGAGTGGCGCAACTAAGTGCTTTCGCAGGGACTGCTACAAGCGGCAGCAAGTTGAGGCAGGTTCAGTTTCTTTCGCTTTCTGTCTCTGTCTCTCTCATTTGAATGCATTTCGCGTTCGATTCTCCTTCTTCTTTCGCCTCCTCCACCTCCTTTCTGCTTTCCTTCTTCTGCTGTTTCTTTCGATTTCGCTTTGGGCCTTTGGACAATTAGCCGTCGGTTGAGCAAACTGATTAATTGGCATTTAAGCGACGCGACGCGATGACAGCGACGACAGCGGCGACAGCGATGGCTATGACAACGGCGCCTCCTTCTAGTGGCTACTCCCTTCGTCTTCGCCTGCGCCTTCGGGCACCCTCTCTCTCTCCTTTCTTTTGTCCAATTGACGTCGTCTTCGTCTCCGTCTGTCCGTCTGTCCGTTGCCTGTCACGCCTCATATCAGGCGCAAGGCGGAAGGAAGACTGTCACGACTCACGACTCTTGACTGGGACTCTTCTTCGCGTTTTAGCAAACAATTTAGCAAAGTGCAAAGCTGTCTGGCAAATCAAGCAACAGAGGGGAGGGGTAGGGGAGGGGGAGTGGGAGGTGAATGCCTGCAATAAGCCAACAGAGTTGGCTAAATCGTGCGTGGCTTATGGCCAATTTCCGCTATTTCTTCTTCTAGGGCTCTTCCTTCTCTGTTGCATCAGTGAGAAAGGGAAACTGTGATGGTAATAGCGGGAGGGAGGGCGTAGGGGGGTGGAAGAGCATCAGTGGGCGGAGGGAAGGGACATCAGAGTGTGGGGTAGTGGAAATTCTAAGCAGAGTTTGAGGTGAAAAATCGGAGAAAGTCTTTGGCAGCCAGAGGAGGAGAAAGGCCAAAGGCCATTGAAGAGCCTCTAAAGGGATTGTTGAGAAAGTTATGAGAGGCGGCTTTTGAGGTGTTCTTCCGACAGTGCGGGGGTTTTTTTTTTACTTTGGGTACTTTTAGGGTTTGAAGTGTCGCTCTTTGGAAGTTGGTTGGTCTTTTGAAAGCGCTTTGCCGTCACTTGAGCGAAACTTAGGGAAAAACCACATAACATGTTGTAAATTGTTAAACAAATGTTAAAGATAGAAAAACAAGGGAATTCCTTAAACCTGGATGCGCCTTTAGCACGTACAAGACAACCTTTCAGGGGTACATTCTTTGGATTAGTGCAACTTCCATATAAACTACCAGCTAACATTCTTAATTCCTAACAGCAAATTCCTAATTGCTAATTCCGAAAAGCAAAACAACTTGTAAGCTCTTGTAAACCGCAGGAAAAACTTACCCGGTTCCGGTATATTCCCCAGCGGACTCTCCGGCAGCAGTATCCCCTTTTGCACCAGCTCATCCCGATTGGCACGTACAGAAATCTTGCGCTCCAAAGCTGCAACAACAAACAACAAACACCATTGAGGATATCCACAAGATACATTAGATGAAATATAGGAAGAAATATATGGGATGAAATCTTACATTTGGAGGCCGCTTCAAATTTTTCGCTCTTCTTTTTCCGCCGCCACTTCCAGGGCTTGAAGAAACGTCCCAGGGCACTCAATTTGCTCTTCCGCTCCAGGGGCGGAGTGCGGGTGCCCGAACCGAGGCTGTTTGTGCGTATGGCAGCTCCATTTTGTTTCTTAGCTGCAACAAGAGAGAGAGAGAACAATTAGCATATGTTGCAAATGTATCTCCGGCAGGCATTTCCATCAAAACGTTCCACGGAAGCGGAAAGAGGCGTATTCCGCCGCCCATTTTGGGGCCACCGGCAGTGCCATTGCCGGCAGTGGTTCGCCCACTTTTACCGGCATTGTGCGGGCATTCGGCATGCGGCATGCGGCATGTGGCATGGCGGAATGTTGTGGCTGCTGAAACATTGTACAAATTGCAAGGCAGAGCAGCAGCAGCTCTTATTGTGGCACTCGCTGCCGCTGCTGTCTCTTGTGCTGCAATCATCATTTTGGTATCTTGGAAATTAGGAATTCAAAGCGGGTTTTTCCACCCACCGCCCAAGCCTCCAACCCCCCTGTCCCTGCCATAAAAATAAGTTGTTTACAATTCTTTGGAAACATTTTAATAGCTGCCACACATTCAGCGTGCAGCATGCAGCATTCAACATACAAATCGTTCGACATCGAATCGAAAGTCAATGGACACAAGTTCGACTTCGATTTCGACTTTTCCCCAAGGAGGAAAATGTGGCCACTGGAGTGCCACGCCTTTCCAGGCGATAGACCTTTTTCCATGGCTACAAATATGACGTTTCTGTTTATTTATTATTTAGGTGGCTATTTTTTCGCATTTTTCAACCACAAATCAAAGAGCCAATGAAAATTCCTTCTGGACAAACATGGAAATTCCTTTACAGCTATTTGCATTTGTCTTTGGGAAATTTCAAAGGCAAACAATTGGCAAAAAGAGAGCGGAAGAGGGAGAGGCAGAGGCAGAGGCAGAGGGGGTAAAGGTAGGGAAAGCCAGATAAGAAATGTCATCTCATGCTGCCCCAACACAGGAGCCACTCCCCCTCTGAGAGTCTGCCACATCCCCACTTCTCCCCATTTTCCATCCATTCCATTCCCCCTTTCATTCCCTGACTTAAAGTCAGGCCTCAGCGCAGGATATATGAGAATGCAAGGTAAGGCAATGAAGAAACTCCAGCGCATGGCCCATATGGTAAGGTATGCATAGGCCGGCATTTATGGCCGGCTCACTGCCTTACCTTCTGTTCGATATACCCTGGCACAGCTTCTTGTCCGTTGTCTGCTGTCTGTCTCCCGCCCACCCGCGCCCTCTGGCTGCTGATGCTTGATGGCTGCCTTCAGATAAGCTTTGTCATACACGCACACACTCCCACACACACACACACACACACACACACACACACACACACACACAGAGAGACACACACACAGGGAGAGACACACTTTGAAGTACTGCCTGCATTGAAGCGTTGAAATTAGGCTACCTACGAATGTGCATGGAACGCGGGGGAGCTAAACCAGAGAGGGAGGGGGAGGCTAACCATAGAGCCTACAAGAAAGAAGTTACAGCAAATGCTGGCAAGAGCAAAGTCAAGAAGAAGGGAGAGTGGTGGCAGTTGTAGTGGTAGAAGTAGATGTTGTGGTAAAGTTAAAGGGGAGAGGACAGTGGGTAGTGGGTAGAGGGGTAGTGGGTAGTGGGGTAGTGGGCAAAAACCTAGCCAAAGACAACTGTAAAACAACTGCAAATGGGCCACCAACCAGCAACAACAACAACAACAACATACATATTTGGCTTCCACGATGATGATGATCTCTTCTCTTCTCGTCTCTTCCCTCTCGTCTCTTCTCTTCCCATTCGTTTGTTCTCCATAAACTGGCTCCGACTGGGCAATGGAGAGCCAGTGCTCCAATTGTGGTCAATTGTTGGTCAACAGAAGCAGCAGAAGCAACAGCAGCAGCAGAACCAAAGGCTGCCACGCTTCAAGTTACATAATACATGGGGAAAGGGGGCAGAGAGGAAACGAGTAGGTGGGGTGGTTGGGTGGGTGGGTGGTTTGGCTTTAAGTCGCTTCTGTGTCAATTCGAAGCGGAAAACTTTTGCCCACGGAAGCGCAGGGAAACACCCCCCGAGGAGAGGCGCGCGCTGTGACAGCAAATAAGAAAATGAAAGAAAAATCTTTGTCTCATTTCGAATGGCGCCAACAATGAAGACACAACAAGGGGGTGGCGGTGGCGGTGGTGGTGGGGTTGAGAGGGTAGCATTGGAGGAGGCTGAGTGGCAAATGTGTGTCTCTAGGGGGGTGAGACACATGTTAGGAATTTCCGAATGATGATAAAGATATAGTCTCAGAAATACCCTTGACTTTTTGGGTAGACTGTAAAGATCTCTAAATTCTCATTTGGAAAATGGTAATATCCATTGTCTCCTAGCATTATCTGTTCTCTGTGGCACATCTTTCGCCGAAAAACCATCATAACCAAAGCAACCACCAAATGTCTAGGCCATCTAGAGATTCTCAGCTTCCCAGCGTCCCATTCCACGTATCATTCCAGCATTCCCCACCCCGTCCTATGATCCGTTCCATTTCCATTCCCAGCACGAGACCAAAAAACAACAACAACAAACAAACAACCAACCGATTCTCGGGCGCCCTCATGGAACGGAACCGATGTTTCCCCCAAAAATGTCTTTGCTTATTTGCTTATTTTTGTTGTTGTTGTTGTTTTTAAATGGACTGAAGGCCTGGAGGCCTGGCCAGAATGTTTTGTATGGTGTGTGGGAAAAAGCCACGAAGAAAAAGTCAAAGAAAAGTAAGGCAAAACTACGATTATACATATGCAAAAATCCACAACACAGCGGGGGACAGGGGCAGAGCGGCTGCTGCTGCTGCTGCTGCTGCTGCTGCGGCTTCAGCCTCGTCGTTGTCGTCATATAATAATTTTATTTCTTCTCTTTTTTAAACTTTTTTCCATATGGGGCGAAAAAAAAAACCTGTTTTTGGGGAGCAGCTTCGTCGTTGTCGACGTTTGAATGAAATGCAGGCAGCCAGCAAGCCAGCCGCCAGCCAACAGCTGCCCCACTTGCCCCACCAGCAGCCCCACCACCAACAAGCAGCAGCAGCAGCCTTCCATCGCAAAAACTTTTCAAGATTTTGGCTTCTAAAAAACACAAAAAACAACAACCACAACAGCAACGGCAACAGCTACAACAAAAGCGAGTGAAGGGCGCGGTAAAAAAGTACAACAACAACAACAGCAGAAAAGAAATATACAACAACAACAACAAAATAAAGTAATGCTATGCGAACGCATGGAAAAACGGGTTTTCGCGAAAGTTGTCGTCATTGTTTTTGGTGCTTGTTGTTGTAGTTGTTGTAATTGTTGTTGGTGTAGTGTAAGGGTATTGTGGTTGTTGAAGTTTTCTGGCTTTTGGTTTGTGGCTTGTGTTGTTGAAGTTCCTCTTGTGTGTATTTTTTTTCCTGCCTTTTGTTGTTGCAATTGTGCAGATTTTGTTGTTGTTTTTTAGGTGTTACTGTATTTACTGTTGCATTTATTGTTGTAGTAATTGTTGCAGTTTTTTGTTTTTCTGTTGCTTTTTCCCGCTTCAGTGGCATTTTTTCAGTTGCTTTTCTGTTATTTGGCTTTTGGTTTTTGGTTGTTTTTTGGGGCGCCCACCAGACGCGCTTGCTTGAGGGCCAAAAACTCCATAAAGAGAGAGAAATCCACAAGAAATATGGCCTGACTCTGGGTGGAAAAGTGTTTTCCTTCTTATTTGCTTATGCCAAGGGGGGCAGTGGGGGTGAGGGGTCGTTACAAGAGTAACTTTCGAGGGGGGGTTACAAGAGGAGGGTCTGGGGCATGTTCTTGCGGCAAAAACAAGCCATAAAACGGGGGCCAAATGTCTGCAAAGTCAAGGGGCAAGCAAGGCCCTGACAAATATCCATTAGATATGCGCGCGCGCGAATAAATTGTTCAAATAAATTGTTGCAAAGAATTATGCATATTTCTTTCGCTGATAAGATTATGCGATAAAGGGCTAACCCGGAATTTTCACTTTACATTTGCATATAGGAAATTCCCCAAGGGAGAAAATGGCTCAAATTTATAAAATTCATAGAATTTCTTTAAGGTTTTTCCAATTTCTCCAACCCAAATTATCTGGGAGTAAGAGAGTTTCCAATACCAATCGCATTCCCATTCCCATTGCACTGTTCCCACACTCTATATCAATTTTCATTCCCACGAATCCAGCAACAAAAAACTCGAGAATTTCGCAATGCCTCAAGACTTGCATTTGTGGGGTACGCAATCGTAGTACAAGATACGATACGATGTACATATGTATGTACTGTTATGTATACGGAATACTGACAAGATCTTATGTAAACTTATGTCAATTGTCGTCGTGTCGTCGTCGTTCCCCACTCGGACTCGCTTTTGAATAAACAAAATCACTCTCCTGCTTTTACTGCTGCTGATAACCGCAATGCAAATAGTATAACAACAGCAGAAATACAACAACAACAACAGAAATACACCAACAACAACAACAACAACAATAAATACCTACATATAAGAATAATAATAACTATGGGATTGACGACAACAAATTTATTTGCACAACGTGATGTGCTCAACAATTTGTTCAAATAAAACCAACAACGAAACCAAAAACAAACAACAACAAAAAAAAAACGAGTCACCAGAGATCGGTAGATGTATAAATTATTTATACAACTTGGAAAGTGTGCAAATGTGAGGCTATAGCATGCGACAAAAGTTGTATATTTGTCAGTCAAATAAATTATGGAAGACAGACGAGCAGACAGACAGAGAGAGAGACAGACAGAGAGACAGGCAGTTGTCGGGGCGACACTTGGATTGACACAGCATGTCAAAAAAGCGAAAATCCCACAAGAAATCGCCGCAAAGAAAAACCCCGAAAAGAAAAACCAAAAGTTAATTACCACAGGATGGGTAAAGAGGGGAGAGAGAGTAGAGGGGAGAGAGTAGAGTGGAGTAGAGTAGGGGAACAGAGAGGTTGACTGAGGAGCAGAGGAAAAGAGGTTGAATGAGGGGAGCAGAGGCAAAGAAGTGGAATGAGGAGGTTGAATGAAGTTGAGGCATAGTCAAATGTCAGACAGGTTCAAGCAGATCCCAAGAAAGTGAAACAAACACTCGACAGTCGACAGTCGACACTGGAAAAGCGAAAAGAAAATCAAGAAAAAAAACGGGGAAAAATAGAAAGAAAAAGTGTAACAAATTTTTCAAAAAAGCAGAAAGCAATTTCAACAATTTGTTGCACGGATTTCGTAGCTTGTTTGCCACCTCATGCAAATTAAAGAGGATTTTGTTCAATTTCAATCTTTGAGATAACGAACTTCGCTACAGCCAAGCGAAGCGTTAGATACTCTATTTAAAGTCCAAATTTGTGTAGAAGAAGCTTCAGAAATATTTGCAGATTTTTAAAACATTCGATAGTAGAAGCTTTTTAGCTTTCAAAATTGGTTCTCATGGCTATAAACAAAGAAGAATGAAAGAAGATTCTTGTTTAGACCTTAAAAGAAAAATCTAGACACTTGTGAGTAGATTGTTGAATTGAATGCAATCAGTTGGAAGTACCGATGCACCCGATACTAACTTTATTTCAGAAACGTCGGGCCTTACAATGAGGGATGGGGACAATTTTGTATTCTATTCTTATCGCTAGACCCACGGAACGGGTGCATCGGTATTGCTTGCTGCACTTGACTTTGGGATGTCGTGTTTGTTAATGAGTTGACAGATCATTTCTCCGCTCCCTAGCAGTCATAAATTCTATACTTTATGTACACTTTTTACTTAGAATAGATTGGTTCTGTGTTTGTCTCCGTGAATGTGTAAAGACTCTTGTTCTTAAAGTACAATAATGTGTTCATGTCTGAACAATAATCTCTATAAAATACTCTTCCTCCCATTGACTTCTGCTTTCTACATGTCGTTGTAGAATATTGCAAAATACTAGTAATACCCACTTTTTTCTGGTTAGGGTACACTAAAAATCCACATGTCGAAGGTCACACCGCGCTAATTGATGACTGGAAATGCAATTACTGCGAAACGAGAGGCACACGCAAAGCACACAATACACAATATTCGAGCCAATTTCTGGCTGTGTCTCTCTCTCTCTCTCTCTCTCTCTGTCGTTTCTGTCTCTCTCTGTCTCTGTTTTTCGGCGTCTAATGTCGATTTTTCTTTGATTTTTTTGATTGCAATATGAAGCCTGCAATTAATGTACAATCGTATTGGAGTTGAAAACACGATGGGAGGGGGAAGTGGGAGGGAAAAAGCGATGAAAAAGGTGAAAAAAATACTAAGGGAAACGAGTAAAAGATTTGGGGGCCCTGGTCACGCCTCATGGCCCGTGGAGCGGGTGAGGGGGGGAGAGAGGAAATGCACATGCACAGAAAATGTTAAAATCGCATTACGTATACGCAACGCTGCGCACAGCAAAAAGGGAAAATTCGTGAGGCGGATGACGGATGGCAGGGAGGGGGTTGAGGGGTCGTGTCGCCCAGGGTGTGCATTTGTTCAGTGATTGATTGAATGATTGATTGAATGAACGAACGAATGAATGCATGAGTGTGCATCCATCATTGAAGCATAACACGCATTCACGCATTCACGTAGGCAATGACAAGATACGCGGCGTTACTTCACTACCAAAAGATAGAGATAGTTGTTGACATTGGAAATCGGGGGGGGGAATGGATTGGCATGGAGTGGCTGGATGATCGGTGTATCTATATTGAAATCTAGCATAGGTAGGCACACATTATTAACTTATTCATTGAGTAAATGTTGCATTGGACATTGAGCGATAAGAGGAGATTGTGGGGAAAGATTGTTCCGAATTCAGGTGTTAATCAGTTCTAGATTCGAGTTCTAGATTACTCCCCTTCTTTGGGATAGTACAGATAGTACAGATAGTACAGAAATCCACACGAAAGAGTATTTAAAATAGAATTGAATTCATTTCCATTCCCACTGGAATTTCAATTGTTTTTTTTCTGGTGGCTCTTGTTTCCATGGAATTTTCCTCATTCATTTCCATTCCAATCGATTTGAAATCTCCCATTGAATGGAAATTCATTTAATTTCAACTTTTATGCACCTGCCACAAAAAAAAAAAAAAACAACTAATCAAAAGTTCTATCTGCAGATTCCTCTCACTGTCTCTCCCATAACTGATTCTCCTCATCCGATTCTCCAGGCATAATCCCCAATTATTTGCAGTCCAAACAAATTGCCTGGCGTCTATGTCAAAGTCAATTATGAAACCAATTTTCAGAGAAAATGTGTCGCCCTCTCTCTCCTCTCTTTCCACTCGTAATTGGTGGAAATTCGTGTGGATAACAATCGTTGAAAATTAAACGAAAACTCACATGGAAAAAAATGGATACAAAGTGAAAGGGAGACAGGGAGAAAGAGCGAGAAAGAGTGACAGTATAGGTGCTGCCAGTGCCAGTGCCAGTGGTGCTCCATGGAGACAATTCCAATAAAAGTTCCATATGAATAATGGATGACTGGCAATGAATCATCCGAGTGAATGGAGTGGCGGCAGAGTGGATACCCACGAATAAACAATAACAAATTGCATATTAAATGATTGGCTATAAATCGTTAAGAGCTCTTTCTTCAACATACACGTGCAATGAGGCATGCCACAAAGCTGCGGCTAATTGCAATGACATTTGACATCTAATCAAAGATTCTAATGACTGGAAATAGAAATAAACTTGGACTTAATTGACCCTTGGCGGGCGAGTACAAAAAGGAGAATAAAAGCTATGAAAATAGGGAGAAGTGAAGGCTAGAAAATAGGGAGAACTGAAGGCTATAAAAATCCGCATTAAAGCCAAGAAAAATGAGAATTAAAAAAGCTAAGAAAAGCAAGAAAAATAAGTGTAAATAATCGAAGGGAAAACTCATTCCCTCAAAACGCGTACCCTTCTCCACTTTGTCCTCACAATCAATTCCATTTTCAAGATCTCCTTCTCCGCTCTCAAGTGATTCGAACAATGGTTCAATGGCCTCCTCCTCCCCCTCCTCCTCTTCGTCCAAACGACCTCCTCTTAACCAAAATCGAATCCAAAGTAAACCAAATATTTGCCTAAAACTTACAGCATAAATAAAACCCAAAACAAATACAACTTTTTTATGTCTGAATTTCAATTTACATTTTTGTGTAAATCCTTGAACATTTCAGCTCTTTCTCTCTCTCTCTGTCACTCGCTGAATATTTATTATTATTTATTTTTTGTTTTTTTTGGCATTTGTTTTATCAGGCAGCAGCTCGGCAAACAATTTGCACAAATGTGTGTCAGGGTTTGTTCAACTTTTAATTTACATTTTTTTTTCGGTACCGAGAGAGAGAGAGAAGAACACCATACCTTATAGAGGGGTTCTTAACAGACCCTTAAACGTTTTAGAGGAGGACTTTAATCAACTGCCTTTAGGAACTGAAGCTGTATGGAATGTGCTTCCATCAATTAGCTGGAAAAAAACTCCCAAATCTATTTACAAAATCAATCTCTTATCTATTTATCCCGTTTCTTGTGAAAGTAATCGCCAATAATGATCTGTTTGGTTTGTGTCACATTTAATGTTCATTCAAAGATAAACTTTAACAAAAGTTAATTGAAATTTGTTGCCTGCCCCAGCCCCGGCCCCTGCCGCATAAGCTGTCAAGTGGCACACAACTTTGTCCTTCCTTTTCTGGCTCTGGACAAATGGGCCCCAACTTTTCAGCTGTCAAATTGGCCAACAGCCAGGGCCGATAAAAGCAGGAGAGGAGACAGTCAGAGAAAGGAGCGATAGGTAGAGAAGAGGGAGACAGTGAGAGAAAGGAGCGATAGGCAGAGGGCGAGAGGGAGAGACAGTCAGAGAAAGGATGAAGCGATGGAGGGATGGAGGGGCTCTCGCTCAGAGCAAGATAAATGCAAACTCAAATAGAGACACAGACCTGGACACTTGGACACCTGGACAATGTCTGGCAAAAGTCTGCAGCGGCGGATAAGGCTGACTGACAAACGGAAATGGCCGACAACTTACTTTGACACATTTTGAACAGACTGTACGCCCCGCAAAAGAGTGAGAGATTTGTCAGGGCAGATAGACAGACAGACAGACAGCAATTGATATCAATTCCGAGCCCGAGGATGGACTGCAAGAAATCTCTCCTGACCTGCTATGAAGCTTCCTCTCCACCATCTACCATCCACCATCCGACTGTCTGGCAATCATTTGCACTGCTCTTACTCATTAATTAAGCGCCCATTCAAATGAAAACTGACAGATACATATATGTACATATTTGTATGCATGTATTTCCCTTTTGTATCAAGCAAAATAGCAATTATTTTCAATAAAATTGAAGTTCTTTTGTTGGCAGAAAATACTTCATTTCGTTTAACAAAATGCTGAACTCTATCGATTGACCGATTAACATACACACTTCCCTGATTAATGGCCATCGAAAATACATACGTACATGTGCATGTATGGGTCGATGGTTGATGGATCGGTTTAGTGGCGGCCCTAGTCACTGTCACTAAGCAGAGCAACGCTTCGAGGGCCGTTTTTTCAGACGCTTGTAAGCCCCCAACCATCAATCATCAATCAAATCTTCCGCCAGATCATCAATGAATGGGTCATGGCTTCGATTTGTTGCTGCTTCTTCTCTCTCTCTCCGTCTCTCTCTCTTTCTCTATTTCGTTTCGTTTCTAAGTTTAGCTGTTGAAATGCTGCCCCATGTGCGCTGTTAAATGTGTTAAAAGGCTTTCGAAATGTTGTTCAACAAAGTTTGGGCAGCACGAACACACGCCCCACCCCACCACCTCACCGCATTGAAGTCTATCTCTTGGACTCTTCATTTCAATTTGATTGTTTCCGCAGATTATACATATACATATCTAGTTTTCGATTTGGATTGTGGGATTTTAGGGCTGGGATTTGTGTTGAAAGCTGAAAGCCATATGAAGATTAAGTTCCGTCACGGTTCAGTCGGTAAAAGAGTAGGACCCATAAGGGTCAATAGGCCAATAAGCATTACATTTCCTTCACAAAACCTTTAAAATACCAAAAAGAAAACCAGTTGGCAGTTGTCTTTCGATTTTATTGTTGTTCTTTGTGACTTGAGCAATTTTTGAGGCAACAAATATATTAATCATACATATCATATGAAATGGCACGTTTTATGCAAACAATTCTTATCGCTTTTGGGTCTTTTTCACTTTGGTAAGACCCATTCCAGCGGTGAGTAAGAGCTATGATATCAAAGACCCCTACAAAATATGTATGTACATACAGCTGTGAAAAAAATAATAGCACCACTACCACAAGAAACGTTTAAATAGTTGCCCAACTCACATTTTTAACTTTAAGAAAACGGCAAGCACATTTTTAGAAATGGAAGACTCTTATAAATCTAGGAATGCAAGAAAAAATCTGATTCTTATAAACGTTTTTAAGTTATTTAAGAAAATTTCTTGAAAGTGGTCAAATTAGACGAAAAAAAAAATAGCACCACTTTTCAAAAATTAAATTTAAAAAAAAATAGTGACCAAAAAGTAACGAATTTCTCAGTTAACTATTTTGAACTATTATTACTAAATCTATATTTACCATTTAATAGTTGGCACACTGTCCTTTTTTGGCAATAAGAGCTTCGCAGTACCTTGGCATGGAATCAATCAAGTCCTGGCATCGTTTTACGACCAGGACTCTTTAATTTATACCCAAAGTGGTCTGATAGTGGTTGGCTTGGAAGTAGCAACCGCCTTCTTAACGTAGGACCACAGATTTTTTATAGGATCAGGTCAGGTGACTGAGAAAGCCACTCCAAAAAGTTCACACAGTTTGCCCTGAACCACTCCTTTGCTTCCTTGTTGGTGTGTTTGGGGTCATAGTCCTGTTAAAAGACCCATACGAGCGGACTTTCATATTCTGCAAAGGATAGCATTACTGTCTCCACGATATTCACCTACCCGTGCTATTCCATGATGGTTTTTATTCAACCCATTGGACCTACTCAATAGTGGAAGAAGCAGGCCTATACCAGTACACTATACCCTTCATGCTTAATGGTTTTTGTGGTGTACTAAAGTTTGTATTCTACTTTCCTTGGACCTCTAACGTATGATCGAGATCCTTTTCCACCAAATATAGCCACTTTAAACTCATCTGACCATAGAATATTCGTCCATTGTTGGGATGTCCGATTTGCTTGAACACTGGCAAACTTCATGCGCTTGGTAATATGTGTCGCGTTTAAAAAGTAAAATTTTTCTTGGGCTGCAGGCTTTTATATTATGTTGGCTAAGATATGTACTAACGGTTTGATCCGTCGGATTTATTTTAAGCTCTTCTTTAAGCTCGGTAGCTGACTTGAAGGGACCCTTCTTACTCTGACGAATCTGTCTTTTGCCATGAAAAGGGGTCATAGATCGTTTTCGTCCGGGTGTTTCAGTCTTTTCTTCATAGTTTAAGTTGTTTTTGATAATTTTCTTAATGCTTCATACCAATCGACCAACTTCTCTGTAAGTTTTGCCGTCTAATATCAGTTTTTTGATCAGATCTCGCATCTCCCCAGTGCAGTGCTATCCACGTCCCATTGTAATGATTATTATTAACTTTTATGACAGAAACAATGAAATCTTAGTCAAAACTAATGAATACGTGCCTTTTACAAAGACAATTTTGAGAAATATAGAAGCTTCACTAAGAAAATGGCTAGTGGTGCTATTTTTTTTTTCGGCATTTTTTGGTGCTTTTTTCTTAAAATCCCCAAAAAAAATATAACGGTCAAAATTTGAAAAACGGAAACATAGTTTTTGTTTATGGGGAATACTAAACAATATAAGAAAAATCAAAATGTACAAAAATCGCATCATTTATTCCATTTTTTTGTGTCTGGAACAAAATGTGTTGCAGTGGTGCTATTATTTTTTTCGCAACTGTATGCTAAAAGCCATTGTTTCTATTGCAAAATCACGTAACTTAAGACGCCACAATGTGTGGTTCAAAATATTTATCTACTTTGGAAGATAACAATCAAAATACGTCAAATACGTAATCATCTTTCAGCGGTAATCATCGGTAATCATCTCTGGCGTCTCTCAGCTCCATTAGCACTTCCTCCACAAACCCCCACACACACACACACACACAGACGCACACACAGACAAGGTGAAACCTCCCACACATAGAACCACATAGAACCGTCAAAACGTTATGCAAGAATATGAATACCACTCATCGAACTCCACCCCTTAACGCCTCTCCTCTCCTCTTACCATTCCAATCCCCTTTTTTCGCAGACAGACCAAAAATAGAGGAATTCTAATCATTTTATTGATTAATACCGTTCGATTAGCAGAGGTCCATAAAAGAAACCGATATAGTCGTAGGGTGAAGCGTATGGGGAAGAAGAGACAAAAGGCATGTCCAAATTTGCTTTAAATGCCAGAACGAGACAAAGAGAAAATACAACAAAAATGGGGAAACTAAATTTGGAAGTCAAGGGGATAGCGAAAAGGGCGAGTGGGGCGAGGGGGAATGCTCTCTCGTACACAGCTTCCATGGAGAGCCTACCTGCTTTTATGTGTCTATAAATAGCACAACCACCCCTCCCCCTACCCCTTGCCTACTGCCCTGACAACACACGAATTACACATGGACAAAGGCCCTCAACTCTTCCCTCACACACACACTAAAGCTGGGGTCTCTTCATATGTCAAGTTTCAAGTTCAACTTTAACCCTAGGAGGGTTTATTTGAATAAACCCTCAAAATAAACATGATAAATAGTATTACATATAAAAGATAAGGCGAGTGATATGTACTTATTAGTGATCTTTCTATATGAACCAATACTTTCTTGGGTATTTTTCAGATTTATCACACAAATATTCTAGGGTTAAGATTGCACTCTTCCTCATTCATATCGTCGGGCTTTTGTCTGCTGTGTGTGTGTCGTATCTGTCTGCTCTCCACTCTCTTGACTCCTCCTCTCTCGCTCTCTACACACTACATTCTTCATTTACTTCTACTGATATTTTTACAGCTAATGAACGGCAACTGCAGAATCGAATTGGCGTGCAAAAAACAAAACAAACAAACAACAAAAACCGAATTCAATGAAATTTTTAGTTGACTTTATGAACGGCTACGACTACGGCTACGGCTGGTGGCTGCCTATGGATTTTGGATGGATAGGCGTATGGGTGAAGTAAAGCACCAATGAAACAAAAGCAACAAAATCAAATCGATTTGTACAGCTGGCCAGAGCGACACAAGGTGTGCGCTTTGCATGAGGTGAGGCCGAACATGACTCCAACTGTAAAGTTATTCGCAAATGCATTTCGTTGGCCACTTTTGAGTGGTGGCCTTTCTGGGAGATGAGAAAATACATCCATCCCCATCCACCTTATACGAAACACACCTTGCACAAAGAATCATGCCATGCCTGGGCTCTGCTGTGCTGTGCTGTGTGATGAGGGAAGGAGTACGACGAGTTATTGACATGGGAAATGAACAGTTTGATGAATTGAAACGAAATTGAAAAACGCTTGGGGGGTGGGGATGGGGATGGGAGCTGGTTGCAGGGGGAATTGGATCTAACTGTTATTTCGATTTATGCTTTTTATTGAAGGCAATTTGTTGTTCCACTCGGGTCTTTCTTTTTTTGCGTGCTCGAATTATAATTGCCATCGTAAATTGCTCACTTTTTGTTGTTTATTTATATCACAATTTTAGCAAATCAATTGAGAAAGAATAACCCCTTATATGAAGGAAATTTTATTTTTGTTGTATTATCGCATGGGAAACGAGATTAATGATCTCCCCCCATACCTGTTCTGTCTCTGCTATAAGCAAAAACCTTATATAAATTGTTAACAATTTAAACATCACATCACCAGCGAATGAAAGTAACAAACAACGACATTTAAGCGTAAGCAATTATTTTTATAAAATAATTGCAAAAATATTCAAGGAATGTCGGTGTTAAAGCCGACGGGCGACAGTCAGGCAACAAAACAAGAAAGAAATGTGCAGCAGGTGCCAGAACGAAGCTTTGGATACCCTTTCAGATAAAGCTAGACACAAGGAAGTGCAAAAAGATCAACAAAGTACATACACACAATGAATGTACAGATAAACAATAAGAGATTTGGTCGGGGGGCTATATCGACTTACATTGCAAGCACCCCATCAGAATCATATCATCCAGTACATGGAAAGGGTATCTACAACCGAAGACGTTGACTCCGTCGCACACTAACCGACACACACGCACACACGATATCCACACACGATCATCGAAGGCGAAATGATTCATCGTCATCGCCTGCCGCCTCTCCATTGACACACTGAATTATGCATAAAGCAGCAAAACTTTAACTCTCCCGCACTCGCGATCCCTCTCGCTCTCTTTCTCGCAGACACACGTGCCCTCATAAGAGACGCATTAAAAAGCAATAACAATTCTCCACTTGAACTTGAAATCACCAAAAGGCAGGCCGTGGAGGGAGGAGAGGAGAGACAGAAACAAAAGCAAAAGCAAATGCAAAGCATTTTAATTGCATCTTTAAATGCCAATAAAAGTCAGATAGACGAGAAGAGGGAGCTACAGAGAGCGAGAGAGAAAAATGTTCCCAAAGTTTGTTAATTTCCTAAAAATAGATGCTCTCTCAATAGTTGCTGCTGCTGCTGCTGCGACGTGTCGTTGCTTGTCTTGCGGTTTTTGTTGCTTCTCTTTCTCTCCATCTCTTCCAAACAACTGCTGAGCTGTAGCTTATACCCTTTGCAGAGAGTCTCAACGATGTGTGAGAGAACATAACAGTAGATTGCCTATAGGCTTTCCACTCGCACTCATCAATGGATATCCAAGGGTATTTCAAGGTTCGGCTTCCGAAGCAAGTTTATTTCTATTTTTTTTTTGTTTTGTTTTTGCGTTTCTCCTACAATTCCCCTACGGTGTATGGACATCTGCTCAAATTTGTGTTTCTGCTTTGATTGATGATGATGCCTGATTATGAGTCACTCAACTCCGATCAACGGGGGAGGGAGGGGCGTGGGGGCCTTGTCTTCAATCGCCTGGGAGGTGCGCGACAGAGAGTAAACTAAGCTGCAAAGCAAAGCAAAGCAGAGCAGAGCAGAGAAGAGCACAGTGGTGGCCACAGATCGGGGCAGTGGGTAAGTGGGTTAAGTGGGAAATTGATGTCCACGAGTGTCGTGTATATATATATTGACATGTCATGGTAATCTGATACACGATATAGGGCGGACATTATTATGATGATGACTTGTTGAATTAGTGCCATGCCACATAAACACAAGAGAGCCCCAGCCTGATAAAATTGTCTTCATAATAAATTCAACTGAAAGTGTAATCTCTTTAAATTTCTTGTTTGCTTTAAACATTCCATCGGAGTCTCCTCTTCGCCTGCCTGCCTGCCTGCCTGCCACACCTGCCACACATCTCACTGAGTTGCTGCTCTGTCCCGCCACTCTGCTATCTGGGGTATTGTTTCGCTTGGGGCAAACAGACAAAAGCGTTGACAAACCCATGGCATGGCCCCACCCACGAACGCCCCTCTCTTCGCACTTGCCCCGCCCCCCGTTTCCCGTCCCCACCAACTTCTGTCAAGTGCAGTGAACCGTTTTGGGGCACGTCGCTGGGCAAACAGAAAAATGGTAGAGAAAAACCAGAGAGAATATAAAAGCACATTTCCGTTCTGCTTGAAAGTGTAAAAAACAAAAACAATTTATGGCGGAATAAGAATTGAAATATATACAAAAAAATAGAATTTTTTGGGTTATTTCCTTTCCATATTTGTATGCCAGTCCATGTCCCTTTTTTCAGTCCTTTTCTGACCCTCTTTTTTCGGGCCTATCTTCTAGGCCTCTGCTCTAGGCTGTCTGCTCCCATTTCTCCCCACCCCCACACCGATGCCGTGGTGGAATCAGAAAAACTTACCACACTGACTCCCATTGATCGCCGCTGCGGCTGCCTCCTTGGCCTGCTGGTTGGCTCCACTGTTGCTGTGCAGAATGTCGGAGAGGGAGAGCGAGGAGGCGATCAGCTGGCGCTTCTCCTCAAAGTTGAGGAAATCCATGGAGTTGCTACGCTGCGGCGTCACCGTGATGGTAACCGACTTTTGCATCTTGGCCACGACGCACAGCTGCTGTTCGAGATCCGCCGCTGCTGCGGCACTGGGCGAATCCGGCGGAGAGCCATGCGATCCGGGGTGATCGATGCCATCCGTGAGATCGGGAGGTGGCAGCGACTGCTGTTGATGTTGCTGCTGCTGCTGTTGCTGTTGCTGCTGAGGGTGGTAGGAGGAGTGGTGCATCTGGTGCTGGGATCCCGGATGCTGGCCATAGTAGGTGAAGGCCGACTGGGCGGTGGCAGCACTGTACGAGGGCGGACCCAGTGGCGAGTGCGGCGGTGCATGGGCCACCCGTGAGGCGGCCGCCGGCGACAGTTGATAGCCGACTCCACCGCCAGGAGATCCTGCCGTTGGGTCGTGCGATCCATTGATGGCCGCCACCAGTGTGGCCAGATTGTTCCGACTGGTGTTGCTCCCCATTTGGGTGGGCGAGGGGCCGTACTTGCCATGGGCCTGGGCCTGAGCCTGGGCCTGGAATTTGTGCTGCTGCTGCAGCTGGGCGAGCAGTTGTTGCTGCTGCTGCTGGTACGCCATCGGCGGATGTTGCAACTGTTGTCCCGTGCCGCCGCCGCCGCCGCCGCTGCCACTGCCGCTGCTGTTGCCACTCCCATTGCTGGCCGTCGATTGTTGGCTCTGCAACTTGTTGCTGCGCAGCGACATGGCGGTGGGTCTCTGCTACGCTGAGGGGGGGGCAGAAGGTTGGCTAGAGGCCTGTTTCCTTCCCGGAAGGAAGGTGCTTCTTCTACTCCTTCTGTTGCGTGGATGGATCGTTTTCCTCTCTATCGTTTGCCCCCCATTTGTCACGTGACTTTGTGTTGCGTGGCGTGTTGCACTAATTAGCAGGGAAATGGGAAACCCGGGCACAGGGAACACCCTCGCGTGCGTGGGCGTGGGTCTGGGTCTGGGTTGCTTCTTCACTGCACTTCACTTCACTTTTTCTGCGTGTCACACGTTTTGTATCCGTTTTTTTCTTTCTTGTATCTTTCACTTTCTCCAGCTGAACTTCTGGTTACTCCACTTGTTGGTTAATTGCTGCAATTAGAACACTTGTTATAGAGATGGTGTTGTGTTTTGTTGTGCTGTGGCACAGTCAAGTGGCAAGGGGCAACAACAATCGGCTTCAGCTTCAGCTCCAACTGAGACTTTCACTTGTCGTAGTTTTTGGATTCCCGTTTACAACTTCTGGACATTTGTTTTGATTGTCTTTTGATCATTTCTCAAATTTCGATTTATAATCGATACAAACGATAACTTCACTTCCGGTTTCGATCACTTTCAATGACAAAGCGATTAATAATCTATATAATTTGATAACTTTTTAAATATTTATCGCTGATGATCGGGAGTTCGATAATTTTAGATGATAATCAATAACTTCTTTAAGAATTAACCCTATAACATTTTAACACCTTTGAGGACACTCCTTGATAATAAAATCCCTATTCGATCTCTGATTTCAAACGATATTTCAACTTTTCAAGAAGTTTACGATAATATGATCGATAAATATTCGATATTCAATGAAAACCTACATATATGATATCAAAACTAAGATATGGATTGTCCTTTGATTTAGCCTTTCTATAGATTTTAGAATATCCCAGATTTGGACCTTAGTTAAAGCTTCCTCAACACTTGAGCAACTCTTTCCGTTAATCTACAGAGCGATAAACCGCACAATCAACCCAGATTCAACAGCAAACATTCAACAATCAGCCGACAGTCGACAGCCGACAGCCGACAACCGACAACCACTGTGGCAAGTGCCCCATTCAGCAAAATGTTTTCAATTTGATGAAAATTAACTGCAAAATGCAGCAATGCTGAGGCAAGCAGTGCACCAAGAGTGGCATGCCCCACCAACCCAATCAACCAACCAACCAACCAACCAACCAACCCACCAACCACCAGCTGCAAACCACAGAGGCAAAAGCAACAACAACAACAACAAAAGGCATGGCCACTTGTCGATGTCATCATCAAAAACGTTGCCACTGCCGACAGCTGGTGAAGATGGAAGACAGAGAAAGAGGGAGCCAGGAGTACTAGTGGGAGTGGGAGAGGGAGTGGATGTGGATGTGGGAGAGCTCTTGAAGATGGAAGACACCCTGGAGCAAGCGACGTTGGTTGAAGGGATGCTTGAAGCGAGCAGATCCAAATGGAAGTCCTAGGAAATGGAGCATCCTCTCATGTGCATTGCCAATGGACGGACTGGCCACTTGAACTGAAACAAAAGACAGAAAACGAACAGAAAACATCACATGGGGGGAGCAGAGTGGCAGGGAGGATGCACCGTTAAAGGATGCCCCAAAGCCAACAAAGGAAATGCAACCACAAAACGGGGAAGAAACAGTGTGAAAGGGGTCTCAAAATTGAAGTGTCTCGAAGGGGAAATCGAGTGTAACCAAGTGGAGAGAGCGGAGCTACACCCCATTTAAGCTCTTTAAGATTTATAGATATCTCCCAGGGGCTTATGATGCCATGGTCTCAAGATAATCCAATAAATTGCACAAATATCTGTGTGTATAAATCTCTACAAAATCGCAGGAAATCTCATGAACCAAAGTAAAGTGTGCGCGTTGCAGAAAGAAATCCAATCGGCACCTCAGACAATCTGGGAAAAACCCCTTCTGCATCGCAGAGAATCACAGAATTTCCACAAATTCCCTTCTCTCTCTCTCTCACCCACCAAAAAAAGGTCAAATGCAATGAGTTGGCAGCTCTGCGTGTCAGACGGAGTTCAAGTTGGAAAAAGAGAACTTCTCTTATTGGAATGCAGATTGAAAAGCAGGTAGAAGTGCCATCGAACGAGAAGCACGAGAGAGCGAGGGGGAGCTAGTGAGAGAGAGAGAGAGAGAGAGCGAGTGAGGAGGAACACGCAAAGTGCACACAGGTAAGGGGAATAGTGGAATGGTAGGATGATGACAGGATACACAAAAATACCAGAACCAGAAAAGGGAGGACAGACAGATAAAAAAGGGATTGCCTGCAGACGAAGCTGCGGCCCAAAGAAGAGGACCAAAAAAACGAAACGAAACAAAACTACGGCGAATTGGTATTCCATGTGCGTGTTCATCTTTCGCCGGGCCCTGCCCCGCACCCTGCCCTGCCCCCACTAGAGACACGTTTTACGATCCCTTTGGAAATATGAAAGAACATTTTAAAGACGCATATTTCTTCGCCTTTTGGTTACTTTGTTTGGCCCCTAAAAATCCGAGTGGTAGAGCAGTAGTATCCATCGAAGTAGAAATTGGTAAGCAGAACAGAACCGAACCGATGAAAAGTGTTGAACGAAATCTTGGCTAACTGTAACACTAGGCTGGCTTGTGGCAAGGGGAGAGCCATAGGATCCATAGATATTGTTGCTGTTGTTGTTGTGGTTGTTGTTCCAGTGCACTGACTTTTGCCTCGTTAGCTTACATTCTGTTTTTTAGTTGGTTATTTCTATGCTTTTTTTTTTGTTCCTCTTCTTCATTTTTTTTGTTGTGGATTTGGCGCGCGACGCCCATTAAAAAGGCGGCCAGGCGAGCATTTAAGAAAGAGTGAGTGAGAGAGAGGCATAAGAGGGGAATGAGAGAAGAGTGAATGTAGAGCGGCAACAATTACAATGGGCAAACTTTTAAGACCTCTTAATCGCAACTGGCAAAAGGTATATGCATTAGAGAGTCAAACTTGTACACCCATATATGAATATCAGCAAAAGATCTTTATAGACATACACAACAGTTTAAAGCAAACTTTTTCGTGATTTTTCAGTTATATATCCAGATTAATGGGTATCCTCTAGTCGACTTTGAATGATTTGATGCTCTCAACATTTGTTTTAACGGGCCTCCCCTCCATTCAGGCAGACACACTACTTCCATAAAGCAGAGCGAGTGGGACAGACAGACAGAGAGACAGACAGACGATTGAATTAGCAAATGCATGAGAGAGGGGCGGGTGGGGGGAAGGGAAACATACCAATAGATAGGAAGAGGGGAGTAAGCAACGGGAGGGAGAGCAACGGAGAGCGGCGGCATATTGCACATGTGCAGCGTCAGCGTCAGCGAGCGAATATTAAATATGAAGAGAAAGAAGAAGTAGGAGGAGGAGGTGGAGGTGGAGGAGAAGAAGGAGAAGCAAAGCCTAGAGAGAATAGGCCGCTCAGAGTCTATCCCTTTCTAGCTCGCAGGCAAGTTCATTGAACCTCATTTACAGTTCACTAGTTTAACGCCACGCCACACATTCCCATGGGCCAGAAAGGGACGCACCAAGCAGGGAGGGGCAAGGAAAACAATGGGTGTGCAAAAAAAAAAAATAGAGAAAAAATGGGGAATCGAGAAGGGAAAGCGCTGAGAAATAACTGGAGACAAAAACGAAACTAATGCGATTTGTGGTAGCAGCAGCAGCAGCAGCAGCACAGATTCAAAAAGAGATTTCGTTCGTTTGGAGTGGGGCCGCCACCGCCACCGCCGACAGCCAAAAGCAATCAAATCCAATTAAGAGCAAACAAAAAAATAATGGCAGCATAGCATAGGGGGGGTGAAAGAGGAAGCAGAACTTTGTTTCAGTTCGAACAAAACTTTTTTGTAAGCGTCTCTGCCAATATGTAAACGCAGCAGCACAGCAGCAGCAGCAGGAGCAGCAGGCGCAGGAACAACTCCGCTCAAAGAGAGCGCAACCAAAGAGCGTAGAGGAGCAAGTGAGACAGAGAGCGAACGAGAGAGAGAGAGACATACCGCAGTAACAGAAGTATCAGCAAAAACCCAACAACAATAAACTCTTTGACCAGCAGCTGCTGCCGCTGTTGCTGTTTCTGCCTCGGCCTCTGCCTCTGGCGCTACGAAGCGAGTCTCTGCACAGTGGGATGCAGGTGTTTAATTTCGCAATAAAATAGCTAGACTTAATTGCATGTGCAGATGTCTGGGCCCGCTGGGAGTTTCAGGGAAACCAAATTAACATTGCATGTTCCCAGGCTAATTCCGAAACCACTGTGCCGTCATTTGCACAGCACAGTGGGATGAAGGTGCGCCAGAATTGTAGATGCATGCAATGATGTACTTTAAGCAACCATCTGGTTGAGAAATGCCAGCCCACTGTGCCGTCATTTACACTGCACAACAATTCACAAATACAAGTGTTCGGGGTGGCTGGCGGCTGCTGCTAATGGAACACAGGGCGGCTGCAGCGTCGGCCGTCGGCAGAGGAAGAAACAGCAAATGGAAGCCGCTGCTCTGTCTGTGCCGTGTGTCGCTCGCGTTTGCTCTCTCTCTCTCTCTCTCTCTAGTTCTCTGTCTGGCTCTGTCGCTGTCTACAATGCACCAACAAAGCAGCAGCAAATACAACAAAGGCAAAACAGCAGCAGACAGCAAATACAACAAAAGCAATACAGCAGCAGACAGCAAAAACCAATGGACAAACAGCAGCAGCAGCACCAGCAGCAGCAGCAGCAGAGGAGAGACGACAGCCTCTCATTGTAGTAGTAGTAGTAGTTGTTGTTTTTGCTGTTGTTGTTGGTGGCAGAGTCCAAAGGCAGCAAAACTTCTGTTCCCCAAAGCGGAAGAGAGACAGACAGATGAGAGAGAAGGGAGTGGCGGAGTGGGTAGAGAGAGGGGGTGTCACAGTTAGTGCGTTCAGTATGTTCCCATAAATTTAAATTTGCGCGCAAACGGCGCCCACAATAACAGGAGTAAGAGCAGCGCAGCGCAGCAGCTACCGAAGCAGCAGAAGCAGAAGCAGCAAAAGGCAATAAATGAGAGAATGCGTTTTCTTTTTTTGGGGGGTGGCTTTTGGGCCTTCAACTTTTGGGGGGAAGCTGTGCTCTGTGCTGTTGGGAGGGGGAGAACGGTTGTATGAAACGGGATTATGTCGGGGGTCGAAAGTCGTTGGATGAATGGGAGAGGGCAGAAGAGAGAGAGAGGCGAGATGGGGAGTGGAGCATAGCAAAAAGTAGTAAAAAGCAACGACAGCAGCCAGAGGGTGTTAAAAATCTCTCCACTCTTGGGATACACGATACACACACAAACGCAAACGCGTACACACACACAAGCATATAGTCTCTGAGTAAGGAGACGGAGGCGACATACTATCATGAAGAAGAAGAAGGGGAGGAGACAGCAAGAGCAAGAGGAGCAGGGAGCACGAAGAATCCGTCTAGACAACATTGTAAGTAGATAAAAATATTTGTTCGGCTCCACCACACCGCAACAGAAGGAGCAAAGGAAGAAGAAGGAAGAAGGAAATAATGAAGTAAGCTCTTCTTATCGTACGCTCTCTCGCTCGCTCCCACTATTCGATAAGGAAACAATTGTTACGAGTTTTTTCTGTATTCAATGGATTGCACCATCATTAACGGTGTTTACGGATAAGATAAGGCACGCACAGAAAACGATTACCGTACATTTTTCCACTTTGTTTTGTGTGTGTTTTTTTCGTGTAAAAATTCAATTTCAATTTCGCAAAAAGGGAAATTAATTATACTACAGGAAAAACCTCTCTGTCTCGCTCTCTCGGCCATGCCTAACTGTTATTATTTGTTTATGCTTTTCTATGGCGCTCTCTCTCTCTCTTTCTTTCCTCTTCCTCATTTTGTTATTGATATTTTTATGGCTCTCCTCCTCTGGTTTCTTTCTTGATTTTTTGTTATTGATTTCACTTTTTGTTGTATTTAATTTTTCATGTTTTTTCTCACAAACAAAAAACATTCCGAACCGCACGTGTTGTTTTTGTATAACAAAAAACCAAAAAAAAAATATATATAACTTCTGTTGTTGCTGCGGTATAACAGTTGTAGCTATTTTTATTGTTGTTGTTTTTGCTGGTATTGTATTTTGTTTTTTTTTTTGCTTGGGCATGCGATCACACCTGTCTGGGGCCCTCTGCCAACGTCGACGCCACCGCAGGCTCACAGAATTGTTTTTGCCTATTATTTACAATATATTCTCATATTTCTTTTATTCCCACACTCCATTCACACACACACTCTTATCTGTTTAAGCACATTTGTTTTATGGAAATCCAAGGGAATCTTCAAAAGAAATACACAGAAAATATTAGAAAAAAAAAATAATGTCTTTCTGCATCGAAATGCAATGAGCGGGCAGCGCAGTCGCAGTCGGCTGAGAATGCGACGTCAGCTGCTGCGTCACGGCGACGCCGCTTGTGTCAGAAGTTGTAAAACCGGATTTTCCTTTTTTGGGCGCGCGCGGCTGTTGTATAGCTTATTGTTGTTGCCTTTTGCACTTTGTTTTTCGATTTGTGTGTTTGGAATTCCTCTGGTTTTTTATTGATGAAAAATGTTAAACTGATCAGCATTTGCTGTCTCTCTTTCACTCAAGGGCAGCGCTGCGCTATCGTTGTCTTTTCCTCTTCTTTTCACATTCTTTTGAAACACTTACACTTGTTGGGGCGACTGTAATAACAATTTCACAGTATGTTTTCGTTTGCCTTTCTTTTAGTTAGTAATAATTTACTTAAGCAAAAGCTGGCTCGCACACACACACACACGTACGCACAAACAGAAAAAAACAACTGAAATACGCCAAGCGACGCGCCGCAAAAACAAAACAAAAACCCAAAAGGCGGAAAAATGACCGAAACAACAAAGCCGCGTCGAAATTCTGCCGTTGGCTAGAAATTTTTCTCTAACCGTGAAATTAACTTTAATTCAAAATATTTTGCTTTTTATTTTCCAATTTTGTCGGCACAGAACACAGCAAACGCAAACCGCAAACGCAGCACGTCGACCGCTCGGTTCAAAAAAAATGTTACTGTTGTTACTGTTATGTTATTGTTGTGATAACATGATAACATTGCTGGGGAGCTGAGGAAAAAGCAGGGTATGGACAACAGGCAAAATGGGCCAGAAAATGCAATGCATGCTAGGTAAAATCCACCCCATTGTTTTAACATGCCATGAGGACAGGGCTGTCCTCACGGTATATCATATGCAGGTTCGTAGGTGAGGTGAGGTTCGTACGACGTCTTGCAAATTCGCTTAGCGGTTTTTATCTGTTGTCCATACCTTCCCATAGCACAGCTGTTCGATAAGTCAAAGAGAGGTTTTATCGATTGCATTTCGCTCTGTCGCTCATTTTTTCGTGGAAAGTATGAGCTGATAACATTGTATTCGATGTGAAATGTTATCGTTGCTGGTAAATCGTATGAACATTTTTATACCCTATTTTCTTTAATTGGTTGTTAAATTCTGCTTTCCAAGCTGCTTTGAAACGTAATTAATAATGACTTTTTTTTAAAATGAATTGTTTATAACCTATTCACGTATTTCATTTAATTTTTTAATTCTTTATATAATCGCGACTCGATCTTTAGTACGTCTATGGTTAGCTCCCTGTAAGAAGACCATTAACTGAAATATTTCGTTGAGATATTTTCTGCATTCATTGGAGCGATGACAAACATTGCCTCAATACTATAACTTTTTTCCAAGGGGTATGCAAACGTAGAGTAACATTTTTGGGAAATTGCTCTTAAGAGGGTAAGGAAAACAGGCAAATGGCCTAAGAAATTCAACGCATATAAGGTAATATCCACCCCGATTCCTAACATACCATGATTGTTTACAGCAGCATGCGGTATGTTGCTTACATTAATTAGGGGCCTATTATGTTTGTGTCCATACGTTTCTTAACCCGCTTATCGATGTTATCGATAGTCCCTAGCCCTGCGCGCCAAAGTGATTTGAATGCAATCGAGTGGAATGCATAAGAAACTAACATTTAATCGTAACGTTTAACATTTGGTATTTAATGGAAGCAGTTGTAATCATTTTGATTTCTTCATCACACTCCACGAAGCGTGGAGGTCCGTCATCTGCAGCTCCATATTCAGGGATTGGAAGTCAAGGAATGTCTCCGCATTGGATATATTGCGTTCGCGCATACACTGGCGAATGCGATGCATGCAAGCAGTGCGGCACAGCTCCTTCAAAGCGTTCCCAGAGAAGCCCTCCGTCCGCATGGCCAGCTCACTCAAGTCCACCGATGAATGCAGCTTTTCGTTCCTCAGTATTAGCTGGAGCAACGCCAGGCGCTGGGCCTGGTCGGGCATGCCAATATAGAATTTGGCCGGCATGCGTCGCTTGATGGCCTGGTCCAGATCATCGGGCCGATTGGTTGCACCCAGGACTATCACAGTCGACTTGTCGGAAGTTACCAGGCCATCCCAGAGCTGCATAAATTGGGTTTTCATAACGGCCGTGCACTCGTGATCCCTGTGGTTGCGTTCACGCAGCAGCGAATCTATCTCATCGATAAATATAATTGTTGGCTCCAATTTCTTGGCCAAAGAGAAGACGGCAGCGGTCAGCTTCTGTGTTCCTCCATAATACTTGTCCGCGATCGTGGCAACGTCCAGATTGATGAAGCGCATACCCGCCTCCTTGGCCATGGCTTTGGCAATCATTGTCTTCCCACAGCCGGGTGGACCGTGCAGGAGTACACCCGTGGGTGGACGCAACAGTTGCGAGTGCGTGAAAAGATCGCGGTGTCGCACGGGCAGCAGCACAGTCTCCCGAAGCTCCTGGATAATCTGATCGAGGCCGGCAATATCGCCCCAGCCGATGCCAATGTCTTCAGGTAAGACCAAATCGGCGGCAATAGTCAGTTCCTTTTCTGTCAAGTCATGAATGGCCAGCTGCTTTCCACCACATCTCTTCAAGCTTTCGTTTAACTTTAGCAGCTGCTGCCGGCCCTGCTTCTTCACCTTCCTGTTTTTGCAGTTTAAGTAATTTTGCGCGTAGCCGATGGCTGCGGCCATCAGAACGAATGCCATTATCGATAAGGCCGCTTCCACCCCAGGTTGGGCGATTGACTTGAGAGCACCGGTAATGTACCCGTACCACGATTCGTCAACGGGAGGTTTGTTGAACAAGAAATCTATTATTTCCATTTTTGTTAAAATTTTGGAGATTTTTGGAAAAAAATTCGTAAACTGAGTTTTCTAATAAAAATTCTAGACGAACAGGGTCGAGCGAGGTTTGTATCGGTTGAACGTTGGAAATCGAATGACCGAAATGAGTAAAATGACTGACAAGGAAACAAGTACATAGATGATATCCAGGGGAATGCAGGGAAGAGCGATTTAAAAGAGCCTACTATGGGAGTCCCGTATACTATGTTATTAAATATATGAAATTTAATTTAAATTAAATTTAGTCGATATATATACCGATATATCGTAAACATAATTTCAACTCCATTTCGACGATGGTTTTTGCCGGCAGGGTAAAATAAAGGAAGGACAACAAGCAAATCATATCATAATTGTTTGCAGCAGCATGGTGTGTTTTGCTGCTGGAAATCCATACACGTGCATGATATAATAATATAAGGTAGGGGCCTACTATGGTTCAAATATTGTTAAATGTAACCGCCGAAAAGTAAAATTTGAAATTTGTTTATTCTAATAAATATCTAATTATTTATGATTTGCTTTTGGGCAGTTTTGATATGCTTATTAAACTTCTTCTAAAAGCTCTTCTCACATTTTGTTAAATTGACGATATATCCACATAATCATTGAATAGATTTCTTATTTGAATTCTAGCTTTTCTTGGATATACAACAATAAAAAAGCGCTCCATACCACGTGCAACATTTTCTGCCAACTCGAATGGAAATTCTGAACTATCATAGTAGGCAATCCACTTATGTGCATTTCAGCGTAAAATAAAGATAAATACAAATAATATTTTGTGTGTTTCAAGCACTATACACCCCTCCCCTCCCCTAGCCAGCGTTCCATCAACCATCTTCAAACTGTAGCAAAATATCCCTCTTCCCCTATGAGCGGCCCACCGAATGCCATGAAGCAATCGTTGAACGCAAAAGTAAATACTTCAAAAGCAATTTTACTTTGTTTTTCCACAAACACACACACACACGCACGAACACTCGCATACAATAAACAATAGCGGGAAAATCTCTTCGAACTTTTTCAAAAACTACTCTTCAAGAATTTCCCAAAGTGGCGGATGGCGTCCTCTATTTTTAGTCCCACAATTTATTTCGGTTTTCATTTGGAAACACAAACACACACACACACACACACATGCACACATGCCAATACACTGTACAGTGGACGGGGGCGGCGGTGGCGGAGTGGTGGTGTACTATCAGCACAGGAATGTTGTTTTTATTTTCGTGTTGTGTCGAAAAATGCCGGCAAATTTATAGCAGAGCGCAAGCTCAAAGAGAGCAAAACCATGGAAAAGAGAGAGAGAGAGAGAGCGTGCAAAATTGACAACAGTTTGCGGGGCGCTAAGATGGCTTTGGGAGCCATTCGTCTCACCAGTTTTAGAGCAGCTGTCGTTTATAGCATGCGAGAAAAAGGTTTCATCTGTGGAATTTTGTTTTTATTTTGGTGTAAATGCAGAAGAGACAGATAGAGCACAACACCGTTATCAAGGCCCTGAAATGGCTTGTAGAGTAAGCTTTTTTTATACCACGCTATAAATTTGTGGCGTCTGACCGATGCAGTGGCTCAGAAACTGTAAGAAAAGTTAAAACTGTGTTTCGACAGAGTTACGAAGGAGAGGCAAACTTAAGGCAAAAATGCCGGCAATATTTAGCAGGGCGCAAGACTGAAGAGAGCAGGAACACGAAAGAGAGAGAGCAACACAACTGTACAACAGTTTTGGTGTCATTGGCGTGAACCGTTATAGAGTGGCCTGCAGTTATAGCATGCGATACAAATGTGTCGACTGACTGACGCA
The DNA here is from genome assembly GCA_005876895.1 of Drosophila azteca. Lineage (NCBI taxonomy): Eukaryota > Metazoa > Arthropoda > Insecta > Diptera > Drosophilidae > Drosophila > Drosophila azteca. Next base: position 6,987,940 of record VCKU01000011.1, read on the forward strand.
GTGACCACAAAACTGTAGAATAAATTAAAACTGTGCAAAAGCTCAAAGGAATTTGCTTAATGCTTATGCTTAATGTGATTTTTTTTGACAGGTTTTACTATTTGCATAAAAATTAGGTTAATTTCGTCCTTGGCGTTGCTTCTCACTCCCACTATCCCTCCCACTTCCCCAACATTCCATATTCCCTACGATTCATCTTCCATGCAGTAGTTTATGCACCACCCAAAACACCATCATCCCCATACCCACCCCCGTGCCCATCCCCGCGACTATCCTTCAACAAAATTAACTTGAGAATCCTGATAAAGGAGCTGCCCATTCATTGCAACGGCAGAGAGCTGCCAACTTAATTTATATTGTACATCTTTTAGACGCAAAAACTGCACAACAGCCAGATGCAGGCGAAGGAGGAGGAGGAATAGCAAAAGCAGAAGAGACTGCAACAATAGAAGAATGCAAGAGGGAAGAAAGGGAGAGGGAGAGAAAGAGCCAAGAAACTGCTTTAATTTTACAACTTTGACAAATTGAATGTTTTTTGTGGAGTGAAAACTGGAACAAAGAAAATGAAAAATATACTCGCAGAAGGGACAACTTTTTAGCAGAGAACGAACCAGGGATACCCTTAAATATATAGTATGTATATATGATCGGAATGCAATGAAATTTGTTCGATTTTTCCTATGATTTTTAGGGGTAAGCAAGTGGATGCCGAAAGAAAGTTTCCATTTGATGGAGGAGTAGAACGAACTGCAGCAAAACAAAGGAAGAAAGTGAGGGAAAACGGGTGGGGAAAGCATTAAGAAAGGGTAGGTGTGAAGCTCTCTGTGAGAACCAACTCGTTTCTGTTTCTGCCAGTCATAAACGATAATTGTTTCAACAAATTAACATTGCCAAAGGTCAAATGGCATTTGCTTTGGGGAATTACAGATTGCTTCCGTTTCGTACTCCCCCCCTGCACACCCACGAACCTTTTCGGTTAGACAGACAGATAGATAGATGGATAGATACTTCCCTACAAGCTAAGGTAAACACGAAACGTCTATTAGCAATGCAACGCACGAATCACAAGGCAGCAATAAAGTCGAGACATTGGGGGCCAAAAGCAAAATTAAACGGACGCCCCCTCCCTCACCCCCCATCGCCATCGCCACCACAAAGCAGAAACAGAAACGGGGGGAACGTGCCACGGTCAAGAGACCACATGCCCTACCACCCCCTACCTCCCCCTACAGCAGCTTCTGCGGAGTACGAGTTCCCTTTCTGGCGAACAAAAAAAATGTTTGGACTATAAAAGCCACCACCTTTGGGGTTGGTAAATCATAGCAGTTTCTGTTCCACCAGCAGCCACAACAAACCCCCAACAAGATGTTCAAGTTTGTGAGTACAGACCAGAGGATCCCCCAAGGATCCACAGATCCTTCAGAAGAGAGAAATCCTTTCTCATCACAAACAAATCTCCATTCGTTTTCCAGTTCGCTCTGTGCCTTTTGGCCATCGTTGCTTTGGCCGCCGCCAAGCCCCAGTTCCTGACCGCCTACAGTGCGGCCACGCCTTATGTGGCAGCCACGCCCTATGCGGCCTACACTGGCGGCGTTTACGCCTCGCCCTATACCGCCGCCTACACCAGCGGCGTCTATGCCGCCTCGCCCTACGCCTACAGCGCCGGATATCCCTACAGTTCTCTGTATCTGAGACGTTAAATGGATACCCCACCCCCCACACACAGATCCCCCTCCCCCCCAGCTAAATGGAGTGTCTACTGTAGTGTGAGAGTGTTTACTGTACGATGACAACCAAATGAACAAATAAAACTGATGATAATTCCTGGTGATCAAAAGACAAAACGAAAGACCAAAAGAAAAAACTATTTCCATTTATTATTTGTTTGCTTTGAGAGCAGCTCCACCCCTCCCCCAAAGGGGTGGCAAGTGGGGCGTAAAGTGGCAGAGGAGAGTTTTTAAAATATTTACGAATTTGCTGTTTTGGTTTTTGCTTTTTGCCATTTCCGTTGGGGCTATCAAAAGCATTCGCCTCGTATATCATGTTGCAAGTGGCAGCATGCACAGCATGCTGGCCTGGCCGTGAGGACGAGGGGCAGTCGGATGGGGAGGGGGTGGGAGAGGGGTTGTGGGTTGTTGCGATCCTGATTATGTTGGTTGCATGCGTTGGGCATATGCATCGTTTGCTAAAATGTGTAAATTATGGCAACTAAGTTGTATGGCCGCTATAAAGAGAAACAGAAAGAGACAGGGGGAGAGAGAGGGAGGAGAGAGAGAGCGAGAGAGGGGGAGAGTGCAAGCAGCGGGTGTAAGAGGGGTAGAGAAAGTGTGGCTGGTAGATGCTTCAGGTTCCAGTCGGTATCTTTCCTGCCCCTTTCCATTCTTCTTTTCTTAGTCGCTGTCGCCATTTGCATAATGCATGTGTGTGTGTGTGTGTTGCAGTGTATGTGGCATGCTTTCAGGCGCATTGTGGCACTGTGGTCTGGAATTGGCCAAAATGCAAATGCCACTGCCACAGCGAAACGAAAAGTAAAGTAAAGGAGCATTCAAAATGCAAACGAAAAGGAAAATTGGGTCGCAATATATAAAAAAACACACACAAAAAAAGGAAAAACTGCTGTGGAAATGATGAATACGTACAGGAAAACCAAGAGAGAGAGAGGGGGGGAGAGAGAGAGGAAATCATAAATACAATTGGGTTGTGTGCGAAATAAATACAAATGCAAATGCAAAATGCATTTAGATAAGCAAGGAAATTGATTGCTCAAGTGTGACCGAACGGAAATTGCTGGAAATTCGAGAAAAAACAATTGAAGAAACTTCATTACACAACGGGATATTCCCCCTAAAGGTATACCATTACGAACTATGGCTGATAGAACCATCGACTGGCACATTTCCCACCTCTAAAGCTTTAAAATATATAGACAAAAAATCTATTAAACTTTTCACTTAATTTTCCATTATTATCCCATTGTTTTTTTTGCTGGTTCTCTCCTCAAGAACAAACAGAAGTTGTTTTCATTTCCATTCATCCACCCATCCATACCATCCATCTATCCCACTGTGCAGAGGAAATCCCCCACTGTACAGTACGGGGGTGGTGCCAGGAGGGGCGAGGGGGGAGATAGAAAGAAAAGCCGTCATCAGCAGGAGGCGTGTGGAAATTTTTTCTGCCTGCCTGCGAATAAGCTTAGAACAAACTTCGAGATATATGTATATGGAGGGGGCGGGGAGGGGGCCACGCCGCAGTGTTGGGAAAAATTTCCAAATCCAAATCTAATTTGCATCGAGGTGGGATAACGGTAAGCCACAGGAGGCGACTACGCCCACCACATCCTGAGTATAGAGGAAGGCGGCGACTACGCCCACCACATCCAGCGCATAGAGAAAGTAGTAGGCGACGTCTGCCACAGAATTATAGGGGCAGACGCCTACAACAGCCTCGAAAGGGGAAGAGGTGACGCCAGCCGCAGACTTCATAGGAAGGCAGAGCAGGAGGCGACTCCAGAGAGCCTCGATAGAGCGGGTGGCTATGCCAGAGCACCGATTGAGATGGAAAAACCCGAAAAATCCCACGCAGAAAGGTACCGCTTTCCCCCCCCACCCCTCCATATACACGACAAATATCTCTGGGGGGGTGAGGTGTTAAGGGGAATGTCAAAAGTCATTGCATACATTTTGGGGGAAACCTGAAGAACTCCCCCGCAGCTTCCTCCTCGCTTTTCTCAGGAAAAATCCGCCCACGAACTTTGGATTCGCCTCATTATCATCCCCATGTGTGTGTGTGGGCGGATGTGGATGTGGATATAGTCCATCAATGTCAGACTTACCTGCAAAAGAGACAGACAGAGAGAGAGAGAGATTCAGGCATGAGAAATTGAAAGAATAATTCAGGTTAAATAAAGTCAAGTGTTTTTATATGGGGAAAATGCCAGAGCAGCCCAGCCCGGCAGGTAAATACCAATAGAAAATGAGCGAGTGATAAAGATACGACGAATAAAGGGATGCCCTTATCGAGGAGAGAGATCTCTCTCTCTCTCTCTGGGAAGGAGAAACTCGAACACATTTATCTTGGAAACAAAGCAAAGGGAAGACAAAAGTAAGGGAAGATCCCCCGATCAACTAAGTAATCTCATTTTGAAATCGTTTTCTGAGACCCGAAACTGTGCCAAGACTCATGGGGATATACCGGAGATTCCCGGAGATATGAAAGAAAAGTCTAGACACTTGTGAGCTGAGATTGTTGAATTCATACTAACTTTATTCTCAGAAACGTCGTGCCCTACATGTAATTATCGTTTTTGACCCACGGAACGGGTGCATCGGTACTGATTTCATTCCCCATTGATTTGTCACTGGCAAACCTCTTCGGAAAACCCTTGTATCCCACTTTGTCAACCATCTGGTGGGGATGGTAGAGCGTGGGATTGGATGATTTTGCCACATCATTGGTCTCTTTTTGGGGAATGGGGAATTTCTGTGAATTTCTGTGAATTTTTCTTTGCTGTTGTTACTGTTGTTGTTTGCGGCAAATAGCTGAAGTCAAATCAAATTAAAATGGATGGCCCCTGATTGTCAGTGGAAGGTTACAAGATAATGCTCTCAAAAGGGCAATCGAGAGGAAATTACAGAGTGGAAATGAAAGAGATGAAAGGACGGGATACGGGACGATATATTATAAATAATTTGGATTTTGTGTGTTCATTTGATGGAAGCAAAAAAATAGTGGAAAATTCATTTGATGGCATTAAAAATGTATTATTAAATCAATCAAAAAAATGTGTCCTCAGGCATGGAATAAACACGTAGCCCCCCCAGAATCCCCAACCCCCAGCCCACACTCGCCAATCAATCTATTAAATATGTAAATATTTGGCCTGGAAAAATGGTGGAAATTTCATAAATTTCATGAGCAATTTTTCGCCATTTCTGTTTGGCCATAATTGATGATTAAATCATGGCGTTTATCAAATTTCCTCGCTGATTAATGATGGCCCTAAAGCGGAGGTGGGGATGGGGAGACGGGGGTAATTAATTGCTCGTCTATTAGCCATCTGGCAAGGAGCCCAAAGGAGCCCAAGGACCAAGCACTCAACAAGTGATTATGCCTCGAAAAACGGGGTCTCGTTTCCATTTCGGGCTAAATGGGATAAAGGATTCTTTTTGTACTCTCTCGCTCTATCTATCTCCCTCTCTCTGTCTGTCTCCCTCTCTCTGTCTGTCTCTGTTTTTTACCCTTTGAAGTGTGGCTTGTATGTATGTGTAATTGTGGGTCCTGGGGTTAACGCCTACGCATTAAAAATTCATTGTCAGCGAGTGTGAGTGGAGTTGTGGAAATGAACAACAGAACAGTTTTTGTTTTCCCTGTTTAACCCCCCCCTGTCCCGCCCCGGCACGAACCTCTGTTAAAAATGCAGAACAACAATTTCCGTTTCCGTTCACCGGGTCGAGGCTTTAGTCGTAATTGCTGCTGTTTTCGCTTTCGAAACATCCTGCCAGCCCACAAAAGGAGACTCGAGTCGAATCGAATCGAAAGGAGGCTGTATGGCTATCTGGCCCTTTGGCTCTCTGGCTGTTTGGCTGTGGAGTTGGCCCTAATAGGCAGGCACAAATCAAGGTCCTGATGAGCAGCAGCGGCTGTGGGATGGAGCGTGTTGACAGCCAAAGAGGAGCTTTGATGGCATCTCAATTGAAGTGGCAATTCATCTATCAAAGGGCCTTCTTTTCTAGCATCCAGTGAGGGCCCACTCTTTTCTGACGTTGAGTGGAGACACCTTCTATAGCTGCTAATGTAGCTCTTTCTCTGTCCCACAGTGTGTGTGTGCTTCTCTGTCTCACAGTGTAGCTCTTTGTCTATCCTTCACTGTAGCTCCATCTCTTCATCGTTCTCTCAAGTGAAGCAATACATCTTTTTATCGTTTACTGTGGCTTCCATCTCCTGTGTATCTCCCGCTTCCACTAGCCAACGTCTCTGATATCTTATCACACACACACACACACACACACGATAAACTCAAGTCTGGCGTTAAATTGAATCCGCGGGAAACCGAACAGCACAACAACAACAAAAACAACAAAAAAAGTTCCTCTTTTACTTTTGCCTGCGTTCAACGTGGCGTATAATCGATTTTCATTCGATTTATATTATTTTGTACTTCTTTTTCGAGAGGAATGTTTCTCAACCATTGCCGTTAGAGGTTCGCTCACAACTAAAATCAATTGCAAAACGCAGGCCAAAAAAAAGAACAGACTGAAAACTGTCACAATGGCCGCAGGCGGCAGTGAATGTTGCACTCGGAGAATGGCTGCTCTCCCTGACGGCCCCCCCCTCTATGAGTTCTGTTTTTGTCATTGAGGTCTGTGCTAGTCGGAGGGCGCTTCTGGCCCAAAGAAGAATCCGCGAAGGTCGCCGCGGGGGGCAGAAGAATGGCAACAGCAAAACATAAAACCCACATAAATCAATCAATAGAAAGTCTAACGAATTGTGGGTCATACATGGACCTAGAAGGTATGAGTAATGCTTTCAAAGTGAAAGGTAAAGCCAGCTAATGATCTCTCTGTGAAACTTTAATCACAATCTATCATTGATATTCCAATAAATTATAAATTTTATTCCTTTTCATGGTTATAATCGCATTCCTGTCTGTCATTCTGCTTCTGCTTACATTCACTCCTTTGCATTTCCTTAACCCAAAGTTTTCTTTCAACAAAAAAACTTTCTTTTGACTTTTGGCCAATGAAAAGTTGTCACTGGCTCTTGATCCAGCTCCAAAAAGTCAGGAAACCTGAAAGTTTGCATAGGAAATGCTCAACCATAAGCTCTCGACCTGCCACCACACCACCCTCCGCCCCCCTAAAGTAGCTACTTTATGCTGGCCACCTCCCTCCCCGCCCTATAAGCTGTCACCGTTCGCGTCGCTGTTGAACGGTAATTACATGGGCCAACATGGCGTATGAGTAACCGCATTTATTGTCATTCAACGCTCGCGATACTCCATAAGCAGAGCGTGAGGAGGAGTAGCAGGTAGCAGGTAGCAGGAGGGTGGTCTGTGGGTGGTCTGTGGGGTGTTGCCTGCCCCAAGTACCACTGCGGTTGAGGGCTCTGAATGCAATTACCTGCAGCACATGACCAGAATGCAGTCAATGCAAATGATGGCCAGAACAGGCAGCCTCCCCTTCCCCAAACGGAAGAAAGAAGAAGCCAAAGCCCAGCCAGAAGCTTAGGAAGCAGAGAGAGAAAGAAGGGAAGCAGCAGGAAGGCAAGAACGGATGTGGGATGTGGGCGATATCCTTACAGGGACATCAGGTAGGTAACCGGGTCAAGCGTATAAATAAATAACCGCCATGTGGAATCCCGAAGGCAGTTAGGAGGTGGGAGGGGGGCCGGAGTGACGGGGGGGGGGCCTGCAGAAAATGACAAAACAAAAATGGAACTTTGATTGTTTTCAAATAAGCGAAGAGCATTAAATTTTTAAGCCAGGCAATTTGACAGAAAGGTAGTCGAACCGACTAGTAACGCTGCCCTCCCTCCCACCCTATGCCCTTCCTGCCTCCCTCTGCCCTGCAGCCGCATTACCATTCCCACTTGCCACTTGCCACTGCCATGATGGCCCAGAACCCAAATTGAGGCTTAAGTTGGTCATTTGTGGTCGGCCAACCCCCCCCTGCTGTCTCTTCTGTCCCTGTTGTTCTGGGTTACCTTTTGACTTGGTTTTTGGCATACCCTTTGCCGTGGGGTAGCACGATTTCCAGTCCTACATTGCCCTTTCAGAGATGATCCAAACCGGTCTACTATATCCCATAGCTTTCGCAGGAATAATGGTTTATTGTCGCCTCCAATGATATGTAGATCCAAGGATCTTAAGCTAAATCAGAGGCCTATAACATATAGCATTTATATGGCCAATAAATCTTGAAGGGTATCAAAAGCTTAGGCCACCGAAATCAGACGTTCTTTTGCCATTTTTCCATTTTGTTTGCGGCTTTTCCTTTGTTTTGTTTTCCTTTTGTTTTGTCTGATGTGACTTTGGGGAGAAACTCAAGTGGTTTTTGGAGAGGAAAAGCAGACGCGTGGAGAAAAAACAATTGCGGGTAGAGGGTCCTCAAGGTTCAAGAACTCACACACCACACCACACCACACCACACTTGATTTGGCTGCTCCTGTTGGGGCACAGCCTGTCTTGTGTCTTGTGTCCTGTGTCCTGTGTCTGTTTTCCAGCCAAGTAAAGATAATCTGCCCCATCGTTGCGCATTTTCATGGTAATTTTCCAGGCCGGACGGGGGGTGCCATACATTTGTTTTTGCGGTAAAAGTAAAAACCCCGAAAGAAAAGCCCACAGACCTTAATTCAATGTCAAATTTGTTGCCAAAAGAAAAACAAGTCTAATGCGCCAGGGCCTGCATTCAAACTCAAATTAAGTTTTTGGCCAGAACGAAGCGACAGTTTCAATTCAATTTGTGGGTAAAACTGAGAATCTAAGAGCCAAGAAGATTGCGGGAAAATTGAAGACAATTTTCAAGTTAATTTGGAATCAATTGAGCAACTTTCTAACATTCTGTGTGGGAACTCCTTTGGGTTCCTTCATAAATCCACAAAAATCACGCATATATCGAACTCTCATCTTCTCTAACTATCTATGTATCTATCACTGCATCTATCTTTCCATCTATCAATCTATCTATCTGTTTCCCTTGGCATTTCCTTCTTCTATCTGGAACACGCAATGCGATTCATAATATCATTCTATCTATCAGCCACTAAAAATCTAACCATTAATCTTTCCATCTGTTGTTCCACTATCCAGGCATCCATCGTTACACAGTTACCATCTTCTTTGCAGATCGCATCCGTGCCCATTCAGACCCACAAATGACGTCAATGGGCCAACTCATGCACAGCAAATATTTCATTTAATTCGTGTTTTCCTTTCGTTTGGCACAAGTTGCAAATTAAATTTAGATTTCGTGCACGTTCTCTCTCGACAGAGAGGAGAGGAGAGGAGAGACAGCCAAACAGCCAGCCATCGCGCAGAGAGACAACCGCCAACGCTACAAGAACCTTAATTACTTGGCCAACTTGCTGCGGATGCGGCTGCGGATGCTATGGCCCTGCCACATGCCCCAAAGCCTCCCCTAGACCCCGCTTCAGACTCGAATCGCTGCCAAGGCGATGTGATGTGGCATGGTTCCGAGGAAAGGGCTGCGAAATCAATACGCGAAACATTAACTCGAGCTCTAAAGACACGCCATGGAGTCATTATGTTTCGACACATATGTACACATCCAGCAGAGGGTGCAAAAAGAGCGAAGAAAGCGGAGAAAGCAGAGAAAGCAGAGCAAAGGAGATGTGATTAAAGCAGAGGAAGCTGTCGTCGCCATCGTTGCACAGTTTCTCATAAATGGCGCCATATTGACAGCAAACACTAACAAAAAAAATAAAAGAGGAGAGAAAAAAAAAAGAAAAACACAGCAGAAACAGCAAAAAGAAAACAACAACAAAAAAGAGAGAAAAAACATTGTAGGAGCGAAACGATGTAGCGATGAAGCCTGCTGCAATGCTAATGAATTATTGCCAATATTTGTCAATATTTGTCAATATTGGCTGGATGGGATACGGGGAGGGGAGGGGGGAGGTCATGTGGGAAATATTATTAAAAACAAGCCAAGCGAATTAATTTCAACAGCTTTTCCTCGAAGCTCTACCATCGATTAAAGACCATTGAAAATGGTAGAATAGATGGCAAACGGCAAAGGGTTTCCAAACGTTTTGTTATAATATATTCCTCCTATAAGAACATTACGTTTAAATACTTCTAGATCTCTACATTTACCAGAAAAATACTGAAATTTTCCCTGAAGCTCTATCATTGATTCAAGAGTAATGAAAATGGTTAAATATGAGGGAAAGGGCAAAGAGTTTCGAAACGTTTTATTATAATATATTCCTCCTATAAGAACCATACGTTCAAATACTTCTAGGTCTCTATATTTCCCAAATAAATACTGAAATTTTCCTTAAAGTTCTACCATTGATTCAAGACCAATAAAAATGCTCTGGCAAAGGTTTTCCAAATGAAAAAATAGCTTAACAAAATTTAAAATATAATATAATATATTCTTCCTATGAGAACCGAACCATACATTTAAATACTTCTATTTCTTTGTATTTCCCAGAAAAATACTGCAATTTTTGTTTCTATTTTTGGATTTCTTTAAAATTAATCATTTTCTTGCCATAAAAACCGAAAAATCGTCTGTAAAAAATGTACTTAAAAATCTTAAAAACCATTAAAACAAAAAACCGAATCATAAATTTTATATGGAAAAAAAAACGCAACACAAGTTTCAAATGAAATTTTCATGCATTTCCACTTGGGGTATACAATTTTTGTCTTTTTGTTTTGTTTCGGGGAAACATTTTGTAGAACATTTTACGACACAAAAAAGTTGGTTCGCTTCCAACGCCCTTCCCTTCCCCCCCTTAGCTAATTTGATTCCACGCGAACACCCGCAATGTCGTAAGGACAACCACTCATGAGTGGAGTGGAGTGGAGGACCAGGACCAGGAACAGGACCCTCTTGCAGCTGGCGCCTTTCGAGACAACCTCATCAAATGTTACCAAATCGATTCCATCATTTAAAGCACATTTAGACCAGACAACACACATGTGTGTGAGGGCAAGGGAGAGGCAAGGAAGAGCAGAGACAGAGAGAGAGAGAGGGTATGGAGACCTGGCAGGATGTTGGCGACATATTGCGCTTTGAACTTGCAAGAGAGCGGGATTGGGGGGGGTGGGGAAATCCTCTTCAAGCTGTAATTTAATTAAGTTTCACACCAAACGACAAGCAAAACAAAGCAAAAAGCAAAAGAAAAAGGGAAAATTGGAAAGAAAATAAAAGAAGAAAAGAAAAAGAGACAAAAGAAAGTACTTTCATTACGATTACTGCAGAGAGAGAGATACATAGAAAGATTCAGATACATAGATACATAGATAGATAGACAGAGATTCGAAATTGGCATTGGCATAAGCCAATCCAATCAATGGAAAGTGCACTGCAGTCCAAGTGCCAGGTTCTAGGTCTCATATGTTTGGGATTATCCTAATTTTCCACAAATTTCCACAAATTGCGGATTTAAATATGAAAAATGAAAATTAGTTGCTGCATTGGCGAGTGTTGGGGGCATTGGGAACTGATTGGAAAACGTACGAAAGGTTTTACATGGTTTTATACTAAACTAAACTGTGCTTAATAGGGTAATTTTTATGTGAGGCTATTAGGGTAAATATGGGTGGGAATTCGTTGACCAATATTGAAGGCACAACAAAATATTCTCTAATGATGATTGATATCCATTTAATAACCTTTTTCATAAGTAAAACGAATGCTTTTTAAATCGAAATTCAAATGTTGTCTAACGAGAAACCGTTCCTGAAAATGTTGAATGTATCTTGGTCCCTCTTAGGCCCAAAGATGCCCCTATCTCATGGTGTGACAAAATACTGCCTGATGCTTACATACAATCAGTTGGCCACTCGCAGTACCGATGCACCCGTTTTGTGGGTCCATCCCTCATTGTAAGGCCTGACGTTGCTGACATAAAGTCTGTATGAATTCAAAAATCTGCTCACAAGTCTAAACAATCGTTTTATCAGTTTTTTGCAGTGACAATGGAAATGCATTGATGGCAAATTGATCGCTAAGTTCACTGAGTAATCAGTTATATGTGATAGAAAAGATTCAAATGATCGTTCAGTAAACGAGTTAACATTCCAGAATGGCATGAGACTCCCGGTTCGAATACCAATACCAATTGCAATTCCCTGCTAAAGTGTCAAACTGTTGCATCCATCAAACAATTGCATCAGACTGCCATGTGATTGCCCCCCTGACGGACACCCGGGTGGCAGCTAATTAAGCTATCAAAATGTCCTGCAGCGGGGGGGGCACACATCAGCTTCCGGACACACGGACACGACCCGCATCCGAGCCGGAATCCAGCACCCAGCACCCAGAACCCAGAACCCGAAGACTCACCTCGATACATGGGAAACTCCCCGTCGCTGTGGCTGTGGCAGAGCATTATGGGGCTGCGACAACGGGAGGCAGCCACCATGATGCCCGTCTTGTGGTGGCGATGCCCTCCGATGCTCAAATGGTTGACACTGGTCGCTGCTGCGGCCGCCGCTGATGCTGCTGCTGCAGACGAGGATGCCGATGATGTGATGGTCGTCGATGTTGTGGGTAGAGTGGCAGCCGAGGAGGCAGCACCGCCGCCCCCACCTCCTGCTGCTGCGGCTGCAGCACCTGTGGAGGTGCACAGGGAATAGGAACGTGCCACATGACTGAGGGTGCGACGTCGAATGGTTGCCGCATTGGATGCTGACACGGATGTGGATGACGAGACGGAGGCGGAGACTGAGGCAGAGGCAGAGGCGGATGCGGGATTCGCGCGATAATGATGCTGCGGTGTCGAGTACTGACAATGGCGGGAGGTGGGCTGGGCTGTGGAATTCTGTTGTTGTTGCTGTTGTTGTTGTTGCAACAATTGCATCTGCAACTGCTGATAGCCCACTGGGGCGCCACCTAACGACAGGTGATGCTGCAACGGCGGATGATGCGACTGCGGATGGGAGTGCTGTTGCTGTTGCTGCTGCTGCTGCTGCGAGTGATGCGAATGCTGTTGGGGCAGCTGTTGCAAGGGCGTTTGAAAGGGGGGGTGTGAGTGCTGATGTTGCAGCAACTGTCGCTGCTGGTGCTGCTGCTGGTGCTGGTGCACGGCGGCCATTTGGAACTGCTGCTGGAGCTGCTGCAACAGATCATGCTGCAGCTGCTCATTGCTTTTGCCTGCCACTGTGGCAACATTATCGCTGCCACAGCCACTCGATGGTGCTGCGTTCTGGCTCTGGCTCTGGGTCTGCTTCTCCCAGGGTCCGTTGCTGTCGCCGCTATAATCCAGCTTGAGGGAAAACTGTTCTGCTCTGTACGTGAATTTCCCCCACTCAACTCATTTGGCATTCCGCGTGCCAAGGACGCGACAATCACAATGGCTTTTCCACACACAGAGCTCCTGCGAGTCGGTGGCGAGTCGGGGCGAGGAGAGGCGAGACGGGGTGGCTGAGTTTTGGCGTTCCAATTAAGCCATCTCGCACGTCTTTAGGCCAAATTGGCCAGCAATTGAGATGAGTCGCGCGACGAGTTCTGGGTCCAACCAGCTGATGGCTGGGAAGTCCGAATGGACGGACGGACGGATGCTCCTATTTATAGAATAGCGGGAGAGAGGGCTGGCCTCTCCGTATGTGTGTCAGGACCGAGGACCTACTTCCCAGCAGCAAGGAGGCCAGGAGGCCTTAATCAACGCGAGGCGAATGGACACGCACACGGACACGAACGGAACGGAACGGAACGGTATATCGGCGGGGGGAGAGCAATCTTTCACTCTCTCTCTCTGCCACAGTGACAGGTTTCTCTCCAGTGGGGAGTAAGTGCCGCTTCAACCGACCAGAGACGTTAAGCTAAAGTACGACGACTGATTGCACGGAGCTTTGTTATCCTGTGAAAAAGCTATTCGTCCCAGTAGCCTGCTGCCAAAAGCGCAATCAACTGCGAGAGAGACTTTCAGAAGGAGAGAGAGAGAGAGAGTTGCCCAGAGAGAAAGCACAGATAACGGCTCCAGCAAACAACAGGGAGAGAGCAAGGTGTGTGGAATGGGATGCAGCTTCTTCTGTTTATACTTGCATCCCATCCAAAAGCGTATGTTTTTCCACCCACTTTCCACTACCCACTCTGGCTTTGGTGGTGCTCTTTGTTTACCGTTGCGAATATACTCGTAAAAGTAATGGCAACAACAGCAAACACGAAGGAGAGAGAGAGGCTAAGAGAGAGGGGCAGGCAGAGGCGCAGCAATGAAAACTTTGGCACAGTTTAACATCAGTGACGGCCCCGCCACAGTGGGACAAATCTGTGACTTTGTGGTATGCACTGCAGGGGTAGATTTTCTACAAGTAACATAAACAATACGCAAAATCATCAATATTTGTTCAAAAGCGTAGTAGTGAGCCGCGGCAAGGGCAGCGGAAGCCAATACTATCCCAATACTATTTAGGTGTCACCACTCGATCTGCACGCAAATCTGGAGCCACCACTCAATCACTACATCAATGGCGGAAGCTTACAAACAGATATAATAGCCAACAATAAAATATCATATTGAAACTTGAAATCCAAAACACAACCATCGAAAATAGAATATTATTTTGGGGCAGCTAGCTCCATTTCTATCTGCAACACTCCAATAGTGTCTCGTAGAAAGGTATTCCAGGTGAAACCATGAAATCAAAGCATAATCCTTGCCTATTTTCAATCAGGCTTCAATTAGGCACTTTTCCTACCAATCCGGACAGTGTAGTGCGGAGCAATAAACTGCTTACTACTCAATAAGACTTCTTAGTCGTTGGCTCTCTCTTTCCTCTGGTCGATTCGTTTGAACACACAAAGAGATAAAAGATAGCAAGAGAGTTGCAGCTGTTATTTGAGGGGGAGTTCCCCTATTTCCATAATAGATATCTGTATAGGTGCACGTATTATCTTTGCGTAGATTACGGAATGGTGCGGTATGTATAGAAAAGCTGTGTAGCTTTCCTTTAAGAACACCTCCTAGAACAGCTCTCTGTGAACAGTTTCCTGGATCCTTACTGGGGGCACTCTCCTTGAACTGGAAGTTATTTGGTGCCAGGCAGTGTTGAATGTCAAAGAATCATCTACACCTATAAGTAAGATTAGATTTCAAAGAAAAGTATCACTCTCAATATGTACGACTCAAAGTACATATGTCTATTTCACCAAAAAACTTAATAACTCATTACAGATTCCAGAAAATTCGCATGCATTTCAGAAATCGTTTAAATTGAAATGAAAAGTGATTCACCAACGGTATGAGCAAATACACATACATACATACATGTATGGGTATATACATATGTACATAATTTTAATTATTTTTTAGAAATTTGTGGCATGCGATAAGATTCCACTGATTCATCCATAAAATGATTGCCTTTAAAAGTGGAAATAACTAGTTTTTCTCAAACGTTTTTCTAATCAGCTAGTACATGGTGAAATAAGTAATAAGGTGATGTACTCACCACACGTGCTCTCTTTCGGGGACGTTATTTTTGTCAGTCGTTTGTCAAAACGCTTGCTATCTCTTTCTAGCGATTTGCTCTCTGAGAGCCGAGAGAGCGAGATGAAAAATTTAACGTCCTCACCACAGCTGAGTACATCACCTTATTAATTATTTCACCATGAGCTAGTAGGTTCGAGTAGTCTGAGTGATTACTATGGCCACTGTGCCCTTGAGATGCAAGCGGCCCAGTGAACCCCACTGGGGTTCATTCACCGAACCATCGGGATTGTGGGCGGACGCAGGGGTCGGGAGCCGAGGCAAACAGCTGCTCCTGGGGCCGAGGACGAGGACGGATCCGTTCAAGAGCAGCCTACAAAAGCTTTTACTCTCGAGAGCTTTCCAGGAGACGCAATGTTTAAAAATAAAATGCTGAAGCTGTCAGAGAGAGATGGAGCTTCACAGAAAGAGAGAGAGAGAGAGAGGGGAACATAGAGGGCTAGAGAGAGAGAGAGAGAGAAAGAGAAGTAGCGAGAGGCAACCCAAAGGAATATGCTTTTCCCTTTGTTGTTGTTGTTGTTATAATTTATTTATGCATTTGTCACTGTTTTTCGTTATTTTGATAAAGTTGTAGCAGGATAATTTCGACAGGACCCAAGGGAAAGCACCAAAAAACAGATGTGGGTACGCAGAAAAGTGCAGTGGGTGGGACTGGGACTTTCCCAGGGATGCTGTGTTTTCCCAGATTCTGCTTTTATTTTTATTATTTCAGTGATAAGGTCGCCTAGAAAGTCGATATCGTAATATAAACACGAAATAGGAGCCCAGAACAGAGCAGCAAGTGTCGGACGACGACGACGACGACGATGGAGAAACCAAATTGTGGATGCCATCCCACCCACAAAAAACGCCTGAGGGGTAGGGGTTGTGTCCTCTGGTTGGATGTCGGGATGGGATGTTGTTGTTCGCGTGGGGTTTTTCGGATTTTGCGTGCGCATAAAAAATCGCATCGAGGTGTGGATTGTGGGGTGCTGGGTGATGGCTGTGGAGTGGAGAGTGTGCGGCTCCTGTGAGTGTTTTGGCTGCTGGAGTCAGCCGCTTGTTACACATTCTGCACTTCTGTGGTTAAGGGCCGACTCGTTTAGGGGCGTATACCCCTCTCTCACACTCAATTCAGGCACTCTCTTATCATCATCAGCATGCATACACACAATCGTTGGGTATATAGGGGTTGGGGGGAGGGTACAAACATCCGCACTTACCTAAAGTATCACGATCGTAGAAATAACTGCTGGCACTGCTCTTGATGCTGATGCAGTCCAATGGCATTGGTGTCGGCGTTGGCTCAAATATATTATAGGAATCACATGATTCGGCCGATGGCGTTGTGGGCTCCACAACTGAACGGCAAATGCAAAAAGAAAAGAACACAAAAACATGCAGGCGGTAAGGAAAAAGAGGGCAAAATATTAGACATAAAAATGATTAATTAATTATAATTAAAAGTAGCATCAATAAGTGATATAATTATAAAAGATTTGCTTTATACCCGGTACTTGAAGAGTATAGGGGTATACTATTAGATTTGTGGTGATAGCGGGTGCAAGTAACACCCGTCCCTCCGTCTTCATGAGCGCCTAGATCTTAGAGACTATAGGAGCTATACCAAAAAAATGCTATATTCAGATTTCTGTGATAACACACTGTTACACGTGTATTTGCTCCCCTCAGATGTACATACATATGTAAAAAAAAACACATTTAAAGAAACATGGAAGCAAATAAATTCTAATATATAAAAAACATCGATTGAAATTTGTAAAACATATTTTTAATTTAATTTCCTTAAATTCTTCCTTTTGCGAACATATAATAAATAACATATTTCGTAGACTCACATATTCATATATATGTATATATGTATAAAGTAGAGACGCGGCTTTTGCCGCGGCTCACAACGTTCACCCCAGTTATTTTCTTATTTTATTCGATTCTTTTATGGTTCTTTGTACATTTTCGCATCAACTTATTAGGATTTTTTTTAATTTTAATTTTAAATATTTTTTTCATTCATTATTTACGCTGAAATTTTTGAAAATGTACAAAAGAATCCTATAGATTCCGAGTATGTCCTAACCTTCTGCCACAAATTTAATCGCTTAACCATATAAAACCATAAAATATATATTATTTTATATTTACTTATCAACCTCAAAAAAAAAAAAATTTCACAGAAATAAACTTTAGATTTTGAGGAGAATCCTAGCGTCGATTCAGGCTGCGACGACTCAGTGTCTGTTTGCTATGGTAATTCAGAAGACTATTAACCTTTCCCACTGTATTTAGTTGAGAGCGATTGAGATAACGAAATATCTCCTGGTAGAGCTCCTCGGGCATGCCCATAAGAGAGGGCTGCAGCTGCTGATTGATCTGCATGAGCTGCTGGGTGCGCATCGGATGAAAGATGCACTGCTTCAGCGTGTAGGAAAGATTGTCCAGTTTGCGAAATCGATTGAAGATCGGTTTTCCCTTCGCCTGAATGTTGAGCACATAGCGTGCGATGGTGAGAGTTATGCTATAGCCTGGAAGCATCGCGGCCACAGGAGGGCTAAGGCTGACCATCAGCTCATCGCCGAGATGGACGGCCCTAAGGGTGGACAGCATGGCGACCACTAGGGCGGCCTCTTCCGTCGCATGCTTGTCATGCAACGTGCGCAGTTTAATGGTGAAAATGGTGTCGCTGAATCCGACTGAGTAGTGGGGCGGCTCGAGGCTGAGAATCCGCAAGTTGCCGGCATGGAAGCTGCTGAAGGCGGGCACGGGCTTAAGCAAGTGTCGCTTCTGGCTGTGGGTCTCCACCTCCACAAAGCCCATCTCCATGGCCACCAGGTAGATGAGATGCATCAGCAGTACGACTGGTGGTATTTTTTTACCTTCGGCATCGCAAGGAGCCAGAAATTGACGCATATGCAGCGGCACAGCTTCCGATGTGGCATGTTCGACGTCGAGAGGAGGCTCTGTACTCATCTTAGGGCTCTTCAGCGGCAGTCTCTTGGTCCCAGCCGCTGTAATGAGTTTTTTTTTTCAATAACTTCGGTCTGATTGGTTTTTTTTGTTTTTTTGTGTTGGGGTGTGCTGAATATATTATCTCTGGGTGCTTTCTATGAGAATTACAAAGATAAGTTAGTGGGTGTTGTGGTTTTGATTGGATTGATATTTGAAAGATGATAATTACAAGGAGAAACAAACCTGCTGCGTGCGGGATGGATGCAATAACTCAAAAGTTCATTCTCATTTTACACTACATACGAAAATATAAACACAGAATACGAAACTCAAACTCAAAATCAAATCGATTTAAATCGAAATCAACTCAAATCGCGGTCAATTGTCATACGAGTATGGTAAGTGTGGCAACACTGTCCAGTGGATACCGTTACGCAAAATATACTGTTACAACTAATAAAATACGAAACTCAAATCAAATAGCGACAGCGAAAGTACAATAAATCGGTGGAATTAGTTATACTACATACTCGTACACGTGTATGTACATACATATATCTACGATATCACAAATCAAACAATAGGATTATTGCTCTTACTAAATTCTAGAAAAATTCCGCAACTTTCGTTATCGATCAATCAACAGAATGCCAGAGGTTGAGTGCAGAGTAAGTGCTACTTATAGATAACCATTATAAAATACCCACCTGGTTCTGGTGTTTTGACTGTAGCAGGCACCTTTTGCTGCTGTTGTTGCTGTGTCCCAGATGTTGAGGGCCCTTCTATGATGTTGGGTTCTGTTTTAGTTTCTGACATTCTACTTTTTACGTACGAATTTGGTTTCATCTATTATGACTGAACTTTTGGATTGTCATTTTAGCATGACAGTCGAAATCGGCCAGCTACGTTTGTATCAATTTGTATATAATTATTTAGGTCAAGTGTGTGCAGCAAGATATCCCTTTCGAAAAATAATGATCACAATTGTTTGACATGACTGCATTTATAGGGAAATTGTCTGTTGTTTTACCCACACATTGATTTCGACGAATTTTATTTGTTATTTACAAATATATAACCAAAACATTTGCAATATCTGCAGTCATAGTTCGCAAATAACTGTTGAAGGCTTGTTTTGCTTACGCTATGGTCGCGAGAACAACCGAAAAAAGTATCCACCAAGGCATGGTGAAATAAGTAATATTACCTATTTTACCATGGCCGCACTGAGAGAGCCGTACTTCTTATTTCAGGGGTTGAAGAACAAGAAAAAATCGTCCGCGGAGAGAATCGTCACTCACAACTGCTGCTAAATTTCAGTCTGCCTATCAGCTGTTGTGAGCGACGATTCTCTCCGCGGACGATTTTTTCTTGTTCTTCTTCACTGAAATAAGAAGTACGGCTCTCTCAGTGCGGCTACCTTGTTAAGTATGCCTTGGGCAGACTGAAATTTAAGAAGTAAAAAAGAGGGCGAGAGAGCGAGTGCGGCTACCTTGTTAAGTATGCCTTGGTATCCACCCTCGTTCTCTGAGCAGCAGACTTCGCGTCTTTTCGTTTCGGTTTTCTGTTGAGCGCTTTTCGTTAAGCTCTTCGTGAGACGCTCTATTACCGAACATCGCACAATGAGAGATGAGAGACTCACTAAAAGACAGATTGACTGCAAAAGTCAACCCAAACCAACTAATAACAAGTTTAGGTTTTGTGTGGCCAATACTAACAGTGCGATTTCAGCATTACATTTCTAAACAAATTTGTATGTCTTCGTAGAACGTATGACGCGTAGAACCTTCGAGACTTCACATACACACATATGTACATTCGCAAAAGACCTTTTGAATCAACGTTCGAGGGCAAACGGTCCTGGAATGAGCGGAGCAAAAGAGACCGAAAAAAACTGCTCGTCGGTTGAGCGCGAGCACAATTTTTGTACGAAGTCAAAGTCTCAGTGAAGAACTCTTAAATTGCGACCGCATCAATCGGTCAACAGTTATTTGCGAGCTTTGTCTGCAGTGCATCAT
Organism: Drosophila azteca; assembly: GCA_005876895.1. Taxonomy (NCBI): domain Eukaryota; kingdom Metazoa; phylum Arthropoda; class Insecta; order Diptera; family Drosophilidae; genus Drosophila; species Drosophila azteca. The sequence continues at coordinate 7,008,087 of VCKU01000011.1, forward strand.
CTTTTACTTTTGCGCGTACGCCGCTGTGTAGTTTCCGTTCGCTTCATCATCGGCATATTACACATGTTGATAGCATCATCTTTGCTAACTCATCCCATTTCACTTGTTCAATTTATCAAATTTAAAATGCAAAAATTCCACGACACAAAATGAACAAAAAAAAAAAACAGCTGCGCACTTATCGATTAACTAGGGTTGTAAAACACACTTAACGCTGCCAATATTTTGTAGTGAAATAAGCTAGATTTGATTTATCAGAGGAAAAAAATAGCTGAAATACAAACTATAAACATGATCGCAAATGTTACATTTTTATAACCGGTATAACGTTTTAATACATTTTTGTTAATTATCCCATCTACATATACATACAAACATATTCTTGATCAGCATACTAAAATGTTAAATTTCTTTCCGCTGTTTTACTTTAAGAAAAGCTAGATCTAACGGGGGAAAAAAGGCTGGTTTTGCAACACTGATGTTAAGAGCTGCCGGCTAAATGGTTTGTTGACAGCAAATAAAAAAAAAATGACCGACAACGAGGAAAATGAATTGTACATGGTTAAGCAGGCGCAGAGCTTGCGAAAGAGCGATCCCTGTGCAGCCAAGGCCTGGATAATCACGGCAAAGACGCTGTATCCCACTGCATTCAATGTGCAGTATGAGGCGTACCTCTTTGAACGCGACGGTAAGAACTACGAGGAGGCGGCCAAGTGTTTCAGTGTCATGTGAGTAATTAAGATATAATAAATGCAATATTAACCAGATGTATGCGATTGCAGAGCCACCAACTTTCCCAATCAGCATGCAGAGCTGTGGCTGGAGATAAACGCACTGACCAATGCCCTGAGGAACGAGCACGAGAACACCCCAGAGCAGGAGTTCTTTGTGAAGATGTACAAGCATTTGACGCCCGATGTGCAGCACAACATTTTCATGCATACCATCAATAACTGCGGCGACGATTTGGAGCAGTGCATCTGCATCTATATATTGATGTTTAAGAAATTCCCCAAGTCGGTCACTTCGCATGCCCCGCGTCTCCTCGAGCTGCTAGCCGAGGGTATGACAACGGATCCGGATGTGTATCAGCGCATACTGGTGGAGGATGTGCTGCCGATGATGCAGCACAAGCCGCCAGAGCTACCTCCAGTGCTCGCATGCAGACTCTACACCAACTCTTTGGAGTATTATCTGCGTCAGATAATGGATTCGGAGACTGAACCTACGGACACCTGGAAGACTATATTCAAAGTCTTAATGCTCTGCGGCCAGATGATGGGCTGGGAACCATTCCTGCCCTTCAGCAAGCAGGGCAGCCAGAACGTGTACTGGGAGAAGCTGGTGGACATCCTGTCCGCCAGTCCGCCGGGCAGTTCCAAGGTCCTATTCTATGCCACCACGCTGTTCATCTACTCGCTGCATGGCTACATACGCAACTGCCGACTGCGCATCGATGATGCGGACATCAGTCATGTGCTGGTCGAGGGCTTCATCGAGTGGGCACCCGATGGCGATGGCTCTGAGGATCAGACCATGGAGCCGCCCAAGTTCTCTCTGACCACGCCCATCAGTTCGGATCTGTCGAACGCCTTTTTGCACGCGGCCCAGTGCTGGCAACTACTCAACACGGATCAATTTCAGCGGGATTTCAGCCAATTAATGCTGGCCCTGCCGCTAGCACCATGGATATCGCGATTCCTCTTCGATCTAGCCATTTACTTTGGTCATCGAGACGAGGCCAATAAGCTGATGGGGGAAATGACTACCCAGAGCAGTTTGGTGCAGAGTCTGCAGATCCTCAGTCTCAATCTAATGCAAGGAAGCATGACTGTGAGTAGATCGTATCCCTTAAACCTGTGGCTTATAGTTATGATTTTCTCCCTCTCCTATAGCTCCAGGGCTTCCAGTGCATATTGAAGATCATTGGCGAGCTGCCCGCCACAAATGGCCATCTGTTGGAAAACATGACGCTCAAGGGTCATCGTCACATGGTCTTTCTGCCCCTGACTCGATCCGCACTAGTCCAATACTGCACGGGAGCCATCATTAGTCGCATCAGTCGACAGGTATACGAGCCCAACTGCTCGGATCGTCTGCTTGCTGATCTCCTGGTGCTGCAGCAGTTGAATCTCCTCAACGACACGCGACTCACCCAGCAGATCTTCAGTGTGATCAAGCAACGCAAGTCGTTCAATCTGCGCATCCTTTCCACCTACATCATTGCCATCGATTTGATCGAGGAACTCTCGCACATCTGGAACTCCCAGCTGGAGGATTCCAATTTCGAGCTAACTGCTTCACCCACAGGTGTGTCGAACGGTGGGCCAGCCAGTAATGGTGCACCGCCTCGTCGCATCAGCACTCGCGGAGCGGACAAGGGGGCCAGGGACGAGTTTAAGACCATCACCAGGCAACAGATTGCACGATGCAATGAGAATATCATCACACTACTGGCGAACTTTATCACTCAGGAGCAGCTAATGCTGGCACAGCACATCTTTGGCATCCAACCCGTGGAGACCATCGAGATCAAGTAAAGTGGCAAGCAGGGGACGGGCGGAATTAGACAAATAAGGGGGAATAGTGTAAGGTATATTTATATCTTACTCTTATATTATGATTTTCTTAATAGCCTCTTTCTTTTCTATAAACAATTGTGCACAAATAATTATACATCGTCGTCGTAGACTTACGAATTTAGATTGGATTTATCAATATCATTTATCAATATGTATCACAAAAAGTACTAGGGTATTTAGAGCTTTTTCTTCGGTGTCGTTTTATCGTTTGCTGTGTCTGTTTCTGACTTTGGTGCTGTCGCCGTGACCGATCTTAATCCCTCGCTGAGTGAGTCAACGAACGATGGGTGTGATTCGTGCTCCAGCGGCAAATGAATGCCAAAGTCGTGCTTCATGTAGGAAATTAGAACATTGTAGACGGCCGTGCAGATGTTCACGAAGGTAACCCGATATTTGGTGTCCAGGTAACGAAAGTTGAGATACTGTGCAGCCGGCCAGGTCATCCAGTCCAGCAAATAGATGTAAGGGAATTTTCCTATCAGCTCATTGTTTGTAGACTCCAGCGTTTGACCCTCCAAATAGCACACGCTGTAGAAGAATATCAGAATGCAGGCGGGCGACATGACCAGCTGGTCGATGAGTATCTTCTTGACAATGTTCTTCATGGTACGCGCCGGCATTATACGATCCATCCAGTTGTAGACGTAGTGGTGAAGGGGTCCCTGCAGAGCTCCGGCTACAAACATGCGGACCATGCGCTCCGCATCGTAGCGGTCGTGTCGCCGAAGTCCTCTGCGATACTCGTACTCCTGGGCAATCACGTCGCCCACGACCATGAGCAGTCCGGAACCCAACACATTTGTGACCAGCAGGTACTTTCCGAACATGTTGCTCCATGCCAGCTTTGTCCAGCGATGGAGGAGCAAAGTAAGTGGTTCGCCCGTTTTGCCACTGATCATTCGACGGCAGCATATTCTTCCAGCGATTACATCAGCAGGTACTCGTGCGTGAAATCTGGAGAGGGCTGTAAAGGAACGCTGATGGGCGACAGGTACATTGATTTGTTTGGTCAGGAGTGGCCGTATCTGATTCGGGCCCCCAGTTAGCAGCCGTATGCAGCGGATGGACAACATTCTGCACTGCACAGCCTACAGGCGGCTAGCAGACAATTCAAAATTAACGCTCGTCTCCCTACCGTCCTCCGTTCCTCTTTGTGTATTGTATTCTTTCTCTCTTTTTTCCATTTACGTTACGAAAGTGTTGCCTTTTATCATTCTGAAAGGTTGATTTGACATATATATCGATGAGAGCGCGGCGAGCAATCGATGTATGCTCTAGGATGTTCTAGTCGGATTTTTCGTTTATTTTAGGATTTTGATTATTCAGGGCCCAATCGTGCTTTATATACGACAGCAAAACAATGTACATACAGTTGGTCACGTTTATGAAGATCACACGATGCCTGGGATTGAGGAAGCGAAAATTCAAGTACTGTACTGCTGGCCAGATTAAACAGTCGATCATCCAGGTGTATAGGAATTTCTCAGCAATTTCTGCATTTGACTCCTTAAATGTTTTGCCCTCCAGCAGGCTGGATATATAGAAGAACAGAAAGAGATAGGTTGGCGACATGAACAACTGGTCGAAAAAGATCTTCTTCACTGCAGTAATACGTTTCGTATCTGGCAGGTAGAAATCTAGGCGACTGTAGAAAGTATGCTGCACTGGGCCCACAACCAAACCCGTTAGGAACATGCATCCCGAACGGTAAAAGTCGAATACTTTCTTATGAATGGCCTTTTCATATTGTTGTGTGACTGCGTCGCCGACCACCAGCAGAAGTCCAGACCCCACAATATTCGTAACGGCCAAATATTTTCCAAACATTTTCGCCAAAAAACTTTTCCATGGTTTCCCCTGACCATAACGTCGGGGAAGACTTGTTGACATTATAGTGGTTGGATGCTTTTGAAGGACGAGTAATCGTGAAACGGCGTTTCGCAACAGTGGACTAGTGGAAACAATATGCCACATATCTGCACGGCGGCCGGTTCGGCTCGCTTCTCATGCGATGTATCGATATCACTTTCGAATCGGTTCACAGCAGCCCTGCGCAGCACACCGCCAGCGTCGGCGTCAGTCTCCACTTTTGCTTTGGTCCTCTGTTCGCGTTATTTTTAGGCCGCCAAATATTGTTTCGTTTCGTTGTCGTTGCTAAAATAGAAAAAATATTGCGGGTATAAGCGACAGTGTATCGCCTTTTAAAACACGCACCTCTTCGCCACGGTCGACCTCTGGCGGTGGCCACTTCGCTTTTTAAGGTTAGATTCGATTGCCGCAAAAAACAAATGTCCAAAATATAAATATGTAAATGTACGGCACGGCCAACGTTCATTACTCATTTTAGTTGACAGCAACGGCTGTACTAACCTGACTAGACTACCGCACACGCGGTCTCCACTCGCACGCAGTGTGCGCCCCCCGCAGCGATGAATCTGCTGTACGTTTTTGGCCTGATTCTAGCCGTTCGCTTGGCTTCCGTTTTTGTGGTGAAGACCTACTACGTGCCCGACGAATACTGGCAGAGCCTGGAAGTGGCCCACAGACTGACCTTTGGGTAGGTGACAACGACAACCACTCCAACGATTATCGGAACCATCTACTAAGGAGTATTTTCTATTTATTGTTTGCAGATACGGCTACCTGACATGGGAGTGGGTCCAGGGCATACGCAGCTATGTGTATCCCGTGCTCATTGCTGGACTGTACAAATTGCTTGCGCTGCTCCATCTGGACAGCGTTCAGCTGCTGGTGCTGCTGCCGCGCATCCTCCAGGCCACCTTAACGGCCTACTCTGACTATCGGTTCTATGTGTGGACCGGCAAGCGTAAGTGGGCCTTGTTTCTGATCTTGGTGCCTTGGTTCTGGTTCTACACTGGCTCGCGCACACTGGCCAACACCTTGGAGGCATCACTGACCACGATTGCATTGAGTTACTTCCCGTGGTATGGCGAGGGAACCTCATATTTGTGGCCCGCTGCTATCTGTTGCTTCTTGCGTCCCACGGCGGCTGTGATCTGGCTTCCTCTGTCGATCTATCATCTTCGCAAGAGCCGCCAGTCTGTGGTAGAGTTGATCCTGAAGCGTTTCTTGATCATCGGGTGAGTGGTGGAGCCTAATTTGCGTAGAGATTGTTACTAATTATCGGGGTTTTGTTTCAGTTTACTTGTTGCCTGCTTGGGTATTGCCATCGACACGTACTGGCACGGCCATCTCATTGTGACGCCGTACGAGTTCCTCAAGTACAACATCTTCAACAACATTGGGAGCTTTTATGGCTCGCATCCGTGGTATTGGTACTTCACCGTCGGCCTGCCCACAGTGCTGGGCATCAACACTCTCCCGTTTATATACGGCATCATGGAAACAGTCCGCAAATCAGAAAAGTACGAGATTAGCAAGCAACTTCTGATTACCATTTTCCTCACATTGATCGTGCTGAGTACAGTGGAGCACAAGGAGTTCCGTTTTGTGTCCTCGCTGTTGCCTCTATGCCTGTATGTGTCCGTGGATGCCCTGTCCCGCTGGAGCTACCGTGCCTCTTCTACAATGCTATGGTGCACCGCATTCGTGATACTATTGGGAAATGTGCTGCCCGCCTGGTATTTGAGCACGGTCCACCAGAAGGGACCCATCGATCTGATGCCGAAACTAAGGGATATTGCCCAGGAATATCGCGATGAGCGTGAACAGCGGGCCAACATACTCTTCTTGATGCCATGCCATTCGACACCGTTCTACAGGTGAGTTTGCTTTGGGCCTCTTTCGTTCCTTAAACTAATCTTTGTCTGTTCCTATAGCCATATTCACGAGAATGTCACCATGCGCTTTCTTACTTGTGAGCCGAATCTGAAGCATCAGGAGAACTTCAAGGATGAAGCGGATCGGTTCTATGAGTCTCCCAATCACTGGCTGAACTCCCACATACCTATCCATCCACGCACTGCCCTGCCCACCCATGTGGTGCTGTTCGATTCGCTAACTGAGAAAATTGGCGACTTTTTAGCCAACTACAAGCTGCTGCACAGCATCGAGCATGCAGAGGTAATCCAAATGGACGAGTCCCAGGCCCTGTTGAACGATTTGTCCAAAGCCCTGGGCGCCCAGCCACCTAATCTTGCCTCTCTATTGCAGCATCGCCAGTTGCGCACTGGACGTGCCATTCAGGTCTATCAGCGTCTGCTGAAGGGCGAAGAGAATGCGTTTAATCGTGACCAGCTTCCGTTGGAGCAAGACATTGAGTCGCTGATCTCTGATAATCGTTTTAATTAAGTAGTTTATGAAAGCCACAAGAAAGAGACTGGCAAACAAGCAAAAGCAAAGCCCTCCGTTCAAATGAAAGAAGAAAATAAGTCAAATTACTTTAATACAAAACGTATATTTTGTACACATTTTTGGCCTTAGGAAAGTTTTTCAAAAATTGATGAAAAAAGTGAGTTAATACTTTTAGAGATTTGTAGAGATTACGCGGTTTTGTGTACTTCGTGCTCGTAGTTTATGTTTAAGCCAAAAAGTATAATGGTCTAAAGTGAGGCAATATACATTTATTTAAGCTGTACTTTGCTTTAGTCTCTCAAAAATAAATGTAATTGGTGAAATGTAATAATTATTTTAAATTAAAACTGTGCTATAAAATGTTTCAACTCACACGCACTGTCAGTGGAATATAAAGCGGGGTAATTTTATAAACTTTCTTCCAGGTTAGGGGTAAAAGGGATTGATGAAATGATTGTCATTCAGGCGTTAATGATTTCAATGAGAGATTTTATGAACTTATTTTGTATATTTAGTTGGTATTTCAATGAGAGATTTTATGAACTTATTTTGTATGTTTAGTTGGTATGGTTGAAATGGTCTCTAAATTTAAAATCAGATTTTCAGATACCAAGAACATGTATCGGGGGCGAGATATATTTACATATGTATATGTTTATACCGGAATATAACTAAATGCATCAATAGGTCAAAACATGTTAGTACGAGAAAAAGTCAGTTTTAAAGCAGTTCAGAAAACAAAATTTGAACATTCGTTAAGAAATTGGGTATATGTACCACTAACCATACAATATATAGATGCGACAGTTCATACATTGAAATTGACCGCCCCAACATCGCAGACATCAGCTACCGGGCGAGTAGTGAGACTGGCGTGTGCTGTATAACTTAAGAAACGAACAGCGCAGACTTCAGTTACCGGGCGAGTCGTGAGACTGTATTATTTTTTATTATTTTATTTTATTTTAAGTTGTAGATTTAAGCCATGAAGGCATTTATTTTTTTGTTTTATTATATTTATTATTTTTTTTTGTTTGCGTTATTTTTTTCTTGTTTTTAGTTGTAAATAATATAAATAGAAAATGAAGAAAAAAAGTTTTTTATTGAGCATATACCATTTTCCTAGCCCAGCCGTGGCTTAGTCCACATGGACCAGTCCATTAACTGGTCCCCGCAGCCTTGCCCGTGGCTACGCAGACCAGTCCATGGGCTGGTCTCTGCAGTCTAGCCGTGGTCTAGTCCACTTGGGCCAGCCTATGGACTGGTCTCCGCAGCCTAGTCACGGACCAGTCAACGTTGATGCAATGCCTGCCGACACATCAACCCCAATGACATGCAATGCAAAAATGGTATAGGATTCTACATGGGGTCGGACTAGTCTGCGGGTCAGTGCTGGACCGGACGGGCTAGTCAGATAGCTAGGTGTGGTCCGCAGAACTGCTGGGTTTCCACTGTTTGCGGCGAAACGGCCAATTTTACGTGCAAACGAATTCGCCTTGTCCAAAAGTGTGCCACCGGCAATGTTCGCAATATTCGCCCCAAAATTTGCTTATTCGTCAGATTTGTTTAGTGTTTTTAGTTTTTAGTTTTTGTGAAGCGCCGATCGTGGCATTTCTTTATGAATATATAAATTATAAATAGTTTACACTAGTTTTAGTCCTTAGGAAAGGATATTATAGAATTTAGGAAAAGTTTGTTTTTTTAGGCACCAATTATTGCAGAAACAAGTAAGTCTCTATCTCAGAAAATTTTACAGCTTTTGGTCTTTTTATAAAGACTGAAAATGGGTATCGGGATCGCTTTCTTAATAATAATCAATTCATCAAATGCATTATTGGGTCAAAAAATTTAGATACGTGCAAAATGAAAATTAATTAATTGAAAAATTATGGACATGCAAAAAGATATTACGGTATTTAATTTAGAGAATGGAATGAATTTTCAAGCTCTGTTAAAAGTTCCAATCTTATGTTAAATTTGTTAAGGAATTGTCAAGCCCTGTTCAAGCCCCCCTGTTAAAATCTTGCTATTCGCGCCAATATATCCATACCACCAGTTAAGTTTCCAAATGACGTGACATTTCATGCTCACTTACGTTTTCTTACGTCGCATTTCATGCTCACTGAAGCTTTATACCTTGGCTCAAACGTCATTTTAGAACAAATCTACAAAAAATGAGTCACTAAACTTAACCAATGTTGTAGACAATTGATTCATCAATCGTATAAAATTATGTGCTCAAGCCTGAGGATCCTAGTTAGCTAGTAATATTAAACGGAATATTAAATTGGAAAAAGTTTTCCACCAGAACCGACTAAAATCATATCGATTAAATTTAGGGGTGTCTGGCAAAAAATCGATGTTTGAAAAAACTATCGATGTCTGCAGTTACGACCCTACCGTCGTTTCTCCAGCTCGCACTTGAAATTAATTAAACGCGCTTTAAACCATTAGCAGTTTGCACAGCTTTTATCGCACAACCACCGCAACACACAGATAAAATGGCTGCATCGATGAGAGCGCTGCTGAAAGTGCGAGGTAAGAATCGAGAAGTGTACAACTATTGCGAAACATAGTCAGCGGCCGCAGCAGAACCCGCATAAATTATATAACTTCGATGGATTTATGGGGTTTGAAAAGGAAAGCAAACATTAACCCTGCATAACAGGTAGCTGTGAGCCCGAGACCAAATTGGATTAATCTGATCCAATTGGAATTAATAACATGTCGTAATATGGCAATGTAAACGACGTGGCTGGAGCTGAAGGCAAGAAGAAGCAGCAGCAGCTGCTGCTGCTGTGTGGTGCACTCTCTGAAGAGGGGGCGGTAGAATAGGGGTGGTGCGACTGTTCAAGGTCCGCATGTGACCCATCGAGCAAACAAAGTTGTAGCATAATTATCCACACACACACACACACCTGCTGACGTACACATCCACATCCATACACAATGGATAATTGATAATGGAAATGTCTTTCCCTGTTTCCTAATTGACTCTGTCTCTCTCTTTTAGATGGCTTCGTGGCCGGCGTCCGCTGCAATTCGCAGTACAACAAGACGCGAGGCAACCTGAAGCTGACCGGCGACTCGAAGGTGATCTGCCAGGGCTTCACCGGCAAGCAGGGTACCTTCCACAGCCAGCAGGCTCTGGAGTATGGCACCAAGCTCGTTGGCGGCATTTCGCCCAAGAAGGGCGGCACCCAGCATCTCGGTCTGCCTGTGTTCGCATCGGTCGCTGAGGCCAAGAAGGCAACGGATCCACATGCCACTGTCATCTATGTGCCACCACCTGGCGCCGCAGCTGCCATTATCGAAGCTCTGGATGCGGAGATTCCGCTCATTGTCTGCATCACGGAAGGTGTGCCACAGCATGACATGGTCAAGGTCAAGCATGCCCTGATTAGCCAGAGCAAATCCCGCCTGGTTGGACCCAACTGCCCAGGAATCATTGCACCCGAACAGGTTCGTCTTGCTAGAGGCGCCCCAAAGAGATAAGCCGGAATGGACGCGGGTGCAAAGTTCAATCGATCGATTCGATTCGGTCCGATCCAATCTGGAACGGTTCCTCTCCTCTGATTGTCATTGTTTATGCGGCTTATCTCTTTCCTTTCCGTCTGACGCATGAGTCGGCTGGACTCTTCTTACGATACTCTCTCTGTCTCTCTCTGTTTGGTGCAGTGCAAGATTGGCATCATGCCGGGTCACATACACAAGCGCGGCAAAATCGGTGTTGTCTCCCGCTCAGGCACCTTGACCTACGAGGCCGTGCACCAGACCACCGAAGTGGGTCTTGGCCAGACCCTCTGCGTGGGCATTGGCGGTGATCCGTTCAACGGCACTGACTTTATCGACTGCCTGGAGGTCTTCCTCAAGGATCCCGACACCAAGGGCATTATTCTGATCGGTGAGATCGGTGGTGTCGCCGAGGAGAAGGCTGCCGACTATCTCACGGAGTTCAATACGGTAAGGAACGAAGCTAAAATCCAAAAATTAAGTATACTTTCTGATGTTTCGGGTATTCTTTTACAGGGTATCAAGGCCAAGCCTGTGGTCTCGTTCATTGCCGGCGTTTCGGCGCCACCCGGCCGTCGCATGGGTCATGCCGGTGCCATCATCTCTGGCGGTAAGGGCGGTGCCAACGACAAGATCGCCGCCCTTGAGAAGGCCGGCGTCATCGTGACCAGGAGTCCAGCCAAAATGGGCCATGAGCTCTTCAAGGAGATGAAGCGATTGGAGCTAGTTTAGATAAGCCATTAAACATTGAACATTAAATATTGAACAAATCGTGTGACGAAAGCCAACGTACCAACAGTACGCACTCATCCGGAGAGAAGATCTATGAAATGGAGGATTATTACCAACTAAAATTAAGCAAAAAGATTTGTCTGCCCCCCGTGGCGAGCCGTAACTAAACTGAATTGTGTCGAAATCGAAAAGAATCATAAATAAATTATTATTTTAAAACACCGCTAAAGTGGAGAAAATCCCGAATGAAAAATAAGTTGCGGTGAGAAATGTATTCCAAGAATTATATTAAACTACTGCCGTACCACCAAGTTGAACTAAATACATCCATAAATAACTAAAGTAAACTAAACTAATCTAAATGTATCGCACCAAAGACAAAAATCTCTTGAAATCCAAAATTGTTCATAGCACTCTTGCACGCCACTCGAAAACTTTTTTGCGAATTGCCTTTTGCCTTATTTTGAAATGTTTTCTCGAAATATTAATGCGAATTGTATTTAAATGTATAATAAATATGCCAACTGTGTGAATCTGCCCAAGTTCCCCAGGGACTTAGCCAAGTCCTCCCTGAAGGAAAGCGTCACCACTCTGATCAAAATGGAGAAAGAAAATGGGAGGCAGGCCAAGCGATGCAGGCGAAGGAGACCGTCGTTGCCATTGAGATCTCCAAGGATGGAATCGCTCTTTTCTTTCAAAAATCGGGCCTCGCCAAAATGACAGCCTGCTAGCGTTTTTCTACTTAATTCCCTGCATATAAGTTAACGAGAGTTAACTGAATCTGCCACTGGATGGAGTGAACTCTGCATTATTGTCCAATAAGTAGTTTTCGTCATCTGTGGGATCGCGAACGGCGCGACCGATCGACCGGATGCCGGCCGTCACCAGGCACCACTCAAGAGACGCCGGGTCAGCACTTTGGCTGAATAGCAACGGACGTCGAGGGCGGCAGCGAAGGCTTACCTATAGAAGTTTAGGATACTTAAGTTTAGTCTTTAGCGGTCAGCCGAGTGGCAGCAACACATTTGTTCTCGCCTTGCGGATCTTCATTACTCATAATCATTTCTATGTATTTGCTTCAACCTTATCCAGTTTAATATCATTAAAGATTCTAATAAAAATCAATACGTGTATTAAATTAAATAATTACTTATACCCATAACTGTCCAAGGCAGTCAATACCACTCTCAAGAAGGGTTCGAAACTCCTTTCGCGATTATCGTATATCGCTCACTAGCTGCAGATGGTTGCGGATCTGCTGGTCGCGCAACCTGGCAAGCTGGATTTTGCAATCCGCAAAAAAAGGTATTCCTCTGTTCAAATTCGCTGATTTTTAGGACCGACAAATCCTGAAATGTAGAACACTTTTTAATCGATTTATTAAATTAAAATTATCGGATTGTTAGTCGGCAAAAACTGAAATGTATGAAATTACGATTCCGATAATACAATTTGTTTTTTCAATAAGATAACCCAGACGACATTATATTTTATTTTGAAATATATCAGTATATTTCTGAGGTCAGATCGTACATCTTATCGAGAATCCACTGCAGACCAGCGTGACCAATTATGGTATTTTAAATACTTAATGGTATTTTTGATGCTAAAATTGTGCAAGAAGTATTTTAATATACACTGGTATTTCTGAAGAACCTAATCGGCGCTTTGCTGTTTTCGATGTGTTTAGACCTTTGCCAAGAAGGAAAACTTGCCAATCTAGTAGCAAATTGAGTTATTTGTCAGTTAAAACTATGTGGACAGTGCGCAGAGCCTTGGCTAGTTAATATTATAAGACGGAATATCAAAATCGACGAATATGTTATATTTTCGATATTTTTTGAGGTCAGACCGTATAATTTATTGAAACTTTTTGAGGGATTTTGTGGAGGCAACAATTTCCTTTTTGATCGTTTACGTTTTTTACCGTTGCCATTTATTTGTATAGGAAATGGATATTATATAATTTAGGACATTTTTGTCATACCAGGCACCAATTAATGCATACACTAGTTTAAAAGCTACATATCTCAACGAAATTTTACAGTTTTGTGTTCTTGCTGATACTAAAAAATCAAAAATAGGAATCGAGATGTACATGGAAACTAATCAAGTGCATTAGTGGATCTAAAAATGTCAATCTGTTTAAAATATTAATTATGCCCTAAAGCAGCTGTGATACAGGCATTTGAACATTAATCAATGGAAACAGGGTATAAAAATGTCCATACCACCGGTTGACAAGCAACAAGTGTTCAAATGACGTGACATTCCATGCGAATAATTTCCCAAAATGTCCTGACAACGACATTTCATGCGAACAATTTCCCAAAATGTCCTATGACGTGATATTTTATGCAACAATTTCCTTAAATGCTGGATTGTTTTTGACCAATAAAAATCTTTAAAATGTTTAGCAGTTACATTATCGTTTAAGAAGAATTTGACGATTTTCATTGGTTGAAAACAAAAAGTACGTATGTACGTATGTATTGTTTATATCCTTTACAAAACGATGTTTCTAATTATGTTAAGTATTAAAGTGTTATGTAGTATTTTTACACCATAATGACGTTGGTCTCTCTATATAACATTTTTATATAGTCCCGTATGTGCAAAAACACACTTTTTTTCTTACGGCGCATTTAATACGAGACAAATGCATTACCACTTAGCTTGGACAACAGTATTTTTAACATAAATTCAGAAGTAGGGTATACGAAATGTCCACACTCCGTAAAAATTTTGTTCATGTGTAGCAAATGTGTAGTTACCGTGTAGTTTCTATGTAAGAAAAGGGACCTATTTGTTGACCTTCCATGCTTCAACCTTATTTTAGACCGAATCCAATAAACGAAATTTTTAAAATTAGTCAATCTTGCAGAAAATTGTTTCATCTATCAGTTTAAACTATCTGTTCGTGACTCAGTATCCTATTCAGTTAGTAATATCAAACAGGATATCAAAATCGAGGAATATGATTTTTGTCGGTATTTTTACGGAATAATACTAAAATGAATCCGTAATTTTTGGTATATTTGTGATGGTCGGACTGCATATTCTATCGATAATTCCGCGGTTACACTGCTGGACACCTTTTGTGGAAAAACATACAGGGCCGCGAGTGAAAAGCAGCGCCAGCTGCTGCTACAAAGCACTAAACAAACTAAAAGGCCCAGGCGCAAACACCGGACAGCCCCAGCCACTAACTGCAACCATATCCAGCAGCCCCCCTGTTCCAGTTTATCCACACGGGCAGGGGCAGTGAAGTCAATCAATCAACAGAGTCGCCAGTCAACCAAAAGCAAACTTACAATGGCCAGCAGCAGAACTGAAAAAGGTGAGTTTTTCCAAGTAAAACAATAATTGCATAGTAAAAAACTATTCCAAGCAATAAATGCAATTCGTTTGTGCATTCTGTTGACTAATTTCGGGAGTTTAATGTGTAGAACCGTCGTATTCCAGTGGATCGTCGGCAAGCGCCGGCTGCCGCTGCATTTTTTGCTTTTTTTTTGTTGCACCACAACATGGAGCCCGAAAGGCGCCACTTGGGGATGTGAGTGAGTTGAGGGCTGGAGCAGTCTCAAATGTCAGGCACTTTATTGGAAAATCTGTTTGTTATACGGTAGGAGACATTGTCAAAAATGTGCAAAAATTTCCAGTGGCCGTAAGAAAGAACCCACAAGTTTCGGTGACATATTATTTTGCAGCGCCCCGTCGCCCGTGGTCGCGACATCTTCTGTAACACTCTTCTTCTTGTTAATGATGGGGCCTGCTGCGGGGCTTTATAGAAATGCTTTTGTTTGTGTTTAAAATAGATTCGAAATGGCTCTTTGGCCTGCGTCCGCCATTGTCGGCGTTTTTCGAGTGGGTTTTTATTGAAAATCTATTTTGCGAATCATCCGACCAGCCTGGCTATAGTCGCGGCCGCCGCCGCCAGATCGTACTCCTAGTCGCTCCCTCCTCCTAGCCTTTTCATTTACATTGGTGGCGTAGCGATCATGTCGTCAGTTGGGTCTCTATCTCTATCTCTCTCTCTCTCTCTCTCTCTCTCTCTCTCTCTCTCTCTCTCTCCCTCTCCCTCTCCCTCTCTCTCTCTCTCTTAATCTTTCTTGGGGCGAACCCCACACCGAACCCCAGGCAAGGGTATGTCATTAATTTTTTGGCTAGAATATCGCAGTATCTTGGAAAAGGGCAAGGAAAGGAGTTAGAGCGAGAGAACATTAGTTCAACTGCTTGTAAGCGGTGTATGAACTGCTTTACGTGAACTACTTTACACTGTATAGGGAAATTAGGTTACTTAGGGATTTCGGCAATTTGTTTCTCCTACAATAGATGCTGTGATGTTTCTGGGGATGGGATTTTTTTCGGATTTTTTTAAGTAAATACATTTCTTATGGATATGTTGCCCTGCTTTACATAAGCAATGGTCTCCTTTCGAAGGGAAATAACTTAATTCTTGAGGGCCCTCAAGAGGGTATTATGATATTTGAGAGAAACCCCTTTAAAACTACAGACCTTTCTAAAGAGTACACATACCCATATTTTTGATGAATGAATGATCATGTGACATATCCGGATGAAGTAAGATTCGTAATGGAGTTATTTATAGTAAATAGACTATTTTTTTTTCTATCGATAACACTAGTCAACACGACATTTCTGCTGTCGCCCAAAATGACTTTTTCTGATAGATTTGGATGTTTAAATATTTCTTTCATCATTTTTGATGGGTATGTGTACTCGTTAGAAAGGTCTGTAGTTTCAAAGGGGTTTCTCTCAAATATCATAATACCAATGAATATCATAATAATGCATTTTGTTGAGTATTATAATACAATGAAACTTTGTAAAGTTGTAATTTAATATGTTTCTTCAAACTTTGATCGATTGTTGCCGAATCTTTTGATCCATTTTCTGATGTACGCCATTCAATGAGACCGTAATGATGACGCTGATGATGATGATGAAGCTCTCGTGCTATAAACAAAATGTCGGCGTCTTGGATTTGTTCTTGTTGTTTAGTTAGTAATTTTAGTGTGTCTTTTTCGCTCGGATTCGCTTCGTTCGTTCGATTCTGAGGTTTTAGTTTTACACACACAATATTTTACTTAAAGAAACATTTTTCATCCGACAGAATGTTGTGTAGGAATTTGTGTAAATTAATTTATTGCCTTTGTTCATGCCATTTGCTATTTGTTGCTGTTTTTATTTAACAATTTCTAAAATACATTCTAGCATTTGGCATCCTCCTCTTCCTATTTTTTTGTTGTTTTTTTTGTTGCATCTTATGAATAATCTTCTGTGATAAGAGCAGACGACACATCACATCACATCGCATCGCATCGGTTACGCCAGTTTTCGTTTTGATTTGGCCCCCAAGCCCCAAGGCGTGTCCCGGTGCCACATCTGCCGCAGACAAAGTTGCGATGCCTAGCGCAATTCTATTCCGTCATGGGGAGACAGAATGCTGCTGCTGCTGTGTGGCAGGTTACGTTAACCGCCTAGGGGCCACCTCCGTGCAGATGCTTTTTGCATATTTCATAATTCCCGCAGGTGACTTTGGCTACGTGGCATGAATGTGCCTCCTCTTTCGCACAGGTCGCACAGGGCGTAGGCGTAGTCGTAGTTCTAGTCCTAGCCGTAGACAGTGTTCCAACAATCAAATGGCCCCAAATGCTGACTCCCCATTGCCCCTTTGTGTATGCAACAAGAATTTTTCATATATATAAATAAACGATAGAGGGAGAGGGGAGGGGATGGGAATGAGGGTTGCAAGCGGGAGATAGTGCGGAAAGTTGATGCTGTATTTATTTGAAATTTTTACTCTCCAGTTCCATTTGATGTCGCCATTTACAGGACATCTTCTCGTCTAGTTCGGATATCTTGTATGCTTGTGCTTAAGCATAGGTTTGTGATACCCTTTAAGGGAAGATTGAGGAAGGAAGGAAGGAAGCGTTTTCGAAACGATAAAGTAAGATTATCACGAGAAATAAGGGCGGGGAAGATCCATTAGAGCTCCTTCTGTATGACAGTTAATGACATCAATTTTTGGTAGCACAATCTTCTGATGATTACGAAGATCTGGTATCTAAAATTGTAAATATATAGAAAAGAGATTTCGACAGTGTCCATTGATACGTCAAAAGTTATGGGAAGGAAATCATTATTACAGCCATAATGACGGAAAGTTCCCATCTCCTAAAGATGGAAAACTTAGCTTTAACTTTCTTCGGCAATTATAATCCCCTTTACAGGACATCATCCTAGTCTTACCCTCCCTCCATACATCATCTGACTGTCTGTCTGTTGTGCTTAGCTTAGCTTTTTATGCTCTTGTCTCGCAGCGAGTGAGTGAGTGTGTCGCAGGACTCAAAATGTTGCTCTCGGGCCTGGCCTTAAAAGTTTTCGCCATGTGTCAGCTGAAAAGCGGAAGAGAAAGGAGAGGTGGGGAGAGGAGACGGAGGGAGCCACACACAAGCGCCAGCATGATTGCGGGGCCTCCCAGCAGGAGGACGACAGCCAAGAGACATCCATCAAAGCGGGGCATAATCAGGAGACAGCAGGGTGTTGCAGGGACTTGTAAGGAGCCCCTAAATGAAGACTTCTCTTGGGTGGGGCCGGGGACGGGGATGGCGACGGCGACGGTGACGGTGACGGTCCCGGGGCCTCTTCTCCATGTCTCTCTCTTTCACTCTCTGTCTGTTTGTCTGTCTATTTGTCTGTCTGACTCTTGTTGTTGTCTGGGTCAAGCAGTAGAGTGAAAGGATGTTATAGTCTTGTCCTTGCCTCACGTTTGTGCCCGTCTCTGTGCTTGTCTGTGCCGTGTGCCTCCTTAGCCTTAGCCAAGCGTTTATTGTTAACACCTTTCATGGCCGACGACGACGACACGGCATGTCCTAGCCTGTGCGACGGGCAAATTAATTAAAGGGCCTCCCAATCCCTCTACCCCCCAGGAGGCGATGTCGTAAAGCATTTAGCATTTTAATTGCGCCATAAAACGTGCCCCCCCGCCCGCTCATCGCATGAGGGGGGGATTCTATGGCAAGAGTTAATTGTTCTTTGGCATTTGTCGGCTAATTAGATTAGATTTGCTTGGGGATATATAGCCCACAAGGATTAACACTAAAGGATTTAATGACTGGCACTATTGGCTCATCATCCGCTCTCTTTCTATCGGTACGCTACGGTACGGTACGGTACGATACGGAACGTGTGTGTAGCTATCTCTCTCTGTCTCTCGCTGGCGCTCTCTCTCTGTCTAACCAAACTGGGGCATCCATCCACTAGGCCACACCCACTGGTCATACTGCCCACCCAAAGGAGCCTCCCACACCGCCCCCTATTTACGGGGCACGGATTGCAGTTGCCTGCGGAAGTGACAGACGATGCTGTGGCAGCAGCAGCAGCAGCAACCTCAGCGCTGGAGCAGCAGCACTTGGCCTCGAAATGCGTTGCGCTTTTAAGCTCACACGTGCGACAGCGACAGCGGCAGCGGCAACAGCGGCGGCGGCAAGCTTAAGCTCTCCGAGTGCTCTCTCTCTCTCTCTCTCTCTCTCCCCACTGCGCTCTCCTTCGCTCCGCTCCGTTCCGCTCTCTCTCCCGCTGAGAGCAATCTCTGCGTGTGTTGACCCAAATAGATGTCGTAATTGCAGGCAAAGGCGCGACATTTACGAATATGCAATTACATTAACCGTTACAGTGCTCGTGCTCGTGCTCGTGCTGCTGCTCCCGAGAGAGAAAGAGAGAGAGAGAGAGAGCGACGGAGAAAGAGAGTACGGAAAAACGGTAGCTGGAGAGGAGCAACAGTCTCGTGCTCTCTTGCGTGCAGCCTCTTTTCAAGAAACAACGGTACGTTTCTACGTTTCGTCTCGTTTCGTTTCCAGTTCGTTCCGCCTCGCTTTTGGGGGAGTGTGGGGGGTCATTTTGCATAAATTATTTATTACGACGCATTTAAGGGTAAACGCAT
This sequence comes from Drosophila azteca, assembly GCA_005876895.1. Taxonomy (NCBI): domain Eukaryota; kingdom Metazoa; phylum Arthropoda; class Insecta; order Diptera; family Drosophilidae; genus Drosophila; species Drosophila azteca. Next base: position 7,027,158 of record VCKU01000011.1, read on the forward strand.
TCGCCCCAACCTCAGCCCCCGTCCCCTCCTCCCCTGGAGATATGCTGCTGCCCCAAAAGGAGAGGAAAAAGTTGATGATGCCCCAAGGGGAGGCGGGGGAGGCGAGAGGAAGAGACCGATGCCTAATCGATGCAAATTATTTTGTAATCGCCATGGAGGGAATTGTTTAGAAGGCGGATGAAAATGTTGGGGAAACAACAAGAGAGCTACCTTTAGGGGTAGCAGCAGGAAAACGGTGCTGCTGCTGCAACAGCAGACAGGACAGGTTCCGTCCTGCTGGAACTTAACCAGAGACCAAAACCAAAACCAAAACTTTGATTGAATTCGACTTCAAGGTCCCTTTCGACCATGTTTTCGCTTCTATTGCGTTGTTTGCCCAACAATTATGTTGCATACTTTGGGGTTGAAAGGGGTCTCTCTGTCTCTCTCGCTCTCGCTCTGTGTGTGTGTGTATGTGTGTTTATGCGTGTTTGTGCTGGTGTATGTGTGTGTGCTAGTAGTGGAATCTGGGGCATGCTTCACCTGACTCTATCTGAAAGTTTGTGAGATGCACTCGTGCGGCATTTACCAAAGCCACTGAAAATGGATGAACGAGAAGAACCTTGTAAATAAAAGGGGGGCGGAGCGGAGATGGAGCGGAGACGGAGGCAAAGAGATGAAGATTATCTCTGTGTTGTCTCATTACTCTCGTTTAAGCTGCAACAATGTCTCTCCCTTTGAAGGATCTGCTTCTCCGCATCCCTTCCCCACTTTCTGTTTGGCTTATCACTGCTTTCTCTGTGTGTATACACACTGCTCTTCACTCTAATTCATCTTCTCTGCTTTAAAGTGTGCAGATTCTAGAAGCTTCCCTTTCATGGTCCACTCAAATGTTGAATGCATTTATCATTCATTTGAATATTAGAGTAGAAGGGGGTTGGGGATAAAAGGGAGCAGGGAACAGTGAAAGAGAGGGACTCTGGTAACAGAGTAGCAGTATGAACTGGAAAAAATAGTGATGGAGTAGAGAAAATAAAATAACTTGCATTTTTCCCCGTTAAAAATCCAATGCAATTTCAGTCTCCAAATTGACAGATATCCAAAAGTGGGGGGGGGGGGGGGGGGGGGGGGGGGCAACAGAACAGAACCGAGAGGGAGTTGGAGAGATGGAGAGATGGAAAAATACAGAGGAAAAAACGGATATAAAGAGGGATGGGATGATGGTAGGGATGATAGCACAGTGGGGAGGGGTGGTAGGGTGATAGGGTCGAGAGGAAGAAATGGAGATTGCTTCAATTGATGGCCACTTTTTTGGTCAATTTGGCACTGATTTATGTTGGTAATTGAATTGCTGAGATTTTTATTGAGATACAGGGTATGAATGATGGCTTTAAATATGCGAATGGTTGAAAAAATTCGTATTTATCGATTGCTGGAATAAAAAGTAATAATGTACACGGCAAAAAATTAAACTAGTTGGTAAAAATTCATTCCGAATGATGGCTCTCAAGAAGGGAAAGTCTGATCATATAAAAGTCCACTCAAGTTTTCGAATAACTTATATGAATGTTATGAATAAATGCTGAAATTGAGGATATAGTAGATTGAAAAGTACTTAAATATATAATTGTTTCCATCACTTTAACCAACTTCTGCTACATAACACCTTAAAAGGTATTATCTAGTCATCAGGACCTCTCTCTCTCTCTCTCTCTCTCTCTCGCTGTCTCTCTTTTCTGTATATCGCAACTATTTTTTCGCATCGTTTCGCTTGCAGGCAGCCTTTCACATAAACAATTTGATTAAAAATCTTTTGGAAGTACCAGCATTCGATTGCTGTGATGGAAAAATGTGAATCTCTTTTTGGTATTTAGATTCAATTAAAATTGAATTTTGATGATTCCCAGGTAGAGCATAAAAATCCTCAATCCTCAATCCTCGTCAGCTTTAACAAAGTTTTATCCTGCTACGCTCTACCCCCCAACCCACCCCCTCCCGAAGGCATTCCTGTTCCCTGGCTCTCGATATCTCTCTTTCGCACACGCATACAAGCGCCGCATACATGTCCAAGGTCTTATGATGGCCTGCTTGGAAGCCAAAGAACGAACAGAACAGAACAGGAGATAGAAGAGGAAACAAAGTGCGGAGTAAAACAAAGGAGAAGGAGGATGGAACAACAAGAACAACTGCATTTGCCATATACGCACCAGGAAGAAGGACAACCAGCAACAAGAGAATAACTAGGGGTAGAAGGGGGTAGTAGAAGAGCGGCCAAATGCCACCCCAATAAACATTTTAGCTCTGGGCCATGGGACATTATCAAAACCAAACTCTAGCAGAGAGAGGGCGAGAGAGACAGAGACAGAGACAGAGAAAGAGAGTGTGCCAGAGAGCGAGTGCGAGTGTGAAGGGAGACACAACCACAGTGTACGCTTTAACCTGTTTTCCGCCAAAGCTTTTACGCACTCGCTCTCTCTCACATTTTTAGCCACCCTTTTCTACATTTATACATGTGGAAAGCACAAAAGGAGAACAGAGAGAGCGAGCAGCTCCCCGTTAAAGAGATAGAGAGAGAGAGAGCGGAGCGTGCGATGCTTTTCGGTGGGACTTTCGGTTCAGCATGCGATGCCCCAGTACCCAGTGCCCAGTATCCATTCGGTCGTGTTCCCATAATGTCTGCCAGCGGAGCGCAGCGCTTGTCGTCGTCGCAATCGCAGCCGTCGTCAACGTTGTCATTGTCATCCGTACTACCAGAAGACCATCAGAAGCACCAGCACCAGCAGAAGCAGCAGCAGCAGCAGCACAGATAGAAGAAGCGGAGCAGCACCACCACCACAGAGATTCTATAGAAGAAGAGGAGCAGCAGCAGGCACACACGATAGAAGAAGCGGACTAGCAGCAGCAGCAGCAGCAGCAGGCAGCAGGCAGCAGCAGAAGGAGCTTAAAAATACATTTTCACAATGAAGCAAGAAGAGAACGGAGGCAAGGAAGCGGGGCAGCAGGCCCAAGAAATTAGTTTATGTGAAAAAATACAAAAATAACAAAAAGAGAGACAGAGATGGCGAGAGCGAAAGAGCACGAACCCAGCAAGATTGAGCGAGAGAGAACGAGAGAGAGAGGCAAAGTGTTATGTGGGGGATTGGGGATTGGGGTGGTGGTCCGGTGGTCCGGTGGGGTGGGCAGAAAAGCTGATGGAAAATGGCACGCGCGAAGCAATAAATAAAACAGAAAGAAATCGGAATTTGGAAACGGATTTTCAAAACGGAATCCAAACAAAGAAGATAAGAAACTGCAGACAGAGCCCCGAAAAGTTCTATCGGGGGAAAAAATAGCAGAAAGAAAACCCCCCCCAGTGCCGGGTAAAAAGTTTTTCTTCTTTTTTTTTCAAGTATATATGTATGTTGATGTGCTAAAGAAAAGTGTACAAGAAGAGGAAAACGTTTACGAAAAATGTGCACAAAAAAAAGCTCAACAGAAAATGTGCACAGCGAAAAAGATTTCAAAAAGAAACTGACAAAGAAAGCCCAAAAGGAAAGGAAAGTTTGTGCACGCAGAAAAAAGAAAATACAGTTTGTTCCCTGAATTTTCCGTGATCCAAGGAATTTTCAATAGATTTTTTTTCAACTTTTTTTTGGTGTGTGGATTTATTTTTTTTTTTGGTGTTTTATATTGTACATACACACAGTCACACAGGCTGTGAGTGCTACACGTTTTCCCCACACACACACACACAAACGCAAAACGAACGACGAAACGAACCAAAATCGTGTGTGCGCTCGGCTCGGGATTGCCTTCGTTTCGCTTCGTGTGCTTCGTGTGCGTCGTAGATGAGGAGGAATCTTTGAATTCGGTGACGTTTTCAAAGACGACACATATACATTTACATGTGTACATAGGTGGTAGCGGAATGGATCTTTGGCGGAACATATCATCAAGCATGTCAACAAATTACAATTACATTTCTCTCTCTTCTGCGAACGAAATGCACGAAATGCACGCCCCATTTCGTCCATTCGGTTGCCTTTGGTGTTGGGGTTTTTTCAGTGCCTCATTTTTGTGGCCCATTCCATTTTTGCCAATGCATTTCCTGCCTTCGCTCCGGAGCTTCTTAAAGTGCAGGAACGCGAGTGTGTGCTTTCTCCCACGCAAGCGCCCTAGAGCTTTCGCTCTCTCTCTCCCTCTGTGTCGCTCTCTCTCTCTCGTATGAGACACCCGCAACACATTTCCTAGTAGAACGAAGCTTTTACCGTGTGTGAGAGCAGCTGTAAACAGACGAAGAAAAGGCCAGGCCAGGCTAGGCCAGGCCATCAACGTGCCACTTGCACTGAACTCCTCTTCTCTTGGCCTGGCCCTCTTGCGCTCCTCTTCTAGCCCGACTCTGGCTCTATCTTCTATCCCTGCTCCCCTGCTCTCTGCTCCCTGCTCCAGAATGCATTCGCCTGACTTTTGTCCCAAATTTTGCTTTGGCAAACTTCTGCCTCTGCCTCGTTTACCCCCCGACAGAGACAGACAAAGACGAAGGCATCGTCAGCTTCGTTTTGGTCGTGTGGCACACGTCGTATGCGTGTTTCTTTTTAAGGCGGCTACGTCATCTGTCACCTGCCTGTGCCTGTGCCTCTGCCCCTCGGCTGTGCCTCGCCTCGTCTCGCCTCCTCTTCTCCAAATCTTATTCTTATTCCGCTTCTCTGCCATTCCACGCTTTTCGCTTTTTTTCGCGGGTATTTCCCAGAATATGAGATTCAATGCGACTGACATGACATTCGCGAGTTGGTCAGGTGGAATACATCGTAGGGTGGTAGGGGTTACACTCAGACCTTCACTCATCTATAGGCTTTCCTTCTCATTTTGCGTTTTGTTTGCTTTTGTTAATATTTGTTGGGGATTTGGTGCTTGTTATTCCATTAAATACTCATCAGGAGAGCAAAAGAAAGCAAAAGCAAAAGGGAAAACATGAATAGGGTAACTAAGTGGATTTTTCGTTAAAGGAAAGCTTAAAATACTTAGAGAAGGCATAGAACTTCCTTAGTTCTTCGTTTCAAACTGTCTATTGGCTCTGGAGAGAGGTTTAAACTTTAAATCTTGGTCTTACTTGATGGACATGGACCCTTTTTGATAGTTTTCTTAATTCCCAAAGATCAGATCTCCCTCCAAGGTTTTCTCTATGCAAATTTGGTTTTTGTTCATCAAAACTCTTGTCCTCAAACCCTCAAACACCGACTCGATCTATTTATGCCCAAGTCCATTCAACTCGAAAGATAAGCATCAGAATCTAAAACCAGAAGATTTTTGGCTGTCCAGCAACCCCTTTGTTGAGGAGAATGGGAACAAAATTAGCTACCTAAAAAGTGTTGCAATCAAAGATACATAATTACCAGCGAAATATGAAGCAGAAACCAGTCCATGGATAGTTCTAGGGCATATCCTTAAGGATACCCCATACCCCACCGCATCGCACCACAAAGGAGAGAGTGGTGCGGCATCCACCCTTTTAATCATGCAAATATTTCTTTTGCCGAGGGCAATATTCGCATCAGGAAATATTCCTCGCCCTCTCTCGCTCTCTCTCTCTCTCTCTCTCTCTCTCTCTCGCTCTCTTTGCAGTTTTGAATATCAAAATAAATCGTAAACAAGGTCATATTGTTTATTGGTGTGCGTATGGGTTTACACAATCTATCTCTCCCTCTCTTGGTGGCCACACTGTCATCTCTGTCTCTCTCTCTGGTGCCAACTCTCTACCTCTCTCTCTCTTTCTCTCTCTCTCTCTGTCTATCTTTATTGCTCTCTCTCTCTCTCTCTCGCTCTGTGTGTATCGCGTGCGCGTTTTACTCTCGTGGAAAAGCCCTCAACTTGTACTTAAACGTTTTCCTTCAAACTTACAGCAAGAATTAAAATGTGTGCCACAAACAAGAAATCAAGGAAATCCTCACAAGACCTCAAGAACTCTATAAAGAACACCAAAAACAGCAACAGCAACAAATGCTGAAAAGCTAAACAGCAAACAAGAAATTAAAGAAAGGGGATAAAAAAACAAAAGAAGGAGAAGTAAAATCAACAGCAAAAACCAACAACAACAACCACAACAACAGAGAAAAGAGAAAGAAAAGCTTTAACTAAAATATTTTTAACTATACAATATACATACATACAAACAAACAAAAACATACACATATATATATATATATATAGTATATATAGTATATATTATTTATAAATTAATTATAGAATATAGCCATTAAGTGTTTAGTGCATAAATTAATTTTTAAACAACAAATAATTGAGAAAATCGAATAGAAGTGCAAGAACGAGGAGACCAAACCAAAACGCGCGTGAGAGGGCGAGCTTCTGATTTTCGGTGATATGGTGTAAATGTGATAAAAATAAAAAAAACCAACAACAAACAACAACGTTATAAAGCAGTAAAAACTAAAGACAAGTGAACAAAGAGTCATGTTTTAAAATCAATTAAAGGCGAAACAAGAATCAACCTTAAAAGAAATACGAAAAGTAGTGTTTTTTTTATTTCTTTTTGCCCCTCAAACAACACTTTTTGCTACGAAACTCCAAAGAACAATAACTATTTATCTACCTAATCGCAAAGCCTTGTCTCTTACAAAAACAAAAACCAAATCCAAAAGCAAAAGCAAAACCAAAACTAACAAGAGAGAAACCTAAACTAAGTCGCACAAAATTATCTAAAAGCAATTCTGAAAACTGAAGACTTTTTCGCAGTTCCGAAGTTTCTTCGTTTCTACTCTACTTTTTCTATGCAACCAAAAATATTCTATCAACTTCACTGCCGCAAAATCTTTTCGACAAATATGATTTTATTCGTATAAAAAACAAATACAATACTCGTACAAAACATAAGAACAAAAGTCACGCAAGAACATCTAAGAACTATGCATGAATTCTTATGAGAAAGGACAAGAACTAACAAATCAAACGTACGAGGTAGAAAGCAGCAGCAAGTGAAAGCAGGAGCAGAAAGAAGAAAGGAGAAAGGAGGAGGCGGAACCAACTGGAAACCAACTGTTTTGGGAGCTACATAAAAACCGTATAAACAAAATGCAATAGTCTAAAACACTCATTGAGGTAAAGGTCTAAGGGGTGTTAAAAAAACAAAACAAAAAAAACAACTATAATCTGAAGAAAACCACGATTAAATTAGAAATTACCAGAATTGCTCAATAATCCTCTCCTTCGATTTCCCCCATTTCAATGGTTTCCTTTTCAACTATTTATTATCACTAATACTATCTACATATGTATATTTACTAGAGCCCTGCATGAATCCAACCAGTCTCAAGCCCCTTTGATGTGCTCGATTCCTTCTCTCTACCAGAAAATCAAGTGAAGATTGAGATTGAGAGAGAATCGCACCGAATCGATTCGGTTGCCCTTTCATGTAGGGCTCTCTGATATGTAACCCATCTATAATCATACTGTCTTCAATTAACCAACTAATTTTAGATTCAATTCTCTGTTCTTTGTAGTACACTTGACATAAACTGTGATTATGAGTTCCACAAAATCTCAAGTAGCCCTAGCTACGAATATTCCAACCAATATATCCTCTGCCGCTTCTGCCTCATCATCAGCGGCCGCTGCGGCCGCCGTTGTAGTTGTTGCCAGTGTCAGTGCCAGTGCCAGCAACGCTGCTGACGTTGCCTCAAATACCCCTCAGACAGGATTAGCAGCTGGAGGAGGAGCTGTAACAATCACAGCATCGGGATCAGGATCAGGATCGGGATCTGGTGCAGGTGCAGGTGCAGGTGCAAGTGCAGGAATTGGATCTGGTTCCGGATCTGGAACTGGAACTGGATCAGGTGCTCCATCTTCAGCAACGGCAGCCATCACCTCAACGTCGGTTGCGTCCGCCACAGGCTCAACGGCAACAGCAAGTGCAGCAAACAGCAACAACAACTGTGAAGATTCTCAAAGCGGAAACGGAAACGGCAACGGCAACGGCGGTGCTGCCAATTTGGGAAGACAAAATAGTTTTGGCAATCGACGTGTAAGTTTTTTTTTCGGATTTTTTTTACAGAAGAAAAGCTTTCAGAATCCATGCTAAAAGGGATTACAGTTTGTGTTGATCTATTCCAGGAGCAAGAATAATTACATTACTCGTAGATATAGCAATGGAATATATAGGTCAGGTCAGTCAGGTGTCAACTTATGTTGCATTCTCTCTCACTGCTCTGCACTCTCCACTCTCGACTCTTGGCTCTGTGCTCTCTTTATCTCTCTTTATCTCTCTCTCTCTCACTCTCCGTCTCTTTTGATGCAGATACATAAGTGCAGCAGCCATGAACTGAACACTCGAGCAAAGGATACACGCCCAAAAAACGTCTATTAAAGTGGGTCAGGTCACTGGCAAAAATCTGAATGGAGAAAATGGGGGATGGTACTATAGTGGGAGTACAAGTGCGACCCAGGAATTGGGGTGTGTGCGGGCAGGGGAGGGAGGATTGGGAGTGGGAGTGGGAGAGTGCAATCGCGACAGGAATTGTCGGGGGTGTCTGTGTGTTTGTGTGTGCACTTCTCGGAATCGGTTATGCCTGGAAATTCCCCAATCGACCCCTACGGACGATGATAGTCCCAAAGAGTTGCAGCAATTGTTGGTAAACGTGTTTCTGATTGCTGGCTGCCTGCCTGCCAGCCTGCTGCCTGCCAGCCTGCTGCATGTGCCCCCCACAATCCCAGACAGCTCTCAGCTCTTTCTGCCAACAAAGTTCAAGGTTTATGTGTGTGTGTTTTGCTTTTGTTTGTGAGGGTGGCAGTAGCAGTGGCAGTGGCAGTGGGTCTGTGGTTGGTTGCCTTAGTTAACTCCGCTCATGCAGGATTTATCGTCAATCATTGTTTATGTGCGCTCAGGCCAACCACAAATTTTGGGAGCTGCTGCTGTTGCTGCTGCTGCTGCTGCGTGGTTCCCAAGGTCGATTTATTGATTTTCCACACAAAAAAAATTACATTAAAAGTTCTGTGTTTTTGGGAATTCCAGGAAATCTGTTCTTGAATTCACAGAAACAAAGTTTTTTCTTTTAAGATGAAAGCCTTGCAGGACTCCTGGGGCTTTCTTGGGAGGGATGTTGATGATAGCTGAGGGTTGGGGCAAAGGAGATCTTCCCAACGAAAGTAGTGATGATTAGGGGTTGGAAAATCATAGATGCTTCTCGATTGGAGTGTGCCTCTATCAAGTGTTAATTAAGGACTTTACCACCAATTTCGAGTGACTTTCAGTGACTTCAACAGCAAACTGATTAATGATGTCAGTCGTCTGTCAGTCGTTTGATTTGTGGTTTGGGTGGAAAATCAATGGAGAGGCAAACAAATAGTAAAAGAACGAAATTAATGGATGGACTGACTGACGGACTGACTGACTCACTGACTAAAACTGAACGATGGCTGAATGACTGAATAACTGTATGCCTGACGCCTGGGCTGACTTTCTCTCTGCCTGTCCTTCACGTGCCGCAAAAATGTCAAAAGGCAACCCAGAAAGGAGGAGTTTTCCGCCTCTAACCTTTTCCGTTTTCCAATGTATGCCATGGGGCGGACCCGGCGCGGCCGCTTGTGTTTTCACATTAGAATGAGCCAACAATTGCATCACGGAACAGGGTCCTGAACACGGGCTAGCTCTAACTCCATTCACTTCAACTTTGGCATTCATTTTTGTAGCTAATTTGAAACTAATTGCTACCCCTCTTACCTTACCCGAACTCTTTCTCTTTTACAGGGTAACATGAAGGGCAAACATCTTACACGCAGTCATGCCATGCGTGAGTCCACATCGCCTCCACGCACGCCAACGCCAAGAGCTGCCTCCGAGCCGCAACAACAACAGCAGCAGCAACAGCAGCAGCAGCAGTTCCAGGGGGAACCCAATGAGCACAACAATAATAACAACAACAATAATACTAACAACAACAACAACAGCAAAGCACAATCATCCGGAATTCGGGGTAATTCCCCGCTGATGGAGACACCTGCCGTGATTGTCACTAGTCAGCAACAGCAACAGCAGCAGCAGCACCAGACGCCGCCAAAGCCACCACAGAACATGCCACTCAGCAATGAGGCAGAGTTTCCAAAGTTGTCGCCACCAAAGAAATCCGGCGGAGGACAGCACAATCGCACCAACAGCAATGGCAGTGGCATGGAGTATACCAATAATAACAATAATAACAACAATAACAAGAAATTCGTGGTGGACATGAAGGCCAATGGTCTGGACAACAACAACAAGCATCACAGCAACAACAATAGCAACAACAGCGCCGGAGCGAACGTCATCTATAATTCAGGAATGAACTACAAGGCGACCGATCGTCACGAGCGCCACGAACGCCATGAAATGTCCAGCCAGAACAGTAATCTCAGCAATAACCATGACGAGGAGATCTACCACTACGAGGGGCCCAGAGGCGGAGGCGGTGGCAAGAAGCATCGCGCCAATACCAATTCGAAGGGAAACAAGCCACGCTTGAAGAACATTGGCGGCAGTTCGTCCGGCAGTATTGATGGCGGAGGAGAACGCGAACGCGGATTCGGTGGCGGTGCCAATGGAGGAGGCGGTGGTGGCGGCGGCGGCGGCGGCGGTGGGGGCATGCCCAACAATTGCAATTCGAACAATTCGAGCAACAACACATCGGGCTTTATATCGCGCGGTAAGTGGCATCTCTTGCGGCATCGAAACTGTGGCCCATCATCCGGCTCATGTCACTCACTGATTCTAGTTTTTCATCAATCAGAGAACTCGAGCGAGCATTACACGGACTTTGGCGGCACCGATCTGTTGATGTTCTTTCGCGATACGCTCAATAAGAATCCCAAGGATCGCAATATACTCTTGAAAATCGAGAAAGATCTAATCGATTTCATACAGGATAATGGGTAAGTGTTTCACAAGATGTTTGAATCCAGATATACCATTGGTTTTCATTTATGTCTTTCTGTTGCTTTGTAGACACGACTGCGAGTTCCGTTTTCCACCAGCTTCCTCATATAATCGCATGCTGATCCATCGCACGGCTGCGTTTTTCGGAATGGAGCATAATGTAGATACAGAGACACAGCAGTGCGTGATTGTGGCTGCCACAAAGGGTACACGCATACCAGAGGTACGGTTCTAGCTTTGATCCCATTCAAAGTATATGACCTCGAATGTGATTCTTATTTTGTTTGCCGCAGATCCGCTTCCAATCGCTAGTGCGCGATGATGTACGCAAGTCAATTCTCAAGCGGGACACGCACAGCTTCGATGAGGTACGCCAGTCGCCGTATCTTTGTCCCGAGCGTGTGATGCTCGATCGGAAGGCCAAGAGCTTTGAGGAGCGCGAGGAGGATTATGATCGGGCGCGTAGTCGCATCTTCAGTCGTACCGGCACTCAGGATTATGGCGATGAGGATTGCTATGGCGGATGGGAGCAACAGCAGCAGCAACAGCAGCAGCAGAAGCAGTCGCAACCACCGCGGCCCAAGCGGCCCAATGGAAAGATGCTGCAAATGCAGAATGTACGATTTGATAGTTATACATTTAAGAAGTGTCCCCTAAACTAAGCGAAATTCCATTCCCTAGTCGACGGAATCACGTGACGGCATGCGTTCCGGTGGAGCAGTGCCCAAGTCCCATAACTTTGGCAACTACGGTGGACCGCCCAGTGCTGGTGGTCCAGGAGGCAATGGCGGTGGCAACTCTTTGCCGCGCGGCGACTCCAGCAACTCGATCAAGAGCGGACGCGGGGGCTTTGCCAAACAGGACTCGACTGGCAGCAACAGCACTGCCTGGCGGCTGTCTCCTTCCAGCAGTGGGTGAGTAGTACTTGCAACAGCATTCCTTTCTGGCCGAATCCACATCCTCATGCCCAACCAATCCAATCGCTCTCGCTCCATTTCTTAAATTATATATGACCGTAAAACCGTTCAACTGAAAACCGAAAACTGCACCCGAAACCGTACATTTTTGTGTGCCAAAAACCCCGCGACAAACGATCACAAAACGAAACGAAACAAAAACCAACATTTAAAACCAAAAATTCCTACCCCCCTCCAACCAACTCCAGCTACAAGACACGCACCCAGTCGGTGCGCTCCGATTCCGTCACGCCCTCGCCCACCGGCTACGGCAGCGACCGGCAGACACCGGAGCTCAGTCAGCCGATCCCGAATCGCATGGGAATGGGATTGGGATTAGGATTGGTAGGGGGTGGCGGTGGAGGCTCCTCTTCGTACCAGCAGCAGGCAGCAGCAGCAGCAGCATCCACAACAGCAGCAGCAGCCGCAGCAGCAGCAGCATCAGCTGCAGCATCGTCTTCGTCCTCATCATCGTCGGCGTCATCGGCGTCCAATTGCTCAGGGACATCATCGGGACTGGTGTGGGCCGTCACAGACATTTCGAATGTGCCAATTGGCAGCCTCCTCATTGATCCGCAAACCCTCCAACCAATTGTCAATGCAGACGGGTAATTTACAAAAACTAAACCAAAAAAAAACGAAAAAATTTTAACCACACAAACAACTAGAAAAAAAAAATTTCGCTGCAAAATTTAAAGCCTATTTCTTTACAACAAAACAACAAACAATTATCGCAATGCTTTTGGTCCTTAAATTATACGTTATACGTTACGTTTTGTTCTAGTTTTATTTCGATTACGATTTCGACACTAATCCTAACAGAAGAACATAACAAAGCGACAGACAGGCGGCATAATGCCAGAGCTAGTAGATTTGTTATAGTTACATACATATGTACATATATTTGAAGTATTGTATCGAGAGGCGAAGAAGTGTTTTTTTTTTTGTTTGTGTCCTTAAAGAATGCCAAAGATATAAGATATAAGGTTTATCCTACCCAAACGCGCACTTTTGTTTATGAAATAATTATATTACAATAGTTTTCAGGCTCAATATTCCAATCCAATAATCGAATCAGTAATCATAGAAGTACATAATGCCTATTTAGATAATGATCACCGGTATCTTGATGTCGATGCTCGTGTAGCACGGTGACTCTTGATGTCGAGTATCACGGGTTGCGACATCAAGATGCCCGCCACTCAGTTTAACTTTTTTCATTAATTTCTGTTAATTCGATAAGAAAGTTCATTAGTCTTTTTTCGATATCTTTGAATATATTTTATTTAAATGTTTGTTCAGGATATACATACATGAGGATGGATATATAATCAACAAAACCACTATGCATATTCGCTTTAAGAACTCGCAAATGTTTAGCCATTTTAGTTAAAACCATATAGAGTATTCCCAATATTTATATATACATATATATATATACATATACTATACGTTTGTTTTTTCATACTATATACAATACTATTAACGTGTGAAATATGCTATTATAACTAGCTTTTATTTGTTCTGTGACGACTTGTTGATGTTGTTTTTGTAAATTATCTGCCTAAAACTCGAAAACTACTCGATAAATTAATCAAAAACCGACACCAAATGCAAAAGAACACCAACTGCTATCGAATATAATTATTCGTGTCACCCTCCTCTCAATCTCAATCTCTATCGCTATTCTCGCTCTCATCGCTCCACACCAAAAAAACACAAAAATTCACTCTCTTCACATACCACAGGGCGCTCTCTTCCACTTCCACTCCAGAGAACTCCACTCTTCACTCTCCCACTCTCCATATTGTCAAATCACATCATTCAGCGATGCGATTGATTGAATGAATGCAATGATGTGTGTACTGTACCAGTGTCTGCCAGTGTTGTCACTTGTCTTAACCTAATTGTTGTTTGTTCAAATTGCAACCAAAATATGCCATTCTGTTGATGTTGTTTTTTGTTCGATTTAAAATACTTTTTTACAAAATACTAAGAGTCTGTCGCTGTCGCTGCCGCTGCCGTATCGTCGTGCTAACACACACACCCACACCCACACCTATATAAACTCACAAAAACACTGCAAAAACTGTGGCAACCCTGTCAGCAGACCGCTTGAGCTGACTGTACTTTCCTTTTATACTTTATACTTGGTTTTTATTTTTGTATATTGTCTATTCGAACGTTGCATGTCGCCGAGCGAGAAAAACCAACTGACACTGAACCCCAATTTATGGAAACGACCGCTTGCAAATCTCTAATGTTTCGTTCTGATTTTGCAGTTCCATCTACCACTACGACCCGTCCAATTTGCCGCCCAATCAGGCGCTCCAACATGCGGGCAACCAGTACCAGTCGGGCAACAACAACTCTGGCAGCTACTCGAACTATCGCAGGTCCTCGCCACACCAGCCGCAGCCACAACAACAACAGCAGCAGCATCACCAGCAGCCGCCACAGCAACAATCGCAGCAGCAACAGCCGCCACAGCAACAGCAGCCACCTCCACAGCAGCAGCAACAGGTGTATGCCACAAATGAGCTGTCCTGCAGCTCCACTGAGAGCTATGCCGAGGATGTACAGTCGCCAGGTATCGACTGCTCCGAGGGTTACGAATCTGGCTACATGGTCAGCGAACAGCAGCAGCAACAGCAGCAACTTCCAGTGCAGCCGCAACAGCAGTCGCTTCCACAGCAAGTCCCACAGCAGCCGCTGGTGCCACAACAGCAGCAGCAGCAGCCGACGATCCCACAGCAACTGCCACAACAGCAGATACCACTGCTGCCGCAGCAGCTTCCACAGCAACAGCAACAACAACAACAACTGCCCAGCAATGAGGTCGTCAGCATTAAGCCGGGCGACGATTGTGATAGCAGCCTGGCCAGTGCCACGGCCTGCCTGAGCATTACGACCTCGACCTCCACCAAGAACTACGATCGAATTGAGGTGCAAAAGTACAAGAATCAGGCCACCAGTCCGAACATACCGGCCTGCTGTGCCGCTGTCGAGAAGGAAATGGAGGCAGCCGCCATCGAGGAGGAGGAGCCGGACGAGCCGCTGCCGGCACCATCCACATCTGCCTCGTCCACGTCGTCCTCGGGTACTGCCGAGATGCCGCCCAGCAGCAGTCAGACACCGCTGCCAGTCGTCGTTGCCACACAGATGAACTGCGATGTGCAGTCTGTGTCGCCCAGCTCGACGCCCTACAGCCAGTGCGAGGCGAAGCCCGTCAGTCATCTGCAGGGCATCAGCCAGGGTGTGGCCGTCGAGGAGCCAAAGACCACCTGGACGTACACGCAGAGCTACCAGGCGCCAGATGGATCCACGGTCTTTCACACCACAACCACCCCGAACGGAGCGACTCCTTACTGCGCCACCACATATCAGCAGGGGGTAAGCAGGATGTTTTTTCCTTTTTTTGATTATGCTAACCCTCCTCCTCTCTCTCACAGCCCGACGGCAGCATCTATGCGGTGCCCCAGGGAATGGTGTATGCCGCCTACCCGCAACCGGGTGTGGCCAGCGCCGGTGCCGGCTCCCAGCCGCTCTTCCAACTCACGACGAGCACCCATCCGCCCGGACAAACGCTGTTCGCCTCGCCGGAGGCCGGCGGTGAGCTGTCCGGCGGCACCTACATGATACCTGTCTTCGATCCGGCCCAGCAGCAGCGCGAAGGTCTCATCCAGGCCCAGGCCATCTACCAGGCGGGACCGGGTGGACCGGCTACCGCAGTTATGCCAATGCCCGCCGCAGCGGCCTATCCGGGAGCACAGTTTGCGGCCGCAGGTCCTAACGGCGCACCCATCTACCAGGCACCGCTGATCTACTCCAGCGAACCGGGCGGCCCTCAGCTTCAGCAGCTGCCGATGGCCTCGTATCCGTTCCAATACTCCTACCCTTACTACCACCCGATACCCTACTACGTGCCGCAGCAAGCGGTGGCTGCCGCGCCAATGGTGGCCACTGCCCAGCCGCCAGGCGGACAGGGAGCCCCAACCCAGGCACTGCCGGGCCAGAGTCAGCCGGGGCATGCGACTGCCTTAGCGGCTGGACCGCCCACGGTGTCAGCAGCCCAGCAGCACCACCACCACCAACAGCAGCAGTCCGGCAACGGGGGACAAGTGGTGACTACGTCCGGCTACATGACTGGCGGTGGAGGAGCAGGAAGCGGTGGTGGAGGAGCCCGTGTGAAGCGCACGCCCGGTGGGGGCTCCATTCACTACAATCCCAGCTACCCGCCGACATCAGTGGGTCACGCCAGTGCGGCCCATCATCCGGGTCCAGGCGCAACACAGATCATCGCTGCTCCTTCTGGAGGCACCACAACATATCATGCGGTCCCCACACTGACCCTGGCCCATGGCGGAGCGGCGGGAAGTCAAGATCTCAATGCCGCTGCCGCAGCGGCCGCGGCTGGCGCCCATTGCTATATTCTGCCAGCGCAGCACGCCACGGCCCCGATCCCAACGAACATCTTCCCCTATGCGGCGGCAGCAGCAGCTGTCGGCCAGGCGGGATCTCAGCCCGGGGCACAGTTGGTGCAGCAGCAGCAGCAGTCACTGCCCCAGACACAGTCGGCTCCGCATCACACACTGATTACGGCGGCTCCGTTCTATCCGGCGGGAGCGGGATCCGTGGATCCAGGTGCCTCACAGTCGGCTCCGAGCACGCCCGCGGCCCCAGGACGTCAGGCGCCGTTGTTCAGCACTCCGCCAGCTCCGAATAACAGCAGCACTGGCAGTAGCAACGGCGGCGGCGGAGGAGGAGGCAGCGGTGGTGGCTATCACAGCAACAGCTCCACGCCGCACTACTACCAGGGCAGCAACGAGGGCGGCTATGCCACGTCCTATGAAAAGCGCAACAACAACAGTGGCGGCTCGTCCGGACCCCCGCGCAAGCCGTACCATCCGGGTGGCTACAATCCCCGGCATTCGGTGCCACTGAGCGGTATTCCGTCGGGCGCCAAGACCCCGCTGCTGAACTCAAACAACGAGCCCACACCCCGTGCCTCGCCCAGCATCAGCCTGGGAGGAGGAGGAGCAGGCGGTGGTGGACCCCTCTCCTCGTCAGCCCCGCCCTACCACCATCGCGGACCGCCGCCGCATGTGATGAACAAGCGCGAGGGCAAGCCCAATCAGCTGCCTCTCATCAGTGGACCACCGCCAAGCTACGCCCCGCCCTCGAATACGGGCGGAAACGGAGGTAGCTCCAGCTACGAGTCCAAGCCGCCCGTACGCCTCAATGCGGCGGCCGCCAGCTTCCGCAGCCAAAAGTCCATGAACACAGACTACCGGCGCAGCGTCTCGCAGAGGAATTCGCCCAGCGCCAATGGAGGAGGAGCAGCAGGAGGCGTCGGGGGCAATGGCAATGGCAATGGAAATGGCAGCCACGAGAGCAGCAACAATTCGCCGAACAGTATTGTCAGCAGCAACAACAACAGTGCCGCCAACACACCGAATGCCGCTCCAGCTTCCACGCTGGTCAGCCATACCGGCGGCTATGTCGTCCTCGATCAGGCCACGGGCGCTGCCATGAACGCCTCACCACCCTCGATCTATATGGGTGGTGGCGGCGCCGGCGGTGGCTCGAATGGCGGCGGCAACAATGCTGGCGCCGGCGGACCACGCGCCTCGCACATTCCAGCTCAGCTGCATCACAGTGCCGCCGCCGCCGCAGCAGCCGGAGCAGCCGGGCAGCAGGCCACAGCGGCGGTGCTGAGTGCCGCCCTCGGTGGATACAATCCGAATGGGGCGTCGGGCGTGTACTTCAAGTATGGCCAGACGTACTTTGCGCATGTAAGTGGCATTAATCCACCTTTAAAACTGATTCACTATATATTTGAATGATTCTTTTGCAGCCATCGGTGGCCTTGCCCAACAGCCGACGCTCGCCGTCTAACGATATCAGGCCGCAGATGGCGCAGATGGCCGGCATGTATCCCACAATGATGATACAAGGTGAGTGGTTCCTAGCAGTCCCAGAAGACCCTCCAGCTAATGTTCCTTTCTACCGACAGCACGTCATCCCAGCCGTCATCCGAATCCCAACTACAAAGGTTCGCGTCCGCGGTAAAGCCATCTACCGGAAGGATGCCTACAAAAAAAAAACCCCCAGATAAAAAGCAAATAAAGCGAAACAAAAACTACATACACATAACGGCATACCTAAGATAAAGATAAATAGCAACCTAATCTAGTGGAACATAAAGTAGATGACAAAAAGAAAAACGGGAATGAAATGGAAATGGAAAAGGAACAGGAACAGAGCGAAAGCGAAGAGAGCATGAGGCGATTGCCAGAGATCTGTGGCAGAGAAGGAGATCCGAAACAGAGAGCGATAGCAGATAGTTGTGGGGCAAACAAGAGTATTGGTAGCAGCTGGAAGCACCGAGCGCTGGGCAGGGTCTTATAACTGAAGAATCAGAGTCAGCAAATCAAACCAAACCAAACCACAACACACAACAAACCACAGTCTACACAGAATCTTCCGCAGAAACATAAACAGAAACAGAAATGGGGAAAACAACCAACATAGCATATAGCATATAGCCTCTATATATATATATACATATATATATATATATATACATAAGGAGTATTGTACGATATAGCTACAATAGCAGTCGCAAGCAAGAGATGAAAGGATGGATAGCCGATAACCGAAAGATGAGAAATATGAATGCTGTATATTTTGTGCCATTATAAAATAGTATTTAATAAACTACTAACGAGTACCCGGTAAAGCAATAATTAAACACACACAACGACGGCCCCTACAAACACAACAAACGGACAACGACCTGCAGACGAACGTGACCAAACACTGACTTCCACTGACTCTTTCTCGCTGATTTTGGTATATTGCAAAAACCAAACCAATCTTTACTTCTGAGTGAGCTCTCGAACGGACCCGACCCCGAACTCATCCATGCTATGACCGAGAATCTCCCAGAGGAAGAACAAGGCCCGGCCCACTATTGAATGATTTAAAATCAATTATTTTCCAAAGCTGCTACCAAAAACCGAAATCAAAAGACAAAACTAAATTCTAAATGTCGTCTTGCTTTGGTGTGTTTAATTGAATGCGTTTTAATTATGTTAGAAATCTCAACCGAAAGCAGTAGCAAAAGCCAGAGAGAGATACTCTTCTCTACTCTTCCCTACCCTACTCTTACTCTACTCTTACTCTACTCTACTCTACTCTACTCCATCCACTGACGCGACATCTGAACCTGGACCTGGGACTCGAGCTATACGCGTATCTGCCGCCAGAACTGGGGGCGAGAGTCTTATATCTAATTTTGTTTTGCAAAATTTTTGTGTAAAGCTCTTCGACGAAAATTAGTCTCGACAACAACAACAGCACCAACAACAACAACACAACAAGAACAAGAACACAATCAACTAAATCTGTTTATTACATAAAAATTATATTATATAAATATATCTATGATTTAGGAAGTCAATTCTTATTATTTTCTAATTTTCTAAGTTATAACACACTTTTTGTTAACTATTTCTTTGATTCATGAATTATTCGCTATTATTACGGTTATGTTCTTTCGAAATAGAATTTCTTTATAATTTTTCTGTTCCTTAATGCAAAGAAGCTGCAGCAAAACAAAAACTTTCGTTAGAAAAACAAAAAACAAATAAAAAACTAAGAACGATCATGGAGAAGATATTGGAGATTGAAAGATGGAAACGATGGACAGCCAAGCAGCTATACATTTATTGTTAAACAAAATAATTAGCTTAGCGTATAAACTACATATGTATATGTACCATCTAATAATACGATATATAGGCAAGTGAAACAAAAACAAAAACAACAAAAAAACAAAAATCAACAAAAAATGCGAAAATCTAAAAATATAATAAAAGAAAAACCACATGATTAGTTAAAGTTACGAAACTTGCGTTGCCTTTTCGTTTTCATTTATCATTTTCACATTTCCACATATGTACATACATATGTATGTATGTATCTATATACGTACGTATGTGTGTACGTTTTTAGTACTCTCAAACGTTTTGTGGGTCTAACTGCGCTGCCTAAAACCAAGCCTGATCGCTCCGATACACACACTATATCTATCTTATGTTAGGCTTATGATTTGCTTTTGTACAACGAACTCGAAAAGCAATGGCAGAACTTCTCTCTCACACTCACACTCACTCGGAAACTTCTACTAGAACTGTATCGTATGTCTAAATGTACATAACAATAATTTACAAACCACAATCTACGAGTATATACTATATAGTATAGGTGATAAGTAACATACATACATACATACACATATAGGTTAGGGAGCGGTAATCCGTATCGGTCGAAAGCAATTGATCATTTATCATTTCCAATCACTTAGTGGCCATAGAAAGTAACACTCTTATGACGAGAACCACGGACCACAGATCGCAGACGCAGACCAGAGACCATAGACCACGCGGGTACGCGGCAGCGGTGGCGGATAGAGGTGGTGGATGATAGGTGGATCAGCCATGAGCCATGTAACATTTAGCATTAACCTAAGTATGAGTACGAGTATGAATAGCTTTCAAAATAAGGTGCATTAGTAACTCAGCTTGATAAATCATATACATACATATACATACATATATAAAGCATTATAACCAATAACTTTGCAATACAACAACATACAAAATACCAACAAACCAAGTACCAAATAAGTTAGTGACGAAAAAAAAACTGCTCAATATTGGAAACAAAAACCAAGTCGAAATCGAATCGAATCGAAACCGAAACAAAATGAAAAATGGATTATAAATAAGCACAAAATCGTATTGTACCACACATGAACACAGAAAACGCTTTGTTGGCTAGTCCCCAAGGAGTAGAGAGGTAGAGATATGGATGGGATAGGAGATCGCTAAAGGACGACGGATGGACGGTAGATGGAAGAGTATCAAAGTATCCAGAGGTATCGAACATTTGCTCCTGTTGTGCATTTCTTTGTTTGTTGCTCTGTTTGTTATAGAAAGAAAAGTAAGGAAAACCACAAAAAATGTTGAACGAGTAAAGCATGTTGAGGATAGGAATGTTACGAACGATGGGATGACGTGATGATGGTGGGTAGTGTGAGGATGAAAATGGTGGGAAAACCTATGGGCGGATAGACGGAAAGGTAACTAAAAATAGAGTATGTTATACAGTATATTATTATTGCTATTATGTATTATTATTATTATTATTACCATAATTATTATTATTATTATTATTATTATTATTATTACTGCGCATCATGATAAGTCGATTCGATCTATTGAACCCGTAAAACTAATTATACAACACGACAACGGCAACTGCAACTGCAACAGCAACCAGAACAACTCGAACAGCCCGAGCATGCAATGAGATATAAAGACAGACAAATGAGCGGAGTTTTTACCGACGAGGATTATTCTAATGATAACGATAATGATCATTGATGATGATGCTAATGATAACTATTATTAAAAAAAAACAAAAACAAAAACAAAAAAAAACCAAACAAAAAAATCACCAACCAAAAAAATGTATTTATTTATTTTAATTTATATATACACTAGAGAGTTATTACAAATATATATATACATATATATATACTATAATGTATAAGGAGAACGAAGAAAAAAAAGCTATGAAAATTGAGTTTTGCAATTGGGTGGCGGGGGCGTTTGGGGGCGACTGAAACCCGAAGTTTCCCATCGGAAATCCAGAAAACAAATGGTCCTCTATTTAGCAAAAGACTGTCCCCCAGAGAACCTTCAACATAAATTCTGACCCGGCCATGTTCAGATGATTTATGGAGTTTGAGAACGCATTCGACTGTCGTTTTACTACCACAAAATGATGTCCTATGGCACATGTTAGCAAAGCGGTCATAAAACTTGAGCAAACAGGAACAGGACAGCACAGGACAGGAATTATGCAAACAAACGTGGCCCGAATATAGGTGTATTTCTATGGAACATTCACCCAAAAGGCCTGTGGCTCTAACCCCTGACAATTAAGACATAGTCCAGGGGTTAACATCTTCATAACACGCGCGATAGGTAGCAGCAGCGGCAGCAGCAGCAGTCCAACGAACATGCCACCAACAGTTTTTGGGCTAGAGAAAGAGCAGCAGACCCAACAAATTACCCTGAAATTTCTACCGATCAAAGACAGTGAGAGAGTTGGTTGATCTTTGGGCAGCCAGCCCTTCGATGGTATCTTTGGATGATATCTTAGTGGAGGAGCAGCACATAAATCTGCCAGCAAAATGGGAAGACCCCGGGAGACAGAGAGACGGAGTGAGAGAGAGAGAGAGAGAGAGACAGAGAGAGACCCAAGACCCAACGACAGGTTGCAGCTCAATAAAGATCCAAATAAATATTATATCGCTGGTCTATGGATCGAACAAAGAAAGAAATGAAAAGGATGAGTTCATTTAGGGTTCGCGGTGCAGGTAGTCTTCTTGCGGTGGCGGTGGCGGTGCCCAAGGCCCGATGCTCGATGCCCGTTGCCCGAGGTTCAACCTGTTCCGATCCAACAATGGGCAAGGAGAGGGCAAAACCCTACTGCCAGAGGCGGTCGAAATCAAATGGTCAAGGCTTTTGTAAACGGGTGACATTTGAAAATTATGGCATGTAAATGGAAGGCATTCCGGGAAAGGCTGAAGCGTTGACAGCTTCAACTGTCTCTCTCTTTTGCTCTGAGGTTAAGGATTGTGGTATGGGGCTACTGTTAATCAATTTAGTGCCTCTTGGATCGAGTCTTTTAGGGGCAGATGTGGCCAAGGATAAGTGAAAGGCTGCGCATCGATGTGGCTGTTAGATGTTAGATAAAACCAAAGGAATCTATTACTGTGTTATATACAGAGATGCTGTGGCTCCGCCTTTGAAACCTTAGTTGTAGTCTCTCAGTATACCCAAGATATACCCAAGTAGCCCGTCTACATATCATATCTCTGCATTCTTCTATACATATCTTACTATCTCTCTCTCTCCCTCTCTCTCTCCCACTTCATGCCTTCCGAATTTCATAAATCTGCATGATCAAACTCACACTTCATCTTCTATCGATAATCCAGGCACTAGTATCCCCAGATAAGCCCGTACTATATTATCGTTTGCTTCACATATTCTGTGAGGGGCCACCACCACGGGGCGTATACGTGTTAAAGCTTTGAGCTGCTGTCAAGCTTTCCTCTCGTTTGATATACGAGCAATGCATGCGAGGGGCCATTAAAGTGCCGCCTTTGTAATGCGAAAACATCAAAGTGCATTCACTCACAGACACACACACGAGAGCAAACATTTGCATACACACAAACACACACACAAACATACAAACACAGATGCACCCATACAGACTCAACGAAAAGCCATAAAAATCACTTTGTAGCCCGGAAAGAGGGAGCACTCACGAGGACGTGGAAACGAAAGGGAGCCTGCCCCATGGAGGCGGCGCATCAGCGCAAACTATGCAACAACAACACCAGCCACAGGAAAAAGTGCAATGCAATCAATTCAAAGGAGTGAAAGGGGGACGAAAGGGGAGTGAGGTGTGTGGGGGTGTGGGGTGAGAAGGAGAAGTGGCAGAGGCAGAGGCAAGGGCAGAGGCTGAGAGAACTGCCAACAGACGGCAGCATTTAATCCTGCAAAAAAGGCATTGCGAGGCAGCATAAAATGATGTTAATCCTTAAATAACGTGAGCAGAGCGAACAAAAAAGTAGAAGGAGAATCGTGATGCAGATGGAGAAAGCAGGGCAAATGGAGTGGTGTGATAGTGGCAGTGGGTAGTGGGAGGAGATGCTGGCTGAAGTCGACAGCAAAATGCCAATTGAATGCCAAGCGGCTTTAAAAAGCAGCACACTCCGAAAGGGAATCGAGCACAGAGCAAAAGATGCTGAAAAATGATGATCACAGACGGAAAGCCTTGGCAGATCCAGCCTAACCAAGCCTAACGGATGGATAGCTACAAGATTACAATGCTTTTGGGGATCAAAACGAAGAAAAGTCCTCAAAGTTCCATAGATAATATATTTTGAGAATTCAAGACGGATCTTTCAGTATCATATGAATTGGCAATGCTTGAAATCTATCTAATCGATTGGTTCATATGATAATTCTGAAATGAGTTAAAGTTCCGCTTGGATATATGTACATAGACTTGGGAAAGTGCGAGGCAGTAGAAAGGTTTCCAAAAGTAACCATATATCATATTTGCAGCAAAGGAAGAAAGCTATGATGACGGGGGAAATGAATGTATCTTGAGTAAAAGAAAATAAGAGTGGTATTTCTTAGCTGATCAGATATCTGGCATATCTATCGACCATCCCACATATCCAACCAACCAAGTGTTACACAAATTAAATTTTCGTTAACTTAAATGCTCTCCATGCAGGAAGCTCTACTCCACTATCATATCTCTGGCATTCCATTAAATGAAAAAATACTCCAAAAAACGAATAAAGTATCCGACAACATCCACAACTGTCAACTGGCATGGCAGCCGCCGCCTCCCCGTCAAGCGGTTTGACCCCAAAAAAGTCAAGTGCGGCCGCGTCCGAGTTCCGTTCTCCCATCCATCCATCCACTGAGACAGAGTGTGGCAACAGAAACAGCAAGAGCAACAGCAACAGCAACAACAACAACAACAGCAACAACAACCACTCATCCAATGGCACCGGCACGCGCCGGCGCACTCAATTGGCCGCGCAGTGGTGCTCTGGTGGTGCGGTGCGAGAGCCATTCGAATTCACTCAAAATGGGGGACGACAAGCGGAAACTCGTTCCGAAAGGGGGCGTTGCCCGTCGAGCCGGCGAGGCAGTCATGGCAACCAATCACCATCATCCCTGAGACGACACAGCTGTGGCTCGAGAACCAGTTGAGCGGGTTTTCGAGTCGAAATTCGGAGCTGGTGCTGCAGTGTTGCTGCTGCTGCTGCTGGTGGTAGTGGTGCCCTGTGTGTGTGTGTGAATGTGTGCGTGCTGGTGCTGGTGGTGGTGGTGGTGTTTGCAGTATGCTATGGGCATATGGAAACCGGGCGTCATCGTCACCGCCGTCGTCACAGACACCACAGATCCAATGCTGCCGTCAGATCCGTGAGGCTAGAGCACCGGCAGTTTACGCAGTGGCCTCGAAGCTGTAACAACGTCGCGTCCGCTCCGCTCCGCTCAGCTCCGATCTGATCCGCTCTGAAAACGTATTCTTGGTTCTGGCTGTGGCTCTTTCGTCTGAGCCGCGATTGCCGTCGTTTGTTTGGCCCAAACGTGTTATCACGACACGCGTACGCGTCGCTCTTGATAAGGGCCTCACAGTACGAAAATTCGCAACATCTCTCCACCATCCATCCATCCATATAGCCCAGCCGACGGCAGAGCAGAGTGAACTATTATCGAATATCGAATGTGCTAATCAAATGAAAATGTTGCAAACGCTCGCAAATTGATCCATCGGAAACATCGGTTTTTTTTTTATAGCAGCAGAATATTATATAAGAATTATTTTATGAAGTCAGTGACAACTGTTGGACGCTTGACAAACACTGATCAAGTCGTCCCAAGATCTACCCTATAAGATCTAAACTCCACACTCGAAGGTCCAGTTCGACTTAAGCTGGCTAAAGAATTTTGTGCAAAAGACTTGGATTAAAAACCGCCAAAATTGTGGAGGCAATTAAAATGAAGGTGAGTTTTGGGGCCGAAAGCGTTGTGTGATCCCCAATAGATCCTAATAGAAGATCGGAAATCATATAGAGAATTTGGGATAAGAATATTAGAAGAATATATAACATGAATTGTTCGTGGACTGGAAAGGGGGAAGGTTTAAAACTGGGAAGCTACAAACGATAGAACACCATCTTTGACTTGTTTTAAAACATGTCAACTAACTACAGATTATAATGAGAGTATAGCACTTCTAGACATGCTCCTTCAAAGATGTGGAGCTCGATCTTTAACACACTCTTAAGTATACATATATGTACATATTCCATATTCCACCCGCACACTCCATGGGCTTTCCTTTTTAATTGGTGCACATGTAAGACATATCTCAGTGACCCATAAAATTATTTTGGTTGTATAGATTGTTAGCCCGCTGAGAGCATTTGGGCCAGAGAACGCAACAGGCGGCGTCGGGCGTCAGGCGTCAGGCGTCAGGCGTCCAACCTTTAGACTCGAAACCCAGATACAGATTCAGATACCGATTCCGATACAGATTGAGACTGAGATTCAGATTCCGATCGAGATCCAATTCAATTTCGAAACCAAAGCGATCTGATCTCACTAATAGCCGCTGGAAAACGATGAGTTTCCAAAACACAGACAGACGACAGACAGACAGACAGACAGAGAGAGACCAAAAACCACATCGGATCGGAGCGGTGAATATGAAAAGCGCACAGATCGCACAGTGGGGGTGCACATCGGCGGAACGACGGATCACATCACACGGCCCACAGCCCACACTTTGAGTGAAACAAAAAGTATTCGGCTGTGAAATGAGACTCAAACTCGGATTAGCCTGAGGTTCGATCTACGAGTAGTGTTTTTTATCTGCAGTGGATGCCAAACCCCAACCCCAACCCCAAACCCAGCTACAGCCACACACAAAAAGTGATATTCAGTTGAACATTAGCTAAACATTTTCTCTCGATGTTGCATTGATCGTGTCGCCTGGATGATGTTGCTCAATTCGATGTTCATTCAACAAAAAAGATTTCATTTTTATCCGGTTCTTTTTTCCCTCTTACTCTTGGGCTAAAACGTTTAATCGATTTTTGCACCCGCTGTGCGAGCTTTTTTTTGTGTGTGAACCACCCACAGGATTTGTATATTATTTCGGGTTGTATACGTATCGTACATATATATGTTACGATCCGAAATACACTCGCATTTTGCCATGAGTCTGCAGAGAATTGATCATGATTTATGCTCGACGATGATCGATTTGCCATGGCTTTGTTCGACGAATGTAATTTTCATTACCATAGCAAATTGGACAAGGTGCTGACGCTTATTGCTCTGCCCCCACTGGACCGAAAGTGTTATAGATTCTCGGTTCGAAACTGTTCGATCCGATCGGCGAGTATCCGATAACTGTCAGTGTGAGAACAGCGGGAGATCTAAGTCGGAGCCGCTTACAACCGCAAGACCATCCATCGGGGCTTAGACCCCGAAAATCAAATGTCAACAGTTCTAAGCCGCTGGCTTCGCGTCGCTTCGGTCAGCGACAAAAACAATGGGGCGATTCTCTTGCCCAAGACCTTTTCTTGACATCATCGATCTTGACCCCGCCCCAGTTGTTCGGCTCTTTTGGCTGTTACTCTCATCCCAATATTCAATGTCCAATCTCCAAGCCCAAACCCAAACCCCATCCCCATCCCCATCCCCAATACCCAATCCCCATCTCAATCCCAAATACAAATCCGAAAATGACGCCACTAGGCGCTTGCTTATGAATATTCAACAATGTATATGGGGTCTTTCTTCTGGCAGCTCTTGGGTAGTACGTATGGTCGGTCCGGAGAAAGAGATATAAAAAAGGCATAAATATTTAAGCGTTTAAATGTCGAATGCCTGCAAAGCCACTATAAAAAATATAAAAAACATACCTATACATATTTCAATAAATGATTTTTCATTAATAATTCACAAGAAAATTGAAAGAAATGAAAAAAGAAAAGGAAAAAGAAAAAGAAAGAAACCCCCATAAATATTACAAAAGTTTTGTGTAAAAACTTGTTGACGCCTTCCTCTCATATGGGATCCCGATTCTCATGGCCTCAAGACCTGTGGCGGCGGGTTTTTCTTTAATTTGTGGAAAAAGTTGGAGGCTTGAGTTGGGTTTTAGCTTACGGATTAGTGAAGGTTGTAACTTTGATAGGTATTTACAGAAATTGTGGTTAAAGTTGATAAGGAATTGTAGGATTAACTAGATGGGTGCGAGGTTAATGATTCCAGATACTCATAGTTGATTCCAGACTTAGCCAACTTTGAATCATGTTAGAGATCTGTTCTAAGTACGTATCTAATCGATTATTTTTCATTTAAGCAATTAAATGATTGAGGATATCATACAGAATAGCAGAATACCCCAATCTACCCACGATAATCATGATAAATCGAAGCTAATTCCCAACTTCTCACCGACTCGCCATATCTGCTAAGCTACTGATTGCCTTTGAGTGGTTAACAAAACACCTTTTGGTAGATTACACGCCCAGCTCTCGCATTCATCGCATTGTCTGCCAAATCCCACACACAAGTCCAAGCGCGTGCCAGTTGCATATTTCAAGATGTACGCTCTCGAGAGATGGCAAACAGCTGCTGCTGCTGCAGCGGTCAGCCAGAGACATATTTTTCACCATACACTGATCATAATTGGCTTGACAATGCCCATATGCATCTAGTGTCCAGTGTGCAGTTTTCAGTTTTCGGTTTTCTAGTTTCCAATTTCCAGTGTCCAGTGTACAATATCGGAATCTGTCTAATTGTCGGGGCGGCGTCGACGTCTGTGTGGCGTGACAATGCTGACAAGAAGTCTACGCCTTGAGCCTCTCCAGCCAGAACAATGGAGAAGCCAAAAATGCATCTTGACTTGAGCCAATTGCCCCGATCAGGGACAAAAGAGAAACAAATATCACACCTTTGTTTATGTCCCACGAACATCGCACAGAGACAATAGATCTCTCTCGAGAGGGGCCTGCACAGATAAACATACATACATAGATATTTTGGTCAGTTTTTGGTCCTCTTCTTGGTTTGGGTTTGGGTTTGGGCTCGGGTTTGGGTTTGGGTTGCGCATGCGAACTGCAATTTTGTCCGATCTATGTGGCATTCTCTAGGGAGAAACGTGTCAAAATCGCAGCAGCACTTTTAGCAGGTAAATGTGAAAAATCCCCTTCGAATGAAAATCAAATGCAGAAGAAGGCAGGAGGGCATGAAGGCATCAAGGCAGGAAGGCATCAAGGCACAAAACCGCACAAAAGAAACTGTCTTGAGGAGGAGAGTCTAGTCGAGTCGAGGAGTCGAGTCGAGTGTCTTCCATTGTTCGTTTGAGTGCATCCACAAAATAGTCCTTAAAGGACGCTTAGTTGGCTTACAAATGATGCATGGCCATGGGGCAGGGGCAACGGCAGGGGCAGCGGCAGCGGCAGGGACATACGAAGCAAATAAAATTGTAAAATCCCACAAATCATTCTAACTCCTGTCTGTCCTGTTGGAACCAAAAAAACACAGGCACAGAAAGAAACAATCTACCCAAAACCCGCCCCTAAATTGTTTAGGGCTGTGCCATACCCATACAGGCCTCTGTATGTCCTTCAACAACCCCCTGAGGAGCTCTTAATACATATATGTGCATATGTATATTCTCCTGGTACTGTTACTGTTACTGGTCCTGGTTCTGGTTCTGGTCCTGGGTCTCCCTTCCGGTCCTAGTTGTGGCCCCCACTTCCTGGCCTCGCCTAACAATCCGCAACGACAAACCAATCGATTCTGGCCCCCAAAACATTACCCAAAACATCCATCGTTTGGCAAAACAAATGTTCTCTGGCCAGCTCCATCCGTGTGTGTCCGAAAATATTGTTATTTAATTGTTTGACAATTGCAAATTGGCCAAGAGAGCTGCTCTGGGAGCAGCCTTTATCGATGGGGATCTGTGGCACAGTAGCCGGAATGAGTGGTAGCTCTGAAGGGAAGAGACTGCCTCGAGACTACCGCAAAACTAGTTTCGATAGCGTTTGAAAAGCACCGCTAAAATCATTCAAAGTCACCTCTGTCCCATAGACCAAATAAATTATCAGTTAGAACTTTGGCGGTGGCCCACAAAAAACAAAAAACCAACAAAAAAAAAAACCGCTTCAGACTTGATTTATTGCCCCACAAAAAAATAAAACAAAAAAATATATAGAGGAACAAACAAAATTTGCATTGGGAGGCTGGCTGGCTGGCTGGCTGCGTGCGAGTCGAAATATGAAAATATTATTTGGTAATTTATGCAAAATGCAGATTTGGCTAATTAATTGTGGCCAATGCCCAATAAAAAGTAAGAAATCAAACACGAAATCCCCCTAAAAACTCTGCACAAAGATGAGCTGTAAAAGAGACAACTTCACAAATGAAAAACGAAATCAATAAAAATCCAACTTATTGATGTTTAGTGGCTGTGACATGTTGACGAAAAGACAATGGCATTACGGATTTTCGGTTTCGGATTCACTCAGACTCGGACTCGGGGACTGGGATTCGAACTCGAAGTCGAACTCGAACAGACAACCGACCCTCAACAGACCCCGTCGAGACGACTTTATGATGAATGCCTTAAAAATGCGAAGAGAATTAGGCAAAAATAAAAAAAAGATGCAAAAAATAAAAACACAAAACAAGAAAAACGCGTGTCGAAAACGTTTGAGATACTTGCGGGCGATTTATAAGCGATTTATTAGCACTCGGAGAGTGCCAGAGAGAGAGAAAGAGAGAGCGAGAGAGACAGACATAGGGATGGGGGGATTTTCTCTCTCCCTAGAAATTATTTGCACAACTGCCGTTTGATGATATTCCCATCTAAATATATGCAAGCAATACAACAAAAAAAGAAAAACTGTTCATAAAAAATAGAAATAGAAAACAAAAGTTTGCGAATTAAATAAAAAATGGCAATTGAAATGTTTGTGCTGTACTGGCCATAGCGGGCATAGCGGGCCGTTGGAAACCCAATTTTTGTGTTTTATGCAAATCCTTAAGTGGAATTTATTGCCTAACGAATTGCAGAGCCACAGGGCGCTCTATTATACAGAGTAACGCCATAACTTGCCATTCTTTATGCATTCACAACAAATTCGACAGAGATTATCTCTAATTAGGAGCTAATAAATGCGCAAGAGGGGCTACAGATTACAGAATGTATATATGTATGTATAGCTAAATCGATAGAAGATCCATATCTTGAGGGAGAATTTCCCAAGCTGGAGTTTTGCAAGGAAGTTCAAGGCATTATTCATGTCACATCCTAAGAGCTTCCCGATGTGCTCCCATTAAAAAGAAATCACCGAAAACACAAAAGGTATCGCTGTATCGCTGTATCGCTCCAGAGTCTCCAACATGTATAATTTACAAGTTCGATTTGGGTTCGCGTTTAGGTTTTTGGGCAGCTGCCGAAAGCCGCAAATGATTAAAACACGAAACAAGTTCAGGAAATCATTTTTGGTCTCTCTAGAAAATCGGTATCGTAGTGGTAGTATGTAGTGGTAACGGGGGTGGGGGGCGATGCTACCAGAAGCCAATCCGTAGAGCCATTTTCAGAGTGCCACCAGTAGAGGTTTTTATTTTGTTTTTGTTTTTGTTGTTTTTTCTTCCACCTTCCAACGCGCTTTTTGTTGGTTTTTATTTTTTATTTTTGTCGGAATGTCGTTGACGCTGGTCGTTCGCTTTGAAATTTAATATCGAAACGTTGTCTATGCAAATGAACATTGCCACCTGTCTATGTTTATGGTCAGTGGAAGTGGCAGTCAGGAGCTTCATCTTCAGCTCGAACTCTAACGCTGACTCTGACTCCCTCTCCAATTCCAATACCAATTCCAACTCCAATTCCATTTCCATTTCCAGCGGCAGTCTATAGATGCTATAGAAAACGGTATTAGCTGCATAAGTCGAGCGATCTATCAACCGTCGATCTCTATACATACTATGAGGAGTGGGGAACAGGGGGACTGGGGGTATACGAGTTCTTGATAGTGGATAATCTTTCGGTGGGAAAAATCGTGAGAACAGTGTCCGTCTCTTTGTCCGTTATGCAAATCACTTTCGGATCAACTCTGGATACCCACCATTAAATAAAATATACGAAAACTAAAACGAAGAAAGTATTAAAATGAAATTTATTTCGTATGCGAGCAGCAGTCAACAGTTATAATAAAAAAACGCGGCTGGGAGCGGGGACACAAAGCCCGATGTTTGCCAACAGCAACAACAACAAGAACGAACAGCATCTCGGGGCTGTAAAACCCCGACCAGTCCCCCAACTGATATCCCAACCCGAACAGAACCCAGAACGGAGATCATCTCGATGAGTCGAGTCTGAGCCGCAGTCCAAGTCCGAGTCTGAGTCTGAGTTGAGTTTTGTGTTTTGTAGTGTAATAAAGTGCGACATTTTAAGTCGTCGCCGCTCTTTGGGCAATAACTTGTCAACACTGGGGGGATACTCTTGGATGGGCCAGAGGCCTGGGCCTGGGCCTGGGCCTCTGGGATACTGGATGATACCCTGCCCTGCCTTATGCCTTCTACCTTCTACCGCTCCACAGATGAAATGAGATGAGATGAGTCTTTGTCATCGTGAGAGTACCGAAAAACAAAAAACAAAGACCAAGATACTCTTTTTTATTTATGTATAAACTTTTATTTTTTATTTTTCACAATTTTTTTGTGTCTCTTTGGGGTTTGGCATTTTAATGATCGCTTGTATATTATTTCTTGAAGAATAACATTTGCATTTTAGTTACGTTTTTTGGCAATTGTCAATGAGCCCACTTAGCACTTAAGACAGCTGCAAATCGAGGAACATTTCGTATTTGGGACCCCCGCCATAAAAACGTTGGCAACTCTGGCAACTCGGTTCCATTTGGCCGTAAAATATTTTACGATGTTACGCCAATGTTAGGCCCCGAAACAACACCAACACCAACAACAACAACAACAACAAGAGTGCCATCCTCTCTCTCTCTTTCTTTGGGGTTCCTATCTGTGCGACGAGCTGTCTGCCATCATAATATTTGCCTAGGCTTCCCCCCCCAATACTCTCCAATCTCCACTCTCTCTCTCTCTCGATAGGACCTAGGTGTGCGTGCGATGTGCGAATATGTTGTGAAAATTGAATGGCATATGCACATTTTGTCGCCAGTGATAAAATTTAATACCGCTGATAAATTTAGCAAAAACACGCTGGACCATTGACATAAAGCGGTAATTAAGTTTGCCGGAGAGATGCACACCACAAGACACACACACATACATATGTATGTACGAATATACACTCGTAACATGTTTTGTGCAGTGGATATGCTGCATACAGTGGGGATTCGTTGATGGAAACCACAAGGCAATTCCTTTACAAGAACTTGGCTCCTATTTTGGCTTCTTCTGTCCACTGGGTTGCATAATGGATGCCCGGTAAACTGTTAAGTACCCATTAGAATGCAGCCATGAATCCCACACATTTCATCTCCCTAAACTATAGCCTGTATTCACTGTATTCCTATAGAAAAGTCTGTCCTTTTCATAGCTGTGGCTGTGACTGTGCTCCCCTGCTCTGTTATGGCTGCCCATCAATTTGATTGGATCAATGGGCGCGACAACAGCCACAGCCACAGCTATAGACTACAGATATACACATACATATATACATATATATACGAGTAATAGTGCATGGGGCAGGGGGGGGCCCATCCAGTCCCGTCAGCGACATTACCATTAACCGTTTCCCGATGAAATATTTGTAAACATTTAACCAATTTATGGAGCGTGCGCGTATTATGGATATTCCACAGATGATTCTCTCTCCTTCTGTCGTCGTCGTCGATCGTGGGCGTACCCATTCATAAAGAGCAGTTCGTGGGGTCATTAAATAACAATCAGATACGATACGATGATCTGAACTTAACGCCAAACAAACGCCGACGTGTAAACTGTTTCTTTTCTGTATTTTTGGTAGTAATATTTTAGCATAATTCGATGTATATTAAATACAATGAAGCCCACGCCTAGTCGCCGCCGCCTGATAACACAAAAAAGTAGCTCTAATTAAAAAGCGATACGCCTTTTTCGAAAGTCACCGAAACAAAAAGGAAACCAGACACAAAAAACCAGAAAAAATACAGATACATATATGTATATATATTTATTTATTTGACAGACGCCCGTTGAAAATTTTCATGGCATATAAATCAACTAAAAAGAGTTTACACAATACAAATATTGGTAGTACTATGTATATGGAGTTTTTATTTTGGAGCTCTTTTTTTTTTTATTACGGTTCGGCTGGCTATAGCCTTCGCTGCAATTTGCTTTTGCTGTTGCTTTTGCTGTTGCTTTTGCTGAGTTTGAGTTTTTGTATTGAAAAGCAGCTTAAATACCAGCGATCGAGCGATCGGGCGATCGAAAGGCCTTAGGAAAACATTCGCCAAAATCTGTTCAAGTGACAAGTGCTCAAGTTGTTGTCATAACTGCTTCGATATCGGCTGAAAGATATACCCATTGTCAATGTTGTTGCTATCAAGCGGCTTTGTTTGGGCTTTTTATATATGTTTTTTTTTAGTATTTCTTTCTTTCTTTCAGTTTTTGTTGTTGTTTTTTTTTTTTTTTTGGGAGCGCAACATTCTCACGGTAGATGGATAGCCAAGGCGAAGAGATGACAAGTCACAACCACAGCAAACCAATTGAGTGTGTGGCAGCAGAGTCTGTCAAGGGCTTTTGTCATCCCTCCATCCATCCATCCATCTATCGATCGAGCGATCGAGCGAGCGTTTCATTGATTCATAGATCCATCGATCGATTCAGAGTGTGATGATGATGATGATGATCGCTCAATTTGCGCAATGACGTGAAGATTGTCGTGTGTTTTACGGGTAATCGATCTTCTAGGCGTGTCCCCATCGAGTGGAAAGGAGAGCGCTCTTTTCTGAAGATGATATACATAGTTTGTGCCCCTTTCGGCTACCGGTTGCAGTAACTGACGATCTTCCAATGGATCAGGTTCTCTATTCGACTCACACACACACACGCACACGCACACCGTTGTCATTGTGGATCCCAGGAGGAAGGGCGGGAGACAGATTGTAAATTTTATTGCCTACTCTTCAGCGTCCCGCTGCCCGCTGCCCTTGCCCTTGCCATCGCCTACCGTCTGTCGTCTGTCTCTTTTTATAGTTCTATCTTTGCCTTTTGTTTTTCCACCTTTATATGGCTGCCCCGACAGTGTTATTTACGACATTTCCAGCCAAAAGTTGCAAGGTGCAAGTTTTAAATTGTGGAATTTTTATGAGTTCCAGCCAAAGGGAGTGCTTATATAACACTGACTGTGAGTGCGAGTACGAGTATTCATAGCATAGCAAATAATAATCATAAAAAGAAAAGAAAGACTGGAACTAGCTTCAGTCCCACAGATAACTGGCGGACCTTACGACCCGCAGAGATCTGGCAAATTCATCACACTCTATCGGTTCTTGGGGATCTTTGGGACTCTCAGCTGCAAGCGGCCTGCGATTGTAATGTGTATATTATTTGGATATTAGCAGAGATAAGTTCTTTAAGAACACTCTCCTCTCCCCTCATCATTTCAATCTCAATCGCTGCCCCAGTGAAACATTTGCCTTTACTTCCGACTGTGTCACACTTTGCATAACTTTCCACAAAATTCTAAGCTTCAACTTTTTGCCAGCAAGAAACCTATTTCAAATTCAGGGGCAGTGGCAGGGGGCAGATAGATTTATGCATCTCACACCCAAAAACACTCACGTGAGTCAACCGCATGAGACACGAGAGACACTCACGAGTAAATTACAGTCAAATGACATGCTCGCCAAAAATGCCACTTCAAATGGGTGTCGCCTCCCTGCCGCCCTGCCTCCCTGTCGCCCTGTCGCCCTGTCGCCCTGTGTGTCTGTTGGTCCGTCCCGCTGCCGCTGTCTGACATCTGACATATTTTCAAAAGTGGGCATAGACATGACAACAACAATTGCATATGTATCTACAACAATGGCAACAACCAGAAGCACCAGAAGACGGGGCTAGTATTTTTTGGTCGCAGTCAAGTCAATGTCTGGCCTTGCCACACAGCCTCTCCTCTCCTCTCCTCTCTGGAT
Organism: Drosophila azteca; assembly: GCA_005876895.1. Taxonomy (NCBI): domain Eukaryota; kingdom Metazoa; phylum Arthropoda; class Insecta; order Diptera; family Drosophilidae; genus Drosophila; species Drosophila azteca. Next base: position 7,062,841 of record VCKU01000011.1, read on the forward strand.
CCGCCACAACCTCTGCATCTGCAACTGTGAGTATCTGTGTGTGTGTGTTATAACGGGCGTTGGGAAAACAAATTGCTGAAAACACCCCGAATGCAGCCCCTCATCCCGCGTGGCAAGGCTGCGGCGGCTCCTGGTTGTGTTTTTCGGGCGCGCAATGTGAAAAGTTAAACGAAAGTGACAGGCTGTGGCCAGGACTAGGGGCAGGGGCATGTTCAGTCAACGCGCAGGCTCGTTGAGGGGACAGAGAAGAGGGTAGGGTAGGGTAGGGGATGGCAGTACGGAGTAGGGACCCCTTAGGGGTGGGGAGGGGAGTGAGGCAAAGTGGCAGCCTACTGCTGCCATTAAACGTGTCACACGCAGCAGCAGCACAGTTGAAAAGTTAAATGGCAGCGGTTGTGGCAGTGGCAGTGGCAATAGCAAGGGACCGTCGGCTGTGGACCGGGGGATGGGGGGCAGGCGTGCGCACACCAACGAAATGAACAGCCCATCGGCCATGTTAGGATGTAGTTATAGCTGCCACACACACGCACACATGTATCTCACAGATACACACATGTTGCGCCACCGATGATGGCGTCCATATTGCACATATCTGGCAGATTTCAATGGAATTTCAACCTCAACCTCAACGTCAACCTCAACGCAACCCAACCTCCCTTCAGCCCAGAGGGCCCGGCCCTGTGGCAGATACATTTGTATCTGATAGTTTTCGGATAGTGTCGCACTGTCATAAATTATTCTCATAGATATCTATTACGACGAAAGCGACGAGTATGAGGAGTATGAGGAGTACGAGTACCGCTCTGGCTTCTGGGTTTTCACCTTTCGGTTGCTTTCTGTTCAGTTCGGATCGGTTTTTGGGTGTATGTATTGTTTTATTAATTGCTTTAGTCGCAGCTTTCGGGGCCCTTTGATCTGGTGCGCCGCCTTTGGGCCTAGTCACGGCCACAAGTTTCTGTTTAAATATGTATTTATTTGTTTAAATTTATACTCGGTATTTATTCCCTGTCAATGGCAGTTTTCCGTTTGTGGTTGCCGGCAAAAAGAGAGACACATTCGTCAGCCAGGTTAACATGAGATCGGCAACGGCTTCCGTTGAAAGTTAAACGGCAATTGTTTTGCCAACAGCAATCACAAAAGCTAGCAAAAGGCTAGTCGATGCCGAGTCGATACCCTGGCAAATGCATATTATACGATTCTGGGGAGAAATAATACAGAGGATAAGCAGAAGTCATACATACATATATGTGAACACACACCCGTAATACTCCTCTTTTAGGGTATTTTAAAAATTAAACCATTTTGTTGTGATTAATGGAAAAACAATTTGTGGCTGTGGCCGTTGCCGTTGCTGTCGCGGTTTATTTTCTGGCTTTTCTTTCTCTTACCTCTCGCTTTTTTATTAATGACTGAAAAGTACATATGTACATACATATGTACATGCAAAATGCTGGCCATTAATTAAATGCTTCAAGTACATATCGCATTGAATTTTATGCGGACAAAAATGCGCTCCCAAATTGCCCATCAAAATCAACAATAAGCAGATCAAGTAATTGAAATGTTCTCTCTTCAGGACCATCAAGTGAGGGATAACGAGGAGGGGGGGAAGTTTAATGGCAGACAGACTAATGGGAAATGAGTTAAGTAAAGTGATTGATAGATTCGTTTTCGGGGAAATTTCAGAAGAGTTTGAGAACTCTTCAGAGTTTAGTCTATTCCGCCTTGAGATTAGACCTCCGAAATATGTTTGTATGTATTTCAAGTAATGATTTTGCATACCTGTATGTACATATAATGATAATGATTACATTTGATTGTGTTAGCCAAATTGAATTATACATTTTGCGGATAATACGCTCCTAATTGAAGCTCTTCATGAATAAGTGACTGCAATTTGATGCAGATTTTGCAGCTGTTAAAATAATTGCCAAAAATCGACACTTGCCATCGCTACTAAAAAAATCAATTAAGAAATCCCTCCCTCCCTCTATATACACACACACACACACATATGTACATACATATGTACATTTTATGTATATGTATTGGTTTTTTTTTGGTTTTTGGTTTCGGTTCGGTGTCTTTTGGTACTTTATGAAACGCAATAAAATTTGTTTGAAACACTCATTTAAAACGGCGTAACATGCAGGCGAGATCTTGAATATTCATAAGATCGATCGCCAGATGGGTCTATAAATTTCACATTTTGGGGGTAGACCTCTGGGGTCTGTGGTCTGTGCTCTGGTCTCTGGGGACTTGAAGCAGTTGCCGTCGTATCAGCCACAATAGCAGCAACGGGCAACAACAATTAGCATAACATTTTTAAATTTATGGTTCAATTCTGGAAAAAGAGCAAAAACAATAACAAAAGCGAAAGAAAGAAACTCGTCTGTGATAAGATTGCCGTCGATGCGATGCTATTATTGGCCTGGTCTTTTGTGGCTATTGGGATTTTGTTGTTGTTGCTGTTGTTGTTGTTGTTAAATATACATAAGTTAAATGCTGCAGCCGAGAAATAAAACAGAAGCCGCCGGGACATTTGCCAGATTTATTGAACGATTTCATTTGAAGGCACAACAAAAGAAGAAACAGTCCGACGCGACAATCCGCGGCGCTACGATACCGATACGATACGATACGATACAGAGTGTATCACAGATCACAGATCGTACTCTACGGAATCCGAACCGAACCTATACCCGATACCATTCGATCCGATCTCAACTGATCCGGTTCTGTGTGTGGCGCGGTGCGGTGTCTGATCACAAAAAGCCAATACAAATTTGCATAGAACAGATGAAGATCGATATGCATTATAGTCGTAGCGTATAGCTATAGAGAAATTCTAACTAATAATCCAATATTTTGTTTTGTTTCTGTTTTGTTTTGTGTTTTTCAGACTGAGCTGCGTTCCTGCGCAGCGTGTGGCGAACCAATCTCGGATCGATTCTTTCTCGAGGTTGGCGGCTGCTCGTGGCACGCCCATTGCCTCAGATGCTGCATGTGCATGTGCCCCTTGGACCGCCAGCAGTCGTGCTTCATCCGGGAAAGGCAGGTCTACTGCAAGGCCGACTACAGCAAGTGAGTTTTCCTACCACCATCTGTTCCTCAATGAACTTTCCCTGCTTTCTGTACGGCATTTTGTTTTGGGAAATTCCAATTGATTTTCCATCTCAAATTGTGTGTGCACAAGTGTTTTCCAAATAGTTTTCCCACACATATTCCAGAGTTCCATAGTTCCAGAGTTCCACAGATAATTGTAACAATTCGACAACGTTTGCGACTTAATCCATAAAGTCAACAACGACAAAGATGCAGCCGCAGCAGCAGCGGGCAGCAGCAGCCAAAACGAAAACTTTTCCAACTATGTATGCAACTTGCAAGCAAAAGTATCTTACAGATACATTCATGAGCCAGAGAAAGATGTGGAGGGAGGGAGGGAGGGTTAGGGATAGGGAATGGGAGGCACGGAAAGAGAGTCGTAGGAAAACGGTGTCGACGTCGAACCAAATGAAAATAAACAAACAGACGCGCCGTGAGATGCTGTAAAAATATTTATTTTTCAAGTTAAGAATTTTAAGTGTGCATTGCCCGATGGAGACATCATCCAACAGGGCTCCATCTCCAGCTCCAACTCCAGCTCCAACTCCAAACCCAACTCAAAGCCAGGTCCAGGTCCAAAAACTCACGTCCGAGTCATGCTCCATACACATAGCCCGTACATTGTTGGGGGCTGTTGTAAAAATAAGCTTAAAGGCTAACAATAAGCTACCAAAAGTTGCCAACTCATTTGGAAAAACGCTGGATATACACAGCCAGAGAGAGAGAGAGAGAGAGAGAGAGGGACAGAGAGAGAGAGCAAGGGCAGACCCCACTACTTCCGCTTGGAAAATCAATCCAATATTCCAAGGAATATTACAAACTCATACTCGTATAAACTATAGCAAAACTGATTACAATATCCGCTCTCTCGATTCTTTTAATTGCAGAAATTTTGGCGCCAAGTGCTCGAAGTGCTGTCGCGGCATCTCCGCCTCGGACTGGGTGAGACGTGCCAGGGATTTGGTCTTTCATTTGGCCTGCTTTGCCTGCGATCAGTGCGGACGCCAATTGTCCACCGGGGAACAGTTCGCCCTCATGGATGACCGGGTGCTCTGCAAGGCTCATTATCTCGAAACGGTCGAGGGTGGCACCACCTCAAGTGACGGTAAGCGAATTGAAAATCAGAAACGAAATGAAACCACACCAAACAGAACCCTTCAAGAGAGCATAAAACATCAACGAAACGGGGTACAGGAGGGGGGTAAAAAAACAAACAAACAAACAAGTTGAAAACATGATGCACGCTTCAGTGGCCGAATCGGTTGCCAATTTGGAACGCTTCACTGTTTTAGCTACAGTGAAAACAGAGAAACAGAGGAAGAACTTAGCGCCAGAGCGCCAGTCGGTCGCCAGTCGGTGGCAAGACCAAGACCAGACCTGCAACTGCAACTGGACTTGGTCTTGGTCTTGGACTTGGACCTGGACCGACCTTCTTCCCTGATGAAATCGTGTCACACTCGTAAAACACAAACTCTTCATTTGAGGTCTCAGGTCAGGTCTGGCTCTGGCTCCGGCTCCGGTTCTGAGGCGACGTGATCGGCTTGAGAATGTCGTTCCCCGCCCCCCACCAGCTTCCACCCCCCACTCACTCCACACTCCACACTCTTCATGGAGAGACCACCAAGATGGTCCGTCTGTAAAGTACTATAAACTATAAACACTTTTTGACATTTTCAATTTGGTTGGATGTCAAAATGCTTTTAGACCCTAAGTCCAGTGGCAATAAGTCGTCGTCTGCCCTACGATACCCATTTATGATTCTGATTCTCATTCCGATTCCGATGCTGTTTCTCATTCGAATTCTCATGTATTTTCTTTGCTCTTTTCTTACCTTTTTTTCATTTGCAGAAGGCTGTGACGGTGATGGCTATCACAAGAGTAAAACGAAACGTGTGCGCACCACCTTCACCGAGGAGCAATTGCAAGTGCTGCAGGCCAACTTCCAGATTGACAGTAATCCGGATGGCCAGGATTTGGAGCGCATTGCATCGGTGACCGGTCTGAGCAAGCGTGTGACGCAAGTGTGGTTCCAGAATTCGCGTGCGCGTCAGAAAAAACACATACATGCTGGTAAGAATAAAAGTAAGTAGTGGATTAGTGCAGCATGCTCTCCCCATAGACAGCCCCTACCCACAGCACCCCACACACCCCACGAAACCCACAGAAAGTAGTACTAGAAACCACTATCCTGTATCCTGTATCCTGTACAGTAGCACACATACACATAGAGACAGACTGACAGACAGACACTTGAAGTACACAACATCCAAGAAAAGAGTATAAGATGCTAACACCAGTATTCACAATTTCTTCTGTTTTTTTTTTCTCCTTTCAACAAACGATTTTTGATTGCAGTACGCGAACCGGAAGGAAGCTCATTTGCGCGTCATATTAACCTGCAGTTAACGTATTCATTTCAGAATAACGCACAGAATCCAATGCATATGAACGGCTCTAAAGCGGGTCTATACCCGACGCACGGTAAGGCATTAGTTTTAGTTCTTAAACCACCTTTAAAGCCACTAAGTTGGTACATGTTTCCCAAACTATTCTATATACATGTAAGACTAATCTATATACATATCCATATCTCTTTGTAGAATCATCCATGGATGAGATGTCGCAGGACTCGAGTGTGCATTGCATGCCCAGTGAGGTGTGACTAGAGCAGTCCTCGCCAGCACGAGCCCATCGCTAGCGGGGGCACTCCCTCTTCGAAGTATCTAAAGCACACCACACACACACACACACACTCTCACACTCTCAAAGCACACCATCAAAAACACTAAACACTAAACGTCCTTTCCTAGTCAAAATTGTATGTGAAGCTTGCATATGAAATGAAAACATCCCAGCAAACAAAAAACAAAACATGATACCATAGCATTCCCAGTTAGGCTTTGAGCATCCATCCATCTATCCATCCATCCATCAAGCATCGAACCAGAAATCTCATGAAAACCCACACAGCAAACAAACAAACAAACAAACAGAAAGACAAACAAACAAACAAACATTCCTGCATTGTAGTGTAAGAAGCTGCAGTTTAGTTAATTTAATTTAAATGAAATTTAAATTTAATTTAGTTTAATATTCGATAGTCGCTAAGTGTTTCGCCCCTCGTAAATGGATCTACATAAAATATTTTTTTTTTTAGATTCTAAGATTGATATACTGCTTGCCAAGGCTCCTGTAATATACATATATATATATACATACATATATATATATATTTTTTTTTTTGTATGCCTATCCTATCAATATCGTATACCTACCATGAGAAACGTTGTTATTGTTTATTTTCTTGTTTTTTAAATGTATAAAAATCGATATAAATATATATATAGATGTATCCTATATCGTAGCTGTCCAGGCATTTGTAAATAGTAATGATAGCCACACTGGATACGAAAACAAAAATATTAACATTTAGTTAACACAAATTATAAAGAAATACAATTAATGATGAACCGAAATCAATTAAAAAGAAAGAATAGAAAGCAAAAAACATTTTTTTAAAGAAACTATTATGTGATTTTTCTTTATAGATCTACTAAAGATTGGGATTGGGATTCCAGCTATATTTTCAGATATTCTGGGGAATATTTAACCATGTTTGCCCCAAATCTTTCCATAGAAATCCCATGCTAATGGCTCAATTGATCTCACACTCAGCGGCAATATCATTTGCTAATGCTAATGCCGAACGATCTCTTTGGGCAACACTCGAGATCGATTTCCGGTGCAGCTCCATCATCAACCTGTACCTGTACCCTTACCCGTACCTGTACCAGTACCTGTGCCCATTCATCGATGGATCAACTAAAGCATCTGCAGCAGACAGTGTGACGACGATCTTGGCCATCGTCTCATCACCCATTTCCCATCTGCAGCAGCACTTGGGACGATCGGACACTCATGTTGCCAGTCATGTGGTGGGATTCTAGTGTTGCACTTCAAGTTTGGGCGTTAAGTGCACAGAGAGAGGGACGGGTGCGAGTATTAATTGAATTATAAGCCTAGATTATGCAAAGATTTCCTGCCTGCAGCAGCAGCAGCTGTTCGGATAAAGCAATTTGTGTGGAAGATCATCATGATGATCATGCTTATTGGAAACGGATCGGAGGAGAAGATTGAGAGTTTCGTAAAGGGGTATTCGATTGAGAATGTGAGAGGGCGGCGGAGAGGGAGGGTGGTGGTGGGGGCCATGACTTGGATATTTGGAGAGGACAACAGCAGGCAACAGGGTCTGGTTTGGCCTGGCCTGGTCTGGTCTGGTCTGCAGGGGACTGCACTTGTTTGTAATTTCTGTTGTTGGTTTATAATTGTGCGATCGCATTGCAGACGATGAAGGGATTTCCACAGCACGTTACAAAAATATCAACAAATCGTCATCATTAATAATGATCACTCCGGGCTACAGACTTGAAAACACGGTTGCTATCAGTATTATACATATCGTATACGTTTTTTTTTTTTTTTCGGGTTCGGGTTCGGCTTCGGGCTCCGGCTCCTCGGTTCATTTGTCAAATTTCACCGCGCCCCCAAGAGATCTCCCGAGAGACTGAGACAGAGATAGAGAGAGAAAGAAAGAGAGAGAGAGACAGATCTTAGATCTGTTGCCTGGTTGCTGTATCTGATGTTGTTGTTTTCGTTGTTATTTGAGCAAACATTCAACACTTGAAGCGAGAGATTTTCGTGGCAAGCAAGGTACAACAACTCAATTCCCAGTGGTGTGGTGTGGTGTGGTGTGGTGCCCCTGTTGCCTCTGTTGTTGCCCTGCCCTGCCCTGCCCTCGATCTCGATCCCGATCCCTATCCCCATGATACGAGAGTACGAGATCCCATGCTCTTCTCTACGGCAATGAAATTATGAATGATGTGATACTTTTGCCATTGAGATGTTTTCACAGTCGCGAGCCTCATGACATGCCCCAGCCATATCTTATTTGCTATATCTACATCGCATTCAAGATTGGAAACTGGCAACTCGAGTTTTGGCCTGCCTGGCTGCCTGCCTCTTCTGGCCTTCTCCTGGTGCCTCGTCCGGTCCGCCGAGTGCTGTTCTGTTGGTTCTGGTTGCTGTTGTTGCTGTTGCCGCTGCTGCCGCTGCTGCTGCTGCTGCCGTGTTTGTGTTATTTCTGCTGGAAATGAGCGATCGCGTGCAATAATTTGTAGACGACTTTGGTCTCGAGGCTGAAGCTGTTGGTCGGTTGGTTGGTTGGTCTGTTGGTCTGTTGGCCTGTTGCTGTCGCTGTTGCTGTTCCTGCACATGCTGCACATCATTTTTCAAAATCATTCAAACACTTGTTAAATATTTTCTTAACCGATTGATGATGATTGTGACTCGCCTCGCAGAGTGAGAGATAGAGAGAGAGAGAGAGCGAGACAGAGTCCCCATCCTGCTACAAAATTATTTGTGTGTTTATCAATAGGCAGTGAAAAAAGGTCTCAAGTTCCAGAACTTCGATCTCAGTCTCAGTGTCCATCAGAGGCATTGACTTATTACGATTTTGTTGGCCTTTTCACGTCCGCGTTTCACGCGCTGCCCTGCCTGGCCCGCTGAAATTAATTGATATCTGTGGTATGCGCTTTGTTGGTCTCCGATCTTGGATCTTGCATATACATATGTACATACATACATATACATATCTTTGATGAACAGCGGCGACGGCGGCGGCCACTTTAAGCATTGATGATCGATTACAGAACGTGCCAGAGTCTGAGCCGCTGAGTCGGAGTCAAGAAACGGGGTCAAGTGTGAGGATTGCCTCTCGATGATTGGATATGCAAATTTTTATACTCGCACCACCACCACCACATGCAACTGACAACACAACTCAACGCTCGTTTCATGCCGCATGCCCCATACCCCATACCTCCCATGCATCCAGCCAATGCAATAAGCTTTGTAATTTCTGGCTATTGGCCCATCATCGCCAAGTCCATCTCCATCTCCATCTCCATCTCTGCATCTGCATCTGCATCATCAGCATCATCGTCATGGTCGTCATCGTCAGATCAGCCTTTGAGGAGGTCCCAAACAAAAGGTGGCCAGCCTTCTGCCAGGTCTTTCAACACTTTCTGAGGACCAACCTCAGCGCTGATGGGTCTCCGCTGTGTGTGTGTGTGTGTGCGTGCCTTGTGACTCATGCCGCTTGGCATTTTAATTGATTTTGAGGGGGGCGCAAAAAGCCCGGTGCCAAAATCCTCACCACACGACTCGCGCTGGCACACGTTCTATTTGTGCCGCTCAGAGGCGTCTCACTGGAGGGGCACAGCACCACACAAGGCACTCCTCCATAAGGTAGCCCAAAGTTATGTCCAGCCTGAGATACGGATACATTCTTGGGTAAGCAGAGCCCTCTTTGGGCAGGCCCCTGTCTGCTGCCTGTCAGGCACGTATACAGATAGAGAGAGAGAGACAGGGAGACAGGGAGAGAGCCGTGGTACACCTAGGAAGGGGATCGGACATTTATCATGCTGCAGTGCCCCGCAGATTCCGATTCCGATTCTCATTCCCATTCCAACTGCCTGCCTGCGTAGGCGTTGGCCGGTGGTCAACTGTCCAGCTTCCTCACTCTCTTCATCAGCAGCAGCGGGAGCAGCGGCAGCAGCGGCAGCAGCGGCAGCAGCACCGCTCTGTGTGCCATCATTGGGCGTTGGAGCACGTAAAAATGTAACACCAAATGGGGGGGGTGGGGGTTGGAGGCTGGGGCCTGTGGCAGAGGTATTCGAGGCATCGACAACTTACGCACATCAGTGCTGAGTGTTTTGTTAATTTATAGCCAAAAAGAGCCAAAGGAGAATGGCCAGAAAAACGCCAACTTGGGGTTGAGCTTTGGGAAGAAGACGATGATATGAGAAGGTCCTTTGGCAGTAACCATCTGTATTTCTCTCATGGAAATGCGCTTGGGAGAGCTCTCCCTGTGGGTGCATCTTCTTTCCTCTAACAGCTTTATTTATTCAACTTTATCTTGCAACATTTTCGGTTGCAGCACTGTGTAGCACTGATACGCACACTCGGGCTTCTGTTCAATCCTCTGGGCCATGGCCAAGTCCAATTTCCATTGCAGAATCCCTTGCCCTTTGCCTCAGAGTTTGCTTAACAGTACGCGGCAGCGGCCAGGACACCCAGCTGTGGTCGCACAGGCCAACAAGCCAGGCGGTGGTTGCCACAACCGCTGCTGCTGCTGCCTCCGCTGCTGCTGCTGCAACACAAACAGCACAAGACAAGACCAACAGAAACAACATGGACATGGACGACAACGGCGACTCCTCCGACTACGAGTATGACGACAACTTTGGCAGTACACCTCAATGTTTGTGCAGGCAACATTCGCATGCAAGTCAGCAAAGTTTGCATTGACACGCAGCAGCAGCAGCAGCAGCCACAGCCGCAGCAGCAGCAGCAACAGAAGTGGAAGCAGTGGCAGACGCAGCAGCAGCAGCAGCATTTGCATAAAGGTGGACAGTGGGGGGGCTGGAGCGGGGTTTGGGGGCTGCTCTGCTGGTGTCATGGTGCCGAAAAACAAAAAAAAACCCAACAAACGCCAAGTGCACAGCAGGGCAAACGAGGAAGCACCACCAGCCTGGAGACAGGAGACAGCAGACAGAAGCCAGAAGCCAGGAGAGCAGAGCTCACCCGTTGTCCATGATGAAGATGGACGTGTTGCTGGTGGCTTCCCATCACCATTCACCATACACCAGGAGGGGCAACAGCAACAGCAACAACAGCAGCAACAACAGCAGCAACAACAACATACCCATTAGGCCGCACATAAACTGCATGCAATGAAATTCACTCCTGTGGCGTGGCCATGTTGCTACCGCGCTGCAGTTCCAGTTGCAGTTGCAGTTTCTTCTGGGGCGCTGCTGCTGCTGCCGCTGCTGATGCTGCCTGCCTGCCGCTGTCTGACTTATGGCAATTGCCAATGCAACATTTGTTGCCGGCGGGACGAGGACGGGGACAGGGACGGGGACTGGGGACTGGACTGTTTGCTGTTGTTTTGTGCCACTAAAGATGGGGGCGTGACCAGACTAGAAGACCCCAAAAGACATTACAGTGTGGGACGGGTGGGCTTCAGGGTGTACCCCACAAATCTGGAATGATTGGAGTGTCTTTCATGTCTGTCTACCCATTGCTACCCATAGCTTTCACTGCCTCAAATGTGGCTGTTGATTATGATTGATTAAGATGCAGCAAAATGGCAAAAGTCTCTGGCCATAAACCATAAGAATCACTTTCATCGAGTGCTTTGATGATTTGTCGTGCTCGTGTCACGCTGCAACCACCAATTGCTGCCGCCGATGTTGCTGTTGTTTTGGCTTGTTGGATGGCAATTTTTTTATTTTACTTACTCATACCCCCCGCAAACATTTGTTTCAACACGTACGCGCAAATGAGTTTACAAGGTGCGATATTCATGTTGCTCTGGCTCTGGATCTGGCCCCAGTCTCTGGATCTGTCTCTGGATCTGGCTCTGGATCGGATCGGATCGGTGGATGTTGCTGCTGCTGCTGCTTGTGCTGCTTGTCAATATTTACTATGCGCCCCAGTCGGGAAGCAACATGTTGCTGGGGTACGCAAAAAGTTGGCTAATCGTATATTTGCCAGTTTATATATATTAATAGCTGAGCGACAGGCGAGAATGTCTGTGTGCCGCCTCGTGTGTTGCCACATTTCTCATTCTTATGCTGTGCTGCTGCAGCGTCCTCTGTTCTCTGTTCTTTGCAACAGCAACAGCAAAAGAAACAGCAGCTGCTGCTGTTGCCGCTTTTAGTATAATTTTAATTAACGCATTCGATGATGTTGCTGTTGTTGTCGCCTCCTGCTGCTGCTGCTGCTTCTGCTGCTGCTGCATCGACCACTGCCGTTGTCGTCTTTTGGCCAACATGCTAAAAGGTGTTAATTGGCGAAATTTCCATGTAGAGCTCAGCCAAAAGCAGACAGTGTTCTGCCACAGCAGCAGCATTGGCAGCAGCAGCAGCATTGGCAGCAGTCCCTTCCTTCGAGTATTGTCAACAAGATTTGCTTTATTAGCCACTTTCGGGTGGTTGCAGCATATCCACCGCAACAACATTGGTTTTGTCTTCGAGGTTTTGCCTCACTTTCCGAATTAATGAGGAAGCAACCAAACAGAGAGCAAGAGAGAGAGAGAGAGACTCGTGCTACTATGCCTGCAACCTGGAACTCTCCGCCTTGTGGCACTCTACCTTTGAGCTACTGATGAGTAAATATTTTCATGGTTTAATTTCATAAATTATGACAATTTTGCAACTCATGAGATGCCGACATGCCCGTACATATTGGAATCCCTAAGTTATCGCGTCCAAGGGGGCTACGGCTATGGCTATGAGGGGCTATGGGGGGCTATGGCATGGCTATCCTTTCGAGGCACCGAGTGAATTATGATCGCCACAGCAAATCAACTTAAAGTGCGCACAGTTCCCCAGAGGAGGAGACTGGCAGACAGGGAGACAGGATACCGAAAAGCTCCTAAATTTTACTTAAGAACGTTCTGAACGTTTCTGCCCCATCGATGGGGCAGCTGACACACACACACACACACTTACACACTGACACACAATAGCATACAATGTCTACATATGTATATGCTGCTGATTCTTTTCCTGAAGATGATGATGATGACTATAATGATGATCATCATTAACACCTTTCTGCCGCACAGAGAGCCGTGCCCCACCACCACCGCTCTGTGCAGCACAATACGTCTCCACAACAAGCCGGGCAAAATGGGGGCAAAGGGGGCATGGGGGAGGGACAAAAACCAGAGAGAGAATCGCTGGAATAAGTAAGGAAAATATAAGAAAATAATTCAAAATGAAATTTGCTTTATGATGCGCAACCGCGCGACGTTCCTACGCACAGTGGCATGAGATATGTGCAACACTGGATATCCTTTTCGAAAGGGGATACCAAAAGGGGAAACTAAGGGAAGAAATGGGCTTTGAAGAGGAGTCTAAGTACCCCGGGAGCTGGTTTTCTAATGATTTTCAGAAAAATACATTCATGATCTACAAAGGAACTACAAAGCTCCAAAGATCTACCCAAAGATCTACCTAAAGATCTACCTTAAATGTTGGGATAGACCGTAATAGAAGGAGATTTAAAGACTAGCAGGAATAAATTACAGGTGTGATTTGGGAATTACTTTCATATTAACTTCATTTTATTGGTAAATAGTTAAGGAATACTTTCTTCCCTTCGATTATTCGTATCTGTTTGTATTCAGAATTCCTCTTTGGCAGTTTGAAATCATATTTTGAACCACTGTTCTGGGGAGTATCTGCGTTGATATGAAATATGTGTCGGGCGGGCAGGCAGCGGAGATTTATCGAGCGCGAAATGTAATACGCGAGCAACGTCCACCGTTGGAAGCTCCAGCTCCAGATCGAGATGGAGATGAAGCTGCTTGCGGGAGGCAGGGCAGTGTAGGGGGGGGGAATCACAATCGGAATCGGAGCTGGAGTTGGAGCTCAGAGCAGAGTAGGAGATCAGCGGCCACCGTTTTGAATTGGCTTAAGCGACGCCGCCGCCTTCGACGACGACGACGACGGACGACGACAACGACGGACGACAGCGACAAGAGGCATCAAGTGGGGCAAGTGGGGGCACGAGCAACTGGATGCTCGATTCGGTTCGCTTATAAACTGCATCCTGCTGCGATCCGCGTCTCAAACGGTTGCCGTTCTTGCCCCCGTGCGTGTGTGTGTGTGTGTGTGTAGGTATGGAGGGGCAGGCACTGGGGGGGCACTGGGGACGGGGACGGGGACAGCGACAACGACTGGACATTAACTAATGCATGCATTTATTTTTGTTATTTGTTGGGGCAGATCCCACAGCGGCGAGTGGGGAGGAGAGAGAGCACAAAGAGAGACGCATATGGTGGGGCAAGATATGGAGGATCTGCTCCAATAACTCATGGTGACACTATTAAAGCGACGATTTGTAGCCGAGCATAAAATAAATGCGGATTAGACTTTATAAAGGACAAAATGCTCGTGTCTGCGATTTATGGGCGCATTGGCTCACGGGGCGTGGCCCGCGTCTACCCGTTCACCGTGTAGCACGGGGCATAGCTTTGGCTCAAAATGGGTTTCCTATGTGGCACGAATGTTATCAAAATCAGTTGGGTAAATACAACCGAAACTCGTCTCGCAAAAATAACAAACGTGACAAATTTCTGTGAATTCAACTGTGAAAAAATTGCTAGAAAATACAACAAGTACAACAGATCCAACAACCATACCAATACCATCATCATCATGATGATGATGACGACGATGATGATGACAATGATGATGGCAACGAGGAGGAAGCATAACAAAAACTTTGTTGCAACAAAAACTTTACACAACTTTTGCAGAAACACACACAGAGAGATAGAAAGGAGAGGCTGTAGGGGGTGTGGGTGGGTCGGGGGTAGGTGGAAAACAACTAAACAGTCGCTTAGTTTTTGGCAGCCATGAGACAACTTTGTCTATGGCTGAAAGTGGGTGCACGAGTGGGTGTTTTGGGTTGCAAGTCCTCTCTATTTGCCAAGTAAACAAAAGTTTTTCGGCGCAAAAAAAAAACAACAACTCAAAGATGAAACTCAGTGGCAGCAGCGGCAACGGCAGCAGCAGGAGCCCGCATCTAAAATCTAAAATTGTAACAAAAACAGCCCAAGAAAATACCCAAAGAATAGAAATGAGCCACTGACAAGAGAGGTATGCGGGATGAGGATGAGGATGAGCCATGAGCCGCCAGCCAGCGAGGCAGCTGCCAGGCGAAATCCTAAACTGTTGTCAGAGTCGAGTCGGAGTCGGAGTCGAGAGCGGAAGAGGAATCCAATCCAAACCCTTCAACCAGTTCATTGTTTGAACGCGCAGAACGCGCGAAAATTCTCAAGTTGCCGGGAAACTTGTCACCAAAAGTTGGGGAAAGATCCCAAAAGGAGGTGAGAAGATTGTGGGATGGTAAAGGGTATTCGCAGAGTGTTGTAGGAGAAGGTATCTAAGGTGTAAAAATGTTGGCTAGAGATGAATAGGACGGATAGAAATACTTATAATATCTGACATTTCTCTCTCATGTGTTTAGGAGACTTCATTTACTGGAATAATTCCTCATGTGCCTTGCCTAGAATTACCTAGAAGAACAGACTTCTTGGGGGTACTTTCAAACGGTAAAACAATCCAACATCTACGGAAACCAAATAATCTTTGGTATACAAATTCCTACCCCATTTCAAGAGTTTCCCAAGGAAAATAGATAAAAAGTTGTTAAACAATATCGCAGATAATAAAGTTATTACACCCACAGCCACCTCCGCCCACTGCCATCCCCCACCCACAACGTTTGACTCCCGTAACCTTACGCACAGCAACGCAAGCCATCGGAAAAAAAGGACCTTACCCCTAGGGCTATGCGGCAGCGCTGCCAAGTCATTAATGAGGGTCAAAGTGCGTGTAAATGTAATGCAAATGTATGTTAAAGTGATTAGCAGCCTTCAAAGAGAGAAACATCCAGAGAAACAGAGAAACAGAGCAGCAGAGCGGCAGAGCAGCAGGGAAAGGGGGAGTTTGAAGCGTGGCCAAATCTGGGGGATCCAAATACACCAGAGGCTTAATTTACGTAACTCCCACACCCCCTTTACACCCGTACCGGGGGAGAGGTGGGATGGGAGCAATTCCCTGGCCAAATCCCCGCACAGCAGCCGGCAATAAAAACAGTAACAGAAACAAATAACCAACAACACAAAAAAAAAAAAAGAAAAAAGAAGTAAAATGTTGAGCGAGTTCTGAGGAATCAGAACGGCAACTATTTCTGGATGATGATGACGATGATGATGATGATGATGAACTACCCATTCGACACTTCATTGAAGTTGACAGATGTGGGTTGGTGGGACGTCGCACCCTCGACTACAAGGACGACTACAAACAAAAACCCATTCGGTGGCAGTGGCAGTGGCGGTGGCGGGGGCACGTGTGCCAAAGGGCATTGTGTTTGTGTGTGTGTGTGTGTGTGGATAAAAATTGTTCGAAGGAAACATTTACAAATGAAGTTGTAATCGGAAGTTGTTCGTTTGCTCATGCCTCAACCTCATGCCCCCTGTCAGCGCTCACCCACCCCCTCGATCAGCCTCCGTGCCAACCTCCGTGCCAACCTCCTTTTCATACTATATAAATTGAGCGACAATTGTACAAATTGTCAAGGCGGAAACGCTGCCAGGGATAGTTCGAGTTCCAGCTCGGATTCCACTCCGATGTCCACTGTGCGGGCAGAGTCATGAGCTGCAGGACTACAGACGGAAGGGGGGGAGAGTGCGGCAGAGCTGGAGGATTAGGCAGCCAAAAGGGGTGTCTGTCCATCCATCCTGCCACCGTCTAATACATATGTTCACTTTGTGTTCGCGCCTTGATCCTTTTTTTGATATCCAGTACTGATATATTGTGAGGGTATATCGGCTCTGCCCACTCGGTTGATGGAAATGGATGGGAGGTTATGTGCTTGGAGGTTTTTTGAATGAAAGTTCCATTATATGAATACTATATGGAAGCTATGAAGTTCCTTGGCTCTTCTTGAATTCCATTCTATATACCAAAAGGTTTTTGTGCTAGAAATCCCTTTAAGAGACCTTCCCCTAAACGACTAATGAGTATTCTATAGTCTATCCCTCGCATTGAAGCACATCCCTTGCCTTTTATTTTGTGTTTATTTTTGTTGTAGTGCCCACAAATATTTGTTTTTAATAGTCCCTGGATTGCAATGTTTGAAATGCAAATAGGATTTCCGTTTGCCCGTTCTACGATTGCGAGGAGGGATTCCATTTGACAGTTGAATTGTTTTGATCCCGAGCATTTAGAGAAATAATAACACTTGTTCGACTGCTCCTCTGTTTGTCCGGGAGATTAGTCAGTTAGTTGCCCAATTTGACACATGTTGAGATTGCACTGGACCCTGAACGGACTTCCATTGGGACAGGACAGAGCAGAACAGAACAGAACAGGCAACACCTCGAAGCCTCACCTCTCCTCAGTCACTTTACCCCGTTTTAATATAGTTGTTCGGCCAGAACTGCCTCCGATCGCATACCTGGGGATCCGACGATCTCAACCACTGCTGCTGTTGCTGCTTCTGCCGCTGCTGATGGTGATGTTGCAGATGGAGCCCGACTGTGGGGACGGACATGGAGCAGGGACCCTACCTACTACCTTGTCTTATCTACAAAATTGATCGTTTTGAAAACGCTCAAAATGTGATGTGGTGGCATTTTCAACTTGTCTGCGTCTCAATATTTTTACTTTCTTTACGATCTCCTCTCCGGCCAGACCAAAGAACTGGTTCACAGTGGGATCCCATCGCCGGCATTCGCCCCCCCGTGCCCCCACGGGGTCCCCCTGTTGTTGCTGTAATCGTGTCGTGTCCATTTCGATTATCACCAAAGTGAGTAATTTAATACCAATTTGGCGGCCCATGCGGCATAGACTTGAGAGAAATATGCTCGCTTCGAAATGTCAAATGTGAGCACCAGATGAGAATCGAAATGGAAATGGAAATGGGCTGGCGATTCAGATTGAGATTGGGGGAGCTGGCTGCCTGAACCACTACTACCGACTACTGATCGTCCCCCGGCATAGGTGCTTCTGGAGCGGAGAGCGGTTCGTCGTGCAAGACTAAGACGGAAAAATCTTATCGGACTCTCGCGCATATTTAGCTGGAATTTTAAGGAACTGAGAAAGAGAGAGATGGAGAGAGAGAGTCTGGATTGACAGCTTCTGAGGTTGGAGTGGTCTCTGCCCGCCAAGTGGAAGTGGAAGCTTAGCCGGGTGCTTACATTGAGCTAGTGGCTGTTGGCCGGTGACAACTTACAAGTGGATGCCCACCGATAAGAAGGACAAGGCAGGAGGGGAAGCTACCCATCCAGCAGAAGTTGGCCAAGCTATGACGGAGATTTTGTTATAATTCCTTATAAAGCAGTCACACTTCTAGAATATGTCTGTACTCTGAATGCATCTATCATTGGCTGTATCTGTATCTCGCTTTTCTTTCAAATATAGCTCGTACTTTGTTCCTTTATAAAGCACTCTAACTAAACAGGGGAGATCGTTAAGATCCTTTCCCCAAAGAAGACACCTGGCTGTCTCTTTTCGGTCTCTCTTTCTTCCCCCAATCTTTTTGGGTTTCCCTTTTGCGCTCTCCCCTTTTTCGCATATCCCCCGATATGAGTACACTGTTCCACAGTTCCAGTAAGTGACATAATATCCTAATTAGATCAGTTGGTCATGCTTAGCTGACAAAGTACAGGGACAGGACAGGACAGGGCAGGTTAGGGCACGGTAGGGCAGGTTCGATGAGGGTAGACAGGCTGGGTAGACTGCTTTTCCTTATCTTTCCGTTTTCGGTTCTCATTTCACGAGTATTATGACATCATTGACATTACATTGGTCAAGCTTTTTGGCTCTATTGCACTTTAAAGAGATCATCAAATTAAAATAACAAAAATGTTGTTGTGCACACATGGGAGAAAGAGAGGGGGGGAGACAGAGAAGCGGGAGTACGAGTAAGCCATAAGAAGAAGATACAAAATGTATCTGTATCTCTGCCCCTGGGTGATGAACACATTTCCCACGTTTGGAGCAGCAAAAACCAAGAGAAAAAAAAACACAACCGATTTTTTATTTTAATTTTAATTTATTCAGAAGAAATCGGGACTGCTGCTATCGAACGGGAAACCGAGACCGAAACACCGAACCACCGAACGAACAACCGAAAAACCTGCCGAACCGATGACTCTCAGGCCTCGGGTTACATTCTTTTGTTGGAAATTTATGGCTGGACCGGAGAGTCGTCGGTAGGCAGAACCCAGGGCCATCCGTCCATCCGGAGACCGGAGCCTAGAGCCCAGAGCCACCGGTGGAAACTGTGGAAACGGTGGAAAATGCCCGCGTGTTTAGCAGCATTTAATGGCTCATTTCGAATTGATTTCTTTTGCTTTTCAGGGACAGCGAGACAGAAGGGGAAGTGGAAGGAGGGTCTGGTGCTGTGGTTCTCTTCTTGGATTTTCATTTTGAATGCGGCGAGAGCGCCATGAAGATTTGTGGGCCGACATCTTTTCGGGGGCTGACTTTTTAGTGGAAAAGCTGTAAAACTTGTTGAAATGCTTGTAAGCATCATAAAAAAGCGCACTGTGAAGAGTCTATTACAATGATGCCATCGTGCTGATAGCACCCAAACCGCAACGAAGACGAGACCCAAAAGATACCCATACCATGCCATACCACACCATACCATACCCCTCCCCTTTCCGTTGAACATTTTATGGCATTGCAATGCATTCGAAAGGTGGCACTGGACTCCAGTTGCAACTCCAGTTGGAATCCACTCCGTGTCCGAGTACGAGTCCGAGTCCAAGTCCAAGTCATCAGCCGTCGAATGATGCGCGCATTTCCGCACTCGACTGGAAAATTGTACGTCGGGATGGGCCATAAAATTGGCAAATGGCCGAGGCGCCGCCACATTGTTGCCACGTCCATAGATTTGATTTGAGGTAGCCCAACTGGGTGGGTGGGTTATGGGTTATGGCTTGCAGAAGCCCATAAATATGTATGTACGTATGATTGTTAGGCAGAACCCAAAAAAAATGTGGGTTGTGCTGTGCTGTGTTGAACAACGGAAAAGAGTTAAGTAGTTGTATCTTTAAATGTTGATATAGTGGCACAAATAGATCTTTGAAACCTCCTTATAGTCTACATCTTTATAAACCCCTTCACATTAATCACAACTCAGGTATGGAACGTGTTATATGTCTATCCGAAACCCGCTTGACACTTTGTTCCAGTTTTTATGACACTCCAAAAAGTGATTTGGTTTTTTTTTTGTTATTTATGTTTTCTTTGCATAAATTGTTGATGGGTCCAAGCATAGATCATAGATCGTGGTCTAGTGGTCTAGTGGTCTAGTGGTCTAGTGGTTCCGCATATACATATAAAATAACATAACATAACCCTTGGTTGCCTGCAACATCGTTTTCCAACACATTAAAGAGCCATCAAATTCGGGGGAAGCTCTTATTTTAATGGATCGGATCCCCATAGATAGATTGTTGGATAGATATTTAGGAAATACTTCTTCTTTCAAACTAGATTCTTGTTTATAGAAAATCAATTAAAAAACTATTCCACCTGATGGCGCGTGGAGTAGGCATGCTAGCAGGGGGGCGGGGGGAGGAGGGAGGATTAATTAAAAAATGAAATTCCAAAGAATAGAGTCATTTCACACACACACACATATATATGTATGTATCTACCTCATACAAATTATAAGGTTTATTGGTTTTCAAGTTTTTTATCTATTTTTAAGAATGTCTAACTGTACCCTTTCGAGGGCGTCGTAAAACTAGAGCAGAACCCAATAATATTTGTAGTTATTGGAACTACCCCGCCCAACGCCAACCGCCCCCCGCTCGAAATGAGCATGAAATATGGTTTCTGGGGGGAGGGAGAAATCGAATCCTCGGGGGCATCATAGTAGCCCCTGAATCCCACGCAAATTGCTAAAAAGAATCAAAGTAAATGAGTCGAGAGCCCTCGAGCTATGGCTACAGTCCGTGTCCCCTGTCCCCGTCCCTGTCCCCTGTCCTTGTACCCTCCATCCGATTCTCGTTGACTTTCTGTGTCACAGGGATGGACGGGCAGGGGCACGGAGGCAGGGACGGGGCGGCATTGTCGCAACGTATAATTGCACAATGATTGAGTCCAGTTCCAGGTTCAGAGCCTGGCTATAGCTATGGCCCGGGGTGCTTCCCACATTACTGTGTCTGTGTGTGTGTCTGTGTGTGTGTCTGTGTGTGTGTCTTTGCCTCATTGTTAACTTGTTAATTTCGTTTGATTGATTTTTAATGCGTCGGCATACAAATTGTCCGCGCCTTAGATAGATCGCATATAGTTATGATTAAATCAAGTGAGACTCGCACGCGGCTTACGACTGCTTTGGGGGTAGGGGGAGAGTCGTGTCCTGTACGATATGGCAAGGAGTCGGACCCGGAGCCGTAGCCGGAGTCGAGTAAACAAAAGATGAAACAGCCAAGTGCACACGGAGGGCATTGAGTCAAAAGGAAGCTGACGGCACGTGTCCTTAATCCGGTAATTACAATGGCTTTTGGGAATCCCAATTCGCCCCCAACCCCTCGTCAGCACTCTACTGCGATTGTGGTTTGAGCGCAAAAGATACAATCCCAAAGATATGACGATTCTGTTGTGGATCAGCCTCCTGGCAATCGAAATAGAGAAATCTATCTCCTTTCCCATGGTGGTGCGGTGTGCTGTGGTGTGTGGTGCTGTGGTGGCGGTGTAACAAGTTAATTTATGCCCGATCCCGCTGCTCAGATAAATTGTAGCCCTACCGATTTCCATTTCTTTTTCATTTGATTTGGGAAAGTCCCCCCCAGTATCAGGTAACGTCTGTGGCAACCTGTTGACAAGTTGCCACATCTAGATAAATGGGAGAACAACAGCCACAGCCACAGCAGGGCAGAGCCACAGCCACAGCAGAGCAGAGCAAAGCCGAAGAAAGGGGCCATCTAATCGCATTGGGATCTGGACAACCCGAGCGGAGAAAGAAAATGTTAAATGCTTGTAAATCCATATCTAGTCGCTACTAAAATGTACCCCCCGCCCCCCCTGCCACCAATCGACCGTGCATAATAGAGTTATCAGTGGACCCCAGAAATTTTGATTAATTGTCTCTGTTTGAGCTTGCGCTTTTAATTTTGTCCGCTCTTCGGCGACTCCATCGTCCAGCGTCATCCCCATATTAATTCTCTATCTGTGTCTGTCTGTCTGTCTCTTTGTCTGTCTCTCTGTCTGTCTCCGTCTCTGTCTACGTCTCTTTCTGTGGCTTTTGCGTTGAAAAATCTCTTTTGTGTGTTTTATTGTTTAACCGAGAAACAAAATATATACATATATATATCTAAAATAACAAATACCTACCATATACGCACGCACACTATCCATCGATTTTTGGTTAATATTAATTCCAGTCCCCTGGCCGATCGGTGCCCCTCCTCCCCCCCCCTCTGGACCGCGTGGACAATGGGAAGCGTGGGGCGGCGCGGCGCAACAAAGTTAAATCGATTTTTTATGAAAATCCACACTGTCTCTTATGGGCTTTTAAATGTTTAATCGTTTATGAATTTTGATAACGCAGCGCTACTAAAATGATATTTTTTCGGTCCCCAAATGGGTAGATGACGGCGAGAGAGAGAGAGAGAGAGAGACAGAGAGAGAGATCATCACTGAGAATGAGAAGATTATGGTTTATCTGGATTTTAAGTGCTGTAATGTTATTGTATCTTAGAAATATTTGTTTGTTTGTTTGTTTTCTTTTTTAAAGACAATTCAAGGTCGTTCTTCATATATGTACATATACCTATACATAGGGACTTTATAGACCTTCCTTACAGATCTCTTAGCTCTCCAAATACTTCTTGCTTTCGTGGCTGGACTTAAATTGTTGGCTCTCGTTTTGGTGGCTTGTGGATGGTTGTTGGGGATTGCTGTGGCTGTGGCTGTTGCACTTCCTGTTGCCATTGACTTTGGTTTGCTCTATCTCTCTCTCTTCGTGTGTGTGTGTGTGTGTTGCACTTTGTGTTACACCAAAAATGCGCCACAAAGCCAAACGAGCGCTGGTCTGAAGCAGCAGCAGCAGCAGGAGCCAATGCAAAGTGCAACAGCAGCAGCAGCAATAGCAATAGCAACATCCATCCATGTTGTTGCAACAACTGCAGCCATTGCACTTTGCATAACGGTCCCCAGTGTTTGCCAGTGTCTGTATCTGTGTGTGTGTGTGTGTGTGTTGGCTCTGTGGCATTCAGCCATTTTGTGAATGCATTTATCTCTGACACAGACACACACACAGACACGCACCCGTGGATGCTTTCACACTGCTTGTACGAGTATCTATAGCTTTTGTATCTGTGTTTGTATATCATTACTTATCAGATACTTATTATGAGCATACGATATCGTATATTTTGGCATGCCCACAGATACAGATGCAGATACATATATGTAGATGTATCTACATATACATACATATGTATATCAATGAATATATGTGTTTGTGGGCGAGTGTGTCTTTGGTAAATATGCAAATGAGCCTGTTTGTTGCCACTACTGTTTGCCATTGTTGTTGTTGTTGGTGTTGCTGTTGTTGGTGTTGCATGTTGTTTGTTGGTTGTTGCTGTTGCTTTTGCTGTTGTCGTGCGTTGATTATTGTTGTTGCTGTTGCTGCCGCTTCTGTTGCCGTTGTTTTTGTAGTTGTTATTCCGCCTGATGATGATGCCGCCAAACGGCAAGCAGCAAACATTTGATTATGATACGAAATCGATATAATTTAAACGATGACCAAGCCAAAACCTCTGCAGGAGGAGGCAAGAGGCAGGAGGCAGCCTCTGCTTTTGCATTGCATCTATCATGGGATAGTGAAGACTGCAAAGATAGATAGATACATTCTGAACAGATCTATCTCTTATTCCGATGGATAGCCTCTGCTACTTTGTTGCACTCCTATGGACTACCCGCATACCCTTCTCCCCTCTTACAGTTTTTGCCGTGTTCCGCCTGTTGACTTTTCAATTTGTCGGCTGCATTCAGCGCCAGGGGCAAACAGCGGCAATTGGCTTTCAAGAAAGGCTGCTGCCTGCTTGCTGCTGCTGCTTGCTGCTGCCTGCTTGCTGTTTCTGTGCCTCTTGTTGCATCTTCTAAGCCATTCATCAAGCTGGAAGGCACAGTAGTCCGCCCCCAAGGTGCCGCTGCTGTTGCTGTTGCTGCTGGGGCAAACATCGCGTGTCAGAAGCGTTGGGGCACACATTTTAACGCCTTTTTAAGTTTTGCCGCCAAACAAGTGCAATTCCCACCAACCCCGCCCCCACTCGCCCCCGCTTCAGGCCAGCAGCAAGCAAACAGCAACAACAATTGCAGATACACGAAAACTAATTACAGATTCTAATCGCGTCATACCTTTTGTTGCCTCCTCCACTCCACCCGTTTCGTGTGCAGAAGCCATCAATATCGCGGGGGCACGGGGCAGCAACGTGGGGCACTGCTCGAACTTTTGCATGTGGCATTTTTCACCTTTTTCCTGTCGCGGTTTTTCTTGTTTTCTTTCTTTTTTAGTTGTTTCTCCTCTGTGTACTTTTGACTCTTTCGCAGCTTTTGATATTATTTATTTGCGTTCTGCTCGCTTTCTTCTCTTTTCTTCCTTCTGTGGCTCGACTTTCCTTTGTTTTGTTGAATAGTGCAGCGGAAATGGTTGTAGACGCGGAAGTGAATTGTTAGGCGCCTGCCACACAGCACCCCCCCTCCCACCACACCCTCGTCGTAACGGGAACGCGCGGCTTCAGGTTGAAGTGAACTTCAGCAGAGGCAGCGCAACGAATGGGAACAGGTGGAGGATTAAGCTCTGCAGTGGAATTATCACAGGTATTCTATGCTGGAGTGGAGGTACACGTACACCCAGAGAAAGGTACACCCTGGAAAGGTTACATTATCACTTATAGAATATAGAAAATATATTTTCCAGAAATGTATTATAATACATTTTTCTATTTTAAAGCCGTATGAAAAAATCTTGTTAATAAAAACTGAATATTTAACTTAAATATTGTTGTCTATCTCTTTACTATGCCATATTTCTCTCAGTGTTGGGAATGGATCGTAGCTGGAGCGGATGTAGTATAAATCTTGAAGTTTGCAGAGTAAAAAGTACTCGAAATCTGGGGGAATCTCTGATTGAAGTCATTGATAGTTTGCTATCCATTTACAAACTTTAAAAAAAGAAAGAAGAAGCTCAAAATCATCTAAGAGCCATCACATTTCAGGAACCGCAAGATGATTGCTCTACAGAACCACAAGAACTTCAATATCATATCTTAAATATCATATAAAAACATACCATTTATGGGATAAATAATATCACCTTCTCGTTGGTAAATAATATAAGAAATCTCTTAGGAATGGAGAGGAATACATACATTTCATAGATATTATAATGGGGGCTTATACTTCTTCTCCTTCTTTTACTTCTTCTTTCAACTATTTAGCTTTACGAGATCCCCAAAACAATGGTAGAGAAGATCTGCTGAAAGCTATCAAGTCTCCCTAGTAAAGATTACATACTTAAGGGAACCCCTAAGGTTTTCACTTCTTTTTTCAAAAACCACAAAAACCCTGGCTGCCTGTCATTTGCAGGCTCTGGGATTGTTTTGCCGGCGCTAGGGGCACATCGCATCGGAGTCGGAATCGGATCGCTTGGAACGTGCGACGACGCCTCCTGGTAGTCAAAATTCCACGAACAGAACAGAACAGAGCTCTGGCTCTGGCGCTGGCCATAGAATAAAGAAAAAGGCCCATCCATAACATCAGAGGAACGGAACCAACATTTTAGACATAACTCAACATTCTCTGTCTCGCTCTTTGGTTAACAGCTGTTTTTTGGCAGCTGAAAAGCAGATTTACACAGAAACACACAACGAAACAGACACACGAACACACACATAGGCACTCACGCGAGACACGAAACACGCACACACACAGACACAAACACACACGAGCAGAGTGGAGTTTAAGCCCCGCCCTTATTCTGATGTTGAGTGACTTTTTTGAGTGACTGTTGGCGTGCGGCTGCGCCGAGGCTGAGCGAAAGCAAAAAAACGAAGCAAACGAAAAGCGAGCCCCAACAGAAACAACAAGTGAAGAGCGTTGAAAAACGAAGCAAAAGCAAAGAGAAAACGGGGGAAACTTTACTGTTGTTTTTGCTTCGTTTTTGTTGCTTTTTTTTCTTGATGGGTTTCAAAACAAAATGGCAACCATGAAAGAGGAAAATGCTCCGCTATGCCATGCCATGCCATAGATGGGACGGGAGGGGAAGGGAAGGGACGAGTGATGCGAGAGATATCCGATCCGAAATACTGGGGAACTGTAAAAAGACCGACTGACGACTGACTGCCTCGGCGCGGATGTTTGTTTGACTTTTCGCATTTTGGATGGAAACTTTTTCAAGTGCTCCACCACACACACACACAGACACACACACACAGACGTACACATATGCCACCCCCTCACTCACCACTACACAGACTCCTCTGTGGCATCCGAGAGGCCGTGCAAAATATTTATGCAAGTCAAGCGTCGAGCATTTATGAACTGTCAAACATTCTCAACGCCATTCGAATGATTTTGATACTTTAACATTTTCGTAAAATGACTGACAAGTGGGGCCACAGAGAGAGAGGAGAGTGGAGAGGAGCATGCCACACACCCACACATACAAACACACACACAGAGGCATACATTCGGCGTCAAATTGGCGGTGTTAGTGCCACATGTGGGTGTCAGTCATGTGGCAAGAGGCTGCCTCCGAACATGGGGGTTGGCGGCATTTAATGGAGTGGTTTGGGGCGCCACCAGGCATTGAGCAATTTCCACTTGCTGCTGCAATATGCCATGTGTCCGGGACTCTTGAATTGACATACTAAATGGGGAAATGGAAGACTTTAAAATGCTTCTGGGTGGATCCCAGTCTCGTCTCTCTCCCACTCTGTGTCTCTCTCTCTGGAGTGGAGGGATTCCCGCTTAAAGCCTGCTGGTGAAATTCAAGGAAACATTGTTAAAGGAAAGAGAATTACTTTGGAAGGCAGTAGAAGGTACTACAAGAATTGAGAGAGAGTAGTTTTAATCATAGATCCTACCCAATGGAATCCAAATCAATTATCACACTATCCGAAACCAAAACCCAACTTACGAGAAAACCTCTATAAACTGATTCCCATAGCCATCCTTAACATCCCAAGGGAATCCTTACCATTCCCATCGAAATCTCTGCACTGCACTTGAAGGCGCTATCCCAGGCTCTGGCTTCGGCTTCGGCTCGGAGTGCCCCATAAAAACCCAATAAAACCCATCAAAGAAAACGTTCAACTTCATTAGAACTAAACCGAGTTCGGAGGTGAGAAAATGCAAGTAAATAGAGTGAAATCGTAACAAAGCGCCAAGTCCAAAGATAGCGCCGCGCCGTCTTCGGGGCAGGCGCTAAGTGCCAGGTGTGAACCGGGGAGGAGCCCCCCGTCCAAGAACAGAATTCCCCTGAAGTTGTAAAGGGAGCTGCTGCTGCCCCCCGTTTCGTCGTATTTTAATTGTATTTTAGTCATTTTTTACTTTGAACAATTTGGCGTCAACTTTTAAATCAAATATGGCGCCGGGCCGCCATCGAAAAAGAAGCAACGCAAAGAAGAACATTTCTGTGGCTGTGACTGTGGCTGTGGCTCAACATATTTTCCAAGTGGGTGTGGGGTGCGGGGTGTGGGGTGTGGGCGGGGAGTACCTGAAACAAAAGGCAGCCGTTGTTCATTTGCATAAATGCGACAAGAGGGGGGGGAGAGTGGGTGGGTGATGTATGCCACTGGGAGGAGGCGGCTGGCTGGCTGGCTGTTGGGTGGGTGGGTGATGGTTGAGCAACGCTAACAGGATACGCCAGTGAAGCACCAATAATCCTTTTAATAAATATGATATCGCAAAGGACCACAAAAAGCCACAGCGGTAACCGAGGTAGCTCATCCTTCCATCTCCTCGCCACCAAGGATTACTCCTCTCCACTCCTCCTCCTGCTGCTCGTCCCCACAGGAGCTGAAGCTGGTGCTGCTGCTGGTGCTAGTGCTGGTGCTGGGGCTCTGTGGCGCCACTCCTGGTGGCAGGCATCATTTGCATATTATGCAAATTTTCGGCACCAAGCGAAATGTGGCAAACGTTCCGAAGGATACACAGGGACACACAGGCCAGAGAGCTCTCTCGCTCTTCTCACTCTGTCTCCACTCTGTCTCTCCATCTCTGGCTTCTCTCCTCTTCTCTCTATCGCTCTGTGTCGTCGCTCTGTGTCTCTTTACAAAGCGAATATGTAAATGAAAAGTTCTGATGTTTTTTTAAAAAGCTGCCAAAAATAAACAACATAAAAATGCGCAAAATGGTTGTCCAAATGGAAATGGGAAATGGAAAATGGTAAATTCAACAAAATGCATATTTACTGCCAGCCAAAGAGGTGCAGAGGAATGGAAGACACAGAGAGAGAGAGAAGGAGAGAGACAGAGGAAAGGGTATATAAAATATAGAAATTTTCTATTGCTTTCACAAGATCATCATATATATCCATATCTAATCCTTTCCTCGTTTTTAAGGCAAAATCAAAACGTTAACGTAAACATTAACAATCGTTTCTTATTGAAATCTTCTCTGAATTCCCAAATCTTCACTCGTTTTAGCCGCAGAATCCCTTCTCCATACCCAAATCGTATCTATAAGAAAGTCTCTCCTGCTAAGTGAAATCCTTTAGAGCATTTGGCATTCGTTTGCTGCAATCCTTTTGATGTTTGCTTTGGCTGTTGGAAAATATTGTCGAATATTTTCACAGGCGAAGGAAGGCATCACAAATACAAACACACACAGATACACAGATACAAATACAGACATATGCTATGGCATATGCCATAGCAAACACACAGGAACTTTTCCCCATCTGCCCCACATACATACATATGTATGTACATCCATATGTACATATGTATGAGTATTTACATGCAAATTGTTTACTTTAAAATATGCACAAATATCAAAATTTTGCATTTTTTTTATTAAATCTCACAAGAAAAGTTTTTGCTCTTTGCTTTAAATTCGTGGAGCTGGAGCTACCCTTTAGACACATCCCCCCATAGCGGGCGTGAGAGGCCAGCCCCCTAGAGACCACCTGCCAAAGAGCAAACCCCAGCAGCAGCGGCAGCAGCGGCAGGCAAACTGTAACCGCAATCAAAGGCCATTGATCTGTATAATTTTTTCATGGCCTAATCATTAACAACAATTGCCGCAATTTGCCACATGATGACACACACCATACTATACTATGCTGTATGTAGGCGATTATCATCGCGATGATTATCATCGGGGGCAGACAACGGGAAATATGCAAAATTGTTTGTAACATTTATGACAAACTCGAAAACCCAACCAGAGAATGCAAACAGGCGTAAATCCAACCAAAATAAAACTAAACTACTGCCAGTAGATGGAGATGGAGAGGGAGAGGAGGGGTGAGAGAGATACAAGTACCAGAGTGCCAGAGGGTGGGGGTACGGGTTGCCAGGGTTGCCAGGGTAGGTTTGGTTTTGCTTTTGGGTTCTGTTCTGTTCTGTTCTGCTGCCCAGTCGCGCATTTAATTCAATTTGTTAATTTTCAAATCCGCAAAACTATTTGCCAGCGAGGGAGTTGCCTAGGGAGGGAGCTGCCTGGGGGTTGGCTGGGGGTTGGGGGTGGCGCGTCCTCTGTCTGCTTTGTGGTTTTCGGCAGATGAGGGAGTCCGACACATACATACCATACCATACATATCTCTCTCTGTGTGTGTGGGTATATCAGAGAGCAATCTATTGGGAGTTATGGCGCAAGGTTCTCATATTTCAATAATTGTGATACATTTCATCTGATTCCAGTTTATTTCATTTTTATATATGTATATAGTCGACTCGACTGCCGGCCGTGCAACAATAAAATCAATTGAAATGTGTTGGCAAACATGTCAAAATAAATTATAGAGCACATGTCTCTATGTGGTTAAGTGTGGTTCTCTTCGAGTGTGGTTGTCCTCTGCTCTGCTCTGCTCTGCTGTGGTGTGGGTTGTTTGCCCGCCCGTTGGTGACGGTGACGGTGGTGGTGCTACTGTATGGGGTGTTATGCAAGTGTGGCAACCACAAAAACCGAATTTTAATTTACACGCTTGCAGCATTTGTTAGTCGATAAAACTGGTCCCAGGGACCTCTCGCCGAACGCCGGAACCCCTCGGGATCTAAGCGGCTTACAAAAGGTTCTTTTCATTCGCTGGCGGCAGGAAATCAGACGAACCCGCCCACCCCTCCACCCCACCCTCTCGTTCTCAAAAGGCCAAAAGGGATTGCACAACTCGAACGCCCATTTACAGGGTATAATTAAGTTAAGTCTTGGCTGAACAGGAAAGAAAAGAACAAAAGTCGAGAGTCGACAGTCGAGAGAGTTGACGGCACGGCACTCGTGTGCCACGGAAGGGGTGTGGGAGGTGGGTGGAACTGGGCGGGGGCACTGCTTCAAAGTTCATACTACACTTCACAATCTGCAAATCCTTCAAGAACCAGCTCTCACCTTCCTAGGGAATCGTATCCTAAGAGATCGTACATATCATAGTACCATATTCTCATTCGTCTTTCTACGATCTTGCATGCATCATAACTCAACTAAATTGTATTTCTTTAAGGTTAAAACACATCTACTTCATACCTCCCAAGACTGAGTCCACTGTTGAGCCTGGGAAGTGATTTAACATACATTTTCAGGCCAATCCCCACGCCCACTGGCGGTCGTGTGGACTCCCTTTCCCAGGCCGCGGGATGGCGATGGCCCCTGCCCCCAACGGTTGCAGTTTCGACACCTTGCGGCCAAAAGCTGAGGTTAGGATGGGATATCTCGGACCTCGGCTTGGACTTTGGGTTGTCGGATTTTGGTTTTGGTTTTGGGGATCATAAATCAAGACGACGAAAGATCATTAAAAGAGAATCTCCACTATCATAATAAAGAAATCACACGAGAAAACAAACCGAGAATGAGACAGAGTCACACACAGAGAGTGAGAGAGGGAGACAGAGAGAGAGAGAGACTCGTCTTCGTCTCTTGTGATTTGATCGCTCAATCAAAATGATAAATGAAAATTAATATTTCTTAATACTGTTTACAAAAGTGAGAATTGTGCACACACGAAATTTTGGAATGTTTTCTCTTGTTGAGCTTTTTGTTGTTTGTTCCTTTGGCTTTTTGTTGTTGTTGTTGTTTGTGTTGTTGTTGTTGCTTTTGTGGGTGGGGAAGGGAGTGATATCCATCTATGGGAAAGGCGCTGCGGTCGATTTTTCATTGCTCTTTGGTCATTGTTTGATAAGAATTATTGCAACATATCAATCACGAGGTTAAGTGGATCTCCCCGTCTCCCTCTCTTACACTCTTTGGCTGCATGAAATGTGAGGGAACATGCATCAAGCAGCACGCAACAAAACAAAACAACAACCGACAAATCCACAAAATGAAAACATTAAACGAGAACAACGGAAAACGGTCTGAAAATAAAATGTATACCCATACCCATACCCGTGTTTGTATACCCCAAACCCAAACTAAAACAACAGTCAGAGCCAGAGTCAGAGCCAGAGTCAGAGCCATAGCCATAGCCATGGCCAGAAAGAGCAGAAAGTTGTGGCAACCGACATTCATCAACATCAAAAACAAACAGCAAAAGGCGCGAGGCACCAGGCACCACCACAAACATTGACTGGCAAGAGTCCCCCGCCCCACAACGCCCCGAACATCCCCTCCCTGAATCTCTATAGAGATGTATATTCCTTTGGCCAGTCCGGGGGCCCATTTATGTATGTGTGTATAGAGACGTCTGGAGGTGCTCGCCGCTTTTTGGCGGTTGTCGCGGTTTCTCTGAGCTCTGAGCTCTGAATTATTATCCCGCACTTTAGTCGATTAATTGACTTTATAGCCTCGGTCCGCGTAGCGGACGGAGATGGCTATATTATAGAGCCAGTAAGCCAATGGGGTTCCAATTAGAGAGGGGTATCGTGCGGTTGCCAGAGCAGCTGGGAAAGTCTTTCCCAAGCCGAGAGATGAATTGCGGGATGGCTCACAAATATGAAGAGATCTTTACGTTCATTCCATGTTGATGGATCTCTTTCTGAAGCAACTTGAAGTCCGTGTAAACAGTTCCAATGATACACTCATTGATTCGCATCAAATTGTGTGACTAACCCCATAATACAATCATTACTTCCGTTATCAGCTTGCATCTGAAGCCGAATCTGGCCAGGCCCAAAAACTGATGCCACTCTCGACCTAATCCAATTCAGAAGCGAACCGCTACCGCCACAGCCACAGCAACAGCCACAGCTACCGCTGGCCTCCATTCAACCGAGAGAAAGGCTGACTTTAAGCAAATTAGCAATTCAACAAAAGTGTCGCCTCTAACTCCGCCTCCGAGCCCGACGCCGACTCCTCCTGCCTCTGTCCTGCCATCCTCTCACGCTTCAACGCAACGCCGTTCGCCTAATCGTGGCACGTGCTTCGGCATATATAATCACAGGGCGGCGATGTCTGCCACTGGATAAAAAAAAGGGTCGACTCCGGGTCGGGTTGGGCTGGGTCGGGTCGGGGATGCGGATGCGAGAGCAGATACTACTCGACTCGAGCAAGTTGTACAACACACATAAAGATAATCCAATCTTATGCTGCTAATTTTACACAGCAGCAACAGCAACAGCAGCAGCAGCAAGCAGTCTCTCTGTTGGTGGAGAAGCCCGCCGATCCGGAACCGCTGCCGAAAATTTCAGCTACGAAATAAAATCAAATCTCGTGTGAGGACGAGCGTGTGCAAATGTGGTTAGGGCCCAAGGATGCAGGGACGACAGGGAAGGATGAACTCAAAACCCTGAGAGTAGCTGCTGGAAACCGCTGCAAGCTTTGCAAAAAACTTTGCCCCGAAATAAAACCCTCAGACAAATAAATTCGATTATGCCCCGAACCGCCCACAGAAGGGGCCCCCCTGCTGAGGCGCCACTCCTGGCCAAGGGCGGGGGCGTGGCGTGGCACTTTTATATTTTTCTGTTGCTGCTGTTGCTGCTGCTGCTGCTGCCGTTGATTTGTTTGTTTGGCCAAAGTTTCGAGCCAGCGAGACGCCTAATTCGTTTATCAAATCCACTTTACATAGTTGAGCGAGTCCCAGTCCCAGTCCCAGGCATAAAATATGAAAATTCAATAAGCAGCGCAGTCCTTGAGCCTTCGGTCCTCCTCCGAGCCTTGCCACTTGCCGCTTAATTGTGCGTCGCGTCGTCTCGCACCTGTGTTGCGTTGTGCTGTGCTGTGTACACGACGAGGCACGTGCAACAGAACAGGGCGATGATGTGAGACAGCGGGGGGGGCAGACGCACGCACGAACTGCATTCGCAAGTGGGCGTGCATAATTTATGCTGATTCTCCTGAGAAACCCAACCGAAACAAAAAAAAACACAAAATAAATAGCAAGGGAAATGCCTAAACTTTAAAGAAAATAAAAGTGCAAGAGGTGAGTTATTTGAATAACCATCAAATTAGACTTTAAATAAGCTCCATTTCCTTTCGACTTTGATGGGACACTGAGGGGGAGTTTTCCCCTCCCATAATACAGGTTTATTTTGGTTTTCCTCAGAGTACAACAATTTCGTAGAGATATTCTTAAAGCCTTTACATTTAAGCTTAAATATGATTTTAAAGTATTTTAGGCAAATTTTTTGGAATTCCATTGCGGCCAAAAAATAGGGGATGCTCCTTCAAAGCTCCGAAAATCTACAAAACAAATAAATGCAAGGAACTTGCAGTTTTCTGAACTTCCTTAAGGGATTAAAGCTAAAATTTAACAACCTGTATTACCTTGCTGGATTCTTCAGAGGGAAATAAAGCTACTATTTCGTCAAGTAAAGTGCATAATGTTTGCATTTTGATGGCATTGCGATTGGTATCGACTTCATCTAGGAGAAGTTTAACCAAAAAGTCCCTCTGTTTTTGACTCAAGGTTTTTAAGTCTTGAAAGACTTAAGCACGGTCAGGCCCTCAGGAGATCTATGTATAAGTTGTTCCAAATTCTAAACAATGCAAAATGTATTAGTAAAAAAAATAAATGTATTAGTAAAAAATAAACTCCAATTACTTTGTGCTGTACTTTAAGATCTACATATGTATCCTTTCGTGTTTCCAAACTGCAATCAAAATGAGAGTGAAAACGTAATGGAATGTAGTCGAGGACTCAAATGTATTGTGTATTGGATAGATCCCAACATTTATTTACCTCTGTTCGTTTTATCATCAAAAGTTTTTCACGAAATTCGGCGCGGGGGCCTACCAAACGTATGGCATCTTTGACATCCTCACTGTTCAAAAATTTCAATCGATCGTATGTATGTGACTTCTGCAGCTGGAAATTGGATGTATTTGGGTACATTTTTTTGTTACTTTTTGGATTAAGCTGCTTTAAAAGTAACGTTTATTTACACTTTTGGTCACTTTAAAGCTATCATATAATATTTACAGCTTATAGCACTTTTTAGAACACATTTTCACATAATCACCAGCAATATTCAGTAAAGGAGTTTATGGAACAAAAAACAACGACATTGAATACCACACTAACAACAGATATAGAAACAAAACAGATATGGAAAAGATTTTTTCAAAGAATAAAAAATCGAAAATAAAGATATGGAATGAAGTTTGTTTATCAATAAAGAAAATAAGTAACAAAATTGGTGATTTTATAAAAGAGCCGCAAAAAGAGCCGAGGCTCTACTTTTATAGCCGGTACTTGGTCAGTATATGTATGTACATATGTACATATGTATATAAAGAATCGCCGTAGGAGCCAATTAAAATTTCCAATTTTCTTTACATTTGTTTCACACTTGTATTATTTTTTCTATTCTCATTCTATTCCATTATATTATGTACATATGTATGTATATCTCGGTACCCTCCGCCAGGGAGGGGCATGGCACGATTAAGAGTGAGTTAGAGGGAATAAGAAAGCGCTTGGAGGGGGTCTGCCTAGGCCCTGCAATTCCATTTGTTCCTGCTGGCCACAATAATGATCCGATCTGAACAATCTGCTAGTTATGGTATGGAATTACATTCCATTGATCCCAATGATAGCCCTAGTAATCTCTACAATAAAGGCGTTCACCAGGACGGACAGACAGACATGGCTGTATCGACTTTGCTATGGATGCTGATCAGGAATATGTATATGTATACTTTATGGGGACGGAAACGCTTTCTTAGGGGTGTTAAGTACGTCCATTTCCACAATAAAACTAATCTACATACAAACATCGAGATACTCTTCGAATAGCGGGTAAAAAAAGGACCGCAACATTAGAACGCTAAAAGAATAGAAAGCACATACACACATCCATATGTAAATACAAACACATACATATGTATGCACATACATTTGTAAAACCGGCGTTTTTGGCGTCTTGTTTTTGTGTCGCTGCGTTTTGCTTTTGCGCTTGCGGATTAATCATGATCAATCATGTTCGAGAATATGCATGTATGCATATATGTAATTACGCACATATGTATTTAAGTATGTTTATGGATAGGCATATTGATATTTGAATGTAATCTACGTCTTGCCGCTTACCTTTCAAGTCCTCAAACACAGATTCCATTTTAATTTCCTTTAAGAACTGCCAAAGAGTTTCGTACTCGTCTTCATCTTTCTCCATTGGAATTTGCCATTAATTGTTGTTTATCAATAACACCCGGCACAAAGTTTGACAACAACTAGAACACGAATTCGATCTCAAAAGCGCCGCGCCGCTGCCGAATAAACTTGTTTTGCGAAATTTACGCGTGCGCACAGCTGATTTCATATCGATACTATCGATAGCGATCTGGGAGCGACTCAAGAATTTGAAAGTGCTGTTTAAATTCGAATTATTATTTCTTACCAAAAACAGAACAAAGTAAACTAGATATTTGAAATTTTAGTTAAAAATGAAAATGTGCAAATAAAACACCTTCCCCTACAAATGTCACTGGCTTGATGACCCTCTTCAACCCTTTCAACAAATGACACTCTCTAATTAGTTTCCACACATTAGTTTCCACGCTTCATGCTCTGTCAATTGTCTAGGCAACATCATTATCATCAGCCCTACAATATATGTACATACATATGTACGAGAGTTTGATATTTAAAGCTAATTGCAGTTAGGTGCTCTCCTTGGCAATTAAAAGATCATTTCTGAAGAGTGCGGGCTGGGCCTGGACTTGGGCCTGGGCCTGGAACGGCCTTTCACTTCATTAAATGTCAATTCGTTGACCTTCATTGACGCGCCTAATAACTTCATTAGGTGCTGTTATTCGTAATTTCATCGGTAGGCCCACAAGAAAGGGTGACAAAATTCCCATTTTTTAGTTATTTTTTAATTGTCTTTGAGTGAAATGTTTGAAATTCGTTTGATTCCAGCCCGCATGACGGCAAGGAGACCCAAACATTTCTCAGCTCCGCTCCAGAAGTTCTTGATGATTTTTTATGAATATTTCCTGACGCAGCAGCCCAACAGCAGCAGCAGCACCACCCAGAACAATTTCCTCCACTTCCTTGGCTCGGCTTTTTGTCATTATTCACACTGCAGTGATTCCCCAGCAGCAGCAGCAGGAGCAGGAGCAGCCGCAGCAGCAGCAGAAGGAGGGACATTTTTCAAAAGGAAAAGAAAACGAAGATGGAAACCCAAAGGACATCCAGAGGATGGAAAAAACTTTGATGCTTTGTAGAAAATTCATAAAACTTCCGGTTGGCAGAGTGGGATACCAAAACGTGGGGGGAGGGTGTGTTCGCGGGGGCAGGGTAGGCCTGGCCTCGCCTACCCTGGGGTCCGCAAACAAGAAAATGGCGCATTTTAAAGCCTTGAAAGGCAGAAGGAAGAACAAAGTCCAAGGAAATTTTCCATGTCAAGAAATGTTTCAAAGTTGAAGCTGCTCTTGCCGCCATTTTCTGTGCTTCTCTTTCGCTCTGTCTCTCTGTTACCTTCTTAGGGGTTGTGTGTGCTTATTCCACCCCCGCTTGGAGCTACTTTTTTCTTTCTTTCTCCATGTCGGAGCGGAGGGTTGAAAGCAAAAATAAACAAAAATCAAAGTTGCAAATAAGAAGAAACTACAAAGTAAGTTAGCATAAAAAAAGTTTAGCGGCGCCTTGTTTTTCGGAAGTTTCAACATCTCGAGGGGCGGTTGAAAAAGAGGAGCAACCGTTGTCGGGGGCGGGGATGGGCGCTGCCTGGCATACTTAGCCATCAGCCCCTGAGCGAACACCCACACACACACACACACACACACACACACACACACACACACACACACACACAGACACAGAGAAACCCGGAGATGCAGACGGACAAAAGATTCTGTCGAGCACTTTTCGGGCAACAAAAGCCGGAAACAGTCGGCAAAAAAAAAGGAGCTGAAGAAAAACTCAGTCAACATCCTCTCAAGTGCTTCCTTCGCTGCCTCCCGCCACTCGAGGCATGTGGCATGTGGCCGCCCCCTTATCCGCCGAATCCCAGCTACTTCTCAGCATGCAGCCAGCGATGTGGCCGCTCAGCCAAGCGCAAGGACAACGACGACAGAGACGAGGACGAGGACGAGCACGAGGACGACAGCGATGCTCCCTCACCTCATGCTCATGCTGATCACGTCTATTTATTGTGCACATAATATGGCAGCAGCTCC
Source organism: Drosophila azteca (assembly GCA_005876895.1). Taxonomy (NCBI): domain Eukaryota; kingdom Metazoa; phylum Arthropoda; class Insecta; order Diptera; family Drosophilidae; genus Drosophila; species Drosophila azteca. The sequence goes on from VCKU01000011.1 coordinate 7,100,328, forward strand.
ATCTCTGGCCCAGCTCTAGGACCTGCTCCTGCTCCTCCTCCATCTGGAGCTACCATTCGAAGCTACCCATTCGACTGCTCCTCGGGGCTACGTGCGACGCATGCATCGCTGGACACCGCTGCCTGCTGGGGGTTCAACCTTCCTTTCCCCCTCTCCCTCTACCGCTTCGTCTCTCTATCTTTTAGGTATTTTTTTTTCTTTTTCCTATTCCTATTCTCCTCCACGGAAAATTCAATTATCGAATGCGAATTTTTCTCTCTTTCACTCGCTTTTCTTTCTGCGTTCTCTCTGCTGCTCCTTTTGTACTTTTCGTTTCCGCTTCGCATGATTTTTTGTTTCAGCCAAAAGCAGCATCCCAAGACGAACTTTCAGCGTATCAGCATTTATTTGCTGTTGATTTATGCAGCGAACACGGTCTCCCCAGCCCTAGGACGTCCTACACTACCCAACCCCAGCCAACACCACCACCACCACCCCCATCCCATAAGGCCTCCTGGCAGGGCTAGCAGGCCCTAACCACCCACTGCTCATTCAGTCAAACAATCGCTGCCTGTCGACATCCACATCGTTGTTGAATATTTGCCAAGTATGCTGATTGAATTTTTTCCAGTTGACTAAATGATATCAAGGATATTTGCCAGACCAGCGCAACGACGACAGCTCCTGATAGACAGCCAGACAGACAGACAGTCCATTCAGCGAGGCGAGGCGAGTGCCTTAAAGCCTAAACGGTGAATTTTTTGGATATATTTGTACCTTTCGAACATCACTGATTAGACATGGCCAAAGGCCAGCAAGGGATTTGATTAAACATTGCATAATTTTGGCAACAAAAAAAGTAAATATCTATTGGGAAAAGGATTATAATATCCTTACCGGAATGTGGATAGTAAATATGTATGTCTGCTCATATTAATCGTAGCCTGAGAAGACTATAAATTAAATAACAATTTGTTAGACGAAACCCCGCCCACATTTGCCATGGAGCTGCTTCCTTAATCTATGGCTAATGTTTGCTGTAGAGACACCCACAAGTACGAGTCGAGTCGAGTCGAGTCGAGTCCTTCATCAGCATCCTTCATCAGTAACATCCTCCATTCAGCATCTGTAAACCATTTAAGCATCGCTGGCATATTGTCAATTTCCAATATTTAGACAGGCAACGGCGACTAGTAATAATCATGTTTGATAAGCGTAAAGCGAGCATGCATTTTGCAAATACACGAATCCAATGGCTCGAACCCACCCGGCCCACCAGGCCCACCAACGCCCACATCGCATTCGGGGCGTAATTAACACTTGTGTGTGGGCTAAACACTGTTGCAACTGCCACACGATTTCCAGCAGCAGCAGCCAGTAGCAGCCAGCAGCTACGATGCTCGGATCTATTTGAATCCTTTGCAGTTCCTGCAATAATTAATATGCCCAACGTGCGGCAGGACCTCAACGAACCACCGAGCCGGGGGTTAGAGTTGGTGTGGCATAAAAGGCGTTAAATTGACACAATTGAACACCCCCTTGAGACTTGAGTGTGTGTGTGTCTGCCGAGGGGTGGTGCCGTTTTGGGGGGTGCATGTTTAATCGGAAATGCTAACATCTTCATCATCATCGCACGGGGGCAACTGCCAAAAACTGACACGACAAGAGTGCCGCAAAAATGCGCGACAAAAGTCATCGATGGATGGGATGGCATAGGATGGTATGGCATGGGATGATATGGGATGGGTGCAAATGTATCCGAGGCATGCAGATGACAATACAAGCCCCCGATCCTTCAATCTCCTCTCCGCTGTGTTTGGCCTATGCAAATATGTGCGACAATTGATATTTTGGGTAAACATGCGAATCCGAAAACGTGACATCGCCTCATGGTGGGGCCAAATGTGTGGCATCGGAAATCGGATGGATGCATTGGCAGGTGTGAAATGTTTAGCGAAATTATGTAAATGATAGGATGGGGCAGGTACATAGTACATTGTATCTGTGTAGTTTTAGGGGAATTTATCTTGGTTATTATCTGTTGGACCAAATGTAATTCCAATTTATTGCTTTCCATGTAATTGCTTCATGTTACACATGTCTACACTCTCTTGCAGCAGCAGCAGCAACAGCTTTCATATCATGGTGCCCCTTGTTATCCCCCCCTGTTATCCCTGGCTACCAAGATCGAAAGATCGAAACAGCCTCCAAGCCTGACTGTCAAAACAGGCAAACAAATTGTGCAAATAAGTCGAGGAAATGTTATTTATGTTCATAAGATTTTCTGTGATTAAATAACTAAAGCTCTCTACGGTGCCCTCTCGCGCCCCTCCCCGCCATCCCCCACTCGGTGGCTGGAATGACAAGAGACTGCAGCTCCAAATGTGTCAGCATCGGTTGCATATTAATGGCCCGGAGGTGTGCATGCCAATTGTCATGCGCTGAAATGCTTGTTAACAAACGGCGATTGCTTTTGGGAGCTCCACTCCCGCCAGTCTCCACCCTCCATCCTATACTCTCCCCAGTCTACAGATCCACCTCTCGAATCTCAGATCTCCCCCTCCTTGGGTTTCTTTCTTGGGGTTTTTGTTGTTTTATTTTTTAATCAAAAGCAGTCGACGTTCCATGCTTCATGCTGCAGTTTGCGCGCTCCTCCCCCGTGGCAATAACGCCACACATTTGTAATGTTGCTTCTGTTTTTTGCTGAAAGAGAAGCCACCAGAGGAAGATGACTCTCCAGAGGGGGAAGTGGCCGGGGGGAAGTACCATCTTGCAGTTGTTCCAGCTCTTAGATGCATTTTACAAGTTACTTTAAGGCAATCAATTTGTAGTCGGAGTCGGAGTCCGTGTCCGAGTCCGAGTTCTCGGGAGACACACGGAACTCGGGAGGGAATGGGTTGGAAAAACCAATCAAAAGAGCGTTGCGAACGCAAATTGAACGGCAAATGGTTGCAAGATGATATTTCAATACACTCAACTCACCTGCAACCTGCAACTGTGCCCCTGCCACTGCCACTGCCCCACCCCCCATGCGATCCACTGGGGCCGCTGGTTGCGGCCATAAATTATCGCCGGGCGACGCCTGCGCGTAGTTTTCTTACTTTTTTGCAGTTATGATTATCGCGCCAGGTTCGATTCTGGGCTCTGCGACTCGAAGCTGCAGTTGAGTTCAAACTCTCTTCCCTCCCTACCTCCCTCCCTTCCTCCCTCCAACCACTTCGTTTCGTTCTGTTCTGTTCCGTTCTGTGTGTGCAAACAAATGTAAAAAAGTTTTAATTGACTTTTGGATTTTTAGTTGTGGCTGTTGCGCCACCGCCAGTTGCACTTTTATGGCCCCTCGCGTGCATGGCAGCTTAAAAGTTAATAAAACACGCCCAATGATAACAAGCCCGCAAACAACAGCAGCAACAACAACCAACGCATATTTTGCCCCTGAGGTCTTCATCATCCACCAGGCCATCCAACCAACATTGTGAGCACCCTCTCTCTCTCTCTCTCTCTCTCTCTCTCTCACGCTCACTGATCGTGAACCAAGTCGGAGTCCACATCCACATCCTCACCAGCCAAAGCATCGGCTTTGGTTGCCTTTTTGGCAGGCAGCCTCCGCTCGAAGCTCGTAGAAAAACAATCAATTAAGGCCCACAAGTAGCTGGCCATCCAGCGGGAGCGCCATCGTGAAATAGCCTGCCGCTGCTGCTGCTGCCGCTGCTTCTGCTGCAGTGGATGAGGACCAGGATGATGATGATGAGGATGAGGATGGTTGCCCAGTGGCAACGACACGACTTTGATTCCCTTCGCTTGCCGACGACGACGACGACTCTGCCCCAGCCAGCCAGCAAGCCAGCCAGCCAGCTCCATGACGGGAGTTTTATGGGCTGCTTTGGCAAAATTTATGTTACATTTTTATAGTTCAGTGTAAATTGACTTTTAAAATGCAAAAATTTATCATAGCAACGGACAGTGGCTGGCTATCTGGCTATCTGGCTGGCCAAGTTTAATTGCTTTCGTAGTGGCGCGGTGTGGCAACTCTGGCGGAAGCTTTGGCGACGGCAAACGGCAAAAGCTTTTCAAATCGCGCGATAAAAATCAACCCCCAAAAAAATGCTCCACAACAAGGTTGAAATACAGAATAGAATCAAAGCCGAAGCTTGTGCACCCTTCATGCCTTCGATAAGGGTAGAGTCCGAGCACAAAAGCTCAAACTTCCTGCCAAAGTGCATGAGCTCGAAGCGAAACCTAGGCGGCACCCAGCCGTCGGTTGGGACGGTGTTTTCTTTCTAGTGCAATTTGACCCACAACACAAGCACAAGCACAAGAAGCACAGTGGGAAAGTTGTTGGTGGGGAAAGCTTTTGGTTGCGTGGGTGCTTTGCTTGCTGCCCCAATTTAACCTTCCCTTCCGCGGAAGCGAGACACAATCCAAACCTCAATTGCATGACGAAACATCCGCGGAGCAGTTGCGACGCATTTTTGTGCAAAAGAAAAAATCCATAAATTGATTGGGGAAACACGTTTGAGGAAAATCCAGGAAAATGCTGCTCTCCTCCACTGGAAAATTGAGATGCTGTTGCCGTCGCTTCTGGGACTTCCTGATGGCACCGCTAACACCAAGAAACCTAAGGACAACGGCCATGCTCACCAGCATATTTCAATTGGTGAGTGAGAAAAACGAAACAGCAGAGGGGGGCAACTACAGGATAAGGGCAGCATAAGGCAGTGCGGTGTATATTACTCCTTTCTACGCATAACAAATGTATCACTTAGGTGGGGCGCAGCGCACAGGTCCGTTTGACAGACGGTCCATTCAAGGTGCAGCTGTCAAGCCCCACATTCAAAAATTAAGCCTCGGATATGCAAAGCCATACCCCACTGGTCACTTGGGAAGATCCCATCAAGGGTTGAGCGATTGGCGACTCTACCCCGCTCCCCGAAGGGTGCTAGATGGGCCCAAGGTGCAGTGCGACTCGGCTTGCTATTAAAAATAGCCACCCTGACTCGGATACCCTTTTTGAAGCAGCAAGCAATTGAGCGGGAGGTCGGTAAAAGCCCAGCTAAAACCAGTTGGGAATTCTAAGGCGCACAAAAAGCACTACAGATCGCTGTTTTTTAAGCTTTTCTAATGTGTATCCTTCTGTCTCTCTCTGTCTTAGCTGGTTGCCCATTGTATTCTGTTCTTCATGCTGCTCTGTCTGGCCCATGCGGAGCAGATCCATCGGTTGCTTGAATTGGATATACTGGATCAGAAGGACAATGGCTTCTACACTATGGCACCCTTTCACAACGATCTGAGACTCCGGTCGGCGGCCCAGCTGTCCGATGCGATGGAGAATTTCCTGTACTTCATGGTGGGTATCTCTTCAGTCTATGCCCTGTGCGCCATCTCCCTGTTCTTTGGGGTCTATAAGAGTCGACCGGGCTTGATCATACCCTGGCTGGTGGCAGAGTTCCTATGCATCGTGGGCATCGGTGTGCTAATCTTTATGCTGAGGGACACCAAGCTGACAATGATCTTTTGCGGAAATGTGCCCTACTGTGAGTCATTGCAAGCCCCATAATATATCCATGACGTGAATTGCCGCTGACACAGATCCTTTGATATGTTTCAGTCATCATCTGCTATACCTTGCTCAGCATGGACTGCATCAAGTGGTATTCGATGCACAGCTTCTACCAGAGCTTGCGCACCATGAACAAGCTTAGGGAGATCGCCACAGTCGCCATTCCCTGTCCAGCTCCAGGAGCCGTAAGTAGAGAGATCTTCATCTGATGTTGTAGTTGGAAATAATGTACATTCCTTTGCCTGACAGATTCCCTATCATTTCCGCCGCGAGCACATGTATTTGGGCAGCAATGGCTATAAGCATATACTTACCGAGTCTCCAGATGGACAGTGTTAAGTCCTGGCTAATGGAGCCAATGATAAAGGAGCGTTAAACAAGTTCTTAAACTTCCCCATCAGGTGTCTTGGAAATTGTATTACAAATTCTGGTTTTTCTTTTCTTTGGTTTTGTTTTTCTTTTAAAATGTGTGTGATATGGAAACAGCAGAGTACTATTTTAGATAGCCAATGGATTGAGAGAGAGGGAGAGAGGCCTATTAATACAGCCCCCTTGGCGGTGCATAAGGGGTGTGTGTGTGTGGATCGGATTCCACGATCAACTATCGATCAGCCATATCTTTTGTTGGCAAATTCATAAACTATTTTTATGTAGTAGTGCTTGGCGAATTAGCCGCCTATAAATCTAGTCCGTGTAGTTTGTGAATCGTCGTTACTTAAACTTCAGCACTTAATTAAAGTTACAAAATAGAGGAAACCCTCAAAAAAATTCTACTATTTGGCCTACGGCATGGTACTACCTACCAAACTACCAAAAAAAACATATATGCATGTATATACTCTTTGTATACATATATCTTATCCCCTGTGACCACGACCATGCTTAGCGCTTGCCGGTGGCGGTGGCATTGTGCTTGATGTGGTTGTAGAACGGGTGGTGGCGGTGCTCGAGGCGCTCAATATAGTCATATCATTACCCAGACTATCCATGAGCATGTCCACCACGGTGATATTTGTGCCGCCATCGGAGTCTCCCTTGTCTGTGGGAATACTTATCTGGAACTGCAGCAGCACCACCAGATATGTGACCATTGTGGTGAGCAGGCCCTTGAACAAACTCCTGTTCACATCGAAGAAACCGCCGCAGTTGATGGTCGAGGGATTCATTTCGGTGGCACGGAGAAACATATTGATCTCCGTCTGGGCGTCCGAATTCATCCAATTCAGCTCCACCATTAGAAGTTTCTTCTGGAAATTGGTGCGCACATTAACCGAGGCGTAATGGGCCTCATCGCAGATGTAGAAGAGCAGACCAATGTTCCAGAGAGCCGTGATGGTTAGTCCTATATCCTTGATGCCGAATCCCTCCGAGAGCTGCGACATCAGACCGTAGATCGACAGCGTGATGATGAAGAACAAGTACAGGCTCATAAAGACAAACGTATAGCACATGGCATTGCCCGTGTCCCGGGTGAGTTTGCTCAGCCTTAGCCAGAGCACTCGGTAGTCGGCCACCATCGCTGCGGGACCAATGTGCTTGAGGGCCTTCTGGAATCGCTCTGCCAGCAGATGAGCGGTGATGCTCATGGCCTCGCAAATCAGGAACCACCAAGCGCCCAGCATGGCCGTCAGGTTGTCCAGAATGCAGTACGGCACCACCTGATTGATGTTCAAATCCGACATGGTAATGTGGGTAATCACCACCGAAAGCACCGAGAGAATGGGCAATACAATGGCAATGTAGAGGGCCTTTTGGCGCAGACGGAGCGGCAGGCTGTGCCCAGAGATCTGATAGTACAGCACTTCGAAGTCATCCCAGTCGTTGAACAACTGGGCGATCTTCCTGGCCTCCCACCACAATATCGGTATAACCATAATGGGCAAGATGTTGACCAGAAACAGATAGGCAATCACCGCCTCCTCGAAGGGGCCGCTCAGCGAGCGTACGATATGGATTCGATTGTTGGCCACATAACCCACATAGCACTGCAGGAAGAAACCCTTTGTGAATTGAATCTTGGAACAGTTTAAGGACTCACCGCCAGCAGCATGAAGAAAACCACAGAGTAGACAAACGAGGCCGAGCTCATTTCGAACTTTGCACGGGCTGGACCACGTCGGACGATGGGTAGGACACCAATGATGCGCAGAAACCAATTCACAGGAGCAATGTTCCTATAGAAAACGCTCTGGGAAAGCGATTATCACATTAATCAACCCACTAAAATCGAAAGATTCCACTCACTGGCGTAAATTCTGGGTTGTTGGAGCCAGTGCTATCCGAGCTCTTTTTCCTCTCATTTGGAGGCGGCTGGTAGTCAGCGTCCAAGCGCTCGGCCAGGCCGATGGAATACTTCCGCACCCCGTAGAGATAGGCCTGAGCATTGCCACTGTTAATGGGCTTGGCATTGTGGAAAACCGCATCCTTTTTACGTCTGTAATAGTTGGCCATCTTAGAGAAACTGTGAGGAATTTTCGTGTCCATGGCCTTTTAGAACCAGACATTGGCGTTAGGAATTCATTGGGCACGCCCCGTATTGACCACGCCCTATTTACATTGGAGCTAGAGTTTTAGTTTCCTGTTGATTTGCATTGTTTGTCTTTTGAATGCATTAACCTTAGCCTGATGTCCCAATTTCGAATTTGTGTCAATGGCGCGCGTCTGCCCCAGACACTTTCAAACACTGATAGGCTTTTACCTATCGATAGTTGTTGAATTTACTTAAGAGCTCAGAATTCGTGTTTACACTTGCACAAAGATGAGGTTACGAAGTTATTAAGTTCGAGAGCTGATATGTCCGTGTGTTTCCAAACAAGTTTTATAAATAAATAAAATTATTAAAATTGTTGATCTAATGATACAACTAGTTTAAAAAAAAAATTTGTAAGGCCTACGAGTAGATATATATTTTCATGTTTTCCCTCAGCCATGGTATTTACTTGTAAACATTTTTTTTCTGTTATTAGTGCCGATAGTTGCACTCATTGACAGAAAATCGCAAAAATTATCGAGTATTTGGAGTAGAATATTGATGCAAAGTATTATATTTTGGGACTTTATGGGAATTTGCCTTCCCTATAAATTTCTCATTAAATTAAATACAGATGTTTTTCACACTATAGGCAGAGTTTTGCCAAAACTCAATCTTATAAGCCTAGTGTCAATAGGGTATAAATCCCAAAGCATTTGACAGCACTCAATATAGTGACAGCACCAACAATCGATACGCACGATTTTTCCAGAAGTTCCACAAGAAAATAATTTTTTGCCAGGGCACCTTGTGTTTCGATACCAAATTAAAAAAGCATTTACCAAATTTTACGTGAAGAAAGGTATCAAAATGGTTGACTACAGCAAATGGAAGAATATTGAGGTGAGTGCGAGCGATGATTGCCAATGGGAGCATGTTTACGAGCCGGGCCGGCGCCTGACGCGTGCACTTTGCAGATTTCGGATGATGAGGACGACACGCACCCGAACATTGATACACCTTCGTTGTTCCGCTGGCGGCACCAGGCTCGTGTTGAGCGCATGGAGGAAATGGACAAGGAGAAGGAGGAGCTGAAGAAGAAACGACAAAGCATCCAGGCTCGCCTCCTGGATGTCAAGGAGCGCATCAGCAAAAAAGATGGCGATGAAGCCGCCCTCAAGGTGAGTCACTTCCTGAAGCCATAAATTCGGTAATACAAGAGCGATTCTATGCAGAAAGAGCTGGAGAAGATCGAGAACGAGGGCAAGGAACTGGATCGCATAGAGAACGATATGTTAAAGAAGGAGAAGAAAACACCATGGAATGTGGATACAATTAGCAAGCCAGGTTTCGAGAAGACCGTGATCAATAAGAAGGCCGGTCGCAAGCCAGACGAGAACCTATCCGAGGAGGAGCGCGAGCAGCGCATGAAGCAGTTCGTCAAGGAGAACGAGAAGCTGTGCAAACAATACGGAATGCTGCGCAAATACGACGATTCCAAGCGCTTCCTCCAAGAGCATCTGCAGTTGGTCTGCGATGAGACAGCTAATTATCTGGTGATTTGGTCCATCAACCTAGAGATGGAGGAGAAGCACGACCTGATGGCTCATGTGGCACATCAGTGCATCTGCATGCAGTACATCCTCGAGTTGGCCAAGCAGCTGGATGTCGATCCCCGTGCCTGTGTCAGCTCGTTCTTTTCTAAGATCCAGTCCTGTCTGCCCGAGTACCGCCAACAGTTCGAGAGCGAGATCAAGGGATTCAAGGAACGCATCCAAAAGCGAGCACAGGAAAAGATTCAGGAGGCCTTAGCCCAGGCAGAAGAGGAAGAGCGTCAAGAACGCATGGGTCCCGGTGGCTTGGACCCGGCCGATGTCTTTGAATCCCTGCCCGACGTAAGTTAGAAATCAGCTCATTCATTCTCATACATTTAAATCGAACGAAACAATTCGTTGCATATCCTTTTTGCAGGAGCTGAAGGCCTGCTTCGAGTCGCGTGACATAGAGCTGCTGCAAAAGACCATTGCCGCAATGCCAGTGGATGTGGCCAAGCATCATATGAAGCGTTGCGTGGACTCGGGTCTATGGGTGCCAAACGCTGCAGACATGCCGCAAGCCGAAGGGGAAGAAGAAGCTGCTACTGCGGCTGCTGCCGGCGGAGCCAACGTGGAAAAAACCGACGATGCCAAGTCGGAAAGTGCCAAGGAGGAGCCCATCTACACTGGCGTCAGCACCGAAGATGTTGACTGATTACAAATCCTTACCAGTTCCATCTTCACTATAAGTCTAATCTTAATTTCCTGTCCCCCGCACACTCACATATGTAATACCCAAATTCATTCATCCAAAGCCTGTCTAAGTTGAGTTTTTGTATATAATTTGAATAAAGTCAGCTAAATTCTCAGTACGCTTTACTTTTGCCAGCATATTCGCTGTCACATTCTATCGTAGGTTAGTCCCACAATTAAACCAAATGCTGTTGCAACATGAATCATCATGCCGAGAAGTGCCACCAAGGAGGATTTTACTCTGGCCTATCATCGCCTCGCCATACGTCTCTGTCCGCACAGGACAAGAAGGATACGCAGGACTTTGTGCCCTCGCCCAAGAGCGTCGACTGACGCGTATCTCGCCAAAGGGAGAGGCCAAGCAATGGGCCTACGTCAACATGTCATTTGATGTTTTGGGAAACGATCTGTATCGCGCCATTTACCATGTACCGCTACGGCGATGGTGCAAATAAATAGTGTTTAAAAGATTTCGTTCCATCGTCAACGACTTTTGCCAACTCAATTTTGAGCAGCAATACTGGGATTACGGGATCAGCTCCTTCAGGAGAAAAAGGGGCAGCAGCTAACGATTTGAAAGACCAGAATGTCGACAAAAATTAAAAATATAAATCATTAAATTTATCAATTTTTCATATTGGAGTTTAAAGAGGTTCTACTCCAGCCAAACAAAAACCTTACAAATTTAACGAGAAAATGTAAAATGGGAAGAGAAGGCCACAAAGATGATTTCCGAGATCAACATTAATCTCTCGCCCGACTTTCGCTTCCTTATGAAGATCTTGCCGAAGTTGGAGCAGCTGCCCGAGCCGCACAAGCAGGACGTAAAGCGGTCCATTCAGATCTTCGTGGAGAACAGCTACAGTATCTATGGTAAGAAAAATCAGATATAAGAACATACATATGTATGTGTGTAGGTATACATGAAGTATATTTTTAATTACGTTGTCTAAGACTGAAGCAGAACCAATTTAATTTTATAAGAAAAAGCAAATAAAAAGAGCAGAGCTGGAACAGCCATATCAAAATTTTATATAACCCAATCAAAGACAAAAATGGGTATACTATATATATTTTGAGAGAAATAAGCCACACACAAGCTTGTAAGCAAACAGGACTGAAATGTTTGATTTTTCAAAAGAAATCATTTCTATATTGAATATATAAAAAACGTTTTATTAAGCACAACTAACTTGTGTCTATTCTAATGGGAGGCCGGCCTTTTGGGAGCTGATACGAGCAGAGTTGTGAGTATCAGGGATCATTATTTGAACACAAGTTGCCATGGCACGTACCGATCGGGTAACAAATAACGGAGAAAACAAAATATATGTCTTGACTAAATGACCGTGATCCTTGAAAAGAATTCAATAAAATCAAGGACATTCTACCGATCACAGAAAGCCGTCACATGTCCAATTCGAACAATACATTTTAGTAGAAAAAAAACACAAAAACGAATATGTAAATACTCTTTTAGCGTAAAATGTAAATGTAAAATGTAATGTTGCCGGGAATGTTTACTTGATTTCAGCAATTGATCCATTATTGTAGTAACTCCCTTGGTCATTTCAAATCCGCCCGCTGTAATACTTTTCCTTGGCAAATTGCTGAGGATCTTCGGAAATAAACAGGCAAAGCGGCCCAGAAAATGCAAGGCCTGTGTACAAATTTTCTACATGGTGGCTACTACACCATACAATTTTAGTGACATGACCGTTTCCAGTATAATGGAATATATGAATAATGGAATAGATATATAATTATAGACAATAAATTAAACAAAAGGGTATTTTTTCTCATTGGAGCCCCATGAAAGCAGCATAGAAGTTATTCAAATTTTTTTACATATTTTGATTGCCAATCGATCGGAAATCCGATTCTGTGGTGAAACGTGACTTTACTTTCTCCTGATAGCGAACTTATGTTCGCCTCTTATATAGTTGACTTGTGTAGTTACCATGTAGAACAGTTAATTTGTGCGATCATAATTGAATAATTTTAGTCGCTGTTGATTGCTGTACCATTTGATTAAATGCGCAGACTAAATAATGAATTATATATTTAAAAAACAGTCCACAAAACGGTGACATTTTGCTTAATATTAAATAAAGAATCGGAAAACTTAAGTGTAGAAAAAAAATACGATTGTACGATACGAACATTTTAAGAGCAGGACAGGAACAACATTGATACGACACAGAGGGGACTCGAGGCTTGGATTCAGGAAAGAGTGTAGTAGCAGTAGTAAGTGATTTACGGTGATCAAAAAGGAATATACATATACTATATATGTAAGTATGAATAGGTATATAATAGGAATATAGCTAGGGAAAATTGCACATTGGGAAATGCCGCGGGTTACGCCTGTGGCAGGTTCTGATAATAATTGGCCAGAATTTTCCAGGCCTCAGGCTCCATGAAGCCAACGGGCGGACTGGCACCGGTCTTGGCCAGTGTGCGCATCTTGGTCCCCGATATGAACTCGAACTCGTCCTTGCGCTGTGGCTCGAAGAAAGCCATCCGGCTGGCACTATTGTCATAGGCGGCCACTCGGAATGGCAGAATCTGAAACCAAAAAAATAGAGATCCCGAGATTACAGTTAAAATTCCAGTTCCAGTTTTAGACTGCCATCGCTACCCACCTCCATGCTGTCAAGACCCTGTGCCATCTTCAATACTCGCGCTCCATGGGTGGCATCGTACAGATTACCGTCGGGATAAGCCCCCTTGTCCGGGTGCGGCATGCCGGCCGGATCTCGGCCCACAATGTAGAAGTTGGCGCCAGCATTCATGCGAGCCTTGGCATGCCACTGCACCTCCGTGGGCCCGGCGTACATCATTGGCGACGGAAAAATGGCCAGCACAGTGTCTTCGCGCCGCAGGACGCCGGCATCGAGGACGGCCTGGTGCTGCCTCATGCGTACGTCCAGGGGCACATCATCGTCCTTGGTCCAGCCGCCCAACGGATGCAGCAGAAGGACTGGCTGCTTAAAGCCGCGCTCGAGTAGCTGCCTCTTGGTGTCCTGCATGAGCAGGGCGTGACCGTTGTGAATGGGATTCCGCAGCTGGAATGCGAAAATCGCATCTGCGTTGAGCTCCTTGAACTTGCGGCGCAGCTCGTTGGGCGTCAGGCGGTACTGGTCAAGTCCATCGTCCCAGCGGATGCGTTCGATTACAGCCAGATCGCCGCCCACGAGATACTCGCCAGACTCGAGCACCTGCTTGCTGTACGGATGGTTGGGATTGCTGGTGCCGAATTGGCGGGCCAGGCGCTCCTCCTTCCGCTGGTAATAGAACTCTGGACGGCGTAAAATGGCCACTGCCTTCCCTTCATGCGTCAGCGTCAGTGCGGACACACCGTCCAGGCGCTCTTTGTCCGCTGCCGTAGCGCTGAGCACTATGGGCACCGAGTGGTTCTCGCGGTATGAGCCGTCCATTCCACTCTGGAGTGTGTTGAAGTGCAGTGTCTGCAAATACTCGTCCTCCCGCATAAATCCACGCAGGGGATAGGCCCATCCCTCGGACAGTACCTGCACCCATTGCAGCTCCACGGTGCTGATTGGCAGCGCTTGCAGGGACTCCGCCTCGTGCCGTAGAGCGTCGCTGGCAATGGAATCGCTGGGGTACAGCTCCGGCAGCAGATCCACGTCACGCAACGAGCGCGGAATGATGCCCTCCTGCTCGAGCAGCGTCACCAGCTTCTGCGTGGACTCCTGCACTGTGCACTCGTGGGTGCTGACCACCAGTTCCGGCTTATGGGGCCGCTCGTACTCCTGAGTGATGCCCGTGAAGCCCTTGATCACGCCCTCGCGTGCCTTCTTGTACAACCCCTTGACGTCGCGCGTCTCGCAGACATCCAGCGGTGTGTCCACGAAGATTTCGTAGAACTTTAGGCCCGCATCCTTGTGTATCTTGCGCGCCATTTCCCTGTCGTCTGCGAAAGGCGACACGAAGCTGCAAATGGAGACCACGCCACTGTCGGCAAACAACTTGGCCACCTCGCCCACCCGGCGGATGTTCTCCTCGCGCTCGGCGGGCGTGAAGCCAAGGTTCTTGTTCAGTCCGGTGCGTATGTTGTCCCCGTCCAGGCCGTAGGCGGGTATGCCACGCGACACCAAATACGCCTCCAGCTCGAAGGCAATCGAGGTCTTGCCAGCGCCACTGAGACCTGAGAAAACAAATTTTAGGGATTTAGGGATATAATTTAATGATCTGATCGCAGGACTCACCCGTCAGCCACACGGTGCATCCACGAAAGCCGCGGCACAGTCCCAGATTCTTTCCGCGCGTCTCACGGGTGACATGGTGTTTCTGTTCGGTCACATTCGTCGCCACTTGGAGGCACTGCCAAGAAACAAACAAACACAAAGGTAGAATCGAGAGCTTAGCTTTCCAAATTATCATAAATTAATATTCATGTCAAGATGGCGATGGCGATGCCAATGCCGCCGTCGCCTCAGGCTATTGCTGGCTGTCTGCCATAGTCAGAGCCAAAAGCAGAGTCATCAAATTGCTTCGCGCTTTGACCCTAGGGCGATCGATCTGAGAGCTTTGCTGTTTCTGTTGTTGTTGCTCCATCGCTCAGTTTGTTGACCTTTCCCCGGAGCTCGTGTCTGCAGAATTGCGAATGAACTAATGAGGTTCGCGCGATTATGCCATATAGGTCTCGTATCTCTATCTATTAAATATGGTACATATACAATGCTCAGCCATTTGAAGGTTGGTTGATGATAAAGAGAGGGCTTCAATTGTTCTAATTTAGACTAGATATAATTGTTTGCACTCCGCTGGAGTTCTAGTTTTTATCTATGTACATTCTATCTGCATATATGTACATTTTAGCATAGATTATAAGTAGATGTGGCTGGTTGTGTGTCAGTCAGTCATATTTATTTCCTCTTCTTAGAATCGGCTCTGCCGTGAATCTTACTAAGCAAAGTGCCCTCATCCTTACCCTTCTTTTGATATGCGGATAAAAGCCGATGGGAGGATTAGGCATCGCTTTTTCTTTAATTATCACGTCACTGTTTTAATCGGCCTTTTTCCGCTTGCCAAATGCTTTCCACTGAGCAACTGATAGCAGCACGAAGTCGTTACTTAAGAAATGGCAAAGGAATTGAAACTGAACTGAAACTAATCCAAACCGAAGATCTCCGACATAGGCAACGCGACCGAGCGTTGAAAGCGAACTGAAAGTTTTTCATAATATTTACGGGTTAAATATGGCGCAATCTGCAGTTGAAGGTAGCAGCCGAAGAGTGGCAGAGAGAAAGAGAGAAAGAGAGAGAGAGAGAGAAAGAGAGGGATCCGGATGAATCCACGCACGCATCATTGGGATTCTCCGATTCCAGATGTTGGAATGGGAAAAATGTTTGCACAGTCTTTCTGCTGCTTTATGCTGGGTTTTCGTTCCTTCTGTTTCTCGTTCTTTTCTTTATTTTCGGTTCTGGTTTAGCTTAATAATTTGTATAATTTCTTGCGTTCTGAAAATATTCATAGAAGCGCCCATCGAGCCGGTTCTTAGCGAGCCCCCAGGGCAAACCGAAGAACGGATCTATTACTGTGGCTTATTTGACTGTGGATTATGATAATTCATTGTCTAGCATAGAAGATGTAATAGTTTTAGCACTACTACGACGATTGTATTCGAATATATTCTCTCCAGCATCCCTGTATGATCTTACCTCATCGCTGTGCTTTCTTTCATCGTTCGAGAGCCAAGAGCTCACTGGGGAACTGGCACACGGAATGTTATTGTTATTATAGTGGCCAAGCGAATTGGCACATTGGGTAAACATTTTCCACAGCACAAGGTATACCCGTCTCGTACTTGGGGCAGGTGAAAAGAAAGCTAGCGAGCGGATCGGTGCGGTGCGGAGCGACTGAGCGTATACAACGCATACTACTCTCTGATAAGCTGGCAAGTGAGAGTTTCCGTCGCGTCGTTCGCGGCCTAAAGAGCTGCTGAACTTTCTCGACGAAGCTCAAAACTGCAACTGAAATTCCAGGGGCCGCCTGGGCCTGCAGCAAAGCAAACAGAGACGTCGTGCCAACGTCGCTGGGAGACTGATTTGATCTCATCTGCTGCGAGATGATGCGAGAGCCATAGTGGCTAAGGCTATAGTACAAGAACTTTTTTAGTTATTTGAGTTATTTTTAGTGAGAGTTTGTTTTCCAAACACTCGAGTTTGTTTTTCCATACAGCACTTGTATTATTGTTTAGCCCAGATTTCTCAAAATGAACAATTCTTAGTAGAAAAACATATAGGTTTCTTTTGTAATCTTTTTTAAATCTTAGACCATTGAAGCTGAAGTTGAAACTGTTAGGGGCTGAGAATGAGTCTGACTATCTATTTATTTTCTCATTTTACCGTGGTAAGAGGGAGCTGAAAAGATAATTAATATTTGCGTTACACAACGCTGCTTTGCAGCCCCTGCCGTTAGAGCCATGCTGTTTTATAATACTTTAGTAATGGTTTTACCATGATAAACAAGCGACAATAACAATTAAAAACAATTGTTCAACATGTTTGGAGCGGAGCTTAGAAAGTATAGCCAGGGAATCCACAATGACCGCGATTCATAAGAACTCTGTGAAACGTAATGCAGGGACTACCGAAAAAATATGATCCATTTATTTTTGAAATATTGTAGTGGGTGCTTTCATCCAAGTTGTGACTGATGCCGGGTCGTTTGACACGTTTTTAGCTAGCTGGCTTCAGCTTCTCCTCTCACACCCAGAGTTTGAACGGGATGGGACTGGGTCCCATACTTGCAGACTGCATTTGGATTTCTTTGCAAGAGAGACTTTCTTTCTAAGTGGGAACCGAACCTGTTTCAGCCAAAGTACACCAGTATAAACACTTGTAACGTCAACCAGTTGTTGGTAAGGAAATAGTTGCACGTTGCATAAGAAAAATTTCATATAAAAAGAGCATTAACCTTTCTTTATGTGCGCTCAACGTAATATGTACAACATTTAGCAATTCCGTATTTAAATAGGTAATGTTTTCTCCTATACGACATTAAAGAAATTCAGTTGCATATGGGAATTTCTCTCAAGAGGTCCACCGAGGCTAAAAAATTAAAATTCAATGAAAACGCATTTGGATATAGGTTTCTCGGGATGTTATTTTAAAAAGATATTGAAAATCCGCCAATTTAATTAATTGACTTATTATTTCATTAGCTTTGATCTGAAAACCTATTAAAATTAGCAAAAGTTCACTTTTTTGGTATTTTTTTGGTCATGTTTTCGATTCTTTTTTTCGCCTATAAGAAAAATGATTCTTCACACAAGTTTTTCTTTAACGTCTCCGTTACATATTGAACTATCTAAACAAAATCGCAGAAAATTTTCTCAATATTGGTTAACGGAATTTTTGTAACATTTATAAAGCAACGACATTTTCGTCCCGTGCGACAGAAGCTAAATTAAATTTAAAAAAAACTGTTTACCATACATGCTCAAATTATAACCATTTTAAAGAGTCATCAATGCAGAAAATTTATCTGTAATTCGCATACGAAAACCACTTATATATTTGTCCGGTGCGATTACCATGCTTTTTTGCAAATATCTCGAAAACGAACTGTAGCCCAAAATCGCCCTTAGCACCAGCTATAGGGCTAGTCAAGTGGTGAACCACGACGGTAACATTTTTACAGCTAGAAATGCGTACGAACGTCCAGTTCGACATCAGAGAAATGCCATATGTTGTTTAGTTGATATATGTATTGGATTTTAGACCAGTGGTCGGTACGACCCTATCTAATGAGTATATCAAGAGTCTGTGCTGCTGGACTGCCGCTCACGGATGGTTTAAAAAAAGTAGGAAACCTTCGCGCGGCTTCGACAATGCGACTTCGGCTCTTGCTATCTCGCTTTTTCCGGTGTAAAGCAACAAACCGATTACTCCCGCAGATATGTTCGGATTTTTTCTACACACACCAGCGCATCCGAGCACTGTTTTAGACCAACAACAAAAGAGATCTTTCAATCAATCAAACCAATTTTTCCTAAAACTAAATGCAAGAAATTCTTTAGATTGTTAAATAGATTTATGTGTAATTTCTATAAGTTTTGTTTAAGAAAGTATCCAAGTTTTTTTCCAAACAACTCTGAGCGAAGACAGACTGTTTACAGTAGATAGATCCGGCATGAGATCTTTAATTCATGATCTGCCGATTTGTTACAATGTTAAAAGTGGCTGTTGATTCATTAATTAAATTATTGATATAGTAGTTTCACAAATTAATTGCAAATAGCTAAGATCAGCTTTTGTTGATCGAACACGTGCGCCAATGCACCTGCACTGCCAATGTTTTTGCCAAATCAACAGTATTTGCATTCTGTTTTATCTGCAAGTCAGGCCTGCCAGGCTAACCGAACGTTGGAGAAGTTGCAAAATATTAATCAACTTTTGAATTCTTATCAACAATGTATGTATGTGTACAGATATACATATGCATATATGATGAGGACCGTTTCAATTTAATGTTTTTTTGTAGCCATGTAGCAATGTGCAAAACCCAATTAGGTCATAATAGAAGAGATAAGATTATGATGGTAAGGAAAGGGGCGTGCTTCGAATGCCTAGCTGATATTACCAAAGATTATAAAAGGGGGGAGAGGGGCTTTGTTGGGAATGGAACAATTAATAATACGCTTCTACAAATGGGAGTATTGACAGCACTATGCCAAGTATAGACAATGGTGTGTAGGATGTGGGGAGAATTCAGCAAACAACGCAACAGCTGTTCAAACAAGGACGGGACCCACTTCAGCACCACACATCCGCATCCACATCCACCTGTACTGTTCGCCACGAGACCGAGACCGAGACCCACGTCAGTTGCAGTTCTTTTTCATCTTTGACACAATTGTACAAACACAGCGATATGGGTTAGGGTTATGGGCTATGGCTTGCCTTGCTTCGTTTTGGGGCCACTGGCCACCTTCACCGCCACGTTGGACGGTATTGCACCTACTTACCGTTCTTTGACGCTTTTTACTGGTCTCCGGCGTTTCACTCATGGCTGGAACGTTTGACACACTAACTCCTTTTTTCAATCAATAGCAAATAGTAAACAATACTGCGAAACAGCTACTAGTAGATTAGGATTAGATTTCGACCTAAATCGATGAATGAAATGTTTCACCCACGCGGAACTGGAGCTGTGCTCGGGTTTCTACACATATGCTGGGCTCGCTCAAGCTGGACTAATTGTACTAATTAACTTTGAACTTAGCTCTAATTTAAAAAAATTGCTAAATATCACACAAAACACAAAATTTTGATGGCTCCAATTCCACAAGCACATCACACACACACACACTCAGACACACTATGCATACATTAACGGTCAGCTGTTCTACCAAGCGCTAGAGGTGGGTTATTCCCGATAAATAAGTTATCGACAGAACATTTGTTAACAATTTTGGTTTATTTTTTATACTTATTAATAAATTAAGTTTTTATTTCTTGTTTTGAAAAAAAAACGTTTATAAATATTTGTTTAGAGTAGGTCTTACAAACACTAAGGTGTGGTGTGTCTATTACAATTTAATAGGGCGGCGGTTGGTGCTGATATTGCTGCTGCTGCCCCATCATGTTCTGTCGCTGCAGTTGCGCCACCAGATTGGGCGTTTGTTGCTGGTTCATGCTCTGCTGCTGCTGCACCATGCCTCCCCCTCCTCCAGCCCCACTGGCCTGCTGTGGTCCAGCCCCCATTACACCACCCCCGCCGCCACCCATGCCCTGCATCTGCATCATCTGCTGATGCCGCAGCTGCTGCTGTTGCTGCTGCTGCTGGAATTGTTGCTGTGTGTTGAGGACTCCTGGCTTGCCGCCCCCTGCTGGCTGTTGTCGGGCATACGGCGGCACCTGACCAACCCCCACCCCGACACCCACGCCGCCCGGCCCGGGACCCATCATGTTGGACATAGTAACATTGGGTGCCTGGTTAATGTACTGACCCCGGTTACCGGCCATCATCCCACCGGGTACGCCCCGTTGCTGCTGCTGTTGTTGTTGCTGCTGGACTGCCGCCGCCGCCATAAAGTCGGGATTGTTGCGATTCGCCTGCTGCATTTGCGGATTGAAGTTGCCCATCATGTTGGCCTGCTGCTGTTGCTGCTGATTTGGTGCCATGCCGACGCCGACACCCACGCCCACGCCAACTCCTCCACCTTGTTGCTGCATTCCTTGCTGTTGCTGTTGTTGCTGCTGCTGATACTGATTCTGGAAGTTCTGGAACTGCACCTGCTGCTGAGGCTGCTGTTGTGCCTGTTGCTGCATCATACCCTGCTGCGGCATGCCACCCATGCCCATGTTGGGATTAGCTCCAGTCGTCACCCCGACTCCAACGCCGACGCCGACGCCAACACCTACTCCGTTGCCACCCTGTGCGCCTCCAGTTTGCATCATTTGATTGGCATTCGGATTGACCATGCCCACCATCCCCTGAGTCATCTGTTGCTGCATCATTGAGTTCTGCGGTATTCCTTGGCCGCCCATATTCATTTGGTTCATCTGATTGGGAGCCATACCTGGCCGCATGTTTCCACCCCTCATGAATTGCTGCTGCTGCTGGTTAGGGTTCATCTGCTGCTGCTGCTGCTGAGCATTTTGCTGCTGCTGCTGCTGCATGGCATTGAAGGCAGCCACCGACTGCGGGTTCTGCTGGGCAGTCATCTGCTGTTGCCGCATCTGGTTGGGATTCATTTGCTGCTGCTGTGGTCCCGGCTGTTGCTGTGCCTGCGGCTGCTGCTGTTGCATTGGATTAAAGGTGCCGCCTGGCTGCTGGAAGGGCTGACGCTGGCGCAACATCTGGGACAAGGCCTGTTTGGAGTTGGCGTTTTGCGGAGGTCTCTCGATGCGATTTGCTAAAATGATACCATAGATAATTGGGATTCTCGTTCCTTGTGACCCTCTACTTACATTGCATATTCTGCTGATGCGGCGCATAGTGGTTGTGGTACTGCTGCGGCGGCTGCTGCTGCTGGGGGGCATTATGCCATTGCTGCTGCTGTTGCTGGCCCGGCAATCCTTGGGGACCAGCGCCCCCACCTCCCGGTCCCTGTTGCATGAAGTTCATTTGAGGATTCTGCTGTCCGTTGCCACCACCAACGTTTAGTTGCTGCTGCAGCTGATTGGTTCCCATTTGTTGCATTTGCTGCTGCTGTTGCATGAGTGCATTCTGCTGCATCATGTTGGGATTGGGTCCAAACTGCTGCATGCTCATCTGTCCAGGGGGACACGTCATTTAGATTTATAAGCCTTACTGGGTCCTAATATTACTTCTTACCGGCATGTTCATCTGCATTCCCATCTGGTTGGGCTGCATCTGCTGCTGTTGCATGTGCTGCTGCTGTTGTTGCATTTGCTGCTGCTGCTGCTGCACATTGGGCGGCTGCTGCGGTTGGGGCGCTAGCTGTGGCTGCTGTTGCTGCGTATTGACCACCGGCGGGGTCTTTGGGTTCTTCGGCTTGCGTTTCCGCGTTGTCGTCCCCTTGCCGCGGCCACGTCCAGTGCCTACCACAGCAGTGGGCGACTGGTCTACGGAGGAAGGCGTGTCGGCCTTCATCATTTCGTCCTTCTGAAGGGTAGAAACGAGAGGCGTCACCAAAGGACTGTGTGGTGGCCACTGTCCCACTGTTTTATCACTTACTATGCAAATCTTCTCTGGCACCGGCTCAATGTCCTCGGGCGGCAGTGGCAGCGGCTCGTAATAGTAACTGCTTGGTTTGACCAGGCTGTGCGTATGGTATTTAAGATTGCGATGAGCCTCTTCGTAGGTGAGCGGTTTGCGCTCCAGCTTGACAGCTCCGAACCAGACCCACGAAAGCGGAGCCGGGTTCTTGTGGCCCTCAAGGATGTCCCACACGCTGATCCGCTGCTTATCAGATATCCGCAGCTGTTTCTTCTCCATGTCGCAGATTTTGTTGCCCTTGGTATCCATGCCAGCATGCTCGCAGGCAATCACCTGGAAAGCCAGATGGATGGATGACTCATTATTTTCCCTTTCCAAATTTTCAAAAGCAGATCCAGAGAATAAGAACCACACTACTCACCTCTGTGGGCTGCTTGTAGAGTGGCAGCAGCTGCCGTATCACACGGATGGAGGCATTGTTCTTCTCGCCAATCTCCTTCTTGAGCTTCTTCATCAGATTCAAATAGAGTTTCTTGTTCTCATCCCGCTCCGATTGGCTGTCGGAGACCAAAGTCGAGTGCACCAGGGTGGCCAGCATGTCCACGACGGTGGTGAAGAGCTCCCGATTGCAGCTCAGATCCACCACACCCTGGCACACCAGCTGGGCCAAGAGAATAGCCCAGTCTGTGGTGGGGGTGCTGTTCTTTTGGATAGCCTCGAACATCCCACCCACCAGGGAGAACCGCAGTTGCAGTGCATCCAAGATCTCCTCCCGTGCCTGCGGCTCATCGGTGCCCCCGATTGTGTCCAGCTGTAAAGAAGGGGCATTAGGGGCGTTAGACATAGCTATCGAAGAAGGTTTCAAAGAAGACTTACCTCAGCAAAGGATTGCAGGCACTGGGAAAGCTGCGAGTAGAGTGAGACGAGCAGGTTCTCTTTGTACTCATCCTGGCCCTTTAGGCAGGTGAGAATTAGACCCAGGAACGGCTGATAGTTGAGCGGCATCTTTTTGTTGCGAGTGGCTACACCGCCAAGGCCATAGCTGTTACTGCTGTGGCAGCTGTTGCTCTTCTCCCGCTCATCCCCGCTGCCGGAGCTGTTGCAGTCCGATTTTGAGACTTTGGAGAAGTAGTTCATGCTCTCAAGCACCTGTCCCGCCACTCGCAGGATTCTTCCCTGTACGGCCGGTGTCAGCTTTGCAATCAGAGGGGCCACTAGCCAGGTGGAGGGTTTGGGCTTGTGCGTGGCCTTAAGGGACCCTGGCTGGATGATCTCCTCCATGTGGAAGACATCAATGGCTGCTCGGGCCACCGTGTCCAGCCAGACATTGAGCTCCGCATTGTTGCCCATCGACTGGCGGTACATCAGCTGCAGATCCAGCCAAGAAATACGAAGCGTCCACTGGCCCAGGTTCTCCAGTATCCTCACTATCATGGCCCGCTGATCTAGCTCGGAAATAATGTTGAATTCGGCTTCCGGGTAACAGATCATGTGCAGTACGCGCTGTGCCTGCTTGGCCGTCAGCATCTCGTCTATGATCATATCGCACAGCCCTTCGGCATTCTTCAGGCACCGTTCCAGCACGTGCTCCTGGGCGCATATCTGCTTAAGCACTGCCTGAGCGAATTCTAGTAGTGAGATCTGCTCTAGCCCGCCACTGGATGGCTGCTGCAGTGTCTCTTGCTCGCTGGTAAGACTGTTGCCAAGCTGGAGATCGCTGGTGCCCAGGATCTGGCTGAGATCGGCCGGTCGCTGTTCGTTGCTCTTGGGCGTACTGCCCGGATGAACCGGTGTGTTGAAGCCGCTGCGCTTGCCACTGCCAAAAGCACCACCCACGCCGCCCGAGGACGAGCCACTCCCTCCAGCCATGGACGTCTTTAGCGCCGCATTGTCCACGACTATCAGAATCGCCTTAAGCACAGCCAGCACAGCGGCAATCGGAATGGTCTTGTGTGCCCCGACCAGCAGATGCCGATCGCAGCTGAGTCGTATGCTGAAGTCGTTGCCAACAGCGTGGAGGGGATTGGGTGATGTGCTTACCGAATACATGCCCGGCTGCGGTATCTCCAGGGTCTTGAACAGCTTCAGCACCAGATGACAGGTGAGACGAGCTCCCGCCTCGGCATCTACACTCATTTCTCCACCCCCGGCACTCACCGATCGGGCCAGGGTTGGCAGGGCAAACTTGCTGACAAAATCGGCCAGGGAGAAACAATGGCGGGCGACCAGGATGCACACGAATACGGCCAACGCATTGTGGGTCTTTCCCTGGCCAATATCTACCTGGCCACCCAGATGCGGGTACCGGGGGCTCTTGCTGCCGCTGCACAGGCTCTGCAGGGCCGCGATCCACTCCTCGGAAAGAACATTGC
Organism: Drosophila azteca; assembly: GCA_005876895.1. Taxonomy (NCBI): domain Eukaryota; kingdom Metazoa; phylum Arthropoda; class Insecta; order Diptera; family Drosophilidae; genus Drosophila; species Drosophila azteca. Next base: position 7,124,652 of record VCKU01000011.1, read on the forward strand.
AGCTGGCCGTAAGCTCCGCACAGGCCAGGGCCACATCGTTCAGCCGCTCATTGTCCGTCTCGCGGCAGACGGCAATCACTGCATTCGATACGAAGCTGTACACATTCGCGGACGACTCGTGCAACTGCCGGAGCCAGTGGGGTTCCAGTTTGCCGCCACGACGTGGTGCCACAAACAGCTCCTGCAGCAGCTGAGGATTGTAGCCTTGAGGAGGCAGGCTGTTAAAAATAAAGAAAACAGTGTTATAGTATATTACACTACAGAGTGTCCCTATTATATATTGATGCTGAGTTCAGACTACCCATATCATATTATTAACTGGAGGAATTCGCAGAATTTGGAGTTCTGATTGCAGTCCAAACTGACTTCTCATCTGAGTTATTCCCATTCAAGGGCATTCAAGGGCTGGCGAAAATCCTCTAGCTGAACCCTCCACGAGGGTGCCGGCTGGGCAATGGTGTGGGGTATGGGGAGTGTACCTGCGCCTCAAAAAGCGTCAGCTCAGCGACAAGGACGCACACACCCTGCAGGCAGGCGAAGTGGAGAAAGACCTCGGACTGGATACCATTGTAGAGGTCGCCCAGGGTATGGGGCTAGACGACACGCTGGAAGAAGAGGACGGTGACTTGACCATTGTAGTCAACCCGTCGTATGCAGGGGAGCCAGCTGCTCATGAAACTGAGTGTACTGCAGCTCAACTTGCATAAGAGCAAGACAGCATGAGCGGAGCTCCACATTGCCATGTAGCAAGGGCCCGCTGACATAGCTTTGGTCCAGGAGCCCTGAATTGCATCAGGCAATTCGGTGGCCGGACTTAAGCTCTCAAATTACAGATCATTCTACCCAACACCGTTAAGCAGGAATAGAACGACAGATCTGCACTAAGGAGTCTAAGGAGAACTAAGGAGTCTGGTGGAAGAAGCTGACTCCAAAGAAGCCCCGATATTAACGACCGAGGTGAGTCACTCCTAGACTTTATATTAACAAATAACATAGATGTGCGAATACACTCCGAAAGTGAAAGTCTATAGAAACCCCCGGAACACAAACTGGGAGAAGTTTAAAAAGACAGTCACTTCGAAACTCGCGAGCCCGGGCTCAGTGAAATCCGCGGCGGATATAGAGAAGTCCCTAGAGACCCTATCTACGGAACTGCTAGAGGCATACCTCACAGCATGCCCAGCCTCTAAAACAAGAAAGAAGTCCAAACCACTCTGGTGGAATCGAGACCTCTCTCTACAAAGAAATAACCTCATGGAATTTTTCAAGCTCGCTAAACTTGCAAACGATGAGAACATCAACGAGGAATACAATACGCTATTAAGGGAGTACAAGCAGGAAATACGTGAGGCACAGCGCAGATCATGGAGAAACTTCAGCTCCAGCATTGAGAAAGTGCCTGAAACGGCTAGACTGAGGAAGCTGCTATCAAAGCAATCCACAGTACACAGTCAACTCAGATTGGACAACGGACAGTGGTCGGAGGGCAGCAAAGAAGCCCTAACCGCACTAATGGAGGCCCACTTCTCAGGATGCACCGAGGTCACCGATGCTGAAACGCATCAGGACCTAGCAACTGAGGAACAAACACCCCCAACAGACCTAATAACCCCAAAGAGAATCCAATGGGCTATAGATTCCTTCACGGGCATAAAGGCACCTGGACTGGACGGAATATTCCCAGCCATGCTGCAAGTGACCAAAGAGGTCACCCCATGGCTTCTCGCCATGCAACCAGGCTGAACATCACCAACAGCGACATCTGCAGAGGAACTTTGGAACCTCAGAAACACCCTCGTAAGGTCCATACAACGATCCGGATAACTAAGGGCCATTCTGGCCTATGAGAGGCCCCGTCGAGGGTCGTCCGGGACAACCTAACCTATTCCCATTCAAAAATATCCATGGGATCGAGTTCATTGCTGTCAAAGTCCGTGTTGGCATGGCTTTTATCTATCTAACCTGCTCATACATTCCTCCCAAATTTGGTGCTGTTGTGTCTTCGTTAGGTTGTGCTGATCAGATTGTGGTCATGGTTGACTTTAATTTTAACCACTTTTTTTCTTGGCTGCCCTGCGACGACGCTAACCAATTGCTTCCTGGTATTCATAACGATTTTACCAATGAGCTAACGGATGTTGAAAGTTGAAAAGCTGACAAATGCAGCTATAAATCTGACCCAGACACTTTGTAGCTGCAACTTAACGTCTTCTTAATTTATATAGCATTATTAGTTATTGTTAATAATTTGAGTAAATTCGCACTTACCTGAGCTGCTCGGGGGTGTTGAAGATATCCTTGAACCGCTTAATACACTGCAACTGCTGGTAGTACTCGGTGGACTGTTCCTTGCCCTGCAGCAGGACGCAGGATTCGTGCAGATCGCTGAGATAGGCAAGGATGCAGCGCTCGGCAGAGCTGCACTCGCTGGGGTTATTCACGTGACGAATGGTGCGACAGACGCCTTCGAATACTGATAGCGTCTGCTCGGGGGAGAGGAGCAGGCAACTGTGGTATCGTCGCAGAATGCTCACGATGTACAGGGCCAGGGAGGTGGTGTAGCCGCGCACCATGTTGGACTTTTTCAGCTGCAGCTGGTGCTCCACCTCGGGCAGCTCCTTAAGCAGATTGTCGCACAGCTCTAGCAGACTGTAGATGTTGAGTGCCAGCTCCATGAGATCGAACAGGAAGGCAACGTGCTCCTGCACCGGCAGATAGTTGTTGTTGCCGAGGGCGAATCCGTTCAGCTGCTCCAACACATTGGCCGCGCACTGGGCGGTAACCACGTGCTGATCGAAGTAAGCCATCTGCTGGCACTTTGCCGTCGTGGCCTCGAAGTTGAATTCGTTGCGCGAATGCTTCTTCACCTTGCCGCCCTCGGCCACGTCGATGCTGAACTTCTTGGTAAAGAGCTTTCCGATCTCCTTGGACATCTTCTTTACCGCGTGCTTCTTCTCGTCGCGCTCTTTTCCCACGCCGAACAGAAGAATATATCTCTGGTTGCTCTCGCTGCTGTAGCTGGACTCGTCCTGCGGTATGGGAAAGTGCTTGGTGTAGACGTAGTGTCGGGATATGCTGCCCCCTGCTCCACCCGTGCTGGGTTCTCCGTCGCCTGGCGGCCCGATCTTGGGGCTGTCGGGTGCATCGTGTTGCCCCTTCTCCTTGATGTTCTGCACCAACTTGTCCAGATCGTCGTCCACGTTGGAGTCGTCGAACTCGTTGTGCTTGAAGTCAATGCCCCCGCCAAAGGGGTCGTCATCGAACCCATGCGTTGTTGTGGCCTGTGTGGCTACCGGCGCGGGCGAGCTTTTCGTGGCCGTTGTCGATGATTTGCTCGCCAGGACGGACTCTAGACTCAACAGATCGCCTCTGGAAATTAGCGTGTGCATATAGGCATTGTGCGAAAAGACATCGTGACGGATCAGAGCACTGAAGAGCTGGACCAGATTCGTGAACTCCGTTCGCTGTTGGGCACTGCTCAAGTGATCGTCCAGCACGGGAGCATCGTGGTCGAGGAAGTGCATCAGCACATGCTGGAACACTGGGAGGCCATCAATCAGGCCGGCCCCCGAGGCCAGAGAGTCCTTATCATCCTTGTCGCTAGACTGCTCGGCGGGCGTGCTGGTCACATCTATCTGGCGTTTGTCCAGCAGATTGGCTACCACCATGGCCCGGTGCTCGCCCCACCGCTGGCTGGAGACGGCCCATTCGCACAGAATCCGCACCGTATCCTTGTCCTGTTTGGGTTCATACACTGGGCGTGGTTGCTGCTGCTGCTGAGGGTCCTGCTGATCCTCGTCGCGCCTTCTGCTGGGGAAAATGTGCACGTAGAGCGTGTCAATGCTGTTGCACTGCTCCATGCGATCGAAACAGTGCGTGTCCAGGTGATCCAGAGTGGCCAGCACTTTGGTGTAGTGATTCTTGCCAGCACTGAGCCATTTGGAGGCGAACCACCGCTGCTCTGCATGCTGCGTGCGGAGCACAATCTCAGACTCGGCGGCTCGCAGCTGTCGGCGTATCTCCGTATTGGTGCGCGGACACCGCGTGGGCATGGGCAGCACGGAGGGGGCCAGCGGGAGATGATCCAGCGGACTGCCCACCAGGGAAGAGGGGGCCCTATGCGCTGCTATGCCACTCCACACCAGAGCCGTGGGGCATTCGATGGTGATAATCTGGAGAATGGTGCTCAGGTACAGGACAATGTCCCGATGATGGGGGCAACTCATCTGCTCTTGAAGAGCCAACTCAAATGGATCGTGCTGAAGCTTGTTCTCTCCCACTACCGCAGCCACACCTCCGTCGACATCCTTAATCCCCTGCTGCTCTACGGCCGCGTTGAGGAGATGCGCCAGTTTTTTGGACACAATGTAGGCCATTTTCCGACACAGTCGCTCCGACTGGACAAAGTCGTGCATGTACTGGAGAGCGAAGCTAAGCACAAGCTTCTTCAGCGGCTCGTCGAAGCTCGCCTGCGTGCGCATCTTGTCCAGCAAATCGAGTATCCAGTTGAGGAACTCCTGCCGGTCCAGCAGCGACTCCTCGTACATGTATTTGCTCAGCTGGTGGCAGTACTTCCAGTACTTCAATGCATTTCGGCTGTCCTCAAACTGGCTGCCAATGCCGGATATGCTCGAACCGGGAGGAACAGCTGCTCCCACAGCCGTGCTGCTGTTCACAGAGGTGCCACCCGGTCCGCCCGGAACCGAACCAACGCCTCCGCCGAGAGGTCCGGCTGGTGGTATGACACTGCCGGATCCTACTACTCCCCCGGTCGTGCTCTGCTGCCCATTGGCTGGACTGTGGATCGGCGGCAGAGGACTGGACATGCTGGGCACTGGAATCACATTCGATGTGGCACTTGGAGGCGCGGCATTGCCGCCGGAGCTGTTCACCGAGATGCCGTTGCTGTTACCGCTGGAGGTGCTAGTCAGGCTAGCAGAGTGGCTGCCATTCGACGAAGCCTTGTCGTGGGCTGAAGCGATGGAGATGTAATAAGAAAATCTGATCCAGTTTCCTGTATAGTATGCACTTACCCTGCTGATAGTATTCCTGTAGCTTGGGCAGAAGTTCTTTCATGAACTTGATCATGTTGCCCGTCCACTCAGCAGCCGGATCGTAGATGCTGCGCTTTTTGTTCTTCGACTCGGTGAAGCTAAGCGTGTAGGCGGCACTAAGCTTGATGAACCACGTAGCCCGCTGCATGTTGACCTGGTTCTCGCAGAGCGTTATGAAAATCTCCTCCTTCTTGTTGAAGGATGGAGCACGTTTGGCCAAACTGAGAAGCGGTTTGTTGCCAGCCAAGTCCTTAAACCAGGCGTCCACTATGCACTTGCGTCGGGGCGAGACTGGCCAGAAGTTGTCCTTGCAGTTGATCTGCTGTTTCTTGCGTCCAGTGTCTGGCAGCGTCATCAACTCCTCCTTTTTGGCCAGCACGCCGCTGAAGAAGGCACTAACCCTGCTGGCGTTCACATTTGAGCTGTGCGCCGTGCCAAACTCGTCGGACAATGGCGGTGTTGTGGTGAAGCCATGTTTCACATTCGTGGGCGTCAGTTCGTCCTCGCGCTGCTTGGCGTCCTGCGGATATATATCCGGTGGGCCGAGGCGTGTACGCTTGAGCGGCCGCTTTTCCTGCAACATTGAGAGCATCTTGGCGGCTCTTTAAAGCGTTTTTCACACGATTTTTCCTTTTCTTTTTTTTCTTTTTATGCACTCAGAAAGACAACCAATACTAGAGATGTGAAAAAAAAGAAAACGATGCACCGCGCTATCGATACGCTATCGCATTTTGTGCTATCGTTTTGAATCAGCTGTTTGAAATTTCAAACAAGATTTGATTTTAATTTAATTTAATTAATTAAAAAATTTGATTACATCGATGTACATTATTCATCTAATATCACTCAAGTGATAAAATCACAAAAAAGTTTAAAACAAAGATATTTTAGATTGATTTTTGGTAATGAAATACGGAATAATTAATGGACGATCGAAATCCTTAAACGGCTTGACGATCGAATTCTGGTTCATCAATATAAAAATGATTGTTGCCAGTTATTCCTTCGCTGCACTCGAAATTCAGACAGAGCATCTTTAGGGGATAACCAGGCGGTAGCTAAATATATAGGAACGTACGTGTTACGCTTTAGAAACTTCATTCCCATCGACTTTAACTACTTACTCTGTCCAGTATGTCGTGCCTGATGTCGGTGGCAGCTGCATACAAGTGCAGAGGCTGGACTGCACGCTTGGCTAGACTCTCCAATGTGTCCAGGACAAAGGAATCGGTTATGCCCAGGCAGTAACAAATGTTTAAATAGCGAAGCTGATCATTGTTGGCCACCAGAATAGATAGCTTCTGTTCACCTATATCTCGAGCGCACTGAAAGGAAACACACTCCAGTTGGCTGAGTCTCGCTAATTGTAGTACGCAGCTGTCGTCGCGGGGCTTGCAGACAAGCCACTTAAGCGATTTTAAGGCACTGATGTGTTGGGCCTGCTCCTCGTTGATCCACCGTTTGCGATGCAGTATGAGGTACTCCAATTGCGAAGAGCAGTTGCTGGCCAAAGCTTTGAAAAGGCGTCCTTTCAGTTCTTCCGGGCAGTATATTTGCAAGTATTTTAAATTGGAGAACTGTGACAGCACTGTAAGATCGGCATCGCAGTCGTTGAAAGATAGCTTCTCTAGCTGGCGACAAATCGAAGCCAAATACCTGAGAGAGCTAGTGGTCAGAAATCGTTTGGCGTTGCGCAGCTGAAGACTACGCAGATTGCTCATGGATTTGATGATTGCTGTGAAATCCGAGGCAGTTACCTCGTCGTACATCAAGAGCTCCACTAGATTTCGAAAGTGAACCACTTCTTGCACTGCCAACAGAAAAAAAAAATGTTCTTAGTATCATTTCTAGAGCAAGGTCATAAGTTAATTAATCTTCTTACACTCCCGACGCTCAAAACTTTCCAGGCCCAGACTGTTTATGTGTGGTAAGCGTATATGCATGGCCCTTATCAAATCCTTGCTTGTGCTCTTGTAGTTGCGGACGTGCACTTTCTTCAGCGAGGTGATTTTCAGCAGATACGGTTGTGTCCTGGCGACCGTTGCATTGTTGATCGTTATACTCTCGAGTCGGTAGCAGTACTTGCTGATCATTGGCAGCAGTTGGAGGGGATGATCGTCGTCGAAGTACGATTGGATACTCCTGATACTGCCACCGCAGAGCCAAAGAAACGTTTGCCAATCATCTAGGGTTCTCAGATTCGTCTCACGGTCAATAATGTCGTGGAAATGATGGCGGTGCAATTGGATGAAGGCGTCCCGAAAGCCTCTACAGCACCGAGCCAGGTGCAGCTGGTCCTCCAAGCTCAGAAACTTAAAAATAAACAGTACACAACTACGATTCAGGTCAGAAAAGTTGGTGATACGAGCCATTATCTTGTTTTTGTCATCTTTCAAGAGGAAAAGTGGAGCTTTTGACTAATTAATTAATGTGAATTTTCTTTATTCACTTCTTTGGTATTTGCGAGACATATCGATATATCCGTTGGCGATAGTTGGCGATATACCAACATCTTTTGGAAAAATGCGAATGGCCATTGAAAGAAGAAGCTGTGAAAGGGAGGAATTTCAACAAATTACTGAGGAAAAATACAAGAAAATATACAAACGAGCTGTGTGTGTGCTTTGGCAAGTGCATAACTCCTTACCACACAAAGCCAAGAGTGACCAAAGGCAGCCTGCTGCACGAACCACACAACAGGCAACCCAGTCAACAAATAAATATAAACAGCAGCACAGTTTAGATGATGAGCAGCAGAACGGACACGGACGGTTCCTCAATCAGATTCAGCGATCACACACTGGACAAGGCCACCAAGGCCAAGGTGACGTTGGAGAATTACTACAGCAACTTGGTGACACAATACGGCGAGCGTAAGCAGCGCCTGGCTAAATTGGAGGCCCAGCTGAAGGACGAAAGTCTAACAGAGTCGCAACGTCAGGAGAAACGCTTACAGCATGCGCAAAAAGAGACGGAATATTTGCGTCTCAAGCGATTACGTCTGGGTGTCGAGGATTTTGAGGCGTTGAAAGTCATCGGGCGCGGTGCATTCGGTGAGGTGCGATTGGTGCAAAAAAAGGACACGGGACATGTATACGCCATGAAGGTGCTCCGCAAGGCCGATATGCTCGAGAAAGAACAAGTGGCGCATGTACGGGCCGAGCGGGATGTTCTGGTGGAGGCTGATCATCAGTGGGTGGTCAAGATGTACTATAGTTTTCAGGTAAGTGAATCTCTTCAAACCAAGAGCAATAGCAGCTAGTAAAAATGGCAGTGGGAACAAAAAAGAATTGTGTTTAAAACGGCAGAAAATCAATAAACCAATACAAATGCAACTGGCAAAATGGCAAAGCAGCGCCTTGCTAATCATATGGTCTGCCTTTGTTTTTGTTCCGCTTCGTCTTCCTCTTCTCGATGAAAGCTCAAAGCCACAGTCGAACGTGCCTATAGTAGCTTTAATAATTAAACTGCTTGTATCTAGATGCGCTCGTAGAGTGGGTGTTTTCCTTAGGTTATTATTTTGCACTATATTTAGAGGCTTCACAGTACACATTTATCTGCAAATGAATACTGAGTTTCATTTATTTTGGACTGCAGGACCAGGTCAATTTATATTTGATAATGGAGTTCTTGCCTGGCGGGGACATGATGACGCTGTTGATGAAAAAGGACACACTATCCGAAGAGGGCACACAGTTCTATATCAGCGAGACGGCGCTGGCGATCGACTCGATACACAAACTCGGTTTCATACACAGGGACATCAAGCCTGACAACTTGCTGCTCGATGCGCGGGGGCATCTCAAGGTGAGCGAAAAGCGAAGTGAAGCATACCAAAGGAACTAAACCACTTTCCCTTTTGCCGTCCAGCTCTCCGATTTTGGACTCTGCACTGGTCTGAAGAAGTCGCATCGAACAGACTTCTATCGGGACTTGTCGCAAGCGAAACCATCAGATTTCATTGGCACCTGTGCAAGGTGAGGAAACGGCAACTGCCATAGGTTTTCAGTTGAGTTATATATTTATTGTGCGCGCATATTTCCGATCATCTTGCAGTCCCATGGACTCGAAGAGGCGTGCCGAGTCGTGGAAACGGAATCGACGTGCCCTTGCGTACAGCACAGTTGGAACGCCGGATTATATTGCACCCGAAGTATTTCTGCAGACTGGATATGGACCAGCCTGCGATTGGTGGTCGCTGGGCGTCATCATGTACGAAATGCTAATGGGCTATCCACCATTCTGCTCAGATAATCCGCAAGACACCTACCGCAAGGTAATGAATTGGCGCGAGACCCTTATCTTTCCACCAGAAATCCCCATATCGGAGGAGGCAAAGGAGACGATCATCAAATTCTGCTGTGAGGCGGATCGCCGGTTGGGTTCGCAGCGTGGACTGGAGGACCTGAAGTCGGTGCCTTTCTTCCGCGGCGTCGACTGGGAGCACATACGGGAGCGACCAGCGGCCATACCCGTTGAGGTGCGCTCCATTGATGATACGTCCAATTTCGATGAATTTCCTGATGTCTCGCTGGAGATACGTAAGATTGATCGTGCTCCTCCCGACTGAGATTCCTGTGAGTGAATAATGGCAAAATAATTCAATCTCATTTTCAGCATCAGCGCCTATACCGCAGGGCGGTGAGATTGCCAAGGATTGGGTCTTTATCAACTACACGTACAAGCGATTCGAGGTGCGAAATTTGGAGTGAAGTAGGACTCGTAGCAGAAGCAGGAGAAAGAGCAGAAGCAGTAGCATCTTCAAGGTTGCCGCACTTTGCCACCCATACTCGTATTTTCACCACCATAGCCGTCGTCACCGTCGCCGTCTCTCTAACACCATCACCACCAAGAGCAAGAGCATTCTCCACGCTAAACAAAAACTTAATTTTCCTTTTTGAATATCTTACCTACATGTGTATTTAAATACTAGCTAACATTTGTGATTCCAAACGAAGAGAAAAGTGAAGATAGCGAGATCTAACGATTGTGTGTTGTATGTAAAAATGTTTTGCTTAAAGCGCTACCAGCGCCACCCTCCTCCCCCCTCCACACAGCAGTGGGGCAGTGGGCATCTCTCAAATTAAGTTAAATACTATACTAATCCTCCATGTCCTTCCATTGGCCTTGTTCACCCACAAGCCTAGCCGTTTGAACGTTGCGTTTCTAAAAAAAAACAAACAAACAGCAAAAGTAGATGTTTGAGCCACTTAGGGACCCATTTGGCAATTCTAAATACATATTATTTACTTTACTTCGTTGGGCAGCAGCAAAATACCCATCATCTCTTTATTTAGCCAATTGAGAAATGTTATAAATTTTAGGCACGTTATTTATACAAACCAACGTACATATATGTTTTGTATCAATTTCTAATGAAACAAAAACACTTTATAATTATTAAACCTTACAAAACCACAAAGCATCTTTAAACAAAACAAAAATAATGACAAACCAATCACACAAATTAGTTACTAATGCCAAGCCTAACAACAAACCATATATGTATATATATATGTATATACATATATCGGTTTCGTTCTATGTACACAAAAAACCCATTAACACTACCACACCCACCCCCAGACCCCATATTTTAGACATTATATTGTAGCTCTTTTCCTCGGGTGAAGTTCGTTCTTCTGCGTTCTATGTAATTCTCATAATTGTAGTTCGAGAGAAAAGTGAAATTACAAAGCTACCGCTGGCAAAAATGCAAATACAAAACGTAAATGCACGAATTATAATTCGAATTATATAGCAAAACAAAAAACACTCAATCCCCGAGCAGTTGCGCAAAAGCAAACTTAAAGTAATTGATAAACATAAAAGTTTTAAGAAATTATTTTTGGTAATAGAATACAATAATAATAAGCATAATGATATATGGATAATAATGCAACACCAGCAACATGATGAACGCAATAATAATAAATGAAACATGTGCATAATAGTACCAACTAACAAGAAATCCACACTTTATGTGACTCTATCCTCAATCAGATTTCCTTAGTTGCTCGAATACCTCGCCGGAGATAAACGAGCCGATTTCATCAGCTACGAGCGGATAAAGATCGTTGGAAATTTTGGCCAATAAATGCAATGAGCTTAATTTTCCTCATGTTTTGTATTGTATTGTCCAGCAATATTGGTCATAAAAATGATGTGGAGTTAGCTTGGCATTCAGCTGGAATGAGTACCCGAGGTTTTTGGCAATGAATCTGACATGGTTTCCCCCAGCTCGGCTTCGGTATAAGGTCAGTGGTAGGCAATTGCCACGGGCCCCCTATCGTACTCGCCACAGAGCATCATTATTCTACCGAGCAAATGCGTGCGCCAGTGTTTGTGGCTTTCCAGAATCTCGATTAGATCAATCAAATAGTTCATGGTCGCTCACTTGAAGGACCTTCTTACTGTTGGGAGAATAGATGCTGAAATGCGATCACGCCTTGCCTCAATTGTCGCCTCTACTACATATCATTGAGACGATCCGGAAAGATGCTTGTCGCTTAAACAGCACACTTAAGAAGCGTTTTCTGAGGTTCTACTTCGTTGGCGAGATAACTACTAGAATTTTGTAGTCATAGCCGCATTATATGCCTAAATCTTACAAACCACTTCGGCTGGGCACGTCCCAGCTAGGCATGGACCAACGCTGCAAAATTATGCTCATTCCCAGCATCACAGCTGGAACGTGCCTATCCTGCAGATGGCCAGCTCTGGTCTCCTTGATGGTCATAAAGACTCAGAGGCACAAATTAAATTGCGCGAAATTGTGGCTGTCCTTGAGATATGATAATTCACAAAGATCGCTTCATAGGACGATCCAATCTTCTGTGTATTCGAGTATTGGTACATCCATAATTTAATGGATTTACACTATATTTGAAAGGTTCAGAAATCAAAAAGGAACACGCGACACAAAATAAGCTTTTGTACATTTAGATGTATGTATATTTATTTTTGTTTGTTCTTTTCATCTGTCACGTTACCCCTCTCTCGCCACTCGTCTCTGTTGTCCGCGCTTGTATTTTTTTCTACCAGGTTTAATTTTAAATTTACGAGAGTAATGCAACAACATCCGAAACGAAACCATCACAGAGACTGACATTAAGGATTGAGTGGCGTGGCGTGGCGTGGCGTGGCATGGAGTGATCTGATCGGTCGGCAATAAATGTGTCTGAAATTCAAATTGTAAATTTCTTTGCATCTGCGTGTGTGCTGGAATTTGAATATACAGCTAGTTGTTTTTTAAAGTTATCTGTATATATATATATATATATATATGTATGGTTTGTATGTATGAATGTATTAGTATATGAGACTACAGACTATGAGAAAGGTTTTATATCAGCTGAAGGCTAAGGGCGACGGCAAGAAACTTTACAATAGGGAAAACCCTACGAGACACATTTACACACAACTAACTAACTGTTATTATTATTTTATTTTGTTAATGTTTTACATTTTGGTTATTGTGAGGGCGTGGCGTGGCGTGGTGGAGTGAGGGTGGGGGTGTGGGTGGGGTCTGGGGTGAGGTACGGATTATATGAATAGAGCGGGTGGTGTGTAGTTTGAATTTAATTTATTTCCTGGCTACTGATCAGTTATTTTTGTTTGAAATCTTTATTGGATGCTTGTAACGGGCAGTAGTATCCATTAAATTATAATAGTAAAATGTTAAAAGTTTAACTATGTGCTTAAAGTCTAATGAAAAAAATGTATACATAGACGAATATGTATGTACTCGTATTGTAATTTCAGAATTTGTGTCATCTTTTTGTTGGTTGCGGGTTGTGGGTTGAGTCCTTATCTTCAATCAATGCATAAGGATCATCTGTGTGGGGTTTGGGGATTCGCGTTCAGTTTAGTTTCGTGTGCAGTGTCGGGTTGTCGGCTTGTGATGGGATGGGATGGGTTGGGCTAGGGTGGCTGTGGCTCCCTGTTAGTTATGCTATGCGCCTTGCAACTATTACTAAATTTAATTTAATTTAAATTGAATTACAAGTAATCTGTTTAGGTTTTGTTACGTTCAAAATGTAGCTTAATTAATTTTCTACGCCTTTGCACTTCCTTTGATTTTTGCTTGCTACGTTATTCTCTCATTTTTAATTAATTATATTTTTGTTGTTCTTTTTTTATTTATTTTGTATTTTTTGTTGGCTTGCCCTACGTTCAATAGTAAAATGTATATATATATATATATATATATTTTTTTTTATATTATATATATATATATATATTTATATAGTTATATGTACGTTAAGAATTACATTAATGTAGGACATAAGTCTAAAAGGATAGAGGCTTGCTAATGGGCTTCGAAGTGTGGGTGGGGATTGGGTCAATAGGGAGGTATAGGAAAAGGGGGAACTTTGTATATTCGTATTATTAGTAGTAAAATTTGTATGTACAATTCGTTAGGTTGCTTAGGACTGATCATCGATCAACAGCATGACCTGCTGCGTTGCCGCTTGCGGATTCCTTGTGCACTCCACCTGATGAGCATTCCAATCCTTGCGCTGGCAGAACTCCGAGCAGTACGGCGTCTTCCGGCACAGCGAGCATTCAGCCAATGCCTCGCGGTTACAGTTGGCGCACTAGTCAATAAATAAAAGTAAATGCTAGTATTAGAAAAAGGGATTAGATTTGGTGTGAAGCGAATTTACCTTTTTGGCCGATATGATCTCATTTCCGTGCAGGGAACCAGATATATTTGGATCATCGATGTCCGCGTGAACCTGTACGCGCATCGCACTGACCGCCGCATCGCGCTCCTTTTGCAAAACCTCGATGCGACGATCGTACGACTGCTTCATTTCGCTGAGCAAACGCTTAAAGTCATTGGTTGCCTTGACCATGGTGCAGTAGACATGCTCGATGTTCTTCATCGATTGACTGTTGTCCAGGACGGCAATGGAGGCCCCATCATTGATGTTCACCACGAACGTTTCACGCTCGTAGGCATTGCCCATTTGCGATTGGTCAACCAGCTCGGTGGAGGTGTCTAGGCTGTCGTTCAGCGCCGCCCACGGTTCATCCTTAGACGTGATGTTCTCCTCGGCTAAAAACATATTCTCATCGACAACGGTGGAGGTTGCCGCCACAGCAGCAGCCGCATTGGCCGCCGACATATCTATGTTGTTGTTGGCGCTGTTTCCGCTCGTATTGTTGTTATTGTTGTTAGTGTTGATATTGTTATTGTTGTTGCTATGATGGGTATTACGCTTGCGCTTGGGACCAGGCTCCATATCGAGATCCGTTTGATTCCGCTTTCGTCGCTTATACGGTGTGAATAGACGTACAGGGCCGGATGCTAAATACAATCAGACTTTGTTTAAAAATGTTCTTCTATTCGACCAAATGTGGTACAGTGAACCCGCCACAACAACTGCATGGATTGCTCTCTCTTGCTACTCTCGTGGCAGTGGCTTTCAAGTTGTATGACGAGTTCACTGTACTTGGGAAGGCCTTAATGAATGAACCAAGGTGCTGGTGACCAGGGCTTATGGTTTTTGTTCGTCTCACCTGACTCACCTGCTTCATCGTCGCAGCAGACGGTGCAGCTGCAGTTGGTTGCATGGGGCGTGAGTGTGCCCTCGTCGATGAGCGATTGCAGCGACTTGCCACCGTACTTGATGGAGCGCTTCCAGTCTTTGCTCGAGCCTCGACCGCACACATTCTCGAACTCGCTGGGCGTGTGCCACTTCTCCTTGTACTTGACACAGCGCCCACGGCCACCAGATCCCAGTTTGCTGCGATAAAGTTCGGCGCAGGTGGTTTTACAACGGATCTGGAAGACCTCCATGTGTTGGGTTGATGTGTTCTCTGCCCAGCCGGTGGAGCCCGACGCTTGGGCACCGCCGCCCGCATGCTCGAGGACAAGACTGTCCTCGCTGGGGGCCCTGCTCCCAGAGCCGTCATGATTCAGTCCAAGTGTGTTGGTGGCATTTGTGTTGGTTCCAGCACTGTTGGAGCCCCCTCCTCCGCCGCTGGCCTGTGTCTGCTGCTGCTGGATGACGATCGTCTTGAGGTCGTTGCCCATACTGACCGTGCTACCGGAAAGGTAGCCATTGTTGTCGACGCACAGCATCGGCTTGAAGTGGGGGAGCTGATCGGGCGTAATCACATTAAAGGTGGTGCCGGTTATCATTGATCCGATGGGCAGTGAAACTGGCACTGAGACAACACCGCCTCCTCCTGCTCCACCGCCGGAGCCGCTGCCGCTGTTGTCGTTTGAGGAGGATGTGACCATGCGAGCCTTAGAATCCAACTGCATTACCATAGCGCACATATTCCAACGTTCGTCACATGAATGTGGTTGAGTGTCCAATTGTCAATTGTCGTATTTGTATTTTCGATGCGTTTAGTTTTATTCCAAGCGATGCGATGCGATTTGCCAAAGAATCAGAGAGGAAAATTCGAATGTAAGTAAACAACACAGCATGGGAAAAATGAAAATCGGTATACACAACAATTTGCGCCACAAAATCGGACGGCTTGGGGAAGGGGTGCGGGAGCGTGAGCATGAGCGTGAGCGGGTGGGGTGGTATGTGCTGTATGTCGGCGTTCTGTGGGGGTTGGGATTGGATTGCCCAGTGGGCCGCTTGCTCCGCTTGGAGCAGGCCAACCCCCCGCCACCCAACCCACTACCACACATGCACGCACACATGGACAGACTTTTCACTACTGCGCAGAGCAGAGCAGGGCAAAAAGCAGAGACGGAGCCAGTCAGTGGCAGTGGCAGAGCGCGAGGAGCCAGAACCAGAATCAAAATGAACCATATTCGGATTCGGAGTCACATGCACAGACACAGCCACAGCCACATCCACATCCACCCTTACCGCCAACAGACAAATTTTGTTTCTGTTTCATTACCTGATGGTGATGATGATGATGGTGATGGCCCGGGCTTTCTAATATCACCTCTTCTTTCACAACATCGCGCACATCGTCGGCCAAGTCTTTCACTTCACGTATTCTGCTTATGTGCAGCTCAGTTGCAGTTGAATCGACCTGTTCCATTATTGGTGTGCCACTAGCGCACTGAAATCACTTTCACTTGTTCTACCACTAATATTTCCACTTTTATTTCTTAATATTAACTCATCGAATTGCTGCAAGTTGCAATTGGACGTCTGTTGTGGTTGGTGCGTGCTGTTGCTGTTGCGCCTGCAGTTTGTGTTTCCCGCGCACACCATTTACAATTTACATATGCACTTTGTGGCATTCGCATTGGCGATTCATTTTCTTCTATTTACAGTTTACAATATATTGCAATTTACATTTTTTAAGCTAAAAACTTTAAAAAATCTCCTAAAGTTGATATCCTCCTCTTCTTCATCATGATAGAGTTGTCATTAGAGCTGAAAAAGTATCGATAGCTGACGCCGATGAATTCCATTGACGGAAAGTGCCATATATTTTCAGAGTGTGACCAGGAGTGCATGCTCTACGTTACACTGCTTTCAATTAAAAGCAGATACGATTACTATGGACTCCATAGTGTTGTTTTGATCTCGTACACATATACATTGACACACACCAACACATTACGACGCGAAATACATCAATTTGATATATTCCGCGGCGGAATTAGCAGAATACCACCAAATACAAGAAATACTTTTCTAGTATTAAATAGGTATTTCAGTTTTGGGAACTAGATACTACCTGCGGAAGCTCGGTAGCGGAATATTCCGCCCTGCGGGTTTTTTTTTATCGGTTTCCTCTCGCGGGGAACTGAGTACCGAGTTTTACTCGGCTTTTCTTTTTTCTGATCTGAGTACTCGTCTGAAAAACTCCTGCTGCTAAATTTTCTGTCCAACATTTGTATCGTTTCCCTACGAATATCATCCCTGATTTCGCTAATGAAAAATTTTTCTGATCTGCTTACTCGGCTATTGAAAGTATACAAAAAAACAAAAATGAATATTACGAAAATCTATAAAATATTTTTAAACGTTACCCTTGTATAAAGATATATCAAGTCGGA
Source organism: Drosophila azteca (assembly GCA_005876895.1). Classification (NCBI taxonomy): domain Eukaryota; kingdom Metazoa; phylum Arthropoda; class Insecta; order Diptera; family Drosophilidae; genus Drosophila; species Drosophila azteca. The sequence goes on from VCKU01000011.1 coordinate 7,141,701, forward strand.
TTAGCGTTGGATTGGGAACCAAGGTGGTTCGCCCGTCACGGACTGATTGGCACATCTGTATCGCGATATCGATCTATCGGCTTATCGGTCATAGCTGTAAATAAAATGGTAAATAATGGCAAAATATAAATGGGAATTTTTAAAATCAGAAAGTAATGTACCTTTTTTGCAGGCCGATGTGGATGTCTTTATAAGCAATTACACCCTTGTAGATCCAGAAATTTACCAGCTATGGATCGAAGGGTTTTCCTGTAAGTTTTCATTGTACCTTCTACTTCTTTGTTGTGATAACAATGTGGACTCCCTTGGTAGCAAGCGAAGCCGTGTCCTATTTGAAACAGAAGGGCTTTGGCCATTCCATGGGAGCACCAAGTGACTTGATTGCCTCCGATGTCCTGGATCACTACCGCACCTATTCGCTGATAGAAACCTATCTACACGCGCCCACCAAGCTGATGGAGCAATCCTGCTTTCAACTAGAGCCACATATGCGGGACATGATCACAGAGAAATACTATTCAATCGATGATGTTGTAGCACGTGAGATACTGGGGAAGAAACTATCATCTCGGTACCGAAAGGATTTGGATGAAGTGGCTGAGAAGACTTGCGTTAAGCTGAAGTCCTGCCGGTAGGTTGATTTGCAACTCCAAGTATGATTATCCCTACAATTTCATGCTCCTACGAGTATTAACAGCCGACAGTTCGACAACGTAAAGCGTATATTTAAAGCTGTGGAGGAGATGCCTGGAACGCTGACCAACAACATAAAGCAACACTTCTTCATATCCAACGATCTTGCCAAGTAGGAAGAGTCTGTCAAAAAGTGAACTCAGTTTAAAACTCCTGACTTATTTTATAGAAAGTATGCCTGTATCGTGTTCCTGGCCTGCTTGCGCTTTGAAACGACAAAAAAAAAGCTGCAGTATTTAAGTTTCAATGATTTATTGACTTGCTCGCACTCAATTATGATCTATTGGACATACACGTACCAGGCAGGTTAAAACACCATTATATTACTCAAGTCAGCGGTCTAAATTGGAAGTTACTCGTATTTTTAGCACACTGGACCTGAGTACTACGACACTGAAATGGACAAGGAGTTTTTACTGGATCTACGCGAACTGCGCTGCCTGCTGGATAAGGAAAAGGAGATAAAACAGTATGGTTGCAAGCCTCCTATTACCTATATATATATTTATTATATTTATCCTGTTTTACAGCCTTGTGTGCCTACGCCTCAAGCCTGTTCTCCTTGAGCGTGCCTTTCACGAGTTAGACGGAAACTTTCGGTGAGGAGTTTATTTGCTTAAAAGAATTGGTCCTACTATAATCTGTGTTTCATTATAGTTCATATTGGCGCGCAATGATCACAATCGCCTGTAATCTGCATCGCAATCGGGAGCTGCGCGATCTTTTTGTGGATCTATGTGATAAACTGATAGATCCCTGGCGTCAGAACGGCTGGAACCGAGAGCAGGTTAATAAATTTCTGTCCTCCATAACACAGAGCGTTCTGGATTTAGAAATTTCAAGGTAAATTATATTTTCACGTATCATTGGCTACCTACTGTAATCAAATTTTTTTAGGGATCAGGAGACACGCTGTCTTTGGGATCGTTACATGCAGGTCATTACAATATGCCTGGATAAAATGTATCATATTTAAGTTCAAATTATGTGTAGACTTCATGTTATTTGTAAATGTGTGTTTAATAGCCGTAGTTGTGTTTTATTTTGCATAATTTGTTATCCAGTATATTATAATGTTTACGTTAAGCTCAAGAAATAAATATTTTGCCAATTTTGTGTAAAAAAAATAATTATTCATTTAATGTAATTTTCAAAAAAAAAATCTATCGATTGTCGCGTAACAAAGCTGTCTTTCTAGCGGTCTGGCAGCACATTTGTTCGATAAACTGAATACAATTATCGCACTTTCAATGGAAATGCAAGAATTTTTGTAGGTTTTTCTTATTGTTACTTTTACATAAATAAGTGGCTGGCTTAAGTGAATGTCGCCCTAAAAGCCCCGAAGAAACACAAGTGAACGCACTTGCATCCACCGTTTGCATGATGTCCTCTGCAGTTAATAGCAGGTTGCAACACAAAAAAAAAAATGGGGTTGTTTATTTAATTCCCACTCCAATCTCATTGCTTGAAATATTTCAGCGAGAATCATGAGGACCTGGAAGAGGACTTTGATGATGAGAAACCGGCCCATCGTACTTCAGATGACAACCGCAAGTATGGAAAACAATGGTGCGTGTGGTAGAATCGATAATAACTATTCCATTTCATTTGTATCTGTTAGACAAAACCACAGCGAGATCGAGAAGCGGCGCAGGGACAAGATGAACACGTACATCAACGAGCTCTCCTCCATGATACCCATGTGCTATGCCATGCAAAGAAAGCTTGACAAGCTCACGGTGTTGCGAATGGCGGTGCAGCATTTGCGCGGGATCCGAGGCAGCGGCAGTCTGCATCCGTACGTTGGTGCCGACTTTAGGCCGAACTTTATGTCGGACCAGGAGTTGAAGATGATAATATTGCAGGCCTCAGAGGGGTTTCTGTTCGTTGTGGGTTGTGATCGTGGACGCATCCTCTATGTGTCCGACTCGGTGTCCAGGGTCTTGGACTGCACGCAAGCGGATCTGTTGGGGCAGAGCTGGTTCGATGTCCTACATCCGAAGGATATTGGCAAGGTCAAAGAGCAGCTCTCCTCGCTGGAACAGTGCCCAAGGGAGCGCCTCATCGATGCGAAGAGTGAGTGGATCGTAGCTATTAGTTTTGCTAATCGTAAGCTCAATTGGAGGCACTTTGTCTTACTCAGCCATGCTTCCAGTGAAGACAGATGTCCCTCAGAGTCTCTGCCGCCTGTGTCCTGGTGCCCGTCGCTCCTTCTTTTGCCGCATGAAACTGCGTGCCGCAAATAATCAAATCAAGGAGGAATCAGACACATCGTCCAGTTCGCGCAGCTCCAACAAGCGCAAGTCTAAGCTGAGCATAGATCATAAGTATCGGGTTATTCAGTGCACCGGCTACCTGAAGTCATGGACGCCCATTAAGGATGAGGAGCAGGAGGGCGATAGCGACGACCAGACGACAAATCTCTCCTGTCTGGTGGCCATCGGACGCATACCGCCCAATGTGCTCAACTCCTGTGTGCCCACCGTGGAAACCCATCCGAACATTCGGCATGTGGTCTACATATCTCGACATTCGGCGGAGGGAAAGTTTCTTTTCATCGATCAGCGGTACGTTTCCGATTACAGAGAATACTTAGTTTGCGAGTTCTTAGTTGCGAGTGAATTTTTATGACAATGTGATCTGCTTTTCTTTTAGGGCCACCCTTGTGATTGGTTTCCTGCCACAGGAGATCCTTGGGACCAGCTTTTATGAGTATTTCCACAACGAAGACATAGCCGGACTGGTCGAGTCCCACAAGACTGTCATGCAGGTGGCGGAGAAGCTCACCACGCAGATGTACCGCTTCCGCTGCAAGGACAGTAGCTACGTTCAACTGCAGAGCGAGTGGCGTGCTTTCAAGAATCCCTGGACGAATGAGATTGACTACATAATTGCCAAAAATTCTGTCTTCTTGTAATCGGGCATCTGGTTTTCTAATGCCATATGCCATTGGTTGATAATCTAATTTAATGGTAACTCATTTTATACCATTTTTATTTTTTTTTTATATTTTATAATTAAACGCACAAAGTTAATAGGATAGGAAATTGTTAGAGATTTAGTAAACTCTCATTTTCCTATACGCACGACGAGCATGTAGAAGTCTAAGAGAATTTTCACAGAGTAGTAGTATAGTACATAGAATAATAAACAACGAATAGTTCTTAGGCAGGCATGTTTTGGACGTGATCTTCGGTCGAATTTCTGTATACGCGAGAGTATGAGTATATATACATATATATCTACACACGTACATGATTTATCAACAGAGACGGGCTTTTTCGCCCATTTCGTTTCGTCTCCATTCCATTCGATTCGTTTTTTTTTTTTTATTTTTCTAGTTTCTTTTTTCCTGCATTATCAATAGACCCACATGAAAAGACGACAGGCCAGGCGCGTGGGTCTGGGCCTGGGTCCGACTCTCTCGTGAATTGGATTCGGAATTAGTTGGCACAGAGCTGGCATGGTGTGCGGACAGACGGACGGTTTTATTTTGTACTCAATAATTCATTAATTGAACAAAAAGAAATACCTCGGCTATATTAAAATGAGTGCCCTAATATTTTTGTGTGCTATTTTAATTGGATTTGTGATCTTTTCACTAATCAAATCGGTGCAGCGTCCCAAGAATTTCCCCCCAGGTGAGATGGCAACAAAGGATACGCTACAAAATACCCCAATTCAGAACAGAAAAACCAGTCTAAAGTGAAGATAACCAAAAGAGTCATATAACTATTAAACTTCTGATAGATTCGGAGAATTCTTAAGTTTCATGAAACTAAAAGTGTCGTTTCAATTGTGAGTGTTTTGGCGATGACTTCCATTTGATCCATGTAGGAGCCACAGACAGTCGAGACGACCTGCCTTACTCCCAAATGGTTCTACTCATTAGCAACACGAAATGGAAACCGACAGCGACAGAGATAGGTACGGGGATGGGGACGGAATTGATAAAATTGTCACACAGCATATCTGACACCTAACCTAACAGGTCTGAGGTATATACGTGCCTAGCAAGGGTAGGGGTATGGGTGGAGGAACGGCTGAATTATGCATTTCTCAGTTCTCCAAATGCAGTTTTCTGAGATGGGACAATATTGCATTGTAATGTGGAGGGCAGTGCAGGGCATTCCCTATATAGTAAAACAATTTACATACGAGTATTGATTGGATATTTCTATTAATTTCAATTATAAAAAAAAAAATAAATTATACCAGCCTTTCCAGAAGTTTAAAGGGCATTTATACTTATATTATTGAAACGCACTGTTTGCGAACTCTACAAAATGTGCGTGAAAACTAAACCAATCAGCTACAACAGATCCCAATCCCAGCACATGTACAGGTGCCCCCGCATTGATATTTCTGATAACCAACAGATTTCAATTTAAAGTTTTCTTTTTTGTCGATTTCATGATTTACTAGCTAACAGATTTCACAAGCTACCGATTAGATTAGTTATACTCGTGTGATTCCTTCCGGACATAGGCATACGAACGGGTTAGTTAGTTCTTAATTGAACTTCACCAATCTCCGATCGATCAGCAATCATCATTGGTTGAGTCCATCGATTCAATTTCAGATAGGATAGTTTTCTGAAAAGATTTTCTCTTTACAATCAGGTCCCCGGTTCTTGCCTTGGCTGGGAAACACGCTGCAGTTCCGTAAGGAGGCACGGGCTGTGGGTGGCCAGCACATCCTTTTTGGCCAGTGGGCGCAGCGATACCAGAGTCCGTTGCTGGGACTGAAGCTGGGCCAGGAGTACGTGGTGGTGGCCCTGGGGCACGAGATGGTGCGCGAGGTGCAGTTGCAGGAGGTCTTTGAAGGAAGGCCGGACAACTTCTTTCTACGGCTGCGAACGATGGGAACGAGAAAGGGTATAACCTTCACAGATGGGAAGCTCTGGTACGAGCACCGCAACTTTGCCATGAAGCAGATGCGCCACGTCGGCTACGGACGCAGTCAGATGGAGAGCCATATTGAGCGGGAGGCGGAGGAGCTTTTGTTGCAGCTGGGCCGGACTGAGGAGGCACCCATAGAGCCGGTAACATGGTTGGCCCACGGTGTGCTCAATGTGCTGTGGTGCCTCATAGCGGGAAAGAGGATCGCCAGCGAGGAGAACAGCATGCTGCAAAGGTTGCTGGACCTGATGAATCGTCGCTCCAAGCTGTTCGACGTCTGCGGGGGGTTGCTCGCGCAGTTTCCCTGGCTGCGGCATGTGGCCCCCGATCGCACCGGCTACAATCTCATCCGACAGCTCAACACAGAGCTCTACGGCTTCTTCATGGATAGCATCGACGAACACAGACGGCAGCTAGAGAAGGCGTCGGATAATGAGCCGGTGGAGAGCGATCTGATCTATGCCTATCTACAGGAGATGCGGGACCAGAGCTCGGACAGTGAGAGCAGTAGCTTCAACGAAACCCAGCTGGTAATGACCATTTTGGACTTTTTCATTGCCGGCTCCCAGACCACCAGCAACACCATTAACCTGGCTCTCATGGTGCTGGCCATGAAATCGGATGTCCAGGAGAAGCTGTTCGCCGAGGTCTCAGCTAATGTCAAGTTCGCCAAATCGGACGCCTTCCCCCACCTCAGTCGGCGGGAATCTTTTGACTACATGGACGCCTTCATCATGGAGGTGCAGCGGTTCTTCCACATCACACCCATCACTGGACCCCGTCGTGCTCTCTGGCCCACACAGCTGGGAGGCTATGACATTCCACAGAATGCCACAATTCTGATAAGCTTGCGTTCAGTGCATCTCGACGAAAAGCACTGGGGCGATCCGTTGCAGTTTCGGCCTGAGCGCTTCATCGATGTGGGGGGCAAGTGCTTTAGGGATGAGTTTTTCATGCCTTTCGGAATGGGCAGACGCCGTTGTCTGGGCGATGCCTTGGCTCGTGCCTGCATTTTCTCGTTTCTGGTAAGAATAGTCCAGAACTTTCGCGTTGTTCTGCCGTCAGGCGAGACACCATCGATGGTCCTGCTCCCCGGAATCACGCTCACGCCAAAACCCTACAAAGTAAAGTTCGTGAAGCGTCCCTAAGATGTGTTGGAGCCTTGGAATCAAAAAGGGTGTTGGGTATACATTTCCACATTATACACATGGATGTACAATTATCTTATGATTATTCAGAGAATTAACCGGAGATGATTCGCGCCTGGTCGTGTCTGGTTGTTTTATTTTTTTATTATTAATGTGTCCTCTACATTAAACTAAAATCATCATAATTTAAACAATTTGTGTAACAAAATTGAAATTAAATAAAAACCATATCATCGTTTTCATTATATTCGTTAATGATCATCGTTTTCGTTCGTTTTTGTCTGTTTTTATGCATGTATGTATAACAACACCAAGTCAGGGCTCTCAATGTATGAAAAAGTATTTACAAACTCAGAATTGAGAAGGAATATAAGTCGATATACAATGGGGGTATTGTATAATAAAATATGTATCTATCTAGGGGTAAGACATTTTGGATGGTCCTGGACCAATTGCTTTTGCAAATTTAAAGTAACCATAATCAAAATCATCATGGGAGAGAGTATTCTTAACAGAACAATGCAATGAGCCGACTTCTGACGGACCACCAATTTGACTTAAATGCTAGTAGTGACTGCACTTAGACATGTGCCTGCCTGCATGCTTGCTTGCCTGCCTGCCTGTGCCGGCTGCTGCAGTCCTCTCTCAACTGACTTTCTGTCGCGTTTTTGTTTTGTTTGTTTGTTTGTCAGTTTGTGTGTGTGTGTGTTTAACTTGAACAATCATATTTTCCTGGTACTAAAAATTGAAGCCATTATCTGGCATATTCTGCGGATTGAACTCGAACTGTTGATTTCCCGACACGGGAGCCACACGGGTATCCTCCTCCTCGTTTCCAAAGTACTGCTCAATGATGTAGAATGATTTGTGATAGATGTCACGATTTTCATGTGCCTGCAGATACTCGATTTTGTCCAAACCTAAAGACAGAAGTGTGGCAGCATTAGGATATGATACAAAATTATGAATTATGACCAAAATTAGCTTACCTCCGCATTCTTCGATGGCCATGGCATAAGGATTGGGTCGAACCTGGTACTTTTCGCCCGCTTTAAGTATATTCTCCAGCGCATTGAGCGCGACCTGAACAATGTCAGAATCGATAACAGTGAGGAAATCACACATTGGCGGCACACAGCCGACCTCCACCAGATAGTTGATCTGCTCGGCGGTACCACTGCTGGTGGCATTGGTAATGGCCCAGGCGGCCTCTTTGCGCGTCTTGAACTCGGCCGTCTGCATAATGGTCATCAACTGTGGGAATATGTTGGCATTGATGAGGGCCTGAATTTGATCCCGATTTCCAGCGGCAATATTTGATATGGTCCAGCAGGATTCTTTCTTGATCGTCTCCGTCGTCGAGTGGAGCAAGTGGCTTATGCAGGGCAACGCATTGTAGCTCAATATCATTTGAGTCTGCTGATCATCACCGGTCACAATATTACCGACAGCCCTCAAAGCAGCTGTGCTCACATTCTGCTGTGGATGCCTAAAAGATTGAGAGCGGAGGATAAGCGACTGAGTTGATTTTTTTTTAACCACAAGTACTAACAGTAGCAGTTCGACCAGGCGACGGGAAACGCCCGCATCTATGACAGCCTGAATTTTATCATTGGGTCCATCGGACAGATAGCTGATGGCCCAGCATGTGTCGCTTAGAACATCCACATCGGTGTAATCGAGCAGGCGAGCCAGAATGGGCAGACCGTGGACTATTTTGGTAAAATCTGCTGGTGGACTTTTGCCACGACACAAATTTGAAAGCGTCCACACGGCGTTCCGGACCATGGTGATACGCTCCGAAGAGCCCAACACTCTGCAAAAAAAAAATATGCATATATTGTCTGTCGGCAGGCGCCAATAAAGGCTCTTCTTTACTCACTGCAACAGGGGCAGCATAATGCCCGAGCTAAGCAGATGGTCACGGCACAAGGGGGAGTCGCCAGCTATGTTTCCCAGGGCCCAAACGGCCTGCTCCTGCACATCGTCGTGGGGGCTAGACAGCAGCTCTATGAATATGGGCACAGCCCCGGCCTCAATGACAATCTTGGTTTGGTGCGAGGTACCCGAGGCAATGTTCGTCAGGGTCCAGGCTGCCTCAAACTGCAGAGTGGCATTGGTGTTGTTTCTTAGAAAGGTCACGAACTGGGGCACTATGCCTCTCTGTATGACCTCTTCGATGGGCGGATTTGGATCGCGGGACAACAACTTGCGAAACTTTTGCGTTGCCTCGAGTTGATCGCTCTCCTTAGGGCTGTAAAGCATTTGTATCATTTCCTGGTTAATAATCGATTGTTGAGGTCCTGTTCCGACACCGGCTTCTAGTTGGCCCAATGACTGTGTCCCCATTCCCTGCTGGCCAGTAGTACTGTCCGCCATTTGCATGTCCGTGCTCTGTAATATGAATTGGCTTAGTGTCCATTCTACACAGTAAATAAAGTATAGAATGTATACCTGCAACTCGCTGCTGCTGCTACTCTCCATTCCGGTAGGGGATGGATCCAGCACCACATTGCGACGCTTGAACAATTGCTGCTCACGCTTGGTTTTTCGCAACTGGATGCCAACTTCTTCGCGGCGGCGACGCATTTCTGTCGAGTCCAGTGCGGCATTTTTATACCGCTGTTTATGGGTGGCGGACATAGCGTTGATGTTTCAGTTCACTTTGAATGATTCAAAAATTATATTAATTCAACTTTTTATATTAGTTATGCATATTTATTATATACATATGTCATAAACAGTCATGGCAATATGACTTAATCCAAATTTTTGGTGGAGTGCCAATCCCTAACACTCCCTATATTTTCCTCAGGGAAAAGAGCCCGGATATGACGTTGCTCAATAAATATTTAATATTTGATGTAGTGTACTAGTATGTACACTCGCGATTGATGAACTTAATAGTGTTTTAAGCAATATGAACAATCACAACACTTTCACATTTCTATTGTGTGTATGGCAAAGTGTATGTATGCATGCATGTGTTTGTTCGTGGGCTTAGGTCAGAAGCTGGCAGTTCTGCACACACAACTTGTCGAGTCACTCTTTTTGGTAAGTAATAGCACTTTCTACAGAATTATCTGAACCAATACCTTACCTGTCTACGGCAGGGTTTTTTTTTGCGAAAAGAAATGGGAAATTTTACGCGATACGCTACACGTTTTAGCGCACAGAGTTGCCAGATCGTCCAAGAGTGCACTACAGCTGATGCAATAGATACGATATCGATAGCGAGCGCTGAAGCGATGACACCAAGAATTGCAATTCGAAGGCGAGCATTATGAAAAATTCGAAAGGAAAAAAAACACGTCGAAAGGCCAAAAAACAAATTGAACGTCCGGCCACCACAAAAGTGGCTAAGCTAAAGCACATTATGGAACTAATGCACGAGTACAACAATCTGAAGGATGCGACCCAGCTAGTAATCGGAGCCTTGTCCGCAGTGAAGAACGTTTCCATCAGATCAACACATGAAATGTACAATTTGCCAAACAATGAATGAAAAATAAATTGTTCTCGCGTTAATTTATGTATTTAATTTGCCAATATGCCAAGTGCAAACCAAGTGCTCATAAATGCCACCAGGTCAGAAGTCTTTTCGGCGGTTGCCTTATGGTTTAAACCTAAGATTTCAGCTTATAACTAATCAAGTCACTGCACTTCGTTCAATTGCACTTTAATATTGCGAATCTCTCTATTGTCCAGCATGGAAGTAGGCCCGGCAGCGTTCATTGAACGCCTTGTACGTCCGCTCCTTGATGATGTCTTCCACATACAGCTCTGCCTGCAGGACCCTCAGCTATAGAGCAGATAGAGAGAATTGTAATTTACAAGCTCACACACCTGTGGGTATTCCATGATGCTTTACTTTACCTTTCGCTGCTCTGCCTTGAACTTGCTGCCCGTATCCACATCATTGGGCTGAGCCTCTTGCTGCTCACGGAGGCTCTTCAGATTATTTGCAGACAGTGTTATGCAATTGCGTATCTTGTCTTGCTGTTCGATTAAAAAATACAAATTGAGTTGGGGCGATCTACTACGTCAATATTTATGTTACCCGGGAGAGGTGAGATTGCTGCAGCTTGGCATACAGATCGCTGCACGTGTTTTCGCTATCCACCTGGCCCTTGAAAGATTCGGTGGGAAGTGCGTTCAGAGCGTATATAATTTTGTCATCCACATCGCGCATCTTTTTCAGTGCCTCCTGTTATCAGACGAGAACCACGTTATATAGGGGTACAAAACAACATGATCTATGTTTGCCACTCACCTGGAAGCCGAGAAAGTCCAAACAATAAACGGCCATTGAAACTAGAGACCAAACCTATGATTAAAAAATAAAAACAAAATTCTATAGATATACTATAGGTTGCCGGCGCAATGTGACAGTTGCTGGAGTTGTTGCTGTCTATGGTGTGATTCTATCGAAACAATTCTTGGCGATGTTTATTCAATATCGATAATTTGTGCTGTGAACACCGCACATCGCTACCTGGTGCATGTAAAAAAAATCATAACAAAATAATCTCGCAGTCCCCAGCAACCGCAACAATGCCAGTTAGATCCGAAGGTATACGGGAAAAAATAGCAAACGGAATCTACAAGCTTGCAGTCAACGACAAAAGCACGCGCAGCACTGTGTGGCGCGTTTACAAAAAAATTCAGAAAGAGGATGGAACAATCCTTGAGAACCTATTGTATTGCACTGGCTGCAAAGGCTTAATGTCTTTCACTCACAAGTCGACGACAAATCTACGGCGCCACAGGTGCCATCTTCAGTATCTAAAGAAAACACTTGTGTTCGAATGTAAATCAAGTCCAAAAACACACAAAGCCGAAATCGACACCAGTGACGAGGAGCTCCACTCACCTATAGACGAAACGGAACGGATACCCGCCGTCTCAGAGATGGAGGTGAACAACGAAGAAAAGCATCAACACCTGGAGGACGAGTTTGAAAAGAAACCGACTGCCGCAGACGTTGCTGCCTTCGCTACCGCTTGCATCGTCCAGCCTCAGCTCCAGCCCCAGCCCCATCTTCAGAAGCAGCCGGACATGCCGATGTCCCTCGATGTCAGTGAAGCCCAGGAGTCCTCTATATACGCTCAAACATGGTCTCTAGAGTATCGCAAGCTCAGTGAAGACCAGAAGTTCTATGCAAAACGAGCAATTGACGAGATCTTTGTCCTGGGTCGCTTACGGCGCTTGACATTAAACACGGTGCCACCAGCTGAGTAAATAGTCATCTCCTTTGGATAATTGTCATTATAGATAGAGGATAATCATCTGTACATATACAAATTGGTATAACTTTAAAAAAATATTAATAGTTAAAACCGGTATCGGTTCTAAAAATGCAATGATAATCTTCTATTCTTAGAGGGAAAGTTATTGAAGAGCAGTCAAAATATAACTACATTTTTGGGGGATTTTATGATTTTAATTGAATTTGTTTTCATTTCGAAATATCGATATTTCGATATCATTTACGCCGCAATCATCGATAGCAAGCTGTCTTTGGCTTGCTTTATAAATTTTGTGTACATTTATACAGTGAATAAAATGTCTGCGCGACCGGCTTTACATGAGATTAATTCCCAAAGCCCTAAACGACCTGTTTCGCAATCTACTGATGCGGTTGATAACGACGAGCAAAATCTAAATAATTCGGGGGACACTGCAGAGTACACCCCAGAGTACACTCCGGAGTCAGCAAATTACTTTGAAGAAGGTTCGTCGGGTGAGGAAGACGGTAGCGAGGGGGGCGAAGATGTGGTGCCCGCCAAGCAGAGTAGCAGGCTCTTTTATGGTGCTATTCCTCTTTTATTAATTGTGCTTTCGACGCTTGCCTGGCAATATGAAAGTTATACAAACGTGGAGAAAAGCTGTGCTTTTGAGAAACTGCGTGAAATTAAACCTATCCAATCGAAAAACGTATGGAATGCTCTACAAAAAGGCGTTGAAGGACTGATCAATAAGCGAGACTCGAGACCCAGTGTGTTCCTGTTTCTTCATCAAGATAAGAGCCTAAAGACACTCATTGACAAAATTGCCGATGAGGCGTCCATATGTTTTGGTACGTTATCCCTGAAGACATACGCATATATGCTTGGAACACTCTCCTTACTAATTGATACCAACAGGTGGACCAGCGAAGCCAATACGCATGAACAGAGATGATTTTGAATCCAAAACTGGAGACTACGGATTTGCCATTGAGATGTTCAAAAAGAAACTTCAAGAAGAAAAGGGAAAAGTATTTCTCATCGTCAATCTCAATGAGGTATGTGGAGCAGCAATACAATACACTTACTGGTGGATCTGAACTTGTTCAAAATTTGTTGTTTTTGCAGATTCCTCCTAGTTCGGCACGGGCCTTGCACACGATTTGCGATACCTATAACCCCATTGCCGCGGACGCAGTCATCTTTCTAACGCTGGAAACATCAAACACAACATACGCTGGAAACTCAGTTAAACTGGCCAGCGAAACGCTATATGACCTTTGGGGCACGCAGCTCCTAGACAACGAGCTTGATCCCCTAATCACGCGTGTCACCGACCAGGTGCTTCATCTTCATAGCTTAATATAAGCTCTCGTTTCAGAACGTTTTTTTTTTAAGATTGAGTAAATCTAAAAAAAAAATTACAAAATGTAATAATTGATTTGTATTAATGTAAACATAAACAACAAAAAAAACACTTAAAGTACTGGCATTTCCACTTGTTTGTGGTACCATAACTCCACTACAAATGCCAGCAGGCTACATATGAGTCCGAAGCACCAAAGTATGATCAGGCCAATGATGTTGTCGAGGCCCAGCTGAACCGGACCGATGTCAAGGTTTAGCTTCTGGGAGGCAAGCATGCGATTCTGCCGGTGGGCGTTCATATATTCGGCGGCAATTTTCCACTCCCAGAACTTATCCAGGCCCGAGGATTGCCAGGCCATAATAACGTCGTTGAAGGCATTCAAATGGGGCCACAGACGCGGCACAAATGCCACTGTGATGGCAAAGTATATGTCATCAACCATAAGCTTTAATCGATCCAATGCATCGTCGGCAATAAACTCCGTATTGCCCAAATGCCCATACTGCACGCGCTCCGCAACAAATCCCATCTGCTCCGAACGGGAGTAGGCTGAGATCTGCGCGGCATCGAACACACGGTAATGCTCCTTAAGTCCCATAAGAACTGGCTACAACTGAGAGATGTTGATTATGTCTCATATTATCCAAGACTCCGGACTCACATCAGCGGTCATATCCATGGTGGAGATCCAGGCCTGTGACGTACCAGTCCAGATTAGTTTATGATCGTAGAGACGCTGTCGAGAATCGGCCGCCTCTTCCATAGTGGGCAGAGTCAGAATAGCCGCAAGTCCGCCACTGTAGACGGTCGTTAGAATAATGTCAGTCATGTAGCAGGCCAAAAGCACAGTGCGCAGTGAATTCGAGCTGGCTATATAGCTGGTGCTCTGGTTCACGAATAGTTTTAGCGTACTGGCGCAGCCGAATCGTAGACTTTCGACCCAGGTCTGTGCCAGCGTCGAATGCTCCCAGCGACGGGTCAAGCAAAGGCCCAGTATCTCGAGCAGCAAGCAGACCATTACACACAGCCAAAGTATGGTCTGGAATGGTCGTAGAAACAGGGTCCAGCTGATTAAACGATGTGGAGCTGGCACCAGACAGGTGACTCCCGAACGACCAAGAAAGTGGGTCATGTCCATGTGCTGATAGGCCTCGTACCTATCCAAAGACATTTTAATTGGATATGGATAACGAAATGTATGGAAATTCTACCACAAATATAATCCCCCAATGCCATAGTCATTCCGTCTATCGAGCACCATTCCTAGTAGACCATATCCCGTGGCATTTGAATAGATGCCACCCCAGTCTGTCGTCGCTGCTGGGAACAGAGTGAAGAGGGAGTGAACTCAAGAAGGCACATACGAGTACAATACCCAACCTGTATCAACCTGGATAGTGCAGTTGTAAAGTTCACAGAATATCATCATCAGGCGCAATTCGGTGCCATCGATAGCGACCTTGAGACCTTGACCGCGATCGTAGACAGTCGGCTGACTTTCCTGGCCGATTCGTTTGGAAATGATTAAGGTTCAGATTTAAAAAATAAATCTACTTACATAGTCCAGCAACATGAATGGCTTGTAATCGAAGATTCCAACGACAACTTCACGACCCTGTAGATCCTGCAGCTTCTTCGACATTGTGTCGCCACTTTCCCAGATGATTTTCCTGTGCTGGGCGTCATAGCGTTGCAGTAAATTAAATTGAATCGTTCCCGATCTGTGGTCAAAGTCTCGCGGTCCCACAAAGCGATTTGTTTCGATGTCAAAGATGCTCGAATTCAGATATGAGGATCTGACTAGCAAAATATTGGGTTGATCTATAGATAGTAAATGAAAAGAATGATATGTGAATGGCTGATAACAACTGAAAAGGTACGGCCGTACCGTAAAATATGTATCCTTCGAGTAAGTCCTTATCCTCCAGCAGTTCATCTGTGTAGGCAAAAATAAACCGATTCCGCGACGAACGCCAAATCGAGTAAATGCTGGCATTATAAAAGTAGCGGGCAAAGTCTGGTATCTGCTCTTGAAATGCTAAAAATGTCTTAAAATACATATACAAATTTAAATAGGAAATGGTTTAAATTCGATTGTCCATAATCAGCTGGTTTGTTATCGATAGCAAGACTATGCAAAATTCGCAAATTCCGTAAATTATAATGGATAAACTAGGACTCGGCTGTCCGTTTTCCTTCCTTGGAGGAAAAGAGGGAAGACCGCAGGGAATCAGACCCCAGCCAGGTATACTCCAGCTAAACTACGACTGTTATTTGGAGATACTTTCGTATCTGAATGCACTCGAGGACCAACTAAATCTGGGCCGCGCCCATCCCCTGTTCCACCAATTGCTGTCGACCTTATTGCCCGCGCGCTATAGTAAAATCAATGTGAAGATGCTAAAAACCGTCCAGGACTGGGAATACATGCTGAAACTGTACGGTTCCAGCGTGGTGCGCTGTGAGGTGCCCCACGGCCGCTGGGACGAGTCCTTCACTCACCCATTTCTGGATCTTCTCAGCCAGCACTGTTCGAATCTGCAACAACTTGTTCTGATATTCATGCACTCGGATACGGACACGCCGCCCGCGTCGAGGGACAGTAGAGGTGGCCCCACTACCATTATGCAGCTGCTGATGAAGCTTCCTGGCCTGAGAAACCTGACGCTAATCGATGCCAGAGCCCCTCAGCGTAGGTACTCGTATTTTCCTGAGCTTACCTACTGATACAGATATCTGATCCATGCAGTTCAACATTTGCAACATTTCGGTGAACTGCAAGCGCTAGATGTTGATGGGATCGACGTCAATCTTGCTGAAGAAAATTTCGTGCAGATGTTCCACAACAAAGCGAAATTACGCCGCCTCTTGTTGAACTTTGGACGAGCCCTGAAACGCACTTATCAGCTGCCCCAATTGTCAGACCATTGTGTGCATCTGGAACATTTAACTCTGGAGAACTTTCACTTGAACCTTCCCGATATAGGAGAGTTTAGGTCGCTAAAATCTCTGCGTATGATCTCGCGCTGGATTGGGGAAGTCAACAGCGATTTCTATAGATCGTTGGCCCACCGCTATGCCGATCGCTTGGAGCAGCTGCAGTTCCTGTCCATTCGTGTTGGACCAGCCCAAGTGCATCACATCCAGGCACTTAAAAGACTCAAGGCGCTCGAATGCGACAATTGGCCCTCAGAAGCTGTGGACAAATTGAGTCAACTAACTGAACTCGAGTGCTTGGCCATAGAATGTATTAACCCTATTAAAGGAGTCAATTGTCAGCTTCTGTCTGTCCTAACCTGCTGCACCAAGCTGGCACATCTGAAGTTGGGCAAGCGCTGGCAGATGACCAGCTCTGAGGCGAAACGATTTCTGTCCGATGTTCGAGACGTTCGTATGGAGTCTAAAAAGAAGCTATTGCTGACACTTTCGTTTATCAAATTACTGGAGCATCAACAAATGGTTCGACTACTTTTATAAAAACTGTAAAGCTTCTGTTATCACTCTACCATTTCAGTTGAATGATCTGTTTACAAATCACACGCATTTACGTCTTGGTTTTCACGACGTCTGCCATTACTGTCGGCCAGATACCCACTCCAGGTGCGACACAATCTTTGACTAAGGGATAAAAACATACACACATACATATGTACCTCACAATGGGAATGTTCAATGGCAACCGTCAGCCTTAGTATCCAATCGTTGAAGGCGATACCATTCATTTCAAACTCGCGTCGTTTGCTCTCATAATCGTAGACATCTTCTTCATTTGTCCACTTTCGCGAGTCTATATTTATCAGGGGAAGCCATCCATCCCTTGCCAGTTGTACATCGAATTCAGGATGCCGCAAAATGCAAGTGGTATGCGAATCCGAAAAATATTGCTGGACTAAAGGGATACACCAACTTAAAGTACTACCATTTGTTTGTAGGATACTCCAAAGCTCACCCAGAAAATTGAGAACGTTTGACCAATATCTTGGTTCGACTAGAATGCGGGTCATTGTTGTTTTGTTCCTTCTGATTAGACGTTCCTCCTCTAATATATGCGAAGATGCCTGTTAGAAGTATCCATTCTTAATATCGTATTTATAGAAAATTGTGCGATTGTCAATCAGTATTAATTTTAAATTGTATTTATTTGAGTTGCGATTTGGATGAGGTACCTGAAGAAATTGCGTCTTACTGGGATTATAAATAATATATCAGATACTTGTATATAATTATAGGGCTTCCAATTGAGCAGCAGAGTGGCTAATTCTTTAAGTTTTTAAGTGCTGAAGACCGGAGACGAGAACTGTTCAAATATTTATTGACATAAATATATGTTTAGTGATTATTGTAAATATTAAACAAATATAATTTTGTTATGCCTGTTAAATTACGTTCAGTTACATTCTAAGCACAATTAGGAGGAGAAAATATGGGAAAGGGTCTATGCAAGGTCCCTTGGTGAAATGTGCAAAAAAAATATATCCACTAACATAGTAAATGTGGGTGTAATTTAATTCTTATTTAAACTAAGCTTTTACGCTGCCAATACCACTGCCCAGCGACTTCATTAGTTGGTAGCATTCCTTCAACTTTCGCTTGTCGCCCACCTTTTCCAGTGTCTTGGCGGCCTCGGCCAGCATACCAGCACGCTCACCCGGCGAACTCAACAGGGCTGGTGGCAGATATTTGCATGCAACGTACATGGCAGCGGCGCGCTCTCGCTCTCCACCCTCAAAGTTCTGATGGCGCCGATCCTTGCTGCCGCAGAATATAGACGAATGGGCATACCGCGAGCGTAGACTCCTATCCAGCAGTTGTTGAGTGGGACAGGGCGAGGCACCGGCCATCAGGCGACAAACGGCCTCATACAAATAAATTCTCGATTGGGCGTTCTGCAAAATATGGAAATTTCGTGACATTTTGTGCTACTCGGAATAGAGGATCATTAAAGAGCTTACTGGTATATTCTCAACAATGCTGCGCAAGGAATTCAAGCCGGTTTGGAACTTTTCGAGCACTTCGCCAGGCACCTGATAGTAGCCATCATCCTCGACATTCATATGCTCTAGCTCCCACAAAGCCGTCAGCGTCTCCAGAAGCCAATCGCAGGTGAGCAGTTGGAATAGCTGAAATTGGATCGGAATCAGAATAAAACCAATGAGTCATTATTTATCACCGCGGCAAAGACTGAAACTGGATCAGCGACATTGGACGACGTTGACTTATGAAATGCACAGAGCTTGCACTGCAGTTGTATTGCCTGATATCAAGATGGACAGACAATGCGACTACAATGCACCTGCGTGTCATCTCCGGGAGTGTTTGGTTTGGTTTTTTTGGTCAAAAGCAGATTGTTACACTCTCTCACCAGCTGAATGCCCTTGGCATTTGTGATCCGGTTGACGGTCAAACATTCCTGCAGCTGTGCACTGGCGTCATCGCACAAGGTGTTGATCGATCTCTTGAGCCGTTTGTCGGGAGTGTTGCCATTGTTCCTGCATGAAAAAGTTTAACATTCTTTTTAGTTCTTCCTGAAAATATTCACACGCACACACTTACATAAGCAGTAACATTTTGGCACCGAGCGCCGCATGAAGGGCTTTGGGAAGGTGATTGGTGTCGTTGTTTGGCTCCAGCTGCACGGGAATTTGCTTGATGCTGTCATATAGTTGTTCGGCTAATGTGTCCTCGCCAAGGAGCCAATGCACGGCGATTTCCAAGATGTTTGCCCACCAGACGACATTCGTATCGCGTTCATCCTCGTCGGCCCAGAGCGTTTCTCTCAGCAGGGAGGTATACTTGAGGACATTGCTGACTATTGTCCCGCTGTGCTGTTGTTGCTGCTGCTGCTGTTCCACTTCCCCGCCGGCTGTGGGAAGTCCTGCCGCCGACTTGTGTCCGGCTCCCACGAGACACTCAATGGCCTTAAATAGTAGATGTTCCCTATATTGCTGTGATGGAAGGATATCGATATAGATAGAGCACACAGAAAATAGCGAGAATAACCACCGACCTTGATGACATAGGCAGCGGGATCACAGGCGTTTCGCAGCCTTGTAAAAAAGCCATCCTGTTCGCCGGAGTCGCTCAGATCATAGCTAAAGTCGTGGGTGCTGCAATAACGGAAGCCATAGGTACTAAACGCCCAGCGCAGTTCCTGCGTCTGTTCGGCAGCCCTTGTCCGGCCGCACTCTTGTCGCGCCCGACCCATGTAGTAGAGGGCGAAGAGTGACTGCAGCCATTTGGGTGCACTGCGCTTCATACGGAGAGCGGTCATCACATGTATGCAGATTGTCTCGCGCGGCGTCAATAGATTGTGGGCCACCTCGGCCATATTGCTGGCATAGAGGGCCATCATTATGCCGTTGCCGTCCGTGCGGTTGCCATGTCCAGTCAGATGCAATTGATTGAGCCGATTGAAGAGCAAGGACAGCTCTCGGGCGGAGGACAGAGCCTGTTTCCGATTGGCCACCTTGCAGAACAGACCTCCGGTGCGACGCGACAACACACGGCCCAGCCATAGTCTGTGGAAGATAAATCGCAAGAACTGCCAGGTGGTCTGTAAATAGCACTCCAACCGTGTCGCCGGCAGACTTAGTCCGAACATGTGCAGACAGTTGAGATAGCCGGCATAGGCCTGTGCTCCCTGACCCGCGGCAAAGTCTGCCTCGGCCCGCTGCTTGTGCTGCCAGTAGGCATCCGTCTGAGCATCCAACTGGGGATCGCCGTAGACCAACAGCTTGATCAGGCAACCCAGCATGAGCGTTAAATTCAATAGCCATAGCCAGGAGCTGTGCTGCCAGCCGACATAACCTGCCGCATAATGAAAAATATGAATTAGAATAAGACATTCAAAGGCCGAGACAAAGAAAACTCACCACCATCCACATCGTAGGAAAGAATCATGCGCCTTTGATGGCTCAGCTCGCCTCCTAGGTTATCCTCATCTTGGTGTCCGCCGTGGAGAAAACTCTTGAAGGGATTCACTGCCAGAATCGCGAACATAAACATGCAGAGCCCCAGGCGCGAATGGGTAGCCATGCCTCGCATAGAGCTTGGCACCACCAGAAGATCATCCTTGCTGCAGTTGCTGTCGCCGCCACTACTGCAGCTGGCGGTCGATCCTCCGTATGGGGAGGGCGGCAGGGAAATGTCAGAGTGCATAGGTGAGAGAGAGGGATCCGAGACATCACTACGCGGCGGAGTTAGACCAGCATCTGTGGTAGATGTCAACGAGCTCTCGCGACGCTTCTTCGGGCCACCACGGACGGGCCATGGTCGCGTTTCTCGTTGAAGTAAATCCTTAACTTGGGAGCCATCGCGGGCCATCAACTCCCGCTGCAAACGTTGCAGCTCTGACTTCAGCTCGCTCGTCTGACGCTGCAGATCTCGTATTTTGTCAATGGATTTGCGCAGCACGGCCGACTTGTTCAGCTTGGCCTGATCGCCCACCACTAGATTCTTCAGTTCAGTAATCTTGTCGTTGATCGAAGTGCGGTAGCGACGCTCGATGGCATTGTGGGCCGAACGCTTTACTTCTTTCACCTTGGGCTGTACCCTATTGATGGGCACTTTTCCGGCCACCGATTGATTGGTGCCTTCAGTGCCTGGAGACGGTGCCAAAAGTACTCTCGCCTTGCTAGCTCTGCTCCCGTTACCGCTACCGCTGCTCGGTGCGATGGGCGGTGAGGGCTTGGGACTGCTCACAGTTGTGGCCATGGTCTTCTCTAGCAGAACCGTCATGGGTTGCTCAGTGGACGTCAAAATCGTCGGGTTAGTGGTGATGGGTTGAGTATACATGATGAAGGGTTGTGGCATTGGTTGCGTTGCCAAAGGCAGTGGGGATGGGGCCTGGACCTGGTTTCTTTGCGGAGTCGACTCGGCTGGTGGAGTCGGTGGTGAAGAGTTCTGGTAAACATAGCCACTGGGCAGAGGGGAGGTGTAGAGGGAGGTATTTGGCGGTAGCCTAGCGGAATCCATGTGGTGTATAGTAGTGGTAGGCTGGGCAGCCTTAAGGACCAGCTGCTGCGGCGTTTGAGGTTGCTGCTGCTGCTGCGGCGGCTGGGGCTGTTGCTGAAGTAAATTATAGCTGGCGGTCATCAGAGGATCCGCCTTGTAGAAGGGCAGTTGTAGCTCCTCCTTGATGTGCACTGGCGAAGAGTGTTCGCTTTTAACATGCAGCGGTTGTTGCTGCTGCTGCTGTGGCTGCACCATGGGTTGGGGCTCGTCCATTCGCAGAATATTTTCATACATTTGCGCCTGTTCCAGGTCCATTTCGTTGAGGAAATTATCCAACATGTCCGGGTGCAATACCTCGTTGATCATGTCGAAGGCATCGTCCTCTTTGAACAGGTCCAGGGACTCATCAACGGGGCCGGACATGAAGTCCATGCTATTATGATCCATATCAGATTTTCTTGTGCTGCTGAAAACATCAACAATATTGTGTAATTAATATAAACACACGTCTCCTCTCTCGGATTGTTTATCAAATTTCTAAGCGGCGCAATTACACATTTTAACCAACAACACAACAGTGGTTCCGTACTCATTTGCACACGGCGAAAAAAATGACAGATATGTATCTATAGCTACCACCGTGTTAGAATGTAAAAATAAATGCTTTTAATTATGAATGAATGTCGGGAATAGTCACTTTAGTCATTGGTTAAGTGTAAGTCCCGTTATTTGCAAGCTTCGCAGCTTTTCCAGCACTGCTGAGGACACTGTGCACAGGGGAACACATAAACGAGCGGGAAAGCATGCAAAAGCGCTCTCGACCAATCAGAACGCTCAAATGGATCATACGATGTGACGGTGACGACGCCACCTTTGACTCTTGCCGCTCTAATGGAACCTTTTTAGTGGAATATTCTCCCAATTGTTTGATTTACGTTGATGAAATTTGCACTTGACTACCACGACGCGACCCATGCCATTGAAAATCGCATTATTATCACCTTTTAACTATTCTGAAGTTCACTGTTACTTTGATTTTTCCATAACTACCGCTGTAGCTTCGGATACACTGAGGAAGCGTTAGTTCCCTCTAAATAAGGTTCATGTTGACGTCCAATGATGCTTTTCACATGCGTTGCTATAGCTTTGATTGATTAATAAACAAATGCAATTGTGTTAGCAGCGAAATACGTTTGCTTTGCGCTTTTAAGCTATTGTCAGCTGTTTTGAGGAGTGATGCCGGACACGAAAAATAGATGTATTAATAATATCGATATGCTACACATGCAACTCAGAAAAATATTAATTCGTTAAAAATTAAAACTAAAAAGTTGAATTATACGGTTTCTGTTAGTACTTTAGATGGTCTTTTCCAAAAGAAGTAAACATGCTCCAGCACAAAACCCAAACTGCTTAATGCAATTCCCAGCGACCACAAATAGAAAGCCCCCTGCAAAACATCCAATGTTAAAACCACATGTTTCTTTTTGCGATTGCCCGCGGCGTCGGCCACAGCAGGATCCGTATCCGTTTGGTCGCCCAACTCCTCATAAAACTCCTCTGCATTGGGCGATGTCCCATCTCTAGTAATCAAGTCCATTTGGCGCCAATGCTCGTAGAATCCGTGCTCATGAAAGCCCGTGAAGAGCGACTGAAACTTGTAAAGCAATGGCGATCCCAGCGGCATAATGTATGTGCACATCATGGATCTGAGGTACTCCTTAACAATGTGATAGGAGGGCCGATCCGCCTGGGCATTGTAGGTGAGGGCCAGAAAGTCCCTCGCATGGAAGTCCCTCATTATAAAGGCGGATCGCCTATCCCTGCGACTCACTATTAGCTGGTAATAGGAGGTGGTCAGGTCCAATGGCAGTTGCCTGCTCCTGCTGGCTAACAAGTCGTAGTGCCGCTCCGACAGCGTCGACTTGACCGCATCGAAGATGGTGGTCACCGCATAGATGCGCACATTTAGGCCGGAAAGTCCGTCCAAATTATCCAGCTGCGCCTCGTATGTGGGCCGGACAAAACCGCTCTCCAGCTTGGCAAAATAAATGGTTGTCACGACATAGCTGAAGAGAATCCAACACATGAGGAAGGCCCTCATCGAGCTGATCTGCGAGAATCTTTCCACAGGCTCCCCAACATGGGTCTTCCCAAATGTCTCGACGATCTCATACCAACGGGCAAAGGTGACTCCCCGCCCAATCTCCCACCTACGTGGCACTCGCTTCTGTAATCGCTGCAACAGCCAGAAGAAGAGCACAACCAGCAGAAAGTTGGCGAGCAGAAGATGCCACACGGACCGACGAAAGACCCGGAGAAAGATCAGGTACTCCGGCTGGATGTCCGACGATGGCACCACCAGGTAGAGCATCCTGCGCGTGTGTGGATACAGCACCTCAACATGTGGCCACATGCAGTCCAGGACAAAGCGTGAGTTGGGCCCAAAGTGCGTCTTGCCGCTGGTAAGATCTCTGACCACGCCGGTAAAGCTTCCATTGGGAAGGCAGCGTCCGTAGGATTCGTTATCATCCGGCAGGACGTAGGTTACACTGGCGTTTAGAATCTGTGCCGCGACGCGGGCTGCTACTCCATCCACTGCCCTATATCCGTTTCTAGCCACCGGTGGTATCGGTATGGCCATCAAGGGATCCGTGAACATGGAGTAGCGTAGCTCGAATCCCCGCAGATCCCTCAGCTTGTCGGAGTAGCTTACAGCGTGGTCGCGTTGCCGCACCACGCGAAGACCACCCTCGGCAAAAGGGTCAAAGTCAAAGATTCCGTCCTTCACTCGAGTGATCGCCAGCCCAAACAGCAACTGCTGCGCCCAGCATCCCGAGAAGAGGGCCTGCAGCTGCTCCAGATTGGCGCCGGGCCAGAGGAAGATGTATTTGTGGAGATGCTTTCGAGGCTGTCGCGGATTTAGCATTTCGATTATACGACGTACAAGGCCATCCCCATCATGACCGGCAGGAATATGAAAGATGCTCATGCTATCTGTCCGCCGCAGGGGCTCCAGCTCATGGCTCTCAATTTGGCGCGTCACAGTGGCCACTCGACTTCCCACACATCGATGCAGTTCCAGCTCCAGGGCCAAATGTTCCGGTGTGTCGGCGCCCAGGCAGCTCACACATCGATAGATGTAGGTTATCTGCGTGGCCTGCTGGATGACGATTCGGCAGCTCATCCTTGCCAGCCTCCCTTCCACAGATAAAGAAGGGGGCGCCACACAAATTATTGGCAGCAGCAGCAACAGAACGAACAGTGAACCCATCATGGCAAAGCCAACTGCCGGAGGTAATGTCAGCTTTACGTAACGGAAGTCCTCAGCTCCCTGGGGAATCGTTTCCCAATTAGGATTGCGTGAGGCCTTAATTAAACGCAACGCGACAGATTACCACTGAAAATTAGAGTTTGCTTGCGCTGTCATATATGTTCAATGTACTTATCTTGATTGGAATTACCAAAAAATACCCATTTTGACTATTGTTTGGTCTTAACGAGAATTGTAAACACAGTAGAATTTGGTAATTCTTAGTAAACATTTAATCAAAATATGCGTTAGGTTGTTTGTTTTATTCAGGCAGCAGAACGAAACTGGTGGATACCTATCTAATATTTACATTTTCAGACCTTTAGGAACATTTTTGATTTTATGCCCGAACATATGTATATATTTTGAACCATTGCAGTGTTAGTTATTTTCAAAATTAAGAACCGCCGAATACGTTACGTCTATCGCACATAAATACCGATATTTTTGTTTGCAACAGCTACTTTATGCTTCGATAAGTAGAATCGCGGGAATATTTAAATAATCTAAAGATGTGAAAGAATAGAAAAATGGTGTTAATTTGCTCATTATTCCAAAAAGTAGTTCCACTGATTATCCACCTTAAAAAACCACCTACAAATATATTATCAAAAATAATAAATATATCGATATCTCTTTTCAATATATTTCTAACATCCCTAGTTTGCTGTCATTGTCACTTCCGCTTGCGAACAAAATACGGCAAAGAAAAACCCTGCGAGTGGCGAGTGTTTTAAGATCACACTCAAAAATAACATCAAAAAGTGGTAGTGGTAGTTGAAAGAGTGCCACAACTGACCAGCAACAACAACACCAACGACAAGCACAGACCATCAATCCCAAAAACAATAAGCAGAGAAGAATAAAGTTGCGGCTTTTGAGCATCGCATCGTATCGCATCGCATAGCCAAGAAAAACTTGGCTGACACCTCAAGAGCGGTAGCAGCTTATTTTTCTTCCTTTTATTTTTGGAAGCGCGTGTTCGTCGAGTGCGGGTGAGAACAACAACGAAAAAATGGCAGACTCTGAGAACAAACCGCAGCAGCTGCTGCCCATTGAACAACAGCAGCCGCTGGCCGAGGAGGAACAGCAGGAGGACGATGGCCAGCAGGGAGAAGGCAAGCCAGCTCCGCCGCCGAAGGAAATTATTGGTAAGAGCAAACGTAAATGGATTTGCATTTCATTCATACGCAAACACATGGCGACCGCTAGTTCTACCAAAATAGCAATGAAAGGAATGAAAAAATGAAATGTGCGTGTGTGTACACATATATAGGGGTTTTTTTTGCGTGTATGTGTGTGTTTGTGTCTTAAAATATACGCACGACGGCCATTTTGTATAGCAAGGCACATACATATGAACGTTCACCGGCTCACCGCCCGCCGCCTCATGAAAAGCGGCCCCGGCCTGGCCGCAAAGAAACGAAATGAAAATTTTGCCTTTTGCCGGTGTTGCCCACCCCCGTACGTTTGGTCTGCCCCCGCCTGGCCCCCCGCACATACAATTCGAGCAACCCAATTTGTTGGTCCTCTCCGTTTTCTGCGCGCGCGCACGTCGATGAGAGTGAGAAAGATATAGAGTGGGAGAAAGACAGGGAGAATATGTATCTTCATGTGTGTGTGTTCATTGTTTTGGTAAATTTATTTGTATACACTGCCGCAGACACGCACACACACACGCACCTCACAGGGGCATGTGCTAGAACCGCGTATTGGACATTAAATGAATTTTAAAGGCATTAGAATCCCTATGTAACCTACTATTCATGCATCCATTCTATTACGCCTCGAATGGCAGCAGAACCAATAATGACGTTTCTAACCTCACAATTGCAGCGACCAAAGTGACCGGCACCGTCAAATGGTTCAACGTGAAGAGCGGTTACGGCTTCATCAACCGGAACGACACCAAAGAGGACGTCTTCGTGCACCAGAGCGCCATTGCCCGCAACAATCCGAAGAAGGCTGTCCGCTCGGTGGGCGACGGAGAGGTGGTCGAGTTCGATGTCGTTATTGGCGAGAAGGGCAATGAGGCGGCCAATGTCACCGGACCGTCTGGGGAGCCTGTGCGCGGCAGCCAGTTTGCTGCGGACAAGCGTCGCAACTTCCGGCCCTGGATGAAGAAGAACAGCCGTCGCAAGGATGGCGAGGAGGGGGATGAGATGGAGTCTCCGGACCAGCAGCAGCAGCAGCCCCTTGACGGACAACAGCAGTTGCAGTCAGGACCCCGCCAGCCCCGCCAAAACTATCGTCGCGGCCCAAGCGGCCCCCCCGGTGGACCTCGCGGTGGTCCACGTGGTCCAGGCGGACCACCTGGTGGACCCAGGCGATACAACAACTACTACCCGCGTCAGCAGCGTCGCGGTTTGGGCGGCGGTGATGGCAGCAGTGTCGATCCTGGTGTTCACGACCAGAATCCCGAGGGTCTGCAGCGCGGTGGAGAAGGCCCCCGTCGCGGTGCCGGCGGCCCCGGAGGACCCCAGAGACGCTTTTTCCGACGCAACTACAACAACGGGCCACCACCACCACGACGCGATGGCGGGGAGTACAGTGAGTACACTGCACCAAGTAACTCCAACAAGCCTACCATTTTCTTTTCCTTTTTTAACTTTTGCTTTACCCTTGTTGCAGTTCAAGGCCAGGGCCCGCCGCGCCAGCAGCAACCGCGCCCCCGTCGTCAGAATCGGAAGCCGAATGGTCCTGGCGGTGGTCTGGAGCAGCAGCAACAGCAGCCACAGCAGGTAATGAACTAATCACCACTGACACAAAAGAAAATATCGCCAAAGCAACATCCAACCACAACAACAACAACAACAAAATAGAACAACCACTAATCAACATGGCGACGGCGACAAAAACAACAACAAATACTACTTGGTGTCGGAAACATAGAAATAGAAACACTACCACTCCCACTCCACACACAACTAACTAAAATGCATTCATAATTAACCACTAAAACATCAGAGGGAAAACGAATAATTGTAATACTTAACATAAGAGGCTTTGGGTCTAACAAACAATGAATGTAACAAAACCAAACAAATAACAGCTCTTCATGTTCCATATACCATGATTTGTTTTAAGTTGATTTCTTATGATTTACCCCTACCCCCTACCATCCGCGACTCCTATACAGAACGGCGCCCAGGAGGTGCAGAATACAACAACAGAGAGTACTGCATAGATCCACACAACAAGAAGAACACCATCAGCACCACCGCCACCAGCAGCAGCAGCAACAAGAACTACACGAAAAAAAAAAGCAACAACATCAAGAGACACTGGAAAATGGGCCGTAGTGTATTTTATAAATTTGGTTCGTTGCTTTGCTTTCCGTTTTGTAGGGAAAAAACTTTCATACAACCCCATCTACCATCCCCCATCCCATGCAGCAGCGAAGAAAAATAGTTTCGAATTCAAATTTAGAACCCCACAAATGTGCAAAAAAGTTGAAGTGTATTATAGAAAGCAATAAATTCAAATTCAAATTCAAATACGCCCAGAAATTCTCAGAATGATCAAGTCAACAAACACTTAAATAGCACCGTTCCGTTTAATGTTTAGAGTTTATATCTAATTTCAAATTTAAATTATTTTACAAATATTATGTTGAACCATTTGCCACTCCCACAAGCGCACTACCATTCACCCTCATGCCCATGCACGCGTCACCGCAAGTTGAAAACCGTTTAATTAACATAACTGTAACTGTATATCGAGAGAGGAACGAAACTGGCGCGAAACGGAACAGCAGAGCAAAGCAAAAAAAAAAGCATGTAATTCACAGAAAAACTTCATACACTGAGAAAACTGAAAAAAGAGCAAAGCGAAAAATCTACATATAACAAATGCAAAATGGCAACAAAGGAAAAGTAAAAAAAAACTTTAAAAACATATTGGAAAAAATAAAAAAATTGAAAAACACATTTTCGAGTTGCGTTTATTTAAGGAGACTAATACATTTGTTAGCTTTTTATATACAATCATTTGGTATGCCTGTCTTTAGATTTAATATCTGTAATGCGAGTAACAACCCAACTTTCCCCTTAACATCCCCAAAAGCTTAAATTTAAAATAGAATGACTATTGTGTATAACTGTCACAGGAACGAACAAATTTTCAAGTGTACTGAATGCTTTGATTATATGGTGTACTATTAGTTTAGGCAGAAATTGGTTTTAAAGTGTTGAATTTTACAAGTTTGTCGTTAGCGAGGTCACCGTGGATATATTCAATTTCTCAAGGCGGCCCAGCACGAGCAGCTCGTCTATGGAGCGCTTCGCATAAAACTTTTGGTCCTCGCTCAGCTTGAGAAATGCATGAGCCCAGGAACGGGCGTAGCTCTCGGCCTCGGATAGGGCACTGGGATCGATCTGGATGCAGTTCGTTGTATTTGGCTGGAGTGTCTCTCGTTTAAAGTCTTCTTGAACGACTATGTTTTCGAGAACAATGGGGCTCTGTTCCTCCTTTTCGCCCGAACAGGATTCCTCGGAAAATAGTTTGAGCAGCGGCCGTGTATCAGTAGAACTCATTCCCAGATCTGTCTCAGGTCCTTGCTAAGGAGCAGAGAAAAAATCACTCGGGTCATCTGAAGTTTAGAACTTTGTTTGTTTATTGACTTACGTTTACAAATTCTTCGACGACATCTGACTCCTCAAGATTGTCCATTTCGTCGTCAATCTCGTTGTACTGTGTTTTGGGGTCCGTCTTATTCTCATGGAACGCCTTGTATAGGTCGCCATATGTCAGTTGGGGGTTTGTACTTGAGAGGCTCTCTGAGTCGGGGCCAGGACTTGGCGCATCGTCGGCAGAAACATTTCCGTTTTGCTTCAGGTATCGGACATGACATTTGTGGATACGTAGATTAGATGTGGTTCCTCCGGTGGACTGCATTACCCGCTTGCAACCCACACAATAATATCGCCATTTCAGCCTGGAGCCGTCGGAACGGACAATCTCCCGATATACGTTCCAAACCGAGCTACGCTTTTTCTTCTTTTGCAAAACGTATTCGCCTGTGTTAATTTTTAGCAATATGTCTAGCTGAGACTCTTTGCATTTTTCTTCTTCGAGAGAATTTATTATAAACATTCTTTTGTTCCTCAGTCTGGGGTCAGTCTGACGACGGCGGTATCGGCACAAGTTGGCACCCCCAAAAACCAGGGATGGAGCTATACTAAACATCTATATTGACCATGAAGCGTTTGACAAGTTGACAGCTCTAATAACAGCTAAATAATGCCAATTATCCAATGTGACTATTCGGGAAAAAATTATGTTTATTGTTTCTTGTACATTTCTAATTTGATAATTGTAGATCAATTTTCGTGGCTAAGTAGCCTAAACATGTCCTTATGAAATGATGACAGCTCTTGCTTTAAGTATTTCATCGTCAATTTTTCCGCTCTATAGCCAGCTTTTCTTCCTCTTTTTTCAGCAATCTAGCTTTTCCTTTCCGCTTAGCTTTGTACTTTTCTTCTATAGTTAAGTTCTCCTTGTCGATCTCCTCTTCGTAGTCCTGCAAAAGCGGTCTCTCAGAAGTCAGTTCCATTTCCCCTGCGATGTTTATTGTTTCTTGTAAATTTCTAATTTGATAATTGTAGATCAATTGTCGTGGCTAAGTAGCCTAAACATGTCCTTATGAAATGATGACAGCTCTTGCTTTAAGTATTTCATCGTCTTCAATTTTTCCCGCTCTATAGCCAGCTTTTCTTCCTCTATTTCCAGCAATCTAGCTTTTCTTTTCCGCTTAGCTTTGTACTTTTGTTCTATAGTTAGGTTCTGCTTGTCGAGCTCCTCTTCGTAGTCCTCCAAAGGCGGTCTCTCAGAAGTCATTTCCATTTCCCTCGCGATGCTAGGCTTTGCATATTTCCCCAACGATGGTCGAACAGGGGAGACTTCTATATTTTCTACCACGTTATCGGATATATAATCATCCTCCTCTTCTTCTTCCTTAACTAGCCCATCTTGGGAATTGTCCTCTTCAGCATACGTTTCATCGATATCTACGGTTTCACTCTCCATTGCATCCTTGTCGTCATCTGTAGAGGCTGCAAGATAATAAAAGTATTATTTATTTTCGCTTTGATTGATGATTGATCTTACCTCTGCTATTGAACGTAAAATCATTACTTAGATCAACGGCTTTGGTGCCAATCAGGAGCGACTGAAGTCTATAGAAATGCTCCCACTTGGATGGCCTCCCAGATAATTTAACATCGTTCGCCTCTTTGCTACATAAAAACAATTCAGATCGAATATCTAGTCAACGATATGTAATGTTCAACAATAAACATACCGATATTTTTTGGTCAAATTATCCATTTTGGCTTTTACTTCGACAGCGTTGGCCCCGAAATGCTTCATTTTCTGGGCCATTTCCCTGTGAACATGGCTATTCTTGCGCTTGCCTCGCAAATCGTCAATGTACGTTGCCCACAGCTGCAGAAGCATTTTGGTGCCATTGGCGCACCATTCGTGTCGGGTGGGATTGTTTTTGCGAAACCTTTGCTTCCGTAACTCTGCTTGAGTGTACTCCAGCTGATGATCTTGATTGGCGTCCTACATATTTTCTGCAAAAGACCTTTCTAAATCCAATTTTGGTGGATTCATTGGCACATACCTGCTTTTGTTTTTGCTGTTGCTCCATAGCGTTCCTCGCTTCTTTCTCCTCAAGAAGCTTTCGCATATACTTGACGTGACATATGTGGATGCGGAGATTCGATGTGTTGCCACTGCTAGACTTCAACACGCGGTTGCATCCCGTGCAAAAGAACGATGATCTTAGCGGCGTACCCTCGGAGTCAATGATTACCCGGTACACTTTCCAAACGGTGCTGCGTTGGTCCCTGCGCAGCAGCTTGTACTCGCCGCTTTTGATTTTCTGGGCCACTTCTACCTGGGAGTCTATCGTTTTAGCTTTACTTTCTTTACTTTGTAGATTGTTTCTACAATTTTTGCTTGTTTCCATCTGGGCGGCCATAACGCTAGTAATGACAACAGTGTCACCGCGGAGTTATCGACATAACATACCGTCCGACCATCAGAAATATACCGAAAACCAGGGTCTCATTTTAAAAATATACCGTAAAATACCGAAAAAATATTCTTTATTCTTTACGAGCAAGGAAATTGAAATTAATTACCATTTATATTTTCTTTTTTTGATTCAAATGCTGCAATACATTTCTATGGAATGCGGATAGCTCCTTTACGGTCGCTTTCATAACTTTTAGCTTCTCCCGTTCGATGGACAGCTTCTCCTCCTCGATTTCGAGCAGTCGGTCTTTCAAGTTCAACCTTGGCGTAGAGGTTGCTCTCTCATATTGATCCTCTTTACAATCTTCTGGCTCTTCTTGAAGAGAGTTTTTTTCAAATGTATCCTCGTGCGGAACCTCGTCAAATTCGTCTTCTTCCTGTTGATGATTTTCGTAACTGGAAGATGTTGAATCCATCCATGAATGCATTTCATTATCTTCAGTTGCCAAATCCTTGCTCCTTTGGTTCGAGGATCCTGAAATAAATTCTTTGGTATTTAATCTGTATATATGAAATCATTTTGTGATCTTATTTTACCATTATTATCGAACAGAATATCCTCAAAAACATTGACGGCCCTGGTACCAATCAGGAGTTTTTGAATCGTATGAAAAAGCAACCACTTGGAACGAACTCCGGTTGATCGAACATTCGCAGCTTCAAGGCTGTTACAAAGGAAAACTATTTATATATGTATGCTTTCAAAGGTGTGTAGATATTTACCGATATTTCCTTGACAGGTTATCCATTTTAGCCTTAATTTCAATATGATTTGGTTGGCCAAAGTCACGCATTTGATTCTCCAACTCTTTATAAATTTCTGTCTTTCTCTTCTGACCTCGAAAGTCATCTAAATGCTGCTGCCACAATTGCAGTAGCCTACATGTCGCCTCGGAGCGCCAGACAAAGCGCTGGCTTTTTGTTTCAATCCGATTAATATATTGGCGGCAAGGCTTGTCTGTTTTCTTGGTTGGTGTTGATTTGTTGCCATTAATCTGCCTAATGCACACATCCTTTGGCGCGTCTGTATGGTGCATGTAAATCTTTTGAGATATCTCGTTATCTCTCGATCTGACTGATTTCGTAGGCAAAAGTGGATCCTCGTCGGTTAGTAGATCAAAGAGAGGTCGTTTTGCCGGTGGCGATTCAAGGTGAGACGGATCCTCTACAGTCCTAGCCTGGAAGGAATAACATTTATTAAACCGTGCCACGATTTCACACAAAATGATTTACCTCTGAGTCTTGTTCATATGCCAAAGGATCATTCTCATACATTTTCTCGCAGTGTTCGGTTTTTGGTAGTGCTCTTTTATTCGTCGCTAGTTTTGTTTGCTCATTTCTTCGGATGCGGTAATTTGGGCCGCTCAATATTTTACAGTGCGTCCGATGCTCGAGATTTTCCTGTGCATTGTGTGCATTGCTGGCGGCATTTACTGTGCTGCCATTGGTCCTGGACCGCAGAACGGGGGTGGAGGTCCGCATCGACTTCATAGGGCCGCACGAGCAATTATTTAGTGGCGAATGGAATAAATATAAATATATTTATTTTTAACCAAAAGTGTGCCGAGAGCTGGAAAACATCGATTTTTTTGCCAGACACCCCTAAATTTAATCGATATGATTTTAATCGGCTCTGGTGGAAAATTGTTTCCAATTTGATATTCCGTTTAATATTACTAGCTAACTAGGACCCTCAGGCCTGAAAAAATAAAACATATTTGGTATCATAGGGAAGACTATAAAAAACAAAATTTCACTGATATAGCCTAAAAATGTGGAGAACATTTTGGAATACCTACCAAATATTAAAAAAAAATGTTATGAAACCGATTCATCGATTCACATATGCCCATCCGTAGAAGACTAGTTTATAAAAGAAAAGGAAAGAGACAGTATGGGCAACAGGCAGAACGGCGGAGAAAATTCAACGCATGCTTGGTAAAATCCACCCAATTGCTTAACATACCATGAGGAAACATCAAAGCGCTGATTAAATTTTTCAGATATAAAGATCGCGTTGTTCAACACGAAAAGTTCGAGAAATATCGATAGGTATCGACTAGCAGATAGATTTCAGCCCTGGTGGTAAAAGGCGGCAAAATTTGAACTTTTGGTTTACATATATTTGTTAAATAAAAATTCAATCACTCTAGATTCCTTGTGAAAACAATGTCATTAAAGGGGAAAGTCTGTATCGTCTAGTTCTTTGGGCGTAAAATATGTACATGCATATACATACATGTAAGTTGATCTTAATGAATTGATGAGGCCCACAATTGGCCAAGAATTTTCTCTATGGAGATTTCGCACGCACTTTTAGCTAATCAAGCAAATTTGACCTGGGGACGAGCACAGACAGCTGGGAATCAGCCCAAGGCACAACGGACGACAACAATCAACGACAATTGCCCAAAGATTACGACTAATGGTTGCGCCCCACAACTGTTGCACCTCCGTGTGTCGTCGTCGTCGATGTCGTTGTCGTCTGCTTGGACATGGACGTGTAAAGCATCAGGGAAGGCAACCAGAGGTTGGTGTGGTGTGCGTGCGCTGCCTGTGGGAGCATTGCAACCGGTTTGAGGGGCCCCCGAGCCAGGCCAGGCCAGGCCAGGCCAGTCACTTCAGTGTCTCCTGTTGCTTTTAGCCGGCTGCAAAAGTTCGGGGCTCGTGCTGTTTGGGGCCAAAACTTATGGCTTAGCATTTAACCTGTCACTTAATCGGAACTGCAACCGTCTGCTTTCCAGCAGTAAGTTAATGACTCTTGGCTCGTGTCGGAGCAGATGCTGGGGCCAGAAGCTTGACGGCTTAAAAGAATTTTAACATTTGATGTATGTATATTCTTCTATATTATTTATGTTCGAACGGAAGCATATTATATGTACATATGTACTCTAACTGGAACGATTCTTGTGACTCCTTTTCCCTCAATACCATTTGGAATTGGTATGTACATACATATGTACATACACATGTACATAATATGTCCGTGGCTTGAAATGGCATGGCAGATCGGTGCTTGCCTCGTTTTGTGGAGCCAGCTTAATTGTTTCTTGCGGTTGTGTGCATTGTTTCTTACTACCATCCGTTTGGGGTCTTAGGGAGCCAAGAAAACAGAAAAAAAAAGAAAACAGACAACAATTGTGGCGACCATGACTTTGTGCAAGTACTGGCGGCGACATCGAGGCAACTGCCAAGGAAGCAAGGAAACAGTAACAACTTGATGATGGCCCCCATGGCATCATTATGGAGCTGCCTCCGTTAGGGCTGGGCGAGACCTTATTTGTTTGGCGCATAATTTATGTATGTCGCTGTATTATTGCAGTTGCACTCCGTAGTTTGTTGTTGGCCTACGCTTTTTGGTTGCATGCAGCATGCTGATGATCTCAATCCATGGGCCGTGCCCGCTGGCGCTTGATTGCAGGTTGTCATGCGCTGGGGCACCCTCGACGCGCATCCATGTCAGGACTGACATGTTTCATATCCCTTATAAACGTTCATCCCACGGATCCGAACCCAGCCGAACGAGGTCTGGTCTCTCCAATTGTATTTTTGTATGCCTCCCATGTGGCATCATGTGGTCCACGTACCTTTCCTGACGTGGGTCGGTGGTGCAGTCAGCCCGATAAACATAAGATACGTCGGCCAGAATGGAAACATACATAAACATTAGGCAGCTGAAGCTTCACCAATACGTAGAAGTCCTCAGAAAAATATGTATTTAAAGTAAGAAGTCAGTACGGACATTTTGTTCAACTATTCATTCTGATCCTGCTAGCCGTTACCTGTATCTGTATGATTACCCAAGGTGTAAATTCTCCCCTTTCCATCCGCAGAGGCCAAGTTTGAAGATAACCAATTAAGATCCAGTCCACATACATATGTACATACATACATAGTGGAGACACCAGCTGGCTGCTGCTGTTAATGCATTGAAGTCGCGATGAACTTCCCGATTGGAGACACAGAAACTAATTTGATTTGACGAAAGTCAATTAACCAAAAAGTCCGTCCGCCTAAGAACATGAACCCAAATGCGATCCGATCCGATCCGTCGACGAGTCGACGCGACGGCGGGGGCTCTGGCTGGCTTATCGGGACTATTGAGCGTGCTCCAAACGGTTCGGGGCCATTGAAATTAATTACGTGCGTGTGTGCGTGTGTGCATGTGTGCATGGGGAGGGGGGAACAGTAGCTGTAAAAAGTTTAATGAGCTGCCTGCCTGGACGGACATACACACGAAACGACACGAAACGTAAGCGATAAACGTGAAGGAAACAGAACAGTCAAAGCACAACAGCAACAACGGGAGAAAAAACAAAGAAAGACCGAAGTTTTAAATACCCTTGAAGATCGATCATACTAGGGTGGTCTCTCAAAAAAGTCCTTTCTATGGACCTATCATTCCTATGGCACCTATAACTGACATATGTAAATATTTTAGGGTGTCGGTAATAGGTGATGTGTGTATCAAACGTCTCGTCAAAATTATAACACCTCAGCCCTCTGGCAGGGTATTCGAAAACAAAGAACCAAGGAAAGAAGCGCGTTTGTTTTGATTCTGCAGCAGCAGAAGACAGATACAGAAGAAAGAAGAAGCAGAAGAAAGGAAAACACGCAACAGCCAACGGCTTTTAAATTAAAAAGTTGCTGGCAAAGCATAAACGCATAAAACATACACAGATGGATACGAGAGAACAAGAGAGAGAGAGAGCGAGAGAGGGAGAGCAACAAGTTTGCCACAAACAAACTGGTTTTTTCACTCCCACACACACAGCCATACACTTAAACAAACTAAGCAAAACCGACTCTCTCGATCAAAGAGCATTTACGCGACTGACGCTCTGCTCTCTCTTCACTCTGCTCTTGGCTTCCGACTAAAGTTTAAAATTTAAGCTTTGATTTTCTGTGGCCGCGTGCGGTTGTCATTGCTCCGTCTCGTCTCCTGTTGGCGCTTTTTCTCGTCTCCTTGGCGTGTTTATTTTTTGCTGCATTTCTACGCGAAAAACATTTGTTTTTTTTTTTGACTTGTTGATCAGATATTATTACGCTTTGGTGTATTGATCTATGCAAAAAGCGTATTAAGAGGTGTCAATAGTGTATTATTTACATACTTACATACATACCTATGTATGGACGTATGTATGTATTTGGTAAACTTTGATAAGACCCCCAAATTAAAACTATTTTACATATTTTCGTGCGCTTATGCCTAAAATTGCTTTTGATTGGAATTTTCTATAGGTAAGTGCCCATACATACAAAAGAGAAACCATATATGTATGTAGTATTAAGAGAACTCTGTTTGTATCTGCTTTTTGCCTCACCATCAAACCCTGACCTAGGCAACAACTCTTGTAGAAGCATTTCATTAAAAACGGATCAACATATGTACAAATACATATGTATCTTTTGCATGTACATATGCATGTTTAGGGATATATGTACATACATATGTATGTACGTACATATTTAAATGGTTTGTAGATTGATCAATCAAGGCCTCTTTTGCCTTTTGTGGTCCCTTTTGCCATAATTTCTTCAGATCTACTTGGTCAGTTTTTTCTATCCTTAGACTGTGCGACACGAGCAGAAAATTGGGTTAAATTAATAAGTTTAGGCGTTTTGTTCCCTATCTTCGATCTGCCTGAATAGTTAGTTCTCATTTTCCTCCACTCTCAGTTCGTGACTGGTTTTGCGTGCAGAGGCCGCTTGGGCGCTGAAAAACCTTCGCTGTGTACTTTTGCCGTACTTCTTGTGCCAGCCAGCTACAAGATATAATTGTTCGATTGATAAAGCTGCCAAAACCAAACCGAACGAAACGAAACCAGACCAGATCAGACCAGACCAGACTAGACCCCGCGACCTGAGGAGACCTGAGAGACCGACCGACCCCTATGTTGCTCTAATTTATTTGCGCCTTGAAGTTTCCGCCTCTTGATTATCGCTCGCTTTTGTTTTCGGTCAGCAGAAATGCAATAAAATCAAGTCGAATATAACTCAAATGCGGTAAGCCATATAATAAAGTGGCACGGCACCCACGTCCAGGGCACCACCAGTCACCAGTCACCAGGCACCAGTTCCAGCAGTAGTACTTCAATGCTGACCGCAGTGCCCTCGGTTGTCCCATAATTCTCGGGCTTAATTGATTTACCTCCACTGGCTATGCGGTGGCCATACATACATAGGTGGGTGGGTGAATGGGTGCGTGGTTGGTTGCTTGGAAATACATACATATGTAATCTGCCCCATTATCTGCCCAAGTTATCTGGCGATTGACTTCCCCAAACTTTTCACTCTCCAATTTCTTTTATCTTTAGTTGCATTTTCGTTCAAGCCCTCGGGGCGGGGGCTATCAAGCCTCGAATGCATTCTGCTTTGTTTCAAGTGCAGCAAACTTGAACTTAAAGTCGGAAATTATATATTTATTATATTATATGTATATTATATATGCATGTTCATACATATTTTGAATTTCCTGTAAACAAATATAATCAGCTATGAAGTCATTTTCTGGTTTAACTTGCTGTTGGATATTGGATTTTTTCCTTGAAATTCACATTTTGTAGGAAAAATTCTTGGGTAGTTACATCTGGGAATTCGGTTTCGCATTCGTCATAGAATTTGTGCCAAAGTGAGTAACTATTTGAAGCAGCAGAGATAAGAGAAAGCTCATGCCACATGCCCCAGCTACTGATGTGTGGTGGCTACCACAAAATCCTCTACTCTACTCTACTCTACTCTACCGAATGCCTACCATATGTCATCTATGGGGCAGTTCAATCGTCCCGAGACTTGTCACTGTCTGCAGAGAGAGAGACTTGTGGAACGGCATAGCATAGCATAGCATCGCATCGCATCGCTTGTCACTAAATTGACCCATTTCAGAGCTTAAGGCGATGGATGCCATGCCACAAAAAATAACAACGACGACGAACAAAAAAAAAACTAAAAAAACGAGAGAAAAGAAAACCAGAACCAGACTGACAAGCTTAGAATGAATCTTCAGGAGAGGCTACGACCAAGGTGGGGAGGCGGCAACCAGTTGCGCTTACTTGTGCATGTATGTAAGTACATACATACATACAAACCGATATGTTGGATGCCTGGAAAACATTCTTGGGGCGGACACTTTCGGCAGACACTGTACCGTGCTTTCTCTCTCTGTCTCTGTCTCTCTCCCTCTCTCTGTCTCTGTCTCTGTGGGCTGTACTGACCATTCTCCGCATTCTTATCTTAATATGCACATTTCTTCGTCTTCTCTTCGTCTTCCTCTTCGTGCTTCTGTTTCCGATCATCTCTCGTATGCTCTTACGTGCGTTGCCTATTGAAAGAACCTCCTCTGGCTGTGTCGCTGTCTCCACCCCTCGCCTGCTCATTAGCAAGCCAAGTAACGGTGCACATTGTTGAATGTGATGCAATGCCCAATTAGGATGGCAATGCCCTCCACTGTGCTGGCAACTCTGGTACATCCATCCCGTCCCTCTTGAACTCTCGCTAATTACAACAATTGTCCAGGCATTGATGGCTTAATTATTCGGATAAGTGCACTTTGGAAACTATTACAAAGATGTTGCAGCATTTGAATGCCCATAATCATGCTAGATCTTCCACATTAACTAGCATTATAGTATTCCCTCAAAATATTATCCACCTTCAAGCGAACCCAATATCCTAACCCAGTTTTACTCCAAACTATGGCGACAAAAAACTAAACCCCACCAATTCGCATGCCAACATAAATCAAAATTGATTGAGGATTACAGAAATGATGGGATGAAGGCATCTCCACCGCAGAACTGCCAGCAGCAAGTGGGGGGATTCCATGCAAATGAAACTATGTATCATTTCTTTCCAGCAAATACCCAAAGTATACTATACTACATCTTAATTATTTTCATTTTTTTTGCTCGGATTTGGCATTTTTTTAATTTGCATACACGGCTGGCTTCATGTGGCAACTAATTAGCATTAATCATTCGAACCACAAAACGAAATGCCTGAAAACCATACAAAAATATTCACGGTCACTCTCACTCGCCGCATAAAACCGGCCAAAAAAAATGGGGGAAAAAAAAGAGTGGTGTGTGGTGTGGTGTGGTTTGGTGGCTGCCTGATTTAATGAGCCGCAAGGCATTCATCAAAAAATTATGAATTTATTTTGGCCCGGGTTGACTGAACCCGGCAAGACTACTGAGACTGTAATTTGGCCTAAACCCAGGCCTAGACCTAGGCAAACTCACTCGTTGCAATTAAGCCGCCTGCTCGAATGTGCCCGTGGACTTGTATAAATATAAATATTCATTTGATATTCATGATCTTTTAGATGATTTTGGGACCGGAAAAGGCAGCACGCGATGGGTGTTGGAACCAGTTGTTCCATAGTTTGGGATCCTAGAATGTATCATCTAGATATCTAGATCCCCATGGCTGACATCTTATAATCGTGTTTGATGTTCGAAAATGAGAACATTTTTCAATGTGAAATATTTGATTGAATTAAGATTGAGATAGCCTTCAGATAAACCCACAGAAGGAAGCCGGAGAGACCGGGGTAGCCGCCAAGCTAATTTACATTTTAGAAAGCCTTCTGATGTCGATTAATTTCCATCTACCAGCTTACATTTTGGTTTTAATATCAATGCCAATTTTTTAGTTTTTCTTTTTCTGTTTCTTTTCGGTTTATTTTGCTTAATAGTTTTTGTAGAAATTTTGTCACACTTTTGTCACTCTTTATTTTTTTTGTGAATGTTTATCTTTATTTTTGTATATTTTTTTATTGTTTTGTTGTCTTTAACATGTTTTCATGTGTGAAACGTCTTCTAGGATGTTTTCTTAATGATTTTGTACATTTCTTTATTGAGTTCCCACTGTTCAATCATTCCCGGGACACTGTCTGTTTGTATTTGCTCATTTTTTTGTTTTTGGGAACGTGGGATAATTTTTGGGTCGTTTTTTGCAATAGTTGGAGGCATGAATGGCAAAAAAAATTAGAGAGTTGGGGATACAATTCATACATATATGCAACTAATGTGCGAGTGGCCAGACTCTTTTGCGTCATGCACACGCCATGTATGTTGTTTCAAGCAGATTCAGTCACACAAATGAAACAGAATGGAACCCAAAACCATTTGGAGTAAGTTTAGCACACAGGTACTCATGTACCGACACACACACAGGAGTACCCTCTGTAAGCACAGTCATCTACTACTATGATCGGTGACTAAGACTAAGGAGTAGCTGTGGAAAATCATTTGGATTTGCGATCACTATCAACGACATGCGATCGAAGCGTGCAATTTGAGAATTTATCGATTTCCAATAGGCGAATGCGATCTGCATACGAGGTGGGATGGGTGGTGGGGTGTGTAGCTGCACACAGCAGCGGGTCTTAGAGCATGCAACATTTCATGCAAGAATTCTTAAACATGATTTCGTGCTCTCGGCCAGATGCATTCATTAATGCATAATTATAGACAATTAACTGCAGGCCAAGAGGATGGAAGATGTGAATGGAATGGGGATTGGTAAGAGATTGGCAAGAGAAGAGCTAGAGGCTGCCTAATGGCTGCCAATGGTGACGCTGGAAATGGCCAATCAGTGGAAATTGCAACAATTGACACCAAAAACAGTATCCGAATTGTCTCAGATCCAACCGTAATCGACACTCTCCAATGTACCATACATACATATATCCACGCTAGGATAAATATCTTTCATTCAGATATATGTACATATGTTCGTACATATCTAGCAAGTATCTGGTGGTGGTATGTGGTATCTTTTGTGTGGTTTTCAGGCCACACTCTTTCGCTCCGTTCCGTTCCATTCCGTTCCGTTCCCTTGTTGTTTGTTGAAGCCTTTAACGCTTTTCAGCTTGACTTGATTTCGGGGCGATGTCGATCGACAACTCGTTTTCCCACGTTGGAAATTCTTCAATTTGCGTGCAATCACAATCTCGACTGACACCTTTTCAGTTTGCTATCCCCCCCACCCCCCACCGCTCCCCACCGCTCACTCTCTTGAGATAAATACCTATCTGTGAAGCCAGAGATATGCACTTTGTATCGACGTTTGAACATGTGCTGCCTGCCCAAGCAGAAATTCTTTTGTCAGGTGCTCAATTATGGACTGCCAACATGGAATGCATGCAAAAATATTATTCAGGGGAAATCTATCAACATTTGGCCACCAAAATGCCGAAAGCTCACAGTCTATGATATGAAAATCGTTTACTCAATTAGTTATCATCTTTATTCAATGTAACCTTTCACCGATCTAATTATTCGTTGCACAAAATTGCCCCTAAGCGAACGGACACATACATATGAAAGACCGGACTGGTGTCAGTGCCGCCATGTCATTCCAAGTGGCCTAAGCCCGCACACACATTCAACCTTCTTCTCTAATTGCGGCCCACACACAGCCAACAAAAAACCAGGCCTAGAGCCATGTGAATGCCAGTGGTGAGTATGAGTGCCAGTATGGGTACACTCGTACTTGTCTGCCCGTTGACGGCGGCATTAGTGGTAAAAACAAT
Organism: Drosophila azteca; assembly: GCA_005876895.1. NCBI lineage: Eukaryota > Metazoa > Arthropoda > Insecta > Diptera > Drosophilidae > Drosophila > Drosophila azteca. The sequence continues at coordinate 7,183,884 of VCKU01000011.1, forward strand.
TTACCATTTTGCATTTTGCATTTTGCACGTTGGCGACAGATTTGCATCGGGAAAATGCAAGCACAATAAATTGTGATTTGCCTGAGAGAAGAAAAAAAACAAAAACAAAACACACAAACACACAAAAACTACTACAAAGTAAAGTGCATACTTTAATGTGGCATTTTGTCTTTTTAATTAAATTTTGATTAATTGTCAATGCACCACGAAACGTTCATTAGTTGGATTGAATTATGATGTGTGTGTGTGTGTGTTTGTGTGTGTGTGTGGGGACACCAGTATTTTTTGTTTTTCTCCTTTGAATAGGAGATATCTACATATTTGAAAAGCTTTACTCATAACCATTCGTGACGTGAATCGAGGCACACGTATCGCGTAATCATGATACCCGGTACTCAGTTTGTATAATTTATATAATACATATATTATATGCAATCTTATGATGATCTTATACAATAAATTCCTGCACCCAATGACAAATATTGCACCTCTCATTCTCTCTCCATTTCCACCTACGAATTTCCATTTGGCCGTTATATGTATCTCGCTCACTACGCCAGGGGGCACTCACTGTTCAAGGAAGAGTGTGATAGAGAGAGAACGAGAGAGCAGAGCAAGAGTGAGGTAAAAGATTCAGCCTTGAACAATTTGTTTACTATAATGATCGGATGGGATCGTGTTTCTGCAATCTAGAAGTAAAAAAGTGATCTGTGCATTCAAAAAGAGAGTATCCATCAATTGGGTGGAGTATGTATCTTTTTTGTAGAATATTAAGTAATAACAAAGTAATGTTAGCCCACCTTTCTGTACACTCAACTCCACTCGAAAAGCAAGTTGAAAACCTGCAGAAACAATTCATTAACGCCCCTTAGAAATCGACTTCAAAGCACTGCTCTATCATTGACCTTTCCGACATTCAGAGCTCAAGTCGAATCGAAACTGAGTTTTTAAGCTAAAATCAACAAAACCAAGCCGAAGTTGTAGCCACACAGAAAATACAGAAAATGTGTAATTACCATAAAAAAATACAAAATATTCTGGTCTAATTGCCCCCCAAAAAACAAAAGCCGCCACAATGGCCAAATGAGTGCCTGGGGGATGGGGGATGGGTGCTGTGCCCAAGAAGTTAGACCTTCAATTGCCAATTTATGATCGTATGATCGTTGCGGATCAAGCCCCCCATGGAAGGCAATTCTCTTTGGCCAAAACTGTGCAAAAGATCAACCATGTTTAAAGTCAAGGTCTTTGTGCATTGCTGTTGTTTTTCTGTTGTTTGCTGCGGCTCTGCGGCAATAATTATTATAATTTTTTTATTGATTCTGATAACAAGGCAAAATAACATTTTCAGGTCATTAAACGAGTGTCTGTCTGTCTGTCTGTATGTGTAATTGATGTTTGATGTTGCAGGTTTTATTCAAAGCTATAAAGAATACAAATTAAATAGTATTTTATATGATTTTTATTTATTTTTAACATATACTACAAAAAAATAAAATTATTCTAACATAATAAATAAATACAGTTTAATTTGAAATTAGTTTTTGGCTATACATATATATAATCCGGATAACTAAGGGCCATACTGGCCTATGGGAGACCCCAGGAGGATCGTCCGGGTTAACAAAACCTAACCTATACATATATATATAATTGAGTGCATTTTTATTGATATTTATATAGACTATCTATCCTATATATGATATCTAGCCACAGTCAGTACCACTCGTAGCATATTCTTAGCGATTCGGCAGTTATCAGATATGGTGGCAGACAGACTTCACATCTCGCTCTTCAATCGGCAGTCTGATCCCAGGCTAGGCAATTAATGTCCGCTTCGATTTCGAATTTGAGCAGATAAAACGTCAGAGATTTTATCAAAAATATTTTCTGGTTTTCGCTGTGGGATTGGTTCGTTGTTTTATTGGATTTTATGTTTACCTAATGTGCCGCAATTACGCTTCTCGATCGGCATTTAATTAAAACAAATATTCACACAGTACTCGGCCAGAGTATTTGCGTGTGTTGGGGGTTGGGGGTTGAGGGAGCAGACTGGACTGGACTGGACTGATGGATTTCAAGCGGGGAGATGGCTGGCGCTATTAAGATCCGGAGACGGAGAGACTTGCAATTCGAGCTGGCTGGCCGGTTGCCTGGCAGGCGTCTGTCTGCCAGACAGAGTGGTATCCGGACTGGGGTCCGTGGACCGTGGACCGGACCACGGAGCGTGGCTTATCTTTGACGATATCGCGGATTTGACAGGTTTAGGTATTTGTGTCTGGCTCGCTCGATGTTTATTTATACTCTGCGCCTGGTTTTTGTTTTAATCTGCAAAGATTTGCATTTGCCGTCTGTGCAAATGATTTGTGCTCTCTGCTGTCATCGATCGTCGTCATCAAATGGATTTTCATTATCGCCCATCGTAGTATTTGACCATCCCAGGTATCCACGGTAGAGGTGAGGGTGGGGGTGGGGGTCGGGGTCGTCTCTGTGTTTTCATTGAAACCGGCAGCTTATTTGCCTTTCAATCAAAGCCAGTTGTTGGTCAGAGCGGGGGGGCAGGGGGAAATAAGTTTACACTTTGCTGAATTCGCTGATAGCCATATTTTTACGTTTGTTTTTGTTTGTTTCAAGACTTATCCACTTCGAGTCAATTAAACCAGTTCCCGACTCTATATTGAAGGTCTGGGTCCAGCACAGAGACATCTGTACATACATATGTATGTATGTATGGAGAAGTTGTATGGCATTTTGGGGAAATATCCCTGCTCTACTACGTCACGTTCTTGGAATGATGCGAATGACGCTGTTTCGCTGCACAAACTTGCCATAAGCGAACGGACACACGGTCGCTTCCAATGACCCCAAGGACCCCTCCTTAACCCTGGATTAACCTAACAAAATTCTACTTAATTTCTCATTGCTTTCCCTGGAGCTGGAAATGACTGCATCAAGAGAAGGATTAAGATAAGCAGATATATATATTGTATCTGTGTAGATGCGGCGCACCTTATGATAACAACATTATTATTATGATGATGTATTTCCATGATTTTTGACACAAAACAAGCCAAACAAATTATTTTTAATTGCTACATGCACCGCAGAGAGCCACAGAGAGGGGCAGAGAGGGGGGCAGAGAGAGGCAGGAGGCAGTGAGCCCGCGGGCGGCTCATGGTCGTCGGACCATCGGACCGTGAGGAAAGTGTGAAAACTGGAAGAGATCTGCTGGACCTCTCCGGTTCGGACATAAATAATAGAAATGTTGTTCCAGTCCCCCCAGTCTGTAGATCGGCAGCTGAAGATTTGCCTAGACAGAGAGAGAGAGAGAGAGACAGAGAGAGAGAGTGCAGCAGCTGCTGTTGCTGCTGTTTTCTGTTGCTGCTGGTAAATGGCAAACATTTGCCAGAACATGCAGCGCAAAACCCCGGACACGATCATCATGAGGATCGTTATGATCGCTGCCTAACCATGGACTACGTGTACGCGTATGTGTGTGTGTGTGTGTGCACAACAAACTCCACATGTGGTCGGTCTGGGTGCGGATCGGATCGGATTGGATCGGATCAGCGAGTGGTTGGGTTGGGAGTGGATCGGAGGGGCTGGGAGTGGAGTGGTGTGGTGTGGTATGGTGTGGAGTGATGACGTCGGCCACTTAAGCCGGAGAGCGAAAGAGAGATCTGCGTCACACAAAGCCTGGTTCAACCTAAATGGTGTAACACAAACAAAAACCAATGGGGGTGAGAGAGGTGGAAGGGGGGGTGGGTCTTTGGATGGGAGTTGGAGGTACTTGACTTGAGAGGATTTACATTTAGCTTGGACTGGAAAAGTGCTAGAATTTCCAAGAGACTTGGAAATATATTTACATACATCAAGGGATGGAGAAAATAAGCTCAAATCGGAAAATGTAATCCGAATCGATATAAACAATCCGATATAAAACACTTTGGAAATGATGTTCTTTAAAGATTTTCAAAATAAATGAAACTCTCCTGGCTCTTTCGTGCATAGGAAACCAAATCGAAGACCAGAAAGAGAGAGAAATAAAGATATATGATGCCGATAAGTCTGGCAGAATGGATGTGGCTGTGCCTGTAGCTGTAGCTGTGGAGGATGGATGGATGGATGGATGGATGCTGTGGCTGTAGCTGTAGCTGAAGAGGCAAAGATTTAATCAGCAGTGAGATTTTGTTGTGGTTTCTTGGCTTTTTCTTCGTTTTCTTTTGTGTGTTTGATTCCTTTTCACAAGCTTCTGTGTGTGGAGAGAAGAACAATAAAACATACATACATTCGTAAGTATATGTACATATGTATATCTGTATATATTTATGTATGAACATATGTATGGTCTAACCTTGAGAAACCTTCGCTGGGAATTCTAATAAGAATCGTCTGTGGGGGGACGTTCAGGCAGACAGGGGAGGAGAGAGGCAGGGGAGGGGGGGCAAGTGTCTGCATTCATTTTCGAAGATGTCTCGGAATATTAATTCCACTGGCGAATGTCGCATAAATATCCCCCCATATGCACATCTTTTATCTCCATAATAACTTATATCTCGTATATGTATCTCTCTCCCTGCCCCCAGCTATTGGGTATCCGTATCTCTTTCCGCCAGTCCGCTCAACATATCAGCATATACATATACATACATATGTACATATATGTATGTATGCACATACTCCTCATATTTGGCACTCCCTTCGGCCCGTCTCGCATTCATTTCTTGTCTCGAGGATTGTTTGGTGATGTGTTTGGTCGCCGTCTCTCTGTCAACTCGCATAAACAAACAATTCGCTTGACGCCTTCCAAAAATTTAGCTCCATAAACAGAACAGAAAACAAAAAAAACCCTCGAAACGAAGCATAAAATTAAAATAATTTTGTTTTCATTTCAGTTCTGCTTTGTGGTGTCATTTGTCGTCTCTCTTTGGGGGTTCGTTCTCTCCTTCGTTCTGGAGCCTTGAGTCTTCTCGAGTCCGCCAGAGTCTTCTGCAGCATGCAAATTTCCACCATTCTCCGCCAGAATTCATAAGACTTTTTAGTTCGGCCATGCGGACATTGGGAGTACCCTAAATTGGGCGAAAAAATCATTGTACTCTCTACCCTTTCCTGGAAATATGATCATATATATGATATATGTATGATCATTGATCTGGGGTTAGTTGGGGATTTCTTATGCATATGATTAGTGATTATGATTTTCAGTAATGGTGCGTAAGAATCGTAAACGATTCTTAATGCCTGACGCATTGCTGTTGGCATATATCTGATTGATAGCTGACATTTCGAAGAAAAAGACATAAACAAGACTTCGGTTCCAATTTGGTGCGAGTCGCGAAGCCTCGAAGCCAATATCAATAGGTTCCGGATACGATTATATTTACGAGGGCGCTATAGAATGGAATGTATAGTGGGCTATTATCAGAGCTCAAAACATAATAGATGACACTTGATACATGGATGGACGGAAACATTTTGCTGGTGAATGAGCATATTGAAACCTCTCAGGGAACGTAGAAGATAGATAGATAGAGAGGGGAGAGATCCTCATTCAAGAAAGCCAAGAGGAATCTGTTCCTCAAGAGAGCGATTGTATATACATACATAGATGTGTACATAGGCGGCCTCAATTCGAATTTAGTTATAGGGTGACGTAGTAACAACCTCTGATCTATTTCGTGGACCATCCGTTTGTCGTGCAGCACATAAAACCTTTGCTATCTCCGCCGAGAGAGAGAGAGAGAGAATGGATGGTCCTCACCACACCAGACGACTTCACCTTACTAAATTGTGTGGCCTGAAGGCCTGATACCTGATAGATGGAGTGACGCTAGGCTAGAGATAACACCTTTTACACCTTGAAAATGTATCATCAATGTATATCATCCGTAATCTCTTCGAAAGTGAACTCAAACTGGGGTCCAACCCTCCCCCCATTCCTTGTCTATCAGCCACAATCCACAAACTATAAAGATTAGAGCACTCTTCTAATATACATAGTACATATATTTTATGGCCACAAACAGACAACGCCTGAGACAACTTCATCTTGAGTCATCTGGTTTTTGTGTGCGTGTGTGCTGCCCCTTTTAGTCGATCGCTTTGGGTGGATGCTCTGAGTCCAATTTACGAGTTGGCCATGTGCTTAAGATACCATTCCAATAGGGGGCATGTCCTCCCATCCTTTGGTTAAGCTTAAGCCTGAAATAAATGCGACATCTTTCCGCTGGTCCAGGCCCATCCCAGATCCAGTCCCAGTCCAGTCCAGTCCCCATCCCCCTCCTGCCAACCAACCGTCGCATCCCATCCCCATCCCCATCCTCATCCATGCATATGTGCGAAGTGGATGTGGATGTGGATGCTTCTTGTGGATGCTAAAAATTCAGCTTAATGATTTTTTATGAATTTATTGCCAGAGCAGTCGGCGAGCAATTTGCGCATGCGTTGCCTCCAATGAGCCTGAACTGAAAAACTGAAGAGCTGAAGAGCTGAAGAACTGAAGAAGGGGCAGAGACACGACTCTCCAGAGCAGAAAAGCAGGCGCGAAAAGTTCGTTCGTTCAGATGGAAAAAAAAAGGAAACAGAGCTCGAGATATTTTCTGTTTTCTGTTTTTAATACCCTGCTGCTCGTCAACACACAGTACAGGGTATATCCTGCTCCTGTTCCGTGTGTAACAGACTGGTGGGGAGGGGTAGGAGCCATACAAGTGGGAGAGTAGCGCGGGTATTCGCTAGTCGAGACCACAGCGGAGTTCTTTACTTGTTTTGTTTCTGTGGCAAGGAGAACATTAAGTGGCTGGCTGGCCCTCTGCCGCTTGCCGCATGCTGCATGCATATGGCGTGTGTTTGCAACGCCTACTAAATCATCTGGCAGCATGCCTCAATGTGTGTCCCGTCATACATTCGTTTGCACAAACAACAACAACAGTGGCATCGGAATTGGAATTGGAATCGGAGTCAGAGTCGGAGTCGGAGTCGCCATACGCTGCACTTCCTGCTTCAGTAGGAACACAACCTCCGAGGAAACATCGCAACGCACTAGTTTCGCTATTCAATGAATGCCACAGCTTTGTGTGAACGAAAAAGAAAACAAAACACTCTCTCGTCTACCCCAGACAGACTCCGTCCGGGCCAGAGATCTCTCTCAACTCGGAAGCTGCGATGGGGCTGGCTTCCCTAAAAGATGATGCTTGGATATGAACAGATAAATGTAAATACTATATGTGCATACCTCCTGTGTGTTTCCTGTGAAAATTTATCCATTAAATGGTTCGGAAATAGCAATAGGAGTATTGATACTCTTCCAGGGTTCAGTATTCATCCAAGATTTGGAAGCGCATAGAACAGCTCTGCTCCATTTGCCAGTCGGACAGCTAATGATCTTCGCATTGGAATCATACTGTCATACTGGCTGGGATATTTATGGGCGTAGTTATTGGGTTCGAGTGGCGAGTGATATGCGTGTGAGTGGTATCCATCGCAATGCAAACTGACGCCACACCGCCTTTGCACTTGGCTGCCACAAAATGTTGCCCGAGCCTCGACAGTGGTGGTGCTGCTGCTGCTGCTTGTTGCAGGCGGGCTTGGAAGGCGTATCGGGTTTCGGTTTTGGTTTTGGTTTTGGTTTCGGTTTCGCCTTCCCTCTCCGCGACTGCAATCAGTTTTCAGTTTTCAGTTGACTTGGGCAATAAAAACCAAAGTCGCGCTTGTCAAATTATATCTCAGCTGAGAGGTGACTGATAAAATATTAAACTAAATGACAGCCAATGGCCAAAAGAAGAGAGGCAGAGGCAATAGCAGAGGCTGAAGCAGAGGCAGAGGCGCCCCAGGGTCGTTCACTTGTCTAGTTCCAAAATAAGTTTCATGTCTTATGACACCTTCGGAGCGGGGACAGTCGCCCGTCCGGCCCTTCATTGGCCATTTAGGGCCCTCTCAGGGTCATCGCTTCTCTCTTCCCATGTAAATTGTGTCAATTGCTTGGTGCGTTTAGGTTTAACCTTTTTTGTTCGGCTCCAAGCAGTGACCTTAGTTCTCACCTCAAAAGTGTTAAAGTTTACTCAAAGTTTACCCAAAGTTTATTCCAATTTAATTTCGGTTTTTCGTATTACCTCTCTGGGGGGGCACCTGACATTAAGTAAATTGTGTAAATGATGATGAGGGCACATTTCTTTGTGGCTAACATGCGCCGAATAATTGCGAACACGTTTAGTTTTTTAACAAGATATATATAACAAGATATACATACATATACATATGTACATCTGAAGTACAGGAGTTCGAGAACGCTTTTTGCCGTCCTCGATAAACGGATAATCGGAAATCTATGCGGACAAATTTCCACATAATATGAATAAATTGCACACCTACTACAATAAGTATACCAAGATCGAGATAGAGTTCGAGTGTTGGCCAAATTTCTCCTGGAAAAAGGAGAAGTGTGTTGTTGCCAGGCATCAATCAAAGGCGATTTCCCATCCGATCGTTCGATCGTTCGATGGCTCTCTTGCTCGCTCGCAGCGTTTCCACCAGCATAAATCATCAGATGGCAAAAATGCCTTTGAAATTTGCTCCAAAGATCCACACAAAAAACCACCAAACCACCAAAAAAAACATCAAACCAAACAAAAAAAGTGGGAAAAAAAAACTAACCCCACATACCATATAGAGAGCCATAAATCTCGGGATCCATTAGGTGCAACTGAAAATGCCTGCGAGCAGCTCCAGCTCCAGCTTCAGCGGCAGCTTCAGGTTCTCCAGAGGTTGTTTTTTGGCGCGCTTTCTGTTGCCCCCCACCCCCTCCATTCCACCTTCCAGCATACAAACATTGTGCGACCTTCAAATGGCCCCCTCTATGAGGAGGAGGGTCAGGGAGGCAGACACAGAGAGACACAGAGAGAGAGAGAGAGAAATCACGCCACTCTTGACTGCTGGCAGAGACCGACTGGATGGACCTGATGGAACACGCACCAGCGAACAGATTCGCGTACTCCGGGCAGAGCGGAGCAGAGCGTAGCAGATCGCTGTGTGGCTTACCTGGGAGCCGAGCCGAGGGCAGCGATCGATGCTCTGAACATGTTTTATGCATCCGCAACAAATGTGTATACACGTACGTACGTACGATATACGATATACGAAATATGTATAGTCTTGTGTATATTCAAAGTTAAGGAAAACAACAGCGAAATACTTTTAAAGGTAACCCAAAGCAACAGCAAAAAAACAACAGCCTCGAAAAAAATGGCGAAGGTCGTTCAAAGGCAATGCAAAGTTTGTGTTTTCTTTTTTCTTATGCGCTCTTTGGATTTTTGTTTAGGTTTTTTTTTTTTGATGGCAGTTCACTGATTGTTTCCTTTTTCCGTATACTCTATAGCGCAGATTTTCTATGGGGTATCCTTATAGGGATATTTGGTTAAAGATGAGAGAAACTTCCTTCTCTTTTTTAAATGAGAACTTTATAATGCTTTATCTCTTAATTTCCCTGGGCGGGAGATTGTACTGTATCAGGAGATACCTTTAATTTACCCTTTGATGTACCACGTCATGCACGCGACATGTATCTTGTTTTTGCATTCTCGGCCAGTCTCTTTGGGAATATTGGCTTTTGCGAAAGAATCAATTGAAGACGAAGAGTTATCAAAGAATATATGTCGCATCAGTTGGGAGCAAGCACATAGATCATTGAATCTTCTTTAATGTACCACGTCATGCACGCCACATGTATTTTGTTGTTGGCATTCTCAGCCAATCTCTTTTACGATGAATTGTCAAAGAACACACAGCCACATAGAGCATTGTATCTTCGACCATTATTTCCCCTTGAATTTCCTTTAGGTTTTTGAACCAAAAATGTACTTACGGTAGTTGGATTCCGAAACCGAGCGACGTTGATAACACCGTCGTCTTGTCTCGTATCGTTTCGTTTCGTATCGTTTCGTTTCGTCTCGTCTCACCTAATTGCTCCTGTACCGGACGTCAACGTTTTTAAAATGTTGCTGATTTTTATTTTGGGCTGTTGGCCATTGGCCAATGGCCACCACCAGGCATCCACTGGGTTGGTTCCCATCATAAACTTGTCGACTGGTTTCCTTTTTTTGGCATCGACGACGAACCGTTTCTGTCCGTCAGAGAGTGTGGTGGTGGTACTGGGACTGGGGCGGGGGCTTGAGCCGTGATTTTCTTTTTTGCCATTTTATTTTCATTTTATTAACATTTCATTTGGGTAGTTGTTTGGTATGTGGGTCAAGTGGCGACACTTGGGAGCTGGTCGACCAGAGGATGGGGACTTCGAGTGCGAGTGCGATTGCGGCTGCGACCGGGTCTGTAACTGAAGCTTACACGGATAATGCCTTGATGTATTACACGTATGCCCGATGGTGGCCAATACCAAACCCAAACCCAATACCAACTCCAATTTCAATTCCAGTTTCAGTCCCCGCAGATAAGGCGGCCACAAGAGGTGTCTGATATCGCCGGGGAAATATGAAATTACTTTATCGTGGCGGACGGACTCTTGTGCCGCTGTCCTACATTCATTTCTGATCAAAATTACAGTCCGCTGACAGCTGATGTATTACGCTAATGGAGAGCTTAATGGCAGTCCCTGCAGAGTTGAGTTTCATAAATGAGTTTTGCTCGGGGGAAACCCTTCATCATGTGACCCGACCCGAAAAACTAAATAATTAACTTTTGAGAAATTTCTTCAGTTTTTTACATTTTGCCTTGGGAAAGTAGGGATCTGCTGAAGTCCTTTGCTGATGCGCTGTAGGAATTTCCAATAATCGAATGGCTACATTCGTTACGAGCGAGACGAATGTGCTGCTCTGTTAGTTCATTCCTTCAGATGATATCAAACATTACCATTCATCGATTGTATCCATCGCCAGGTAACCCACAAAGTCGGATTGAGACAGCTAAACAGATTATCATATCTGTCTTTGAGCCATTAAGTTTCAGAATTTATAAACCTGATGCTGATTGCATAACCATATACATATGTACATACATATAAGCGTATGCTAAACGATTTGATTCCCGGTTGACATGGCGCCACTGGAGCTTGTTCCATGTAAAAATTCTTGATCTGATATGCATCGAAACTAATTGCCATGGCCTAAGAATTTAGTTATTAACATATCACACGAAACAGGATGGCGGTAAACGAGATATTGAATTAGATTTTACTCCACTCCATGCCACGCCACACTACGCCCCTCCACTCCACTGAAAGCTGAGCACAAAGTCGAGCAAAGAACAAAAGATACAAAAGTATCTTTGTGCTGCTTTGGATCTGGGATTGTATCAAATCTCAATTGGTTTATGTAAGCTCTAAGCAAAGACGAGAGTATCGGTATCTCTCGAGACAAACGAAAGTCAATTAAGGTTCAATCGATTGAGGTTTGGGGCTGGAACACGCCTTCCTACCACGCTTATAGATGCCTATATGTATATGTATGTACCTATACCTCTATACCTGTCTGGCCATCTGTCCGATAACTTTCTACAATTATTTTCAATACTATTGAACTTTTCTTCTACTTCACGCTGATTTACGCAACTTTCACGGCAGCCAGCCACAAAAACCCCAAACAACAAATTTATGGTCCCAGCAGCCGGCGCGCGTTCGCATCGCATCGCATCGAAATCGAAATGGAGAAAAAAAAAAAACCCAAAAACCAAAAAACCAAAACCAAAACAACACGCTGCCTTCAGCCTGCTGCCTTCTGCCTGCTGACGCCGGCCCACGCAACGTCATGCAACGCCAGAAACAAAAAACGAAACCCTTTAGGAAATTTGTACAAAATAAAAAAAAAAACGAAGCACCGAAAAAAGCTTGAAGCTAGCGGCGGTGTTCACTGCATAAATCCGTTTAAAATCGCTGGCCTGGCCAAAAGCAACAGCAATACCAACGAAACTGCAACTGCAACTGCAACTCCAACTGCACCTCCAACTTCAACTTCAGCATCAGCTTCAAGAGTCAATCCTCAAACCCCCGAAATCCGAAATCCGAACTGCAACACCAACGCATACACTCCATGGCCTGGCGGTTGGGTTGGGACGGGACGGGACGGGTCTGAGGTCTCGGATCTGTGGTCTGTGCGGGCGGTACTCTCTGCCACACTCTCTGTACTGTACTCGTTTATTGTACAATGGGATTGATTGGAAATGGCAGAGACAATGCATCGAATCTGTATGAAACTGATCGTTTCTTCCTGGCATTGCGATTCGATTGCCAGAGCCTGGGCAATGTTCCCATTGATCCCACAGTGCATTGGGGCGGAATATCCAGGGGTATTGTGTATTGGGGCCACTACTATACCCCATAGTAGATGTAAGCATAAATGTGCATGGATATACATATATCAGCTGGATCGGATCGGATCGGGACGGTACGTAGTGGTTTTATTAATGAGCTTAGACGCACGCTTCACAGTAGAAACGCCACCGGATGAGGGGAGCGATGGGAAAACTAGTGGATCCGAAAAGAGCTAAGACAGAGCCGCGAAGAGCCACAGAGCCATAAAGATTAGGCCACGCTGAAGAGCCCAAAAGGATGGGGGCGTCATTGGCGTTGGCAGCACAAGCACATCGCATATCAAAATGCCACCTCTGCGGTATCATGGCAATCATTATAATGTGAGTGGGATCATCGGATCGTTCGTGCCTATGATACGTGCACACGTACATATCTATGCATAATAGATATACATATGTACAATATTATGGGGGCGCTTGGGCAAGTGTCGCACGAGCAGAACGTGCCCGCCTTCATGGCCCATGGACGTAGTGCCTGACATGAGGGATGGTATGGTATGGTATGGTATGGTACGGGATGGGATGGGCGAAGGAACGTCCATTTATTGTATTCTCTAAAGATTTTGATTTATGCCAAATCGAATATTTCAATTCATCCAACACTCGACTCGTTCGCTCGGTGCTTCCACTCTAGAAATCATTTGCTAAATGCCATTAATCATTAATCTGATTTACATTTTACTTTGTTGTTGTTTCTCCCATTCCAGATACGATATTTTGGCAGGGGGAATTCCAAGCCACCGCCGATGAACTAATCCAAAATTCGGAAAACGTTGATTTTTTACTAATTAATGGATCGATAGAGAAAGGTGAGTGACAGCATAACTAATGTCCAAGAGCCACCTACCGTTTGCCATTGAACTTTAATATGTGTGTGTGTGTGGGGGCAGATCTATCTTGAAACCGATTTTAGACTAGTGGTAGCTCCAATGCTGCCCAAATTGGATGTCCAGCCAGATTGCCAGATGCAATCAGAGTCCCAAAGTATTTCAATTTCGAATGCTATGCCAAGTGCTCGGTAAATGCACAATCATCATGGGAAATGGGGAGAACAATTATGACTTTGTTTATATGGAAATGATTTCTACCTGCCACTGCCTGCCGCACTCACGAATGTCCAAATAATTGCAGAGATTTTTACCAATTACATCCGAATCGGTTATGCGGAGAATACGCTTTTCCACAGGCATTTATCACGGCTGACAGCCGAGACACGCCAAATCGCCGCCAGCAGCGGTCACCACATAAATTCGCCGACAAACTCAATCAAAAAAAGTCGGGTTATACGACTATACGGCTATACGAGTAGCAGGCAGGCAGGCACCAGGCACTCCACACTCTACACCAAACTCATTTTTTGTATACACATACATATGTATGTATATATGTAGTATGTTTTGGTAGGCAATTTTGTCGTGAATGCAAATTTTGTGTACACTTTTAATTAACGTTAAAGGTTGCTTACAGCTCCACAGCTCCATGGCTCCATGGCTCAGAGTTGTTGCTTTTGGCTGGAGATTTTCCAGCACTTGTTTGACTTTGAGGCTGTCTGTCTGTCTGTCTGTCTTTGAGTATGTTTTGGCTGTTTACTGATTAGCGAAAAAGCAAAGTAAAATAATGGAAATAAAATCAAGAAAATCCAATATTGAATCACGAAATCGGTACTCGTACTCGTACTTGTACTCGTACCCCTACGGAGTGTACTCCATACATACATAATTTGCCTAATGTTTGCCTATGCTAATCGGGGACATTAATCAGACTTGTTAACAACATTGAGCACGAGTCGCGAAGGGGTAGCCATCGCCGCTGCCATCGCCACTAAATGCCAAACAAATCAACAGTCGAGCCGAAATTACTTCATTTTTCGTAACTTAAATTGATGGATTATTAAATAAGAGGGGAAACACAGCGGCTCAAAAGAGTACAAAGCCCCCAGTCCCCCGCCACATCCTCTCTCCTCCCATACCGACAACAATGGCCAGACGAAATGAGAGACCCGATGAGAAATTCGATGATCAGTTATGGCAGCTATGGAATTGTTTACATGTAGAAGGAAATGTTTATGGAAGATTTGAGGGGATACTTTGAAGCACATCAAGTGCATGACTGCTTTATTTGCATAATAAAACCAAAAAAAAAATAAAAACAAATAATAATACTTAGAAAATATAAATAAACTCATAAGAATTTAATAATCAAAGTAGCAGAAAATATCAAAAATACATATGGAAATAAAAGCTCCTTTAATTGCTTAAAAAAATGCTGCCTCCTACTTTCAATCTCATGAAATTTTCATTCTCCCATATACGCGTAATCCTCTTTCACCGAAACGCCCCCAAAATCGAAGTGAGCGCGCAGTAAATTTCCTCATGGGCATCGTCTATCGCTCCTCTATAACGCACGTGCCATCGCAGCACAGCATCGAAGCAACAAAAGAAGCAACAGGCACACAAGCCAATGCAAAAGCAACGAATTACAGACCAAAGCGGAATGCAAGTCAAACAAAAGAAAGTTGAATAATGCCTCCCTCCACAACGGCAAGGCAACCCACAATGGAAGATTCAGAAAAATAAGAAAGACCCCGGACCCGATCCGATCCGAGCCGAGACGAGCAGAGTCGACGCACTATTCGCTTTTGAAACGGTTAAAGCGGAACCAGTTCCAAGCTCCAGCTTATGGAACGAAATGGAGTTTTGGAAAACTGATGAAATGCCCATGTTTTTATCCAATTTACAGCCTCCCCCCCTAAATAAGCCGCGAATTTCACTCTGTGGGATGTTTTGATACCCTCTATGAAAGTTAGGGAATATGCATATGTAAGTACGTGTGCATCATATTTGTCCTCAGATGGGCAAGGATCTTAGAGATATAAAAAAAAGGATATTTGGAAAACTCGTAGCCCCCAAAATTCACATATAGGGATATAGTACCTACTATTTAAAAAATATCTAGCAAACACCATTTCATTCGAGTGTAACCGAAGTCGTAATATCTGTCGTTTAAGCGTCGGGTTCGTTGAGCAGCTGATGCGGAGGAGGGTGAAGACAGAGAGAGAGTGAGAGAGAGAGAGAGATTTGAAGAGGGAGGGGAGAGCCGAACAGAGTTTCGGTGGAAGCAGGAAAGGTGTCGAAAGCCAAGACAAATATTACACATTTAATTATGACAAGGTAGCGCTGCTTTTCCTCTACTCCACTCCTCTCCACTCCACCGATTCGACGATCCAGCGATCCATGGATCCACTGCTCCCGCCTCTGCTTACATCGCACTGAAAACACACAGAAAATTCATCTGAAACGTGGCTGTGACTCTCTGGATGTGGCCTGGGGCTTGGGGGCTGTGACTTCTGCTTGACACTAATGCTTTTAATGATCCATGTTGTCGCTCAAGATGAGGACGACCGACGCCCATTTGACTGCCATTGTCATTGTCTTTTGGCATTGTCAGCATTATCAACTCGATCAGTGACTGGGCCAAACTTGACTCCCATGGGAAATGCAGGAAATCTCCTACTCCTACTCGTGGGTTATGTAAAAAGATGGGTTGTTTGGTATTTGGTCTAGTCATTTATGGCATTCTCTATGCCTACATATGTTCCCTGGGCAGCACATTCGCGGATAAAGTCCGAGATTCATGCGTGACAGGCAATTTTCCGGTTAGTTGCCATTCGTTTAGTGAACATTTTTACAGAGAATCAATGCCATTGTTATATACAGTTTATTTTATTTGAAAATGTTCCATCTATAAATAATTCCGAAATATGCCTGTTGTATGTATTTACCATTAATTTCTAACAATTAAATTTGTATCTCCGAAATTTTGAAATTAGTTTACGAAATTATTGCTAGATCTCGTCACCACCAAGTCCGGAAACGCCGGATCGATGACCCCATTTGTGGAAAACAATCGCCTTGTCCTCGTGCATTTGACGGTGCAGACGCAGCAGATTTCGATTGGCCTTGAGGTAGACGTCCATCGACTTGGAAAGTCGCCCTACAAGTGCGTCGCGCACGCTACGAACGTTGCACTTTTGATAGATATTTCCCGAGGATACCGTGCAGATCTGATCGTCTGGGCGGCCGTCGAGTAGCTTGATCTGATCCTCGATCTTTAGCATGCCCTCCTTGAGCTTTTTCTTTCCATCGCACAGCTGGCGCTCTTGGTTCTTTTGTTCCAACAGATAATCTACAACAACTTGGGGTACGTACGGGAAAATATCTTCAAAGGGCATACTTTTTCCGATCTGAGAATTTCCGGATTTTATAGCTGTACGAAATGTTTGTAATGTTTGAATGTGAGAAAGGGTATTTACTATTGCCCAGAAGTAGCCTACTTTTACCCTGATGCTTGATGTTTGATTTATCTACTACAACGTCTTCTCTATCGCTATAATAGATATTCTATTTGCCATATTCCATATTTCTTTGTTCTCAGTTCTCAGTTTATGTGTCTTCACACCTTCAATATTGTGAGGCCAAACAATGGATACCCACTACGTAGATCCAAAGCAAAGCCAAGCCAAGACAATGCCAATGCTAATCACATTAATAAATTATCCGCACCTCCGGTTCGAAGCCGCCTGCCGCCTCCCTCCGCTCATTTGTTTCCATTGATTCCGATCGGCGATCCATGTCGTGTAAATGAAATATTCTATTAGACGGAATCGGAATCGTCTTTCTGCTTACCATGGAGGGGGAGGGGGTTGTGGGGTGCAGTGGGGGCTTGCAGTGGCTAAACATTAATTTTTTTTTTCTTCCCCCCATTGATTTATTCAAATTATTTTAATGGCCTTTTGTGGTTTCCTCTGTCCAATGTGCTAAATGGCAATACAAATTCCTCGAGTATACTGGAATTTGTCATACCTATTCTATGATGTCTCGTGAATTAGTTGGAATTCTCTGAGATCAGTGGAGGGTAAATATTTATAAGATATACATATACGTACGAGTATATGTTATATATTCGCCTAGAAGGTTGTTTGGTTGTTTAATGTCAATCTGTTCTGAAGTTTCTTAGACAGGTTTTCATTCTGAAACGATGAGTCCAAGATTAGTGGGGTAAATATTTATAAGATATATGGGTTATATTCGTTGGGGAGGCTGTTTTCAAGCAGGTTTGCATAATAAGAAGATACTACATACATAGGTGCAGCCTCTTCGAATGATTCCAACGATGTTCATTCTCTCACAAATTTTGCATAAGCGAACGGACACATTCCGTTTGAATGACCAATCGACACGAGTGATTCCCAGTTGCGTTATCACTAAGGAACCACTAGGAAATATGCCCAAAGATTGTATTTGATATGTTTCCCGAAATCTTCCCATGAAAGATCGTTGTGAAAAGTGTTCCTTTATTTCATTGGAATTACGTTTGAACTTGCTGTGTACATCGTACATATGTACAGATATATGAAACAAGTTTTCATAAGCCACTCTCTGATTTCATATACGAGTATTGTGTGTGGAGAGTATGGGGCCCCTCCTGCTCATAAAAGACCACACGCGTCTCGGGTGCCATTTATGAGCATTTAATCCTTTTGGGCAGCCAACAATAGCCACGACAACGACAACGACAACGACATCGGCAACGGCAACAACGAACAACGAACAACGAACAACCGAAAAAAGGGGAGCGTCTCAAGGGGCATTCTGGTTGGGTTGATTTATATGCTCGGTCATATTTCTATGGCTTTCACTGTCGCACATAAATATCGTTTTGGTGTGAGAGACACCCACAGTCAAAGCCAAAGTCAAAGCCAAAGCCAAAAGTCAAAGAAACAGTGGAAATTAACTCGAAATGAAGACATTCAACGAACGGATAAGGTCCGGTCCGGTCCGCTCCGCTCTGCTCCAGTCCGGGTGTAAGGTGTGCCAATCCAACAGAAATGTATGTAAATTTCTGTGGCTTCTGGATTAGGGGCTGGTCGATTATCCAGCCACACCCACCCGCAGCCAAACTCTTTCCGATATTTGGCTTTATCAGAAAATTAGCCACAAGTTGTAAGAGTCATGAAAGTACATATATTGTCTATGAAAAGTTTCTACTATTTCCCTTTACGAAATTTCTCTAATTTCTTTTTACTTGTAAGCCCAAAGTCTGCATCGTGTGTGGCCCCCTCGGTCTCTTTTTTTTTTTGTTTCTTGCAAAGGGCAACATCTGTACAATATCGGGGAACTTGTTCGGATTGTCTTCTCTGGCTTGTTGCTTGTTTTACAGCTAAAACATCAAGAAAAATTGCCCAAGACCCTTGTAAATGGGGGACTAGGCTACTGTTTAACCGGTTGGAGTGGAGGGGGGGACTGACTATTACCAGTAGAGCAGTGGAGTGAAAGAGAAATGTCCCCAAGCGAATGGACAGCCTTCTTTAGAATGGAGATATCTTAATGCAGTAGAAACTGGTAGTTGAACTCACTTTCTATCGCCTTGCCACACCAAAGGAAATTGTCAATTGGGTTTAAGTTTCAAACGGAAATCGGAGTGAAGTTTCCGTTCTATAGTGTTGCAAAATGTTCCCATTATTTGGATACGCTTGACGAACTCTGTCAGAGAATATCTTAATGGGTCATATCTGCGTTAAAGATCATAGAAATCATAGGAAAAATCTGTTGAATCTCCCAAGCTCGAATCGAGATGCACAAGCGAATGCCCAACAACATACATTACGTGTGCTCAACTCTAGTCTTTCCGAGCAGCTAAAGTTTGTTGTGAATGATTCGAAAATCAATTGAAGTATGATATCGGGATGGGATCTAATCATACGAGTGTTGGCAAGTATCTTGAGAAGAGGTTGTTGTTTCTGCGTAAAAGGAAATACTCTCAAAAAACATACACCCACAATGAGAAATATAATTGAAAGTGTCCAACTTTATATGGAATTGCAGCAATAGCAAAACCATGTTGTATGGCCGTTTCATAGACGATTGCCTCATTCGGCACTTGACGATGAGGAAGGGAGGGAGGGAGAACACTTGAGAACATTTGAAGCTCATGAGAGACAGAGAGACCAATTTGCACTTTAAATAAGATCCAACGGCTAATTTCCATTGTGGTGGTGCGGCGGCAGGCAGCTGTCAAGAGGAGGCCATTAAGACGAGAGGCGACATTTGCAGTTAAACAAAATATGCGATGCGATTCGAGTACTTAAATAATAAACACATATTGCATGGGGCCTTAATTTGACAACTGAAAGGCATGAAATGACACAAGAGACAGCCAGCCAGCCAGACAGCCAGACAGTGTCCGCTCATTAATCTGTCTGATGGAAACTAAAGAACGATTCCATTCCGCAGGCGAAATCAAAAAGTTGTAAATTGATTTGCTACCAAATATAGCAGACAGCTCGCTCCAAATATCATGTTATTTTTGAATTCGCCAAAAGCCTAAACCGAAACTCCGAAACAGAAACCGAAACCGAACCCGAATTCGAATCCGAACTCGTAAGCCACAGAAATGTTCATAAAAATCATTCATGGATCATTACGAGTAAGGCAATAAATCTAGGCGAAATATTTCCATTTTTGGCAGACGGATGGACGGACGGGCGGGCGGGTGTACGGGCTGTCGGTCTGCTGGAGGATGGGAGTTCAAAAAGTGCTCAAAAGTGTTTGAAAAGTGTTGTGTTCCTTTTGGGCTCTCGCAGCATGATCGGAATATATAATTTCCTAACTGACATCATTAGGAGCAGCACAGCAGGTGGAATTCGTAGAGGTATACGAAATGTTTTCATATAAATAACATACATACATAGATATGCAAAAGCGAAACATTTGCATAGTAATATCCAATCCCCACTTTCGGTAGGAATTGTGTTAAAACTTAAACACCAACAAAAATTATAATAAATTAGTTTTATTACAATAAATCGCCATTTAAATGAAATCATGGCTTCAAGCTGATTAATATATGGTAATTGTGGATCGTTTTTTTGGGGGTATACATTAGGGGTACTCAGGTGCCAGATATGTTGATCACTTTTCCCCTTTTTTCCTTGCTTTTTTTGGGCAAACTCTTTTCAAGATTAATAAATATATATATGTGTATATTGTGTGTATTTAATTTGTACTTAAAATCCAACCTAGTCACCCCTATGTCATAGATTATCGCTAATTTATTTCACAAATTAATGACTGCGCTTTCAAGTTGGTTATTCCGTTCATTTTGCTCAGCCATTTCCATATTTGATTTATGTATTTTGTTTTTTTCGACACTTTATTTGTTTCAACTTGAAATACATACATACATACATACACATATTTACACAATTTTTAAATGAAAAATGTTGCTTCAATTTGGGAATGGAATCAAACGGCTGCCGCTTTCCGATTTTCGAGCTCTCGCTTGGCTCTGGGGCTCCCTTGGCTTTGGGCTCTGGGCTCTGGGGCTCCCTTGGCTGACTTGGTTATCGCCTCTCAAATGGGTGTCATAAATATTTTGAATAACATTTCGTGGCTTGAGCTTGAACCTAGCTCATATTTTTATTGTCTAGTGATAAATTTAGGCAGCAACAGCAACAGCAGCAGCAGCTGATTTAATTTTCAGTTTCAGCAATTGGATTCTTGTGACAGAATTTATGTTTTGATTGGTAATATTTTATGGCATTTTATTTAACGACTTTTTCATGGAAAGTTGTTTAGCATATATGCACCTCTAGGTGTGTACTCTCTCTCTTACTCTCTCTTTCTCTCTCTGCGTGTGCCTCATATTTTAATCACCACAAAATTAACTATGCCACACCAACGCATTTTAATTGTTTGAGGCAGCAACGAGGCAGCAATTTATGACTTGCCTCGTGTCCCCCCCTCCCAATAAAAAAAAACAACAAAATCAAAATGCACTCCAGCCACATGCCGCATGCCCCAATCCCAGACCCAGTTCCAGCTCCAGCTCCAGTGGAAGTGAGTCTCTTGTGGCACTTGGATTCGATGCGGTTCGATTCGAATCTTTCATTGGCTTCAATTCTATTTTAAGGTCTTTTCAATTTGCATGCTCAATCGATGATCAGCTTGATTGGACCCCATACCCATACATATACAATATTTCTGCACTCTTTCCCATTTCCATTTCCATTCTAAATTTTATATGAATTTATTGGCTGAGCATAAAGTTTTTAGTGCTCGAAAGTGGACGGATGGATGGATGGATGAATGGCTGGACTTCCTGTGGTTTCGTGTTGGGGTTCGAACTGGTGTAAGAGCATTTTGTGGTGTCCGAACCATAACAAAGATTGCTCATTTAGCTAGTTGCTTAATTTAAATTTAATTGCTGGATATTTTAGAATTAGATTAGATATCTGAGGTGAAAGTAGAGGCACAGGAAAAACGAGAACAATGGAATGTCTTTTACAATATATTGTATATTCTTCATAACAATTGAACAATTCATAAATGCATTCATTGTATGTATGGGTATTCCATAACCCAAAAAATGATTTCATTATCTTAAAGGGTATACGAGTAATCTATAAATATCCGATCTCTGCTTTTTATTTTTGTCCCTTATCTCCTGCACTAAACCGTAATAATTCATTTTTCGGGGTTCAAACAAATGTCAAATGCAAATATTGACTAACGAAACAACTGAACCAACTGACCTGACAATCAATCCACCCCTCCAGTCTCTGCAGTCACTGCAGTCACTCAATATCTCTCCATACAGTGTCCCCTTTTCTATCTGATACCAAAAACTACATACATACATACATAAATGGAACCCTTTGTGGGCTAATAACAATATTGACAGGTGAAAACCATAAACTGCAGCGGAAGAGAGGATAACCAGAGGAAGGAGAGACAGCAGAGGGAGGGAGAAGGATTTTCAGTCGATAAGGACACACAAGGAAGTGTATACTTCCTTCCTTCAGTCACTTCTTTTGGCAAATGACTCACAGTAGCTGTGGCACCCACACACAACCAAAAGATACTCTCGTATATAGTACTATGGCAATGTGGAAACAAAGGAAGTGCACATCGAGAGACCTACCTGATGTTGCCGTCCCATCCCATCCCCCATCCCCCATCCCACATTAACATTACAATTGTCGGTGGAAAAGTTAAGCTGTAAATTATCAGTGGTGGTGTCTCTCGACCGATGGGAATTAGTTTCGATACCAACAAAAATTAGCATATTTAGCCACTGTATCTTGTGCATGTGCGTGTGCGCGTGTGTGTGTGTGTCTGTCTTGAGGAACAAACTCTAGCCAAGAAAACCCGGACAATGGCTTTAGGTAGCCCGTAAATTGTCATGGGCTGCAATGTTTTGGGCCTATGCTAATGTCTCGAACGTTCCACACAGCCACAAACGGCTGCCCACACACTCGACTCTCTCGGTGTGCTGGGTGTCGTCTCGCCCATAGCCCATTGCCCAGACATCGGTCTGAATGTTTGTGTATAGAAGAGTATCCCTCGTGTCCGTGGTTCGTGTTTCGGGCTCGTTGTTCGTGCTGTGGCATAAACAAAAACCGAACTGAATGCACTACCGAGGATCGTGTTGCAGTTGCATGGACGGGCATGGGCACGGCACTTTTGATTGTTGTATTTGTTCTTTCGGTCCCTGGGACCAGCTGTGTTTTCACACTTCCACTCGAAGTCAAGGTTGACAACGATCCCCCCCCCTCCCCGGCCGAGCCTGTTCCAAGTCGGAGCATAAAATCGAAACCTTGAAGCAGATTATCAAGAGAAGAACATAAACTTTTGGGCTGCGTTAATCCCAAAAGTTATTTTACTTAAGAATCTGTGGTTCAAGGTTCAAGAAGATGACTTTTTGTCATCATCCCATCATACAGCAGACGCTCCACTGGCTTCAGTTGCTCCACTGGCTTTAGTGGCTCCACTGCCTTCAGTGGCTCCAGTGGCGGGCCCAACCTTCTCTCTTAGGTGGACATCTGCCTCTCCTAGTATGTGTGTAGGTGTGTCGCCGCCTACTATATTTTCCCTCTCATATTATTTAGATTTATCTTTTCCGCTAGTAATCAGAAACGAGGTTAATAATCATTTGGTTGGGTGCCCCTTCTCTATGATTCGTTTTTAATGTTTCGAAAACCATTACCGACGATCCACCCAGATAGGATCAGTTGGTCTGGTCTGGTCTGGTCTGGACTCTATCGCGTATCACGTGCCCGCCCTCGAACCCCGACGACGCGTCGTAATGCTAATGTCAATTTGTCAGGCTACCAAATCGAGGCACAGCCACAACCACAACACACAGCAAGTGACCGTCTCTCATCTCATCTCTCTCGTTCCCTCTCGCTTGCGCGGCCTATCCTCAATGCAGAATACGGACTGCAGATCCTAAAGATTCTGAAGAGTCGTTGTCGTTGTCGCATGATATATGGGCGCCCTACCTACCCTGTTGCTTCTGCTGCTGCTGCTGCTGCCGCTTGTAACCGCGCCCCATTAAACGGATGGGAGCTACGAGTAAGTCAGGGGGGGTGGGGGCTCCAAACCGAAGCCAAAGCCGAAGCTTACCCGAAGCCGGTTCTCGCAGCGTCGTCGTCGTCGTCGTCGTCGTTAGCGTCGGCGTCGGCGTCTTCGTGGGCAGAAAGCAGCTTGTTTCGCCTTTGCTTTGCTTTGGTCTTTCGCCAGTGTTGTTTTCTCTCACTCTCTCGTTTCTCTGTGTTCGTTTTGTTGCCTCTCTTCGCCCATGTCATTGTCCATTATCATCGGGCGGCCTGGCCTGGCCTGGCCTGGCCCGGCTGCCTGGCTGCCAGTCTCTGGCTGCTCTGACGTTCACTTTGTTCCGACTCTCCGCGCTGACAACTTCGTATCCGCTTCGGCTCGCGGCGCGACTCTGAACCCAGAAGCAGAGGAGGAGAAAATAGAAGAAAAAACCCGTCTCTCGTATCGCCATCTCCGGCTCAGTGTGTGTCTATCTATCTCTGTGGCCGTTGTCAATGTTTTTCCTCTTTTTTTTACTACCTAAACTAATCATAATGAAAACCTCGCTTTTCATCTCTGCTGTCGCAGCTAATTGAAAATTGTCCAAGAAACGATCAAATCGGAGAATTGATTCGAATTTTTTTGTGTGTGGTGCTGTGTTGTGGCCCGAAATGATCATCAATCCATCCATCTTACCATACTTATCAACCAGCACATGCTGCCTATAATATACTACCAATCTACCAATCTGTTAATCTGTTGCTGCTTCCCAGAGAAGTTGAATGAATGGAATAAAACATATACAGATAATCTACATATTTTGCATGCTACGTGACTCTATAGGAAGTAAGTTCCATCGATCGATGATATTGTTATCAACGTGTTGTTTTTTTACATATTGAGGAAATGTTGAGTTCTACTATAAAATACAAAAAGTGTTAAACGTTTATTCTGTTCTGTTTCGTTGCAGCATGTTAATATTAAAATTTTCAAAAATGTCCCGCCACAATAATGGGGGGGCTCTGGTGCTGCTCACGCTCTCCCTCCTGGCCCTGCAGGGCGCACAGCCATCGACGGCCCTGGTGATGGGCCGCAGCAGTGGCTACAACACGCAATCGAACTTTGAATTGCTGGAAAACGATTCGCGATATATCTCATATCAAGGTAAGACGCCGGCGACCGACTATCAAAAATTGTTAACCAACCAAAAAAGTGTGTCAATTGCCGTGGAATCGAATCAATCAAAGGGCAGCCCTGCCTGCACTTCAGTTTTTAGGCCTGTTTGTAAATTGGGTTGATATCTGTATGTGTCAGAGCTCTGTACACCTGTACTCCGTCCGTTTGTTTATCCGGCATGTAATCTTGCTCTCGGAATAGCCCCATTTCCAGCGTATCTCTCGCTCTTAATCGGAAAAGGGCTTCACGTTTTTCTCCAGTATTTTTGTTCTTCTTAAATATTTGCCTTCTTTCTCAGTTTTTGCAATAAAAAACGTCTGGAAGGTGTAGCTCGAAATGCAAGCTCAGCTCAGAGTTTTGTTGACAATGATTTAAATTGTCTGCCTTTTTATTTATACGGTTCTCAAGTTAAATATTAAAGTTCAATGGAAATTTTGTGCGGATTTTAATTTGTTTATGGTAATGGCAAAAGTGAAATATTATGCGATGTTTATTTATCTGAGTACCCCGTGTCTCGTGTTTAAACAATAAACAAAACAATAAATACCCTCAATGGAAATCGATTTATAAAGAATTTACGAGCAGAAACCATTTGGTGGTCAGACATGGTCTCAGACACATAATTGCTTTGAATGAAATAGAGACATGAGATCTATAGATCTGCACATATAAAATATAAACATGTATTTTAATAAGAATTCTTTGTATCTTTCTTATTTTCAGATTTAATGTCAACTGCTAAACGATTTTACGATCCCGAAACGACTTGGTATTCAGAGTTGCTATTCGATGTGGCTAGGAGCCAGGTTATAGTCGGTGCCAGGTGAGAATCCCCTGAGTCTTAGGCTCTTAGCATTGGTTTCCGGTCAAATTGAGTCACTGTGACAGTCATAGTGACTGTGACTATACTCGCACGATTCCGATAAATGGGTCATAATTTAGAGCCTTAAGACTACGGCAAAAACACACCCAAAAAATAGATTTCCTTCCAGGGTTATCAGCTTAAAAACACAACAAAAAAGTATTGCATAAAGTTAAACAAAAACTGAAGAAATTAAACAGATGCAATGCGTATCTACAGTGGGAACTGATAATGATAATGGTCTGCCACTTCTTCTGGGTTACTCGCCACAGTGTGACGCAAGTTCCGAGAGATACCCATAGTACTGCTCGTACTACTACTACGTGGAGTAAAAACGAAAGTGCACGCACGCACCAAAAAAAAAAGAGGGGAACAAATCTTGAAAATATCAGCGGCCGAGCTTCGAAAACAATAAAAACCCAAACCCCTCGACAAGAACTTTATCTCGAGTACCTGCCTGCGATGGTGGCTAAAGGGAATAAATAAAGATAATTGAGTGTAAAAATAAGAATAAGAAAACGAAGGGAAAAAACCGTAACCAAATATTATTGCCAGGGGAGAGAGATGGTGTACGGAGGTACGGGAGGTACGAGTACGTCTCTCTGCCTATTTGCTGAGCAATTTAATATACTACGAGTACGAGTACGGATACGAGTACGAGTACGAGTACGGAGTATCTGTAGTTGGGGCATTTCTTTGCTTTTCATTTACGCGCGCTGAGAACTCAGTTTCTCCTTTTACACCTCTACCTTTGCCTCGCTCTCTCTCTGTCTCTCTCTCTGTCCCATTTAGGGAACAAACCCGATAAGACAACGCACACACAATCGACTAGTGTTCATAGTGTTGTCGTCATAGTGCTGATAAACGCACCAATACAGGGACAGAGCCTTAACCCATTGCTGCCATTGGGGGGGAAGTCGTTTATCATGCATGCTGCTACCTTCCCCATGTCGTCAATCATTTGTCTCTGAGGTCTCCCAGTCTCAGTCGCAGTCGCAGTCTCTGTCTCCGTTTCTTTATTCTTTTGATTAGTTATTACTTATTATTTGAAGACCTTTTCCAACCATCTTTTTCCCACTCATCATATTTACAAGGCTTTAAATTATGGTCTCCCCATGGTCTTCACATGTGTTGGCTCAGATAATGATAAGAGTGTTGAGAGATACTCGTAGTACCATACCATACCGAGACATAGAGTTTTTCAGCGAAGGGCAGTTGCTCCATTTGTGGAGCATGATTGTGTGTGTGTGTATCCCATACATACATATGTATGTAAGTAGGTGGGCAGATAGGCAAGTGGGCTTTATGAACCGCATAAAATGTAATTTATTTTTATATAATGTGTAGGCTTAGGTGATAAAGCCCACTAATCAAAGGGACTAGACGGGTTTTTAGATTGCAGCAGCAGCAGCGGCAGCCAAGCTCTGATATTGAGAAAGTTACTAAAGGTTTCGCCTACAACATTCTGTATTCTGTATTTATATCTATAATAAAACCATGGTTTTGATATGGTTTCTCAAAATAGCAAAGAACATGTGTGGTTAGACCGCTTTTGAAGACCCTCAAGCACTCAAAAGCCACCGACTGACCCTCGGAGTTTACTCACTAAACCACAAATCATGCATACTATATATAGACTATATATATATGTTGACTATAGTTAACTATAGATGTTGTACAATTGTACAATTGTTTTATATGAATTCTGTGTGTATTTTTGCCCGCCTCAAAAGATGATCTCTGTATGGCGGCTGTATGACTATGCTATGAGTGCATGCTCCTTGTCTCTGGCCTGCAGACACACTTGACACGACTGCTGGCTCGGATTACAGGGCAGGGGCCTGTAGCTACTACTCGCCGCCTGCATTTGATGGGGGGGGGAATGGAGTATGGAGTATGGGGAATGGAACTGGAACTGCAACTGCAACTGAAAATGGGAATTGGAGTGGGAATGGGACTCCTCGCGTTTGCTTGTCCGTGTCCCATGACGAGTGACGAGGCAACCATCGCGTAATTTCATGTCATGAGCAGAGAGGCACAAGAAGGAGGAGGAGAAGTGAACTGGGATCAGGTCCCTCCGTGCAACTGGCCGAAATTTGATATAGACTGCATTAAAATAATATGCCGTTTTGTTTTCGCTTTCGTTCGCTCGACCCGTCCAGGCCAGGCCAGACCAGACCAGCAGCAACCTTTTTGTAATTTCCTATATGCACATACTCCCATACATATATGAATGTACATATGTATTCTATATATATATCGTATATTATATACATATGTGTTTTTTTTTCGGGAGGGTCGCTTAAACGCTGTTGTGGCTTGTCGCAAATGGAGCATGCAAATGACCTGCTGGGAAGCATTTGAAATGTTTATGCGATACGATACGATCCATATGGCTAAACAAAATATTGTATGTAATATAAACAGGAAACATTAAGCATACGTGGGAGGCAGGGAGGAGAGGCTACGCATTTACACAGATTCATAGCCATTCTTCATATTTGAATAAAGTCCCAAACTAGTGATAGACCCCCATTAAAAGTGGATTATCGATAATTATCGAGGCAAATGCCTAAATATCTTATATCTCAAATTCTGAAGTACCAAAGATAGCAAGTATTCCACCTGTGACAGCCACCAGGAGAGCAGTAGAGGGAGGGCAAGGGGCAGTCAACGTCAACGTTTGCTGCTACTGGAACTCACACGGACAACGAAATTGAAATCAAAATTAATCAAGCCATGTTGCACCAGAGCACCCAAATGCAGCCTCTCGGCCCCCACACAACACATGCAACATACACACACAGCATACAGGGTAGGGCAGGGGGCAGCAGGCAGCAGGGGGGAGGCGGGCAAACATTTTGCATATTTCTATTAAAAAACTCGGCAACAAAATGCGGCTGTGGACTGTGTGCGCGACTCTTAAGCAGCTCCCATGACTGACACACAGATATTCCGATTGAGATTGAGAGACGAGGAATGCGGCAGCGTAGGCAGATCGCGGTGCAAGGAAAAATAACTGCTGCAGTTTTAACAGAGATTAGCAGCGGACAGTGCAACGGCAATTTTAATTACAAGTAACCCCCATATATACCCATTTATACCCAATGCCGCCTCGGGCTGCCGCCAAGCAGGCGCTGCAGCTAGACCGAACGCCCACGCGTCGTCGCAACCTGGCGTCGGAGTCGGAGGCGGCGGCGGCGTCGTCGTCGGCAGGCACTTGAGCAACAGCTTTGCCGGACAAACGTCAGACGACAGAGGGGCATGCCCCAACCCCAAGCTCCCAGCTCCGACTCCACTTGTGCGCTGCGCTGCGCTTACAAAAAGGCCTTTTTGTTATCTTGTCGCGTTTGTCGCTCAAATAAATGTTGGCGGCGCGCGCAGTCACAGGCGCAGGCGCAGACGCTGGCGCAAGGTGTGCGAAATATGCGAAAATTTTAATGCTCAGACACACAGACACATACAGATACAAAGATGTAGATCATATTTGTATGTGGTGGTGGTGGTGGATACAGTCGATGATGCAAATGGGTCATGGCGCATGCGTTACAGTTTGGCCCGTACTTAAGCTTGATTGTTAAGGTTGATTGTTAGATTTGTTGTTAATTATCTTTCATTAATTCATATTCTTCAAATGATATCGGTTGAACGATTTGTGACATGCTTTTGATAGCGCTAAAATAATTGATTGCCAAATTAGTATCTCCTGCCTACGTGCTGGGGTTTAGGTGCGTTTAATTCTGCCTGAAATTTCAGAGGAGAAGAGGAGACACACCCGCCACTTCCCAACACTGGGGGGCAGCAGGCGGCATACTGCGTATTTGCACGCACGCGCACCCCTGCACTGCATCACAAGTGAAAAGAGAACAAATTAAAAACAAAATGCCAACAAAACAAATGGCAAATAAAAGATAAGAAGTAGCGAGAGCCGATGCTCGGGAGGGAGGGAAGTGGAGTGGAGTGGAGTGGAGTGGAGTGGAGAGAGCGAAACATGTGTATCGGAGTGCGGACTCTTTTTCACACCTAAACAGAATATTTGCTGGCAGCAGAGTGAGACGAAAGCTAAAAACTACAACAGTTAGGGAGAGAGAGAGGGAGAGACAGAGACAGAGCCAGCGAAGAGAAGTTTCTGAAAAGCAATGCTAATTGGCAAGGCCGTTGCTTATCGCTTAAGGTGCTGTTGTTGTTTGTTTTTTTTTTTGAAAAAAAGAGCGCATTGAACTTGTAGGCCAGAGACACCATGGGAATAATAGTGCGAATATGTCACATAAATTGAAGGAATTTCTTCATCGATTAATTGCCAATATTCGAGTTTTAAGCAACCCTAACAATTCTAACGGTATTAACAGTGTTTACACACCAAATGGAATGTTTCATACTCATGTGTATGATATTATGTATCTACGGAGTGTATCTGATTTTATCGATGGTTCTTATGGAAGATAACATTGACGCAACTTATGACTGCTGCTCGTGCGAGTACTCGTAAAGGTGTGACATTTGTATTTTGTTTGTGTTTTGTGTTTTTTTCACGCTTTCAGCCATAAGTTGGCATAGCAAATGTAATCACACCGTTAAGACGGCACTTGTACAGTGTACTTGTAGTGTACACACACTATTGTACGCAATCAGCACAAATAATTAATTTTTGCAGCCGTTAAGTCTGGGCGGGACTTTGGTTTTTCCCCCATTGGCATTTTGCACTTTGTTTTTTGCACCTTTACTACGAGTATATTGCTTTTTTTTTTGTTTTTACGCAGCTGTCATTTCACGAGTACGTAAGAAGTGTACTACGCGACACTTGTCACGTCATTTTCATTAGTTAGCGACGACGTATTTGGCCGACTTCCGTTCAAGCCCATAGATAGCCCATAGATTAATCTTTACTTTGAGGGTCTTAAAGATAGATGGAATTGTAATCTTCGTTCCGAAGGAGTGTCTCTTCTTTTCAAATCGTTAGAATTACGAGGGTCTTATAAATTGTTATGTTCATAGTTCTACGAGTATATTGACACAGTCCGTTCAAGGACTGCACCTTATCCAAGTGGCTTTACAATGGTAAATAAATGCCCCCTTCTGTGGGCTTTGATAAGCTGAACCACCAGCTTCAAGTGGCATAAATTGTAGAATCAATTCTGAATTAAGGGAATATTCAACTGATCCTGGATTGCCTTTCATCATTCGATCTTTAACAAGATAAAGATCTGAAAGGTCCTTAAATTCAAATATGAAGCACACGCCATTCTCGAACCTCCCTTTAAAGTTGCATCTGCCGACACTTGCGGACACCTTCAGGTCTTGTTAGTCTGTGGACAGCTGCTCTTTTGGCTGGGGAACATGCGGAATATGCGAAGGGCGTTGGTTGTCGTCTGTCGATGCTTTTTTCGTTCGATTTTGCAAATGTTGGCATGTTTATTACCTCATCACGTACCGCTTAAGTCGCACACGCAGTGGCCGGCGCAGCGGCCTCAGGTTACCACCTGAGCCATAGCCCGTGATGGGGATGGGGATGGGGATCGGACTGCCACGCGCCATTGCGCCAGCTGCAATATGACTGATTGATATTGGGCGAGAGAGCTGGGAGCTGGCTGACGACAGCATCGACGGCGATCGCTTGCCCAACACTGGATTCAATTTATATCCTAAGGCCGCTAAACAGCCCAGCCTCTACTCAACTCAACTCAACCGGCCATTAGACGACTGTGGGCCGAGAGACTGCGACTTGGTGATGTCTGTATGTGTAGTATTTCTCTATTGGCGACTAGTTGGCTTTATGGCGACGTCTAGTCGGCGGCATTCCTTCTCAAGCCCAAGCACGGCGGCGTTCTCCATTCCACACTCCACTGTCCACTGTCCCCTGTCCACTGTCCCCTGTCCACTGTCCCCTGTCCACTGTCCCCTGTCCATTCTCCAGATACCAAATGCCGCCGCTGCTGTCCAGCTTGAGATGTAACCATTTAACGATTGCCTCTCGCGCATTCGAATGTGCACTTGATCTATTGATCTTCGTGTTCGTTTCACGAAATGCGCGTAGCGTAGCACAGTGGTGGTTGTCTTGGCGTTAACCGGGTACAGTGGTACCACCAACAGCATAATGGCATAACTTTGTTGCTAAGATCATTCCCCAAATGTTCAGTAGTGCATTTTGTCAGATGGACTTCCTTGTTTCCAAGTGCTCCCATCACCTTGTACATGTCGTGTGCATGACGCGACACAATGATGCTTACAGCACTCTCACGTGCAGTTTGTGCCATAAAGCTATCGTAAAGCTGTCATAGAAACTATCTTATCGATGCCTAGTCCTCGTGTCTGTTCACGGCGAAGCCTTGGCGAGGGCGCCCACAAAGAGTTTGCCAAATGGCAATTGGCAATTGGCGACCACTGTGCATGGGCCGGAGTCGCACCGGGCCAAGTTGGCCAGTTACCAGTTTGCCTTGCAGTTCAATGCACTGGCGGCCAACCAGTTCAAAATTATGACAGCTGATGGGGATGGGGTTGGAGTCGAAGCCAAAGCCGAACCCGGAGCTAGAGCCAGAGCCGGAGTCTGTCTTATTTGCTAACAATTGTGGGCCGTCTCTCTCTCTAACTGTTACTGTTAGCCTATTACATTCCCCCGTCCGTCAGTCACCCCACCCCTCCCTCCCCCTTCCCCCAAAGATTATTCAGTCGACTACAACATTTGCAACATTTTATCTTGACTCTTTGCAGAGACACCTTGTACCGCATGTCTTTCGATCTGGAGCCGCTGGAGCGGGCCAGCTGGGAGGCGACGCCGTCGCAGATAGCCATGTGCCAGGCAAAAGGCCAGTCGGAGCGATTGTGTCGCAACTTTGTGCGCGTGCTCCACAGCTACGGTGAGAACCAACTGTACGCGTGTGGGACGAACGCCTTCCAGCCGAGCTGTTCGTGGCGCCAGGTGAGTGGAAAGAGTGGTCGTTGTGGCGACACCAAGTGACGCGACAGTCCACCAACATCAGAAGCAGCAGCAACAGCAGCAGCAGCAGCAGAAACTAAACGAGCTCCACTCCCTTTCCCTTTGCAGATGGAGAACCTCACCGTCAGCAGCGTCGACAGTGGCGTGGTCAAGTGCCCCTTCCATCCTCAGGCGAACAGCACCAGTCTTCTGCAGGCCAATGGTAACATGTTCGTGGCCACAGCCACCGACTTCTCGGGCAGCGATGTGGCCATCCTCCGCACGGGATTGCAGTCCAACAAGGTGTGTATTCTCCCTTCAAGAGATGATCCTTTTCTCCATTGAATCCATTGATTTCATTGAATTCATTGAATCCTTTGCCATTCCAGCGCTTCCTTCGCACCAAACAGTACAACAACAATTGGCTCAATGGGGCACAGTTCGTGGGCAGCTTCGAGGCTGGAAACTTTGTCTACTTTCTGCTCCGCGAATCGGCTGCCGAGCACATGACATGCGGCAAGGTAAGATACTCTTCCCAATCAAATCGATCGACATCTAAGTCCTGCTTTGGTTCTTCCTTTAGGCCATTTATTCACGCATTGCCAGGGTCTGCAAGAACGATGCCGGTGGGGGCCAGCTGCTGCGCGACAATTGGACATCGTTCCTGAAGGCGCGCCTGAATTGTTCGCTGCCTGGCGAATACCCCTACTACTTCGATGAGGTGCAGGGCATGACCTATGCGGAGTCCGAGCATGTGCTCTATGCCACCTTCCGAACCTCGGGGTGAGTCGCGAAATACTTTAGGGAAATCCCCAAACTAATGATTTCCCACCCCTTCAAACAGATCAAGCATCTATGGCTCGGCAGTGTGCGCCTTTAACCTCAGCTCGATAAACGAAGCCTTCGACGGGGCCTTCAAGCACCAGGAGCATGCCGATGCTGCCTGGACAACAGTCAACACGCCACAGCGGAGTCAGTTCCAGTGCGCAGGTGGCACCACTGGCTTTGGCCACTTGCTGGAGAGCTCTCGCTACCAACTGATGGACCAGGCCGTCCAGCCCATTGGCGCCCAGCCCCTCTATCATTCAAAGCTGGAGCAGTTCGGGCGCATAGCCCTAGACATACTGAATACCAAAACGGAACAGATTCATGTGCTATTCGTGGCCAGCAGCGGGAACCACATCAAGAAGCTGTCGGTGAAGTACGTCAATGGCGGGACACAGACCTGTCTGGTGGAGCTCTGGCAAGCAGATGACACCGGCAGCAGTACCCTCCTCAACATGGCCTATCTGAAGGTCAGCGACTCGCTCTATCTGGGAACAGATCTGGCCTTGACCCGGGTTCCCGCTCAGCGCTGCAGTCGCCATGTGTCGCAGTCCAGCTGTCTCAACGCCATGGATCCCTACTGCGGCTGGAACGAGCTCGTCGAACGCTGCATGCCCCAGCCCCTCGACCCCTCCGGTTTCCAGCACTGGCAGCAGGCCCCGCAGCTCACGTGTCCCGTAGTGAATGCGCCCATTGACGGCGGCTGGTCGACGTGGAATCCGTGGAGCGTTTGCCAGCAGCACGAGGAGACCGATAGCAACTGTCTGTGCCGGGACCGCAGCTGCAACAACCCGCAGCCACAGCATGGCGGGGCTGGCTGTGAGGGCATCAGCACACAGGTGACGAACTGCACCCAACACGGTGGCTGGACGGAGTGGTCTGCCTGGTCGCAGTGCTCACAGACCTGCGGCATAGCTGTGAAAATTCGTCGCCGGACTTGCGGCAATCCCAAACCCGCCCACGGTGGACGCACCTGTGTCGGATCGGAGCAATCCGAGATGTACTGCCGTCACCTGCCGCCCTGCCCGGTGCCCAAGCCACCGTCGGTGGACGGAGGCTGGGGACCTTGGGGCGAGTGGAGCGAGTGCAGTGCCCAGTGCGGCGGAGGCTTCCGCATGCGACGTCGCGAGTGCAACGATCCAGCACCCCTGAACGGTGGTCTCGACTGCCCCGGCTGCCGGCTGGACTACGAGGACTGCAACATGCAGAGCTGCGCGGAGGTCCGTAAGCTCAGCGCCTGGACGCCCTGGCTGACGCTGCCCACCGGAGGTGCGGGCAACTCCAATGAGTCGTCCCACATGGAGCGTCGGTACCGCTATGCCTGCCGTGCCACCAGCCCCGACGCCAGCTCCGTGCGCATCAGTATGGCCAAGGAAGAGTCGCGCAGCTGTCACCAAGACGGAAGCTGCCAGAGGCATGGCGATCATGGCGAGACAACCGAGTCGGATTCGGACTGGTCTCCGTGCAGCGTTAGCTGCGGCGGCGGCACCCAGCAGCGTCAGCGAGGTCGAGGCGTCCAGAACCGAGCCTGCAATCTCCAGGAATGTCCCACCGACGATCTGCAGCCCAGCAACAGCATCGACAACGAGCTGGAGCATGAGTGGGGCTGCTGGTCGGAGTGGTCAGCCTGCTCGGTCACCTGTGGCCTGGGAGTGCGCAGGCGAACGCGTCGCTGCCTGGGCGGTCATGAGCGGCTGTGCAAGGGTCGCGCTCTGGACGAGCAAAAGTGCGAGATGGTGCCTTGTGAAGGTGGGTTTTTTTCTTACCCTTTTCTTAAGTTCCGCCATATTTACCGCCGCTTTGTGTTTCGTAGATTTTCTTGGATGGAGCGCTTGGAGTGAGTGGTCGGCGTGCTCCAGTGATGGCATACGTCTGCGGCACCGTCGCTGTCTGATGGAACAGCCCACGTCCGTGGAGTGCCGCGGGGCTGAGTTCGAGAAGACCGCTTGCATGCCCAACGAGTGCGGAGGTAAATACACTGGATGAATACTCGCTAAATGTTCCATGCTTATTCCATGCGTTTTATTTATATGATTTGCAGAAGTGCAGACGGCCTCCTCCGCTACTCTGCCCATTGTGATTGGGGTCTGCGTACTGGTGACTGTGGCCTGCTGTCTGGCCACCTATAGATTCGCGAAGCAGCGTTTCCTGCTTAGTGCCGAGGAGGCCCTGAATAAGACAACGACAACGACGGCCAGTTTCGATACCTATCCCAATCAGTATTCCAGTCTGCCCACCAAGGATGTAAGCTTGCCCCTGCGAAATGCCACAGAAAGAGCATCTGGAGTCTAATCAATGTTTTCTTCCAGCAGTACTATGATCAGCGCCCCAAGCGGCAGTCCAGCTTCCGCATGCCCGCCAAAACTAGCAATGTGGGAAATGGCACACTGAATCGGAACCACAATATGCATCACAACAACACGCCCAAGGTGCTGGCCAAGACCTACAATGACTGCGAGACGGGCACACTCAAGAGGCAGTCGGCACTCAACAATTGCCGAGCCAACATTGACGATGAGAAGTTCTGAGGAGCGCATCCCCATCAGCCCAAACTGTGCCATCATTTGCCATGATCTACTTGCTGTCTATGGAAATGTTACAACGATTATGAAACCATTTTGCACCCAATCGAAGCCGCTGCAAAAAGTTCCTTCTCTGACTCACATTGAGTCGTGTTAGCTAAGTTAATTGAGGTAGTTGTGCACCTAATTAGTTTTACTATGTAATACGTATCTATCGATTAAGTAATATAATGATAAGTATATCGAAAGATTCGTTGAATAAGTATTTTAGTTGGAATGCGTTTCAGCCCATTTCCATTCGACATTTTCGATTCTAGGTTATTTCATTTCGTTATTGTTTTCACATTTTCGTTTACCCTTCACATGATTTGTAGTTATTGCACCCACCACCCCCTGCTTGTAGATATTGTCATTTTTTTTTTTAGTTATTATTTCCTCTTCAGTGTGGTACAATCATGAAACGACACTAAGTATGTATAATCAAAAAAAAAAAAACAAAAAAAAACAAAAGGCGAGACTGAATGTTAATAATTTTTTAGAAAATTGCTTATCCCAAAATGTATGCCATGCAACACAACCAAGAAAACGTTTTCATGGAGAAAATTCTGCTTATATGTGTGTAATTATAATTGATTTGCATTTAAATTATCATCTAATAGATAGTGAGTGACCAAGCTTAAGTAAGCAGATATTATCTGTAGTCTATTTTGTAAGAAATATCGAACAATACATAAGCAGTTTTATACTAACCGAAATGAAAATTCGTGTTTCACAATTTTTGCCTATATAAAAACATTCCAGCTGGTTAAAAACAGGGTAGAACATGTGCAAACAATTTACATTTGCAACCAAAATACGAGTATACATACACGATATGAACAAATGGTAAAGCAATACCATTAAATCCCGCACTTTGTGGCGCCTTTCTTGAGGACACCGGAAGATACGCAGCTTTATATGTATCACATATTTTCTTGTAAGAAGACAGACTAGAGTTCAATAACAACAATTCTCAAAATACGAGTTGTAGAGAGCATTGAGTGTGTTTATTGCTTTACATAAGGGATTTTCTCCTTTTCCAAAACTATCTTAATCGGTGGATTCAGTGGAAGGAATGGGTCTGCGAGTAGTACGAGTACGGCGTGTAGTACGAGAACGGCGTGTAGTAGAACGAGGACGGCGTGTAGTGACACCAGGGCGTGTTGGTCCACTCTGAAGAGCGCCTAGAACATTTACACAGGAGAGTGAACCACATCGCACTATAGTCACTGGAAATATAATAAAATGAGAGATAAATTGATCAATTATGAATATCATTACAAATATATTGCGCGCCATCCTTCGCGGATGAGGACTTACAAGTGCAGGTGGCGTCAGCCAACTGGCAACGGGTGATATCGCGCCACTGCGGGTTGTTCCTACGACACCACCTGTTAAAGACAGAAGTAATATCGTTGGTTCTTCCCAGACGGTTCTCACTGCTAAGACATTTGCGGTTCTCGCGCTGGCAAATCTCACGGGCCCGCGGGGATCTCGTCGTCTCCTGGCTAGCCACGTAAACGCAGCCGATAGCTAGGAATTGAATATGTTTTAAACTTCTACTGTGCAATTGTGGACTCAACTCCTGGATTCTCACCCAATAGCAAAACAATTTTCCACATTCTGGTGTTGTTACGAAAAACTGAAGCTCAAGTTCTGTGCTGGAACAGTGCTGTTACTTGGGCTTTTATAAAGGGCTGGAAATATTTTGGGAAACAACTGTTTTTGCTGTACAGAAAAGATTCCATTATCACGAGTTTGCGGAAGCACGGAACAACGGTGCATTCAAATGGCTTGAAGACAATCGACTCTCATTGTCAAATATTTGCTTTTAGGTTTTCGAGTTTTTGTTCTCGTTGCACTTGTGTTTCATAATTTTTATTCATTGTTTCAAGGAAAGGTCGTTTTTGGCAGGCATGTATATAAAGGGTTCGGCTATCATTGAGTCTTCAGTAGTTATCAGAACTGGTAGTTCTCATCAACAGCAAATAAACGGCGAAAATGAATATCACCATTGCTTTGGCTCTATTCGTTGGTAAGTCCTTTTAATTATTCAAGGACACATTTTCGCGTCATCCCGAGCTTTTCTTGCCGTTTGTAGTCCTCTGCCTGACTATGATATCTGGTCAGAGGGATGACTGCGAGACACTACGACGAGCATGCGAAACTTGCTCGAGAACTTTGAATAATCCATCGGATCGTAACCTACCCACTTTGAATGAGGAGTGCAGAAGGAAGACTCTTAATACCTGGAGGTGGCGCAATATTAACCGATGCGAGCTTACCAAAATAAATTGTCAGGGTAAGTAGATCTAAAGTTGTTTAAATTCTGGATTGCTTATCCTAAGCGAAATGATTTCTGTCTAAAGGAGCCAATCGTCGCATGAACTGTGCAGATATAGCTGAACTTGCTCGCATGCAACGTATCCGACCCTGAGGAATTATTGACAACTGATTTAATTATATTTTCAAAATAAAATATAAAAGAGAGCATTGAAGTAAAAACAAAGGTGTTTATTATACCCAGTACTCAAGAAGTGGTAAAAGCAGATTTTAGCATGCTATTGTAACGTTTCAAATGATTGTGCAGCGTTGACAGATACTATCGAAACTTGCAACTCGATAAGTGCTATGTGCCATCTCAAGCATCACTTTTTCCTACAATCGATAGTTCCATTGTTCGTTTTGCAACACTTGTGGCCAAACCACATAAAATGGCGTATTTCTTTATTTTTATTTTCAAAACCTTTTAAATAGTGCAATTCAAGCATCAAAAACCTAAGAAAAACAATAAAAAGTCATAGGGGATGCCGCAAGCCGTTAAGTATAAGATGGCCATTTGGTACAAATTTTGCTACATTGTGGCTACATACAATTTTAGTGACATCTTAACTTTTTGGTTGACAAGATGACCGTTTCAAGGATTTTGGATCAATTATATATAATTTTTTACGATATAATTTAACAAAATGGCCTTTTTCGAGTTTTTGAAGTCAAAATTTGGGGTATAACATACTTAATAATAATTTCCAGGCGGTAGGCTGTAGCTACAAAGTGTTTGGGTCCGATTTATAGCTGTATTTCAGAATTTCAATATAACCAGATGTGAGGTATTTAAGTTATTTGGTAAAAAGAATCACTATGTACCTCTGAAAAAAAACATGAAATCTAGCACAAAACGTCGAGTTGGTTCCCAGCGGAAAACAAGTTCAATTTTGTTGCCTTGTGTAGTCATAATCTTCTCAAGGACTTGAGAAAACTTTCCTTTCGCATACTGTAAAGGCTTTTAGTTGTGATTATTGATAATTTATTTATTTTGATAATTACAATCACCACACTATAGACAATGCATTTATATTTATTTTAATCAATTTCTATATTGGGATATTTTACCATATAATAAACGAGGCTGTCTTTGGCTGAGGAGCCTCGCAAATATAACGGTTCTTTGCTGAGCAAGGTCTATCATTCAATACATTGTAGTTTGTGCTGGTCCGTCTATATCCCAACTCGTCGCAGTGCTCGATTCCACCCTGATTATTTGGTTCTCCCGGATACCAGATTTTTAGTGCCACGGGCTCTGCAGTTGAGAACCAATTATGTTTATCCTGAGTGGCCAAGTCATTGCCTCCGGTCCAGTATATATTATCGATTTTCATTTGAAAGAGATATCGATTGACCAGGTCCCATTCTTCCATGGTTTCGAATGCAATTAAGTCGGCATTTATTCGTCGACACGACTCATAAGCATCAAACCAGTTCTTTT
The DNA here is from genome assembly GCA_005876895.1 of Drosophila azteca. NCBI lineage: Eukaryota > Metazoa > Arthropoda > Insecta > Diptera > Drosophilidae > Drosophila > Drosophila azteca. The sequence continues at coordinate 7,223,671 of VCKU01000011.1, forward strand.
GTTGGTTACTCTCGATATAATAGTATCCATTTCCTATTTGAATAAATGGCTTTGTGTCAATGTTCAGGGATCCAGGAATTCCTAAAGGAGACACCACAGAATTACTAGATGAAGCACTGGCTAATGATCTTACACTTGTTCTCACCATCTACCACATTCGGTGTAATTTTATATGCCACCGATAGGAAAAGCAGGCCCAAAAAGGCCAATACTCCACTGTATTTCCGATACATTTTGCGTTGACTGTGCGATAAGTCTCAGAGATTTTCTTTTTTATACCCCAAATAGCAACAAACTAACAAACAATCTTATCAAGAAGGGGTGTTCATTGTTAATTGTTCATTACAGATAAATAATTTTAGCATCAAGCACTTGAGAAAACTTTCTAGGAAATAATGATTGAAATTACGTAGAGGTTCCGTTCCCCCGTTAAAAATGTATTTATTTTGTTAATTAAATTTACTATTCACTATGCAGTTTAGGTTTGGTTTTTTCAGCAGCGGCTCCGTTTCACCTGCTATATCGTTGAGCGGTTGAGCCTATTAGCCCAGTATTTCCACATTGGTTCTGAACTTTGACTTTTATGCCGTCATATTATGCTTCTTTAGATGTGATGACTGGCTCTTGGTATTCCCTAGATCTTCTAGAGGTTCCAGGGGCATTAACCTCTAACGCTGCTCATTCAGGGAGCAGAACTTCTCCTCGGCGAAGATATATGTATCTACATATATATATTTGGATATGGTTCCATCATTTCGGCACAGACATTTTCTATACACATACTGTATTTACACTGTTAAAGGGCTCTCTTGAAAGACTTTAATCGAAAGAAAATCAATCTAAAAATTTGGAAAATGTTGTTTATAAAATAAAAAATAAATACAACATTTATTATTATGAAATTGCACATAGTATCTGAGAAATTGTGTTTATGTTCATCCGTGCCAGTATGAACGCTTTGCAACATTTGTAGATGTTCAAAATGACGCGCAACATTTTCCGCAACATTTACATTTTACGCTAATGAATGGAATTTTACACATTCGTTTGCAGTTCCGTTCCATGTAAAAAATTAATTTAGCTTTATATTTGCAGTTTCCGTTGAAAAACTAACCTCTCCCATATAAAATTGATTTATGTACCGGATAAAACTATTTTTCCATTAAAAGTCGCGATGGAAAAACAGAACAATATTCGCCTGGTACCGTGGTTAGAAATTTCTTCGTTTACGACAATTGACGTAGGCTTACTAAGCATACATATATCTCTATATATGCATTTACAGGTTGATCGAGGAGAGTCGGGAATGCCCTGGCAACCGATTGGCATCAGAAAAAAGGACATCCCTTCCGTCACGGGAAAATCAATGAAATACTGGTAGCTCAATAAAATAATATATATATTTATGGGCCGATCAGGTCGTGCGATGACTTCCTCTGATCGGAAAAATATCCTTGGATAAGGACTCTTACAGCCCCAGCCATACATTTCGCTTTTTGGTCTCCTTGTAGGCCGATTTTGGCGTGCGATGTATTCCTGTAATCGGAAAAATATCCCTGCCTGAAGAATCAAGTATATTTTCCTCAGTCAGATGTACTCGCAATAAGGCCTATGAAAGTATATAGTAAAACGCCCGAGGGGGCCTGTGCAAAAAGAAAACTACAAAGTGTACACTAGCTTCAATTTATTTGAGTTATTTTTATTATGCTGACAATGCTCACATAGATATTATACCGTATTTTGTCACTTAAACTCAATATTCATTTTAATGTTCACGCAATACACATATGTACGTCTGTTTCGGTTCGAATTTAGAATTAGATAAATTTAAGAATTTTGGAATTGTTTGGAACACAATTCATCCGTTTCAGTGGTATGCACACTTAAGTCTAGGCGAAATGAAAGTAGAAAATACACATGGAAAAGGCTGTTGAATACCTAACTAAAAATCTAATTCACTCTGCCTGTTCGGCCTGTTTTTGTTTTTGTTTTTGATTGTGGTTTACCAGTCGACGGTAGTATTTTTTCTGTAAATTATAAATAAATGTATTGCAAAGTGGCGTTCAAACATTAAAAGAAATGCAGCGCCGCCCGGCTTTGCTTTTGACTTAAGCCTTAAATGTTGTGAACTTAAACATCTAGGAGTCCCTAAAACATAATTACTTGCTGCATTATTCAAATCAATCTGGTTCTCGCTCTCGCTTCCTTCGATGCGCATAGGATTAAGCATAATGTGTGAAAATGTACAAGGCAAAGAGCAATACAAGTTATATTCAAACTAAAATTAGGCAATACAAAGTTATCATCGAACTAAAATTAGCCATTATGCATAGTGTGTGTAAAGTAAAATGTACAATTGTTGCTATTTATATAAACAAGCTAGCGCGTTTTTCGACTTCGCCTTCGCCTACGCACTGCATATGCCGCATGTCATGCAGGATTGCCATAACTGTTGCTATACCTATCCTTGTGTGTTTGTCTGAATGGGTGTGGTTCTGGTGTGGTCGATGTTCTGGGGGGTGGGCGAGGGGTTACTCTCTCTCTCTACATTTCCCAGTCTGGTCTTTGCATATTTACCAAAGTTTTAGTGCTACAATTCGACTGAAACGCACTCTGCCCCTCTTCTTGGTCAGTGCGAAGAGCGGCAGATGCTTCCGAGGCCCTAAGCCGTGAATGAAAATATGTATCATGAACGCATTCCGAAATTCCGATGCTATGTATGATTGATTCATTTCAAACGTGTTCACAATCATATTTTCGAGTCAAGTTTCAATTTGGTTTTTCATGTTCTCACATATTCAAGTGCCATATAAATCTGATTTCATATATGTATATAAATAGGTGTAATCATGATTGTTGCAGTGAAGAGGGAAACGTTACGTTGCGGTGCTTACAATTAGGTGAGGTCTGCTCGTAGGTGCATATGACTATAGTATGGTATAGTATGATATAGCTTGCACTACCATAAGATCATTGACATTCATTGAAGTTTAAAATCAAAGTAAATATACAAAGCAACCGAGGGTTAATGGGAGTCGAACTTAGCTTAAGTCAAAATGTACATGGTTGTGCGTTGTTTGTGTGTGTATGCGTGTGCGAGAATGGGTGTATGGGGTGTATATGGGTTGTGTATGGGTTGTGTTATGGCTGTCCGACAGAACGCAAAGTTATGACAAAAGTACACAAAATGAATGGAACATATGCAAATGTTGCTGAGTAGTTAACATTTAAAACCGCCTGGCTGATTGCCCGCCCATAAGTTCTTAAGCTTAAGCGTAGAGCGTGCACTCGATGTAACTCGTGGGCACAAAGCCCTCGTCCCAGCCATTGGAATCGTTAGCACGCCGCACTCGCGTCCAGCCATCGCCCTGATCGATCTCGATCACCTGCAGCTCCTCGCCCTCGTTCATGGGTATGCTTCCTTCGCTGGAGGCTGTTCAAAAATAAGCAAAGACGATAAGTATTTCCATCAATGGGTATATAAATCAGTCAATCACTACTCACCTTCAAAGGGATATAGGGCTCGACATGTGCCCAGTGGCTGCAGGGGCTCCACTTCCGTCTCAAAGTACGCGTCCTCGCCAATGGCATTCTCGTTGGCGCTACCCTGTCCAGAGCCGGGCAGGGATGTGTGCGAAGTGCCCAGGCCACTCTCGGGACTTGCCGAACTGCTGGATTTCACCATGGAAAAGGCAAAATGAAACGAAATATTTGAAGAAGTTGCAATTTCCACATTATTAAGTGTTGTAATGTTCGGTGTAAGGCAATCAAGAATCGAAAAGTAAAGCAAAATCAATCAATAAAGTTCAAGATTTTAGACTACAAATTAGAAAAAACAGAGCAGAACAGAAAATTTTGAATTTTTTATCGCTGGCATACTATTGTGGCATACTATTTTTGTGGGCTCTTTCTTGATGTTATTTCAGTGTAATTTTCTTGTAAAATGATAAATAAACCGAAAACAAGGGGAACCAAAACCAAGGAGTGAGAAGTGCGGAGTGCGGAGTGCCGAGTGCGATGGCCAATGTACAGAATGGGATGCCAAATTATAAATGCTACGATGATAATGTATGTAGGTATGTATGTATGTGTTGTGGGTGAGATATATATAGTATATGTATAAACATTGAACGTAGACTTATGAGTGTACCCGTTATTGTTATTATTATGCCCATTTTGTATTTGCGCCACATTATCCTCAGAACCTGACCTGCTTAAGCTGCCAGCATCGTCAGGCTGGTCATCGCCCTCGTCGTGATGATCATCGGCGCTGCCATTGGAATGTCTGAAGGTTAAAGAGAATGAAGATCACGATTAGTCGACCCTTGGCTCGGACCTATGGGATCCTCCATCAGTCATTCCATTCATTCTTAGCTCACCTCGATGTTCGGTGTCCGTTCTGTAATTGATTTCGATTCGCCTGCGGGCTGTTGTTGGCCACCTGCGCCTGATTGGCCCTCTCAAAGTAGCCCTGATACTTTTTCAGATCGATTTTAAGCTTTTCCAGCTTGTGCTCCGATTCGTTCAGTTGTCCCTCAACGGTCATGGGGTTGCCCAGCGATGAGTTCGCCTCATAGACGATTTTCATCTTCATCAGGCCATCCCGGGCATTCGTCTCCTGTGCAATCTTCTGCTGCAACTCGGCGATCTTCGCTTGGAGCTTCTTCCTTTGCTGATTCGGTGGCAGATCACTGAAGTCCTCCTTTTGTCCGTCCGCCGTTAGGGAGTTCTAATGATGATTAAAACAAATGATTAGTCGAGGCGAATCAGGTGACACAGATAAGGATATAAATGAATGAAGAAACGGACATAGAGATATCCACAAGACAACGACAACGACAATAACAACAAAAGTAGCAGCACGCAGTGAGTAAAACAGAAGAAGATAAACCAACAGATACGAATAAAATGAAGAATAAATGCAATCAAATAATATAAAATAGAATATATATATATGGATATGAGCTGCTAACCCAATGGCCTGCTTTTGCTCTTTGGGGAATGGAATCAATCAAACCTGTTTCCACATCAAACAATCAACAATCGACAATCAAAATATATAAATAAATTATGCAAATGGAACACAAGGGAAAATACATAACTTCTGCATTTAATCGGGACGAGCATTCAATTCAAATCATGCGAAGGAATTTCTCAACAGAGCTAATGATGACACATCAAACAAATCGTAAAAAAAATAATAATGCCAAAGAAAAAGAGGAAATTACAATTAAAAATGATATGAGGATAATGTGTGAGTGTGCTAAGAGTGGCTAAAGACTTTTCTTAAAGATGCCAACCAGTTGGACTATGTAGTTTAATTGGCAGTTTAGTTTTAAGTATTGGTGGGTTATTTTTAGAGCTCGAACTAAGAATATGCCAATCGTTGAAACTTTAAAGTGAAAGTTTTGCTCAGAGAACTGCTATATGTATGTATAATTATTATTAATTAATGGAAAACGAACAATAGTCGATAGTGGCTAGTGGCTAGTGATTGGTTAGCTTTGGTTGTGATTAGTCGTGGAGTATTAGATAGAGATAGAGTGTTGTAATTAAGAGCAATCATATGGTAGCAAATGGTAGGCTAGTTAAGGCTAGACTTAGTTAGAACTAGGTTTATGGCTAGTTATTTATTTAGGTTTAGTTAAGTTTAGTTTAGTTTAGTTTAGTTAGGGGTTGTTAGAGCTGAAAGATTCATCATACCTTCATCGTGATACAGGCTTCAATTATCTGCCGTTGCTATTGGCAGCGAATTGATTTAGTATTCATATTCATATTCATTTATTCACATTCATATTGAAATTTGAGTGTTTTTGTATTTGTTTTTGTTTGTGTGATGTTTTGTGTGTGAGTAAAAGCATTTTGGATTCGGTTTTAAGATCGAATGTGGCAGCAACAAAAATAGAAATCAAGAGTTAATACAATTTTTTTTCTTTTTCTTTTCTTTTTTGCATATTTTTTACAGAGTGTTATCGAAGAAGCTTTCGGTTTTTTTGGTTTTTCTGTTGTTGTTGGGTTTCTTTTTCGGCGGGAACTTTTCAATTGGGGGTAGTGGAGTGCGTAGAGGGGTGGTGGGGGGGAGAAACAACTTAAAAGTAAAGCGACATACACAAAAAAGTATTAGTACAAAAACAAAAACCATGAAACAGACAGAAAACATGAATATTGGATGGCAATTCATATGCAAACGGGAGAAGAGACAATCAATGTGAAGGCAGCGAAGGATTATGCAGCGGAGGATATGTATAGCGAGTATGTAGTGGATCAGTGGATCAGTAGTCTTGTGGAGTGGGGGAATGACATGAAACGAACACGAGGATTGCGAACGGCCTGTAGGACTGGACTCTTGGTACTTACAGCAGAGACACAGAACCATCGTCCAGGCGGAAATTAAAGTGGTAAATGGTAATCGATTCGAGATTCAAGATTCAAGATTCAAGATAGAACGGAAAAGAGATAGAACACTGGATGAGTAAACTATAAAAATAGAGAGAGAGATAGACAGGCACACCATACATAAACCATAACAGAGGCCTACGACTTATGGATAGAAAACTTAGGAACTAAAGAAAATATCACGAAGCGACTCAACTCAAGAGGCTCTGGGTGCACTGAAAGAAACGGACATGTGTGGCGGGGTGGGAGGGGTAAAACTGAAAACTCCCATCGACAGGGAGATGGAGAGACAGAGACAGAGATAGAGATAGAGTCAGGCAGAAACGAGTCTAAAACGGTGGTACAACAGCCATAACCTATCCGAGAATCGGCCACGGATCCCCTCACCTTGTTGCTGCCGAATATATTGAAGATGCCGACGCGCTTCTTGATCTTGTTGGCACTCATCGTGCCCCGCATCGTCAGGTGGTTCGACATGGAATTGCTGTAGTGGTCCTGCAAGGTGTCCGGATCGAGTTTGGACAGATCCTCGAAGGGAATGTCCGTTGGGGGCGTGAAGCCCGATTGGTATCTGTCGGAAGAGAGACATAGATGGATTAGATATGGAATCGCATGCCAGTGGATTTCCTTGATGGATGGCCGAACCTTTCTATGACTTTGAACGAGTCCTCCTTCTCGTTGATGGACTCGCCCGCCTTGACAATCCCCTCCATGCAGCGGGCAATGATGGGTGCCACCGAGGACTCCACTTCCGCTGCCCCGATGATGAACTCGCGTATGCCTCGGGTGCGCTTCTCGTCCAGCTCCTGGAGTCGACTCAAGAGGGCGGGCAGCAGAATGCTGAAGTGCTGTTGCTGCAGATTGTTCGTCTTCTGCAGCTGATTGGCGTACTCGTTCTTGGAATCGTCCGACTGCTGGATCTTCGACGTCATGATGTTCTTGTAGCGCTCCACTTCGGCCCGACTCAGATTGAGATCCATGTCGGCCTTCTTGTAGTTATCGATGGCCTTCTCCGAGTCCCTGAAGGCCTTCTCGTAGTTCCGCTTGGCCCGGTCCAGCGACGAGACCTGTGTGGTGAGGTTCTGTTGCAGTATTGCACCATCGCTAAGGCATTTCTGTGGAGATTCATTCATTGCAAGTTAACTTTCATCTGTAATCAAGGTGGATACCCTTACCTTGCGATCATCGCGCAGCGTCTTGGAGAGCAGCGTCAAGCCCTGTATGATCTGTAGCTGCAGGCTCTCGGACACCACTTCACGCTGTCCCGCCAGGTCGCCCACTTCCTTGAGCATGTTGCGAAACGCTTGCATCGATGTAAATCTGTAATATGGAGAACATCTGAATATCAGTTCAGTTCACTTTGGTGGCTATAAGCTGTAAGCCATAAACTACAAGCTATGGCCCCCCCTCCCTGGCTGCCTGCCTGCCTGCCCACGACAATTCGCGCCTCTTCTACTCTTTCAGTCGCCGTGCGGCAGTGTCGCAGTGTCGCTGTGTCGCTTTGTCGGTCGGGAAGCAATTTATGGAGCTCTCAGATTGACAGAGTTGGACACGCGCTTTGTGACGCGCCATGGAACGCCCACGCCTCACTGTTCCTACATCTGTCTGTCCATCCGTCTGTCTGTCATCGCTGTGGCACTCTCTATATGGCGCTGGAGGATAAATTTATGGATTTTACAACTGAATAAGGCACAAGCGCTTGGCATTTCATTACCAAAGTCAACTTCAACTTGGCTATGGGCAATGGGCTATGGCTATGGCTTCATTGTCATGTTACACACATGCCACGCAGAGACAAGCAGATCTATTTGCGGGTCATGATGTCAGTTATTCGCATACTACATATGTATTTGCATGGCATGTAATTAAAAACTCAGATTCTCAGACCACACACGCACAATGAATGAGTGTGTGAGTGCGTGTGAATCTGGGCTCCCCCTTAGCCCCTCCCAGCCTCACCGACACGCACAATTAGAGCAACAGTCAACGTCATCCGAGAGATCCATAGCAGATCCCAAGGCGACAGACTGGCCCACAAATAAGGCCCACAAAAGCCCAAGCCCCAATTCCGAAAACAAAATGCAACAAATTGTCGATAATTTTCCAAGACATTTAACAAACATTAAACTTAAATATACTTATGGTTTGGCTTTGTTGTTGCTTACTCATTGTCTTCCTCCTCCTTCTTTTTGGGCTGGTAATTTTTCACTAGTCGCCTGCAAAGAAAAAATCAAAATTAAAATCATACAATCATGGCATTAGTGAAACTTTGTTTATGCAAAAAGACAGAAAGAGAAACACAAAATATAATCGCAGTATTCAGTATTAATGTAGGAGAAGAGGAGCAGAGCAGAGCAGAGAAGAGCATTTGCATTAAACACGAGACTTTTCATCGCACACGCAAGACTCAGACCCAGAGGCATAGATGGAGCCAGAGCTGGGGCTGGAGCCAGAGCTGGGCTTGGGGCTGGTGCTAGAGCCCAAAGATTTCACTCTGAGCTCTGCATATTAATAGAGTTTTTCCCCATTTTCCATTGGGGCTCTGCTGTCTGGTGTCTGCTTTGTGGTCTAGTTGGTAGCTGATCGCTGGGTATCTGCTGCTGGGAAAGGCCGCGATAGCCAGATAGTCAGTACATGAAGCGCCAGCTCCAGCTCCAGCTCCTAGCCACAGCTTCAGCTTCAGCCACAACTAGAGCTTTAGAGACGCGTAATGATAAAGTCATTAAAACGACGTTGGCAAGACGGTAGCTTCCAGCGATATCACACAGGGGCCACAGTTCACTCCCAGCCAACGGAGAGCTACGGTTAGCCTAGCGGTGGTGGTGGTGGTGGCGGTCTCAGTGGCGGTGGCAGTGGCAGTCATCAAGCCAACTCATTGGGGGAACTGTGGGAACTGCCAGACAGACAGAGGACAGACAGATCAGTGGGAAACCGATAGCATTCCCAACGAAACAACCAACCATCCAACAGCCTCGGTCTTGTGGTCTCCCCAACACCTTGACAACGTCAGCGTCAGCGACTCCGGCAATATAATCTTTGCTTAAATTAAACAATTATGAAGACCCACGCCAACACCAGTAAAAACCTGCAACCCCCCGGCCACCCCCATCGTTCCTTGTGATTCGTTCATTTGCTTGTTCGTTGGGCAATTGCTGGGGCTTGTCAGAGTCCGAGTAACTCAAGCCTAATCACATTAAGTCCCCCACATGTCCACATGTCCATATGTCCAATGGTGGGGGTGGGGGTGGTCTGGGCTGATGGGGACTCCCTGACGGTGTGGCGGTGTGGCGTTGTTGCGTCGCGTGTCAATTGCGTGGGGCAGGTCGCGGCCAGATCATGTTGGCTTCACTTTCCGAGGGTGTCACTCAATTGTGCAATTTAGAGTCGCCCCAAGGGGTAGGTCGGCCGCCCATTCTGACCATTGGGAGGTGCGGCTTTTGAAAATTCTTTTCCTTCCATAAAACAAAATACGGCAACAACGGCAATTGAAATGCGGCGGCGGCAGTAAATGAAGCACTCACTCAAACAATGAACACAATTAGCTTTTAGATATTTACGATTATTTGTGTTTTGTATTTTTTATGCTTCTCTTTGTTCTACAGGGAGGGTCGGGGGGGCAGGAGGGAGGGGACAAAGACAAAGACACGTTTTAAGCCTCATGAAAATTGATTTCAGGAACGGAATCCGTCGTATCGTCGTATGCCGTGTGAGTCGTGGACAGCCACAAGTGCCACAGAGTGGACGACCTTGTGCCTATTCGGTTTTTTTTTTTCTTCAACGATTTATACATTAATGAGAACTCCATAAACCCCCAGAGAGAGACCCAGAGCCAGACCAAGACCCGAACCCATAGAGAGATACTTGGAATTTGGTTAGATGTTTGACAGCAGCTGCATGCCACAAATATGGGTGTGGTGTGGCAGAAACACAACACCACACAACAAAAAATACTAAATACTAAACACAAAATATTTATGTTTAATTGGCTATTTGTTGGTGCCCATAAATGGAGGCGCCGCCGTTCTCCAGAATCCCCAGAAATCAAAGACTATCGATCCGTATAAGCTGAAAAGGGGGGTTTCTAATGGGTTTCTAATGGCTAAAAAGCTCACCTCAATTTGCCGGCATATTCCGTTTCTATGGCCACGCGATCACGCAGAAAATTGGCATACTTGTCCAGCGCATCGATGCCTCTGTTTGTGTGTATCGCTAGATTATCGTTTTGATCCTGAAAATAGAGAAAATGGACACATGGCATAGATTAGAGAGCAGTCAGTCGGATGGATATGTATTTCGAGTGGAAGAGTGGAAAAAAATCCCACTTAATGCCTTTTGACATTAAGCCAAACACAGAAGAAGGAAAACAGCCAGAAACAAATGCGAAATAATATGAAATTAATCTAAATTTTTTAATTACTTAAGAAAGAAACTGCGTAGCAAAACAGCAAATGGATTTTATGGATAAAGATCGGCAATACGCATTTGCCGAGAGCGAGAGAGTTGTCGGGTCAACGTCGTGTTTCCCATTAATGTAATGCTGTTGTTCTGTTGTTGCTTGAGAGAGCAAGAGAGAGCTTGTATGCGTGAGAGAAGCAAAGCTTCTAGATCAAGAGATAAGACAATTGAGAGAATGCACTACACTGCACTGCATGCAAAATATATGCAAACAAGAACAAGAGAGCGAGAAAGAGCGCAGTCGAAAGAACGGTTATTGCTGTTGCTTTTGCTTTAGCTGTTACACTGAGAGAGTGACAGATGGAAGGCATTGCCAGTGCCTGTGTATATTGGCATAGTGAATGGAAACACTTCACTTCAGGCAAAGAGAGTGAGAGAGAGCGAGGGGAAGCGCCAAAAGCATATCCATTAACTCATTAGCCATAAAGAGCGCGCGATATGGTTGACAATTTTAAGTGATTCGGTTTTAAATTATCGTCTGGGACTGGACTGGCGCATTCGTTAGGAGATCGTTAGCGTTTACCGCTGACACAAATATGGCCGTCCAGCAGCCACTTCCTCCTCAGCGGAAAAAAACAAAAACACACAAAATATATGTATGTAGTTATGTATGATATAATATCTCTCTCGTCTCGTATCGTCTCTCTGGCTAACTGTGCTGCTCTACCTGTAACTCTCTTTTGTGGGCAATTTGCAACACTTTTCAATACCGTTTGTCAATACAACAGATGCCAAACGAGACAACAGAGAAACGCAACAATACAAACAAACTGCGCTGCTCTGCTTTGCGCTGCTCTGCGCTGCGCTCCACTTTTGATTTTATTTTCGCACGCAGCCAAAAGAAACAGCAAAAGCGAGTGGCAAAGAGACACATCAAAAGAGGCTGCCGTGTGGCCGAGTTAGCTCCCAATCACGCCCCCAAACGCAATCATTGATTATGGCAGTCAGCAGACACGACGGAAGATTTGAATTTTAAGTAAACCAAAGCAAACCAAAGCAATCCTCCCTCCCTCTCTCCCTTCCCACATAGAAAACACATAGAAATGTTTGCCAATTTGCATGTGAAGTTCAGCCAGAGAGAGACAGACAGACAGAGAGAGAGAGAAGTCACTGTACCCTGTCACCGCCTCTGCCTCCTCCCCCTCCGCCTCCGCTCATCGTCTGTCAAAAAAATTAACATCAATTACATAATGAAACCCAGTTCCGAGACACAATTCGGTTGCGGCTTAAATGAGCGTTAAATTGTTGCTGTTTCTGTGGCTTTTGTGTGTGTGTTTTGCTCTCTTCTTCCGTGTGGCATTGCAAAATTTTAACAATAAATATTTTGTACGTAATTTTGTTTCAATGTTTTATGTGAAGCGATTATATTAATTTCTGTTTGCTGCTTGCATGGCACTGCTTTACCGATCTCAAGAGTTGAACGAGGTGGCAGCACAAGGTGAAATTTGGCAACGTTGCCGTCGTTGGTTCGATTTTCACTCAATTTTGGTCGATCGTGGCATTAATTAAACATTAAAACAATTTCATTTGAAATGCGTTTGTAGAATTTCGGTTGGACTTTTTTTTATTCGCTTTTTTGTCGGGCAATTGCGTCACGCATCCACAGAGGCGACCCGAGGCGAGGCGAGGCGAAAGGGGTGGGGCGGTAAACTTTCACCCGCCTCAAGGTGCGGCATTTGTTGTGTGTGTGTGTGGAAAAGTGTCAATAGAGAGAGAGAGAGGGGGGGTTTGCCGCAGCAGGAGGGCGTTGGCCATAAGATCATGTGGGTGGGTGTTGTTGCAGTCCTGTAACTTGGCCTATAAACATCAATCCTGCCATGCAACCATCCATCGATCCATCCATTCAACTGTCACTTGCCGTTGTCCTAAACCCATTTCTTGCTTGCATAATCGAATGAATACGTTCCTTGCAGCAACAGAGCCTTGGGGGCCATGGAGGGGAGTGGAGGGGGCCATGGAGGGGAGTGGAGGGGGCATTGCCTTTCCATCAGCTCTCCGTTCAAATCAAATTAATTTACTTTTCACATCGACTGTGCCTCAACGGCGACTGCAACGCCGACTGCAACGGCGACTGCGGCTGCAACTGTGGCTGCGCTTGCGCAATATCCTCGCCTCCAGTGGGAAAATGCCGGTGTGTGTGTGTGTGTGTGTTTTCCAATCAATGCTGTGCTGTGCGCTAGTTTTTCTTTTCCATGTTGTCTGATTAAATGGAATGGCAAATTGTTTGCCGTTTGTCTGCGTCCGCCATTCAGCAGCCATTCAGCCATTAGCGCCATTGATTTATATAAATAGTTAATATTTTAAACTGGTACAAAAAGCATTGATTAAGATAATAGTTAAGCTCCATGCTCTATGTTGCATGCTGTTTGCTGTTGTTGTTGCCCCACCCAATCGATTGATTATGACGTGAGAAAGGAATGTCCATCGATTGATTAGAATGGATTTTCAATTCCCCATTCCACATTTCCCATTTATGCTGCACGGCTGTCGCTCATCTCCCCCTCACCCTCCCCCACCCCCAACGCTCCAATCCAAATGCCTACGATGATTGCGAGACATTGATGGACGGACACTCGACGACACTCGAAGGTTATTTTGCCAATCGCGGGAGAGGAGATGGCAGTCGCAGTCGCAGTCGCCTGACCTTGACCGCCTCGAGTGATCAGATGAGATGAGAGCAGAGCGGAGATCAGATCACAAAGCGAACGAGCGAATGATTGGATCTGGGCATGGGCACATATAAGGAATGAAATAAAAACCAAATTGAGGCATACTTTTAATGCCATTCGATACGATACGATATGTAGTGTATGTCTGTGTGTTTGTGTGGCATGTGGCAAGGGTCTGACAGCTTCAAGATCGCTTATCGGTTATCGGAGTAGGAGTAAGCAGACAGACACTCATGTGTGCGACACAGGGGCAGGGGCAGGGGCAGGTTAATGACTTTCCAAAAGACGATAAATAGTATTTGCTGGAAACTGCCATTTAAATAATATTTATTTACAGACGGAGACGCCGCTGCCTCTGCCGCTGCCACTGCAGAGATTAATGTGGCAATGTCCAAAAAAGCTGGCTGCTAGTATAATGAAGAGTCTCCCAACTAACAAGCTGGCCAATAAATCATGGCGAAAGTTGGCTAACACCAGCCAGCACCAGCGCCAGCATCAGCATTTGAGGCATCATCAGGCATCCCAGGCATCAGGCGGGGGCATCAGATGTCACAAAAGTTTATTAGTAGAAAAAAAAAAGACGAAAAAGAGAGGGAGAGACACAAATACCAATCCCGATTCCAGTCTCAAGTCTCAGTGGAGGATGGGGACTTTCACTGGAAGACCTGGAATGACTGGACTGGAGTGGAAGCAACAACGCAACAACGCAACAGCTGAACCGTCAGTCAAATTCAATCAACGAAATGTAACGCCCCAATCGGCCAATCGGCCAATCGTAATAATCGAAAACAAAATACTACAAAATGACAATAAAAATCAATAAAGAAATTAACAAATTGCTGGGAGGGAGGTGCGAGGAGGCAGGAGGGAGGTAGGAGGGATGCAAGAAAAGTGTTAAATTCGATTGAAGATTGTCATCGTATCGTGATTGTTGGTCGGGTTGATTGTTGATTGTTGTTGAGGTTTGTTTTCTTCATTGAAGGGTACACCACTGCCTACTGCCTACTGCGACTGTGTGGGGCGTGTGAGCAATCAATGCGGAATGCGTCGCCCAGCCAGAATGTGTGGCAGAGTGTGGAATGTGTGGCAGGGTGTGTGCTGTGTGTGCTGGCCCATGGGCCAACAGACTCACGGGCACCGCTCGCTCAGTGGGTCAAGATTGAAGACTGATCCGATCCGAATCGATTGATTAAACGCATTTGTTCATTCCATTCCATTCGATTCAATTCCATTCCATTCCACTCGTTTCAATTGCATTGCACATTGCATTGTGGTTTCCTGTTGCTGTTGTTTCTGCTTTTCTTTTGTGTTCTTTTTGGTTTCCATTTAATTTAATCGTGTTTTGGATTCGTTTCGATTCGTTTTCATGGGCTCGTGACATTCGATCAACGAGTCCAAAGGGAAAGTAGAACGGGGACGGGGACGGAGAACGGGGTCGGGGACGGGGACTGTGATAATCAATCGTGTAAAGATTGACTGAAGGAAAGTTTCGTGGGGAAAGAAGAGTGTACATAGTTGGAGGCACTGAAACCCCCAGAGTCAATTATAGCAATCCTTCATTCGATCTAAGGCAGCAACCGCATTAGGGGTTCCGTATCGATGATAATCATAGAAGAGAGCGTCGGGGGGGAGGGGCTGGGGGCTGGTCTCTGTTGCACAACACAACACAACCGTTGTTGCAACCGTAAAACGGTACAGAGGTACACAAATCTGTGGAGTCTCTGTCAATGGTCTTTATGCAATGACTGCCACATGGAACTTCGACGGTAACTGCAACTGCCACTGCAACACTATGCAACTGTTGGGGCAACTGCAAACTGCAACTCCCAACCGACCGATGAGGGTGTCAATTGAAGCAGAAAGCGTTGACGTCTGTCTGGCACAGCACAGCCCCCTGGCAGCGATCGGGGGCACAATATGGATTCCTGTGTTTGCATTACAATTGCCGGCTGTCTGTCTGCCCCGCCAGAGGAGAGGAGAGCAGAGGAGAGTGCACTCGACCAGAAACGTTGGCTTCCTTTTGGCTTTGGCTTTTGTTTTTTTCTCGGGGTTTTTTTCTGGGTTTTCGGTATTCAATGATTAGGAGAGAGACCCAGTTTGAACGACCGACTAACCGACCAGACCAACAGAGCCAAAGAGCTGCTGCTGAGAGCCAACGGCTATAAACTGGGTAACAGGTGCACGCTGTATGGTGCACGTTGCACGGTGCTCTGGTGCACTGAAGGCGGGTTGTATCTGGTGCTGGGGCAGCGATTTGGTTACCACTTGAGAGCGTGGGTTTGTTTTGTGTGGTTTTGGCTCGAAGCCATAGGCAAATGGGGTGGTGGTGGTGTTGGTAGCGTTGGTGGTGGTGGCTTAGAGCTGCGGCTCAGCAGAGCGTTTACACTGGAAAAACGTGGCACTTAAAACTGTTCTATGGCTGAAGAAAGTTAGGGCTTGCTTTCCCTCTGGCTAGCCATGACTCGCCCCACTCCACTCGCTGGGCATTCACTTTCCATATGAGTATTCATGAGTAATCCACAGAGAACACTCATTGCACATTCCCAGCCAAATGAATCTGCTGTGTATCTGCTGTGTATCTCTGTGTATCTTTGTATCTGTATGGCAAAAAGTATCTCCTTGTATGAAATTCTATTGAATTCTTTTTGTTTTTTGTTGCAGTGCATTCCATGGAGGCAGTTCTATTGTGGATAGGGGGGAGGGGTAGGGGTAGGGGTAGGGGTAGCAGCTCCTCCTCTTCCTCTCAGTGGAAGTCGAGCAGCACGCGTTTTTTTATCTGCAACGGACGTGGCACGCAAACAAGAACAGCCACCAGCAACAGCGGCAACAGCAGCAACATCAGCGTAATGCAGCTGATAAGCAGTGCAGAGGGGGAGGGGGGGTGTACAAGCGAAGCAGTGGAAACATGGAAACACACACACACACCAAGACATGACTGTATCGACAGCGCCCGGCATGAGCATGACGAGGCTTGCTTTTGTTGGTGCCACTGCCACACACAGTCACTGTTGTTGCCGCTGCTGCTGCTGCACCCATTTGACATTTGGATGATGACAATGTTCGATGGTCGGGGAGCCCTTGGGCTGACGCAAATTGACATTGCCCCCGCGAGAGTGCCTTTGCAACATGCAACAACATAACAGTGCAAGGCATGCATGTCACCCCCTTCCCCGCCCCCCTCGCACCCAGAGAACTTGCGTGTGTTTTTGCATGACAACGTTTTGGCGGCGCCTTTGTTTGTGTTTGATCTATGAAGGAGAGAATATCATACTCTCAGCATACAGATACAGATACGGATACACACTCTACGTACTTGTAGATACATGCATTACCTCGTACTTCTTCAGTTTACAGTACGTTGACCTCCGCCCTAACAGCCCACTGCACCCCACTCCCCACCGCATGCAAAATTCATTCGTCCAACTGTCATTCTAGATTTAGGGCGCTCTCAACACTCTCCACACTCATTCGAAGAGAGTACTTTACATGGCATTTCCACATGGAAATTGTTTTCACCCCCCACCCCACCCCCCACCACCCACCGCAACAGCAGCAGCGGCAGCAGCAATTCCATTTGATTTGCTGCAGAAACCTCAAAGAAAAAGAAAAAGGAAAAGCAAAAGGCAAATAGAAGACAATGGGAACCGAGGAAAAGCGGAGCCTAAGAAGCAGCCACTCCTGACCTGTTTTCCCCCGCTCCACCCCTTCCCCCCTTCACCCTTCCCACCCCTTCCACATGGCTATTTCTATAAGCAGCTTGTTGCTGTGTTTTTCCCCTCATTTTCAGTTAATTTGCTGTAACGATTTTCCGCCTCATTGCTGACTCCCACTCCCAGCCCACCTCCCACCCCCACTCTCTCTGTCGCTTCTTTGAATCTATATTTACATGTTGTCTCTGCCACTTCCCCGCTTCATCAGTCTTTGCTTTTGCACCGCAAATCGCTGTTGACATGCGGGGCGGGGCGGGTCGGAGCGGGGAAACCCCAAAATTAGCACATTAACCCATGGGTGCCTCATGCCGCTGTTTCCCCCTTTCTTCCTGTTCCTATTGATTAAATAACTTCGACTAGTTTTTCCAGCATTTTCTTGTGGCACTTTTCGCACTCGTCAATCGATAAACAAAAGGGTTACAAGTGGGTCAAAACATCAGTAGTTTTCCCCTCTCTTTTCCTCTCTGTGGATCCAATTAGATTAAAGTACAGTCCCACTCCCCCGCCACACAGAACAAAAAGAGAGAGAGAGAGAGAGAGAAAAACACTTTCGATTCGGATATAACCGACTCGGTATGGGAATACTAATCGTGGCTATATAATCAGCTAACAAATTGCCGTCAAGCTTCAGAAACTTGATAATTACACATGTAAATGCGAGTGCATACGAGTGAGTGTATGTATGAGTGTACGACGAGTATGCAATCATGCAAAAGAATGAATAAATGAATAAATCAAGCGACGCGATGCCTTTTCACAGTTACATTGCACACACAGCACACAGAATGTGGAAAATCAACACTGCAACAGAGAACCATGGCTAAGAGAGAGAGAGAGAGAGGGGGATGCTGTGTGATCTTGGCCAGAAGCTCACGATTATATATGTAGATACATGATAATGCCGCACTTGGCGGCGGCACAGTACACAAACAGGAAGCATAAAAAAACATGAGGCCAAAAACATAGACATCTTTTTTTTTCTCTTCTTCTTCGTTTCTTTCTGTTTTTGCTGCTGCTGTCTAGTTAGCGTGTGTGAAACCGTTAGCAGAGAGTCACCGCAAAGTTGTAATCATAAAAATAGTTGAGCAACATCTCGTGTTTGGGTTTGGGTTTGAGTTTGGCTTGAACTTTAACTTTCAGCGCAGCAAAGAGCAGCAGCAACAGCGAGCTACCAGCCAAAGCAGCAACGGCAGCAACAGAAGCGAAGCAGTGGACAGCCGCCTGATGGGCAAGCAGTAACCGCGGGTAAGCAATACACGCATCAAGCAGTGGCCAACATTAAGCAGTGCCCCCCTGCAGGCCAGCGGTTGGTCCACCCAGTGGAATGGTGGAATGGAA
This sequence comes from Drosophila azteca, assembly GCA_005876895.1. Classification (NCBI taxonomy): domain Eukaryota; kingdom Metazoa; phylum Arthropoda; class Insecta; order Diptera; family Drosophilidae; genus Drosophila; species Drosophila azteca. The sequence goes on from VCKU01000011.1 coordinate 7,242,239, forward strand.
TGGAATGGCTTGGCTTTGCTTGGAGATCATTAGAGATGGCCGCGAAACACGCATGAAATATGTTACCCTCCAGGCGATAAATTCTTCACTTGGCAGCTTCTCTTCTATTTCCACTCTTTCGTACAGTACAGCTATAGAGCCCAAAAGGGTAGATGCAGATGCAATTCAATGATCTGTGATTAATCGATCTTTGATTGCTGGGATGGGAGTCCATCAAACATTAAGAATTTCAATCCAAAGATCAGGCAATTGGAATTAGTAATTTCGTGGGGGAAACTTGATCTTAAAGAGTCTCGTCTCATATGTATGATCATTGCACTCTCTCTCCATAAATATCGTACATAAAACTTTACTGCTCTGTCATACAAATTGCTAATTTAAGGCTTTTCTTTACTGGAATCTCACTTGATTAATAGATCAACTGTTCGAGTTCGAGTGTGGATTCCTATCCGGTCCACACTCCTTGGAGAACGACCGATCACGAGATCCAATCGCAAGCCCAATGGCCAGAGCCAAGAGCCAAGGCATTTGGTTATGCAAAGAATCAAATCACATTTAAACGGCGACATTTAATTGCAAACTGGTTGTTGCATGCTGCATGCTGCAAGCCGGACAGAGCGACAGTTAGCCACCTGCGGCGGGGCCAAACCATTCTTGTTGCTGTTGTTGCTGCTGTCGCTTGTGTTGCTGTGGCAGCCAACAACCAACACTCACCCAAAATTCCTCGATCCGTTGCAGCCAGGGATCCCGATTCCGATCCCAGCAAACGTTTGCCGCCTTCGAGCCGCAGCGGCTGCAGTTGATGCTGCGGCTCGCCGTCGTCGCTGTCGTTGCATTCAAATACCCGAACAGGCAGCTCATGTTGAAAGCCAGAAACGAACTAATTGACCAACTGTTGCAGCCAACAGTTAAGTGGTCTCTCCCCATACCAATCCAATAGCCAAGCGAGGGGAGACAGGGGGGAACGACATGGCACAACGGGGCTCCAAAGATAAGCCAAGAATTTCTGGAAAACATGTGTGTGCAACAGCATCCCAGCCCCATAGATCTACATTGGTTCTTTATTCATTCCCGCGATACGAAACGGTACGATGCGATACCACCAGTGTTCCATTCTTTAGCTGATTGGGGCACTGACGCTGTCCAAGTAACCTCGAAACGTGACAGAAGTTCTTCCCAAGAGTGTGGCCCAAACCCAGCTGGCCTGGCCAGCAAAAACAGTTGACAATTGCGGTTCATTAGGTGCAGAAGCAGCAGAAAGCAGCAGAAAGCGGAAAGCAGAACAAGAGCCAAGTCGAGTCTCAGTCTCAGTCTCAGCTTCAGTCAAAAAGAAGACTTAAGACCCACAAAGATCAAGGCGGACACAAACACTTCCGGGGGAGCGAATGAATCTATGAAGTGAAGTACTACGAAAAGTGATCTAAATAAAGTGGAAAAGGCCAGACCAGTCAGTATCTGTGTATCTCTCTCTCTCTCTTTCTCCTTCTCTCTCTCTGCATCTCTGACTATCATTTTTTTTTTTTGTTTTTTCAAGTTAATTTGCTCCAATTATGAAAATGCTCATGTGCTCATTAAACTTAATTGAGATCTGGAGAAGGCAGGCAACTGCACTGCACTGGAGAATCCCACACAGAGAGAGAGACAGAGAGAGAGAGCGCAGAGAGAGACCAAAGTGAGTGTTTGATTGAATGAATGAATGAATGAAATGCCTGACTGACTGACAGACAGACGTGTGGCAAAATGGATCAACGGATTTTCTTTCACTCACTTTTTTTGTGGAACGAAAGACTTTTACTTCGCTGGGGGGGTTGGGGGGAGGGGGAGGCAAAGAGCCACTGGGAAGATGTTTAATTCCCTGCCTGCCACTTTTTAGTTGGTTTTTTTATGTGACTTCTTGAGCATTTCTTCACTTGTTTTTTAGCAACATTTTGCGTAAATCTTAGAGGCACGAAAGCTGCGGATGCTGCTGTTGCTGCTGCTGCTGATGGAACATAGAAGTTGCCTTTGGGTTTGGGGTTGGGGTTGGTGCTGGGGCATAGCCGTGGTCGAGTCGACTGAAGTGGAGGCAGAGTAAAGTTGAAAGCAAAAAGAGCTATAAATTTTGCAGCCACATTCTTCTGGACAAAGCCAAAGTCACCGAACAGGTTGAACTACTTTGAGCCAGGCCAAGACAAGACTACAACAACTATGTAAGTCGAAGTCCAAGCCACAGCCACAACCAGAGCCAGAGCCACAGTCAGAGCCAGAGCCAGAGCCACAGCATGAGGCAGAACCATGGCCAATTCCTATGGCCATGGGCTTCGCTTCGGTTTTCGCTTGGCTGGACGGCTGGCTGCTACTTTGGCTGCTGTCAACTGCATTGGTGACTAAATACTAAAGACTAACTAACCACTGGCCAACCGCTGCACTAAAGACTGCCACTAGGACCGGACATGGTCAGTGTCCAGAACCCCAATTGGATAAAGCTGCCTCTCGCTCTATAAATAGACCCCTGGCCCGGGCCTTATCCAGAGACCAGCAGCAGCAGCAGCAGCAGCACAGAGCCTGACGAGAAACTCCCCAGAGTTTCGCTTTCCATCTCTCTCGCTCTCTCTCTCGGTCTTTGTTTCTTTCTCTTTCTGTTTCGCTGTGGCCATAAAAATTTGTTGCATTTCCGTTGCATGTACAACAAAATATGCAGCAAGCTCTTTGGTTGCAAGTTTATCTGAAACAACAAAAACAACAAAAAACTAGAGCAGCCACAAAAGCTATGCAACATTTTCCAAGTAACTCATTTCTCAAGACGTTCTCTCCTTTTCATTAATCTCTCTCTCTCCCTCTGGCGCTCCCTCTCCCCCTCTTTCTGTTGTAGACAACAGAGATATATCTTTATATATACACGATAATGTCTGTGTAATTAAAATTTCTCACATATTGTACATGTATTTACATGCACTTTTGATTATACGAAACGATAGGCTGCTGCTGGTTGTTGCTGCTGCTGCTTGTTGCATGGAGATCTGAGATTCGTGGAAAACAAGGTGGCAATTACCCAGCAAAGAGACAGAGAGACAGACAGACAGAGAGAGGAGATGCAAATACTTGGAAGAGAGAGATAGAACAACAGAGAAGTGGAAATAACCCTACCCCTGGCACCCCTTAGCACCCCTAGTTTACTTTTCATTTCCTCTATGGAAAGAGAAAAGCATCTTCCATCTTCCCATCTTGAGAACATTGCAGTTGCAATTTCCTTTTATTTATGAGCCATGAAAATGCAATGCAATGCAATGTGGGGAAAACTTGATCAATTTCCTCAAGCGTCTGCTTCCGAGACGACTCTTGTGGGTGCCCCCGTTGTGCCCTATCCCTCTACCTTTCCCCTGCTCCCGCTCTCTCTCTTTCTCTCTCTCTCAACAACAGCATGGGGCGTATACGCAATAAATTAAGCGCGCTGTCATTTCGCCCGAGAGTCGCGACTCGCGAGTCAACTCAAAAGTCAATTAATAACAAAAAGCAGCAGCAGCAGCAACCAACCAACCCACTGGCCAGCCAGAGCCACAGCCTCCGCCACAGACAAGCATCTCTCTCGAGATGTTGCGGCATCCAAGCCCACAGCTGGAGATGAAACCAAAGTCGAGGCTGAAGACCGAACACCGAAGACTGAATCTAAAGCCAAGAGCTTCGACGGCTAAGACCCCAGTGACGTCATTGGCGGCCTGCAACACAAGACTTTGACCAGTTCACAGAAAAGGTTAACTTGGGGTTCAATCGCAGCGACGGCAACAGCGACATGAACGTGAGAGAGTTTTCCAAAAGGAATTATGTGCAACAAAAAGATGTGCCAGCAGCTGTTTCGATTACAGGAAAAACTATCATCATTCATCAACCCTAAGGGCTTCCTAAGGGTGCTCCCTGCTACCCCCCCAACTCCCTAACACCCCCATTTATGCAACGATTCTTCCATTGTTTTGCCACAAATCTCATTTCGCGTCAATGTCAATTCCAAAAGCCAATTGCAAGTCCAGGCCAGGCCAGGCCAAAGTCCAGACCGAACCCCCCCCTACCCACCCCTGCACCAACAAAAACAATCATTCGGACAATTGCAGGCCACTCAGTGGACAGGCAGAAAGCTGGCAATTAAGCAGCGAGTGAAAAGCAAAGAAAATAAAGAGAAAAACACAGACAAGCCAACAGTCAGCAGTCAGTCAGTCCATCAGTCCGTCAGTCCGTCAGTCGGTACTGGGTATCAATGGAACATCTGCGGTGCGCGCCTTAGAACCGAATAACGTGAATTGCCCAAGCAGCAGCAGCAGCCACAGCAAGGGAGAGGGAGAGGGAGAGAGTATAGGGTAGAGGTGGTGCAGTGAGAGCGGGTGGGGAGATATGTGTGGGAGAAACACGTGCCGGTCAGCTCTCCTCCAAGCAGAAACAGAGAGACACAAAACAGAGAGCAAAAAACACAAGCAACGATTAAAGCTAACCCATTATATTTGATACCCCTTAAAAGCCAACAGAGCCAAGGACAGAGCATATTGAGATTGTGAACCCAAATGTTCCAGCACCCCTCGGTCGGTTGGGCGGGAGGTGGGCTGGAACAGCCATCGGTTGGAGTCGCTTGGGCCACTTGATGGTGCAGTCATTGCAGGCAGGAAAAGGAGGAGCATCATAGGGCTCCTCCTTAAGGCAATAACAGGTCATCTGCTAGTCGATACCCCTAAAAATTGCACTCGAAAATTGAGTAGGGCAAAAAATGAAAAGAAAGAAAGGAAGGGGGCGAAGGCGGCGGAAGGAGCATACGAAGACTTCGCATACTGGGGACTGGGTACTGGGACTGTAATCCCTATAGGAGGATGGGGGGAACCGACGGGAGGGGGGGGACAGCCGCAAAAGTGAAAATCTAAACCAAACGAATTCTGGTTTCAATTGCTCGCGGTTTTCAGTGTTTCCGACTGACAGACAGTTCGGTTCAGTTTTGGGGTTTGCCATTGTTCCGTTCGGGGGATGTGGATGTGGGGATGAGAGTTTTGTTTTACTTGATTCCTCCTCCTTCTCCATCCTCCTTCCTTCTTCTTCCCCTTCTTAGTTTTAGTTTCCCATTTTTTCTGTTGTTTTTTCAGTGTGTGTTTTGTGTATTTAGAGTCTCTCTCTCTCTCTCTCTCTCGCTCTGTTCCAGCTGCTTGACGACGATAAATGCAGTGCAGTCTACAGACAGACAGAGAGAGAGAGAGAGATGGCTGTTGGCTGTTGCCTGTTGGCTTGTAAATTTCCAGCCAACACTCAGGCAAAAGCCAAAAACAAGTTTCGTGCCCCCAAAGTGCCAGAGAGTCTGCAACTGGGGACTGAAGACTGAAGACTGGGGACTGGGTCTCGGTCTGTGGCCGCGATCCGATCCATTGTTTCCATCACTTTGTAGTGCTCTCCCCTCTACCTGCCTGCCTGCCTGCCCCCTCTCTCTCTGTCTGTCTCTGTCTGCGGTCTGGCAACGCCTTAGCCATGTCCAGAGGAAAATTCAATTCAAATGAAAATCATCAGAGATGAATGGGGTGGGTGGAGGGTAGATAGCTGTGCATTTCGTAACAAGTGTTGCCAAATGTCTGAGGAAAAGCAAAAGCCATCATGTTAAGATCTCTTAGCCCCACCCCCCACACCACCACCCCCATCCCCACATTTGTGGGCTTCGAGTGGGCGAATTTTTATTTTGCAGAAAATTCTATTACGTAGAGTGGTTTTCCAACAATAACAACAACGTAAAATTCCTTCTTCTTTCTCCGTCTCTATATAAAAATGTATTTTTAGATCATTTTCATTTCGATATATTTTCCGTTTTTCATGCCGTTTGAATGGAAAATAGAATAAACAACTCTATTAAATTGTGAACCGTTAGGGAAACTGTTTCAAGATCTTTCTATGATCTCTAGGGGGGGTGGGGGGAACGATTTGAAGTTGCATCTGGGGAACTGCATTCGATAACAACCGTTAGGTAGAAACATTCTTCGGAAAACAATAGAAATTTCTATGCTAATCAAACGAAAAGCTTCACTTTGATGATCCAACCAATTGGTGACCCCGACAAGAGTCTCTCTCCATTTCCCCCTCACCTTTGCATTTGCATTCAAATGGTGTTTGATTTGTTTATTATTAACGAAGAAAACGTTTGTTCAAAAACCGTTTTCACTTTTGCAAATGAACACAAAAAAAAGAGAACCCGAAATCCAAAACCCAAAACCGAACCCGAACCCTAGAGCAGACCGAAAGATCGTAAAAGATCAGGGAAATAAATTCCAATAAATTCCCCTCTCCACTTCCAAGAGACAGAGAGACTCACCATTCTTCCATAACATAATAATAATACTAACCAACAAAAACAACAACAAAGAACAAAAGACAATAGCACTTTGTATATAAAAATCTTTTATCAACTGTTTTTTATTTTCTGTTTCTTTCTTTCATTTTTTCATTTTTGTTCGAGTCTGTTTTTTTGTTATTATTTACAATGGAAATGGAGATGCAAATTGAGTTGGAAATTTATTTATGATTTGTAATGTTAATTATTCCATAAAAGGCAGGGCGATGGGGGGAGGCAGGGGGGTAACTATATAAATTAGTCATCGAGAAAGGGGGGAGAATGCATAATAATCCCCCCCTCCCCACCCCCCATGGCCGAGTTCGAGCCATATGAAAACCGAAAGTGATTTCAATACGAGAAATGCGGAAATACAAAACAAAAAAACTAAAGAAATATGTATAAGTATTACTACTACATATATATACATATATGTATTGTATATACAGATCTCTTTATGCAGAAATATTATGTATAAATCGTTTTGGGTACAAATTGATATACAAAAAGAAAGAGTAAAAGTAGCAATCGAATCCCATCGAATCGAATCGAATCCAAATCGATTGAGATCTCGATTCGATTTGGTTTGGTTTGGTTTCTGTGTTTTGCTTTTGGTGAAAAGTCGGAAAAGTTGGACATAATGTTTAGTAAACAGAAGCAGAAACAGAAGAATGCCACGGGAAATGCGTCAAGGAGAAGTTCGATTGGGGTGGATGGGAGGGCGGGTGGCATGGCATGGCATGGAGTTTTGATATCATTTTTTTTCTCTTGCGGCTCTCGATGGCAACGCATACGCCACGCCTTGTGTAGGGATGCGGCAGTCAATGTTAGCGTAAACATTTATATTTTGTTTATAATAAATGCGCTCGCCTTCGCCTCGAACGGCCCCCCCTCCCCCTGTAAAAATAAACTCAAACTCAGGCAAAATGCATTGTCGGCTATGTCTGTGAGGGGAGGGGAGGGGAGGGGAGGGGAGGGGGTGTACTCCCCACCCACCCAACAAATTGTTTACGGCGGAGACTCACGTGGATTGATTGATGGTGAAATGTGGAAACTTACCTGAAAGCAAAGAGAAAGAAGAAAGAAGAAAGGTTAATCTTGGGCATTTACTGGTAAATAGAAATCTTCGAGAAATAAGCAAATTCTAGGAGATATTTCGCAGAATTTATACCAATTATAAGTACAATACGGATTACGTACGTATAAGTACAATGATTCTTCTTTAACTATGACTCAGACTCCTTACATATGTATTAGGCATAGGAGTGATACGGGGAGTACCCTTCAATTCAATGTAGTAAACCCATTCTGTAGCTATTCTTGGAAGTGCTGATTAAATGAACTCCAGAACGCCACAGAGAGCGAGAGACAGAGAGAAAGAGAGAAGAGGGAGCTCTCCTGCTTCTCCTTCCTCGTCTCACGCCTCCCGCTGTTCCTCCTCCTCCTCCTTGGAGGCACGAGTCAACGTTCTTTCTGGTCTGTGTCTAGGGCAAATCAGCGCCTACCCTCGTTCTTTATAATAGTATTAACTGAAGTACATGACACGCACAGGCACACACACACACACAGCTACAGCAGCAGCACAGGGGGGGCACAGGGGGTTGGGGCACATGGAACTGCACTCAAATGGATGCAAAATAGTTGGCAGCAGGCGGCAGGCAGCGTAGCGAGTGCATTGCTCTCTCTCTCTGAGGCAACTGCTTGCAACTCCTTCTTCTTCTCCTTCTCGCGGCACACTCTGTGTGCTCCACTTGCAACCCAAAAGAAACTTGCAACTTTAATGCCTTCGTCGTCGCCATCTGGAGCCCACAGGGCACCCAGCCCCACCCCAGCCTACCGCCCTCCTTCTCCTCTCCCTTCCTGGTTCGTTTAACAAAGTTTTTAATAATATTATGTGTGGCACGTCTGAGTGGCAACATTGTTGCCACAGAGGCAAATGCCCAGTTTGGGAAAGAGCAGCGCCACAGCCACTGATGATGATGATGATTGGGATGATTGCGATGATGCGATGATCCTATGGCTATCAAATGCACTTTTCTCACGATCAATGGACACAAAAAACAAAACCAAACAAAAGAAAAACAAAGAGCTGAAAGCTAAACCAGAAGCAGCAACAGAGACTCCACCAATCCCCAGTTGATGAGGCCGAGACCCCCTCCCTCTGTCTCTCTCTCTGCTGTCTCTGTTTCTCTTCTTTTTTTTCAATGTTGATGGATGCTTTTTATTTGAAACTGTCATAAACATCAAAAGCAACAGACAAAGGCCGCCCTGGCACCCCACACCCCACACCCAATGCACCCCCCTGCAGACAATGACCATGAGAGGCCGCTGCCACGCGACGCAACGCAAAGCGAATATGATTCAGTGGCAAGCGTAGAAACTCTGCCCGGGAAATGAGTCAAAGAGTTGCAGGCAGCATCAGCATTGGCAGATCGGCGAGAATCGATTTGTATGGTGCAGGGAGGAGGGTGCAGGGTGGAGGGTGGAGGGTGGAGGTGGTTCAATGACACTCCAACCTCCCGCCTCCTCCTACAGGCTGCCCCCGCCAACAGGCATCGACAGCACGCGCTTATCGCTCGGAGAGAATTTTACTTAACGATTTCCTTCGCTCCAATCCCCGACCTCCGTTCTCCGATCACCGATCCATGTGGAGGTGGAGGAGGAGTCGAAGTCTCTCTTATGTACATCCAAAATTCGCATAAAATTTATGTATTTTTGAACAGAAATCGAGACACACCAAAAAAACACAAACACAAAAAAAAATATTGCAATTTTTTGGGCAGGGTTAAAGGCAAAAGCGGGGACAGAGATGGAGGGGGAGGCGGAGGAGGAGGAGTAGCAACGATGGGCACGAATGTCATGTGGGCAGGAAATGAAGCTAATTTGTTTTTCGGGTGTGCCAGCACCAGCAATTGGGGGCAGGGGGAGGGGCAGGGGCAGGGAACAGACAAAGGCGGTACCCGAAAACCCAAATAACCGAAACCCAAACGAAAGGAAACCCAGAGGCCAGGACAGAGGAGGGGAGGTTGCGGCAGTAGGGGACGGTTGCGGCGGGGGTGGGAGGGGGAGGCCCTTACGACATGCGACAATGATGATAAAAGCGAACCAAACCGAAGGCTGCGTCGTGTCCTCTTTTTTTTCTTTGCTGCTTCCTTCCTCTTTGCATAACATTCGATGATGAAACACACACACAGACAGAGTCTCTCTTTGTGCTCTCTCTCTGTCTCTCTCTCTCTCTGTCTCTCTGTCTCTATTCTCCGCATGCCTTTGAACTTGTGGCAGCATGCGGGATAAGCAGAGTGATAAAATGACAGACTGACAGTATGAAAGCTTCATTCAATAGGGATCCATATGGGCAAGGAACGCTGCATACACTGAGAAAAATGGAATGGCAAAAGCAAGCAGAAACAAGCACGAAACAGAAAGAGAGAGAATATGGAAGGAAGATGGAGACAGACAGGCAGGCAGAAGGGGGAACTACCAAGAAACGGAAAAAATTGATCTGCGAAATACTTTCACAGCTTGCATTTCGGCTAAGCCCCCAATTCAGGGTTAGATATTCCCAATTGAATCCGATCTGAACAAGTTTTCTATATGTTTTGCTCCCCAGTGCAGTGTACGCACTGCTTGGGTGGCTGTGCTCCACCCTTGATGGCACATTGTCCCACTGGCAACAGCAACAAAAAGTACGAGTATTAAGCAAACATCATAATCAAGCACTTTGCCGGCGAGTGAGAGGGAGAGGCAATGTTAGGGGGGGGATGGGAAGGACAACACAAACAGTGAGAGCGAGGAGCGCGGAAGGGAGGGAGGGAGGCAGGCTCAGCTGATGAGTCACCCAGCTGTTGTCGCAAAAGGGTGGCAGCAGCAGCAGCAAAAGCAGTACAGGGCCAACCACCCACCCACCCTCGAGAACCAAGCGAGTGAGTCAAGCTCAGAGCGAGACACACATATGGGATGACTCAAAAAGGGAATAGAGAGAGAGTGGGAGAGAGGGAGAGGGTGAGGGGTAGAGCTTTTTATCAACTAGCGGCGTGTAAATAATGAAACGTGTTGCCGTAGGAGGAATCAACGACTAAAACGTGATACCAACTGGCATTAGGGCACAAAGATACACCCCCGTCCCTCTACCCTACCCTACCCTCTGCACCCCGTGCCACGTACCGTTATGGCATGGCCCTGAACAAAGGGAACACAGCCATGGGACATGGACTGCCATCACGACGTCAGTGACGTTGACGGTGACGCTGTCGCATTTCCCACTTCATTTCGAGTGCATCCCATTCCGGAGAAGTGCATTCGAAAACTGTGCTGGAAACCCATTTTGGAAAAGCAGAGAACGGAGTGTTTTGGGGTGGCCTCCCCCCTCCCTCCTCCCCGCTGCTCAGCCACCCCCTTTGGCTGCAATTTCGAGTGATTTGTGGTCGATTTCTGTTGCACATCTCTGGCGGGGCACACACACACACACTCACCAAAGAAGAGAAGGACTCTTCAGGCAATAACTGGCTGCCACACACAATGATGCCACATGTTGCCGCCGCCGAGGAGAGGGAGAGTCACGCAGCCGTAAATGAATTATGCGGCAAGGGTTGGCCATTCCATTGCCAAAGTAATTAATAAATTTACGAAAAGAATCAAGACAGCCCAGGGTCAAAGTTCAGCCACAGAGAGCGAACCTGTTGCTCATCGAGAATGGAGAATCGAATCTTTTCGTGGAATTCTAGCCCTCGCCACTCACAAATCTCGCCACAAGTTCCGACCACACCCAACTATTGGCCATGTTTATTCGCTTGTTTGGCCGCAACTACTACACCCAACCACCCCCCGACCACCCCAACCCCAAGCCAAAGCCAAAGCAGATATGAATGTGTGTACGAACCCTCAAATGTGTATCTAATTTCTAACTAATATTTACTTATTAACCTTTTGCTGATACGAAAGCCATGGACATAAAAATACATACATACATACAGATATACATATATGTTTGTGTGTGTATAGGTGACAGTGTGACAAAGCGAGCAGGCCAGGCTGTGTGGCTGTGTTTTGGCCAGAACATAGTGAATTTCACATGCTCTTGCCACAAAAACACACACAAAATATGGGCATGGAAAACAACATGCAAATTGTTGAAGATCAAAAAACAAGAAGGAAAATAAAGAAAACTACAGTGAAATCACGTTAAAAGATCTAAGGGAAGATACCCCTGAGATGGTCTAAACTTTATGGTGGCTCCTTCTTGGCCCAGAAGGCGGACATTTACCTTTCGTAGATCTGTTCAATGGAGCCAAAGATCTCTGCTCTATAGATCTTCTTTAATGAATACCTTAAACCTCAGACAGAACATACAGGACATACATACTTTATAGAGCAAGATTTGATCCATTTCCTTAAGAAACTCCTGGAAAACCACACCTATGACACAGTTACCGAAACACAGTTCAACATTCTCTGGGATCTATCTCGTCTTTCTTCATCATTAGATATGTTTTCCTAAGCAAGATCTTCCCATTTTCAGGCAGATCATTATTTTTGGAGTTCCTCTGATGATAGCATAATCAAATTCTATATAAAAACTTGTATACCCACTTTTCCCAAGGGGAAACATCATCCCCGAACCCTGAAAAAAAGCACTGATAACATGTGCAGACGGCGTCGGCGGCAGCGGCGGCAATCCCCTAGAGCTCTAGGGGAATATACTTTTACAGTCACCTGTTTCGTTACCCCTCTGGGGGGGGACGGGCCACCCCACCACTCCACCACTCTTCCCTCTCTCGGTCTGTGATTGAGTGAGTGAATTTTTACGACCAGCAACAGGTTCATTTAATTTAGTCACATTCGACCGTCCGTTTCCATCGTCTGTCTGTCCGTTCCATGGTTTTTAGCTGATAAATATATATATATATGTATATATGTACATATATATTCTGTGACTCTATTCTGACGCATCGTCTTCGAATGAAGCGGAAGCGTTGCAAGTACTCTGCTCTATATATGTTTGTAGTACAGAGTATTTTTGTGGGATATGCCCCATAAAACTTATAGAGAAAACTATGGAAATTGTAATATATTTCAAACGATATATACATATATGTACATATATGTATTCTTATGTGTGTGTAGGCATAGAAAAACAATCTTCAAGATGATTCATAACAATGTACAAGATACATTTTGTTTATTGGTGAATTCTTCAGGTGTTAATCATAGGATTTGGCCACATTTTGCTCACACATTTCGTTAACACTTTGAATATTTATTTATTTATTTATTGAGGAAAAACTATGCAAAGAATGTGGCAAAATGTGTGAGTGTGTGTGTGTGTGTGTGTGCGAGTGTGGAACTTTCTGTTCTGCAGTTATCTCCAGGGACAACAGAAAACAAAAAACAGAAACTAAAAAGTTGGTCAACATTTTTTCTGCTTTTGTTTTTATCAAAGTTATGGCTTAAGCGGAAAGGAAGTGTGTGCTCTAGATACAACGAATATATATATGTATATGTATGTTATATATATTCTTATTGTTCAAGAATGTAAAGCTTATCTTTGGGAACGGAACGAAACGAAACGAAACACTCATTTGGGATGTGGAATGTGGGGCATGAACCGCCGCCTCCGACCGCCTGCATTAGCAGATATTTTTTCAAACCTGCAACGGCTGCAATTTGCATTTTAAATGCTTTCCACTGTTTCTTCTGTGTATCTGGCGTATCTTATGGATACAAATTCGATTGTGGCTGTGACTGCGACTGTATCTGTGGCTACTTAATATGCAACCGGCAAAAACTGGCTGAAGGCTACTGGCCACCAAATCGAATAGACGCCACGTGAGACGTGCCACAGTGCGCAAAAAACTAAGTAATAATTTTACAATCCACTGCCAAAAGCTGAATGTGAATAGAATTTGCAATCAGTTGGAGAGTCATAATGGATAAATCAGTGAGTGAGAGAGAGAGAGAGTAAGAAATCTATATGTAAACTATGGAATGTACAGGGAATACTGCCAGCTAAAGGAAACGACACTCTGGAGGGCATACTTTTCGATGTGGAACTCTTTTGGGGGAGAGCTCAAGAAGCGAGGCTTCTCCTAGAAGTATTCCCCCCTGCAGGTACAACGTCTTCAATATTGGACTATTGTTTGATCATTTCCATATTGAGAATCGATCGGTGTTTCATTCCCCAATTCCCCTGCAGAAGGCGTTACTTTTTAATGTAGTTTTTCCATATAAAAAACTTTAAGGAATGTTCTCTCTGTCCCTCTCTGTCTCTCTTTCTCTATCCAAGAGAGTTTTTGTTGGCTTTACTTTAAAATCGAATTATACCATAATTGGTTTATACTTCTTTTAAGCCCCCCTCTGCTCCCCACCTGACACTCCCCACTGTACCACTGTAGTTCCCACTGTACTGTGGGACGCAGGCCAAGGCCTTTTTAGCGTACTTTTGAGATATTTGACACCGCCCTGCCGACACCCAGGGAATACATTATAAACATTATCCCCCCACCCCCCAGCCCCTGTTTAGTCAGCGAAAAGTATTCGTCTACGTCTTAGAAGATTGTGTCAAGATTTGGAATCTCCTTCTGCCTTCTAACAGCGGATTCCGGATGCAATAAAAATCAGCAAAAATCTGAAAATGTTTTTGCAACCACCCGTCGAGAAAGAGAGAGAGAGAGATAGAGAGAGAGTTGGAGATTCCCTGGAGGCGAAGCCAGCAAAAACTATTGTGAGAGAGACATATTGCAACAGGAGGGGAGGGGGTGGGGGTGAGGGATAAGTGTGTGAGAAAATCGATAAGAATAAGGAGGTGGCAGTGCAGCAGCAACAGCAGATTTCTAGATCCCGTAGATAGGGTGCGTTTTCCGAGTCCTGGGGGGAGAGATGCTTGGCCTTGAGCTAGAGTCCACCCCATGTTCTGGCCCGCCTTTGAAGGAACCCAGCCCAATGCCAAAGGACGAAGGGCGAGGGCGAGGCCGTGACCCTTCCAAGGAAATCATCATCTCGAATGAGCAATTGGGGGAAAGAAAAACGCAAATGCAGTCTTAAGCCAGCCCCTGGGATGGACACCAACAGTCAGGGTGATTCTTGATTGTGGGTGTGGATGTGGGTGCGGGTGATAGAATTTCAATCATGGCGGACACGTTAGAAATAGAAGAGGGCGCCCTGCCACTGCCACTGCCACAGCCACTGCCCCACAGCCGACAACCAGACAAAAACCTGCTGTGAAAAGATATACGAGCTCCGTTTTCCCGTGTTTTTTTTTCCTCCTATTTTTACAGCTCCTTACAAAAGTATGTCCACACCTCAGGACACATAAAAATGGTTTATGGACATGCATGCACATTATCATCGGATAGATACGAGCACACAGCACCAAAAAGTTACAAGATACAAGATATTTTCCGATTTAAAGATACAATTTTTTTGTTTTGTTTCGTTTTCTGCTGGCCAATTGCTGGGTGAATGTTTCCTCCATTCGCATTCATTTGTGTATTTTTGTGAGTGTTTTTCAATGTCATGTGAAAAAGTGATCAAATACGAAAGAACGTGGCACGGGACACGGTGGCAGGGGGCAGAGGGGCACGAGCTGTGGAGGCATACAAATTATTTACACAGTGCTCGACAACATTAAACAGCTGCACTTCAGAGGAGAGCTCCAACTGGCACCAGAGGGCAGTGCCATTGAACGAACGGGTTGAACAAGTGGAAGACTAGGGGGGTGCAGGGTGCGGTGTGCGGGTTGCGGTAGAGCTTGGGGGAGGAGGGGCGCTGTCTTCGATCTTGAAGTTCAACAGATCTTTGGACAAGTGCTCTGTGGGCTCGAAGATCAGCTGATGCTGAGTGGGTGGCAGGGGGGGGTTGCTCCATGCGGTATACAACAACTCCAAAAGAAACCTCGGGATACTCTAAAACAAGAGATTTTCACACATTAATTCCAACGATTATCTATATATTTTTTTGTCTATTCTTCTAGATAGATTTCATCCATCTTTTATGGCTAAATTTGAATCGATAAACACTATGTTCCCCCAGATAGACTTTTGGTGAGTTCTCAGGTGTTCCTTCCCCGAACATTAAAGATCTGTTGCCCCTCAAGATGTGGGCCTCTAGCCCATGCCTCATCTCGAATGCGTTGGACCTTGTCTAGGCCAAAAGTAATTTAAAATAACAAAAATACAAACTATTTTTAGAGAGACAGAGAGAGGCAGAGAGACGACCCATTGGGGTGGGTTGGCTGCCCCAAAAAAAAAAAGTAAAGCAGAGATTTCCCTCCCGAAACGCACGCCACTCAGCAAATGTCGAAATAAATGCTTACAAAAATACAAAAAAAAATAATAAAAACAACAACAAATACAGTTTTTATTTATCCGTGCCGCAAGTTTTTAGCTCTTTTAAGCTTTTTTTTTTGCATATGCAAAGCGTTGGCCGAACGGTCGGTGGTCGGTCTTAATGGAATTTAAGAGACGGCGACGGCAACAGCGACGCCAACAGCGACGTCGACGTCGACGGCGCATGCTTTAAATTTAATTAAAGTGAAAAGCAGCGAAAAATCCAAAGAAAGTTTTGTGCTCGAGTGGCGATTGCATTGACGTACCCGCATTTGACCCGCTTAGCCGCACTCCCCTCCCCCCTTCTGGGGGTAGTCTATGATTTTTGCATTATAAATATATATATTATAATGTTATGATGGTTTTTAAGTGCGACCGCGCTACGCTTTCCAGCGCCACAGACCAAAAAAATTCAATTAAACCAAGAAGAAAAAAAATAAAATCTTTCTGGTTACACTTTCCTTTTGGGGGCGCCACGAAAGGGGGCGAGTGGGTGGTGTGGTGTGGTGTGGGTGAGGGGTACGCGGTTTCGACCAAGTGGAATATCGAGTATTTCGTGTGCAAATCACTTATGCAAATTTCAGTATGTGAGCGGCAGGGGGAGGGGTTAACAGTTATGGGCATATGTATGTACATATATTACGCGCTCTCCTGGCTACCGATTTTTTCGCCATTATTCAAACAATGATTCGTGATTGAGTCTGAACGAAAAACAGATACAACATTTATATGGTAGAAGGAAAGAGGAGAGGGGTTGGGTGTATGTATATCTACATATGTACATACATATATGTACATATGTATAGGGGCAGAGGGAGAAACTGGTTTTCTATAACCCACATCATGAATCATATAACAAAAAAGCCTAAAGAAATGCTTAAAAAAATAAACAAGAAGAAAAAACGAGGCGGAACGATGCGGAATTGGTTACAAAAGAAGTTCCAGAATGGAATCCAATCTGCATAATATTATCTAATGAATATTAACTTTAATTTTTAAGATTAATTGCTTGGCCAGAAACTTACATATTTCCTATAAAAGATAAAAGCGTTTCCAAATAACTTTATACATTTTTCAGGCATTATAAACAGACATTTTTCCAATAGTTTCCTGAGAAATTAGTTGCATATTTCTGGTAAATTCTAGACATCAATCCAATGGCAATTCCAATAAATATAGCCCCATCCACTGGACTTATTGGCTGGGATCTAGGATCTGGTATCTGGTATATGCAAATCCGCCAGACAAACACTTGGGTAAGCTGCTCTCTAAGCGGAAAACTAGCAGCAGACAGGCAGTTGACACTAGCGCCCAAAAGCCAGGCCAAGCCAGGCCAAGGCAGGCAAATCCCAGCCAACAAAAAAAACCATAAAAAAAATAGGAAACACGTAGCAGGAAAGGAGAGGAAAATGAGAGGAAAACTGCTTAACAAATAGATTGCAAAATGCTGTCTAGACGTGCAATTTCGGGGCCCTGGCAACATGGTGGAGGCTCCTCTGGGCAGAAGCGGCTTTTGCTGCTGCTGCTGCTGCGGCAGCACATTTTCCAGTGTTGCACAAACATTAATACATACACACACACACACACAGATACCTTTCGAGGGTGTGCTGCGCCGGCTGCTGGTGCTGGTGCTCTGTCCAGGGGCGGAGTGCACACAAAACTACCCCCGAAAACCAGAAAAAAACCAAAACGTGTATGAAATCCATCGATATCCGAATATCTCGAATTGAATTGAAATTTCAGCAAAAACTAAATCGAACAACGACGAGGGAGAGAGAAGCAATGAGGCTTGTGAGGGAGTGAGGGGGGAGTGTGGAGTGTGGAGGAAAAAGCAGCTGAGTATTGCGAAAAAGTACAAAAAATATATTTAAAAGGTAAGCTTTTAGAGTGGGCGTGTCAACGCCCTAACCAAACCAAAAACAGAAAACGATTAAAAACAGCTGTTTAAGCGAATGTCTAACCCAAGAAAGAGACAGATAGAGAAACAAGTACACATATATAGATATACATATGTACATATGTATGATGTATGTATGGTAGATTCAGTCAGTCAGAGAGCAAAAGGAAAAAGAAGAAAAATAAACTGTTAAATATTAAAACAATAATGTGAAGCCGGTACTTGGAATCGAAGAAGTGGTGGAGCGATGGAATGGTGGAATGGTGGAACGGTGTTTTTGGGGCCTAAACTCTCCTCTCCTCTCCACGAGTAACGTAGAACACAACACTGCAAAAGACCAAACAACAACGATACCCGAGAAATAACGCTCTGGGGCGGCGCACGCTTGGTACCGCCGCCGCCGCCGCCGCTCATATGGCAGCAATTTACATAAAACCCGCAAAACCAGTTTATTTTTTTCTTCATTAAGTTTCAAGTTCCAACGCAGACAGAGACGGAGAAAGAGACAGAGAGAGAGAGAGAGAGAGAGAGAAAGAGAGGCAGAGAGAGAGAGAGGTAGAGCGAAACATTATGAACTGAACGCAAAGTTCTTGAGACATTTGGCTGCACTTTAGCTTTCTTGAGCTTTGCTTTGATTTCTTGGCTCGGCTTTTAGCCGATAAGGAAGGAAATGGAAGGGGTAAGTGGAAGGAAGGATTTTACAGTTATGTTCGGCAATTCCATAAATTCAATGAGAGAGGCATTTAGTGTGCAATCTGCAAAAGTCTCTCTTTCATTTGTGTTTATTTAAGAAGGCCTCTTAGCTTGATGATGAGAAGAGATTCACTTAATCATCAGTAGTGAATTTCCCTCGTTTTTACCTCGATATCCGCAAATAACGCTTTCTCTCTCTCGCGTGTCTTGCGTTCTATAATCTATTGAAATTTCCTTATCAGCAGAAGCACACACTCTCTCGAAAAAGAATTCCCACACAATGCAAGAGGATTATTCACTCAATAACTGTTAAGTTCACCTAAAGAGTTCCAATAATCCAATGAGAGATTATCTGCAGTTTTAGTTTGCTTTGAAGAACCGCTCAACTTGATAAGCATTGCATACATACATTCATACATACATACACATATCCCGATCTACAGTTGTTCGTTCTCACACAAATAACTTGCCTCAGAAACAGAAAAGCACTCAAAACTAAAGTCCCCCTAACAATAGAAGACTAGAAAGCTTAACGGGAAGGATTTTACTATTGCTTATCTTTAGAGTTCCATAATCCAATCAGACAGTTCCCCCCCGTCAGAACTCGCTCTCCCCACCACTACACTACTCTAATCGACACAAAAGAGAGAAAAACTTACCCATAGCTCTGTGCCCCAACTCATGTTGTTGGAGTTTTCCGCTGCTGCGTTTTCCGATTCGGCCAGTTTGTTGTTGCTGCTGTGTCTACTGCTTGAACTGCTTGCCACTGTAGTAGTAATAATCCACAACAAAAAAAAAACAAAAACGAAGATAATGTAATCCAAAAGAAGCGCACGAAACGAAACAGTGGAGAGGAAGAGGAGTAAAATATGAGAGATTTTGTTGTTGCTGGCGTTTGTTTGTATGTATGTATTTCCCGTAAAGGTTAATTAATTTTTTGTTTGTTTCAACGTTGCGCGTTCTTCCAGAGCACTAATTCGCCCCTCGATAAACGTGGAGACGCGGCCGACGAATTTGGTGGTTAAACAGGTAAAACGTACCACAAAAAACAACCAAAAAAAAAACAAGAACGTTGCAGCGGACGACGTGTCAATGCAGCGCAGCCGGTAGCGGCGCAGGGCAGGTAGCTGCAGCAGAAGGAATGTGTGACCGTTTTTCTGGATAGCGCCAATAATCGAGAGGAAAATAATTAAAAAAGAAACAAAACCGAAGGGAAATGCACTGGCATTCGCGCTGCAGCGGCGCAGTAGAGAAACAGAAAGGAGAGAGAGAGAGAGAGAGACAGCATAGGTTGCAGTGCACGAGAGAGTGCGAGTGCAATTGGAATTTTGAATTAGTTTTTCTTTCTTTCTATTGTTTAGGTATTTTACATAATTTCGCACACATTTTGCACGCACACCCTCGTGCTCCCCCGCTTTCTGTCTCTCCTCCCACTCCCACGCACTCCCACTCCCTAGGCAGGCGCTTTTCGTTTGCAACTCGGTTCGCCCGATTCGTTGCACAATTTCATTTCTCAGATGTACGTTTCTTCAATATGCGAATATGCGGCTTGCACTTTTAATAGAATGCGTCATGAAAACACACAAACAAACACACAAACAAACAAGCACACACACACTCGCACAAGCACGACGGAACACAGCATAAATTTGTTTTTCTTTTTATATCGCGTCTTTTACCTTTGGCCAAAAACGCCCGACGAACGGCCGGACCAAAAAAAAAAAAGGTTCAACTATATACTTATTTCTTTTTATTTACTTTATTCGACAACGACGCGCGCAGCAACCGCTCGGTTCAAAAAAAAAATTTATTTTAATTTCTTAACATGCGCGACGTGACCGCGCTCGATTTGAAAAATTTTTTTTCTGCGTGTTTTGAGCTGAAATGTGTCGTAAGAAAACGTAAGTGAGCACGGTATGTCACGTCATTTGGAAGCTTCTCCGGTGGTATGGACATATTTATACCCTTTTTCATTTGATTGATGTTAAAATTGGTTTTTCCCTATAGATTTAAAACGTAATTAATATTGTATTTTGCACATATTTACATATTTTGACCCAATAATGCATTTGATGGATTTATTATTAATAAAATATCAACCCGATACCCATTTTCGGTCTTTGTAAGAAGACTGAAAACTGTACAATTTTCTGAGATGGAGACTGACTAGTTTCAGCAATAATTAATGCCTAGTAAAACAAACTTTTCTTAAATTCTATAACATCCTTTCCTAAGGGGTATGCAAAATGTTGCTAATTCCAGGCCAATGTTGCGGGACAATGTCGCTAATTTCGGGGCACATGCTGCTGGGCCATAAAAAATAATGTTGCCAACAGTAAAAAACGTAAGTGGGCATGGAATGTCACGTAAGCAGCGTAAGTGAGCATGGAATTTAAGGGAAATTGTTGCGATGAGAAAGGAAATTGTTGGGATGATGTTGCGGGAAATTTATGGAAGTTTTGTTCTGACAACAGTGCTGTCCTCGTGATATATCACATACACAAGGCTAGGTGGGGTTCGAACGAGCTTGAAATTTCCCTTAGCTGCTTTTGCCCTTTGTCCATACCTTTCCATAGCCCGGCTTAATTACGCTCTTTCACTCATTTGTGCGTGACAAGTGTGAGCTGATTTTGTGGGAAATTTTCTCCCGGCGGCAAATGGTGTGGGATTTTGCTCTATTTCGTACGCGCTTACGAGCAAAACGGGAGAGTGTTTGTGTATGTCCCTACCAGTGCTGCCGGCTCAGCTTTTTTCGCGTAAATCAGGCTTGTCAAATGGGGGGGAAATATCGAAGAAACAGCGGGGAGAGAGAATTCTAGCTTTTTAAAAATATATTTTTGTGCGCCTTTTCACAACATTTTCAGGACTAACTTGCTTCCTGAAGTTCATAAAAACAAATATATATCAATCATTTACTTATCATATGAAGAAGTCAGTTGAATGATCCTTTCAATTGAAATTTTAGTTTTTTCGATTTGTTTCCGTCAAAAATAGCTTTTTCCCGCTGGGAAATTTCTGAAAAACTGTGAACAAGGAAAAAACAGCAAAAACGGAACAGAAATTCTACTGTATACCCGTTAAAATCCCCCAACAATTGCTTAACATACCGTGTCCTCATGGTATATCACGCAGGGCTAGGTGAGGTTCGTACGAGCCTTCCAATTTCCCTTAGCTATTTCTGCTGTAGCCCATACCCTTCCATTGACCAGGTTTCAGTGTAACCCCACATCACACAAATATTGTATAGCACACTAAAATATTTTTAAGGTCACACTTGATTACTAAAATATCGCTTCACAGCACTGTCAGCTATCAACCGGTGGACCAAAATAAAATTACAATATTGGATTTGGAATTGTATCAATTAAAAGCTTAACTTAACGGAATCTTCTATAGAGAAATCAATACACAGCTTAAGCCCGCCAGAATGCCTTCCTACGAGCTAGCCCTGGTGCTGCGCCAATTGCCGCGGGTAAGTCACAATTGAGATTTCCCACAGCGTTACATAAAAGTAAATATTATTATTAATAATCGTTTAAATGACAGCCCGAGTTGATCTCCGTGATACGCCGCACCGCCGAAGCCATACTAGACAAGGGGGGCATCATCCGGAAGCTGGAGAACCTGGGAACGCGGGCGCTGCCCCACAAAGTCAGCGAGCACGGGGTGGTGCATCGCGTGGGCACGCACTTCACCATCGCCTTCGACACGGCGCCCACCAAGATCTCGGACCTCAAGGAAGAGTTTGGCCGCGACATCGACATTGTGCGGCGGTACATCTTCAGGGTCGAGGAGCCGGAGGAGCACAAGTGCACGCTGCACGAGGAGATGCTGCCGCCCGCCTACCGCAAGGATGTCCAGCAGCTGATAGCGACGGCCCAGAGGAAGCAGAGACCGAAGTACAACTACAACTCGGGCCTGGACTACTATCCGTTCCAGAAGTAGAGGGCCTCCAAGTCGAATAAAATCTGTTAATTATGTATTTAAATTGTAAAATGATTTGTAGATTGGCGTGTGCTGCGCCGTCGTCGTGCACTTGGCGATTTTGGCGTTCGACGCTCCTCTTACGAAATGTGTCCGCTGCTTACGCTTATCGGGGCATTTTGCACTACGAGTATTTGTCTTTATTTAGTTTATGGCGCGCAATCAACGTCTATACTTATCAGCAATTGATAAATAAAACCCAATAAACATTGACGATTGGAAGAAGCCATGGCTAAAGTGGAAGTAGTGCCCCAAAAACCTTCAAGTTGTCCAGAACAGAACAGAACATACAGGAATGCCGCCCCAGATACGTGCCCTCACACCCGAGCTGCAGCAGGCGGCCAACGAGCAGCTGCACGAGGTGCCCGATCGCCTCGAAGCGGATCTGGAGGCATTCAAGACATGGATCAAGCAGCAGCCGCACCTCAATCCGCGCACAGACGACCAGTTCCTGGTGGCCTTCCTGCGCGGCTGCAAGTACAGCCTGGAGCGGGCCAAGTCTAAGTTGGACAAGTACTACACACTGCGCACCAAGTATCCAGAGTATTTCAACGTGACCACCACCAGGGGTCCCAAGTTCCGCGAGATCCATCAAACCGGGTAAGCTTTTGCTCACAGACAACTCCCACGAATCGATTCGAATCGAAGTCCATTCATATCTCTGGCCATCATAAACAGGGCGTTAGTCTACCTGCCGACTCCCCTGAACGGCAATGGGCCTCGCATTGCCATCTGGCGGATGGGGCTCTGTCCCGTGGAGAAGTACAACATTCTGGAATGTATGCAGGTGGCGCAGGCCATGCAAGAGATCGCCATCATGGAGGATGATTACGCCAATGTCAATGGCATCGTGTTCATCATGGACATGAAGGGAGCCACAGCAGCGCACATGTTCCAGATGACGCCCGCGATGGCCAAGAAGTTCACGGTATTCTCCGAGGAGGCGCTGCCCCTGCGGCCCAAGGCCCAGCACTTCATCAACACCATCACTGGCTTCGAGCAGGTCTTCAACATATTCAAGCCCATGATGTCCAAAAAGATGCAGGCCCGCCTCTTCGTCCATGGCAGCAAAATGGGACTGCTTACGGATCAGATTCCGCTCCAGTACCTGTCCAAAAATTACGGCGGAGAGAACGGCGACATCGAGGAACTTGTTGCCGCGTGGGAGAAGAAGTTTGACGAGTACGAAGACTTCTTCCAGGCCAACGCCACCTACGGCACGGACGAGAGCCTGCGCCCCGGCAATCCCATCGACTTTGAGGGTCTCTTTGGCATCGAGGGATCTTTCCGAAAGCTGAATGTGGACTAAAGCAATTGAAGATTGTCTCTGTTACTAGTACTCTACGAATTTGTATTATGCTCAATATGAAATTGTTACTATCATCTAAAGAAACATATCCGTCGCTGCCACTTTGTGGGGGTCGATTCAAACATCTTTCGCCGGCCCAGGGTCTGCTCCAGGTAGTTGTCTATCTGTTTCTCCACGTCTGAGCGCCACTTCAGCTGCAGGAACAGGGGAAACACTTCGCCAGCTTTTTTGAGTCTCCTCTCCGCCGTTTGGTAGCACTTCCAGGGCTGTGGCTCCACCACGAGGAGCTCTGACAAATGCGACAACTTCTGCAGAAACAGTTTAAGGCCTTCGTCATGATGATTCAGGTGGATCCACATGGTGATGGAGTAGCAGCAGATGGCATCAAACTTCCGCCGCTGCTGGCCGTCCAAGTAGCTCACCACCGTCTCAAAGTCCGATGCGTCCAGCACATCCACGCGTTCGTAGGTGATCTTCTCGGGGCACGTGTTCTCCTCTTTGGCCCGATGAATCAGTCGCTCGTCAATGTCCACGCCCAGAATCTGCACGGAACGCTGCAGGCGCTCCTCCAGGTAGCTGTGCAGCAATTGGGTGAAAACACCACAGTTACAGCCGACATCCAGCACGAGGTAGGGTCGCTCCTCCTCCTCTACGGCGGCCGGCAGCCAGATATCCTTGTCCGGGAGCAGTTTCACCCTCTCGGGGGCCGAATTAAATTGATAGTAATTCATGAAATTTCCATATTGCACAGCCCCAGGATCATCGTTGCGAATTTCCATGTTATAAATGTTAAATGTTATAAGCAGAAAACTGCAACTACCGGCGAAAATCAGATTCCTCGATTTTGATATTCTGTTCAATATTACAAGCTAACTGGGACCCTTAGGCCTGAACACATAATTTTAAAGGGTTGATGAATGAATTGTCTAGAAGATTGGTTAAGTTTAGTGGCTCTGTTTATTAAGATTGTTTATAAAATAACGTTTACACGAGATAGGTCAGCAAATATGTCACTATTTTTACATGGCAACTACACGGTAACTACACATCGGAAACATATTTATGGTGTATGGACCTGTCGCATACTGTATTTCTGAAAAAATTTTAAAATACTTCTTTTAAAGCTGGTTTGAAGCATAAGTAATGAGGAATTTTTCTCGTATTGCAATTTTTTATACATTTAATTAGATTCCCGTATATACATATGTACATACATCTCGATCCCGACCCACATTTTTGGTATCAGTCGGAAGACCATAAACAGTACATTTTCGTTGAGATAGCTTTAAAATTTGGCGGATATTTGAACATACTTTGTAAGTATATAAAAATGGCTATGAAATCAGTTATCGCGATCGTTGGACAAACATTTAATCAATTTCCTTATGCCCATTCGTAGAAGGGTAGCTTATAAAATTCCCCTTGCTGAGGAAAAAAAAGGTTTGGACAACAGGCAAAACAGCCCATAAAATGCCACGCATGCAAGGTAAAATCCACCCCATTGCATAACATAACGTGAGGAGAGGCCTGTCCTCAGGTTATATCATATGCAGGTTCGCAGGAGGGGTGAGGTTCGTATGAGCCTTGCAATTTATATTCGCTGTTATTTTCGTGTTGTCCCTACCTTTCCATAGCCCAACAGTGGGACTCAAGCGGTTAAAATGTATTTATTTATTTTTTAAATTGACGGTAATTTTGAAAAAAAAAAAACCAGTATAATATTTATATAATATAAAAATATATATAACATATATATGTATATATGTCTATATATATATAATTCTTTCTTTATATTAAGATTAGTTTTGCGAAAGTGAAAACCGGAGACTGTCATTACATTTCACTATCTCTGTCTTAAACAGTCCCTATATTCCCCGTTCCCCGTTAAAAATCAAAACACTTATACATAAGTATGAATATACATAAAATAAACTCCATTAAAAATTCATACGACTACAGTAACTTGAACATAATGATAATAAGAAATGAAGTATGTATATTTAAAGCGTCGCCAGAACTGTGATCCTCACTGTAGGAGTCGCTGCTGTTTTAGTCATGAGGAAGGTCTTTTAGGAGGAATGTACGAGGGAATGACCTTCACCTCTTGCGGAGTCGAATTACAATTTACTACTATGATCAAAATCGCGCAAACGGAACGCTCCTTGAAGATTCCTTTGTGACGTTGGGTTGCAAATTGAAGCATTCCAAGAATTTGTTGAAATTGTATAAATCATCATATGAGACATATACTAGCACTCTGCCTCTAACAGTAATAGTCATGCTAATACAGTTGATTAAAGACGGCTTGCTGATCTTGATTACCTTTCTATAAGAATTTCTGTTCTCTATAATTTCGAAATACATCCACCGGAACGTCCAGCTTGATTTCCCGCTGCGCCGACTCAGCCATGTCCCCGTAGAGCATGGCGCGAAAATACTCACTGCGGGCCGCCAGAATGTTGCGGTGGCCCGGCAGCCGTTGTTCCCCTACCAAGAAGTCAACGTCCGAGTAGCGGTAGTCCATGCAGAGCCGGCCTATGTCCAGCGCTACGCGATCGATCACGTCGATTTCGTCGGCATGGGTACCCATCGTGGTAGCGGGGGAAGACGCATCGTTTGCCTGGGTCATTTCACTCATTTTCGCTGCTGGTTTTCTGTGTGGTGTGGTGAATGGATAATGTCAGCATTTGTATTAATGATGTTCTATAAACTCACTCTATTTCCTTTTCTTCAACAATTTATGCACGCAGCTTTTCTTTTCCCTTTTTGCTTTTTTTGTTAGCTCTTATCCAGTGTACACTTATAACAAAATATGGTCACTCGAGCTAAAGCGCCTATTGGAACGACATAACTCTGCCTGATTTGCCAGCATCGCATTGCGACCATACCTTATGATTTGTGTATCCTTCACTCGCCTCTTCTGTTTTTTTTTTTACCGTGTTGAGCTATTTGTATACATATGTACATATGTATGTGCAGCATGTTTTTTGGGGGTTTCCCTTTCTTTGCCTTCACAAGCCGGCGAAGTGTTTTGATTTGAATAACGACTTGGCGCTGCTTATTACCCTTGCAATAACTTTTTTGTTCACTGCTGTTTTAAGAGCTTTCCGATAGCGATTTTCAAAAGAAAATAATTTTATCCGACAAACTAATAAATTTTCTATAAGAATGAGTAATTTGTATATGCGTATATTATTGAATTATTTTATAAAGTTTGGGTGCCGCAACTCTACATTTATTCCCAGTGTGGCCCACCTCTGCCAGAGGTCGCACACGGTCTTGATGTCCATAAAGATCTGCACGTGCAGACTGTGTGAAAGAGAGGGTATAAATTTGTCTCCGCTGAAAGTGTGGTTAAGAAATTACAAATAGAGATTCCAAATTATAAAGATCCAAAATTACAATTCAAAAGTGAAACATTCATACATTATATTATCATCATGTTTTTCGCATTTATTAACTGCATTCATTATTTATACGTTTTAATGCCCTTCCATTTATAGCCTGCTTAAATAGCTCTAACAATTTTCGTACATATACAAATCGATAACATCTTCTTATTTTTGTGGTAAAATTAAATAACATAAATTTAATTGTACAACAGAATATACACAACGTTTGGTTTGTTTGTTTTTGTTTTGTTTTTTTGTTTTGTTTTTTATTTTGTTGGCATGTTTGCGGATAATAATTAGCAACAAACATTCCATTGTGGCCCAGGGTCGCATCGCCGGCCAGGGTGGGGAAACTGAATTTAACCCACTAAGGGAGCTAGGCAAAATCGCAACAGTCTGTTGGGCCCCCGGCCAGAGGTGCGCCCCTGAGCACGGCCCAAATCAAGATGACACCCTTAACCATGACCGAAACTGGCCTCTAGCTTACCCTATTTACGTTACATTACGCTACAATACGCCCCTTCCCCCTCCGTTTTTAGTTATCTATAGTATTTAATTAATTATTCATTATTCATTATTCATTTTCTACGAACTATTGGAAATGTTTTTGCTTTTGAGTTGGGGACTGTTTACTGAATTACATTTTGCCATTCGTTCTAGGATCGATTTCATTTCTGGGCTTTTTGATTTCTGGTTACTGGTTATTTTGGGCTGGGTTTTCCGCTTTTCGCAGTGGTTTTTTCTCGAAGCGTGCGATTATTAGTTGAATTGAAAGGTTTTTCTGAACTCTTTTCGGCATTGTTTGGCAAATTTGTTGTTTTAATAAACTCTACACGATTTTTGTAAAATACTAAATGCTACTTAATATGGACTTTGAAAAAGGCTCTTTACTTTAATTAACTTTACTTAATGTTTTGTTTTTGTTTGTTTTGTTTTTGGTTTTTTTTGTAGAACTTTCGCATACAATACGAGTACGCTTTAAATAATCTAGTTTCTAATCTCAAATCTTGAGAGATTTACATAGTAGTAAGTAGCGCTATGATTTTTGGTTAGCAAAAACTGTAGTTAAACTGCAAACCGGAAACGGAAGTGCTGCTAGCCGTTTCCTGAATTGTGAATTGTCACTCGTCTACGATCGGAATTGGAATCGTTTGCTAAACTAGGGGCGTGATTTGTATCTGTGTACTATATATGTACAATATAATAGTAGAGATAAGTCAATCCAATCAATAGGTATGTATATGTATATATACATAGTTATGTATATACTTGTTAAGCTCATAAATACACAATACATAATAATCGGTCAATCGGTCAATCAATCAATGCATTAGTCAATTAATCAATCATACAATAATTAGATACTGCTAAAAACACTTAGTCTAGCTTACCGACTACGATATACATACGTATACTATAGACTATATAGGTACTATATACTATATATAGTACGAGTATGTTATGAAAATGTCTTTCAACGTTTTGTCTGTGTGTGTGGTGTCTATGGCTGTGTGGTGTCTATGGCTGTGTGGTGGTTGAGTGGCTGATTGGCTGAGGCCATAGCTGCACTCACGAATGTGGTGCTGTGACTGTAACTGTGACTGTAACTGTGACTGTAGCTGTGACTGTTGTTCGAGTGAGTGGAGTGTTGGCATTCATTTCATTATGTCACGTATTGCCAAACGGGCCTTCGTAAATATGCAACTATATGGCAAAACAGCAAGTAAGGAAAGAGTGTGTATATTTCTGTTCTGTTCTCTTCAGTTCTGCTCTGCATTGTTTTCACAGACAGCGATAGAGACAGAAACAGAGATAGAGAGAGATGGCTCAAGATGCAATTACAACCAATTTTTACTTGCGGGAAATTTTAAGTTTGCTTTAAAGGGATTTTGGGAGTTTGGGGATTTCGCTTTTTGTTTTTGGGGGGATATTTGAACGGGGGCATAGGGATTTGAGGTAATGAAAATCTAAATCTAACTCTAGTCATCTGGGTCCAACCCGATTAGCTCAGCTTGCAAACGGCCCTTAGTCTTACAACAAATGGTTAAGCAAAATACTCTCAAAGCGATACGAAATTGCGGCGACATACTGGTCATGATCAGAATTTTCCAAAATGAATTCAATACGCCAATCCAAACGACTGCGAAATTGATAAGAGTACTTTGGATAACGTCGCCCGTGACCACCTCATACAGCCTCACTGAGATCCATGGCAGCCAGGACATCCAGAATGCAAAGACTAATGCGAATGACATCATATGACTAGGGTTTGACAAATTTTCAGCCAGAGCAGTTGCATATTCTTTATCGTGTATTGGCTCGCCCGATCTTATTTTACGCATCATTACAAAGATATAGCCGTAGTTGTGTACGATCGATATGAGGCTGGGACCTAAAACTAATATCGCCAGTGTGGCACTGTACGCCGCCATGTTGCCCCAGTCCAGCATGCAGATGTGCGACAGATTGTTCTCGATCGGTTTCGTATAGCCCAGAATGGGCGGGCAGCACAGCAGTCCAGCGGATATCCAGGTGAACACCATCCAGCACTGGCAGCTACAGAAACAGAAACGGAAACGGAAACACACAAAAACGGGACAATGAGTATCGGTGATCATAAATCTGTAGCGCATCCCATTCGATAGAACTGTAATGGAAACTTTTAAAGACAAATAATACCACAATTACGAGCGAGAGAGAAATAGAGAGAGAGAGAGAGAACGGTGAGACACTGCAACCTAGATGCTAGAGGAAACAAGAAACGAGTGCTAAATACCCATGCAGACTCCTCTGCTAGGGTATAGAAAATAGGACGGTGATCCGTCCGCCAATCACTTACCGCGTCTTTGTCTGCACTGTCTCATAGCGCAGAGGCTTGCGCACCGCCAGATAGCGATCCACCGATATCCACATGAATGTGTAGACGGACACCGCCCAAAGGGTCACCTCCAGGTAGCCCGTGAAGCGGCACAGTATGTCCCCGTACATCCACTCCCCAGTGAGGGCAGGATACACGGAGAACGGCACAACCAGAAGGCCGCATAGCAGATCGGCTATGGCCAGGGACAGCAGATAGTAATTGATTACCTCTGTGGGACCTGCAATTGTGCAAACGAATGGAAGATGGATGAAATTCGATTCGATACGATGCTTCAATTACGCACCCTTGAAATTGGCATAGGTGGCAATGATGAGGAGATTGGAGAGCACTATCGCCACGCCCAGTATGGAGATGAGCACGGCTTTGGTGAGGGCCTCCACTTTGGAATTATCCTGCAGGTAGCTCATTTCCTGCATTTTTGCCAGCCACAGCGAGTGAAAGTTTTCCCTCTATGTTGGTTTTTCTCTTCCTCTGTTCTTGTTGCTGCTGCTGCTGCTGCTGCTGCTGCTGCTGCTGCTGCTGCCGCTGCTGATTGTTATGCAAAGGCCAGTGGACGTGACCGTAGCTCACTTCCGGTCATGGCGGCCACCCATATGAAGTCTGCTCTCGGGTGGGTTGTTTGGGGGGGGGGATGGGGTTTCCTATATATGTCTAAGGGTATGTGTGTGTATGTGTGTGTCTAAGTATGTTTGCGTGTGGGTGTCTGTGTCTATGTGTGTGTGAGTGGCGTCCTTTATTGTGCAACCGCCGACGCTTGCACACGCGAAGGTCGTCGCTGTCCTTGTATGCCACTTGGGGCGCCTTGGAGGTCCAAATTTGTATAAATTTAGGCGCTGGCAGAGAGCCAAACGGCGCCACAGTCGGCCCACTGGCCGATTGTGTGTGTAATTTGATTGTTCTTGTTCTTTGGGGCTGCCTTGCCTTGCCTTGCCTTGCCTTGCCTGCCTGCCTGCCTGGCCTGTGCCTCGTGTTTCTATTACAACCCTCCTGTAGTAGTAGTAGTAGTCGTAAGCCGTAGCCGCAGCCGTGGGCTGGCTCTGACTGTGGCTCTGTCTCTGGTTAAGGTTAAGGATAATGTTCGGCTCGTGTGGCTTTCTTGTGGGGCATGTCTTTGGGAGGAGAGAGTGTTTGAAGCTCGTTTAA
Organism: Drosophila azteca; assembly: GCA_005876895.1. Taxonomy (NCBI): domain Eukaryota; kingdom Metazoa; phylum Arthropoda; class Insecta; order Diptera; family Drosophilidae; genus Drosophila; species Drosophila azteca. Next base: position 7,273,183 of record VCKU01000011.1, read on the forward strand.
AAGTTTGGATTAAAATTTCTCTGGATTTAAAACCTACTAATTGCCTGGTAACTACTGTACTCTCTATGTATGTATGTCTATAGCCGTTCTGTTTAGTTACTCGTTTTAATATTCACAACTCTGTTTTGTTTTGTTTTGCTTTGTTTTGTTTTCTCTAACTTGAATCGAAAAGGTTTGGTTTCAACGAACTTGTAAGTTGTAAGGTTTGAGTTAATGTTTATGTTTTTTGTAATTAATTTGCTACTAACTTTAAATATCGATTCGATTTACTCGCAATTGGAAGAATAATGATTATTTAGTATATATCTTTGTTAATTAAGTTTCAAATTTTAATAATTACGCGCATTGATGTCTGCCTGTTCGTTCGTTCGTTCTTCTTTAAGTTGTAGTTTATTTTTTTGTTTTTTGTTTTTTTTGTTTTGTTTTGTTTGGTTTTTGACTATAATTTAAGCACAGCACAAATGTTTCTTTGGTGTTTCGTAAGGCTCCTTTCTGATGTTGGATGTTGGATGTCGAATGTCGATTGTTGAATGTTGAATGCTTACGAATACGAGCTATTAAAGTTGTTTAAAATATTTCGTAGTTTTTGCTGTTTGCTGCTTTTGTTTTTTGATTTTTGTTTTTGGTTTTATCCGTTCGCTGTTTGGTTATTCTTCTGATTATCCATTTGCTTTTGTAAATTCTGGCTGTGGCTCATCAGGCATCATCGTCCTTGTCCCTCGTCATCCTTTTTGTCAGTTTAAGCTAATTGTGCGCATCTGAAAGGACAAAACGGAAACAATTTGAATGCTTGGAAACTCAACATCCCTCAGATCCCATCTGCCATCCCCTATATCCTATCCCCATTCTAGAGCTAATCAATATATTATTACCACATACGAGTACGACTACGGCAGGCGGCAAAAGCCTTTTAGCTGCACAAACGCTTTACATAAGCGTGCTTATCCTGCCTCTGCCCCTGCCTCTGCCCCTGCCTTTTGCCTGCCACCCAGTACCAACATCCTCTCTTTCTCTCTCTCTCTATCTTTCTATCGTCCTGCTGCATTGACCCACTTTGGCTGTTGGCACTTGACACAGTTTGAGAGCCATCGCTGTCACGGCGCCGCTGCTCAAACCATGTCCGCCTCCGCCACCGCCACCGCCTCTGCTCTCGCAACGACAGTGTCAAGTGCGGCATCGACAAGAACTTCCTCCCTTTTGGGTCTACACTAGTCGTGCATTTTGGAAAATCTCTATAATGAAACATCAAAGATAATTTCATTTTCCTTCATTGAAACAAATCACACACTTGTCTGTTTGTTATAGCCTTTTCTTTGCCAATCGATCAGCATCCGTAGTTACGCCCATCCTGTCCAAGAACAGTATACCTTCTACTCCTTCAAGCAACCAATCAACCAATCAACCATCCCCCTCTTTCGCAAATCAGGACCCATCAGCCTCATTTACGACGTCATCGCGCCATTTTCTACGCAGACACAAACACAAAACCCACCATTACATTATCAAAGGCCATTAGAAATCAGCAGGAGGTGGCTGTAACGGCTATGTGTAACGGTCGTTTGCTTATGTGAGAGGGGATTGAGGTGGGGGGGGAATGAGGTAACAAGTTTGTCATTTAACTTGTCATCTGTCTCACTCACTCACTCACTCACTATCTCTTTCACTCGGAACTTGGTAATTTAATTAACACTAACGGGGCACCTCGCTTTGGGTTCGACAGTCAGTCAGTTAGCCAGCCAGACACTGCCACTGCCACAGCCACTGCCACTGCCACTGCGGTGGCCAGGTGATAAATATCAATGAATTGCATTAGCTTGGAAAAGCACCCCCAACCGTGGGAGAAGAACTGATTACATAAGCACCACCTGCAGTTGATGACGGTACGGTGCGGCTGTGGCTGTGGCGGTGCGGGTGGCGGTGGGGTGGCCTTTCGAGGGAAACGTCATTTGTGCAAACGACTTCCTGTCCTGACCCATGAACCAACTCCAATCAACACGGCGACGACGTCCGTGGCTGCAATTACAGCGAAATAAGTGTTATTGCCGGGAACTTATCCGGAGCCGGAGCCGTCGCTGTCGATTTGTGTCCACATAATGAGGGACCCCGAGTCGAACTCTGACCCATCCGCCTCTGTGGAATGAGTTCAACGAACCTTGCCACACATGAAAGAGAGAAAGAGAGAGAGATTGAGGAAAAGCGAGGTCTTTTCTTCGCAAAGGAAAGTGTAATCAATAAGCCCATGCATGTGATTAATTATGTAAATAATTTCATTGTTCTCTGAAGAGCGAACGAGAAAGAGAACGGGAAAGAGACGGAGAAGGAGTAAGTGACTCTTTGTTGGCTAACAGCCTGATGAGATTTTGATTGCCACTGGGGCACGCTGCTCATTATGAGAGCGTGGCATAATTAAAAATAAACGGTGGCCTGCTTTTCAGGGCAGCCAGCCAGCCAGCCCGCTGCCAGCTAAAGCCTCTGCCCTTACATCCTGTCGAACTCTGAAAGCGTGCGAAAGCCTTCAAGGAGTTTACCCTCCAATTACTTCAATAGCAATTGTATGCATTTCGAAATAGATTTAATATCTACAAGAGAATCCAATCAGAGGCGCAGGCCGAATCCTTTCGGAATGTACTCCCACTTCCTCCTTCAAAATAATGTCCTGGCCGGCATGACACACTTTCAGGGGGCTTAATTCTCCTTTCTCCTTTCACCTTTTGTCCGCCTCGGGCAGCAGATAATAAGCACAGCTCTCTGCTGCCGCTGCCGCTGCTGCTCTACTTTTCCGAAACGCACTGTATGTGTGTGGGAGTGGAGGAGGAGACCTGTGTGTGTGTGTGTGTGTGCCCATTTCCCGGTTTGTGGATTTTTTTCAGCGAAAGCCCATAAAATATGTATTCCCATGCGTGTTTATGCCGCCGCACAGCAGACACAAACCAGAAGCACAGCCACATCCATCGACTGTGACACAGCGTCTCCTATCGGTGGGACGTGGACGGGGGCACACAAAATCATATCCAAATGGCAGCCAGTCAGGACAGGCAGCCAGTCAGTCAGGACAGGACAGGTGGTAGGGTGTGAAAAGTAGAAGCAAAACCGGAGCTTTTAGTTTCTATAAATAAACCTTTGAGAGGGCGGGAGACTCTCATACACCTGCAGATACATATACATATGTACATGTACATGTGCATGTATGTATGTGTGAAACAAATTGCGAAACATCGCAACAAAGGCCAAGGCGAATTGCAGGCTGAAGAAGGATATTCATTTGATGACGTTGGCAGTGGCAAGTGATTGTTCTTGGCAGAAGGGAGCTGAGTGTGCAAGAGTGTGGAATGTGGCAAGGCTGCTGCGAATGGGTGCCACGTCATCATCGTCACCATCCCACGTGGCTCTGTCTGTCTTTATATAAGCATGACCTCACCTTGGCGCCAGGCACGGAGACACAGACCAATGCCTGTGACTCGGCTCGGCTTTTCCTGTTTAGTTCATAAATGTTTACTTATTTCGCTCAGTGCATCTCCTATGGGAGCTACGGGGGTGGGTGGGGGGAGGCAATGCATAATTTATGCTTACGCATGTCAAATGTCGCATATGCCTGAATATTTTCGGCCTTGCTGGGGCCCTCGGGGGTGGGGGTGGGCATGGAGACAGCTCCAGTCACTCGGTGGCTTAAGAACTTCCCGCCAGTTGCAGCCAGAGTCGCCCCTGCAGTCAGTCAGCCTGTTGCTTTTCCCAAAAATGGAAAAACTTTTTTGGCCACAAACTTTTTGTCTGTGCAAACGCCTGCAGGCAAACATGCAATTAGTTGGAGGGAGAGGGCAACCGTTTACCCAGCACTACATAGGGGAATGCAATAAAAAGCAGAAAACACAAAGCCAAACAGAAACCAATTTTCCTGGAAAATCACCCTGATGGCTGATGGCTGTCTGTGGGGGGTTGGGGGTTGGGGGGTGACCTGAAATCACGTGCCACCCGCTGCTATGGCCATAAACGGAACGAAGTTCCTCCATTCGACTGGCTGGAATGTGAAATGCTGGAATTCCGTACAACATGTCGTATACGCAATTCTTTTATTTGGGCCAATTTTGCCTTGTCAAAAAGGGGGGAGGGTGGGAAGGATGACTGTCCAAGGACAAACAGCGTCTTGGTGACGCGCGCGTGTTTAGGTTTATATTGCTTTTTGTTTGTTTTGTTGTTGTTGTTTTTGTTTCTCCCTTAGAAATCGCCTGGACATCCCCTCAGATTTCTGTTGATTTCCCCTTGGAACGAAAAACTTTTGACTTGCAAAAGAATTGTTGCAAATTGTTGCAAGGTCACCCAATGCTGGGTGGCTGGCAGGACCTAGCATACTCCTAGTTCTTTTTGTGCAGACCACGTGACGTATGCGTAATAAATAAAAGTGGCGATGGCTCCCTTGCTGCGCTAAGGACAATTGTGCTGGCTCCTGGCACCGGCTCGCACACACACCCTCGCGACACACACATAGACACACCCCCACACACACACACACACACAGACACAATCAAATACTAAACAATCGATCAATAAAACACAAACAAAAAAGAAAACAAAATACAAAAAAAAGGCAACAAACGAACGAACGAATTTCGTTTCAATGCTGCGACTTGACATTCAACCAAGGCGTCGGCCACACTGCCACAGTGCCACAGTGGCACAGTGGCACACTGGCAGCCACTGCCAAAGCCAGTCAGTCAGTCGCCCAATCAATACGGCAATGCATCAATTTGTCATTCACGTTTCACATAGTCATGCCCGTACTGTTCTGTTCTTTTCTGTTCTGTTCTGTTCCGTATCGTTCTTCTCTTGTGGTAAATGCTTGCAACTTGTTTATTTGTTGGTGTTATTTGGTGTCTGATTGATAAGAAAACAGTGGGTTGGGAATTGGATGAAGCCAATGTTGGGCTATGGATGGGGCAACTCCTGACGTTGCACACATACAGCTAGCCTTCGCCTTGTTACTTGTATTTCATTTGCAATTGATTGGCTCAATGTGGCAGCTGAAGCTGAAAGAGCCAACTGCCAATTCTGGTCGGGATTGTAGCAAGGAAGAGGGGACAAGGGGCCGGTTGCAGGGCTCGTAGAATGGATGCCAGCACAGTTTGACATTCAAGCAATTTGTTCGCTGCAGCTGCAAAGTGCATAGCAGTTAACAATGCACAAGAGTATATGTATGTATATCTGTGTGTTGTTTCTAGACGGGAAATGTATCCGAAGGGCTTAACCCTCTCCATTGGCAGCAATTAGTTGGCACTAGCCCCTGGCCACGCCCCTCATAAATATAGTATAAATCAAGGCGGGCACAGGCCACAACTAATTAGGCAATGGGCAGCAGGAGCAGAAAGTTGCGATTTGTGTGCGTGATAGAGGGGGGAAGGGACTCGAACAGGGACAGGGAAAGGGCCAAGGGAGTGGACAGCAGATTGGGAGGTGGAATTGGTGGGTGGGTGGGCTGGTTCGTTGGATCGGAGAGTGGGTGTGTCCATTTGGGCCGACCATCGACTTGCTTTGTTTTGTTTTTCTTGGCCGTAGCGACAATTATGGTTTTTTTTTTGTTTTCTTGTTGGCTAAAATGTTTTTCTTTACGTTTGGATAAATTCTGTTGTTCTGTTTTTCGGATACCCATCAGCACAGAGAAAAAAAGAAGAGCGTAAGATCTGTGGGGTATATGTATTGGCCATTGCTTAAGAATGTGATATAACAGAGGGTGCCCCACAAATAATCTATGCTGGGGCGAACCTTCAAATGAATTCTGAATTCTCTCGTTCAATTCTCTTCCAATAAGCCCATTTGTATCTTGTATCTTGTATCTGAAACTGAATTGATTTGCCGCAGAGCTTTGCGGGTTTTTCTCTTTTTTAGGGTATCGCTGTTGCTCGATTGCCCCTCCCTCTCAATCTATATATTTATAGTAGATATATAAATGTTGTTGCTGCTGTTGCTGTTGTTGTTGCTGCGAGTATTCCGAGATGTTTAATTTTAGCATCGCGCATTTGTTTGTCTCATCTGTTTTAGCCTTGTTTTTTTGTGTTGTTAAACGAAAGCCGCCAACGAGACCGACCATTTTCACTCTCACTCTCACTTTCCAAAATCTTTCTTTCGTGCAAAATAGATGCCACAATGCCACAGCGGGGGCATAAAGGCGGACACGTTGCGGCCATAAATCATGGTGGAATATGCATATAAGTATCTTAATATCCGAAGAAATGTGGGAATATCTCAAGTGTTCAAAATGCCTGCGCCTTAATTATTTAAAATCGAATTAGGGAACGGATTCGAACACCGTATCGTTGGGGCTAGTGCGTGGTCTGTGTGGGGGTTGCCCAAGGACGAATGCAAATGTCCAGCACCCCAGCCACCCACCCCGTACACCCCTCTGAATACCGAGAGAGTGTGAAGAGCGGCAGCTGCAGCCCAGCCCAGCCCTGTCCCGTGCTGGCTTTTCTTTTTGTTGTATTTTGTTATTCTTTTATCGAGCTAATTGAATACGTGAAGCGAAACACAAAGAAGCAGCAGGAAAAGAGGGAGAGAGAGCGCAGAGAAGAGAAGAGCGGAGAAAGGATGGAAAACAATTACACGTTACAGCTCATAACTGTAACTGGCTGCAGCTGCCACAAAAGCGGAGGGGCGACCGGCCACAGAGGGAGCAGCAACAGAAGGACCAGAGTGGGTTTGGGTGGGTGCTTGAGGGGCGTCATTTCACATGTAAATTAGACTCCGACAAGCGGCAGCCTTGAAGTATGCTATGAAATTTTGCGCTCGTTCACTGGACACGGTGCACCGCGGTGGGGGGAGGCATGCCACAGTCGTCTTGCCCGGTCATGTGTGAAAAATGGCAACTGTGTCAGCACCCACCCATCAGCAGCAGCAGCAGCTGCAGCTGCCGCACCACCAGCAACGTCAATTGCATTATTCAGTAAAGGTTGCAAGAACAAAAGCCACTCGGAATGGAATGGGTGGATGGTTGGATGGTTGGCTGGTCGGATGGGTAGGTTCTTAGCTGATCAGAGAGTGGAAAAAAGCAGGAACGGGCTGAAGCAGACCCTTGAATTATGCAAAAGGCAGACCTTGAAGACTTTGCGCTGCACGTAATTAAATACGGGTACGTGTACGGGTACGGGCGTAAGGGTAAACCCCAACTGGATTCGACTACTCCCCAACACTGGGGACTACTGGCTACAGAGAGAATATGTAACGTGTGAAAATTCCCATTGTGTGATCGATAAAATGGTCTCTTGGCAGGAGGGAGGTCTTGGGCTTGGGCTTGGACTGAGGTTGGGGTTGGGGCATGTCGTCGCGTCCTTGAAGGCAAATTTACGACAGAATAAACAACTTGGCGGCAGCGGCCTGGCCCAGGTCCGTGTCCGTGTCCTGGTCCTTCGGCGATAAGGATAAGGACACGACGCTCCTTTGGCGCGCAATTTTATGACAGAGCAAAAGACAAATTGCCTATAAAAAGTCAAAGTCAATAAAAAAAAAAGCCAGAAAAATACAAAAAACGAAGAGAACAGAAAGCAAAAGTGTGACGTGTGGTCCAGGGATGCGATGTGTCCTTATACAATCATTGTTTGAGTGGGCATCCATGGGGCAGCCATGATATCCTGTAAATCCTGTCGGGCTGCTGGCTGCATAAATTGAAATTTTCAGCAAACGAAATTTGCTTGGGAAATGATGCGCTCAGCCCCGAGCTTTTCAGTATTTGCGCAAAGACTTTGGCTTTGGGCTAATCCCCCGCCCCCCCACGGCCCCTCCCTGCAGCCGGCAGCCCTCACTCCCCAAATCGTTCTTTGCATTGAGCTTTTCCAGCGGAATTCGCATTTTCCTCTTTTCTTTTTTGGGCTCTGCTCTGCCTATTTTCGGTATCTCTCTGTATCAGCAGGCAGGCAGAGGGGAGAGCAGAGAGCAGAGAGAGGAGTAGGCCATGGAAAGAGAGGAGAGGAGTGGAGAGGGGTGGGACGTGTCGGGATGGGATGGGACTGTTCTCTCTTTTCGGGGTTGCTTATGTTTTGCTTGGCTCTTTCTTGGACGCTTCTTCCCTTCCATTGTCTTCGTTCTTCCTGCTTTCTTTTTTCTTTCCTTTCTCTCCTTTTTGTGTGTTGAGGTAGGGTACGGCTGGAGTTTGAGTTAAAGCTTGACTGGTGCTAGGATGCTACCAATAGAGTTTTTCATTTACGGAAAATCCCGCCCCCATCCCCATCCACCCAGGACGCTACTTGTTTCACTTTGAAAAGCTTCGAAACCCCGAGAAAAAGTTAGTATACAATTTTTGGGCTCGACTTCTGGCTTATGCTCACCTTTGACAGGACATCTTCTGTGTGGTTTAGGCCCAGACATTGCTCTGATTTTTCCATTCAGCGTTTTTCAGTTTTCCCAATTGTTTCATTGATAAAGTGATTATTTTTGTGGTTACTTTTGTTGCTGTTTGTTGTTGTATGTATATATCTATGATTATTTATAACATTTTGTTTGTCTTGAACACTTTGTCTTTATCACTGTGGTTTACCCGTCCTTCATTTGGCTGCAACAACAGGCGAGAACTATAAAATATCTAGATAAATGTGAATCCGGCTGGTGCTCAAGTGTTAAGTATCTAAAGGTAAGAAGTTTCGCCGCCAACAAAGCTGGCTTTGGGCTCTCCCTGTAGGACCATCCATCAATCAAATAATATTTTAATTCATGCTAATTTAATGCTAAGTTCGACTGTCTAAAGAGTACTTATGATAAGATATACTGCAAGCCTGCAAACGCTGAGGGTTTTCTCTGGTTTTCACTTTCCCCCTGGCCGCTTTCCCGCCCGCTCTCCATACACGTGCTCTCCTCACTGAACTGTCATTAGCCTGCCTGACTGACTGCCTGACTGCCTGACTTTTTTGCAGGCCTTTACTTGTTGGCTTTTCTTTTGGCCCTGCTGCTGCTGCTGCTGCTGCTTCAGGTTTAGCCTTCAACACACATACACATGCAAAAAAAAGGCACAGCCACAAGCACACCCACACTGGCACACAGCAGCACTCTGCTCACAGACATGTACATGTGCGCAGGTGTGCGCCTTGATTTTTCAATTAGTCTCTGGCTCGACCCATCATTCTCCACACTTTAATTGAATTCGTTGCTACTCCATTTCTTTTTTGTATTATCTTTTTTGCATAGATAATTTATGGGACTTCTCTGCACGAATTTCCTTTTTGGAAATCTTCTCTTTGCCACTTATTGTTAACCAGAAGAAAAATGGGAAAAAAATGTTTCTGTTTTTTTTTCGGCCAGGAACAGAAACAGAAAATTTTGGTTTGCTGGCCGTTTGAGTCGCTCTGTGGCAGTGTCTATGTGTGGGTGGGTGTGTTTGGGTGATTGTGGGTGTATGTAGTGTATGGTATGTGTGTGTGTGTTACTGAGCCTGTGTCTGTGTGACCGTTTCCAACAACAACAACCACTGAACGCGCCCGCGCTGCTGCTAGTGCTGCTGCTGCTGCTGCCGTTCCGTTCCGTTCCGTTCGATGCGTGCGAAGATGCGACGCGCTCACTGTCTGACTGGCGACTGGGGCCACTGGTGCTCCACGCCCAGAGAGCACCAGCAACAGCACCAGCAGCAGCACCAGAGAAAAAGAGCGAGCACCGCACCAGACAGAGAGACAGAGAGAGAGCAAGCCCAAGCGTCTAGCTGGAAGGCCGCCGCCTGACCGCCTGCAACAACACGCAACAGGAAAAAGCAGAGCGCAAGCTTTCGCCTACTTTCAGCGGCCGAAGCTCTTTCACGAAAGCTCCCGCCCAACGCACATGGCACATGGCATTTGTTTATATTTGCGTCAGGTAAAAATAGCACTGCATATTTTTGGGAAGCCAGAGCCAAAGCAGTGCGCATGCACGAACCATACACGCTTCACGCCTCACGCTCCACTGGATTCCCGTTAAATTCCACTGTTGTGTACTGTACTGTACTGTATATTTTGCATTCAACTTTCCGAAATATTTGCTTTGATTTCACTTTGAATTATAAGATCCACACAGAGAGCTGCGCTCCGAACACCTAATTTGATGGCTCTCCTTGCATGCTCAGCGAGAGTTCGTCCGCCTGCTCTCCCGGATCGGACACCGAGGGCCGTACACATGGCTTTAACTGATCCATTTGCTCAATGAACGGACGCATGCCGTCCGGATTCTTCATGTATTTGGCCACGCTCAGTATGATATGGCGATATATCTGATGATCCCGATAGGCGGCATTCGGTCGACGCTTCTGAGGGGGTCTAATCAGATGCGAGGATAAGGGATTTTGATGCACAAGTATTCTAAGGGTATACCTCTCCAGGGCCCGCTGTAGTCCACGGAGACGCCGCGACGACTCTATTTGACGGCGACGTTCGCAGTAAGCAAAATAACCGCAAACGAGAATGATCACTGCGGACACCACGTAGATGAGCCAGCTCCAGCCGAGGATCCTGCCAAGCCAAGATTCGAATGCTATATAGTATTGTTCCCCCCAGAAGCATTTCCGTTACTTACGTCACAAATGTTGCATTCAATCGCTTCCACATGGGCGAGGTCTGCTCCTTCCGTTTCTGCTCTATTTTCTGGGGATCGTCACTCCAGAACGATATGGGAAACATGATAACGTCGTGGGGGGGGTTCTCCGACTTCTGGCTATCTTCTTTAATACGGAATCAATTTTGCCTCACAACAAACGTGTCGGGTGTGCGTGTGTGTGTCTCAAATCCAAGATTTGTATCTACAATACAATGCTAAATTTTCATAATTCTATTCCGAATGTTTCGGAATGTTAACGGAAGGCCTACTGAGTGTGTGTGTGTGTGTTTGGGTGTGTGTGTATAAGTTTCGATGAATTCCAGGCACGACAACGCATCATCACAACTCAGGTGTTGCTGCTGCTTATCCTTAACAACCTGGAAGTAGCTTCACCCCGAGATCCGCTAATACGGCTCGAAGGTTATGCGATCTACGATCTATGTACATATGTATGATCTACGATCTACGATCGATTGCTTTCGCTTTGCCTGGCCTGGCAGCTAGCGCATCATTTGGCTATTTCTAGTTGCAATTTTCGCCTTTGTTTTGCCATTTGCAATGGCAATTCGTGCGCTTCCGTCAACGTTGTCCGTCTGGGGAAAAGCGTGATCATATAAATTATGGGTACGAGACTCCTTCACTGCCCTCCCCCCCTCGCTGCCTCTGCCACAGCCAGTGACAGTGTCAAAAGAACATTTCCACAAATTTGTTGGGAAAATTTGCCTGGCGCTTGACACATTCGCTTCGGATTTATGGCCATGTCTCTTGGTCGAATTCCTAACTGTGGCCCCCGTTCCCCGTTCCCCTTTCCCCTGGCTGAAGTGACATTGCATATTGCCCCAAATTGAGGCAGCGTGCGCGTGCGCACGATTGTTGACCAGCCCAACCCAACCCAGCCCAATCCAATCGAATCCAATCGAATCCAAATCGAAGCCCAAACAAAACCAAGCCAAACCAAACCCTAGATGCAAGCCATGACAGGGCGCCCTGAAAATTACGATCTTTTAGGCCAGAACCGAAACCAGAAATATGCTGACACATGGCTGCCAAGAACTGAATCGAGTTCTCAAAATGAAATCTTTGGGTTTCTAAGGTTCCAAGTTCTAACCCCCCATCGATTGTATTAGATAGCCAAGATCTCACGCTGATCTGATCTGATCAGATCAGATAAATTCAATTTCGTTCATGCCATCAACCCACCAACCCACCTGAGGTACAACCCATTAAAGAAGATACAGTTTGGGGGCCCATCAAACGGCTGTCAAATTACCTAAACACCCAATCAAACGATGCCATGGCTGCATCTTAAGATGACTCGGCGTCGATGACGATGATGAGTAACCCACACGAAATGAAATGCTAATGAATTGTTATCAGTTAATTGTCGGCATTGGATGGCGGCAGAGGAGGGGAGGGGTGCTGGAACTGTGTTGCTTTGTTATCAGCTTTTATATGCTTTATTTGAATTCGATTTGGAGATGCGACACTGAAGCGTGGGTGTTCCAGTCCCCACTCAAGTGGCAACTAATAGCCCAATAAATTGTGATATGCGTATAAAGAGAGAGAGAGAGAGGGAGAAACACACACGCATACACACACAGGTAAAAGAGGGACTAAGCGAACTGTCAAAGCCTGGCACATTATGCGATTTATGGCCAGAGGCAATGGGCAGCAAAAAACCAGGCAACCAGGCAACCAGTTTCAGGGATGGGATCCGATCCGATGCGATGCGATGCTTCAGTGCGCGCAGGCGCAAATCCTTTTGACATGTCCAATGCGACCGGACCGTCACATTCCGTACCTTTTCCTGTGGGTAGCCATAGCTATTCCTAATACGAGTACTAGTAGCATTGACTGGCTGTAGCTGTCGCTGTGGCTATGGGCTGTGGCAGTAGCGCTTTTATGACGACAGCGACAGATTCAGGCAGCCACGGCAGTCATCCGAATATGGGCAGAAGGGCCACAAACGAGTTCTTTCTGTGAAAGATCAGCGGGCCATGCACTAAACTGGATGCCGCCGTGGCGACTGCCCCTGCCCTGGCCGCAACGGGTAAATATTTAACTTCACAACTTGCCACCATCTAAAAACGAAGAAGAGGCAACAGAAAACGGCAGCACCAGCAGCAGCAGCAGACGGCAGCAACAGACGGCAGACCATAAAAAGCATAAACCGCAAACTCCGAAATTAGAGATGGCAGAGGTCAAGAAAAACCAGCATTTTTCAAAGAAATGCAAACATTTTCGAATAAATTCATAAGAAAGCTGTGAATGGTATATGAATGGATTCGATAGTTTAGGGCTATCAATAGGATAGTCTATCTGTGATTAGAAGATGTGATCCTTTTCGTACTTTTTAGTGCCTGCACGGACACATCTCTACACCTAAAGGTGGAGTGGGTGGATGGGGGCTGGGGGGGGGATGGGTTGCACGAGCGACGTATAAACAAAACAGCTGTAACGCACTCAAACATCAACGATCGACCAGTTCTACACATCAGTCCCTGTCCCTGTCCCCGTCCAATTTTGTAAGCGAGCCGATCCGAGCCGAGCCGACCCGAGCCGACCCGAACCGAGTCAAGATCTTGGGGCCCGAACGCACAGCCACAGTTGGGGCGGCGGCGATCGTTAACTGGACTTTCGGTTTCTGCTGTTTCGAATCGTTCAGTTCGTCTCGGAACTTCTAAGCGATCGGTTTGTGTTCGTGCCTCGCTCCGCCGCGCCCAAAGAAGATTTCGAATATATCAAATATCGCACGAAATTTTGTTGTTCGCCTACGGCACACGGAAGCAGCTAACACACAGATTCTGATTTCGATACCGATTCTGATTCTGATGCAGACGAGAAGGAACAACAACAAGAATCCTCAATAAATATTTATAAATATCACTTAAGAGCGATCCCCGCCCCCCCCCCCAATCAATTCACAATTTTACAAATTATATAGAAACATTAATTTTTTGTTGTATTGAAACAAAAAGCCGTGTGCCGCGTATCTGGTTAATGTCAGCGCGAAAACTCAATTCGACTTATGGTTTGTGATTGCAAATTCGGCATAATTGGTTGTTGCTTTTTTTTGTTTTTGTTGTATTTGATTTATTATCCGTGTCCGTATCCGTATCTGTGTGCGGAGGCATCTGTAAGTGCCGCATCCCATAAGATCTGACCACGATTATCGCACAATAGCAGGAGGGGGGAAATCTTTCTCCGCGCCAGCCAGCCAGTGGGAATCTGTGTAAGTCGAATGCAAATATTTTTAATTAATTGCAATTATTTATGTATGAATTGAATGTGTGTCAGCCAGCGCGCGACATTTCCTAGTACATTAATCTTGCTCAAAATCGCATGTTGCCAGGCGGGTGGGGGTATGGCTAGGGGTTGGGGGGTAGGAGGAGTGTGGCATTGGAGTTACCAGAGTGCTTATGGCTTTGATTTGCATTAAGTGTCTACGCTGGCTCTGGCTCTGACTCCATTAAACATTAAACATCTATCGGTTAATGGGTCTTGACTCTAATTATTCCATTTTCTTACAAATGTCAAAGGTCTGTATGTAATCTGAACTTAAAGCACATATCAATGTTCTTATAACTCATTTGAATGCCATATCATAATTTCAATAATACTGCGAATAATACTCTGAACTGCTGTAAGTGGTATCTGATCTACTGAATTTCCTGATGCATTCCCTGTAAAGTCAATTCAAGAAACCAAGTTTCAACTTTCTTTTTATCTAAATAACAATCTGAATAATAAATATTTTAAATATTTTATTTATATTTTTATTTATATCAATTCTCAGGGATTTTTTGTGATTTTTCATTTCCCAAAAGTCCCACCAATATTATCTTGAAATCATATCAAAAACTTTGCATAAATATGCGTTTTATTATGTGACAAAAGCAAACAATTGAAATGCCCAATAAATGTGCATATTTTAATGAAACAACAAAAATGTCTTTGTTGTCAATAGCTTATGAAATAATTACGACATTCTGTTGTTGGCTTGTGGCATGTGGCAAAGTGCGCAGGGCTCAAGTGTAGGTCTAGGGCACGATCGTGCCGCCCTATTGGATCGTGCTTTTGTGCATATCATAATCTTCCCGTAAATATTATGGCGATTCTCGAATAGAAATAAAAAAGGGGACTCCAGCGGGCCGGGGGTGGGGTACGTGGAGTACGCAAGGCAAGTGATTCAGCCATTGCATTCCGGTTTTTCATTTCTTCTTTGCTTTTCTAATTAGCCAAAGTCATTTGCATAAATTACGCAGCTAACGGTAACTGGGTTTATGCCTTTTGTCTGGTAGGTCCCCAAGACCTCCGTCAGGCTCTCTATGAGCTATGGGCTATGGGCCATGAGACATGCGTGGGCGTGGCCCCGCCACCGAACGCCCCCTTGCAGCTGCAAAGCAATTAGCAAAAGACTGGACATGCCAACAAATTGTGGCCGTCCCGTTCCGTTCCGTCCCGTTTCTTGGAGTCTTTTTTCCCCGTACCCATGCCGGTACCCGTACCCGTACCCGTAGTCGTATTCCTTTTTGGGACCGTTGCATTTGTTATTGAAATGAGTTTTCGCATTTGAAGTCGCAGTTGAACTTGTCGGGCGGTGGCGATGGCGATGGCGGGGGCAGGGTGTCCAAATGTCAAACTGTCGATGTTCAACATGTTGCGTATAGTTTTCGCTTTTCGCTCACAGTCCGTCCGTCCTTCCATCTGTCTGTCTGTCTGTCGTTTTCGCTTTTCATTTCTGACTCTGCGAAAGAGGAAAGAGCAAACAACAAAGGCCAAAAGCCATGCCGAAAGACTTGGAACACATTCCTTTAATTGGACTGAAAGTACAGTGTAAACAAAAGGCATTCGAACCTCCTGGCCTGCCCCACCCCTCGGGAAGGGGAAGTCAGTTTGTTGATCTTGTTAAAAAATAAAAAATATATAAAAAAACAACATTAAAAAAGACCCGACACAGTGAAGCTGAACGAAGTAGGAAGTACCCTTGAAAAAAATATCTAAAAATTCATTTTGAATATGAAAAGTAAGTGGAAATCCTTTTTGGTTCTACGATATCAAATCTCAGTGGGAATTTAAATATTAGTCCAAGTGCAGAGGTTAATATTTGAGGTCTGTGCTTTGCAAAACACGGCCCAAAGTCCTAGTACCCCATTTAAGGGTAGAGAGAAAAAGCCAAGAGAAAGAAAGAAGAAACGTCAAAAGAGTAAACGAGATACAAACGCTGGGCAAATGTGTCATGATTTTGCATATTAAAGACAGCGACACACGACGATCAACAACACAAAAACAAAAACAAAACACAGACGAGCAGAGCAGAGCAGAGACGATCAGCCATGTGAAATATACTATCAAATATATAGCCGGCAACTCGGCGGACGCTCTGACACACTATTAACAATCTGTTGGCCATGATTTTGTAACCTTCTTCTCTCACAGTCCCCCAGTCGTAGTCCCCCAGTCGCAGTCCCTCAGTCGCAGTCCCAGTGCCGTCTCTGCCCCGTCAGAGCTGTCCGATCTGTCGTGGGAAAACGGAGACGAAGCCGTCAACAAGAACAACAAACAAAGCTGTAAGGAATGAATGAAATGTGTAACCCCCTCGGCGCCCCTCCCGGTGGCATGTGGCATGTGGCAAATATTTGGCAATCTGACAGATAAGATACATTCGATAATCCCCCCCAAAGGCGATCGGTTATTGAACCCCACAAAAGCTGGCGGGCGTGAAAATTATAGCAAACTCTGGTGGGTGGCCGCACCATCGCACCACCGCAACGCACCGCACCACCGCCTCACACCCAGCGGGTGAGATCGGACATCTAATGCGGTCGCGCGAACTGAGATCTTCCCCAGAGAGAGATCTGAGACATTTTACAGCCCATCTCTGCTGTCGGGCTATCGCCGATGTTAATGAAAGCAGCGTTGAAAAATTGTCGGTTGCTCTCTCAAGAAATTACAATACAAAACGTTTCAATTATTCTTCGGGCTGCCATAAAAATGGTGCCGCTGCCGCTGCTGCTGCTGCTGGCGGGAGAGTTACCAAACAGTTCGGAGGCGGCGTTAAGCTCTTAGTTTATCTCTTTATAAGAACTTGAGGAGCGGCCGCTGCTGCTGCTCTGTTTTGTTCGAAGATTACACAAAACATACTCCGTGCTCGCACTCGTAAATAAAAACGCATGCCAATGTGGCAGCTGTTTGGAATTGCACAAAAGGGCGGCCGGGCCGGGCCGGGCATTTAATTAACATTTAAATGGCAGCCCGCGCCGCGAAGAATCTGGTTTCTGGAGCTCTTTAAATTGAATTCCCCAAAAATATACTTGCACTCTCCCAAAAGCACACACAATCCACCCAAATGATGAACAATTTACACGCCATTCAACCAACAACAACAAAATGTAAAACGTAAACAGGTTGGGATGGGGATTGGGATTGGGATCGGGGTTGGGGTTGGGGTTGGGGCTGAGGTGCAAGGTGCGGTTGAAGGATCATTCAAAGGCGAGCAACGTTCCAGCATTGCCATAATGCTTGCGATAATTAACTAATTAGTTAATTGCAGTAGCAGCAGCAGCAGCAGCATTAGCTGTGTTTTAGTGTTTTAGTCATGGACTCCCTCGCAGCCCATGATTAATGGTGAAATGCAAAAAGTTGTATTAATAAAACTGAAATTAGGGTGGGGTGGGGTGGGGTGCCCCTCTGCCTGTCTGTCTGTCTGTCTGTGGCACAGCCATTTCCTATGACAACCAAAACATAGCCAACGAGACATGGACAATGTTTCTTGGAGGAGAGGATTTATAGACTCTGAGCGACAGGGGTTATTCGATAAAGGGAACATGGAACTATCTGTACACTTGGAGAAAAAGAAAACCCACATTAAAATGTAATTTAAAATAAATATTTAAAATATTTAATGAAATATTTAGACAAAGATTAATTTAGCATAAAGATCAATCCTCCAAAATGCTATGCACAGGTCGGTTATCTTGAGTTCATTTCAGGAGATCCCTGTACTTCTTCCGCCTCTGACGCCTCGTGCTATTTCTTTGATATATGTATGTACGTCTGTTTCATGCATCTCTCGTGATTCATTGGCCATAGCTCATGTCTGGGTCAGCTCACTCACTGACAAGCAGCGCACACACACACAGACACACACACAGACACACAGTTAAAGATCCCAGCGATACTTGGTCTCCCCAAACTATGAGACACCCACAGCATCCATCGTGTGTCTTGTGAGGCTGACAAAAATAAAGTTGACACTTTCCCCGCAGAGGAGGTTGATGCTGATGATTCTGCTGATGATGATGATGATGTGGATGTGGATGATGATGTGGCTGCTTCTTAGAGAAGCGCCTGTATCTACTC
Source organism: Drosophila azteca (assembly GCA_005876895.1). Lineage (NCBI taxonomy): Eukaryota > Metazoa > Arthropoda > Insecta > Diptera > Drosophilidae > Drosophila > Drosophila azteca. Next base: position 7,291,078 of record VCKU01000011.1, read on the forward strand.
TGTCCACGCCCTGCAGTGTTTGTTCTGTGATTTATGTGCTGGGAAAACAAATCAATAACATTTAACACACACTAATTTCTAGATACCTCAAACATACACATTCACATTCACATTCAGATACATATACAATAGATGTACAATCCCACTCCCTGGAAATGGATGGATGGATGGCCAGCCTTTGCATTATTTCCAGCTAAACTGCAACCGCAACCGACCCGAAAGTTGATTTATCTGTGATATTCTTAAGGCAATGGAATGGCCCCCAGCTATTAATTAGAGATATATCAAAATATTGCCGCTGATCGGCCCATAATGGAGTGGCGTGGAGTGGAGTGGAGGTTGGCTCACCATCGCCAGACTTCATCTCCACCTACGGGGGGGTCCGGGTCTCTGGATTGATTTATCTCTGGGCTGACCGTTTTTGGCAAGTCGGCAGGCCACGGCAAGGCAAGGCAAGGCAAGGTCAAGGCAAGTTGTCAACTCCGTAGACTCTCTAAGGCTGAGACGCCAAGACGCTGCTTCAGCGGCTCAACTGCTGGATGGATTTTGTTTTGCAGCTTAGATTTCAGTGGAATAAACTTATTTCTTTTTTTAATTCAGTTTTTTGTGTGTGTTTTCCGTTTGTTTGTCTGCAGTCTTGATTAAGCCTGATGCGCGGCGCCCGCAAACCTTTTTATCATTATATTTTTCATCGTTTTTGTTGGTTGTTGGTTTCATTTTTCGGTTTTTGCATTTCTTGGAATCTTCCTCTGAGACAACTGATGTGGGGGGAGTTCCGGAGGGGGGCTGAGGATGGGCCTGGCCTGGACACTTGAGTGACAGTCGAGGAGGAGATCCCAGATTCCAGGTTCCAGGTGCCAGGGTTTCACTTACTAAGCCGCGCTTAAGGCCGCACCTGATGGAACCTCCTTTCTGGACGGCGAGAAAAGGGTCAGGTCAGACTTATGTATAATATTATTATCTCTCACATTTCCCAATCTCTTTTTTGGGCTTTTTGGCTTTTGGTCTTTCGATCTGTTTTTTAATTAGCGCAGCAAATGTTAATTATGTCTCAACGGCTGTCATTGGAAGCCATCAAAAGTCTTATGTGGAGTGCTCCCAATTGCATTGGGAAAGGGAGGGAAAGTAGAGCCCATGACCATCCCCGAACATGTGTTAGATCCACTTTAATGATCCAGGGCGGGGGTGGTGCGGGGAGGGGTGTTGGCTGCAGCCCGTTATCGTAAATTCAAGTTAAGGCAATGAATATTAATAAGCAGCTCTCTCGCTGCACAGCAATTGCAATAATAATTGTTTTTTGTTGTTGTTTTTTTGTTTTTTTGATGCTGACAAATGGTGCCATGCCACAGTTCCCTGCCCCACGATTCCGCAGTGCGTAAAATATTGAGAAATGTTGGAAAAAAGTGACCGAAAACAAAGCGAGTCTGACTTCCGGCTTCGGTTTTTGTTTGCCTTTTTGGCAGCAGCAGCTCCTGCGGGTTAACTGTTGAACTTGTGATTTATCAGCCAGAACAGAACGGAACGGAACGGAACAGAACAGAACCAGAACCACATTAACCAGAACAAACAAGAATAATAATCAGAGTGTCGGCGTCATTTGGAGCTGTACAAATTGCCTTTGTCTCTGTCACGAAAATGCGAACTCCAGGCTCCAGGCTCCAGGAGTGGGAACTGTTCGAAGTGTTGACCACTCGACCATGAACACCATCAGGCCCCGATGAGGAACAGGAGCAGGAGCAGCAGCAGGGGCTTCCTCAATGCCTGAATACGCTGCAAAGATCAATGCACACATCTAGAGTACTCAACTAGAAACATGATATAGTAAAGGGAAACTCTGGCCATATTTATTCCAAATTCATCCAATGTCCTCTCTGTAATCGTAACTATTCGATGCCCAGGGCTTTTTTCTCTATGTGTAATGAAGATGGTCGAAAAGTGTATCAAAGCTTCGGGGTGACAGGCTAAATGGTGAATGGTGGGTAGGGTAGGGTAGGGGTAGGTTGTTTCTTGTTAATACATTTATGCTACCTTTCAATTACGAGTGCACGCGATGATGGACAGACAGTCAGACAGACAGACAGGAGAGGAGGTCGGCGTTGGTCAGACAAAGGAATCCATAATGAGATCCAAGTGGATCCGTCTTCTTGCTTACATTAAAACTGAAGCGTGCAAAATGGCTAGGAGAGCGAAAGTGAATGGTGTCTCTCGGGGAGTGAGAACTGCTTGCCTTGCTGGGGAGGATGGGAGTATGGGAGGGTGGGGTTGTCTGGGAGGACAAGTTGAGCTACTTAATAAAGACATACCTTACCTGTTGCTGTTCTTGCCTCTTTGCAGTTGCATCAACCCGAATCAGCGCCAAAGATGACGCACTCCAGTCCGACTTTAAGCTCCGCTCTGCTGCTCTGCTGCACAGTTATGCTGCTGGCCACGGCGGCATCAGGTATCCAGGACAGAAGCAGCATCAACAGCAGCAGCAGCCCCAGACTGCAGGCCCATCGGGGGCATGGCCATCGACAGCGTCACCATGGCAGTCAGGGGAGTCTCCTGCCAACGACACACCAGCGACAGTCCCGCCGCATGCAGTTGGCCAACCAGGCCAAGGCGGAGGTGGAACTGCTGCCGGGTGTGACCATGCAGGAGGTCACCCGGCTGCGTCGCATCCATCCGCACAATCCCCACAACAAGGTTCTAACGCGTCGCCTGCACCAGCAGGGTGCCGTTGCCGGTGCCCGTCCCACCGAGTGGGACTACAACACGTACAACATCTACACGAATACCTTTGGCCCGCCACCGCCACCGGTGCCGCCGTCTTCGCCGCATTCCGGCAAGGGGGAGGACAACACCCAGGATGTGGAGTTCATTGGGGTGCGAGAGGGGGGACGTGGCTACAACTATGTGCCCTCTGTGTCTGTGAGCAGCACCACTGCCCCACCGCCGAGCCTCAACCGCCGCTCTGCCGCCACTCCGGGCCTGAGCAGCATCGGCACCATACCGCCTCTGGTCCCGGCCAGGCGTGGCTATGTCTACACGACCACGGCGCCCACGACCACCACATCCACATCCACGTTCGGTGTGACCACCGAGGATCCCTACGAGACGAACACCATAGGACGCAACTATCCCACGGATCCCAAGGAGATGGAAAGGTGAGCTTAAGTTTATGTTTAAGTTTAAGGAACTTTGCTCCCAATTTCAACCTGAATCCTCCTAATTTAATTAAAACTAAGAGGGATCTACATCCAATCAATGGTTTGACCTTTCCTTTCGGATGGTTCCATTGAAGGTTCCGTAGAAGAATAATGCTTTCGGGTCACACCCCTCGAATGGGAGAATGGGAGATGGAGATGTATGTCGGAGCGAACTTTCAGCGGCATTGGGGCGGGGCGTGTCCGATTGCATTTATCAGAGTCAGAGCCAGAGTCAGAGCCAGAGCCCCCATCCCCCGGTTCAAGGTTGCTGCAGTCATAAATAAGTATTTCCAAAAGCCGGGGCCAGAGCATCAGCTTTACCTTTGGCCCAAGATCAGCTTGGGTCTTGGCGCTGCCTCTGTTTGTCTCTGTGTCTCGGCGGCTTATCGCATCGAACATAAATTATTTAAATATTTTGACAAGCCGAGATTCAATGTCGATTCAGCAGCAGCAGCTGCGCTGCGCTTCGGTGCTAATTTGCGGCCCAGACCAAATGCCATGCCAGCCAACAACTGGCTGGAAATTAGCCCCAAGGCCAAGTGGCCAGAGCCACAGTCGACGATCGCTTCACAGCCACTGCTCCTCTGCGGCTCCAATTGTCGTGTGTCAATTGTGCAGCAAATCAATGAGCGCGCACTTGAATACCCCATACCCCATACTCATTCCCCCATGCCCATGCCCGTATCCGCGGCCGTAACAATTGCAATTGCAGCTCCTTAAATGTACCAACTACTCGTACTCGTACTCGTAGATATGTGGGCATCTATGTATGAGTGTGTTTGTATTTGTAGTGGTTGTGTTTTGTCGTGTCTTCGTCCGCGATCTGGCCAAGATTGTGTGGTGTGCCCTGGCATTGACTTGAAAAGGCAGACTCTTCAAGTGTCGCCTTCCATTGTGGCTGTCAGTCGCTTTAAGGTAATGAACTTTAACGAGTTTTCAATTGCCAGTGCTGATGTTTTCTAATTGGAATTAATGTGCCTCTACTTAAGGGCAAAGGCATGCCATCCACAACCCATCCATCCACAGCCCAAGCACAAGCCCATCCAGCAATCCCACAATCCAGGCACACAGCGTTAACGCTGCGTATGCGCAATCTCATCCAGCAACAGCAACAGCAACAGCAACAGAAACAGCAACTGTAGTGTCGGCAGTGGCAGTGGCAGGTTGCAATGGTTGCTGGTTGTTGTGGCTCTGGCGTTGCAAATTATGACACATTTTGATTTATGCGGCAGCTGCCAAAATGCTGCCACAAGGCAAATGCACAGCCTAGCATCATCATTCATACCATGGGCTGGCCATTACAGTGGTGCACAAGTTGCCAGAAACTTGAGCCTCACCGCCTCCTAGTCGAAGATTTAATGGATGGACGGATGGTTTTTCTCTCTCTTTTTTTGGTGGAAATATTCGGCATGCAATTCTCATTTTCCAGCCATTCCTATTCGTTTTCCCACTGTTTGTCGCTGGCACCGCACCGCATGTAGGCGCATGCTGCCTTGCCATGCCTTTTTTTCTATTTATTTAAGCGCTGCACGTGCAACAGCAACAGCAGCAACTGTTGCAAGTGGCGCATTGCAACAGAGCAACAGCATATGGAAATGACTTCTCATGTGGATTGGCTCTAGCTTCGGCTTCGGCTTTGGCTTCTCGTTTCGTTTTGGTTATTCACACGCCGCCATCAGCACAGATCTGCAATGGTCCTCCTCCTCCTGCTCCCTTCCTTGCCCCCCCCCTCTCCTACTGTGTCCCCAGAAAGATCAGACCTGGTTAATGGCCAGAGCAACGATTCAATTGCCAACTGCAGTCCGGTGTTAATCAGCGTTATAGCCGGCGATTGGTGGATAAAAGTGGAGTTAAGTCATTTCCCCCCACAGTTGGGCTGCCACAGTGGGGCAGAGCAATGGCTCAAGGCAGCCACACTTTTAATTGCAACTTTTTCCGAAAGACTAATATCGATTTGGATCCCTCGATATCTGCTGCGAGCCACTGTGGCACCCGCCTGGTCTTTGGGCTTCTGTTTGATGATTTCAATTGATGTCTGCACTGTGCATGTGGCAGACAATTTGTTGTTGTTGCTGCTGCTGCTGCTGCTGCTACTGCTACTGGCAGTCGCCTGCCACACTGACAATTGATTGATGTCTGCTTTTTCTTCGGGGTAGCACTCAATGATTGACTTTTGATTTGCGATTGCGGCTATTGCGACACCCGAACGCAACCGATCAGCGATCCAGCGATCTAAAACCAGAGTTAATGAATTAATTATACATTCCACATCGGTGTGTGGAAGAGAGGTGTTGATTCAGGGAGTACCTGTGTACCTGTGTACCTGTGTGGGCGTGGCCAGCGCTTAAATGCCACTTGCACAGCCCAAGCTTGCAATCTTTCCAATAGTATCTCCCTGAAGCAGCATACATACAATAGTAAAAATCGAAAACAAAGCAGGGCCTTGACTTCAATCTCTGGCCACAGCAACAGTACAACAGTACAACAAAATAAATAAAAGCCAATAGCTACAACAATTGGCAAAATGTACAATAAAATGAGACAAGAGCCAAGGAGAGTTATGTGCACTTTAGCCAACTCTGTGACCCTAACAAGAGCCAAAGAACCAGACGCAGACTCTGACGCTGACGCAGACGCTGACGCAGACGCTGACGCAGACTCCAACTCCGACGCCAACTCCGACAGGGGCACAGGCGCATGCGCATGCGCAGCTGGATGGCGGAGTCAGGGTTGTAGTCCGCCTGCAAATTGCTTGTCAACGATCAAAGCCCGGCTTAGGCTCTGCGATAATTATGGGATAGGGAGAGGGATAGAGAGAGGGTATCAGTGTGGGTACTGGGTACTGGGGGGGGCTGAGGGCTGGGGCACGCCACTCGAGTGACGAATGATTTGATATGCTGCGCTTGGAAAAACTGCACTTAGAATGCGGCTGCAGCCTGTGAAAATTCGTTAACATTTTGCACCGTGAAGCATTGTGCTCAATGGCTACGCCTACGCGTGCCTAACCGCACTCCCACTTGGAGCTACAAATGGAGATGGAGCCGAGTCGAGCCGAGCCGAGCCGCTCTGGCCTGGTCTGGTCTGGTCTCTAGTCTGGTCTCTGGCCTGGTCTCTGGCTCTGCTGTGGCTTATCCAAGTCATGCCATCAGCCAGGCGGCCGACAGCAAGGGTAAACCTTGGCCCAGGCTTCTGCCTTCTCGTTTAATGAGTTTTTCTTGGGATTCGATGGGAACAAAACATACGAGTGCATGGAGGCATGTGGGGGAGTTCAACAGCAACAGCAACAGCAACAACACAGCTTGTACACGTGCTCATCAAAAATCAGCAGAAAGAACACGACATGATATGACATCAATTGAACAAATTGCCAGTTTGACAAATGCAAAATATATTGCCTTTTATATCTCAATATTCGTTTTAATTAAGATGGATTTCTCTCTCTTTCTCTCTGTCTCTCTTGACGAAGCTGAAAGCTGATTGAAAAACAAGGGAAACCTTTATTGAAAGAAAAGCTTCAAGAGGTGTCTGAATGTACACATATTTCCAATTTGGTGACCCCGTTTCCCCTCATTAGTCATGGTCATTGTCACTGCAAATGATTCCAATATGTGCACCTTTTGGGGGCTGTGCATTCGATATGCATACATATGTACATATGTATGTATGTATGTACGAGTGTACGTATCACAATTTATGGAGCACACATTATACGATATGGGTCACCAATCTACAAGCGAAGTGGAGAATTATCTGTTACCATTTCACATTCCTAGAGTGTGGAGTGTGACATTCGAAATTTGTTGGTGTATCACATTACCAAATGAGAGTTGCCTGTTTATTTATTCTTTAACAAGGGGGTTATCAATCAACGTGTGTGCTACACTTAGAGAAAAGCCCTGAGAATCGAATAGTTAATCTTCGATTTTTCCTAGGCCATTTTTCTTCGAGTGTAATCGTAGATGCTGAAAGTCAAGATATACCTATGTATGTCATATTTATACAAAAATTACGAACCCATGAACACCATTGTAACTCCAAATATGATCTACATATGTACATAGATGTACATATATATGTTTCTATGTATGCTTGCGTTGCGCTGACATAAACAATCAAACATTTGAATGCACTAAATGAATATGTAAAGTAAGGCCCGATTCATGGTATAAATTTACTCCGTATTGTTCGGTTATCTGCCAGTGCCAGTGGCAGTGCCAGTGCGAGTGCCTGGGCGTGTGCTGTGTGTGCAATTAGTGAGTTTTTCACATAAACACAAGTAAGTCACTCAAAACATGAATTGGACGGCGGACAGGGGACAGGGGACAGTTTGGACAGTCGTCCCCCGTCACAATGCCGCTGCAGAGGTGGACCGCTGCACCGTAATTTGCAAATCACGCAGCTTCGCATCTCAAGCTGAAAATTGGGTTAATGCAATGCTCTGGCAGGGTAGGGGTCCAAAACCGAGAGGGAGACGGAGACGCAGGCAGACAGACAGATTACATGTAAACCCGTTCGGGAAGACGGGGCATGCGGGGTGCGGGGGGGAGGCTGGGTGGCGCTGTCTCTGCAGTGCTTTTGTCTTGCAGCCCCACAACAAAAGACAACAAAACTCTGTGGAGTGCCACACACGAGGCATAAGCACGAGAGCACCAAAGCACCAAAGCACCAGAGCACCAGAGAGCACGAACCTCCCAAAAGTCCGGGCCATAACATGACGCACAAAATTCCACTCGTCCGAGATACACTGCAAGAAAACCCATTCACATTACATCGGAAGGACACTGAATCATAAATGCAATTGAAATGTCTTGGAAAATCAATTGAAACATTTATAGAACTTGTACATATATTTCTTTGGGGGTGATTCAATGGTGACTCGCATCTTCTGGGGTCTTCAATTAATCTTGAATGGGTTTATCATTCGCGCAGTAAAAGAGTCATAGAATCCCTATCCAAATTGATGTCTCTGGGAGTTAGTCATGCCAATGCCTTTAGATTGTCTTTCATTTCACTTCATTCAGCTATAGATGAGAGGGAAATCTACCTCTTGAAGACTGCAAATATTCCCGAATAAATTCCCCGCTGTGTAAAAGATAAGCAGCTCCAGGAGGAGACGAGGGAACGGGACGCGCCGTTGCCATTTGGCTTACTTAATTATGTTGCAATTGGATACCATGTGGGGCCCCGAACAAGACACAACTGGGATTGGGTTCGGGAGTGTTGTGGAATGGTACCAGCGTTGCACTTGCCTCTGCCTCTGCCTGAGCCTGAGCCTTGTCTTTGGCTTGGGTTTGGGTTTGGGTTCGGGCTTGGGACAGGGCGTGGGCCGACAGATTCATAGGAAAATATCTTCATTTATCTTCTACTTTTCGGCAGCAGCAGCAGCAGCACCACCACCAGTCTGTCCCCACCTTAAAGTCGAGCGCTTTCAAAATTTCGTTACGGCCTTTTCACTCGTCGTTGCGCGATTTGGATCTCCATTTCAGCATTACCATTAGCATTAGTAACAATAGAAGGTAGCAGGCAGCGGCAGGCAGCGGCAGCATCATCGTAATAACAACAACAGAGCATAGCCGACAAATACGGGGTATGGTATGTTAATTTGATGAAAATTTTTGTGTGTGCGTTCGCCTTTGGTTGGGCGCTTTTTTGTTGGTCTCTCAGTTCATCGGAAAAAGAAGCCACTGGAGTAGGAAAGGAGGAAAGAAATAAAATGGAAATCGTGCACGCCTCTTGTGCATTTCTCTGCCTTTGCCTCTGCCTCCTTCTTCTCCTTCCCTTTGAAGGGCAGGGTGAAAGGGTTGGAGAGTCTGGAGAGAGGAGGAGGAGCTGTAGCTGGAGCTCACGTTGCCACTAATCGGATTTTCGGCCACGGCTCGACACGGCTGTTGTTTAAACAAGTTTGGGGCATTAATCATGATTTACACCAACCTCACAGACACACACAAACACACACACACACCAGCACACACAACAGCACACTCTCAATCACATTCACACTCCACAAGAGGGGGCAGGCCATGCAGCTCCAGGGCTCCAGAGTCAAGAAAGGGCCGCATTAGTGGAGGATCGGAGTTGGAGTCGGAGTCGCATTGACAGGCAAACTGTGGCGATTGGGGCGACTCAGAGATCGCTTATCGCCCGATTATGTTGTATGGAAAATGCATGAGGCAGAGGCAGAAGCAGAGCCGAGAGGTAAGCCGGCCACTGAACTTCAAAACCGCACCATATCGCTTTTGGGCCAACTTCCTTGCCAACTTGCCAACATATTGTATATAATCAGCTCGCATTACCACACAAAATATACCCCCCATCTCCGATGTGCAATCTGTAATCCCCAATCCCCAATCCCCATCTGCATCTCCATATCCATATCCAATCTCAAACTTCAGCTGCAACTCTTAGACTCTTAGACCGTCTGACACTTGCGGCAATTTTCTTTTCACTTTTCCGCAACGCAACAAATTCTTTCTGCATCTTTTATTGCATAATCCCCAACCGAGGGAGAGAGAACAAGACAAATTTACAGGCAAATTAGAACTGGCTGCTGTCTGGCTGGCGGTTAGCCGTGACTGGCGGTTTCTGCCACACGAATCTACACGGTAGAGTGTACACTGTACCCAGCCTCCCGAATGTACATCCACTTTAGCAGGGAGTTTGCAGATTACTATACTTCGAATTGGTCTAGAAATGCCTGAGATTTGCATAGTAAACAACGTTTGATATCTCGGATATCCATACGAGAATCTATTCAGTTCATAACTCAATCAATCTGCCAATCGTAAACTCAAAGAATAGCTAGAAAAGTAAACTGACGCCATTGAAATGGCATCACATTCATGCATAATTCAGAATATCTTGCCCATATATCAACGGACATCCATCTGCGTCCACACTGATTTAGTGCTGACAAGTTCTTCAAAGATACATTCTCAATGGCAGAAGCTGCGGAAGATAAGTCGCTTCCGCGATGCACATTCCCATTTCTTGCGCTCTTTCCCAGGGGAACTCAGCTCTGGGTATTTGTCCAGTCGCATATTGGATTTCCACTTCAGTGGACTTTCAGCTGAGTGCTGTAATAATTCTCCTCGCAGAAAATGAACAAAACTGAAAGCTGCACTTGCCGCTGCCGCTGCCGCTGCCGTTGCAGCTCTCGCTGACGTTGCAGGGGCCCTGGTGGACGGACATGACTGAAATATTATTAGAAAAACTGCTGAGGCAGTGCGTCGTCGTCGTAGTCTTGGTTGTTGCAGTCGTTTCCATCGTCTCCATCGTGGCCATCATCTTCATCTACGTTTTGGGGATGGGGCTGTAGCTGGGGCTGTGGTCACAGGGGCGTTGCAGTTTTACGCCAAGTGAAAATCCAAATAAAGCTGGACCACGGGACCAGGAAGCAAGTCTAAAAATGTGTTCAATGCTCTCCTCCTCGTCGTGGTTGTTCTTCTTCTGGCAGCCGTTGTCGTTGTCGTTGCCGTGGTTGTTCTTCTTGTCGTTGTTTGTTGTCGTTGTCGTCGTCGTCGTCGTCGTCGTGTTGCGGGGTAGTGGGTGGGTGGATTGGACGCAAATACAGTCGGGCTAATGATGCATTTGGCCTGGGCCCTGGTCCTCATCCTCGTCCCGGTCTATGGGCTTGGGTTTGGGTATGGGCATGGGTATGGTCTGGAATTGCGCATTCGTTGGCCTGGCCAATTTAAATTCTAATTTCATGTAGCAAATCAGATTAGCTGCTGCCCAGTTTGTGGACTGCACTGGACCACAAATGGCCCAAACAGTTAGCCAGCAGATTCCCGCACTTTCGGATCAGCCTTAGGCCTGGTCTGGCCTGGCCTGGCCTGGCCTGGGCCGCAGGCATTTTCACTCCACCTTCTCCTGCTCCGCCTCCGCCTCCCCGTCATCATCCGTTGAAGACACGGACATAAAAATTCATTTTATGACTGTGGCAACAATATTTTTATGTTTTTTCTTATAAATTTATTTCACATTTTCATTTGGAAACACGATAACCACACAGGCAGGCGGCAGTCAGGCAGGCAGCCAGTCAGTCGGATAGTCGGACAGTCGGACAGTCCGGAGTGGGCATGGCTTGCACTTTTCCCGGCATATTTTAGCCATAAGCCAGAGAGTCCGAGCCAAAGGCAAAGCCAAAGCCAGGCACTAAAGCCGTTTACAGCTGTTAAGTGTCGCCAAGTTTTTTGTGGCTCTGGTTTTTAACTGTTTGGCTTTTAACTGTTTTTTAAATGCATTCACGTTGCAGTTGTAAAGATTGACAAAATGCAAACTGGTTTCCAAATGGCCCTCTCCCCTGAAAAGAGGCCCAATAAAAATGATTTAAGTCAAACCAAATGCGAGACCCATTCATTGAAAGCCCCTCCATCTCGCCATCTAAGGTTGCCTCTTTCAGATCTGGCTAATTGGTTGGCTTCATCTCTCACATCTGGCCAGAGAATCGCACACAAAGGCAAGATTTAATGTAATGATTTAAATAAATCACTAAAGCCCCTCTCGCCCTTGGGTGGAGGTTTCATTTCTCTCAGCCAGCACAATGGGAGATGCAAAAGTAAATAAATAGCGACTATTTATGGGGCTTCGTATGTAAATTATTAATTAAATTTAGTGAAGGGAAAATATTTTGACTGTGGGAATGGGGGTTTATTAATACTTATCAATTTGCAGGGCTTGCGTCAAGGATAAGCATTGACCAGAGCAGAATCCATTTCCTATAAAGAAAGCACACAAAAGTTAATGCGATTTCTGGTTATTGTGGAAGCTCTTAAAGGTTTACGAGTACATTGAACTTGCGTTTATTCTTGGATTACTTCAGGATTATTTTTTAAACTAATTTCGAATTGATTTCCGAGGCTCTATCAAGTGTGACTCATCCTCGCTGTTTCAATAGACTTTTAATGTGTTTTAAACTCTATCTGTGTGTGCACTAGGCGCATCCATTTATTAGCCTCTGGTTCCATCCGACGCAGTCCATTAAGCCCACACACCCGCTCGTCTCCGCTCTGCTCCGGGGTCACCTTTTGGCCTGCAGCCATCGGCTGCCTCATCAATTTCTGCGTGCCATCCAATGAAAATAAATCGTAAATCAATAAACCGCACTCAAACTTTGGCCCCTCATTCCCAGTCCCCCAGTCCCCCATACCCCATTCCCATCTCTTGCTCTCGCTTTGGCTCCCCCTTGCTCTTGATCCCAAACATCTTTCGGATCGGATTGGATCGTGGCCGCGGCGAAGGCCTGACCAATATTTCGTTGGTTGCATTTCTTGTAAAATTCAACAGTTTTTAATTTTTGATTAATTGGCCCCCAGACTGCATTTCGTTTCATTTTGTGGCTGGCTGTGGCTTCTCTTTTGGTACTGGCACTGGCTCTGGTACTGCTCTTTGGCTGGGCTGAGAGTTTTGATGGATGTTTTTATAATTTTATGGATCTGTCAAGGGTTCCCCTGCCTGCCCCCATTGAGATCCCATCTCATCTCATCGCATCTCATCGCATCTCATCTTTCTCTGCAAAGGAAAGCCCTGGGCTTGAGGGGCGGTCAGTCCAGAGTCTGTGTTCCGCAGGTGTTCCGTTTCTTCGTTCGGGGGGGTGGGGGGCCAGGGCCCTTAACAATTAAAAATTCAAATTTAATTTTAGCCTAAACGTTTCTAAACAAAGCAATGAAGCCATTCACACTGTCTGGCGCTGTCTGGCCCAGTGGGGGGTTGGGGCTGAGGGCTGGGGGATCTGGAACTGCTTTCGACCCGCTCCGTGGATGGAGATTTATGCAGGCAGCAGAGTGGCATGGAAATGGGAATTCGGATGGGATTCGGAATCGGTTTGGGATTGGGAACGGGAATGAGCATTTCATGTTGCACTTTGTTGGCACAGTTTCTTGGTAAGAAAAACTTCCGCATTTTGTTGCTGTTCCCGGTTGCCGTTCTTTTCATTGTTTCTTGGGGCTCTTGCCCCATCCGTTCGGTGGTGGCGCCCTTTACCGAGAGAGCCAAGATCCGAGAATGCTGGCGCATAAATAACGTGAGAATTATGGTGCAGGGGGTGGGGGGAAGTCAGTTACAGTAACAGTAACAGTAACAGGAACAAAAACCGAAACCGAAACAGAAACAGCTACAAGCCAGCACACAAGTCAGCACATAAATATGCATGTGCAGCAATAAAGAAATTGTTAAATGTCCCGCTCGCAGGACCCAAGCCATGAGCCATGCCAACTGTGTGCCACTTTCCGAGGCGACGCGACGCGACGCGACGCGTTGCTCTTTTGTAAGGCACAAATTTGGCCAAAAAAAAACACACAGAGGGAACAAAAAATGTGCAAAAATCTGCAACGACTTGGGGCTGGGGTGGGGGTTGGGGTTGGGGTTTTCGGTGAACCTCAACCATCGAAGCGGTTCGAGCGGTAGTCAAACAGTCGGCCAGTCGTCGTCAGGTCGTCACTCAGTGGCGGCCACGTCACGCGCTTGCAATTGTTTTTGGCCCGCATTGCCAATTACGACACCATCAGCCGTGGTAGCCGTGGCAGCCGTGGCAGCAGCAGCAGCACCAACATACAGTCCGGACACCGGAGCCTGGCAATTTATGGATGCACCTCGCTTTTGGGCCAGTTTTGCCTTTTTTTGGCAACCAAAATCACAAAAACCGCTTATTATCAACGCTTTTTTTTTGTTTTGGTTTTACAGCTTGCGGGCCAAAGGTCTAAGGAGCATTGCCTGAACAGTGGGCTAACGGGCGGTTTTCGAGGCACTGGACAGCGTACGTGATATGTTGAGAAAATGTTTGTGTTTGCTTTTTATAGCCAATACTCAAAGAGTAGATGTAGGGTAGGTGCCACAATTCAAATTCTTGATCAGCGTAAATAGCCATGCCTGTCCTGGAACTCAGATCAACGAAATTCTGTATAATTGCAGAACGAAATGAATCTTTAATCGTTTTTACCGCGCGAGAGAGAGGACATACATATTCCACGATTTGGAATGCATCACTTACACAACTTACACGGAGAGCGCGCTTTCGCTTCTTCTTTCTATTCCATTTCCATATTGTTCGCACATTCCATGCTCTCTGGTGGCTCCTCATTTTGAGTTCTTCTTCTCTCACTTCCAGCGCACCTGTTGGTGGGAGTGTGACAGAGAGGGAGAATGGGACGGTAACAGTGCGTATATGGCTTAGGTGCTCTGTCATTCCATGCTCTCTCTGTGCTCTTTTTCCTAAGTTTCTGCTTGGAAAATAAAGCTTGAAGTGATGGCAGTGAGATGTTTTGAGAGAATTGCGATTTTTTGGAAGGACTGACTGGCATTGGTAAAATGGAACCTTTTTCTGGTTAATTTTCACATTTTCACATCTTGGACGGCCTTCCATCCTAGCCGACACGCCGGCAGTCCACTATCTCTTCCGTGAATTGGAGCACTTTTGCTGCTGCTCCTCGAAATAGTTTTGCTCGCTTGGCCTCCACAAAATGAAGCTGCGTGGCCAGTCAGTGGTCCGTGTCGTGTTTGTCATCGCAGATATTGACAGGCAGACACATTCGTATCGTGGCCAGCAAGTTGTCCGCTCCGCTGGCAGCTGGACCTGGGGACACTTGTGACAATTGTCAAAGCGGAGGCGAGCCAGCCGATCAGCCGATCAACCGACCAGCTGCCGATGCCGCTGCTGCCTCTGCTGGGCGCTGTTGGCCAACCTGTTGGCCACTCTTTTATTATGACAGTAATTGGCTGGTGTCTGGGTCTGGCCCGGGTACTCGGCTGGAAAAGTCAGTTTCACTTTTGCAGATGATCCGCTGATTTGGGTCAGCCCCAGGCCACGCTCCCATCTCTCCAACACCCAACGCTGAAGCTCCTCCAAATCCAATTCACACCTTGCTCTGGTTTCATTTTCGCAGGCGACACATTTGCGTGCAGCAGCGGACAATCACGATGCCCGTCAAGACGACCGAGGTGTACACGCGCCCCACCTGGAAGCACGTCAGCACGCCCTGCCAGCCCCAATCTTATTCGGGGCAGATGTGCACGCGGGTGCAGGTGGTCCACGAGCCGGCCTACCGGGACGTGATCAAGCACAAGACGGCCCAGCAGATGACCTACGACTGCTGCACGGGCTGGAGCCGGGAGAACCCGCGAGCGGATGCGTGCATGAAACGTGAGATTCTCCTCATTACATTGCGGATCTTTCACTATAACGATCTTCTTGCTCCTTGCTGTTCCCTTAGCTCTTTGCTCCACGCGCTGCCAGAATGGCGGCAACTGTACGGCTCCCCAGACCTGTTCCTGTCCGTCCGGCTATACGGGCCGCCACTGCGAGGTGGATGTGAACGAGTGCCACGTGGAGAAGCCGTGCGACCAGCAGTGTGTTAACACCCCCGGCTCCTACTTCTGCCGCTGCAGGCAGGGCTTCGTGCTGCAGGCTGACCAGCAGAGCTGCAAGAAGGTGTCCACCCACGACGACGATGCCTTCGAGGCGCGAGATCTTGAGAACGACATCGATGACATGGATCCGGAGGTGGCCACGCGGCTGCAAAAGATCGAACGCTCGCTGGCCAATGAGCGGGTGCACACCAACGAGCTCCAAAAGTCCCTCCAGGCCACATACAGTGTGGTGGACACGCTACAGACGAGGCTGAGCACACTGGTACGTAATGGTCATAGCCGTCATAGCCGCGACGGTATCTTATTGATCCTCTCTGATCCCTTCCTTCATAGGAAAAGCAAGCCCAGGACGTGAGTCGCCTTCAGACGAATCTGTACAAGACGGAGTCGCGGACCAACAAGCTGGAGGGGATGCTTAATCTTCTTCTCAAGTGCCGGAACGGCCCCAATGCCAACTGTCCCTAAGGGCCGACGAGAGAGGGCACACAGAACTGCATTTTTTTTACGAAAAACTAATATAAATTACATGTTTAGTTAATTTAATTGTCTATTCTGTTCACCATGCTCCTGCTTGTAAGCCATTCCCGAATGCGAGTGCCTCTGTAGTCTCTAGAATCAGCGCCAGAACACCTAGTACTTAAGCGATGAACGTGTCATAAGTGTATTACGATCTGAGGATTTATGTAGTTGTAACCGCCGCCGCCACTCCTCCGCTCCCATGTGTGTGTGTGTGTGTGTGTGTCAATGTCAGTGTTTAGTTTTTTTTTATGCATGTATCTGTATATAATTATAATGTATATGAGAAATTCATTGCACAAATAAATGCATTTTCAAATTAAAGTCGCTTTCGAAATCAAATTTCAAATCGAAAATGTCGTTATACCGTTAAAACGAACAGCTGTGGGGAAACCATAACGCGTTAGGAGATTACTCACGAGTTTCGATAGCCATTAATCGCACAAAAGCATCGATGAAACAGTACTATCGAATTTTAGCATATCGATATATTGATATAAATATATATATATATATATACATATATACAAATAAAATGGAAAACAATAGAATTATTTTATCAGCGCTTGTTTGTGTCGCGACCCGTATAATCCGACCATTGGTGGATCGAAATTGAAGACAGATTTAGGTCTTTATCTACTGATTGCCCACGGCCCCCCTACAGGACAGTGACGTCAGAAGGAGAACGAGGGTAAACTGCGCAGCGCAACAAAAACAAAGAAATCTCTTGGACCTACGACACGGTTACGGGCTCGGGCACGGGTGGAGTGTGTGCTCTTACACGCCCCACAGCGCAGTTTCACTTTTAATTCGGAGCAGGTACAAAGTGCAGCTGCAGCGATGACTGGCGACCAGAAGCTGCCACTGAAGCAGGCCGAGGTGTCGGTGCAGCGATTCCAGGACACGGCCGTGCCTCACCATTTGGGGCTGCTGCAGAACCACCGCAGCAACATCGAGAAGAGCCTGGCGTTGGGAGACTGGCAGAAGATCAAGCGGGAGGAGCTCAATGCCATGCGCGTCATCAAGCAAATCAAGAATCTCTTACTCGAAATGGACGCGCTGAGGGAGAAGGTGCGCGAGGAGGACCTGGACCGCTTCGACGAACTGATGCGTCCGGGCAAGGAGAAGGCGTTTGCCGGCATGAAATACTTTGCGGGTACGTGTGAATCGTCCTTGAACCTGTCGCGTGGAGAACTCATCTGTTTATTCTTTTTTTTGGTTTGCAGAACTGCAGCTCAAATCTCCTACTTCAACGCTGGGCTCGCAGTTCGATGAGGACCAGGAGGACAATCAGCTGCAGCACGCAGACATAGGCAATTTGCAAGCCCACCAACACATTCCCCAGCTGCAGGTCAACTTCCAGCTGGAGGAGCATCAACTGTCCCAGCGGCAGGCCTGTCTCGACCAAATGGAGAATCTTCAGCGGGAAATCTCAGACTTACATGGCATGTTCCACGGCATACGACAGCTGACTGTTGAGCAGTCTGTGGCTGTCCAGAACATAGCCGACAATGCCGAGGAGGCTCTGGAGAACGTGCAGGCGGGCGAACGGTCGCTGCGCTCTGCCCTGACCTACAAAAAGGCCATGTACCCGGTGATGGGTGCTCTGTTGGGCACCTGTGTGGGCGGACCCATCGGCATGGTGGCTGGTCTGAAGGCTGGCGGACTGGCCGCCGTGGGATGCGGCATACTCGGTTTCACAGGCGGCTCCGTGCTGAAGGCCAATCCGAATGTTATGCACGGGAACATTGAGGAGCAGCAGGCCGAGATAAATGGCGACACAGCGGTCGAGAGACTGGAACTGAAGGAGAAGCCCGAATGACCAAGGACCATGACCTCGGCCCTGGCCACCACGCACATGTGGTCTGCAAACACACGGCGCCTGGAGTCTGCCACCACCGGTGTCATGAGCAGTGTCCGCAGCTATTGTTCTCTTCAGTGATTGTGAGAGATCGATTTCCTCCTTCTATTAGTTGAATTTCTATGTTTTATGTTTGTATTTTGAACGCTTGTGCAATATGCAGCTAATCATCCCTTCCCTCCGTGCCTAGTTTAAGCGTTGTTGTTCATACCATGACCCATATGATAGTTACATGTTTCGTGCCACCGCCGCCGTAAAGTTTTAGAATCCACGTCTAGTTTTAAGGCTTTAATATGCAAAATAAACTCTTATCTATAACATACACAAGTCGGCTTTGTAGGTATCTGCGCCTACAAACTCTCCCAGACTATACCTGAACTTATACTCTATCTATGCGTCGCGTCGCGTTCCCCCCATCACGCTCTTAGAGAGGCACATTGACCGTGGTCCAGGCCTGCTTGAAGTTCTTTTTCTGCGAATGCTGCTTCTTGCGTAGACGCTTGGCGGTCTTCTTCTTCTTAAACCAGGCCGGATAGTTGCCATACTGGTCCTTGAGAGTCTTGCTGTTGAAGACATGCTCCACGCCAGTCTTCTCGTTGGTCACCTTGACCTTTTGGCCCTTCTCCAGGCTCTCCTGGTGCTCGTAGATCAGCTCCTGCTGCTCTCTGGTCTTGGCATCCTGTGGAAAATCGTGGTGTTAGCGTCATGGCGTGAAGACTGCTTTGCGTACACCGCACCCTCTGCTTACCCGCTTGATCTCCTTAGAAGTCTTGATTTCCACCACATCGGCAATATCCTTCATGATCTCATTGCCATCGGCATCCAGCAGGCCCAGCGTCTTCTTCAGACGAATCAGCTCCTTGGCGTCGTAGCGCGCCTTCTTTATTTTGTTCATTTCATCGCGACGCTTGCGGGAACGATTTTGTCTCCCCATTTTTCCTGGAAATTCGAGCTACACTCGAGAAAATGTATGCGAAAAGAAACTGCGTTGCCGAAAAAAGTAAACACGTGCGTCGTTCCACAGGTCAGAAAAATACCGAGTTATACGGTCTCATTTTCAAAATATTCCGATTAAAAACACGAACTTAGCCCATTTCAGCCCCCCTTAATTTAAACAGGTGAACAACTCGAGTAAAACCTCAGAAAATAATACTGTCTGTATATTCTTCGTCTAGATCCATTCCACTTTACCACGATATCTTTGCGTTTAACTGCGATAAAGTGTTTTAAATTGTATAATTTTCGTGTAGTTTATTTCAATGACCAATGGTCTACAATGGGTTAATCGTTCTCCGTCGATGATCGGTGTTAATTTGGTCACACTGCTAGAGTATTATTTAGTATTTAAGTTTAAGGTTGTAATTTCTTGGGGTATCGAATGGGGTATTCTATATCGATTTTCAAATATTCAAATTATACAGATGATATATGAATGTCTGCAGAATTGCAAATAAATACAGAATATCTTAGCCGAAATGCCTGGATATTTTGTATATGTACTTGGTTCTTATCATTATTAGGATTTATAGCCGAATATATGTATGTACGTATGTAATTCCTTTGTGAATATGAATTTTCTTCTACATGTTCATACAACCCTCATTTGTTAATGTTTCCCCCTTGCTCTGCCCCCTGGCACTTGAATAGCTGTGCTCTCTCTATCTCTCTCCTCTCTCTCTCTCGCACAATATGATTTTTGTATACAAACAAAAGTCAGCTGCTGGAGAGAGAGAGCCAAGAGAGCGCCGAGAGAGAATAATACAAAATAATATGATAGTTTTTTGTGGATCCATACGAATATGGTATGCCCTATATTGCTCGATGGACTATAACAAACTTTAACCATTATGTGCTAAGAAAAATACAACCTTTTAAAGATTTTTTTGTTGCCTTACCAACCATTTTCGGTCCCAGTCTCTGCAACAGCCTGAAGGTTGAACCTTTCTGTGCTGACTCCAGGTAGAGCATCGAGTAGACCGACCACCACTCTTGGCCACTGCACATGCGCAGCAGTAGAAACCGTTTCTGTGTCGGAGCTCAGCTGTAAGCCCCGACCAATACCAGTGCAGGGCCCAGTGGCCTGAGTGGCAGAGTGGCAGTGGCAGCCAGTTTTTGGGCCCATCCACCGTTCAGCTCAGGCATCATTCGCTCGCCAAAAGTCGTACGACACGGAGTTTCTGCTGTTCGCTCTCTGCCACTCAGCCAGTTCTCACCCCCTCACTCACACACAAGAAACGGAAACAATCAGAAGAACAAGAAAAAGAACATTTAACAAAATTGTGAAAAAATCCTGCACGTTTGCCTAGCAAATAATACCAAGTTTTTTTTCGGGGTGTTACCTAGAACTGTGTGTGTGTGGCTCTGACGAACGAGGAAGGTCTCTACTCGCCCCCCTGCAACAATCGATCGATCAATAAAACTCCCAAGCAGCAAGTAAGTGCAACTTTTAACCCCCAAGCTCAAGAAAGAAAGAAAAAAAAACACAGAAAACTTGAAACGGAAGTAAGCAAAAGTAAAGGGGTAAACCATCAGTAAATCTTATACATAATATCATATGCACATGTACATATGTACATATGTATAGTATATACTACGTTTATTCAAAGCATTTGTTTTAGGCCCATTTACATGTACCCTCCACACTCGTACTCACACACACGCATCTGAAAGTGCAGCCAAGCGATGCATACACAAAATGCACAACAACAAAAATACAGAATCTGATTGCACCTTCGTCGTCGCATCCAAAGAGTTCACACTTTTGTGTGTGTGTGTGTGTGCAGCTGTGTGTGTGCACAAAGTTCTTTATACCCAGAGTCCCAAAGCCCAGAGCTCTAAGGTCTACAGACCAGAGACCAGAGCCCAGAGCACTCCCCCAATAAGTTTTCGAGAGGGTTTTCCATTGCATTGCATCCATTTGATAGTCATAAATTTGACTTGCATCACGTTTTCAGCATTTGTTTGGAGATTTGTATCAGAGCTGCAGCCACCAGCCCCCCCTCGTTTGGGAGGGGGGATCGTTTAGCTTTGCTTTGCCCCCGATCTGTGTGTTCATGGGATGTCATCATCAGAGCCAGATGACAAGTGCAATGAATGTTTCGCTGATTAACATCTTAATTAGCCTTGCAGCATTTATTTCCTATAAGAGAGGCATACGAGTGGCAGGCATTTCAATGGCCAAAATTAGTGGTTGGCTCTATGCCAGGCCGCTGCAAAGATGCGATGGATTCCACTCAAAGGATAGGCCACCATAGCATAGAGGGGAAAAAGAGGGAGATAAGTGAAGAGACGAAAAGAAGGCCCCGAAACCCAAGTGAATCATCCAGTAAAATGTGCAGAACAGGTCTTGCTTGCAGTTGCCATTGTCCATTGTCCGATCCGAGCTGAAGAGCTGCAGAGAAGAGAGTTCAGAGAGAGAGGAGTATACATAGATGGAGAGAGGGGTGTACGGGGGACAGTACGGAGAAGTAGTACGGGATGATAAATCAAGTCTGGCCAGTTGTTTGTCTGTGGCAACGAAAGAAAAATTGAAAAACAAAAGGAAACGCAAACCAACAGCAAAACAGAAAAAACAAAAAACATAAAAAAAGGAAACGACATCAACAGCAAAACAGCTGATGGCTGCTGCTGCTGCCACTCGGACGGAGGAGTGCTGAATGTTGGTGAGTTTGTGTATCTGCCAGATACATTTCGCTTTGCTGTGTGTGCAAGATCACGACCAACGAATCTGGCCGCTTTAATTGGCCAAAAGGGTAACTTCGACTAGGAGCCATGTCAATTCCTTTGTGTGCTATTTTTGAACTGGTCTTGGCCATATACGGTTCTGGCCCTGCCACTGGCCTGGCCCAACTTTAAGAAGCTTTGCTGCTGCGCTTCCCCGCTGCACACATTGGCAGGCAAACAGGGTAAAATGTAAACAATTAAGTCATCGTTAGACGGGCATTAGCGGCTTTAATTAGTGCGGCACAGTTTTCGCTCCCGACTGACTACTGACGCGGCAGTTTTTGTATTTTGCCAGCAGGGTCCAAGGGCCCTAGGGCCCTAGGGGTCTCGGGTATCTCGGCAGGGTCTCAGGCGAACCTATCGGATACAACATGCCACATATCAGGTAGCTGCCACGGCAGCTGACGCGCTAATCCCAAAATGGCACGCATTGAGGCCCCGACGTACGGACGGACGGGCGGACGGACGCGACCCCGACCCCTGCACAGAGATAATGCCCTGCCCCGACTATAATTAGAAAGTTAGTCAACCGACTTTCAGTCAACTGTAATTACGCCTGTCTATTCGTACACACAAGATACAAGATACCATATACAATATAGAAGAAACCCAAACAAAGAACACTTGATCGTGTTGGTTGGTTGTTTGGTTGTTTGGGTTTTGGGTTCCAGGTTCCAGTTACGGTTACCGTTTCGGGTTCTCTGACAGGTCCTTTCTTGTTGTCCCTGATTTATGGCCACTGCCGCTGCCGCTGCTGCTGCCTTGCCATAAAGAAAGTGAGTTTTCGTATCGGTGTAGAACCTGTTTGCCATTTTCGAAGGATACCAAAAGTCAAGTTCAAGTCACACAAACACACAACGCACATCGCACATCGCACGAGAATATGTAAGTTATGCAACATTTTACGTGTTTTTGTTGTTGTTTTTGTTGTTGACTGCGCATCAAATGTCGAAAATTATGTCATAATTCGTGCAGGAAACGCAGCTGCAAGCTGGTGGTGCTGGTGGGGTGGTTGTGGTTCCAGGTAGGCCCAGGACTGCGCAGTACCCCCCCCCAGCCCAGCATAGCCCGCTCTCTGTCCTCTGTATTCGGATTGGGGGTTGCTGACGTGTTCATTTTCCACTGGCGCTGATTTGCAGCTAGAACGGGAACCTTTCATCGATTTGCAGCTTAGCTTTTAGGGGGGGTGGCTGGTGCGGGGTGCACGGGTGGTACGGGGGTACTGGGTGCCTCTGCTGGGAGCTTAAAAATAGACTCCTGCAAAAGCATAGAGCGGGAAGCTGCAGAAACTTTTGTTGGGCCTCCCAAAATAAATGCGGAAGTTGTGTTACTGCAGATACACATAGATACACTCACGCACACGCACACCATGGCACATAATTGCAGTTAAAGAGAGTGGAGAGAGTCGTCGTGGAGAGTCGACCAAAACATTCGATATAGGGCCCAGGGCCTGCCTGTGTGTGTGTGTGTGTGTGTGTGAAGGTTGCTAAGTAATAATCAGCAGGGAAAAGGAAATGGAAATGGAATTGTGAGAGGGAAAACCCTCTCCGTCCGTCCACTGCGCAGGTCAAACAATTTTGTTTGTAAACAAAATTCGAACCCCACCAGAAAGAGGGAGAGGGAGCGAGCTGCTGCTCACTCTCTCTCTCTCTCTCTCTCTCTCTGCCTGCAAAATAGGGGAAAATCCGTAACAATAACTGTTACAGTTACTCCGTAGCCCAACTGCGGTTCCAACTGTTTTTATCTGTCAGCTAGGGGTTCAGGCAGGCTGGTATCGGGTGGTATCGGGTGGTGTTATCGGCGGGGGTCCCCTTGCCGACTTACATTTCGCCCATAAATTTAAATTTTAATTGCCAGCGCTCAAGCGACATTTGACACGTTTGAATGAGAGCCAGCCAATCCTTAAAGCATTTCCAGTGGGTCATTGGGTTTGGAATTTTAATTCAGAACTTTTCATTCAATTCAAATGAGAAATGTGTATGTATTTGTAGCAGAGACACATCAAATATTAAGGAATTAATAAGAGAATTGTATGACCTTTCACAGGGTTGCTGATTCGGGCCGTTAGATTAGATATACCTGAAGATATAGCGATCCAAAACTTGAAGATTTCTACAGCTTTTCATCTGGGGCCAAGTGCAAAATGATTTTTAACAAGTTCTCCTCTAATTTTCATTGAGTAGATAGAGAATAGTACTAGTAATAGTAATTACTAGAATTTTCCAGCCACTTAACCGATTACAACAAAGACTTTGGCATCCCTAATTGAACGGATGATGAAATAATGAGTAGAGTCATTTGCAGTCGTCATTAGGGACAGAAACAGAGATAGTGGTAGAGAGAGAGGGAATGGCAGTATGGCCCTGATGTAATCTGGGAATAGAAGGGCGCGTAAATCGATTCACTGTTTGAATATCAGATTGATTGATTAGACTACCAGCTAAAGCTGTGGCTAGCCCTATTTTAATATATATATATATATATACATATATAGAACAGATGGGATGGGGACTGTGACTGCGACTGATAATGATAAACAAAGTGATAAAATTAATGCGTCGTGCCCAGTGTGATTCTGTCTAAGGAGACAACAAAAAAAACAAAAAAATGACAAACACACAACTGCGTTTCGCGTACTAATTGAAATTACGCGTTATAAAACATCCATTTATACAGTCTATATATAAATATATATATATATAATAAAAAAAGCTCATCTAAATGCCATTAATGTATTAACACACACACGCACACACACACAGGCAGAGTGCAGTGCAGCAAAAGGTACACCGAACTTGAAATCTCTCGCATATAGAAATTCTCAGCCACAAGGCACCAGGCAAGGCCATATTTATCATCGATTGATCGCTTGATAAGCTGCAACCACACAAAGTACTTGCCCAAGTCTTGCCCAATCCCCAGGCCACCCCCTCCCCTCTAGCTTCTCCCCGTACAGTGGGACAAGACAAGACAAGACAAGACAAGTGTGTCTCCTGCTTTCGTGTGGGTTGACGTTTGCGTCATCTCAAATGAGCTTTTAGATGGGGGATTGCTGGGGTCCAAAGAGTGTAGCTATAGAATATACATATGCATGTATGTGTAA
Source organism: Drosophila azteca (assembly GCA_005876895.1). NCBI lineage: Eukaryota > Metazoa > Arthropoda > Insecta > Diptera > Drosophilidae > Drosophila > Drosophila azteca. Next base: position 7,315,832 of record VCKU01000011.1, read on the forward strand.
TGAAACCACCCCATGAATAACAAGCATAACCTACCATAAACCTGACCAACGAAGCAGCAATAATCTAGCAGTCTACAACTCATTGAGAGATCAATTCAAAGGGGGAGTACCACACCCACTAAACTCACCAAAGAACTAGCATATTGTTTGAGCATTTTGTAGGGGTATCCGCTCATATGGTATGCATTACCCCACAAATTCCACATGCAGCCAGAGAGCCACAAAGATATCACGTTCACATCGGATTCACAAGCATATAAACCCATCCACCGAATGAATACATAAACTGTGACAAAAAAGTAGCTACTCTTGGAAGCTTCTGTCGATATGATGCGATATGCGTTGGCGTTTGTCATTTGCTTTATGGTTATTGTTGTCACTGTTGTCGTCTCATTTTCACAACTCAGTTTGCTGCGCAGTTTTTCCCTCGAGCTATGCTTCCACTCCATGGAGAGTGCGGAGTGCTCCAGAGGGGTGACCCAGAGGGGTGACCCAGAGTTGCGTTTGACTCCGGCTGGGCTCCGGAATGCGCAATAAACCCAGAAAGAAATGCTGTGCTGCCCAATCCACTCCCCCCCACTTTGATGCTGGCCGCTCTCTTCCGCTCTCGTCCGTTCGTCTGTTTGTTTAGACATTTTTGTTGGGGTTACCACACAGAGACGTCACGAGATGCTTATAATTTATGGTCCATGTCCATGTCCACCCTTCAGCCCTTCACTACACAGTGGCATAGTAGCATAAACATTACATGATTAGATAGAAACCAAATTTCACTCTCTTTTGGGTTTTTTTTTTGTTTTTTGTTTACTTAAGTTAAAACTTTAAAGTGTTGTTCGGCGGCGTAAACACGAGTAGTTTTTTGGATTTTTTGTTTTCGTTGGCGTCTTCTTTTTCTGGTGACGCCAATCCAGTCCGAAATATATTGTTTACCTCTCGGCAAGAAAGTGGGGAGAATTGTTTTTTTAAACATAAACAGTAGTACGCGTGCGGACTTGGATTTATTGGGGGGGAAAACTGTTTTGTTGTTGTTGGCCATTGGCGTGGGATCACAAGATTTCATATATATACATTTCTCTATATACTTTGGGCATAAGTATATGTATACATATTTATATGTATGTATGCAGATCTCTTGGCTGTTCTTTTGGCACCTGTATCTTTTATCTCTCTCTCTCTCTCTCTCTCCATCTGGCAAAAGCTACAACTTGTCGCTGCTCTGGCGTTGGTGTATCAGCTGTTGCATGATAAAATATCTAAAAATATATAGAAACATAGACAGAGAGAGAGAGAGAGGGAGGGAGGGAGAGTGGGAGAGAGAACAAGCTAATGGCTAATGCAACCTTGAACCTGGCCGCGAGGTTGTTGCCAGAAATACATACATACATACATACATAAATACATACATATGTACATACATATGTACATATGCACATTGCTGGCTGGTTTGGGCATGAAATGAAATTATTTAATGGGTGGCAAACAAACAATATCGATTGTGGTCAATATCGATCCTGGATCAACACTTTACCCAGTAAAGACAATCCCTCCCTCCATTAGCTGAAGTCCCCCGCTCCGCCTTATCAGTCTGACAGACACCTAATGATTACTATTATAGGATTGGCTTATTTGAATTGATTTTCGTATTGCATAATGCGATAATCGAGCGCTGAATATTCCCAGACCGAATTGAGGCAAAAGCCACTTGGCATGCCCTGCCTCCCGCCTCCTGCCCCCCCTTAGACGCAATGAATGACACTTTTGGCGAGCAAAGACGAGTAGTTCTCAGCGGCACTTCATTAGCATTTTTATGCGTTCCGACTGTGGCTCCCCTCTGCTCCGTTCTGGCATCCGTGACTTGGCATTAAAAATCTAAAAAATATAGTAGAAACTGCTGCTGCTGCCGCTGCTGCTGCTGTCAGTAGTGGGACGGGCAGAGAAACTGTATTTTCAAATTGAACTTTGGAGCAGCCCCAATAGCCAGCCACCAGCCACTAGCCATCAGCCACCAGCTGGCTGACAACTACTTTGCCACTTCCCTCCCTCCCCACCCCTGCGAGTGGCTTAGTCACACAGATACTCGCTGGCATAAAGCTCGTGGCAAGTTGGAAGCGAAGAGCCACTTGGTCTGGCATCTACACGAGTACTCATAGAAAAGTATCTAACAGATACAACAAAAAGCTGGGGAAGAGCGAGCCAAGGGGCCAGGAAAGTGTGTCAAATGCGCAAACGTCAGAGCAGCTGATCGAGAGAGAAAGATATACATACAATACAAAACAATACACTATATACATATATATGTATATGTGTAGATAGAAGGAGATGCCAATAGTCAAACAGAAAGACAGACAGTGAGAGAGAGAGGGAGAGCTGCTCGGTTTTGTTAGTAAACAAAAATCACGAACCTTATGTATGATCATTTGCTCTCTCTCGGGCTCGCGCTCTCTCTCTACACATAACGGAAGGGGGAGCCCACGAAGCCAGCGACTGCACAGCTGCTTGGAGCATAATTTTGGCGCTTTGCAGCAGTGTGTGCCCCTGGCCCCCCCGCTCTCCCGACAACGCTTTTTGCGTTTTAAAAAAATACATAATTATGGGCTTAGATACGCTCTCGCGATCATTGCTCTGCTGCTCCGCTCGTACTCGTATTCGTATCTCGGACTCGGGCACTCCTCTCTCTCTCGCTCTCTCTCTCTGTGTGTGTCGCTCTCTGTCTGTTTGAGCACTTCTTCAGAACCGAACGGGGACGGGGACTGAGGACTGAAGACTGACTGCTGACTGGCATTCGCATTTGATATTTGAAATCCAACACAACACAACGCAGCCGCACCGCTCGAACGATCGAGTGCAGCAGAAGGAAAGTGAAAATCACACGAAAAGATTAGGTAAATAAATGAACAAAAAAGAAAACAAAAAGAATACAAAAAAAAACAATCCATGCATACATAAATACATGTCTAACATTTCGAACAAGTGAGTGCAAAAAGATTGTTTCAAAGATTTTGAGTGAGAAAAAGAACTTTTGGCTAAACTGCAGTCACCACAGACACAAACACAAACACACGCACACATAAGATACATAGACAGATACACACACACACACACACAGATACAGATACACATACACATACACAGCATTGTAGTGGAACTGGTGTATGGCGTAGCTTTTGTTCTTGCGTCCACTTTTGAAATTCAAATGCGCTTCCGTTGCCATTTTCAGTTGGCAATCGAGTGTCGACTTGGCTGTATCTGTATCTCCGCAGTGTGGCTCTCAGCTGTATCCGTTATCCGTATCTGTATCTGTACCCGTGGCTGTGCATCTGTGTATCTGATTTTGCTTCCAATTTGCGTGTACCCCGTCGTTCGATTACCCCTCCAAAAAAAGGTGAGCGATCCATCCCCCATCCCCCATCCATTCTGCAATCCTGCAATCCTGCGCATCGAATTCCTTGCCACACCATTTTGGTCTGCAATTAGTGGCTCTTCGCAGGGCTTTCGTGTAGGGTCCCAAGGTCAGGGCTGACGTCAGTCACTGCCAAGGGTCTTTTGTGGCACATGTTGCATAATTCCGTGAAAGTTACCCCCCCCTCCAGCAAGTGTTTGTTACAGATTGTTTTTGTTATTCCCGAAAAAAGAGAAAAACAAAAACAAACAAAAAAAAACACAAAAAAAATTCAGCAAAACAAAAACACAAACGAAATTCCATCAAAACAAAAGAAACTTTCGCACTTTGGCACTGAAGCTTTAAGCTAATCAGACCGTTATATATGTATGCTATATGGACATACATACATATGAGTAGGTGTAGGTGTGTATGTATGTATGTGTGTGCGTATATAGATTGGGTATTGGTTTGTACTTAGAAAGCTTTAGATATTGTTCTTTGTTTGTTAATACTTTTTGAGAGATGTGTACAGATATGTATATGTATTTAGGGGAACTTTTTTCGGGGATAGTTCGCTGATGAAATTCCACTGAAACTAACACAATAACTATACACCATATACCCATATTACACCATATATGTATGTGTGCATATAGTAATATTTGTTAGCTTCCTTCCCCTAGATCTATCAATCATTCTCACACTCTCTTTGTACTACTACTAACCCACTCTCTGATCTCAGCAGCTGTCCGTTCCACTAAATTAGTTCAAGTTCATTAGCACAGCCCCCCCTCATCCTCCACTCCCACTCACACCCGCTCGAGATGGAGCCACAATCAATTGAACAAAGCCCGAGCTGAACTTTCGACTGTCGCCTCGTTTGCAACACACGCCAGGAGGGACCTGGAACAGACCCGACCAGACCAAACCAGACCCCGTACTATACCTACATACGTATAGGGTATATAGTATACGTGTGTGTATAGTAAACAATAGTATAATCGTAGAAATATAAACTATTAGCATAGTCGGGGCTGTCTGGCGCGTCCGTCTGGGGTGTAGAGGGGCTTATCGGAACTGGAGTGAGTCGGCGAATAGTTTTTGTGCTTTTTTTTTCTGTGCTGATAGCGCGGCGCAAGCTAATTTCGATTACCCCAAAAGATCATAGGGTTCGACCAGACAATGCCTGGGTATTGTTTACGGATAACAATATTTCGCATATATGTACATACATATATCTAGACTTATATAATCCACAGACGGATCAAGGTCAGGGCGTTAGCAAAAATCAAACAAAAATTCTGAGCTAAAATATGCGCCAAAGTGAAAGAAACAAAGGCAATGCAATCTGATGTCATATATACTAGAAATATATATATGTATATTCTGATAAATATTTACATATGTATAACATCCCAAACATTCCCAAGGTCAGATTTTATTTGGCTGCAGATGTGACAAAAGTGAAATGAAAAATTTACTGCAGTCCACAGCAACAAAAAGAAACAATTTCTGTATTTCTATCTGGTCCTGGGTCCATTGCCTTTGTTTGGGTTGCCGCCACAGGGGGGGTTATCAGTTTATCAGTATATCAGTATAAGTGTGCACAGTAGCCGCCATAACAGTAAGAACCTTCGATTGCCTGCCTGCCCTACGTGTTTATTAATAAAATGCCAGCACGGACCTGTCCGTCCCCAATTGCTGGGCCGTTGTGCAATGCGCATCCGAATGCATTTATAATGCAAAACATTTCTACAATATTTCTTTCTTTTTTTCGTGTTGCTCAATATGCAGGCAGCGAGTGCCAAAGTCAGGCGAAATATGGTAAGGAATTTTGAGGTCAAGTCGTAACAGCATAGAAAGAGGGAACAGCAAGTATCTGGTGTAACACACAGCATTTATAGTTAGCCAAGTCCCCTATGGCTTTATGGGCTTTTCGGTTCGATCTTCTGGCAATTATCAGAATTTATTTGCACTGAATTGAAGTCAATGGCCGCGCCATCAAATTTGATTGTCAAAACTTTCGCTGACATTTGGACTCCGGGACTCCGGGCCTCATCAATCCCAATTTCTGTACGCTTTTCTGTCTCTGCTGGAATGGGAGAGAGATTTCACTTTGTTAGTGCCATTTGTTGGCTGTTTGTTTTCCTTCCAGCATTTTCACGTTTTCCGTTTTCCGTTTTGCGGTCAAATTGCAAATTGCCATGCCAATTGTCTTTGCAACACACCAGCTCTAGCTCCAGCTTCAACTCCAGCTCCAACTCCAAGTCCAATCCTATTTCTGTTTGCCTTTTGACTTCTTTCATGCATAATTTGATCGACAAATATATCCGACTGGAGCTGAAGCTGGCGCTGGCGCTGGAGTCTCAGCCCGGATCCCATTGGCATCTTTAGGATGATGCGATAATCAGCAAATGGCTGCAAAAAGAAATCATCAGAGACAACGAGGGGGGGGTGGGGAGGGAGCAAAGATACAGATACATTTTCCTATTGTCATGACGTGAGCTCAATTCAAATTGCATATATGCTATAGACTCGTACTCGGTCTCGAACGATTGTGTGTGCCACACAGCCCCGCCATATATACATACATACATCCATACATACATATATATAATTGCCTTGATCATAAGCTCGGCGCATGCACAGAGCTCTACTTGGGATGATGGTTGAAGGCCAGCCAGAGGGTGGTGGCAACGCAGTGCCCGAGAGGGGGTGGCCAACCAGCTATCAACTGGGAGACTTAATGGGCTATGCAGCGATACTTTATGGCACAGCGCGCACCCCTACCCCCCCACCCGACCAGTCAGCACACAGCACACAGCACAGCACAGCACAGTGCTTGTCAAACTGTTGCAGCAGCGAGGAAAAGCAGCGCAAAACTCAGATTAATGCAATCAAAAGTAATTACAGCCTTTAGATAATTCGTATAAAAGGAAATTTCACTTTCGCATTTCAATTGAAATCAAGCCGAAAAAACCACAGAAAATATTCCAAAGAAATACAATTAAAATGGAAAATCCAAAGAAGAAAGAATCCACTTGTTGTATACTCTTTCAATATGCGTTGTATATGTAATACTCTTTTAACTTAAGCAGAATCCACTATAAAGCTATTCTCTCTTAACCCATCTGACCGCCTTGTCTGTTTATCAACGCTTTGGGGCTGCTGAGTCGGTCCCACGAATCCAATAACAATATAAACAGTCTCTGCTGCACACTTTTGGGGGTCAAAGTCCAACCATTTGGGACTACACTCGACTTTTTTCAGGGTATAAGAATGGCAATTAAATGAAATTAAGTATCCGCCCCATTGCACCGAGTGTGTGTGCCCACGCAAACAAGCTGCTTAGTTGGCAGGCGAAAGGGAGGGTTGGGGCGGACAGGTGAACGATTACGCAATACGCTCAATTCTCATGCTTCCCCTTTCTTTCCTCTTTTTTGCGCTTTCAGCTTCTACGCTAGAAGAGAACGGCAACTAAAACAGACGCAGCGAAAGCGAAGCAGCGTACAAAGCAACAAACTGATATAGAAGAAACAAAAAAGGAATAAATAAAAGACTGAGCAACGTTCAAGCTAAATCCAAGGAACAACCATATTAGCAATCTCCCCCGCACTTCTCTCTATCTATCTCTCTCTCTCTCTCTCTCTCTCTCTCTTGATAACTGTACAACTAAGCGCCACAGCAAAAGTGAAAAGATCTCAAACAAAAACCGATAAGCAATACTATATAGAGAAGAGAGCGCCATCTAACGCCCAGCAGCCGCAACCAGCAGCATTGTATAATGTTAAGCAGTCTCGCAACGTTTCTATTTGGAGCGCCAGCAACGTCCGAGTCCAGCATCAACAACGAAGTGAACCCCGCGCAGGCCAGCGATCCCTGTGATACCGCCATCGAACAGGCCCCATCCCCGGGAGATGTAATTGAGGTGACCTCATCGACGCCATCTGTAGCGGGCAACAGCAGTCGTGGCCCGGTGCGCGCCTCCCCCAACGGCAAGAACCGTGGCAAGAATCGCCGTGGCAAGCAGAGATACAACCAGCAACAGCAGCACCAGCACCAGCAGCAGCAGCAGCAGCATCAGAGGAAGCAGCAGACGACAACGATAACGAAGCTACTAACACCCACTGGTGAGACCCCCATTGACGAGGACTTTGACGAGGACGAATGGTATATTGTAGAGAAGGAGGGTAAGTCCTTAACATTCACTGTCATGGAGGATCGATCCTCAATTTCGATATATATGTATTCCAGACGAGGAGGACGATTCTCTGCCACGCACCGATTCCGAGGAGGAGCTCTCCGTTGTCGAGGTCCAGCAGCAGCCGAAGGGCGGCGCCAGCTCCTCAACCTCCGCCGGCCATGGCCAGGCGGTATCGGGGTCGTCGCGCCATCGGCGCCAGCACATCAATTCGCATTCCCTTTACAGCGGTCCGCGGCCGCAGCAGCAGCGCAATCACTTGCAGCGGTCCCGCGTGGCCCGTCCGCTGAGCATCTCCACCCTGAGCCCGCCCAGAAGTGTGCCCCCCAGCAGCCTGTCCGACCTTGACAATGTCAGCCAGTCGCTGTACGTGGCCTCGCCTAGCGGCAGCGATCATGGTCAGGGTCAGGGTCAGGGTCAGGGCCAAGGTCAGGGTGCGAACGTGTTGATGGAGGAGTCCTGGTACGTAACACCGCCACCATGCTTCACCTCGATTGGGCCAATCAATATGGAAACTTCACCATTTGAGAATCTATTGATTGAGCATCCAAGGTTGGTGATCTTTATAGTACACATTTTTCCCTCCCAACCCTCCCCCTCCCCCTCCCAGCCCACACCCCACCGCAATCCACAAAAAAATCGCACGCAAATAGATTTTCCCCCCAAAGGACCAACGAGAACGTCGATTGAACTGATTGTGAAACTTCCCTTTTGCCTTTGCAGCATGTCTGTTTATCGTAGTATTAGGTCCACCCAGGAGGGCACCGAAAGTTTTGTAAATCTTGATCTCGGGGTGGCAGCGGAGGCGCCACAGGCGGAGGAGCTGCTTCAGCTGGAGGCAGCAGAGCCGGAGCAGCCCCAGGCCCAGGCCCAGGCCCAGGCCCAAGGCCAGGCCCAGGCACTCCACGAGCAGCGTCCGCATAGCGCTCGCTTCGATCGCCATGCGGCGGCCCAATTGAAGCAGGAGACTCTGGCACGCCAAAGCCAGAAGGTAATGCCACCACCTAACTGTGCCTGTGGAAGCATATGCTAATCATACTCCTTCTTTTCCACCCCTAGAGCAACAACAAGAAGCAGCACCAGCAGCTGTGCCGCAGCGCCATCAAGCGGTCCAACAAGGTGCGCGATTTCCAGGCCAAGTCCCATCGCCCACGCCGCTCGGAGATGCAGCACTGCAAGCTGGTCAGTGGCGCCAACAACAACCGCAAGTGCTGCTTCTAATTGCAGCACCACCACCACCACCCCCCCCAAGCACACCTCCCTCCCTTCACCCCTGGAGCAGGAGGAGGAGCATTACAATCATGGCAAAAGCAGCGCGAGGGCAAGGCGCGTTTCGATTTTAATTAGTATTTTAACTTAACCCACAGAAAAAAAAACAAAAAAACAAAGCAAGGAAACCCCCAAGAAATCTGCAAAAAGAAAAATATCAAAATTTAGCAGCTATAAAAACACACATATATTTAATGAATTAAACTTAATAATTGATTGCATAAAAAACAAAACAAATTGAACAAAAAATTTAACTATCTGTGTAAATGCGTAGATCTTAACGTTCACAGTTTCAATTGAAAAACAAAACAAAAAAAACAACTTTAAATCTAAACACGAAAAAATACCAAAAACCAAAAAAAATGCAATAAAAATTTTCAAAATGATAATGCAAAAAAAAAAACACACGACACACGAAAAAATTACAAAAAAAAGATATGATATGTATTAAATATGCAAGCAAAAACAATTTTTTTGATATAGATTTAATGTGCAACAACAAAAACCACTAAAAAAACAAGAAATATTTTATTTATTTAAACCAACAGCACACTGGATTGTTTTATGGTATATTTTGTGAACCATTTTTTACGTTGATTTGATTGAGAAAAAAGTTTTGTCGAGTTGCAAGGCGATGAGTTTTTTTTTTTTTTATTATTATTACAACTTAATATACATAAAATAGTAGTGTGTGCATCTATATATATATATATATGTATATTGTATGTGTAGATTGTATTAAAGCCCTGGCACCAGATCTAATAATGTGTCGTATGCCTGTTTCTGTTCTGAAAAGCGCGCGCGTATGTATGGAAAATCATGTGTGAAAAATGGACAAAAAAATGATAAAAGTATATATAGAAAAGAATGAAAAAACTGCAATAAAAAAAAACAAAAATGATTATGCTATACACAACTTGGACTTTTATTTGCTTGGGGGAAAACTCTTGTGAAAGACAGATTGAGCCACCATAATCATTCGATGATCTTGAGAAAAATGGCATTTTCCCAAAGCCATAGCCAATAAAACCCATTCGAAAGTGGGTCAGCAGTTGCGCTGATCTAAGGAGCAGTCGTCACAGTTGCTGGACAAGGGCTGTGCTGCCCTTGCGTGGATGTCCATCACCAGAGCGTTGTCCAGGGTCAGACTGGATAGAGGGCGGACTAGTCGAGCCGAGCCTTTCACAACGAGAGCCCAAAGTGCCGAGTAACTAATTAGTGATTTGTATTTTAAGGCAGACACGCTTGGCAAGCGGAGGCAATTAAACGCGCTTAACTTTACTTTACTTAACACACACACATAGAGCAAGACAGCAAGACAGAAATACAGCCACAGAGACAGAGACAGAGAGAGAGAAAGACACGGGCCAAATGTCTACAGTTAGGTGCCGTTGACCTTGGTTAAAGGTAAGGAGGGTATGGGGTATGAGGTATGGTTGTGAGGAGGGTATGGGGGGATGGCTGGATTTGGTTCTTCCTTCTTCTCCCAGCTGCTGGTTGCGACTTCCGCGATGCAAAACGAATCTAACGGCGAATCACAGCGAAAGTAAATCAGAAAATGGTTAGATCACGGGCCCGAGAGTCTGAGATTCTTTCGCAACCCGCCTCTGAGAGGCACCTCTGTGCCTAGTCCACAGAGAGAATGCGGTTGGCTGGCTCTGGCTCTGGCTCCACTTCTAGGCCCTCCGATGGATAAATGGATGGATGGATGGGTGGCTGGCTGGCTGGCTGGATAGAAGAGTGGATGGATGTGTGGCTGGGAAAAACTTTATAAAGATCCGCTGCAGCCGCGCTTGGCTTCACACCTGCTCGCGACGCGAAGAGCTACAAACCATCGTCCAGCCAAGGCATTCGGAACTCTCGATACACCCCACACAGATACACAGATACACAGATACATAGATAGACCGAGGCAGAGGCTCGACTATTATGTAAGATTAGGCAATCTGCAGCACACATCTACATCTACATATCCAGCAACTCGTGTAGTGTAGGCGGTCGGTGATTCTATTTGGCAAGTTGCACTTGAGTGATTTTTCGGGCTTCCAAAAAAACGGAAAACCTAATACCGAACAACTGGAAACTGGAAACCGAAAACCAACAAAACTTTGAACAGACGTGCAACATGTAAAGCGAACCAGATAAACGCCATAAATGACGTAGACAAGAAAAACCAAAACGAACAAAATCGCGCAATATCCAACGACCATTATCGAAAGTGAAACCCCCCGAAAAACGGCGAACAAAAACAACGACAAAACGCCAAACGTTTTGTACCGCTTTGAGTCATTCCGTGTTTTTTTTTTTTTTGATTGTTTTTTTTTTGGTTTGGTTTTTGGCACGGATCGTCAAGTTTTATGGCTAACGTCGCGAGGATTTGTTAACCCACGAAATGGGCCAAGTCATTCGGTGTCAGTTGGTCAAAGTGCGTGCCGCCGAGCTGTGAACCAGTGAACCAGCCAGCCACCCAGTCAGCCAGCCAGTAGTTGTGGGTGTGGGTGTGAAGAAGGAAAGCAAAAGGTGTTGGAAAAGCAAAGAAAACTTGAGCAGGTCAGTGTTCGCAGCAACACAGAGGCAACAGGAAACGAAGAGCTTATATAAGAAATGTGAGTATGGTAAAGGTTCATCTAATTTCTGTGGGGGATTACTTGGAAGTCTTTCAATAGTAATCTACAGGGATGTCCTGCCTTGAAGCCTAATCGAATATTTAATGTAAATGTGGTTGTCGTTCTTTTAACTATGCCTTTATCTATCTAGCTTGAACGCTGAATCTAATTCTCAGCTGTTATATCTTGGATCTTGGTATGAGATTTTAGTTTGTGCACAAAACTTTAAAGAAATCGGACTAAAAATAATGCCTAACATTGCCCACAATCCTTTAAATGAAAATATTGTAAACCATTCCTTGACTATTCGCATATTTCAATTACCTTCAAAGCCTTTTTATCTTGGTGGGGACCATCTTCGAGAAATCAACAATGAAACGGCTTAAGCCGGCAGCTGTAGCATGGAGTCGATAACGTTTATTTGGTTACCGTTAGGTATGTGCAACTAATGCAGTTAACCAGCAAAAGGCGGAGGCAAAGTGGTGGAAGGAAAACGGCTCAAGGTCAGACCAATGCGATTAACTATAATTATAAAAGCCAAGTGTAGGAGCAAACCACCACAAAGACGGACACCCACAAAAACACACAACAACAGCTGCAGCTACAGCTACAGCTACAGCCTACAATAAATAATGAAAGCCAAAAACCGAAACCAAAAAGACCAACAAGAAGAAGACGACGAAGAAGAAGAAGCCCCCCATCCAACTATTGCATAACAGAGAGACAATAAAAAACCATAAATCCAACAACAACAACAAAAAAAACACGAAGAAGTTGGAGTAATTATAACAACAATTAAGCAAACGGCGTGCGTTTTTACAGCTAAGCGTAAAACGCAGCCAAGCATTTTGGTGGGTGAAGGGTACTGCTACTACAGAGAGGGGTTGTGGAAGGGAAGAGGGGTGGTTGTACATCATTCATTAAAATGTAATCCAAGTTTAAGCAAAGTCTTCTAGTGGGGCGGCAGTTCTTCTTCTCTATAATTAAACGGATGACAGTTTTATGCCTTTGACCTTAACGCCTGACAGACAAAGAACGCAGACACAGATACAGATACACATAGGCAGATATAGAGGAAAAAAGACAGAGCAGATGTCATTGTTCTGGTGGAAAATTGATAGCAAAAAGATATACCCTACCACAGAAGAGAGTCTCTCAAAGGAGTGCCAGAAGGTTGAAAAATAAACCAAAATGTAATGTACATATAGACAATCCAATGATTGTCCAATGATTCCATTCAAGGAGCCATTCTGAGGGCACATTGATTTCAAGCTGATTATCATGAAAAGAGTATTTGAATTTTCGTTCTGTAAGACTCTCTTAGTCAAGCAAAACTCATCTGAAACATTGGCCACAATTAATTTATGAACCACAAACTTCCTTCCTGCCTCTACGCATTTGGTGTAACACCGGCAAGACACCCCACAACACACAACACACAACACTTGAGTGACCACTAGCAAGGTCAGCATCAACCATGCAGCAACCATGACGATGATTATGATTATGATTCGTATTCCGATTCCTATACCGATTCCTATTCCGATTCTGATTACATTGAATGATCGGTCACCCCTTTGTGTCTCTCTTTGCAGCTGCCAGTTGATCAACGGACATGAAGATGTGCAGATTGCTGATGCAGCCGACGCTGCTGCTGTGGCTGTGGCTGTTGCTGCTGATCGAAGTGCAGGTAAGGAACCTTTCACCTCTTTGGTTGGTTCGCTTGGTTCGTTGCTCAAGTCAGAGGGGCATTGCCCAAGTCTAGAGTCTAGATGGGAAATCTAATCTATTTAACAGTTCTTAGAATGAACTTCCTGATTAGGCCACATGAACCGTAACCAATAGTTGGCCAATCGCTGGCCCGCCTGTCTAACGGATATGCTCTCTGCTCTAATGCAGATTGCGTATCGACCGACCACGAGCGGAAGAGAGGCTTTGTCTGGCTGGCCAAAAATTATGTGGCTTTGTGCCTGTTGCCTTGCCTTGTCTTGCCTTGCCTCTTCTGCTGATGCAGCACTTTTCGTGCTGTGTGCGGCTCATAAAAACCAAAGACTTGGGACACAAACTTGAGCCGAGTGATTTATCGCATTGCGTATACGCCCCACGTGCCTGACCTGACGCACTTCTCTCTCTCTCTGTCTCTCTCGTTGGCACTTCTTTCTTGCAGCAACCTATCAGCGGCCTGGAACAAAGTACAGACTACTCGGTGGTGAGCAAAACGGCGGCAGTGGCCACCACCACATCAGCTCCCCCACACACGGTGGTGCCACCACTACGCAGCTTCAAGGGCCGCATTCAGACCACGACTCCAACGTCCAGAACAGCCACTGGGAATCGCCCTCTGGCCACTGGAGCGGAGGCGCAGCAGGAGCTGGTGGGCATCTCCTCCAAATCGTATATTTCGGGACCCACCACACAGGCCTCGAAGCTGTCCAAGCGCGCCGGCCTGGCCGGGCCCAAAAAGTTCCCCAAGGATGTCCGCAACCGCAGCAGCGTCGCCGTGGAGCGCAATAAGCTGCATCATGATGTGCCCGATCATGTGCCGGACTCTTCTGGGTATATACCGCACCGCATTGGACATCCTGTTCATCTGGATTATGGGTCCACGGGTGTGGATTCTAGCGGAGCTCCGACAGGAAGTGCCGGCTACCATGCGCCGCCCTATGAGGGCAACAAATGGCACGAGGAGTACTGGGACCAGGAATACGCGGGTCATCAGTTCCTCCACAACAGCACCAGAGTGCAACGTAAGTTGAAGTCTCCCTCTCTTTAGATTGAAATTCCCTGTGACGAGCAGTTCATGTTCCTCCACAAAACAGACATTGAAGCGGAGTGCCAGGATGACTACATGAAGATTCGCATCGGCTTTAATGGCTCCTTCAGTGGACTGCTCTACTCTGCAGGCTATGCCTATGATCCGGACTGCATGTACATCAATGGCTCTGGGCGGGACTATTACGAGTTCTATATCCAATTGAATCGTTGCGGCACTCTGGGCAAGAACTCCCTGCAGGAGGAGAGTCGCAAGAATCCAACAGTATGTAAAACATGCCTAAAAGCAAAACCATTTATACATAGATCACATAACTAATGGTTTCTTTTTCGTTTTACAAATAGAACTTTATGTGGAACACGGTGACGGTACAATATAATCCACTGATTGAGGAGGAGTATGACGAGCATTTTAAGGTCACGTGCGAGTATGGCTACGATTTCTGGAAGACGGTGACGTTTCCCTTTCTAGATGTGGAGTAGGTATCCATTATTTTCCTTTGATATGCTTTACTCACAGGCTTCCTTCCTTTCCCCCACAGGGTGGCCACTGGCAATCCTGTGGTCTTCACGCTGAGCCCACCCGAATGCTATATGGAAATCCAGAATGGCTATGGCATTGGTGGTCCCCGCGTGACGGGTCCAGTGCGTGTGGGCGATCCCCTGACCCTGATCATCTACATGAGGAGCAAATACGGTGAGTAAATATCTGTCTCTACATCAAGTGCGAATGTATCTTGCATGGCTCAATGATTATCGTGCGATCGATCCACACAGATGGCTTTGACATTGTGGTCAACGATTGCTACGCACACAATGGCGCCAACAAGCGGATACAGCTCATCGATCAGCACGGCTGTCCGGTGGATGACAAGCTCATCTCACGCTTCAGGGGCTCCTGGTCCGATGCGGGCGTGTACGAGACACAGGTGTATGCTTACATGAAAACCTTTCGGTTCACCGGCTCCCCAGCCCTCTACATTGAGTGTGATGTCCGCATGTGCCACGGACGTTGTCCGGTAAGTTGCATGTCTGACTCTATCCAGAAGAAGGCTCTTTGCTGATCAGATCCATTGCCTTTCCCTTTGCAGAGTCAACCCTGTCATTGGCGCAACCTGAAGGCGGTCACAAAGCGCGACACCTCCAACATGACGGCCACGAATCTCTCTCTCCCTCCACTGTCTGCCGACGCAGACGGCGCCGCCGCCACCACGGAGAGTCCTTCCACGCAGACCTCGCTCTCAGAGAACGTGAACCTCTTCCAGTCGTTGCGCGTGCTGCAGGAGGGTGAAAACGATGGCGACGATGTCTATGCCCATCGCCAGACAAAGCCCCCAGGGCCGCACCAGACCTGCCTGAAGACCTCGACCTTCTCAGCGCTGACCGCCGCCGGCTCAGCTCTGCTCTGCGTGCTGACGGTGACGCTATTCATTGCCTGCTCTCGGCTGAAGCGGCGCAAGGAGTCGACGCTCTACGACTCCTACATAGCGCACAAGGGTCAAATCGATTGATTTGCTTGGCTTGACTTGGCTTTCGCCTCGAGCGTAAGATTGTGTATATAGTTTATGTTCAACCAAGTTCAGTTCGCTCTTAGATTGTAGATTAAATTAAGTTTTTTTTGTAGTTTTTTCTTAGATTTTTCGTTTTAGTTCTAAGTTTCGATTTCGCCAATGAAAAACCATAATTTCGATCATGAATATGGCAGAATAAACGGTTGCCCCCACAATTGGCTTCAAAGTACCGAAAACTGGTATTGAAGAAAGCTCCCGCCCCGCACTGGTTCTTGTTGTATGGGAAGAGACCAGAATGACCAGAAATGCTTTTAGTTTCTGCTACATGGCTTGAAACTTGACACAAAATTTGTTCCCTGCTCCCTCCCCATAGGAATACTCAAAGAGTCTGATGCCAATCGGTTGACAGGACTCTCCCGATCACGAAAATACATGCCACGCTCAGTTCAGGCCATAAATAGGCGAGATATAGCCAAACAAAACATGCACATCTTCGCAAGTTTCATGATAACTACACGCTAATTACAAATTTGCTACAAATTAGCTACATACTAAATGTAATTAGCAACGAGACACCTGTCGAGGAAATGTGTACGTTTAAGAAAAAATATGGCTCAAGAGTCAAGGATTTGTTATGCCAATCCATCGGAAATTCGATTCTGACCCCGATTGTTGTCAGGAAAGACAGGGGGGGTCGGACATGCCTAAAAATGACATTTCTATGCGATTTTACTTTAAAAATGCCCAAAAGTATGCAGTAGTTTTCTCACTACCACGTCCATGTAGCACTTTGCAAATTTGACTTTTACATCAAGTCTGTGTACTACATTCTACATGCTGCTACATGACTCTTACATCTTTCATTCAGCTTGCTAAATACTAATATAACTATATAATAATAACTTCTGAACGAATGAAGATATTTTCGTGAAGTAATCCGCATTTGAAAGGAAAACCTTCCAAAATGTAGTCTGCTCGATTATATACCGGTACGATGTCTGGAGGCTTTACAAAACATTGTCAAAGTTGAACTCTGTTTCCAGAAGTCTTTCCAACATAATTCGACCCGAAAGAGTTCCAGTATGTGTGCAGCAACTTGCTGCTCCATGAAAAAATGATAAATTTTGAATAAATTAAAAATCCGATTCCCCCAAAGTTTCTTTATTCGAAAGCCTTGGAAAATGCTCCATGTTTAGCAAACTCTTTTTTGGGCTGATGTCCCACTGTGCAGCACTGCGGGCTGTTGTGGAAGTGGATGCGTGTGGCACACGTCTGGCTGTCATCTGGCTCATTTTATGCTGCCCCATGTGGGAGGCATAAGGAAACGCCAAACGGCAAGCGCCATCTTGGCGTCTGCCACTTGTCGGCGCACTTCCTCATGGGGCATGCAAAATGGCATGCCATGCCCCAGCCGATTGACATGGTGCCCGTTCAGTGTTTTGTGTGCTGTGCTTGTCATGGATTTACTGGAGATTTATTTATTGTGATGGTTTTTTTTTGTCGGTCGTGCGCTTTGCCGCATGATTTTCATTTGTTGGTTGCTGTCGCTGCCACTGCTGCTGCCGCTGCTGCTGCTGCTGACACAAATTTTCGACTGCGGCGTGCCGCAAAACATTGCCCAAAGTGTTAATATGGTTGAGGACTTTTAATATTACCCAACTGCCAGTCAGTGCAACTGCCACAGCCACAACAACAGCCGCACAGCCGCACAGCCACTTTGCTAATTGTGCAACTTTCGATGGTCTGACGCCTCATTTTGGGCGTCTGGCCAGCGCCTCTCGGTTGTTCTTGGGTGTAAAAATTAACACGGAACCACCAGCCAGCAGCCAGAAGCTGGTGTCAGAAATTGCTTTGACTAATTAATTTATTTGGCTATGGCACACACCTGAGAAAACAAACAAACAGCAGCCACAAAGAACTCGCCAGCAAACAATCCAAATGTTTATGATATCAAATTATACTTTTCGCACACAATTTTGCATACAATGTGCGGTGCCGGGTCGCCTTTATAATTTCTACATACTATCTCTGCTCATTTATGATTAATTGCAGTTTAAAAACGCTGCTAAGCAAAGCACAACTAACTGAATCACAGACAATTCCAAAACATTCCAAAACAAAAAAAAAAAAACCAAACATTAAAATGCTGAAACATGTCCCGCCCAGTGGGGCAATAGCTTTGAAAAGAGATTTCTCCAGTCACCTGCAAGGTATCTAGGCCATCGCTGAGGGTCCATCTTGGGCACGTTTCGCGGCTGAGGCTGAGCGACGACCTTGAGAGCGGCGACCCGGCCAAAAGTGTTTCAATTGAATGCAGCCAAAATAATTTATGAAAATACAGAAATTAATTTGATGTAATTTGCGTTGGCGTTAGCCATTGATTTTATCGCAAACCGAACAGCAAAAAATGGGAGAAATACTTACAGCTGTAGGAGCTGTAGCGATGATGATGAGGTGCCTGCTGCTGGCTGCGGGCTGCGGGCTGCATGTGGATGCCGCTTTGGTGACACCAAAATGGCACCCAAATTGCGGCAGCCCCGGCTTGCGACGACTCCGACTCTGACTCCGACTTCGACTCCGGCTCCAACACCGACACAAAGGCTTCAAAATACTGCTTTTTATGCGCTGTGAGGCAGCGACCTTAGTGTGTTGTGTTTTTTGTGTTTTTTTTTGGTTTTTTGCTGACGGCAGCCAGTGCGACTGCCATATGATGTCTCATAACTTTTGCACGTTCGTGGCCTGGGTCTTTCGCTTGCATTGTATTGCGCTGTCATGCGCACATGAAAATCATCATCATCATCATCATCGTCAGCATCATCAGGCAGGCAAAAGGCAGGCAAACTTTTGCATCAGCAATGCAAAAATATGCTTTCATTACCAAACGTCTAGCGCGCAGCTTTATATGGCATGCATAATGTTTTCCTTTTGGCTGTATCTTTTTTCTTTACTGTGGCAAGAATCTCTAAGCGTTGTCTCCCCCTCCTCCTCTGAGCACGAAAATGTTTCAAATCGTTACACGGAAGTGCTGCCTTCCATCGAACTGCGTTATATTGTAATTTTCTGCGATTAAGGGCTCCCGACAAGTGCTGACAGTTGCGTGAGATCTGCAATTACCACAAAATGCCACAAAAGAGATCTATTGAGGCATAGCAGTTGCCAAACTGTAACCAATTCAATTGAACATGAACTTTTAGACAAAAACCTTAGAGATGTTAATGATGTAATAACTCCCTTAACCTTTTGTGCATTCTATTTGAATCATTCGGGCGCCATGAGGAACTGCGGCATGCTAATGATACTCATCAGTAATTAGGCGCAACATATCATAGAAAAAACTATCATAGAAACTGAAAACAACAAAAAAAACATCAACTATGAAATAACAAATTAAGCGCAACGCCCACATGACCTTTTGAGGCGTTGCTTTTGTGTGTTTTTTTTTTGTTGTTTGCTTAATTTATAGGCTCAAGTGTTGTGTCATAATTAATTTAATACCCAAGTTTATAACACAATTAGCAGCACACAGATCAAATGGCGGAAGCAGAGCCATTCCCATTCCCATTCCCATTCCCAGTTGCCATTCACGTACATTTCCCAGGCACTGTGGCGGAACTTCTTTTCGGGGGCAGGTGGCATCCCTGTGCTGTGTGCTTTTTTCAGAGCACATGTCAGCATCCGAACAGCTGTTACTGGTCTTTGTTTACAAACTAACAAAGAGCGAGGCTGGAAGGGTGACAGAGAGAGAGAGAGAGCAGCCACCCCCTGGATACGGGGGTCTCTCTCTTTTATCCGGAACTTTCAGCATCTGAGTCGACGCCTGCGCCGTGGCCCTGCCACTCGGCTGCTGCGCGCCTCACAGTCGCAGCCCCATTGATTTTTATCCAGAATCCCGAAGTAGAGTTCTTAATCCGCACCCAACCGGACCTGTTCCAGTCAGAGCAGAGCAGAGCAGAGCCGAGCAGAACTCTAGAAGAAAATTCGAAAAAACCTTGTGAAAATTAAGCCATAAATTGAAAGAAAATCAAAACGCAGAGCTCTGGCCTAAAGGTGAAGTGCAAAACCTTTGAGAACAAAGAGGAGTTTCCCCAGCTCTAAGGCCTCTGTTCTTTTTTGTGTGCCTGCAGTTCGGGGCGTGGACTCCACGCATCAGCATCAGCCTCCATCCAGCATCAGCCATGTCCAGGTTGCAGTTGTAAGTGCAGGAAAAGCGGAAAAACGGGGAATACCATGGCGACCACCAACAGCAGATCCTGGCTGCTCTACGGCATCCTTGTGCTCCTGGCCATTGCCGCAGGTACGTACGGGGTGCGGTGAGGAAAGGGGGGGGGCGTTGCGAACTCTGCCCCCGTTTCCGGGCTCGGGGCTCCGTTATGTAATGAAAAACTCGCGAAAAGGCCACAAGGAAAAACTCTGTTCAAACTCTGCTAACCGTTTCTTAAACAAAAATCCAACCCCTTCCGTAAAAAAACAAAAGAAAAACTATCTCTCTTTCTCTCTCTCTCTCTCTCTTAGCTAGCTAACAAATTTTTACAGCAATGATTTGATTTTTTTCTTAAATTTTACAAACTTGCGCTGGCAGCGCCGCCTTAACAAGTTCTCCAAGCTCTCATTTTGGCCAACAACCGACAACCAACCACCTCTGGCATCACCGCCACCACCACCACCACCACCACCACCAACGCCAGCCACATGCCGCGGGCCGCTGCTCCCTTATTGTACTTCTCAGCCTCGCCTCTCGCCTCTCGACACCACAACCCCACAACCGAGAACCAAGAACCAAGAACCAGAACCAGAATCACCAGAAACAAGCTAGAAAACAGGAAATCAAAAAAAATTGAAAACAAAAACCGCCACACGAACTGCCATCGAACGGCTGAGAATGCCTGAGAATCCCCGGCGAAATGGATAAAAATGAGACTTGGAGAAACTGCCAAAGCGACGCTGCTGCAGCGCTGCCTACGAAAAAAAAAATACGAGAAAATTATAAACAAACCCACAAAACTGCGCTAGTCATTAACTAACTCTATATCAAACTATATATATATGCCATATAATCTATCGTAGAACTCTCCCTAGTAGCACACCCAACCACCCACCACCACCACCACCACCACCCGCACAAGAAAACAGTTGAGTGCTGCCCCCCCTTAAAGAATAGATCTTCTTCTATAGCTACATATCTCTCTGTCTCCAGATACTATTTCTCTTGCTCCCTCTTGCTCTTGCTCTTGCTCACTCTCTCTCTCTCTATCTCTCTCTGTATCTCTCTCTCTCTCTGTCTGTATAATGCTCGAAAACTGTAAACTTCTGTACCCTACTATATAGCCAAGACTATAGAAAAATTATTCACTTCCAGTACACCTATATATACCCGTACTCTCTCTCCCTCTCTCTGTCTCTGTCTGCCTGACTCTCTCTCTTTCTGTCTCTGTCTCTGTCTGTCTCTATATATATATATATACATATAAGTATATCCTTCTTAGCTTTCTCTGCTTTTTGTAATTATACATTTCTCCAAGCCCATCCATCTAAGTCCCCCTAAATCCCAACCCCCACCCCTGACTATTCCCCATATTAGGGGCTACTACGAGGTCCTTGAGGGACACAGCCACAACCGCAGGATAAAACCGCAACTGAAATGAACAACAAACCAAAAAGAAAAAAAAAAAACCAACCAAAAAAAAAGATCAACCACAAAACAAAAAAACGTAACCAATTTTAACCAAGAAAAATTACTGATTTCAGTTAATGAAATGCATATATACAACATACAATATATATACTATCTATATATATACATATATATATATATATGAAGATTTCTGTATCAACTGCCGAATCTTAATTCATACTCCTTCTCTTCTGAGCAGTCCAAGAATAATCAAATGATATACTACTCGTTACGTTAGGGGAACAAAGAAATAGAACTTGCAATAGAACCCTGAAAACGAGGCGTACTTAGTGTCTAGAGCTCACTTTTTGGTATATAATGAATATAGTACATACACACACACACAAACACCCACTCAACACACACTCGTACACACACACACACACATACAATCATATACATAGTATCGGTATTAACATCCACTCATCCCTCACCCATCAGAGCCCCCTCCCCCCCATTCACCTAGCCGTAAAGTGCAACTCCAAAAAAGGAGTTTCAGCAAAAACAAAAAAAAAAAAACACCACTCCACTCACTGAAACAGCAGTAGACACACGTGTGCTCCATATATGAGGCGCACACATACACAGACACACATAGACAGGCGACAAGGATAACCCGGTCACACACACACGCAAGCCAGAGTGTGAGAGCCAGCCAGCCAGCATCCCAAAAAGAGCTTTCCGCTCTCTCGCTCTCGCTCTCTCTCTCTCTCTCTCTCTCTCTCTCTCGCCCGCGCCACGTGAAGGACACAGAGCTTTCGGATAAAGTTCGAGGATAAACTTTACTCAGCTGTCGGCGAAGAAAACAAAAACCGAAAACGAAAACAACGGATTACCGGAATATAGTCGTCTCTCTCGCACACTAGCTAGAAAGGGAATCCCCCTGTTAGGTCCTTAGGATGTGTGTGTGTGTGTTCTAGGGTAATGTTTCCAAAAGGGGGGCACCAAAAAAACTATAAGTGTTGCACATCTGTAAGCACCTTGTTGATATCGTTGTCGTTATCGCTAGCTGTGTTATCGTGTTATCGTAGTACAATCTAGGACTCTAGGACTGTAAGAACCACCAAAAGATAGAGGCATTTGCATTAAAGCAGCCACTATGTGTGGGAGGACACCCTCGCATAGTTCTTGTTTAATGAAAGTGCCTCCGAATGCGGCGTATAATCAACGTAGGCCAACAACCACCACCACAACAACAACAACAACAACAACAGTAACATTGCAGTTACACTTGCAGCACCACCACCCACCAAACCACCAATAATTAAAGAAACCAAACAAGAAACCACAATCGAGCGGTACTCATGTGTCGTCCATTTTTGTTTAACTTTTTCCAAAATCAAAATTCCAACAAAATTCCAAGTTGCCAAAGAAGAAGATGAAGATGAAGAATCGGTGAAATGTCTCTCTCTCTCTCTGTCCTATCTGTCGCTCTCTCGCTCTCTCAGTCTCTCTGTCTCACACTGTCTCTCGCTCTCTCTCTCTCTCTCTCTGTCTCTCTGTCTCTCTGTCTCTCTGCCTAACTCTATCTCTGTCTAAGCTATAATCATCCTCTAAGCCCATTCAAAAATGAAAAATTAAATTTAAACAAAAAAAAAAAAACCAAGAAAAACTAAAAACAAAAATACAACAACTTTGCTCATCCGTTCCGTTTCTTTCGTTTCTCTGTACTCTCCTGATTTTCGTTACATCCTTGATTTCCTTCGGTTCTTAATTTGTTCTCTGTCTATATCTTTCTCTCCCCCGATTTCTGGCATATCTGTTCCGTTAACTGCTTTTCGTTTACAATTGCTTTCGGATTCGTTTCGTTTCGGTTCGTTTCTGTTCTTTTCGGTTCTCTTTTGTGTTTTTGTTGTTTTCTTAGTCAGTGCATCCGAAGATG
The DNA here is from genome assembly GCA_005876895.1 of Drosophila azteca. Taxonomy (NCBI): domain Eukaryota; kingdom Metazoa; phylum Arthropoda; class Insecta; order Diptera; family Drosophilidae; genus Drosophila; species Drosophila azteca. The sequence continues at coordinate 7,339,126 of VCKU01000011.1, forward strand.
AAGAGCGCCTGGTGCGTGACCTCTTTCGAGGCTACAATAAACTCATACGACCCGTACAGAATATGACACAAAAAGTTGGAGTAAGATTTGGTTTGGCGTTCGTACAGCTAATCAATGTCGTAAGTGTTCACAAAAATCAAATTTGACAAAAAAACAAAAACCATAAACTAATAAGAATATATCTATAAAGAAACATAACAAAAGAAACTAACATTAGTAGAGTGTAAATGTATTTTAAACAAGAAATTCTTCAGTTTCGTTGATGCCACACACACGCACACACACACACACACACACACACACACACACACACTAACACACGCAGCCATCTCCCCCAGCCACGCCCATGTTTCGCATTAACTGGGCGTGGTATGGGCGTTGTGGAAGCATCCCAAAAGTTTATGAGTTTTGGTTTTGATTTTGTTTTTGTTTTGTTTTTTGGGTTTCATGCTTTGTAAATAATTACGTACACCGTTGCCTTGACTTTGACATTGTCTTTGTATATGTATGTTTCGTAGTGCTGAAGAAATACAGTTACAAGCCAAATACTAATACGAATACTAATCCTAAAGAATTAAGATTAAACAAGCAAACAAAACTAACCAACTAACTAACAAAACTAAGAGTTAACCAAATGCGAAATAATTGTCTTAACTATCCCTTCCCGCCCGCTCTCTCTCTCTCTTAATCTCTAAAAAAAAACGAAAAAAAAAAAAAAAAAAACAATCGATTCGATTTCGATTCGTTTCGAATCTTCCGAATACAAATCGTACTCGTACTCGTACTCGTCCTCGTACCGTTATCTTTCACGTAACCAACCACCAACCAACCACCACTCAACCAAAAACCACCATCAACCATGATATCACCACAATCAAAAACCGAAAACCGAAAAACCGAAAAACGAAAACCGAAAAAAATACTAAAACGAATTCCTGAACTGAACCGTACCGTACCGTACCGTACCGAACCGAATCAAGAATGAGAAAAATCAAATTATGAAATCAAACGTTTGGTTACGTTTGGTTTGGTACGACTACCAGCTGCAGTGGGATGAGGCCGACTACGGCGGCATCGGGGTGCTGCGTCTGCCCCCCGACAAGGTTTGGAAGCCGGACATTGTGCTCTTCAATAAGTGAGTAAATGGCCATTATAAACCGTACTAGTACTCCGAACTCTCTCTGTCTCTCTCTCTCTCTCTGAACTCTGTACACTAACCAACCAATAACCAATAACAACAACCAAAAAAAAAAAATGTACTATTAGTAGGCGAAAGTAATCCACAGCGATCACGGCGATCTTTCTCGTTCTTCTATATACCCTAAGACTAATACATATTTATCTCCCTCCCCTCCCCCAACCCCCTGTATTTATCCACGACAGTGCCGATGGCAACTACGAGGTCCGCTACAAGTCCAACGTGCTCATCTATCCCACTGGCGAGGTGCTGTGGGTGCCGCCGGCCATCTACCAGAGCTCCTGCACCATCGATGTCACCTACTTCCCCTTCGACCAGCAGACATGCATCATGAAGTTCGGTTCGTGGACCTTCAACGGCGACCAGGTGTCGCTGGCCCTCTACAACAACAAGAACTTTGTGGATTTATCCGATTACTGGAAGTCGGGCACCTGGGACATCATCGAGGTGCCCGCCTACCTCAATGTCTACGACGGCGACAGCACCCATCCCACCGAAACGGACATCACCTTCTACATCATCATTCGGCGCAAAACCCTCTTCTACACGGTCAATTTGATCCTGCCCACGGTGCTGATTTCCTTCCTCTGTGTGCTGGTTTTCTATCTGCCAGCCGAGGCGGGTGAAAAGGTTCGTCCAAGCCTCTATTTGTGCTGGATATTGATCTGGATCTTTCTCTCTCTCTCCCATTCTCTGTCTCCTTCTCCCAGGTAACACTTGGCATTAGTATTCTCCTGTCACTGGTTGTGTTCCTGTTGCTCGTGTCGAAAATTCTGCCGCCCACATCGCTGGTCCTGCCACTGATCGCCAAGTATCTGCTGTTCACCTTCATCATGAACACGGTCTCCATTCTGGTCACGGTGATCATCATCAACTGGAACTTCCGGGGTCCGCGCACCCACCGCATGCCCATGTACATACGCTCCGTGTTTCTGCACTATCTGCCAGCGCTGCTGTTCATGAAGCGCCCGAGGAAGACCCGCCTCCGCTGGATGATGGAGATGCCGGGCATGAGCATGCCCGCACATCCGCATCCCTCGTACGGCTCGCCGGCCGAGCTGCCCAAGCATATCAGCGCCATTGGCGGCAAGCAGTCTAAAATGGAGGTCATGGAGCTGTCCGATTTGCATCATCCCAACTGCAAGATCAACCGAAAGGTCAACAGCGGCGCCGAGCTAGGCCTGGGCGATGGCTGTCGTCGCGAGAGCGAGTCCTCCGACTCCATTCTGCTCTCGCCCGAAGCGAGCAAGGCCACCGAGGCGGTTGAGTTTATAGCCGAACATTTGCGTAACGAGGATCTCTACATACAGGTGAGTGTGTGAGCCAGTCAGGCATGCGTACATATGTACATGTCTTCTTATTTGCATGGTGGCGTAGACCCGCGAGGATTGGAAGTACGTGGCCATGGTGATCGATCGCCTGCAGTTGTATATTTTCTTTATTGTAACAACTGCCGGCACGGTTGGCATTCTCATGGATGCCCCGCATATCTTCGAGTACGTCGATCAGGATCGCATCATCGAGATCTACAGGGGAAAGTAAGGAGGTGGGTGGCATTTAGCTCGTCTCAGGGACGGGCCAAATTGAAAATGGTTAACATTGCATTGCAAACGCAACAATAATAAGCAAAAGAGGAGATAAAACAATGAAAACAACAAAAATTGCAACAATTAAAGCGGATTTTTAGAATTTATTGTACTAATTAAACGTAAACGAAAACGAAAAACTAAACGAATAATGGCTTGAGAAAAATTACACACTAATACTAACGTAACGTAAACATTCTTTGGCTAAAACATAACACAACACAACACACACACAGACAAGAATTGGCACTCTGATGGAAGGGGAGGGAGTACGCGTACACTAATTAAAAATGGAAAAGAAAAACACTAAAACTAAATGCAAATAGCTATTCAACCAGCAACAACAAATGTTTAACAAATAAATCAAAACGACAAAAAAAACCTAGTGGAATTGTGCGTAAATTTATAATTTCAATAACGAAACTTAGCTAATATATATATACTATAATCTAGAACAAGAGTTTAAGTTTAAGTCCAATAATACATGCGACGTGGGAGTGGATGTTGTTTTTTTTTTTATTCAAAAAACTTTGTTATGTTGAAGACACCTTAAACTTAAGTAAAACAATTTTACATTTAAGCAATGGAAAATCACACTGAATTTCACAATTTGTAAATGCTTCACAATCGATCACAGCTCCAGCTACCATAAAGAAAGAGCCCCCCCCAAAAAAAAAAACAAAAAATTCAAAAAGCCAATAAAAATGCAAAGTTAATTAATAGAGAGAGAAAAATGTTGTGTTGCCATCAAGCATACGCCGCGTGTTACGCGCTCGATAAGTGATATGAATGCCTATGATTTTATTGACCATTTGCGGGAATGTTGATTCAAATGAGAATCAGTTACTGCTGCTGTTGTTGCTGTTACAAAGATCAAAGTGCTGCTGCAGGGAGATACCAATAGTAGGTACGGGTAGGGGTACGGGTCGGGTATGTATGGAATGGGTAGCCAATTATGTAAGCACGATTCTTAACTCATCTTGGCCATATGTGGCTCTTCGCTTTGGCGTTACTGTTAACTCACAAAATTCGCACATTAATCATCCGCCCACGTACGGGCTGGTGTGTGAATTCTGTCATCTCCAATCAGACTCCAGAGTTAGCCCAGAGGAAAGACATGTGTAGATACATCGTACTATAATGAACTAAACACACAGCCAGGAATTCCCTGGCTGGCTCGAGGTTCCTGGTTTGGGGGCTATCAGCAGCGAGCACAGCTATGGCCAGAGGTGGGGTGGTGATGGCTTCATAATTAAATCACACACAAAAACCAACAGAGAGCCTGGGCTAAGGCAGAAGGCAGCTGAAAAAACTAACTAGTACGCGCTGTTATTGACTTACAATCGCCGCTGATTACCAAGCAACAACAGCAGCATCAGCAGCAGCATCAGCCACAGCAGATACGCGAGTACGAGTGCCAGTACGTGTTCAGATACAATATCTATCTGAATATCTATTGTGGCTATGTACAGCTTCACCTATGGCTACATCAAAGGTTGCAGCATCACGACGATGACGACGACGACGACGACTACGACGACGACGACTGGGCCAAAACTCGTCTCGTCTGGGCTGACTCAAAGCCTCGGCATGTGTCCGACCGAAACGCCGCGTCGCGACGCTTAGGGGCTGCTCTGGCTCTGACTCTGGCTTTGGCTCTGGCTCCAGCTCCGGCTTTGGTATAAATGCGCCAAGGGAGAACATTTGGGCATCATTCGATTTTCTGATTTTGCAACGAAGACGTCGCTGGCATCCCGCCTTCGACAACGCCATCGTCCCAGCTCCAGCTCCAGGCTTTTTTTTTTTGCTCGTCTAGACGGTTCGTCAGGCGAAACCGGTAATATTTCGGCTTCGTTTCGTTTCGATTCGTGTGAGTGTGCGTGTGTGTGTTTTTTTTTTGTTCGGAAAACTCGGAAAATCCGAGCTCAGTTGAAAACCCAGCAGAAATGGTGAGTCCGATTGTGCTACACGCCCGAACCGGGAAGTATTGAATGATGCCCCCCGATCTGTTCTGTGTTGCAGCGCTGTCTCCTGCCCCTGGTGGCCGCGCTGCTCCTCGCGGCCGGCGTCCACGCGGATGTCTCCCACCTGGACACGGATCTGCAAGAGGATGGCTACCACTACAAGCAGCCAGCGGTTCCCTTTCCGCCGCCTGGCTCCGGCAATGAGATCGACGACTCGGGCATAGGACCGGGCCCATCTCCTTCGGCGCCAGGACCCTCCTATGGACCCCCTCAGACGCAGCCACCGCCGCCGCCACCACCTCGTCCTCAGCCCACAGCGCCGGCTCCTTCTTACGGCCCGCCTCAGACCCAGCCGCCACGCCCTCAACCGCAGCCCACACAGCCAGCCCCCTCGTACGGTCCTCCACAGACGCAGCCGCCTCCACCACCACCACCGCGTCCTCAGCCCACACAGCCAGCTCCATCCTATGGTCCCCCACAGACACCGCCTCCGCCTCCACGTCCACAGCCCCAGCCTCAGCCGCAGCCCACTCAGCCAGCTCCATCCTACGGACCTCCTCAGACGCAGCCACCACCGCGTCCACAGCCCCCATCGCCGCAGCCTGGGCCGGAGTATTTGCCCCCTGATCAGCCCAAGCCTCGTCCCACACCATCGCGCCCACAGCCACCACCACCACCACCACCAAGGCCTCAGCCACAGCCACAGCCCTCTCCCGGATATGGTCCACCACCAAGGCCGCAGCCGCAGCCTCAGCCACAGCCACAGCCGTCTCCCGGATACGGGCCACCACCAAGGCCACAACCTCAGCCACAGCCACAGCCTCAGCCCACTCCCGGATATGGCCCACCACCAAGGCCGCAGCCACAGCCCCAGCCACAGCCTCAGCCCTCTCCCGGATACGGACCACCACCACCATCTCCATCGGGACCAGCTCCCACAGCGCCAGCCCCATCTTATGGGCCACCGCAAACGCAGCCGCCTCGGCCTCAGCCACCACGCCCTCAACCACCACGCCCTCAGCCTCCTCAGCCTCAGCCTGGATCTGAGTATCTTCCCCCACAGGGAGAGAATGAGGTGACGCCCTCGCAACCCCAGCCTACGGCTCCAGTTCCGGATTATAACCCACCACCCGGCCCCACTTATCAGCCACGTCCCCCAGCACCACCTGCACCACCAGCACCCACATATCAGCCACGCCCACCTGCACCACCTGCACCACCAGCACCCACATACCAGCCACGTCCTCCAGCACCACCCGCACCACCAGCACCCACATACCAGCCTCGTCCCCCAGCACCACCCGCACCACCCACTCAGGAGTACGGACCACCGCCAACCAGCCCCGGGGAGGAGGAGGCGGGCTCCCTGGGACCCGATGGCTACAACTACAACAAGCCTGCCAAGCCGTTCACCTTCTAGGCCTATAATGATTTTTTTTTTACATAATTCTGTACGCGTACTCGTATGTTTAGCCACAAATTGGACCCCATCCCCGCACCCCGCGAAGAAATCAATTTCCAAATAAAAGACACAAATCTACACCAAAAACCAAACCGAAACCACTTGTTGGATAAACATCACTCACTCGGGGGATTCGCTGGTCGGCGTCGGTCAATGTCCAAGCGATGCTACAGCCGGCCTTCTGTGGCGTCACTTCTGACAGACGGGACGGCGACGACGGGGAGGAGATTCATGGGCGACAGCCATTAGAGCCGGGCAGATGGCACTGGCCAAATATCAGCGGTTCAAGTGCAATCGCAGTCGCCAGTGCAGGCCATCACCTGCAGGCCTGAATCTCTCCAGTCGGTCCAGCTGGTAGGTCAAATCAATCAAGACCGGGGGCGCCATAAATCAGACGAGTTGTCGTCGTTCCACAGGCGGAAATTCCGAGAGCTGCAAGCAGCCGTGAACGTTCTCGCGGGTTAGCCAATGTTTACTTTATGCTTTGTCGAATCTATAAACCTATTATGACTATATACACTTTTATAGGTACTATATACATACATACATATGTATACATATGAAAGCCCATAACGACTGCAATTGCTAGAGAGCCATAGCCATAGCCGTAGCCATAGCCGGTAACTGCAATGGCAACATTAAGTCGCGTCTCCATACATGGGAGCATTCAAGGTGCCTGCCGTTCGAGTGCGCCCCAAGATTGAGCCAAAAAATAAATATGAACGAGCGTATCGATCGCCCAACACAAATCGTTGATCGACGCTCAAACGACTCTATTCCCACAAGCTGTCGCCAGGCAGAGAGTCAGACAGTCAGTCAGTCAGTCAGTCAATCTGTCTGTCAGTCAGTCAGATCAGTCAGTCATCGGGTTCATCAGTCATTTACTCAATATGTCAGTCGCTTAGTCAATAAATTGTCTGGCAGCCATGGCAACTTCATTAGGCTGCCCAAAAATATAAAAATAAATAAGAAAAACTGCAGCAGTAGAAGCAGCAGCAGCGGCAGCAGCAGCAGCCGCAGCCGCAGCCGCAGCAAGCATTGTGCAACAATTTTCCACTCTTGGTTGCATAGGGCTCGGGCTACCCACTTGGTGCGGGGCATGCTACTAATTACATAAGCATACTATACGAAAACGGCCTTCAATATTGCTGGATTCGGACTCGAACTCCGACTCGAACTCGGACTCCGACTCCTAGCGCCCTAGCGCTGGCTGACCGACCAACCGACCGACCCAACGGATTGCCATTTGATTAACGTCTTAACGAGTGGCTTGGGTGTGATTTATGTTGTTAACGCGGCTTCTGCTGCTGCTGCTGCGACTGCGGCAGCTCTCTGCAGCAGCTGCACTTAGACCAGAGTCTGTGCCTTTTTGCGTGATTTATGATTACAGCATATCGGACTCGGGTACTTGTGGCAGCACTTGAAAAGATTTTGGGCCTGACAAAAGATTCGCCACGCATTGTTTGCTTTGTGCTTCGATAATTAAGTGAGATGTTTTTCAGATACACATATCCATAGATATATTTGATGGTGACCCCATCTCTGAAATAGTTATAGACACACATTCCGGCGATATGTAGATATAAAAACTGAAATATCAATAACAAGAACAAGTTCATTTTGCAGGTAATCAACCTGCACCTGCTGACCTTAGCTAATTTCACAGATGTTTCCCCACCAGCTCTGGGAGACGACAGACGTTGTTTCTGTTTTTGTTTCTGTTTCTGTGAGATCTGTGAGAGCCCATCCGGGTGTAAATTTCCCAAACAAGTTATTAATATTCTGTTGGCTCTGTAGTCATTGGCGCGCCATCAAACGAATCAAAAAAAACACGCAAATGTAAATGCGAGTATTAAATATTAAATCATTCTATATACACGAAAACAAGCCAACAAATAATTCTTACCCACCCGAGGGCGAAATTCCCATCCCATCTCAACTCAGCTCATCCTCCTTCTTCGTCGTCGTCGATCATCTCAAATTTCTAATTAATTCTTCAAAAATTATTCCGACAGCAGCTAATCGAAAATATTAATGGACAAATTATAATTATGACTTAATAGACATTCAATAAAGTCACAGAGAGTGATTTATGCCAACGTGAAGAGCCCGAAGAGAGAGAACGGACACCTGTTTCCACTCGGCACTCAACTCGCATTACGCATACGCAATGTGATCCACGTCAAAATGAGTTTGTGCATTGCGTTTTGCCGGGCCGCCTCACTTGAGTCTCTTGTAAATCAATCACAGGCGAAATTGCCCTTGGCATCGTTTCATCTGTTTGGTTTTTGTTTCTATTCTTCTCATATCTCTGTAGTGTTTTTTGTCTGCTGTCTGCTGCTGTCTTTGTCTGCCTGGGGCAAAAAGGCAGCACTCACAACGCATTTAAACGGTTTACAGCAAACATTGCTTACGATGATTTGTGTAGACGGCCACAGAAATATGAAATGTTCAAATGGAGCAGCCGGTAAGCCGGCACAGAGCGGCAAAAACTACTGAAATCATTCACGCATGCAACTGGTTTGTTGTTGCTCTTTCACAAGCAACCCGATTCGGCAGCAGAAACGTATGCTTTGCTATCGGCTCTATCGAAGATTTTAGCTCAAACTTCAACTCAGCTTAGACTAAACTTTTTGATGGATCCGAAAGATAGATAGCAAAGCATACGTTTCTGCTGCCCAATCGAGCATTTCCGCTTTGATGGCATACTTTTTGGGAACTATTTACTGTGGTTGGGTTTTCAGCTAAGCCAAAGCTTTTATCATGGAGCTTTGAATTAGACTTAGAACTGAGCTTTGAAATCATATAAAGCTTTTTATTAATGATCTTATCACTACAATTAATTGGTTTTCAACAAAATAAATAAACAACCTTCTAAAAAATTTACATATATTTTAGTTTGACATATTTACTTATTCCCTTTCCATCAGGCATCGTATTATGATCTCTGATTTCCATAAAATATTTAGAATGACTCATTAATTACTTATAATTATCCTCCTTGGAAGCGATCCTTGGAAGAGGTCTGCCCTTAACCAAAAACTCTACCCCTATGGCCGCTTGCCTTCGGAATCTATTTTTAAACAAATTCCCATGAAGATCACTAATCGACGCACAAATATACTTTGATTTAATCCGAGTGATGTCTCAATTAATGGCTGTGCATGCAAAGTAAATGGTTTTCTGTATAATTCATTTGCTGCTACTCGCACCACTTCCTCATCCGATTGACCGATATTGCCCCTTACCTCTGCATGCGCCCTCCCCTCCTCTGGGCACAGTCTAGGTTCAGATTCAGATTCAGGTTCAGGCGTCGCATGCTCGCATCGCATTAACAATAAATTAATCAATTGCTTAATAGATGTTTAACAACTGTTAACCTTCCTGGCGAGCATTCGAAGTGGTTGCAGATAAATCAAATAAATCTCTGAAAGCAACAACAGCAGCAGCCACGATTTGCTGGCGATTGGCAGCAGCATCAGCAGCAGAAGCAACAGCAGCAGCGAATATTTTGATTAAACGTTGCGATTCTTGAGCGTGAACAAAATCGTTTAGCTGCCAAAATTGGCAATTACTCGCTGTGCCGTCGCTGCCACTCGTGGCCATAATGAATGCCCAGACAATAATACCGCTTAGCCTTTTGCTCGAAACGTGCGTGGATGAAAGCAATGCGAAGGGGATGGAGATGTAGTCACAGGGGTAGAGGTAGGGGTAGGGGTGGGGGTAGGTAGGATGATTGCCTTTGTAAATGATTCCAAAGAAGATTTTCAGATGGCTGTGGGCGCCAGTGATTAGCATAATACCAAGGCATTCGCATGCTCTATTAAAATTAAAATTTAATTACAAAACCGAACAAAAACGCCAACATTAATCAGAGGCAGGCGACACGCACAGCCCCACAAAGATGCATTTAAAATACTCCATCCATAGAGGCGATAAATATGAACCCATTCGAGTGATCCGATCCGATCCGGTCCAATTCGATCGATTCATTCACAGACAAAGAGGCCCCCAGAAGGCGGCTTTGTCACGCAAATTTTTGTCCGCTTCTGACTGACTGACTGACTGACAGACAGACTGACTGCTGGCTTGATGATGGCTGATGGCTTGTGGCTTGTGGCTGGTGTGAAGCTATTAACGGCAAATAGTCGTCTTCGATGGCAACGTCCCTCGATGTGGGTCGTTGTGTCTTGAGCACTGACAGCACTTGTCAAACCAATCCATAATAGATGTCAAAACATCAACAGCAACATCATCGCATCGCATCGCATCGAATCGAATCGAATGTAGCCAAACGCAGTGACAATGGATCTTCAGTTTGGACAAAATGCAAATGCAGAAGCAGAGGGACAACACAAAGAGGCAATCCAATCCGATTGAAAAGGCAAATATACTCAAACAGCAGATACAACAGATACAGCAGATACGTATGGTAGATCTCCTCTGGTTAATCCAATGCTTACAATCTCTTTACAAATTTTGACCTTGGCCTTACACGGCGTCGAGCAAACAAAGCGCAGCAAACGGCATCTCCACATCGAAGACAATGTCATAGCAGTTAGTTCAACACAAATATGTAGACACACACAAGAGACACAAATGTATCTAGTGGATGGCGATGCCCATGTCGATGCCACAGGCAATGAGCCAACAGCCATTGACTCACTGCAGATGAACGGGTAAAGAATCTTACAACCAATATCTCGCGATGGCAGACAGAGCGGCGGGTCGCCACAAGAACCCTCATCATCATCAAGACATGATCATTATCGTCATTATCGTTTTGCCAAATATCAAATAAAAATATATATAACCAAATAAACAGGTTCTCTTAATGGCCATTAGGCAGAGAGTCGGAGTCAGAGTCAGAGTCACATAATAATCAGCATTTTCATTTGTGCAAATTGGAATCGAATGGCTTATATGTTATATATAGTAGGTATATATAGAGATATAAACATTTAAATCGTCTTGCCAGCTAGAAGATGGCCAGAACGGGTATACCAGCCTCTGCGTGCAGTGTCAGGGCTGGTTCGATTCGTCACCGATCGATCTACATAGATCTAGCATGAATGAAACCGAACTGAATGATTGGCTGCCCAAGATGATGTCTCACCGGATTGTGCTCGAAATGGAATACCATTAGCTGTATCTGCCCAGCCTTAATTTGCGCTTTTATGGCAGCAATTTGTCAGAATCAATTCAAGTTGAACTTCTCTGCTAATCGGTTACAGCATCTGATATCTAGCGTATATTTGGGCACGTTCAGAAGATACTCTTTACGACCCCATCTAGGGATATTGCTCATCAATCAACAACAAATAAACTCCAAACAATCTCCAAGACTTTCAGATTTTTTATTTAGGAACTAGAGCTAACAAGTTATTCTTGGAAAACCAGACTTTTTATCCCTACTTTAGTATCATAAATGTCTAACGATTCTCAAATGGTTTATCACTCTAAGAGACATTCACTATTCACGAAAATATTCCCAGAGTCGGAGTCGGAGTCTCTTTTGGCAGCAGAAAACTTACCCATATCAATTATTATTGATTATAGCAGTGTCCGAGACAAAGTTCAAAGTGCCAGCCACACATGGTTTTAACGGTGGCACGAGCCGGGCCAAAAAAGGTGCCAAAAGCAGACACCGACGTCGCGCGGTATTGCCCCCAGGCGGCCATCGATTTTATCGTTTGTTGTTGCTGCTGCCAAGCAAATTATGAGAAGAAAGAATTAAAAACTAATTATTAAGTTAAACAATGATTAGACGAGGGGAGCTGTTCGTCTTTCCATTCCCATTCTCATTCCCATTCCTATTCCCCCATTTCGCTTTATTTTATTTCAATTCCAGCTAATTTCAATAATTAATTTATGCTTCCCATTAAATGTTAACGTTCGGCAGTGGCGGCGGCTTTCACTGGGCGCGTGTGCCCGTCCCGCCGGTTTGTCTGTGCCAGTCACAGGATTGATTGGAACCAGAATCAGAATCAATCTATAAAGAAATCGCACCCGACACTCTGCCTCGACTGAACACGTCAAACAATTCAAGACAAACAGCTTTTGTGTTCTTCTTCCAGAAAGGGAAAGAGAGAGAGAGAGATCTTCGTTTGGGCATCACAGGGAGGACTTGTCCACTGTGTGCCTGTCCAGTGTAGGTCAAGTTTCTGATGGACGATAATTGTTGAATTATTTATTTCGACTCCCCCGGAAACGAGACTGAGCATCGGCCATTTGTTGGCTATTTAAAGACAATTTATTGAGGCAGTTATAAATCTCTCAAGTGCCCCAAAACATGTCGAGGTGTTGCAATAAATATTTCTGTGCCTAGATCATGCCTCTACCCCTCACAGGAGGGTCCCACAACTTGGGCAATCGTTTTGAAATACTTATTTCGACAAGAGTATGCCACAGTTCGCCATTGTCTCTGCTGCTGCTGCAGATGATATATTTGTTTTGCCTTATGGATATATATATGTATGTATGTATATATGTATTTTTTTGTTATACATTTTTTGCGTAATTTATTGAATATTCATAATGTTGACGCTCTCTGGCTTTGGCCTGTTTCGCGGTGAATGTGCGGAAGCTTGTACAAATACGCGAAACAAAAAATTCCTCAAAAATATTTACGAAGTATTGTATTTGCGAATCTTCATGAAAAAAAAGAGACAGGTATGTGTCTGGCTTGAGAATCATGAAAAGTATCTAAAACGAGCTCAGATTGAACCTTGACTTGATGCTGCCCATAAAGGTTGTATTCTTGTTGGGACTTTAAAACGAATTCTCAGCCAAAGCCGAAAGCTCTCAAAATGTTTAATTTCTTTGCCAGTTTATTTAAATGTCAAGCAAAAACCGGCAGCTAGAAAACGGGGAGTGTCTCCCAAAAACAAATCTCTTGGTGACAAAAACGTGGCTAAGGAAATGAAGACCTTTTGTAGTTCTGCTTATCAGGTGGTAGGGATCGCATGTAAATAGCCAGATACAGATACGCGTGTTTGAGCCCCACCCGGACAACAGGTCGCATGCGTAATATATGGGAATGCCTAGAACGAAAACCAGATACGAACCGATACAACCCCAGGCCCCGGGTGGCACGTGAAGTCTAATCGATTCTCGATAGCGGGCAGTGCCATAAATAAACACAATTTTCGATTGCCGGCATTTAGTTAAGAGTCTCCGGCGATGGCGATGGCGATGGCTATAGCGATGGCGGCTCATGGCTTTTGATTCACTTATATGCAAATCCGGGCCAAAATTCGTCGTCGCTTTGGTTCCGGCCACAGACACACAGAAACGGTGATGGAAAGATCAAAAAACATATTTAACTGGCGATATTAATTTCGATATTGTCATTAGCATAAATCAGACTGCGTTCGATTTAAATGTTATCATTATCACTGAACTACACATATATGTATGTATGTGGGATTGGGACTGTGATTGTGATTGTGGCCCCATAAATCTGCCACGCCCTTGATTGATTTATGGCACACACCCCTGTTTATGCAGCAGCAGCTACTCGCAGATAGAACGCTGCTTGCTGCCTTTTGAATGACACATTTTGCAAGTCAAATCCATTGTTGACGCAATAGACAATGGCCAAAAGCAAAACAGAAACCACAGAAAACAAAAACCATACATAGCCATAATGGCTGCCGCTTTGTCGGGAATCGAAACCTAATACGCCAGTCGACCGAAGACCAAAAGCATTATTAATTACATTTTAAATTTTCTAATAACCGTAAAAATACACAGTAAATTGTTGGCTTTTTTTCTGTTTTCTGTTTGTCTCATGAAAAATGCTGCATAGAATTCGCAGGTGTCTCATCTGTGTGGCATCCGTTGACAAATATTCCATCAATCAATGCAGGTGAAAGGCAGCCGCAAAATGATGTCACAGGCCATCTCTGTGATGGCTAGAACTATTTTTAAGTGGGTTTTTGATATACATTTACCCACTCGTACAATTCTTCGCATCGTATGTGTATCTTTTGGTAACATCTTTACAATGATTTGTTGAATAGTCGAAAATGGCTTTACCATTTCCTGTGTGTGGCGTGTGTGTGTGTGTGTGTGGCACTTAATCTCTGTGGCACACAGCCTTGATATCGAACAAATCATTTTTATTGGCACTGCATCTTTTTGGTCTCGAGTGGCTTCATCTTCATTCACTCGACTCGACTGTGGCAGGTGAATGTATTTCCCCACACGCACGAGAAACGGAAATGATGTATGCCCCCGAAAGCCGTTAAATTTGCTTATTGTTGCCCCTGCTGAGGTCAAGTGAAGATACAAACAAGCAGCTAGCCAGAAAAGCAGACAGCCAGACAACCAGACAGACAGACAAATGATGGAGCGATCAAATGAATGAATGAGAGAAGAGGGCTGGCTGCCAGCCCAGACAATCTCCTCCTGACGTGAAACCGATGTCCAAATCGGTTGCAGATACAATTGTTGGGCATTTGGTTTTTTTTTACTTTTTTTGTCTCCAAAAGAACTCGATGTAGAATTTCGCATAATTAGTTGAGTGCTCTCTTCGGTGGAAAAATATTATTCTGGCAAAAATGTTATGCAAATCATTTCGCAAAACAAAAGACTTAGGCAGCGAACTTTTTTCTGAGCCACGCGTCGATTGATACAGCAATAATAGAGCGCGGTCTCTTAGAGATACAGTAGGGGGTGGGGTGGAGTGGAGTGGAGTATGTAGATTGCTCTGCTCTTTAAATACTTTGTTAACTGTCCATCCGTTCGTCTGTCTGTCTGACTGTCTGTGCGTCATGCGGCTCGTGACGACAACCAAGTGATTGTCTAAAGGGTCCAAGCACCACCATCAACCACTCTTCTAGCTGCCGCAGTCTCTTCATTTGATTCCATTTCGTTTCGTTTCATTTAATTTAAATTTTGATTTGATTCGTTGTTGTTTTTGGTTTTGGGGGGGAGGTTGGGGGGAGCTGCTGCTTCTGCCTGTTCATATTTTTGTTGCTGCCTTATTTCTAACGTGTCTCATCGGGTTTTTGGCGGTCGACGTCGTCGTCGTCGTCGCAGTCGTATCTTTGGCCAGACTCTCCAAGACCCACGTACCGAACTGAACCGAACCGAACGGACCACCGAACAGACATACCACCACCAGAGCAGAGCAGACCAGACCAGACCAGATATAGTATAAATTTCCAACCAACTGACCAGCTCATCATCATTTGTGCTTTGAACTTCTTAAGTGTAAATTGCTCGTCCGCTCATCAGCTCGAGAAAATTTCGTAAAAAACCAAAACTAACTAAAATCCAAATCAAAATGGTATGTGATCCTGATCAAACAAAAAACAAAAAGGATAAAGGATAATGAATCCCGCCCAAGTGCATTGCTTCTAAGAAGGATATCTATGTAGAACAAAAGCCCAAAGAATCCAAAAAGTGAAACCGATGATGTGCGAAATGGACAAATGAAACCATTTTATTTTTTTTCATTTATTTTTTTGAATGGATTGGCTGCCCAGCCTCGAACTCAAGTGCCGCTCAAGTCCGGGGCTGGAGTGTCTCTCGGGACTTGTTTTGTTTCACACACACACCCCGTGCTCCCATAAATAGAATTGCCAACAGCTCACAAGTGATCTCCCCCTCTCTTCCTCCGGCAGAAATTCTTCGTGCTGTTGGCCTTGGCCCTTGTGGGCGTTGTTGCTGGTGCCCAGCTGCCGGATTCGGCCACACAGGGACCGAATCCCCAGGACATTGCCACCCCCGAACCGGAATACATTGACATCGAGGAGCCTCTGCCAGTCGCCGCCGCCCCTGCCCCACGGCCAGTGTTTGCTGCTGCTGCTGCCCCCAGGCCAGTGATTGCTGCCCCGATCGCCCGTCCCATTGCCCGTCCCGTGGCCGTGGCCCAGCCGACCTTCATCCAGCAGCAGCCAATTGCCCAACGCGCCCAGTACCTGCCACCTCTGGCCCAGTCGCAGGTGGTGCCACAGCAGCAGCTGGCGGGACACTCGTTCAACAGCAGGAGCGGCTACCAGTACCGTCGCCCAGTCTATGTAAGACGCTTCTACCGCCTGCGCCGCTACTAAGATGGAGCAGCGATATACTCATATATCTACTATATATATTTAATACATGTTCGATAATATCCTAATAATGTTTCCCCTCTATATTTTGCTGTTTTCTTTCTTCAACCTGTACTCGCACCCGCACCCGCACCCCACACCTCACTCCTGCCCGAAACGACTATCTATCTGCACCAAACCAAACTCCAATCCAAACTCCAATCCAAACACCAAACCAAACTCCAATCCACTGCTCGAATCAAGCATTAACCTATATCCAAAAAATACCACGCACACGCCACATTACCACGCACTGAAAACCCTTCTACAAATCTATCCAACTATCGAACCATATCGAACTATCTAACCAATCCTAATCCTAGAACGAACATGAAAATGAAAACGAAACATCAAAGAACAACAACAAACAAGCAGCAGCAGCAACAGCAGCAGCGGCAGCCAAGATCAAAAAGCACAAAGCTAAAGCATAAAGCATAAAAAAGCAAAGTACAAAGAGACAAATGATGTTCTAACGACTAAGATCGAGAAAACCCAAGTATTCAGTTATTGTTGAATTTCCAAGTAAATTACGTACGAGTAAATAAACGTAAATTATTTGTAAAAATGATAAACAAAATCTCGCAATATTTCATTCATCAGCCACAAGGCCAATCAAAAGGGTAGAGGGGATGGGGGCATAAGATGGGATTTAATTATAATATTCACAGCTCATCAACGCACGATTAAGTGTGTCGAAATTGTACAGATTGTACAAAGATTCGTTCTCAATTTGATGGGGCACGGGCACGGGCACCCATCGCCCATCGCCCATCACCCACCCGCCTGAGACTATCCATCATTAATCATGGGAATGCCATGCCATCAAGAATACACATATGTTATATGGTGTATGGTATTTCAGAGATGATATGATGGACATTTGCATACGGAAGCTGGTACCTTTCTGCGCACTGAGGTCGCCTTATTACCCTTCCATTCGGTGGATGTGATGGCTGAGTCTGGGAAATAATTTTTGGTCTCCGTTGTGCCGTGGCATATTTGGGGGAACTTAAGTGGTGTGTGGCGGCTTCTTCGGGCTAATTAGAAATAATTATTTATGCAGGTTCTTGCACGAGTCTTGACGGCTCGTAAATTGAAACTCTAGCCGAAAACAATAACAACGAAAATAAAATAAATAGAAATACATAAATCTACTGAAAATACTTTCAAAATACATTAAATTTAACCGGTTTAGGCTTCTGCTAAACCTGCTAAATTGTCTCCAAAAATAAAACCCACAAAAGATAGACTGACTGGCCAGGAATCTGAAGTGTAAACACTCCATTTGAAGAGGTTCAATCCGCACGGGTGGTCAGAGAGACAATACGCATTTGATTGATGGATTGATTGTCAATTTTGATTGCCTTGCTGCCGCGGCTTCAATTCAGGGGCATTAACAGACTCCGCTCTTTTTTCCCTCTATGACTATGAACTATGACAAACTGGGTCTCTCGCACGCCGCTGTCCACTCCTTTGTGTGCCATCGAGTATCGATGACAGCAGCGTTTGGCGATGACGCTTCCGTCTCCACTGCGACTGCGACGGCGACGGCGACTGGACTCCTCGATCGGTCGAGTGGCAATTATAATTTGCGGCCTTGCCACTTTGTTATTAATTACACAAGTTGTTACATCAGTCTGGTCTGTGTTGCCACTTCCCCTTCCCCTCTCTTCCCTTGTGGCATTGTCAAGGCAATGGATTAATGAAAAATGATATCTCTGGCTTGGCCAAATCTATGGCGGAATAAATTAAACTTCAATTAACATGATTTCCGACCATCTACTATTTCTGAGCATTATACTTTACTGAATAATTATTTTAATAATTTTTGGGTCTGCCTGAAGCTAATTTTTGGTAACTAAAATTGGGGCATGAAACTGTTATACGGCTGCTTTTCAAGCCATACTTTTAGGCAGTTATTTGAAACTATTATATTCTCCCAAAAGTTGGCCATAAATTCGGGAACTAGTGACGAAAGCTGACCAACTGAAACAATACAATCACTAACCATACAATATATAGATACGACAGTTCATACATTGAAATTGACCGCACCAACATCGCAGACATCAGCTACCGGGCGAGTCGTGAGACTGGCGTGTGCTGTATGACTGTATGTGTGCACATGCATTCTCACGTCCCAGCAGTTCTGCGGACTAGCCCACGCCTAGCTATCTGACTAGCCCGTCCGGTCCAGCACTGACCCGCAGACTAGCCCGACCCCATGTAAAATCCTATACAATTTTTGCATTGCATTTCATTGGGGTTGATGTGTCGGCAGGCTGGTCTCCGCAGCCTAGTCACGGACTAGTCAACGACTAGTCAACGTAAGAAGATTTTAATATATTTTTTTGATTTTGAACTGTACAAAACCTCCTTATATTTCGTGTAATTTTGAATAGTTTGACTGGTATTATTTTGTTACAAAAATTAGTCTTTAAAGAGGCCTACAAAAAGAGTGCCGCCTTTTGGACCCCTAAGATTTAATACATATTGTAGGCAATTTAATTTTTTGCACTTTCTCTGAAATTTGATATTTTAATACGTAACCTAAAGGCAAAGCACACGGGGTGGCGTGTGAGAGAGAGCGAGAGGTAACGATGCCTTTAATATGGTTTTCTTCATTGTGGCTATATTATTGATCCGATCTGATCCAGATTCAACATACTGATAAAAATAGTCATCTTCTATTATTCTGCGATTTTACTTTTCTTGTACTATGAAAATTGTGTATGCCACAGATTTTCGTTCTTTGTGTAGGCGGAAAGGGGCGGGGGGAAATTTTGATATACACTTGGTGTAGTGTGATAACACAGAAGATTGGATACAAAATTTTGTTCATCTAGCTTTTATGGTCTCTGAGATCTAGGCGCTCATAAAGACGGTACACTTGAGTAGCGGGTATAGAAAAGAGCTACCCCGCCCATTTTTTCAAAATATCTTCCTCCTACTATTATTAACTCATATCAAAAAACCGAACTTAAAAATATTGCTTATTAATTTAGGCCACAAAAAGTGGTCAAATTCCCCATGGTGCAATGTGTTGAAATATCTGGCAACCCAGACAAGAATTGGTACAAAAATGTACATATAAATATGGGAGCCCTAGATCCAGGGGTGCACGGAAAAACGACGCGTAGCGGCCAACAAATATCAAGAGAGAGAGGGAAGAATCATTCTTTCCGTCTTGAGAGCATCACCAAAACCAGAACCCAAACTAAATCATAATTGTCAGCAAATACCTAATGTACATGCATTGCAATTTTCATCAAACGCTCTATGCTTTCTTCAGGAAGTCTCAAGCACTATGTATATTACCAGCTTGTCAACGATTCTCTGCTATTTCTAGAACTATCATATCTTCCAGCTACCGTACCAGTCTAAGTATACGAATGCGAACGGATCAATGAAATTATCATAGCAAAAACGAAAACGAGGAAACAAATAGTTGGTTTCATTAGTGGCAGTTCTTAAACAGGCTAGACGACTGAACCTGCCGCGGGTCATCAGTTTGGCTTTCTAAAATCAATGATGAGCGCGATAATTTATGGGGCATGTTTATTTAAACGGCGCTACTAAGAGCAACAACCGTATACGCGTATACGCGTATACGCGTCTACGCGCTCTTAAGTAAATCATTTTTTAGGCACTTAAACAAAGATAAGCGTAATAATCTAATTAATTTGCAGAAGCAGAAACGGGTTCCCATCGTCCTAACTATTAGATCATGCAATCGATTCGATTTGCATAAAAGCAATCCATTTTGTCAACACACACAAACACACACAAACACACACACACACACACACGGACACATTCCAATTTTCAGAGTGTTCTTCTTCCAAAAATGTTGAACTTCCTGATCGCATTAGTTTTACTTTCTATACCCATCAGCGTGGGAGGGTTCTAAAAGCCGTACGGTACGGGGGTCGAGGGCACATCTTCACACCTTCAAACAATGCCAGCGATTGTCCGTGGAGCGCAATCAAGGTATGGAGTATTGCCATAAATTATAAGACGTCGTTTATTGAAGCTTAGCCACAATTCGGGCCATAAAATTAGAGCTTATGGCCGTTTCGGGTGCCAGCTTCAATTACTCACTCTCGCCCGCTGTTTGGCAATAAATCAAGCCGGAATTGGCCACAGAGCATTACTCAGTCGCATAATCGGACGTCTCTAAACAGCTAAAACTGGATCGGTCTGCCGTGAATGAAACTGTTCTGCCACATTTGCGGATATTTTTAGACGCCTCGAGTGTAATTATGCTGTCTCTCTTGGCACTTGAGCTGAGAGTTTGTGGTCGTGGTAGCGGTCGCGGTCGCTGTCGTGGTCTGGGTCGTACTTCTGATAGGATTTTCCCCCAAACTCAAGTTCAAGTTCAAGAGCAGGATGTGGGTTTTCATAGTGTTAGGGTTTATTCGTTTTCAAAACTTAATAAATAACTATAGTATATACACGTGACATTGGCAGACAACAATAAAATGGCTAAGGATGGAAAGGTCTTGGCTATTAGAAGAGGAAAGGCTGGGCGGGGGCATCGTAATGATAGCCGTCCTCGCTGTACGGCTCCACGATCTCCTGGGGCGGCAGGTAGTTGTTCACGGGCTCCTCCAGCGGTGCGGCATAGGAGGGGATCGGAATCTTATACGTTGGCTTCGAGGGTGGCAGATACTCCGGCTGGGGCTGCTCCACCACAGGTGCCACGGGAGGTGGCAGGTAAGCTGGCTTGGGTGGCACAACTTTCACGATGGGAGCTGCAGGTGGCAGATATGATGGCTTGGGAGTGGGCACAACCTTCACAACTGGCGGTGGGGGTGGCAGGTAAGAGGGCTTGGGTGTCACGACTGGCGGTGGGGGTGGCAGGTAGGAAGGCTTGGGTGCCACGACCTTCACAGTTGGCAGTGGGGGTGGCAGGTAGGAAGGCTTGGGTGTCACGACCTTCACAGTTGGCAGTGGTGGTGGCAGGTAGGAAGGCTTGGGGGTCCTGACGACAGGAATCTCGGGCTTCACTGATGGCTGGGGAGGCAAGTATACCGGCGGAGGCTTGGTCACCGGCTTCACTGGTGGCAAGTAAGACGGAACTGGAGCACGAGGTGTTACGGGTTCCGGTGGCAAATAGTTAGGCCCAGGGGTTGGCAATTCGAAGGGAACAGTCGGTGGATCGTAGTTGTAGCCGGGATGATGATCATGGTGATCGTGATGATCATGATGATCGTGATGATCGAACAAATGCGAGACATCGGCGGCCACCAGGGCGAGGCCACATACAGCAAGGACCAGCAGTTTCTGAATGGCAAGAGACGTTATAGAGATGTTATAGGACACTCTTTGGGCATCTTTCAGATGCGCTAGACAAACCATTTTCTTATCCAAGCGTTCTTCTTCTGTGGATGATACGTTCTTGCTGTGACGACTGCTACTCCCGAAATGATACAGTTTCCGGCAAGTGCTTCTTTATTTATACAGTTAGAGCTCTGGCCAGAACCGCTCGAGAGGTGGCAGCCATAAAGCTGTCTACGCCGACGCTGCGTAGTCGCACAGAGACGTTATGGCATCAGATGCTGCTATCCAGATGATGGCGTGGCCTGTCAGCCAAGCGGCGTTTAGCATCAAGACACTTTGGCAGCAGCCGGTATTCGGCATTCGGTATTCGGAATGTTCGCTATTGGTATTTCAATGTTTTATTGAATCGAATCTCTTAATTCGCAGTCATCTCGTTGCGTTGGCTTTTGTTTCACAGATCGCTCTTTATGGCTAAGAGTCATCAAACTTGTTGAGTTTTATGATAGCCGCAAACGTAGCGTTTGCCAACTATTTGAGACTATTTTTGTGGGAGAGACCCAAAAGAACAGCCTATTTAGGTGTCACTAAAACTGTTGGAGGAGGGTAAAAAGTCGACTTTGCAGTTGAATAACCCCATGCCTGTCATGTAACATTAACTTCCTAGTTTCAATAAGTGCAAAGAGAAAACCTTGAGATTTGAATATTTACACTTCGATCTAAAAATATGCACCAATGGAAATGCACAGAAAGTGAAAATTGTATAGATTATTATTATTACTAGGGAACACCTGAGCACTCGCTTCGCGTTTTCGTCGAACCCCAGCTAATTTTTTGCATTTGAAAATATAATATTCAAGGTCTAGTATAGGGTGTAGACCGTTTACGGTAGGAAGAGTATATTTGATTCGTTTTAGGGTTCGATTTGCCCTAGTTCAAGCTTGCTTCATCTCTGGACCAACATTGAAAGAGGTAAGATAGCTGTCGTTTAATAGCTGGCGGCTGCAATTGGCGATTAGCGAGTGTTTCTGTAACAGACACTGACCGCATCTAACAATCAATACCTATATATATCTTTAAACATCATTTTTCATTCCTAAAGACAATAATTATAGACAGCTGCAGGTGATGATGAAGCCAGACCAAACGACCAATGGCTGAGGCTTCAGCTACTTCGGTTGATTGGCCACAATCCGATTTTGGGGGTCGCGCATGGCCAGATCCAATTTCAAAGCCGTGCTGCCTGTGCCTGTGTCCCTTTTTGGACGGGTCGAACCTCTGGCTAAACGGCTTTAATAGGTTCGACCTTGAACCTGCTGTCGAAAGAGTCACTCAAATATTGGATTGGTGAAATATCTCCGGCTGGAGTGTCAGAGTTTGAATTTCATTTCGGGGTTTCTTTTGTTTTGTTTTATAATTTGCAATATATTGTAAGTAAAAAAAAAAAGCTTAAAACTAGGTGCAATATTTATGAGGTTGGGTGTATCGGAGGGGGTGTGTGTTCGATGCTCGATGTTCGATGTTCGATGGGTGTGGCGGCCTACTGCCTGAAGCGACGCAGTGGCGGCTTGTACTGGTAGCCCTGCTCGGGGGCGTGGCTCTCCGATTGCAGTGGCAGAGCGTACGATGGTATGGGGATGTGGAAGTCGACCTCTGGCTGGTGCTGGTGATGCTCCACATTGGGTGGCAGGTAGCTCGACTCCGGCCTGGGGGCGGGTGGCAGATAGCTGGACTTGGGCGCCACTGCCGGGGGCGGTGGTGGAGGTGGCAGGCTGGGAGCCACCTTGGGAGGCAGATATCTAGCCACGGGCTCCTCGGCGGGCAGGTACTTGTTGGCCGGTGCTGGTGGCAGATACTTCTTTTCCGGTTTGGCAGGAGGCAAGTAGCTTGGCTTAGGTGCAACGGCCGGTGGTGGAGGTGGTGGTGGCAGGCTGGGGGCGACCTTAGGGGGCAGATACTTGGGCGCAGGTGCAGGCGCAGGCCCAGGAGGCAGATACTTGGGCGCAGGCGCAGGGGGCAGATACTTTGGTGCAGGTGCAGGAGGCAGATACTTGGGAGCTGGTGCAGGTGCAGGAGCTGGTGGCAGATACTTCACTTCCGGCTTGGAAGGGGGCAAGTAGCTGGTCTTTGGCTTTGGTGGCGGTGGTGGTGGAGGCAGCGACGCCTTAGGTGGCAGATACTTCTGGCGGGGCTTCTCCGCTGGCGGCAGGTAGCTGCTCTTCGGAGCTGGTGGTGGTCCTCCATAGTTGTATCCACTGGGAATGTTAAACTTGGGCTCCTGCTCCACATGAAGGTGATGGTGGTGGGGCTCCGTCTGGTAGTGCAGATCTATGTGCAGGTCGTGATGGTCATGATGGCTGTCGTGCGACGAAGGAGAGTGCGATGAGTGGGCATGGGCATCGTAGTGGTAGTCGTGATGGTCATGATGGTCATGATGGTCATGATGATCGTGATGATCGTGCTCATGATGGTGGCCGTGGCCGCCGCCCCCAAACAGATGGGACACATCCGCCCGGACACAGACAGCAGCAAGGCCTGCCAGGGCCAACAGGATCAGCATGGGTTTCTGCAGGAGACGGGTTTGATTATAGTTACTCCGATTCGGATCGAGGATGTGGCATGCCATCTATTTACCATTCCGTAGGGATATATTCCTGTGGTTCCGACGGTGGAGTGGATGTGGATGATGTTGCTGCCGTTTGCTGACGGCTCCAAGTAATGTCACTCTCGTTGATGGTCGCCTCTTTTATACTCCGATCGCAGTCGCAGTCTCAGCTTCCTCAACTCCGACTCCAACTCGATCTCGAATCTCCATCTCAGGTTCGATCTTTGGGCAGCAATCAGCAGCATTAGTGGATGTCCAACAAAGGCCAGCGGTGCATAATTTTCGGTTCGGTTTTCTTCACACTTTTCTTGCTTTTCATGAACTTGCTATCCGATCCACTCAGGTGGCAATTATCGGCGTGTGGTTTCTTTCCCCCCCAAAACCTTCGCGAGATAAACAATTAATGCTATTTTGGCTTTAATTAGGCGCACAACAAAAGCTTCATCCGGCAGCCACCGGTGGTCCATTCGGATGCGCCTCATGAATATGCAGTGGATGCGTCGTCGAAATATCAATCGTGAAACGTGAGACAATTGGCGGTGATTGACTCGACGACCACTCTCTGCCTTATCCCATCACACAATGCAAGGGAGATATCCAAAGTGGATCAATGGGGGAATTAATGGGGTTAACAAAACAGCATTTATTATACGTTGTCTCTAAATTATATAATCCTAAGCCTAAGCGATTCAAAAAAAACAACAGTCCAGGACAGGGGGCGATACTTCAGGGTTCAGGTTCAGTGCAGTGGCGTTGAGTGGTTCCTAGAACACAAACGACTTGGCCGGCGCCTCGTAGTGGTAGCCATGCTCTTCCTCTGGCTCCGGCTCTGGCTCCGGCTCTGGCTGAGGTGGCGGCAGGTAAGTGGGTGCTGGCGTCGGTGCAGGCGTGGTCGTTGTTGTTGTGGTTGTCGTTCTTGGTGGGGGTGGTGGCAGATAGGTTGGGACAGGCCTGGGTGCCGGTGTGGTCGTCGTTGTGGTCGGTGGAGGAGGTGGCAAATAGGTCGGGGCAGGTGTTGGAGCAGGTGTCGTTGTTGTAGTTGTTGTAGTCGTGGTTGTTGTTGTTGTTGGTGGCGGAGGAGGCAGATAGGTGGGCACTGGCTTCGGTGGCAGGTAGGTTGGTGGTGGCGTGGGTGGTTCTGTTGTGGTCACTACCACAAAGGGCACCACCGGCTTGGGATAGTCATAGCCATAGCCCTGATGCTCCTGCTGATGCTCCTCCAGAAGTTCCAGCGGCAGATGCGAGACATCGCCGGCAGCCAGAGACAGCAGCATGCCAAAGGTGGCCAAAATGAAGAATTTCTGCAGGGAATGCCACAGTTGAAGCTCGTTATCGTGTCGGGATATAGGGTATGTACATATGTATAAGGATTTTGAAGACTCACCATGTTTGTTATCGTATGTTACACCTTGAGCTCGTAGACCACAAATGATTGACCAATACCATGGGTAGCTGTTTATTTATAGTCGAAAATTCTAAGACCAAGTCCATGGGCTCTCCAAAGGCCAATTATTATCATTTAAATCGATATCGAGCTTAAGCGCGATTCATGGCAGCAGCATCGGTAAGCATTCTTTGTATCGGTAAAAATGTATCTGTCTCAGTTTCGCTTTCAGTATCTGTATCGCGGTATCGCCTCTGTATCTGTATCTGCCTCTGTATCGGTGTCCATGTTTGTATGAATGATTAGCGCCACAATGCTATTGCTGTTGCTGCTGCTGCTGCCTCCGTCTCCATCTCCATCATTGTTTCTGGCCCCAGTCCAAAATCTCCGCTTCAGAGCCATTATCTTTTTTTATGAGCCCCCACTGTGGGGCTTTTCATCAGCGTCGTCACTCCAGCGTTGGCTCAAGCAGCGCTTCAGTTTCTGCGGCATTGTCTGTGGTGTCAAAGTGAGCCTCTGCTTCCGACCCACTGCCGCTGACCCACAGCCATAGAGAGAGGAGAGAGGAGCGAGGAGAGGAGCTGCTGCTGGTGCTGATGCTGCGTTAGTTCCGCAGCTGGAAACTGGCAGCAGGCAACTGGCAACTGGCAGCTGGCAGCGTTGTAAGAGCGATCCGCTAGCTGTCATAAATCATTTAGACTTCATTTATAATAATTATGGCGCGCGCTGCCTTTTGCAGCAGCTCAAGAAGTCTCCAGTGGAGTGGATTGGAGTGGAGTGGCGGTCAGCGTTTCATGGACAGTGACGGACAATGAAGCTGTCTCTGGGACAAGAGACATGAGCTTGCGGAAGCAAAACCATCTTACAAATCAATACAAGAATCGAAGGCACAGATGGGATGTAGGAATTTGTGCAGATACAGATCGGAGATCTATTTTAAACATTTGACAAATTTCCCATCTCTTTAACGGCAGCGTTTAATCAACTAATTAGTTGGATTAGAGCGTCGCTAATCGCGATTTAGTAAACAAACATTGACAGACTCGTGGTTCAACTATCACTTTTTGTTTCATTCTTCGGTGGATAATTTATGCGGGTTGTTGAACCGCCCCAACGGTGGTGGATCGATCCGTCCGATCCATCCCCATGATCGATTGTCAAGTGCCGGACGGAAACTGGGCGCCGTGGCGTGTGCTGTGCTCGCATTTTGCTTAAAATCCGCGTAATTTATGCCGATTATGAAATTAATTGCCGTTCTTTATGAGCATCAGTCTCATCATCTTCAATGGCTAGGCCTGTGTCTCTGCATTTCCAGCCATAGACCCGAGACTTGTGCAAATCTGTAACCGGTTTGGGATTAAAAGTATATTTTGTCAAGCATAAACATTTATTTTAGCAAGACGCTAAGTCTACCACAATCCACAATCTACAGACACAGATGGAATCTCGTTCTAAGCCGAGTCCAAGGCAAGTCTTTGCTGTAAGCCCTGCCCAAGGGCTTCTGGTGAAAGGAACGCAGCTAGATCTTAGGGGGGGATTTCAATTTTATTATCTTTACACAGAAAACTTTGGTACAAAACAAATTCGGGGGAAACAAGGTAGGGTCTCAGCTCTTGAATCGCCTGCTGGGCACCTGGTACTTGTAGCCGTGAATGCTGCTGCCACTTTTACTGCTGGAGGCGGATACTAGCTGGGGTTCCTCTGCTGGCTCTTCGGCCTGGCCCAGCTCTGCATCGGATGGGGCTACGGGTATGGCGTCCTGGGGGAATTCCTCGCCCGTGGGGAACTCATTACTGACCTCCAGTTCCAGCTGGGTGACCTTGGGCACGTCGTAGACGAATCCATTGCCAGAGCGCACCAGCTGAGAGACATCCGACGTGGCGGAGTGCAGACAAACCGTCAACAGCAACAGCAGCAGCAGGCCAAAAATGGAGAGGCGCTGCAGGAAATAGCGTGAGTGTGCGAATGTGTGGCAAGAGGCTAATGACAAGACGCTTACCATGATTTCGTGTGTTGTGTGTGATCTTGACTGGGGGAATGGAATGGCTCTAAGAATGGAGTTGGATCTCGGTCGCTTCCAGCCACACGTTGCTCGAGCGAATGCAAGCGCCGGCGCTCAGACCCCAACTATTTATACTTCTATATGTTCGCCTCATTTGGCCAGACTTTGCCTCACTTTATTAATTACGCCGAAGCCAAAGCCAAAGCCGATCACGATGACGATGCTGCTGATGCTGCTGGTGCTGCTGCCAGCAGCTGAGAATGGAGGCCCTAGATAAACAAGCAAAGATACAACGGCTGCTGGCTGCTGCCGATCGAGCACTACAAATAAAATACTACAACATCTCCATCTCCAACAGCGGTGCCGTCGCCTCATTGCCAAGGCCAAGACTTGTTTTGTGGGGTCAAGTGTCAGTGCGTTGCCGCAGACCCATACACAAGCCTTTTGTCTTAGTCGCATTTGTTTGAGACTCTCGCATTGATTTGTATCTGAATTAATGATTCTATGAGCTGAGAGCCGTTGACGGATTTGTCTCTGCCCCCAGCCACGTGAGCCGTAACAAATTCCTCCGCCCTCCCCCCCATGCAAATCAATAATTATGCAGCCGGGTGTCCCGAGCCCCGAGCATATAAAGCGCTTTCATACGTTTCCGTTGAACCAGTGCCTTACGACTGGCCAGATGCAGATGCAGATCCACCTATTCTCGCACAATTTGTCTATGCCAACCTCCGACGGTATGCATAGCATTTGAGTGGACAACTTGGACAAGATTGATTGAATTATCAGCTGTATCATTGAGCAGATGCGATTGATCGGAGTGCATCCGTATTTCACTTGCTTCGATTGTGATCGCATCTGAATGAAAACCCAGCGACACACGACACACCCACTGAGCAAAGCTTCTACTGATTAACTGTATAATCGCTAGGTCCGTCCTAACTATAATATGTATTCGCTGTCTGCAAAATATTCAACCATATGTGCAGGTTAAATTGAATGTGTAAATACTAATGAATTTTAGAATGCCGCATAGAAGTTGATAAAGACCATTCTTATACCCGGTACTCTAAGAGTTTAGATATTAGATATTGGATTCGTGGTGGATTGTATGTATATGTGTCCCATTGTACTCCCATTTCTCATGACCAGTGATATTGAGAGAGATCGCGGTCTGCATGGCTCTACTGGCTATCGAAAGTCGCGGCCCGTGTCGCAGCTGACAACGTTCCTCCACATCTTTAGTCATTTTTTACATGACTTCTACATGAGGTATACCAAATACAGCATCATTTGGTGATTACGAGAAGAATACTTTTAGGCTTCGAATATTTGGTTCGTATATTTAGATTTTTTAAGAAATTATGGCATACTTAATGTGTGAACATAATGAGATTGAAGTCCTATTTTCGGTCGTCAGTCGACTGGCAGGATCCCCCTGAAATTACTTCGAATTTAAAAAGAAAGTCAAAAGTCTCAATCACTGCGCGAATTACATGATGGAATGAGAAAGGGACAAGACTTCGCGCCTCTTTTTCTTTTTTTGCACACACATTGCCATAGATTACGTATGCATTCAGATTTTGTATACGTGGGTGGATTATTCGCTCATTCCATGCTCTCCTCTGTTCCCTTCCATGGTCTTTTTCTGATACGCTTCCTAATTGCTCTCTCATCACCAATTGACATTTCTTTCGGCCATTTGTCTTCTCCCCCTCCTACTCCAAGAGAACGAACGTATGTGCGCTTGGTGAGGGACCACTTGTAAATACATTGGTGTGCGGGGAAGAGGGTTAAAGCGCAGTGCATCAGCGTTGTTGTGACAGGGGGAGAGGGGAGAAGAACCCGAGCATGGAATGAGAGAGCCACTGAGTCAAAGCTACGTGAACCATGATTGAATACTGTACGGGAAAAAGAGACAGCACATGCAATTTCAATTCGATTGATTTTAGTTTATTTTGACAGTTATTCCAAGTGAATTCGTCTTTCCTGCGAAAGCCCAAACCACTGCATTCACCATTCGTTCAAAAATATGTCTAATACTTAATGAAGATTCTTTATATTTACAAGAAAACTACGTAGCCTAATAGTCGAACGATGGCTGGGGATCGTTGGGGTAGCTGTAGCCCTTGGGACCCTCAGGCTGGGCGTACACTGGTGGTGGAGGAGTGTACACTACTTTCTTCACGGGTGCCGGTGGTGGTGGTGGGGGTGGAGTGTACACGACCTTCTTAACAGGTGCCGGTGGGGGTGGTGGGGGAGGAGTGTACACGACCTTCTTCACGGGTGCGGGAGGCAGATACTCGACCTTTGGTGGTGCGGGCTTCACGTACACGGGTGGTGGGGGAGGAGTGTACACGACCTTCTTAACTGGTGCCGGTGGTGGTGGGGGTGGAGTGTACACGACCTTCTTGACGGGTGCAGGAGGCAGGTACTCAGCCTTGGGTGGGGCGGGCTTCACATAGACTGGGGGTGCGGGAGGCACAACCTTCTTGATGACAGCTGGAGGAGCTGGCTTCTCGTAGGTTTCGAACTTGACCGTGGGCTCTCCATAGTGGTAACCGTCCTCCTTCAGGATGCCAGCTGGTGCCGGGGGTGGTGGGGGAGGAGTGTACACGACCTTCTTAACTGGTGCCGGTGGTGGTGGTGGGGGAGGAGTGTACACGACCTTCTTCACGGGTGCAGGAGGCAGGTACTCGACCTTTGGTGGTGCGGGCTTCACGTACACGGGTGGTGGGGGAGGAGTGTACACGACCTTCTTAACGGGTGCTGGTGGTGGTGGGGGTGGAGTGTACACGACCTTCTTGACGGGTGCAGGAGGCAGGTACTCAGCCTTGGGTGGGGCGGGCTTCACATAGACTGGGGGTGCGGGAGGCACAACCTTCTTGATGACAGCTGGAGGAGCTGGCTTCTCGTAGGTTTCGAACTTGACCGTGGGCTCTCCATAGTGGTAACCGTCCTCCTTCAGGATGCCAGCTGGTGCCGGGGGTGGTGGGGGAGGAGTGTACACGACCTTCTTAACTGGTGCCGGTGGTGGTGGTGGGGGAGGAGTGTACACGACCTTCTTAACAGGTGCTGGTGGTGGTGGTGGGGGAGGAGTGTACACGACCTTCTTCACGGGTGCGGGAGGCAGATACTCGGCCTTTGGTGGTGCGGGAGGAGTGTATACGACCTTCTTCACGGGTGCCGGTGGTGGTGGGGGTGGAGTGTACACGACCTTCTTCACGGGTGCAGGGGGCAGGTAATCGACCTTGGGCTGCTCGTAGGTTTCGAACTTGACCGAAGGCTCGGCATAGTGATAGCCATCCTCCTTCAGATCTCCGGCTGGAACAGCAGGGGTGTACACCTTGGCTGGGGGAGCGGGAGTGTAGACCTTAGCTGGCGGAGCTGTGTAGACGGGGCGAGGAGGCGTGGGCTTGGGGGCCTGGTAGATGACGGTTGGGGGGGCGGACTCCTTCGGCACGTATGGCACATCGATCACGACTGGATTCGACGGGGCATTGTAGACGTAGCCATCCTCCTGCAGGTTGTTGCTGTGCGAGAACAGATGCGAGACATCTGCACTGGCGACGGCCACCAGGGCGAGAACGATGAAAAGTTTCTGCAAATGAAACCACCAGAAACCACATGATCAGTATCAGTATCAGTTAGATTGTAATCCACACTCGGACGAATATCCGTGACTATCCCGGTGATAGTCACACGGATTGGTAATAAAAGTGATAAAAAAAAATAAAAAAAATATTCCACAACTAATGTCAATGTTTCACGGTTGTTCACTCGGTGCTTTTTTTATGTTTTTGCTTTATCCTTGCTATCCATTTGCACTGATCCACTGCTTACCATTTTTGCTCAGAATCAAATCCACACGGCGAATGCAGAAATGTGACTGTGCCGAAACTCCGCACAACGACATTATTTATAGTTCAGCGCCTCAGGATGGGCCAAAATGTTTTACGGCAGAAGATTCTCGACAGAGCCGCACCGAAAACTTAACAGAACCTGCTTGGGCTGGCTAACCGGCTGCTGCTGCTGCTGCTGACGCTCTTCCTCTGGCTTGGGGCGCTGCTTCTGCTTCGACTTCTGCCCGAGAACGACACCCATAAAACCCCTATCTGGTTCTCTGTCAGATTCCAGGCGTTATACATTTTAGCACCACGAAGCAGACGACAGATTTTGTAGTAGTTTTGACAAAAAAAAAATAACCGAACCGAACCCGACCAAACCATATGCAAAAGACGTAAATGAGCTTGTATTTAATACGAATCGGGATGGACTTTAATAAAAAGCATAGCCAAAAGAAAGAAAAAAACACAAAGCGTAGCCCAAAAATATTTCTATAATAACTTAGAACCAGAGACAACTGTCTGCGGTCTGCGGGTCGTGAGTGGTTTGAACAAATATTTATAATTTAAATTCAAGAAAAACCGGTGAAATATGCACGAGCTATACATATCTATATATATGTACATATATGGGGGATCGGGAATGATCACAGATGGAAAGAGAGTGTCCCGCATGCGTGCGCATAACCAATCATGCTCGATAATTTTTGGCAAATATTTGTAGAACAAATCGATAACCAGTGGGGGGGACCAGACGGGAAGACAGCATCAGACCATCATGTGTCGCGCCTATCGCTATGATGATGGAGCCTCTTGGCACCTAAAGACATAAACAATGGCACTCTTTCTTCTTCTTTTAGACACTAAGAAATAAATCTCAGCATAAATTAATTTCGCATTTGTGTGATTCCATTCCACATGAAACTGTTTTGAGAATGTTTTATTTATGAGAGCATTCAGAGATTTACATAAATTCCCAAAAAGTTCCGCTTGAAACAAAATCAGGCTCTGGTTAAGGCTCTCTCTTTCTGTCTCTCTTTGAGACTCCTCATGATCGCAATTACTCAACGATCAAGGTCGACCTTCATGCAATATCATCATCGTCATCATCCAGAGATGTGGATGGGAAAACAGCCTCCAGTTGGCAACCGGTTGATGATGCAGTTCCGTTCTCTTCTTACACTGACCTTTGCCTTGGCTTGCGGTTTGCGGCAAGGACAAAGACAAGACCCACTTTCCCTCATGCTCCTGACCCACTGTTTGCCTGAATTCCTGTTATTTCTGGACACGCAACTAATGGATCTCGAGCCACATGCAAAAACTTGCTCTTCAATCGATTTGGAGCCATTCGCATGCTTTGTTTTGAATCAAATTTAGATTTAATTAATACGAATCTGCAACTTTAATCGCATACGGAATTCTTTAAAGTCTACAGTTAATGCCGTTAAGCGAATTGATTGCCAAAATTAATTGTCTCTTGTCCTCAGTGCATCATTATACCATATTCCTTTTTGACAAAGTTCAAAGTTTGATAATGACGTTAAAGATTAACTCGGCTTCCCAGAACAGAGCATAACCCTACCTACACAGCTGCTAGGTCGATCATTGAACTAAGCGTAATTTATAATTTTATGCTGTTCTTTTTATAGATTTTTTTGGGGGGATTTTTCTTAATTTATTACGCAATCTTTAGGGCGTTTCTTTGAAAGAGTCTAGCGAATACGAGCTTCATAAAATCACATAGCTATCGATAAAATCTGGTTTCATTAATATCAAAAGCGTACGTCATGCCTTAGATACAGTCGTCGTCACTTGAGTGATCATAAAGCGTTATGCTATAGCTCACTGGAAATTTGAGATGGGATGCTATGCCGTTTACTCACGCTAAATGGCTGTTAGCGGACTCATCTTTCAGACCAATTTGTTCGGGGCTGTTCGATGTGTGTATTGACCTGATCTACCCATGTGTTACCTCAAAGTTTCCGGCATTTAAATGAGTTCTCAGCCATCATTCGCTTGCTAAATACACATACGTATCGTATACAAATTCAGCTCTGATTACTTCATCCGAAATCACTTTTGTTTGCGGTTTAATTAGATGGATCTTGAGCAAATGCCACACAACGGTAAACTGGTTTAAAGTCGGTAATATATATATATATATATATATATATATATATATATGTGTCTCATATTAAATGTATCTTGTAGACATGTACCCACTACATGTATTGCTGAAATACCCAAAAATGTATCCCACGCAGATCGGAAATTGCACAACCTATGGAATCGTAAAACCGATCCGATTTAAGTTAGTTAGCTTTAAGCCACTCGTGCCATCCCGAAACCTGTTCAATTAGTTTAGTGAATGCTTTAGAATTTAGTGTATACATATAAATTCTCATATTAGGAATAATTAAGAACAAGTTTTGTTCTATTCATATTTGTTCTCTCTCCTGCTGAAACCACAAATTCTTGCCTCGCTTAATGCAAATAATTTCTTAAACTGCTTATCAATCCCCCAGCATAGACACACCATCTAATGTTATACATTAATCTTCAGTGGAAGACGGAGAGTTGTGTACTTCAATTAGCAGCTGGCAACGGAAGCCAAGTAAATCTACTGTCTGGATGTTTGGCAACAACATTAAACAGAGAAAAGAAGTCGAAAAAAACGGCAAACAAAAAGTTAAAGTTCATTCAAAATGCAAAAAATACAACAATTTCTTTGATTTATTTATTTATTTTAAACTAATAACTTTGGTGTTACCTATTTTTAATACTACTTATATTTACTTACTATATCTTTAATTAAAAACTATATTTAATGCAACGAATCGTTTTGCTCGACTTGCAGCTTGCGGGATATCAGCCACAAATTGATAATGTGTCTTTGGTGGCCAATAGGAATGCTGGGTTGGGTTCACCTACACAGGTTGTATCTTTTATGACGAATTTTAAGGTCAAGTCTAAAACTCCGTACTCTTGAGGATCCAGAAGAAACCTCTATACCATATACGAGTTCTCACTGCGACGTCACTTTACTCTATTCGCCTCTAAGATACATTTGGCATACGTTTTCGCAGTACAGCCTGAAAGTATGCAAAATATTTCATCCGCAGTATGTAGAGCTCATGTAAAAATCTCGTAGAAATGCCATTTAGGAGCATCTACCATAAAATCCAATTATTTTGTTTCAGACAAACAAATCCAGCAACTTTAAGTTATGACTTATTTTATTTAATTCTATTTATTTGACTAGAAATAGGTTTAAAAAACTTAAATCCATTTAAAAAAAGGCAGCGAGCTTTAAAAACAGTTCATAAATAAAGATACAATCTCTATAACATTAAATTTTTGAAATTATTAAGATTTACATTTCTCTGACCTTGTTTTGACTATGATTTATTTGAAGATGTTGGCTACAAGTTTCTAGAATTATGGTCACGGACAGGTTACAGCTTTTGGGGAGAGCCCCAGCCACCAGCCGCAGCCACAAGCCGTCAACCCGTTTTCTGATCGTTTCAGCAAAATCACAATAAATTTAATCATTCTTTAGTTGTTGAGCGGCAGAGTATACATATTTGGGTTTCCAGTGGTCAGTGCATATATTATACGAAGTATGTATGTATGTCTCATGTCTACAAACGTTAGGCAGAGTGTGCCCTCTTTGGCTTTACATATTTTCCGTAGCTTTTTTTGTGTACTTTCAAAAAGTGAAAGAATTTGTCTGGAATTAGATTTAATGGGTTTTATTATCTTGTTTCGCTGCTTCCATGCTAACTCATATTGATTCCCCGCGCAAAATTGTTTTATTGCAGATCTCTGGAACCAAGATCTCCTAACCTGCTTGTTATAAATGGGGCGCAGTGGCATCTTCCAGATGCTTGCAATCCCATACATATGCAAATCTATATCTATACTAAGTAATTTTGGGAACATCTTATAAATACCAAATGATCCCGCTTGCAAAAAAACAGTTCAATTGTTCGACTTCGACCGATCAACATGGTGGTGAGTATTCATTGTGGAGCTTATACAACTTTGGCAACTAAAGTTCTCGTTTCCTTTTAGCGCGTTCTCTTTGCGGCTTTTCCATTGGCCCTCTTGGTCCTCCTGGGGCACGTTGAGGCAACTTCCCTATCGAGGACTTACCTGCCGCCGCAAGTTCAAGTGCAACATATCGTTTCCCGTCCGCAGGTGGTGCAGCATCGTCCTGTGATTCAGTCTGTGGTGGTGCCACAGCGCACTTATCTGCCGCCTGCCCCGAGAGTGGTGTCGGTTCACAGGCCTGCTCCTCAGGTTATCTCTGTTCCGAGGGCGGTTCAGCATCAGATAATCTCCCATCCCCAGGTGCAGGTGGTTCATCAGCGTCCTGTGGTGCTGCCACAGCGTACTTATTTGCCACCCGCCCCAAGGGTGGTGTCAATTGCACATCCAGCTCCCCGGGTGGTCTCGATTGCTGCCCCCCGTCGCACCTACCTGCCACCCCAGGGAGCTGCATCATCGCTGAGCGAACAATACGATGTGCCCGAAGAAATCTAGTGAAAAAATTCCGTCAAGGCAACTCGACAACTGGTTCGGGTTTAACCCACACACCGCAAACTATATTCTAATGCTAATTCCCAATGGAACATAACACAACACAACAGAACAGAACAGAGAAATGCAAAAATACATTTTGATATGTTTATTTGCATGTCTGACGCGATTGGAGGATCGAATCTGATCGGATTTGCATATTCCAGAATTAGTTTTTAGACAATAAAGAAAGCGCAGAACAACATCAACGTAAAATCATATTATATTTAAGGCCAATCATTTCGTGTCCCAAATCCCAATCCCTACAGTTTACATATATTATTATGCAAAGAACGGCCACAGAAGACATTAACCTTTTGAGAAGAAGCCTCTTTGAACTGTTTGTCTATTTGCTTTTGAGCCCCCTCTTGCTCCCATGATCTATCCATCTGTTAGATAATCAATCAACGTATCATTCAGCCAATCAATTGGCACATTAAGTCATTAGCTTTTGGCAATAGAATTTGTTCCAATAAGCGGCTGAAGCTAATGGCTGACTATGATGGTTTATGACCTGATAACTATCCAAATATATCGTGGCCTGGATTCGTGTATTGTGTATCAATAACTCCCTGAAGAGAGCCAGCTACTGTTTGGGCCGCTGATCACCGTCATTAAAAGTATCTCAGTGTATAGTTGTCGATTGTGGGGCTTAATCGAATTAAATATACATTTTCTTAGGCAAAAAGCAAAAGCGAAATATCAGGTTTGTGATAATTTGAGATTTGCGAACAAAAAATAACACTGCAATATGGTATGGTATCCTTATGAATATTTATAATCGAACAGAGTCGCGGTTCTCTGCCGATTGACAGCCAAAAAATGAGAGTTTTTATAATCCACACACTCCGTACCGTACACCCGCTCCGACCGAGTGGAGCGGAGTGGCGCAGAGTGGATAGAGACGAGCCACACATCTGGTGCCGCGGTCGAAGGTATTTGGCTAATTAAACAAAATTTTCGAAGCAAAATGCGGAGAAAAACGTTTTGGGGGTTCTATTGATTTATGATATGGCAGCACTTCCGTTTCAGTCCGCGGAATCGGCGACTTGTATAAAAGTACAGGAGCCATAGCTTAGAGATATTATTCGATTCGTTGCCCCATCAGCGCACAGATCATCAAAAATGGTAAGGATCTAGCAGCTGTTCCCTCTCCTATCTGGCCTGCGGATTACCGTTCTACTTCCTACAGAAATTCCTCGTCTTGGCTCTGGCTTTGATTGGTTGCGTGGCCGCCGATGGTGGCTACAACTATGGAGCACCCGCACCCGTGCACGCACCCGCTCCGGTGAGGTCTTATCAGCCGGCCCCTCAGGTCCATCATCACCACCAGCATGCTGCATCTGCTCCGGCTCCAGTCCGCACCTATGTGCCCCCCGCACCAGTGCAGCAGCACCATTTTGCTGCCTCCGCTCCGGCTCCCGTGGCTGCACCGGCTCCAGTGGCTGCCCCGGCTCCAGTTTTCCATGCTGCTGAGTCTGCACCAGCCCCAGCCAGAAGCTACGTGCCCCCAGCACCTGCCGCCTCCGCTCCCGTCCAGTCCTTCGCCCCGGCTCCCGCACCAGCTCCAGTGCAGTCCTTTGCCCCTGCTCCCTCCTTCCAGCCTGCCGCATCCGCTCCTGCTCCAGTCCGCACCTATGTGCCCCCCGCACCAGTGCAGCAGCACCATTTTGCTGCCTCCGCTCCGGCTCCCGTGGCTGCACCGGCTCCAGTGGCTGCCCCGGCTCCAGTTTTCCATGCTGCTGAGTCTGCACCAGCCCCAGCCAGAAGCTACGTGCCCCCAGCACCTGCCGCCTCCGCTCCCGTCCAGTCCTTCGCCCCGGCTCCCGCACCAGCTCCAGTGCAGTCCTTTGCACCTGCTCCCTCCTTCCAGGCTCCTGAGCCAGCTCCAGCCTTCGAGGCCGCCGCCTCGGCCCCGGCCCCAGCCCACTCCGGATACGACTACAGCCAGCCCCAGTCCAGCCAGGGCTACAAGTACAGGACCGTCCGTCGTCGCGTCCTGAGGCACCGTGCTTAAGATGGAAGCCCCCCGAAAAACGACACCGAAATAAACGATTATGTACCTAATTCCTGCAGAACTTTTACTTTCTTTGGGGATGTTGATGATTATCCAATCTGAAAAACTTTTATAACAGGTACTGGATTGGAACTAGTTTTCATTTTACTGGGTACTCATAGGTATTCGTATATTGGAGATTATTCCCAGCAAACGGTTTCTCATGCTTCCTTCAAATATGTAATGAAAAGTAATACATAAATATGACATCTGGAAAAATGTACCTGTCCATGAGTCTGGCGTGATAGTTTTCCCTTAAGCCTATTCCTTCTGTTACAGCATAAAGTTTCTTATTGTATAGGTCTGTGATATTGTTGTTGGATGAGGTAGCTGGTTGCTAACGTTAACATGTATTTGGGCCAAAACTTCTTTCTATATTAAGGGCAACAGATTTAACGTCACTAGACGCTGATAAGACAAAATGGCAGATGTAGCAGATGGAATATTTATTACGTGGAAAAAACTAACATTAGATAACTTCCGGTCGTGGTTTGTTACATTTTTTATATGCTTTCCCCACTGTAATGACTGGTGAATACAAAAGACGTTAAAATATACATATAAATAAATCAAATATGGGCTGTTTTCAAAAGACGTGTTAATACATTTATATTTAAATGAATTCTAATTCATTTCACTATGTTTGTATTTAAGAACCGAATATTTAATTTTAGAATGGGAGTGTTGCGGGTTACTATATCATTTTTCTCTCAGTGTTATTATACGTAAGCGCCAGAATTAGAGATGACTGCCGCATGCTCCCTCTCTCTCTCTGTCTGTTGGCATTGCTATACGAATTGAATTTATGGTTAATGCGTGCAAGGGAGAAAAAACACGAAGAAAGTAGAATGATAGGCACCTCGACGGCTAGCTATGTACTAATGTTAGTTCATGAACTTCGTTTTATTCTCTTTTCTCCAAATTTGATTACAATTTAGAAACAATTTTATCTCTTTATATTATTCCGCTACATCTGTCTCTTTCTTTTTCACTTCTCACATCAACGCAGCACACGCTGCACGAGGAAGAGAGAGAGGGAGAATGAGTAAACGCGTGGAAGAGGTAGCGTCCGCAGAAATTTAATTTGTTAATTTTAATAATAATATAAAATTCGTATAAAATATACATATATTAATCGAAACATCAATTTATCAATGAGACATTTTTTGTTTTGTTTGGCCAAACTTTTTGCAACATTTATTGCAGATACAGTTATCGAAGAGTCTCTCCGGTTTGAGAATAGGATCAAAAACCCCACTTATCACTGAGGAATGTTATGTGTGTGTGTGTGCGCGTGTGTGTGTGTGTGTGTGTGAGGAGATCGCACTTAGATCGATAAATTCTAGCGCTTTGATCTCTGACAAATTTACGGCGTACTTTCGGTGCACGCTTTGCTGGAATATTCATTCGGATTTAAATTGCGAACATTCAATGAGAACAAATGGGTCACATAAAGCATCAAATGAATTTCTCACGCTCCCGCCAACAGGTTTCTCGCTTTCAGTTTCGGTTTCGATGGGGTTTTTGGGGGCTCGAATGCATTTGAAGTGGATCCCCAAAGATTGTATAAATGTTGCAACTATAGCGGATAAGCTTCACTGGCATTTGCACAATGGTGAGAGATCAATGAGTAGCTTAACTAAGGCCAAGCTCGGCTAATAATTTGGTTACTCTAATTCCACAGAAACTCCTCCGTGTCCTGCTGCTGTGCATCTTAGCGGTTGCCTGCCTGGCAGATGTTTCCCATGTGAAACACCATAAGCATCAGCGGCACCACGGGAAGGAGCACCATGATGAGGACGACGAGCATCATTATCTGCCACCGTCAGAGGAAAAAGACGATCTGGAGCAGCCGTTCTACAAAAAGGAGAAACATACCAGCGAGCGCGTGGTCTACCACAAGGAGCAGGAACACGACGAACCACCCCACCACGAGTATCAGCACAAGGAGCAGCACTACCACCACGAAGAACCCAAGAAACAGCGCGTGGATCACTACCATCACTACGACAAGAAGCCGGAGGTGAAGACCGAACATATCCACTACAAACACGATAAGCCGCATGTCCGAACGGATCATAGTGGAGACCTGTTCACTCCGGCGGCCACTCAAGTCGTTTATAGGCGTCGCCGCCCCCATCGCATCACCTACGCCAGTGCCCCCAACTCCGTCTTTCACACGCACACCCAGATCAACGTCCAGTCGCAGGACTCCGAACTCAACTCGCTCACCCGTCCAGATCTGCCGGGAGGACAGCAATTGCCTGCCGGCGCCCAGGCACCCACTGGAGCACAGGCGCCAACAGGCGCACAGGCCCCCACGGGCGTTGGTTTCCTGCCTAATTGCCAATTTACAGGAGCTGGAAATGTTCCTCCGGGCTGTGGCCCATCGGATCCACTTGGAGCTCAATTACCTGCCAGTGCCTTGGCCCCAGGTGCTGGACTGCCTGCCAATCAGGGAGCTCCAGCTCCCATTCCAGCCGGTGGACAGTTGGCTGTTCAGGGCAATGGCCAGCGTCCACAGAAACCCTCTCGTCCAGGCGGATATGGCGGTGGCTATGGTAGGAGCAACTTCTTCCTCGATCCTTCGCTGGCTGCTCAGCTGGGCGCTACAGGATTCCCGGCTGGTGGTCAACTGCCTGTCGGCGGTGCACAGTTGGCTGCAGGTCAAGGATTTCCCAACCAGAATCAGTTTGACCCCTCTTTCGGTGCACAGTTACCCGCCGCGGGTCAAGCTCCTGCAGCTGGCGGTCCCTTCGATCCTCAACGTCCAGCGGGCGGACAAGCTCCTATTGCAGCCCAAGCACCGTTCCAGAATCAATTCGACCCCAATGCACAATTCGGAGGTCAACTGCCCGCTGCCCAACAGCCAAATCAATTCGGAAATCCCGCTTTGGGCGCTCAACTGGGAGCTGGTCAGGCTCCTCTTGGACAGGGACCGAATCAGCCAAATGCCCCTGCGCTTGGTGCTCAGCTCGGTGCCGGTCAGGCTCCCCTTCAAAATCAATTTGTTCCATCGTTGGGCGCACAGCTGGCAGTGGGTCAAGTGGTGCCACGCTTGCGGTCTGGACGTCCTCGCAATCGTTCCAACTACCAAGGTCTAAACGTTCTTAATGGCAATGTGTTTGGACAGCCGCATCTGCAGGGACCGACAAATGCTCTGGGCAACCAGCAGGACACGAATATCATCGATGGTAACTTCTACAGCGATCCCAGCTTGCACCATGGCCATGGCCATCATCATGCCCTGGTCTCTGTCGGTGGCAATCAACGGTCGGTTCTGGTGGCGGACGCGGACGATGATGTGGATGACGATACCGATCCCACTTTCCCACTGGGTTTCGCAGCCAGCAACCCACAGGCCTCCTATGTGGCTGCCCCCAAAAAGGGCAGGAAATCCAGCTTGAATAGGCGCATCAGCTCAAACGATGATGACTTTGACCTGGGAACAGCTGCCTCTGAGCACGATACGGACTACCGTGAGGATGGCTATCACTACAAGAAACCCAAACTCTCGTTTGAGTATTGAATTTCGTAAAAAAAAGAAAAATAATCTTATAAATACTAAAAAATAAATTATACTTAGCAGCATTCGGCTACAAGAGCAGTCAAAAAAAATGATGTGGCATACTCTTGGGCGCAAAATCTGTCTGAATCTTCCATTTCCGCTAGCAGAACGTGCCATTTTGCAAACGGCCGAGTGTGACCATGTGTGCATGCCCTACGGTTACACTGTATACGAATGAAATCAGTACAATGTTTAAATTGTATGAAATCAAGCAGGAATGTGACAATGCCCGGACAAAGCACCGCAATGTTGGATAAATATGTACGTGCTTGAGGAACAGAACAGCAATCAACCATTTTGTATTGCCTATATTTAATAATCTGCATTAGATGCACTAAATGCACTAGTATGGGTTTTCCATGGGCGCGCTGAACTAGTTTCCTTTCCTACTCTACTCAATACAATTGTTTTTTGGGTTTTGTTTGTTGCAGCCCATCTCAGCGTTTTGTTGTTCTCATACGTTAGAACTCACTCACACACACCACCACTTTGATACGGCGAGAAATATATGTATAAACTTTATAGGTACCTAACATGGAATAATTTTGTAGTATTGTATGGTATTTCCCTTTAGGAGCTGAGTACTACCTGTGTGATCGCGCTAGCAGAACCTTCCCGAATATCAACCCTGATACCGCTCGCGTAAACTTTTTTCGGAACTGTTTAGCCAGCTTAAAGCTTTAATTTAGTATAGCTTTTGCTGTGTGCTTTACACAGCCCAACACGAAATTAGTTTCATATTGTATAGGAGTACAATATTTTCTTTACTTTGGAGGGACATTATCATCATAAACTGTGAGGCTCTACTGGCTCATTTTGATTTTCGATCTTTCGAACTTTTGCCCTCTTTGATTCTAAACTCTTAACCTTGCGAGTTCTGTGTGCAAGTTCAATCATGAAAATCACTAATGGGACAACACGTGTAGACCAGTTTAAGCATCTGTTTCATGACAATGACATAAGCTGCTTTTATTTTGATGGAAAAATATCATTAAATCCATAAGGAAAGGAAACTAGTTCAGCGCGTCAATAGCAAACCCATACTAGTGCATTGGGACAATCAGAAAAAGATAAAAGATTCATATGTATAGCGAGAGAGAGGGAGAGGAAGGCAAACATTGAAAATCACACACACACACACACATACATACACGGGCAAAATGAATTGTCGACATAAATTTATGCAATAATTTAGATTCGATTCTCATGCAAATCCAATAAACTACAAACCAAATTCAAAATAAAAATACAAAATACAAATAAAACAAAATCTATTGTTTCATCGGAAGAGAAGAGACATCGGACTGCATAGAGATAAAGAAACTGAAACTGAACCACCGACAAACAGTTCCAATGGAACAACCCTCTTTGTGTATGCATTGACCTGGCTGAACAAACCACCTTTTAGTATGTATGTATGTAAGACATGGATGATCAAACGAAATTGCATATTTTTGTGTATGAATTCACACGTATGTATTTATTTTTGGCAACGAGCGCGGGGGCCCACTCGATTCGCCAATCAATGTCAATATTTGACTGCAATCTCCTAAATCAAATGTAGGCGACAGTTCATTATCTGAGTGTCTAGCGAAGCCTGTAGGTCACAGCGGATAGATGTGACCGCCAGGTGGGGGCTTTGGACCCGATCCGCCTGCAGCTGCAGTAAGAGCGGGGCTAATAGAAAGCTCTTAGCTTTGGCCCATAAATTAGCTCAGTTCGCCTACCCCACGAAATTAACTCACTTAAGTGAGCCAAAATGTCCACAAAAAGCGGAGGGGTACAAGTAGCATTAAATTAAAATAATTAATGGCAA
This sequence comes from Drosophila azteca, assembly GCA_005876895.1. NCBI lineage: Eukaryota > Metazoa > Arthropoda > Insecta > Diptera > Drosophilidae > Drosophila > Drosophila azteca. Next base: position 7,382,567 of record VCKU01000011.1, read on the forward strand.
ACTTTCAGAGATCAAACAAAACTCTCTGGAGGCATGAATACATAGAGCGTGGGGAACGTTTGTAGCGCTGGAGCTGGAGCTTTGCATAAATTGACCAAAGGGGGAACTGCGAGAGGGCCATAACCTGACCCAGCTAGGAGCCGCGGCTCGTGGCTCAGCGGCGGCTCATTACAGAGATATAAATTTTGGGAACAATCTGTGCGAATTTCGGCCCGCTTATATTGTAGCTATGCAAAGCGAGTGAGTGGGGGCTCATCGCAGAGATGTGGAGATGTGGCGATGTGGAGATGAGGAGATGGGGAGATGGAGTTCAATGATCCGCATGCCCGCCCGCTTCTTTTGGGAACCAAACCATTTCCATTGGCTTTAATGTGGCTCAAGCCGAGAGTTACAGCGCGATATTGACGTTCTATGATTGTAAAGAAATTGTGGCGGATGAGATCTGCTGCCCTGATCTAATCCGATCTCATGTAATTCCGCCTTGCGTCATATGTTAAACATAGCCAAATGGGGGCCCACCAGATGATTAATTCTCAGGCACTTGGCAGCAACATAATTAATTTTAGACAGCCGACAACTAAAAATACAATTTCAAGCCTCAACCGCACTTCAATCTCCATCATTCGATCCGCAAACCACTCGAAGAGTGGTCCGCTGCCCGGCCACAAAGAATCGAAATCAGAATCGAGAATCAGCCAGAGCATCATTACATTGCCAAGCGATTTGAAAGGAACTTGCCAAATTTCGGCTGCCACGCGTATGTGTATATTATTTATGGGGCCCCCAAGCCGTGCGTTAAAAGTGTGCGCAAGTTTTTTTTTGTTCTTCCACTCTTCTTAGCTTTGTGGTTTCTTTTTGTTTTTGTTTTTATTTTTTGAGATCATTGGTTTTCGTATTGTCTTCTTCGCGGCGGTGGAGATGCGCTGCATGAAGATGGGGCACTTTCTAGTCGCCGACTCTGCGGCTCGCAAGCTGAGAACTGGTTTCCAGAATGATTTATCATACATTTAAGATTTTGGTGGAAAAAAATAGCATCTAAAACAGCTAAAACAAAAGCTGAATTTATCATAAAAGTCTAAAACGTGTACTTGGCAAGTGCAGATTAGGCGCTTAACACAACGAAAAGTGGATACTCTTTTAATTTAAAGAGTGGTATGGTTGAAAGGCAGAATGTCTCAAAAATACGATGTCATTTTAATCTTAATAACAGAAATAACAGTTAATAACAGAAATTAAGTAAAAATATATAACTTCAATATAATAACAACCAAATTAAATTCGAACTTTTGTTTACAAAACTTATGTTTCTTCAACCTCTTGGACTAAATAATTTTATACAATATCTAAACATAGTAAACATAAAGTTCTTCAACTGGTCGTGATGCAGAAAACAGCTAGCCGCCTCACCTTTCAGCCGAATACTAGCGAAGAGAACCAAAGTTAATCAGAAAACCAATCAAAATTTCTCTCCCTAGGGTATCCCTAGGCAAAATGAACTAGCTCGTGTGAGTCTGTGGTGGGCACAACAAAGGAAAGGCTGCTGCCCGAGAAAAAAGTCTGCCGCCTGCTAAGCTCATAGACAGCGCAAAAATAAAATGGTTTTAATATTAATTAGAATAGAATTTGCATAAATTAAGCCCGAGCGAAATGGTTTTTGTTAGACAGAGCGACGCGGCCCCTGAGATTATGCAAAAAAAAAAAAAAAAAACAGCCAGACGCACACTTAAGTCTCAAATAAGAAAAGTATTCCATCGAAGGGGAGCTCTATATGAGGACGGTCTCTGATCACTCTCATCCATTATCCGATAGTACAATCGGAGATCTGCTACGCTGTTCCGCTCTCCTAGTTTCTATTTGTGGGATACGATACGCTAATTTTGGTGCCCACGTTGACTTATTAAACAGAGTTTGACAATATTTATATTGTGTCTAACCATTATGAGACTTTTTTTGTCCGGGCTGCTGCTGTCATTCTATGGAGATTGGAGATGGCACACAGACTGGGGGCTGCCATTCACTAATTTGCATATTTTTGCGATTTCAGCATAAACATCAATTCCGAAATGGCACTTTTAAGTGTGTTCGGACCGGCTTCCCGGGCAGCCGATGCTGATTTTGATGCTCCCCGCTGCTGATGGATAATAATAATGCTGATGACAATAATGCGTTGGTCGGTCGGCTGATCGTGATCTATTGACTGGCAGCAACATGTGCGTGTAGAACGTTTATGGGCTGTAGAACTGGACCACAATAGAATATGCCAGAATAGAGCAGTCTCTTTGATTTTGCGGGAGATTGAAATGTAAATTAGCAAAGCCATAAATTGTGCTCGTTAATAGTTTGCGACTCTAGTTTTAGTGCTGCACACAACACACAGGAAATGAAATGATTTACTTCATTGTTTCAACTGATTCTGAGCCAAAACTAGAAATGTAAGACTCTTAATCTTAATGCATTTGGAAATAGGATAAATTATACAATTGTTATTTGATACCTGGTGTTGCCGAACTATTTTTTATGGCCCAAGTTAATTAGCAGAAACTGGTGCTATAAACATATCTCTAGAGATATTCTCTGTGGTTCAACTTTCGTCTAGAGGCGCCGAGCTGTGGCGCGTGACAACCATCCATCAACCATCACCATCCTCTTCGTCAGAGCCAAGAGCCAAGCGCCGTCCGTCAATAGATCTTCTTCCATTTGGGCTACCCCGAGATTGTCGAGTGTTTCCATGACCTCGACTTCAAGAAGTGTACATACCCCAATCTATGATAAAAGATACACATAGTTTATGCTGTGTATTTCGTAGAATCAATCACCATCGGTTAGTCATGGTTTATCCTTCAATTTTACGGAACCGATTAGTTCTAAGTACCTCTAACGAGCCTTGCTTTTCATGGCTGTGTGTTTTTGGCTATCGATCCGTTGCATACACACTTTAACATTGCCAAATCTTTCTCCTGCTTTGAAGGGGATCATTAATCATGGTTATGGCTACTGCTGCATAAAACAATTGTTATGTTTGCTTTATCTTTTAGCAAGTCGATCGGTGGTATAGTGCTAATTGATAGATTGTAGGGGTGTATACTCAGTATTAAAAGAATATGTATGTATGTATTTCGGGGGAAGAATTAAACGTCTCGCTCTACAGATTCCAGTCCAAAATCAGCAGACGAGTCGATGGTACCAAAGTCTGTAAAAAAACAATAAAATTGCATCAGTACAAAATGCCATTTCAATTTTCTTTCGATAATGTTACTTTAATTCCCTTTCGGATTATCCTTCGCCTCAAATTCAATGCCTTAGTCAGCTGTGTCGCTTCCCGGAATCCAACAACAATATACACATTCTGGTAATTGTGTAGTCAATGATGTAATGTAGCTGTTGTCTATTTATATTCTACAATCACTGAAAGTAATAAATAAACAAAAATTCATAACTTCGATATAGAATACGCAACAGATATTTCACACATTGTTTGTTGGCATTCTTGAAAATAATCACAATAGGCGAAAATTCGATATCCGGCATTCAGTTTACAAAAAGTTGCCCAATTCTTGGGTGAACAGCACAATTATATCATCTTTTTCATAAACTGAATGGCGCTTTGGCAGTTCCTATTTGTTGATTAATGAACAGCGACGACAGACATGACAAACAATGAGCAGATGCTGCCTCGGCCTGTGTACGGATACTATGGAAGTGAGCGAATTTGATTGAATCGAATAACTCATCATTTGAATCCAAATCGAGCGCAATTTTTTCGGCGGCTTGAATAAAGCAGCCCCAACAACACAAATCAGGCCCAAAGAGGTGTAAACAACATGAGAGAGCAAAGTTGTTTTGGGCTCGAACGTGTGTGTGTGTGTGTGTGTGTGTGGGTCTGTGAGCGCTCGACTTGTCCAAAACGTTGATGTCCATCAAAATCTTTTGCATATGTTTAAATAAAACAATTAAGAGAATCCGTGCGAACGATTTTGGCCATTAAACTTTTAATTCCATTTTCATCTTCTCTCGAGCTTTTTGTGCAAATGTAAGCGTCGCTGTTGCTGTTGCCGCTGCCGTCGCTGTCGTAGCCTCTGAGCGTGTTAGCCGAGCCCCAAGTGAGGCTTAGAACCCTCTGCAGAGCTAAAAGCTGTGCGAATTTACAGCGCGTCCGAAGATGGGCCGATCGTGGGCTGAGGCGTCGGCTTCGCCGTCAGCGTCGACGTGGACCGCTGTCGGAGCGAAATCTGCGAGCTCTGTAATGTGCGGCGGTGGCGAAGAGCGGAGAATTTGTATAAATACCAAAAGGTTCTGCGTATTCAACATTAGAGTTTCGGTTTTACTGGTGTGAACAAGCAGCTCAACGGACAAGATGGTACGCAGTGTAAGCCTTAGGGCGAATCGATCTATAGAAATATAGACTCCCGCACTTTTGCAGACGAGCGAAACGCGACTTTAAAGGACTATTTTTTTTTTAACTGAAACTGATTCGCATATCGTTTCTTGTGTTTTACAGAAATTCTTCCTGATCGCTTTTGCCGTGATCGCAGTCGTGGCCGCTGATGTCAGCCACCTGCCTTCCAACGAGTACTTGCCCCCAGTGGTGCAGGAGTCCCAGATCATTGCTGCCCCCAGCAACGATTATCTGCCACCCGTACAGGCTGCTCCAGTCGAGGCAGCCCCAGCCCATGAGCTCGCCGATGATGGCTACCGTTACAAGACCCACAAGCGTGTGGTCCTCCGCCGTCACCGTCGTGATGTGAGCCATCTGCCCTCCAACGAGTATCTGCCCCCAGTTGCCGCTCCATCCAACGAGTACCTGCCTCCCGCACAGGTTGCCGCTCCTGCTCCCGTCCCAGTCGAGGTTGCTGCTCCCATCCAGGTTGCCGCTCCTGCCCCAGTTGAGATTGAGGCTGCCCCAGCTCATGAGCTCGCCGATGATGGTTACCGTTACAAGACCCATCGTCGCGTTGTCTACCGTCGCCACCGTCGTGATGTCAACGAGCTCTCCAACGAGTACCTGCCCCCTGTCCAGGAGGCCGTTGCTCCTTCCAACGAGTACTTGGCTCCCGCTGTCGATACCGTCCTGGCTGATGATGGCTACCGTTACAAGACCAACAAGCGTGTGGTGATCCGTCGTCACCGTCGTGATGTCAACGAGCTCTCCAACGAGTACCTGCCCCCTGTCCAGGAAGCCGTTGCTCCTTCCAACGAGTACTTGGCCCCCGCTGTCGATACCGTCCTGGCTGATAATGGCTACCGTTACAAGACCAACAAGCGTGTGGTGATCCGTCGTCACCGTCGTGATGTCAACGAGCTCTCCAACGAGTACCTGCCCCCTGTCCAGGAGGCCGTTGCTCCTTCCAACGAGTACTTGGCTCCCGCTGTCGATACCGTCCTGGCTGATGATGGCTACCGTTACAAGACCAACAAGCGTGTGGTGATCCGTCGTCATCGTCGTGATGTCAACGAGCTCTCCAACGAGTACCTGCCCCCTGTCCAGGAAGCCGTTGCTCCTTCCAACGAGTACTTGGCCCCCGCTGTCGATACCGTCCTGGCTGATGATGGCTACCGTTACAAGACCAACAAGCGTGTGGTGATCCGTCGTCATCGTCGTGATGTCAACGAGCTCTCCAACGAGTACCTGCCCCCTGTCCAGGAGGCCGTTGCTCCTTCCAACGAGTACTTGGCCCCCGCTGTCGATACCGTCCTGGCTGATGATGGCTACCGTTACAAGACCAACAAGCGTGTGGTGATCCGTCGTCATCGTCGTGATGTCAACGAGCTCTCCAACGAGTACCTTCCCCCTGTCCAGGAGGCCGTTGCTCCTTCCAACGAGTACTTGGCTCCCGCTGTCGATACCGTCCTGGCTGATGATGGCTACCGTTACAAGACCAACAAGCGTGTGGTGATCCGTCGTCATCGTCGTGATGTCAACGAGCTCTCCAACGAGTACCTGCCCCCTGTCCAGGAGGCCGTTGCTCCCTCCAACGAGTACTTGGCTCCCATTGCCAATGACGTTGAGGCCGCTCCCGCTCACACCTTGGCCGATGATGGCTACCGTTACAAGACCCACAAGCGTGTTGTGATCCGTCGTCATTAAACCATGCGAGATCTGTTCTACTAAGTGATCGATTTGTACTCATTTTGGAGTGCAAACATTATGATAAGAATTTTTTTTTGCATTCCTTTCCTTTTCATTGAAGAAATAAAACAATACGATAACGAATCCATAAAAATTATTGGCTAATTTATTCTGAAAAGGTTTGACAATCGATAAAAATATTATCATTTTTGACTTTGGATCAAATCAAAGAATCATTTTCATGCGTTATTGCCAAATAATCCAAATTGGATTAACTGTTTAAGAACCTAAGTTAATTATATCTGTCCTATCTATATAACTGATTTCTGATTATCTCAAATCTGTTTCAATAAGCGCTTCCGCAAATTTCCGCACCACGTTTATAGAAAGAAGCCGATTCTGATATATAAAAAAGAAACTGTTAAAACTTTCGTGAGAGGGTATATTCGTTCTATAAGGCGGCCTGGTCTGGTCTCTTTTTGCCAACCCTTTTTGCCGAAACTATGCGTTTCTCTCGCTGATCTATTTTGCGCTCTCTTTTCGTGATTGCGAATTCACTTGAGGGCGCATCGCTCACTTTTGCTTTGTCTATGGATCACAAATGGCAATAACCAGCCCACATATGTAGATGTGATCTAGTTTGATATTATCTGTTTCGTGTCTATTTTAAATTTTTCGAGAGTGTGTAGGCACCGGTGATGATAGTCCACGAGTTCACAGAGCAGAGTCAGAGCAGAGCTTCTCTTTCGACATTGAGATCGTGATTTATTTCCGTACCTACGTACGAGTATGCTGCTCTTTTTTTTAGAAATACGTTGAGTGTCTTAAACGGACTGAGTGTTTTTTTTTTTTTTCGGCCTTTTCTCGGCTACATCCGACTACTCGTCATGTTTTATTGAGGAGTCATAGAACTCGATTAATTCAAATTTGATTAAACCGAAAAATAATTATAAGTAATTAAGCAAATGGAGCTCGTGGATCAGAAGCGGCACGCGTTCATCTGAGAGAAATTTCGGGACTGCGGATGGCTGGAACAATGGAACCTGATCTTCGATATTGAGCATTGGGCAATATTGGTTATTAAATTGATGGTTCATTGCTGAATCCGCGCGGGGAGAAACGGGGACCCCCAGTGCGCCGGCAAAAGCAATACATAGCACACGCGGCGGCGGCTCGACTGACCGAAACCCGTTGCGAAACCTGATTGCAAAAACTATAATGGATATGTTTTGGCGGTGTCACTAAATACGAAATTCATAAATTAAGAAGCCGAATGCTAATTAGGTATAGCACTGGCCGATGATTAGAATCATATAAATAAGCAGCAGAACTTTGGTTAAGGCATCACTTCCATTTGCATTCTACAATCAACTGGACAGCCGACAAGCCAGCAAAATGGTACTACAACCGTCCTCCTCGAGAGGATTACCACACAGGCCACACAGCCGCTACAGGATAACTAACTCTTAACGATCTGTGATTTTTTTTTTATTTTTTTTTGCAGAAACTGTTGTTGATCTGTGCATTTGTTGCCGCCGTGGCAGCTACCACCCCTAGCAACCAGTACTTGCCCCCAGCATACGGTGCCGCCTCGGCTCCAGTTGCTTCCTACGCCGCTGAGGCTTCGGCTCCAGTTGAGTCCTACTCTGCCCCGGCCCAGGCCACCTACACCGCTGCCGCTTCTGCTCCAGCACCATCTTACTCTGCCCCTGCACCATCCTACACCGCCGCTGCCTCCGCACCAGCTGTGTCCTACGCTGCCCCAGCTCAGACTTACTCTGCTCCAGCTCCAGCCCAGACCTACACCGCCGCTGCCTCCGCACCAGCTGTGTCCTACGCTGCCCCCGCTCAGTCTTACTCTGCCCCGGCTGCGACCTACACCGCTGCTGCTTCGGCCCCAGCTGCATCCTATTCCGCTCCCGCTGAGTACGAGACCGCTGCTTCCGAGCCCGCACACACCTTCTCGGCCACCGATGGATACCGCTACAAGACCCAGCGTCGTCGCGTCATCCGTCGCCACCGTCGTGATGTGAGCCACTTGCCCTCCAACGACTACCTGCCCCCCTTCCAGGGAGCTGCTTCCGCCCCAACCTCTGAGTACCTGCCCCCAGCAGCCTCTGCACCAGCTCCAGTCTACCAGGCCGCTCCAGCACCAACCTACACCGCCGCTGCCTCCGCACCAGCTGTGTCCTACGCTGCCCCCGCTCAGTCTTACTCTGCCCCGGCTGCCACCTACACCGCTGCTGCTTCGGCCCCTGCTGCATCTTATTCCGCTCCTGCTGAGTATGAGACCGCTGCTTCCGAGCCTGCACACAGCTTCTCGGCCACCGATGGATACCGCTACAAGACCCAGCGTCGTCGCGTCCTGCGTCGCCACCGTCGTGATGTGAGCCATCTGCCATCCAACGAGTACCTGCCCCCAGCAGCATCTGCCCCAGCTCCAGTCTACCAGGCCGCTCCAGCACCATCTTACTCTGCCCCTGCACCATCCTACACCGCCGCTGCCTCCGCACCAGCTGTGTCCTACGCTGCCCCAGCCCAGACTTACTCTGCACCAGCTCCAGCCCAGACCTACACCGCCGCTGCCTCCGCACCAGCTGTGTCCTACGCTGCCCCCGCTCAGTCTTACTCTGCACCAGCTGCAACCTACAGCGCTGCTGCTTCGGCCCCAGCTGAGTCCTACTCTGCTCCCGCTGAGTACGAGACCGCTGCATCCGAGCCCGCACACACCTTCTCGGCCACCGATGGATACCGCTACAAGACCCAGCGTCGTCGCGTCCTGCGTCGCCACCGTCGTGATGTGAGCCATCTGCCATCCAACGAGTACCTGCCCCCAGCAGCATCTGCCCCAGCTCCAGTCTACCAGGCCGCTCCAGCACCATCTTACTCTGCCCCTGCACCATCCTACACCGCCGCTGCCTCCGCACCAGCTGTGTCCTACGCTGCCCCAGTCCAGACTTACTCTGCTCCAGCTCCAGCCCAGACCTACACCGCCGCTGCCTCCGCACCAGCTGTGTCCTACGCTGCCCCCGCTCAGTCTTACTCTGCCCCGGCTGCGACCTACACTGCTGCTGCTTCGGCCCCTGCTGAGTCCTACTCTGCTCCCGCTGAGTACGAGACCGCTGCCTCTGAGCCCGCCCACAGCTTCTCGGCCACCGATGGATACCGCTACAAGACCCAGCGTCGTCGCGTCATCCGCCGCCACAGATATTGAACGGTTTAGCAGTTGAGGCTCCCCCAACAAACCCAGCCAAATACTGTTTTGGTTATCGGGTTCTTCAGTCACTTGTACCGAAACATTGTTAGGGAACGAAATTGATAAATTCAGAAATAAAACCATTGAAAAATATACCCCATTGGTGTTCACTCTCTGAGTAATATAAGTACAAACAATCTAGTGCCATCGCACATTTGAAGTCTTTTTCAACACGGACGAAAAATACCCAGCAATTCTCTAGATGCTTCATTTGGATAATTAAACAACATATTGATATATCGACTACTGTGATGGCTTACTTGATCCTTAATTTTATGATGTGGAGATCTCTTTTAACCATTGAGGTCCGAACAAACCAAGGAGCTCCTGTCATCGCATTACAGTCTTCGCCTGCATAGTTCTTATGCAGTTTTTGCTGCACATCCTCAGCCTTGAATGGCGCGTGTCCAAATGGCGGACTTCTATAGCCTTCGGTGCTAGCAAGCCTAAGCCTAATTTGGCATTTAATGACAGTAGCTTCGTTGTCTGATTTCGGCAAGCAGTAGAAATCGGCACAAAATTAGAAAGACGCAGGTCAAAGTCGAACTAGAGCAATTTAGACCATTTTTGACCATATTTTCAATTGGAACTCCTTCATGGGTGGAGGTCATCGCCAGTTCAGTGAAACAGTATCAGAGCACCAGTGTCGTGATCCCAGAGGCAAAGGCATTGGTCATAGCTCCATCAGAGGCGGCGGCTGCAACGCGTTTTCTGCTGCCACAGATATTGAAACCTGCCAGGAAATCCAGTTTAGATTTTCGTGTTCTTCGGAAATTGAAATCTTGAAATATATATGTTCCCAAAGTTGATCACTTTCTAGGCTATGAAAACCAGTAACAGGAAATAAATAAAAAGTAAGTAATCTACTAAAACTGAAGATTTGTTTTAATTACGAATGAAGATAAATAAAACAATAGATGTCTGTCGTCAAGCACGAACAAAGAAGATCACCGGCGACAAAAGATGATCCTATTGGTTCAAGCCGATAAAGCGGAAACCTGTTTCATGAATCACAAGTTCATTATAATTAATTCAGGTGCACTATTAGCTTGGGAGAGGCTTCAAGTTCAAAGCCGTAGCACTAACCATACGAATATGTCGCAAAATAACTAACATCGTGCCCACAGCGTCTTCAGATCCGGGGCTTAATGCATTCGGCTCTGGTGACGTATACGTCATATACGTATACGCATGTCCAGTTGCGGCTACGGACATCTTGTTTGATGCTCACTTTTTCATTATTTCTCATTAAATGAGGCATACTTTTCGGATGGCCATTTCGGATCATTCACAGAAATTTATGACTGAAAAACAAATAGTGTTGCATACTTTTGAGGTTCTTTAGAAATAACATTTCCATAGAAATGCCATTTGTGAAAGATTTGCCTTTTTTGTTTGGCTTTATATCCCCTATTTATGGCCTGATCTGGGCGTGGCATGTCTTCTCATGATCGGGAGAGTCCTGCCAACCGAAGGACATCCTTTCCGTCACGATTTTCCACTTTCTCTACAAATCTTTTATACACTCTTTCCATACCGGGTACTGGAAGCTCTCATGGTTTCTGCTCGGCTTCTTCTCCCCTCTTCCCCTGTCAAAACAACACAGATGTGAATTGCAAGAGCCGAAAGCAATGTCAATTGGCGCTGAGAGGGCAATAGGAAAGCGCATCAGAAAGAGAGCATGGAATAAGCGGTTCGCTCATATCCGTTCATCATTCGAAGTTGTTGCGCTGTTAAGTAGTTTAACGGTACCGTTTCTTCTTCCGACGTAATCACGGAATGGTCGGCTGTATGTATACATGTTACGGCTCCAGAATATGGGTTAAGAGGTAAGTTAGAGAAGAAATCGTATCTGTATTGATTTTCTGTGATTTGATCTGGGCGTGACACACTTTGACCACAAATGTAATACACCTTTATAGTTACTCTTCGAGTACCTTGTCTACAATAAAAATGATAAATTAACAAACGCATGGTTAATATTCACATACATAGGTCGTTTAATTTCGGCAGCGCTGCGTAATCTTTAAAAAAAAATTTAATAAACATATTTTAATGACTAAGTTCGATCGTAGAGTTTGCAGGCAGGACCCTGGGATATCATTAAAATTAAGTATTAAATTAAATTATTACAGTTAATTACAAATATTCAATTTCGTACGTCTCTAAGGATCACTATGCGCACACAGAGGCAATCGTGTCATTTGATCAGTGATGGGTGTGGGGGTGGAGGGGCGACGGATGTAGGATCAGAAATCAAAGGCGATCGCTGGCTTCGGATAGGAGTAGCCCTCTGTCTTGGGCGCGGGAGGTGGGAATGGAATGACTGGCTTGGGATACTCGTATCCTTGCTTCGGCTGTGGTGGGGGGAGGTACTTGGGCTGTGGTGGGCTGGTGGGAACAACGGGAGGAAGGTATTTCTGTGGAGGATTGGTGGGTGGTGGGAACGGGATGGCGGGCTTGGGATAATCGTAGCCCTGTTTGGGCTGTGGTGGTGGATTTGTTGGTGGTGGGAATGGAACGACTGGTTTGGGATACTCATAGCCCTGTTTGGGCTGCGGGGGCGGCAGGTATTTCGGCTGGGGTGGAAGCGTGGGTTTGATGACTGGTGGCAAGTATTTTGGCTGTGGCGGCTTTGTAGGCGTCACGGGGGGCAAGTATTTCTGTGGCGGATTCGTTGGTGGTGGGAAGGGTATTGCGGGCTTGGGATACTCATAGCCCTGTTTGGGCTGAGGGGGCGGCAGATATTTAGGCTGTGGGGGGAGGGTTGCCCTAACGGGAGGCAAGTACTTCTGAGGAGGATTGGTTGGAGGTGGGAATGGAATGGCAGGCTTGGGATACTCATAGCCCTGCTTGGGCTGCGGTGGTGGGAGGTACTTCGGCTGCGGTGGGCTGGTTGGTTGCACAGGTGGCAGGTACTTCGGCTGCGGTGGGTTTGTTGGCCTAACTGGAGGCAAGTACTTTGGCGCAGGTGGTGGAGTTGTGCTTACGGGAGGAGGTAAATATTTCTGTGGCGGATTCGTTGGTGGTGGGAATGGAATGGCGGGTTTGGGATAATCGTATCCCTGCTTCACTTGCGGAGGTGGCAGATACTTGGGCTGTGGTGCTTGTGTGGTTGCTGGTGGCAAATATTTCTGTGGTGGTGGGAATGGAACGGCCGGCTTGGGATACTGATAACCCTGTTTGGGTTGAGGGGGAGGGGGCAGGTACTTCGGCTGTGGTGGGTTAGTGGGCTTTACAGGAGGTAGGTACTTGGGTTGCGGTGGTTTGGTGGGGACAACGGGAGGAAGGTATTTCTGTGGGGGATTGGTGGGTGGTGGGAATGGGATGCTGGGCTTGGGATAGTCGTAGCCCTGTTTAGGCTGTGGTGGTGGATTTGTTGGTGGTGGGAATGGAACGACTGGTTTGGGATACTCATAGCCCTGTTTGGGCTGCGGGGGTGGCAGGTACTTCGGCTGGGGTGGAAGGGTGGGTTTGATGACTGGTGGCAAGTATTTCGGCTGCGGTGGATTCGTAGGCGTCACGGGTGGCAAGTATTTCTGTGGCGGATTCGTCGGAGGTGGGAACGGAATGGCGGGTTTGGGGTAGTCGTATCCCTGCTGCTTCTGCTGAGGTGGCGGCAGATATGTGGGCTGTGGTTGCACTGGTGGCAGGTACTTGGGCACTGGTGGGCTCGCAGTCGTCACAGGAGGCAAGTATTTCTGGGGTGGGAGAGTGGGAGGTGGGAACGGGATGCTGGGTTTGGGATAGTCGTAGCCTTGCTGCTTCGGCTGTGGGGGAGGATTGCTTGGTGGTGGTGGTGGGAAAGGAATGGAGGGCGTGGGGTAAGCGTATCCTGCTGATGGCGTTGGCGGCACGGTCACTCGGATCTGCTGGGGCTGCGTCGGTGGTGGGAATGGCACCGCTGGCTTCGGGTAGGAGTATCCCTGGACCAGTTTCGGCTCCTGTGGAATGATCTGCTGCACTGGCGGCCTGTACTTGGGCTGTTCCGGTGGGAATGGCACAGCTGGCTTTGGATACGAATATCCGCTGCTCACTTTGGGTGCTGGCGGTGGGAACGGCACTGCCGGCTTCGGATAGGAGTAACCATCGGTAAAGGAAACCTTCGGCACTGGATAGTCGTATCCTCCGTATTCCTGCGAATGTATCGTGAGTATATTGTGGATTCGGTGCACTGTCATCTACTCACCTGTGCCAGGGCAGAGGAACTGAGGGCGATCAGAGCCAAGCAGAGTAGTCGATGTTGCTGCAAAGACGAAGGAAACGGAGGAGGAACACACAAATCAATTGGTTGTCGAAAACCTTAATGATCTTAAATCAAATCTTGGACATTTATATTTAGCCGTGTGACTGACATTTACGTGGGCCTGTTGGCCGCTTATGGCAATTTAGCCGTGTTTCGGTGTCGGTGGTAGCGTCTAAAATTTCCGCATATAATTAAGGCCCCCGACAATTTGGCAAATGGCTGTGTGAGACGCCACCAAAGTCAGCTCTTTTGACACCAGCTCGGCTTTTGGCGAATCAATTGGCTTGGCTTTGGTGCGACTGTGACTGCGTCTGCGACTGCGGCTACGACTGCGGCTGCCAATTGGGTCACGCTCTACGAAGGCAAGGCTCTTTACGCACATTATTGATTGAACAAGTTGAGAGCGTTTAAACGCATTTTTGTACGATAATTGTTGACCCCGAAGGCGATTTGTTAATTAATTATGGGCAGAGCACAGACCCAACCCGCATGGTGAGATCTACTCGAACTATTAGCTGCCCCTGCCCCGCAGACACCACTACCCTCTGTGCACAGAGTCAAGGTCGACGCATCTGCCACACGACATTGGATACTTTATCGAAGCGCTGCGAGAAAAAGTTCTAGATACGAGTATTAGTAGCCGTTGCCAAGTGTTAATGGCCTCCGGCTTCGAATGAAATACTGGAGCTTGATGGGAAAGTCACGGCGACCGGTTCGATAAACCCCAGGAGATGCTAAAATTAAATTAGAAATAGTTTCTACATCCATTTGGAATTATGTAAATCTGCGACTATCAATTCGCTGCGAACTAATTGAGCCACGGCCGAGAGAGATAGAGATAGAGTTAGAGCGAGACAGATACGGAGAGAACCTTTGCAATCGTCAATCTTTGGAACTGGAACCCGGAATTCCATTTCTCAAATTGAAACACATAAATCTGGGCGAAATAAAAACTATGCACAAAAAAAAAACAACAGCAGCAGCATTCTTAAGCGGCATTTAAGGTTTTTCGCCGAGTGCGCTTCAAGTCAAAGTCGTTAAAGTCCGGGCCCATTAAAATAAAAGCCAAACTTTAATTGAATAGAAACAATGGCAGCAGCCAGCCAACAAAGTTTCAACAAAAAGAAGCCGAAAGCCGAAAGCCGAGAGCCCAGAGCTGAGAGCCAACAGCTCATCTCAAACTCAATCAAAATGGAAATAGTTTCAAGCCTCCCACGCAATATTCTAACACATTTTGATTTGATTTTTTTGTGTGTTAGTTTTTGAGTCTCATTTTGATAAATCGTTATGGAAAAATGCCACTCGACAGGCACTCCATTCAACTCGACTCAGTCAAGCCGCTTGTCAGCTGTCGGGCCTTAATTTCCAGCGGATTTGCCAATCTTCTTGAGACTTGCAACAGGCGGCCAACCCCCGAGCGGCAAGAGTCAGAATCAAACTAGTTCTAGCTAAAACCGAAAATAATACACACACATACATAGGTACTATATCTTTTTGGGGTTTGTTTTGCTATTAGTTGACAACCATTAAAGTTAGAACCCAATTAAGTTTTGTCCGCGAGATGTGTTTTTTATGGCATGTGACTCAGGTGTCGCATAACATGAATAATTCTTTCTTGAAGCCAGGGCAGGGGAAGGGGCAGGGGCAGAGGCGTAGCCACAAAAGGCAGTGCGGAATCTCCCCGGAATCTGTCTGTTTTTGGTAATCCAAATTGAACATGGATTTATATAAAGGTAGGTATTGTATATATCCGTTTTCCTGCTTGACCTTAATTGATAATTTCATAACAACAAAACCCGTAATTATGGCCAACATTACAAAATGTTGCCGCGTCATCTCAAGTGGCATAATTCTGTGGCAGGCATTACGACAGCCTCTCCTCCCTGCCAAACAGCCGCGTGTAAAGTGGGTGAGGTTTTTTGTCCCGCAACTGGAGCATGCCAACAGAGAATCTCTCTCGAATCTTGTCAAGTCACACACAAAGCATTAGGCTCCAAAGGCGGAAAAACTTTTGGGCGACAAATGCTTCCATGGAACATGAGGTGGGACGGGGCGGGGCAAAGCGGGGCGTTAATTGTCACAATTGAGGCGTGTGAAATCCCATAAAAAAGATATAATATACAGAGATATGACTACGAATATGTGGTATGTGCCGGGACGACCTTGTGCGGCTGGCGTTAATTGGAGTTGCCCAACACTGGCTGTGGCTATGGCTGTGGCTGCGGCTGTGGTTCGTTCTGGGCGCGCTTTGACTCATTCAAGCGACGACTCGCGCTTAATGCGCACAGTTCAGCCTTAGCCTTAAAGCGGTTGCGCATGCGCAGTCCACCGATTGCCAAATCTCTTGTCCAGAACGGACACGCGCATGCGTGAAGAGCACAAAAGGGTGGTGGCTCTTCATGGGGCGGAGCTGGGGCTGGGGCAGGGGCTGGGGCAGGGGCAGGGGCTGGGGCAGGGGCTGGGCGCAGTTATGAGCGTTTCCGGTCACAGCATTGGAGTCAGAGTCGCCCTCGAGTGAGTCAGCCATCGGAATCGGATGATTCGGATTCGGAATCGGAGTTCGTGTTGGAGTTGAAGTCGCAGTCGCAGTCAATGCATTTGGCGTTGCGGCAGGTCTCTGTCTCTGATGGAGGGCTGCCAGCTGTTTTCTGTTTTGCTGTTATTTCTATTTGTATTTTCTTCAATTGTAGCGCCATTTATGCAAATTTACCATGCGACGACTCCTCCACTTGACTTGCTGTTTTGGCGTTGTTTGTTTTACGCTGTCGCTCTTAGAAAACTCCATTCGCGTCTCTAGAGTTGGGCAATTTTGTTTGACAGACAACCCTCATGGGATGGCAGTGCCGCCAGGCAGGCCAGCAGCTGCCACAGCCACTGCCAATGCAACTGCAACTGCACCTCAAAACAACAACAACAACAACAAAAGTGTGGAATATTTCTGGGATGGATTCTAGCCCCCTGGCATAATGGCATCTTGACATCTTTTATGGTTATGTCTTGATTGTTCATATCGTGCATATGGTGTACACTTTTTGTAGATTGAACACTCACCATCTTCATTCTCGGTTCGTGATGCAACAACGCGAACGGATCAGATCCACAAATCGCTCAGGCACTTGCGTCAGCACCTAAAAAAAATATATATATTTCTGTACGTTTACAACTGCTTCATCAGCGAATAATGTTCTATATAGAACATCTGTCTGACTGTTCACTCTGTTTATGGCCAACGGCTACCCACTTGTAAGCAAATATCACACACAAACACGGGCGTAGGGGCTGCAGAAAACGCTAAGAGAACGCGCGCGTTTCGCTAGCGACTCGAACGACAACGATGCGAACTCGAGCAAATTTGAAGTTCAAATAACAAAAGCTGCGCCGACGCACAGAGTATTTATAAGAGCAACCTCTGCGCCTGCGCCGACGCAGAAGACGACCGTCGACCGAAGACAGCGACACCAAGACGCTGCCGCTCGGCTCGACATCGACGTCGACGTCTACGGTTACGCATGCGCAGTGCAGCAGCACTAGCACTAGCACCAGCACCAGCGGCAGTTCGGAGCGCGCGCTGAGAGCCCTGTCCGCCCGGGGGCTGTGTGTGTGTGTGTGTGTGTCTGTGTGCAAAGACCACCTGTAGATGGAACTGGAGTTGGGATCTGTTTCGTGTCTGTTAACACTTAGCCGGGCCCTAGGCTGCTAATCGATATTAAAACTACTCCTCCTCCCAAAATAATGGCTGCGTTGGCGTTTGGCCTAAGAGCTGAGCAAACTTTGTGTTTTATGATCTGCAGAAGTAGCTCCAAATTGCCATAATTATGTGCCAAAATTAGCAGTGGAAATGACCTTGAGGCACTTACACAGCGTACGCTGGAAATATATGTATATGAAGTGGTGCGCTGGGGAGTTTTTCTGGGGCAATGGGGAATTGAAAATTTCACCAAAGGGTATTCCGAATATGTTTAATATTTAGCAGGAAGTCAACTTCATATGCCTATTGATTGTTTATTTCAAAAATCATGCAGTTCCATGGGCAAGTAATACCCTTAGCATTGATTTGTTTTGCAGTTTTGGCTACTGTCTGAAGTGAGTTTCAGAGATGACCCTGATATCGAACGAATATCGGACGAAGAGTGCAAAAAGAACACCCAAATCAAAGCTTGAAGCGATTTCGTTTTCGATTTCATTTAGGTTGTTCAAATGACCTTCCGCTGCCGCTCAAATGGGTGGTGGGGCGGGGGGTAGCAGGGGAAAAGAACAATCGCAGTTGAGGCTGGGCCAAAAAGTGTGAAAAGCGTTTCATCAATCAACTGGCACTGCACCCTTTCATGATTCGATTTGATGGGGTGTAGGAGGCGGGGTGGGGTGGGGGTAAACCTTGTTCGTGCCGCTTTTAATGGCTAATTAATGTTGGAACTCCGCATACTTATCCTTTGGGCTGACAAATTGGGCAATCGATCAACGAACAGTTTCCATTAAAGTGAACTCTATAAAATAGACCCTGCAAGCAAACCTGAAACAAAGGCAAAGGCAACAAAAAAAAAAAGATGCGGGTCGGGTCTGGGGTCTGAGGTTTGTGTTCACTGCTCGTCAACAAATAGAAATTCAATTATGAATAATAATCATAAATCGAACAAAAACCGGAAGATACTACTCGTACAAGATGCGGTGTTGTACATCCATTTGGTGTGCTGTTTGATTCGCGTCAAGTATTTCAACTTTCAAAAACTATGTTTGCAGCCTCAGCCTCAGCCACAGCCATAGCCGCAGCAAGAGCAACAGCAACAATCATAATGAAATGCCATTAACAACTCGAACAAAAATCGTTTATTGCCAGCCGATAATTAAAAGCTGGGCAGCAGATCAACAGATCACAGATGATCCGAGTTCCGAGTTTCCGCTGGAACTAGAACTGGAAATTCTTTTCGTCTAAGCTGGGCTTAGCACTGAAATCTAATAATAACAACACGAGTGCGGGCGGGCGGAGGTGGAAAACACTTGAGAATGTTAAGCCTTTGATTGCACAATTTTGAGTGGTGCCACACCGATTTGCATGGACAGGGCATGGCATGGTGTGGGCTATTATAGCACCTGCAACTAGGATGTGCTGATGCCTAGAACCTGGTTGGAATATGCACACCACTTGATCCATAAATAATATAAATCGGGTGAAGTTTTTATGCATTTCTCGCCCATGGCATACAAATGATTCGTCAGAGACAACGACAACCGCAAGGTAAACACTCATAATACCAGCAGCAGCAGCAACAGCACCAACAACAGCAACAAACACAGAAATCAGCAGGTGATTCAGCCCTCAATGGTTTTCACCGAAAACAACAAATATCCGCCAACAAAAGTTCATTAAACCTGAGAGCGAGCGCCTTAGCACTTGTGTAAATCGAACTGATACAAAATATTCGCAAATAAATAAATAATTAAATATGAAAAATGAAAGCAACCGATATTTGACACATGTTGCAATCTTTCTATACTCTTTAATGGTGGGGAGGGGGACACAGAGATAATAAAATATGTAATTAGTGGCCAAGTCAGAGATATATTTCTGTTGGCAGAAATATTCATAATAATTTACAGGTTCTTGGTAGGCCATAAATATAACAAAATTAACTAAATAAAATAAAATACAGCACTAAAAATATGCACATTAAAATTTACAATAAAAGAAACAAATAATAACTAAATGTTTAGTATTAAAAATCAAAGTATTTACATACATACATATACTTGTGTTTTGTTTTTACTGGTTATTATTTGTAAGTAAATCTTTAAGCACTAAGATACTAGAACAAATAACTGTATACAAAATGTTGTGTACTTTATTACTGTCAACAAACTCGGCCACTAAATCGATGTACTCTCTTTCCGTCAGAGAGTGATAACCATCCGCCCACAAAAGAGAGCATTCATCAACATCTAATGGCGTTTTGTGACAATGGGATCCCATCGATGTAATGAATTGAAGTGACAAATTTATAACAACTTTCGGAGCGATTAGCTGTGAAGGGAGATCGGGCACGGAGAGATGGATCGGGGCGTTTGTTGATTTTCATTAAACACACACATTTTTTTCGGTCATAAAGCCAGACGCTGAACAACGGGGCGGCACATCGCAGCAGTGAAACCGGCAACCATAACAAGTTCAAGTTAATTACAACCTACACACAGAGTCAGTCCGAATCCGAATCCGAGTACGACTCTGACTCTGACTCTGAAACATCTGAAAAGATTTTTTGCACCCGAGTCTCAAGGTCGCTGCGGCATCGCTACGGCATCGCTGCGGCATCTCTGAGAACAGGAATTAGCCGATTAATGGCCAACACATGGTGACGGTGTCTGGACCCTGATCCTGTTACAAAAGGAGGAAGTGAACGAGAACTGGTTCTGCAACCGATCGCATCGAGAATGTCTGACCTTAGGGGCACAGGCACCAGCACAGGCATCAGCACAGGCACAGACAGGATTGTGCCTTTCTAAAACGTAGTTTCCACTTCGCTTGTTCTTGCTCTCCACGAAAACCTGGCCATAACTCATGGCTAGAACCGAGAGATGAGAACTTCCTGTCATCACTTCTGGCTGCAGCCAATGGAAGTCTATCTGGCTTAGATTTGGGGTCTATTGTGCGGTCCGGCTTCCTAGTTCCCAGTACTGGAGCGGAGCTAAGCGCTTTAATTAAAGCCTAAAATAGCATGGCAAATCGAAATCGAAATGGAAACAATTGCCATAAATATTTATGGGAACTTATAGGAGTTCCTTCTCGCAGCTGGAGTTCATAAATCACTTTCAGCTCTTTCGAACGCACCCACAATGGATACCAACTCGGGTACCTTGCTCGGATAGAAACACGTACGCGTACATGGATAGGTGGATGTACAAGCCGAAATGGCATGGTATGCCATGGCATTCTTTCGGCGCAAATGTTGCGGAAGTTAACAGCTAATTAAAGAGCTTGACTTTTTGACTTGGCTGGAAATTAAAAACCGAGTAGAGCAGTCTCCAAAAGCTCTGAATAGAAACCAAGATACATATACTTATGTATGTATTCTTTTTTATTTGGGCGCGTTTCTGGTCGGATGCATTTAGAGCGGAGCGGAGTGGAGTTCTCCGAGTGCCCACAATTGATTGCCCTTGCCGCTCTCCGTGGCTGCCAAGTCGAGCATGCCACACACACACACACACACAAACACATTAAGGCAGACACAGATACACAGCCAAGAGCAGCAGCTCCCTGTGGCGGGCCTCTATTCACCTACATGAAGATCAGATTGTGCAAGGTCAAAGCCAAAAAGATTTAATGCCTTTGGTATGCAAAATGCCTTGCCATTACAATCGGACCAAAGCTTGCCTCAACCACAAAAGCCGCAGAACCAGCAAACAGCAGCAGCAGCAGCAGCTGCCACAAAAACGAGAGAAGAGAGATAACCGAAAACGTGTTTTGCTGCCAGTTCAATGGCCAATTTTGAGGGTCAGCTGCCAGGATTGGAGATTGGGGTTCAAGTGCGTCCAAGCCGCAGCGTCCTTGGTGGCAAGCAAGGAGCCAGCCCCACCCTAGGGCACAAAGAGTGCGCAAGATTCCGGGACTGTGAGCCTCGATTGTTGCTCGACCGCATACGTGACTGACATGATAATTCCATCGAAAGACGTAAGACTTAAGACACGAACCTGTCGCAGCAGGAACTTCTCAGCAGCGCTTAAGCCAGCCAGCCAGCCAGCAGCTTGCGACACCTTTAAGCCCTGTCCGTCTGTCTGTCTGTCTGTCTGTCCATCTATCTGTCTGTCGGTGTCTGTTATTGCCCCTGGCATATAGATTGATAATTTACGACGATTTATATTATTCTCCGCATCTGCGGGAGGAGTGCTGAGTGCATTTTGAATGCAATTGCCACACTCTCTCACTAATGATGATCGTCTTAGCATCTAATTGAGATATAAAGCAGCCCACGCATGGCTGAACAAATAAATCGAAATTACTCGATCAGGTTTTTACAGTTGTGTGTAGATCAAGAAAATGTTACCAAGTGCACGATGGCCAAAAGCTTGAAACTTCCATTCAATTTCTGCTCTGCATACGTACATATATACGTATAAATGAAATCCATATTTATTTGCCTCACTGTGTTCAGTGCCTCTGACATTTCGTGCACTTGAACTCGAGTATCCACTGCCCCCAAAAAGTGAATGAAAGACGGACAGGCCAAAACCACACACCAAATACTCGTACAATAAATATCTCAAAATAATCAGCGGTAGGCGGCAGGCGGCAGTCGGCAGCCACAACAAAGTCGAAAAAAAAGACAATTGAAAAGTGATTTTCAGATGAAGTTTTTCCAGTTAAGACTTATAGTAACTTTTCCATGAATTTAAAAGCCAATCTTCAGAGACAGACAATGGAAGATTTATCAATCATTTGGCCAATTCATCCACTGCTGATGAAAGCGAAATGATCTAGAGATCCAGCAATTTATGGGCAGACTCCCGCTCAGCCACTGTGAGAAAGTGCAATGAATGTCGGGACGGGACCGGAATTAGTGAGACATTCGGGCTTAATTTATTTACCAAAACAACGAAACAGAAGTCGCTCAAAACTCTAATTAAAACAAGTTTTCGTGTCTATTTGGGTAACGATTTAATTAATTTGCGACCTCAAGTGACTCACCCCACACCGCAGGGGGAGACAGAGGAGGAGGAGGGAGGCCAGTGAGATGGCTAAATATTGAAAATTGATGAATAAATAATAATCTCTTGGAGGCAATATTTTGAGCTTGGTCACGCTCCGGAGCTCCACAATGAAATGCTAAACGATAATTTAATAGCCAATTTAATGCCATTATTGTCCACACAAAAATATCATATCTGGCCATCGAGAAAAGATGAGCGAACAAAAAGCAATGGCTAGGCGATTAATGGGGACAAAAACGTTCTTGATTTCGACATTTATAAGGCAAGAGAGAAAAGAAACGAAGAACTCAATCGATGAAGAGGTCAATTCTTTGCTACTGCCTTAACCTTAACTTAACTTAAATTTATGCAGAAATCGTCTGTGAATTCAAACGATTATTGTCGCACCTTAGCCCCCCCGCGACAGCCGTTAATCTTTGATGTCCATTGTCCATTATTCGTCACTTCCGTGACCTTTGCGAGGCGATGAGCAGCTGACGCTGACTTCCAATATCCGATTGTTGCCTGTCAAAATCCGATCAAGACAAATTGTTTTCGACGTCTGGCAGCAAGTCTGTGCTCTTAGACAATTGAGACAATTGGCTTGCACAATGGAAGTCTGCCAAGAGATCTGCTGTGCTTCGCTTCGCTTCGCTTTGCCGAGCTACTACTCATAAATTACGCATACGCAGCGTGGTGCCACAAAAGTCACTGAAACCGCCGACTTGTGGCTTGCTGTAATTCGCTGCCGTTTATTGCCGAACTTTAGCCAAATTCTAAGCAATTTGTACGGCTAATGTGGATGCTGAAAATAAAAACCTAATTAGATTAACCGAATGATATAAAACTAACGTTTGAATAGGAACCATTTGAATTGCAAATTGCTCTCTGGGGTTTTATGCGATCGAATACGATACTCCCGGCATTTGTTAACGATGGGGCATAAAACAACGAACCCAAAAAGTAGAAACCATCAACGGTAGTCATCCGATTGAGTTCTCGATTTGGCTTGAACAAATTTGGCAGGCATTCATTTTGTACAAAGTAAAACTTTTATTTATGTAACAAAACTGATTTCTTATAATAAATAAAATACACTCATTAAAAAAAAAAATATGTATGTACGTAATATTTTGTGTTTTTTGTTACTGTTGTTGTTTTTTTGTGATTTTGTTGCTTAATTGAAGCAATTATCCTTGCAATTAATCGGGTTGGCTCTGCGGTCAAGAACGCATCTGAGTGGCGGCTATTGAGGCTAGTGCGATCTCTTTCTATGCATGTATCTCTATATATCTCTCTCTGGCTATTGAAGCTAGTGCCTGGTGGATGCTGTCTATGCAGTGCTGCTATATCTCTACTGAGGCTGGAACGGAGCTCTTCCACTTAGTTAGTAGTAGTGTCCATAGTGGCCATGATGATGATGCAGTCCATAATAGCCGCCGTAGTAGGGATAGCCTGCGGATGGGTAGAGCACAAATAAAAGAGTGTAGTTGTGATACTCTCTTCCTGTAATCACTTACCCAGCCCACCGCCGTACCCACCTAGTCCATAGTAGCCACCGCTGTAGTGGGGCCAATAGCCGCCGCCGTAGTACCCTCCCAGATAAGGCGACGAGTAGTAGCCATAGCCGAACGAGGAGGCTCCCTCCAGGTCCTTCTCCTCTGCCTCGACAGCAGCGGCTCCGGCCTCTAGGTCTCCGCCCTGGTCACGCTCCTCCTGGGGCCGCGGCAGGGCCTCCGTGCCACCCAGGAACAGGGCCACGAGGGCAAAGGCAAGCAGCAGGCAAACGGATCTCAGCTGGAACATCTTGATGGGGGTTTTCTCTGGTGTTTTTCTTTGTCGGATTTTGGTGGAAATGCCACTTGGGGCGCTTACAGCAACTGAATGACTGACGCTGGGAGCTTACAACGGGCTTTTATAATGGCCAAAAAACGCGATTCTTGCAACGCGGCAACGGCGGCTGCCATCAATGCGCAGCGACAAAACAATTGTCTGAACGCAAAAAACGTTTTCCCCTCTCCAATTTTGGGCGACTCCAGCTGCGTGTGCTTCTAACAATGCACCACCCACCCCCACCTGCCACACCGTATGCCCGCACCATCCGTGTATCAATGAAGCGGGGAGCACCCAGAGGGAGGCGGCTTCTATTTCTTGCATGACCGACTACTAATTACAATGCTTTAGGCCAACTTATGTTTGCTTGTTTTTCTTACTATCCACACAACCCCACCCCCTCTCAGCTAGCCAGCCAGCCAGCCCCCCTTCATCTCCCCCCCACCCCTCTCACTCACTGTGCTCACTGTGTTCAGTGGGGTCAATGTCGCAATGGGGCAGAGCATAACCTTCTTTTCTTTCGGCGCAAAGATCCCATCCCCCCACATCGAAAGGAGGGAACGAGCATTTGCTTACATAATGTCGAGAGTGGCGACTTCTCTCCACTCTAATTTATCTGTTCGCCCCGCCAACACACCGCCAATAATAATCATAAAAAATATAGCAAACGATACAAAAAACTAACACACGCTCTCTATAAATTAAGCATCTTCTGTCAAAGTGGCTGGACAACATTCTAAAACCATAAAAAAAGCATCAGCCCCAAAAAAATGTCTGGCCAAAAACGAAGGTGGAAATGAAAATTGAAACCCAAGAACTGCCAGCAAAACCAAATACCGAAAGCAAACAAACCAGAGATTCCCATAAAATGAGGCACGAACTTAAATGGAGATGCTCGTACGAGAGGGGAGAATCCATTTCTAGCCGAGATCCATTTCTAGTGGAACTTTTGTAAAAAAGGTCATACGGGATAACCATATGGCGCCCTTCCCCCTACCCCTTTGTCGCGTCGCACTTCCTTCCTCAATTGGGGGGGTACATACATACATATGACTTTTCTGGCAATTCTTGACTACTTGTTGGCATAAAATACACTTGGAGAAAAGAACCTCTGACGCAAGCGAGCGAAACGAGTTGTCTCATGAGCGGCATGGGTGTGTCTCTTTTACTATGCCCTCTTGTTTCTCCGAGTGTTCATATGGCTCTTCCCCTTCCTCAATTATGGTGTATATATGTATATGTATGTATATTTCTCTGGTGGCCGAAAATACGTAGAGTTTTTCTCACACAAGTTTGCATGTTAGGCGGGGTCAGGGTTTCAGACAATGCGTTTCGCACGTTGGCGAGTCTTAAGCGGAGGGGCCCCGCGGGGCTGACTAATTGCCAGTTTGGGCCTTATCTAAATTGCCGCATTAGCCAAGAACTTGTGACTGCTGGGCCTCAATGTAATTAGTTGAATTAAATGCTTGGCTGGCCAGCAAGAATCCCATACCCTAGAGATCCCAGAGATGCCAGTGATCGTAGCATTGAAAATTAAAAGAGCTGCGCTGCCAAAGGTCTCGGGAAAGGTTCTCTCTTTATTTCATCTAACTTACAAATAGATAAATAAATTATATTAACAAAAAAAATACTCGGGATTACAGGATCACACTACTCCAGATCCAGGAGGGAGTCCGCACTGCCATCGCCCTTGGGCATGTCGGGAAAGCGATGGAAGAGCGTGGATGAAGGCTTCGTTTCGCTGTCCAGCCGCGTCTCATAGATCTTACCCTCCTGGTTGATCAAATACCAGCTGGGCGTGGGCGTGGCCCGCTCCAGCTCCTCTCGATTCAGTCCCGTTATTGGCGCGACTGTGGGCAGTCTCTTGGACAACTCATCCAGGTCCTTGAGGTACACATCCAAAGCACGGTAGTCCGTGTTGTTGTGCACCTCGTGGGGGGCTATGAACTTGGGTGGCGCTGCCCCAAGGAGATCTTGCTCCTGCCACAGATGACGTATATTTGTCATGACATCCGCATAAAGTATGGAATCATCGCTGCGGGCCACCGAGCCACCACCATTGCGGTTGTTATTTGGCGATTTACGTGAATTTCGCAGGCGACTGGCCAACGGAGTTGCGGAAGTTGTTGAAGTGGCACTGCCACTCAGTGCTGCTGCTGCTGATTTGCCTGTAGTTTTTGTTGCTGTTATTACTTTTGTTATTGCTGCTGTTGTTGTTGGTGGTGGTTGCGCTGTTGTTGTTGTTGTTGTTGTCGTTGATGTTGCCTCATTGCGGAAGTTGCGACGCCGCTCCCTCAGTCTCTCCCTCTGCCTCTCTACAGTTTTGGATGTCTTGAACAGCCTTTGGCGACGTCGTCGACTGTCGCAGTTGGTTGTGGCATTACCGTTGCACGCCGGTGACTTCTTCACCTCATTGGGTGGCACCCTCTTCCCCTCGCCGTCCCCCTCGTCGTCAGGCAGGTACAGCGTGGCATTCCTCAGCAGATCTCCAATGTGCGCCACCAACTTTAGACCCTGCTGCACATCGTAGGCGCCGCCGTCGCCGGCCTTGGCCGTGGTCTCCCGTTTCATGCGCTTTTGCCGCTTGTGCTCCTGCTGGTTCCGACTGAGTACCGCCCGCAGGCGTTGCTGCTGGCCACGCTGGTAGAGCTGCTGCTCCAGGGATTTCTGGGCTATCAAAGTGTGCGACTGCCGCTGGATGTGCCGCTGTCGGATCAGCGGCAGCTTCTGTCGCTGGCGATGCAGCAGACGTTCGGTCTTCCTCACTGAGGCCAGTATCTCCATGGGAAGTTGTACGCTGTTGCTGTTGCTGAAGCTGTTCGCCAGGGGCAAATTCTGGGTCTCCTGTGTGAGCAGATCGCCAGTGGGTAGCTTTGGACGTGGCTGTGGCTGTGCCTGGGGTTGGGGGGGTGTTCGATTGGTGCTTAGTTTGCGTGGCTGCTCCCAGACGACAGCGAGGCCCAGGGGCTGTCGCTGCCGGAGGCGCTTCAACTGCTGGAAGTGCTGCGGCGGCTCAATGATCCTGATCACGTCTCCCGCATCGTCATCCACATAGCCTGGATGTCGGACGATGTCCTGCAGGTGCGAAGGGACACGCTTCTCCGGCTGCTTGGGCTCTGGCTTGGACACGCGATACACGGGTGGACTCGAAGTGTTGTTGCTGGGGACCAGTACTTCCTTGAGCATGGGCATGGTCTCCACCTTAATGCCATGACTGAGCTCTAGAGCCAACAGCAGCAGCAGTAATTTCCCCATGGAGCCTGACCTTGTCACTTGCCACTTTTTATTTCACTCGCTTACTCTCAAGGCCAAATCGAAGCGCGACTTTTCTCCACTGGCAAACTTTTCACTTTTCCCGAACGGCGGCTGCTCCACAACTGTGCAGAAATTGTGCTATCATTGGGCCTTTATAAAATTTCCTCCTCGCCGTTTTTCCAATTTTCCAGTTTGATTGGTCCGAAGCCTTTCTTCTCGTTTCTCCTACTCTCCCCCAGGTCGATGCCGAGGCAGTGGCAGTGGCAGGCGGCAGTCGGCAGGCGGCAAGCGGCAGCATGACGAGATGTCTTTGAAGTCGTCATCGTCTTCGTCATCGCTCGGCTCGGCTGCTGCAAATGAAAGCGAAACTGGCAACACGGGTAAAGTGACGTTGCAACCCGCAACTCACAATTGCAAGTTGCAACTTGCAGCCTGCCGCTTGCAACGCTCAATGTTATAACTGGTCAAAGTCGAAGTCACAATCGAATCGGAGTCTGGAGCCAGCTCGTTTCGCTTTAGAAACCCACTTTGCATATGCGCACCGCACCACACAGCACCGCACCACTCTCGGCGGTGGTTCGGTTTGGCACATTTCAGCCACCAGGTCTCTTTCCCCCTACCTCTTGTTTTCTGGGGTTTGCAACTTTCTGACTCCACACGCTATGCGACACACAAACTAGTTTCGTATCGCATCTGCAAGTGATTTTATTTTCTCGGAGCTCGTATCTCATTAGCGGTCGCCGCTTGACCCTCAACTTGAACTTCGCCAGAGCCCCATAAATATAAAAGTAGATATTTATGTCAGCCTCAGCGAAAGGCGAAACCGAATTGAAAGAAATAGCCATTTGGCGTACATTTATTAGGGATCATGTTGTATGAATGATTTGCATAGAAGACTAAATATTTCATCTTAGAGAAGACTTAAATATTAAAGATAATAAAACATGAAACTCTGTACAAGATCATCTTATCAGATTAATAATTAAACATTTCAAAGATTGTGAGATTAAACTTATGTGTAAGCTACCTTTCGATTCTTATGTGTCGAAGGCAAGGGCCACCTAGCAAAGACCCCTTGCAAACCTTTAATAGGCTAAAAGATAATATATACTATTCAGTATTCAATATTACAGAAGCAGCTTTCTTTGGAAGGTCATAATCTTAGTCAGGTTGCTTAAGCCAGCAATACCGTTCACCTGGATCCCATTTTTCCAGTCAAGCCTTCTCTCATAGATTAAAAATTCCCCATGAATTTAATTTTATTTTAATTGTTATCATTAATTTTTGTTATTTTATTTTAAGAATTGAGTTCTTGCCTTATTCAAGTCTTTTATTTTTTTAAATGTTTCCTCCGCATAGTTTCACAGCAGCCAGCTTCTTACACTAGGCAAAACAAATCGTTAGTTCAAAAAGCAGCCGCTGATATCTGCTAGAGGCGCCACCGAATGAAGAGCAATGGAACAATGGAATCGAACTAATATTAAATATATTTAAAATGTATTTAAATTGAATCCCTTACCTGTCCCACGTTTGTACACAGACAAAAAAAAAACATTCCCAAAAATTCAATAAATTATATTTTATTTGCTAAAACTCTTGCGACGATCCCCGAAAATAGGTCTTTCTTCCTTTTTTCACTACACACTACAAAATAAATAAATAAATAGATAAACATAGATGGTTAAACATTAGAAGGGGTCAATTGGGCAATGTGGGGAATGGAGATTAGACAACTACTTGATTATGCTCTCCGAGGAGCCTAGGATGGGGGCAAGAGAGCGGCAGACAAGCACACGGTTCGGCGCTGTTAATACGTTAGAGGATGGGTAGTAGGAGGCAGAGGCGGAATCATGCGACTTATACTAGGGCGCCACAACCATGGGCTGCCAGGCATTGTCATTGGCAAAGCCCTGCCGGCCGCCACCCAAACCACCAGCACCACCAAGACCACCCATCACGCCACCAGCCCCACCACCAGAACCACCACCAGCACCAAAGCCAATGCGACGCTCGTGAGAAGTTGTGGGAATCGGTATGGGATGCTGAAAGACTCCAGTGGCCATGCCAGTGCCAGCGCCTATGCCTATGCCCATGCCCATGCCCATGCCCGCAGCTGGACGGACACGCTGCTCCATCAGACGTGACTCCTCCATTTCGTAGTCTGCTAATCCTAATCCTCCGGGAGTCACTGCCGATGCCTGCTCTGTCCTCCTGCTGCTCTTCTCAAAGAAGTCTATGATGGGATGGTAGTTGTAGTTGATGCGCTTGGTGCCATTACTTGGCCCAGCCGAGGCACCATCGACGCTGCTGCTGCCGCTGCTGCTCGTGTAAATAGAGTTCACATGGTAGACGGAGGCCGGCGGCTGTGGTAGTGACGTCGACTGATGCTGCTGCTGCTGTGGGGTGCGCTCGGTCGGAAAAGACGACGCTGGCTGGCTGGCTGCCACTGAGATTGGGATTGGTGCGACTGCCAAGGGCGTTGTCGCTGGGGGTGCATAGAAGCGGGGTCGCGACTTGCCCCCGCCCCCGCCCCCACCGACGTGGTGGTTGCGCTGGTTGAAGGCAGGCTGAGATGTCGCAGCTGTTGAGGATGCAGCAGGGAATGCTGGGGCGGCTGCTGGTGCTGCTGCTGCTTGATAGGCATGGGTGGCATGATGGGCACTGGAGCCACCGGAGCCACTTGAATGGGAGCTGATGATGGCAGCGGTTCCTGTTCGGGCTGGTAGGCTTGTGGTCTGTGGTATGCGAAGCCGGACTCCTCCAGCGGACGATGCAGAGGATGATGATGATGCTGATGCTGAAGAAGTTGCGGCGGTTGCGGCGGCTGCTGTGTTGGGGTGGGTGGAGGTATAAATACGCTTGCGATTGATGGGCAGACGCTGGATGGGCTTCTCCCCAGCACTGAGCACTGGGCCAGCAAATGGGTTTACGTTTACCTCTTGGTCGGTGTGCATCTCACTTGGCGCCAAATCCAAGTCCACTCGTGCCTCATTCTGCTGCTGCTGATGCGGCCGGCGTCGGCTCACCTGGCTGTAATATTTCTTCGAACTAGCAGCGGCTCCACTCTTGTGGTTGTGGTGACTCTTGTAGCCACTGCCAATGCCACTGTACCGCTGATCCTCGTCGACATCGTCATCGGGCGGACTCAGATACGGACCCACGCTGGTCGAGGCGCGCATCTTCTTGCCGCCGGCATAGAGTTCGTTGGTGTCGCGGCCATTGAAGGTGGGATAGCGCAGGCCCAGACCCAGCTCATCCTCCTCACTGTCCTCGGCATAGTCCAGATCCTCCTCATTGATGGTGCTGTAGCCATTTGAGCCGACACTTTCCGGCTTGAAGTTGGCCAGCGGCGAGTAGTCCTTGGCCTGGATGGAGGACAGAGGTGGAAACTGCTGGCGATAGCCATCCACCTGACAGGAGCAGCAAGTGGGCACCTTAAAGATGTCCACATGCAGGCCCCGCACCTTGTCCCAGCTGAGCAGACGATGGTAGTTGTAGACCTGCGAACAGTGCGAGCGGTATGTCTGAGCCAAGTACGAGCAGCTCTCACCAGGATTGCTATAGAGAGAAGGAACCGGGTAAATAGGATTCATCAGAGATACAGACAGCTCATTCGCGGCTTACCTGCACTTTTCCAGTCTTAAGGTTTGCGTGTGCTGGCCCGTGTTCACGATGTACTTCCACTCCCCAGAGGCGGACTTGGCCTTCTGTGGTCGGGCATAGCGCACCACGCTCTGGCACATGCCGCCGGCACTGTTGCCCTCGTCCTCTCGCCTGTTTAGAGATTTCAGAGATTAATACCATTCGAGAGCTCTTGAGGACTACTCCACTTACCTCTTCTTCGTCAGACCGAAGTCATCAAAGTCATCGCTGAACTCTAGATTGTTGTTGGGTTTGTCGTAGAACTCGGCCAAAAGAGCCGACATGGCGTTCTTGTGGCGCCGTATGCTGCCCATGATCTGTTCGCTGTTGGAATTTATGATTTTTGTAAGAATTTATCTGCAGATACCACCGAACCGAACCGAACCGAACCGAACCGAACTGAACCATACAGAACTGTAACCGTAACCGTTAAAGTAAACGTAAGCCTAAGCCTAAGTGCATAAGGGATCATAATCAGGCGGTGGGGAGAGTTCCATAAATTATTGTTTTATTTTTTTTTTTTTTTAGACTAAAATCTTCACTAAACTAAGGACTAAGTGTAGGACCTTGACCAGGATCGGCACCGAGCACCAACTAGCTACAGGGATCGGATCTTACAGCGGATAATCATCTGTGCGGATGCACATGTTGCTGGTGAAGCGTTCGCATTTCCGTTGCGCCACCACCGGCTGCACCACCAGTGGCTTGTGAGAGCTGGCCGAGGTCTTAGGCCTGCCCCGGGACCCGGTTTGTACCCTCTTTCGCTTGATGGGCGCCGTCGACTTCTGGCCAGGAGGTGGCCGCTTGCCTAGGCGGTACCGTGGTCCGGCAATCAGTTCTTCTGGGTTTGGCAGTGGCTCCTCCTGCAACGCCTGCTCGCCGCTGTTCCGCTGCAGATCCAAGCGCTCATCGGCGTTCAGGGGAATCACATCCGTGCCATTGAGACCGGCAAAGGCGAGATCCTCAATCTCCACATAGGATTGATTATTGGCCACCGTGGAGCTGGAGCTGCTGCTGGTGCCGCTGCTGCTACTGGGCTGCTGAAACGACGTCGTGTTCAGGCGAATGGTGCGTCCTGCTATGCCTCCCAGGAGCTGTTGCTCTGTCACCGAAACGGGCACGGAGCGGGTCAGTTTATGGACAAACTCATCCGCTGATCGTCGCACTCTGCTCTTTGCATCCGTGCTCGTGGAATTCTTCTTAATATCTGCCCCCTGAAGGGCCTCATTGATCATCTGTGGATCGAGAACATCAGCCTGCATCTCTTCAAAGAAATCCTCCAGAGAGGCGGCTTCCTCTGTGGGTGCGGCACTGACATCGATGGTGCCCACGTGATCGTCCAGCTCAGACTCCTCCGCAGTCAGCTGATCCTGCCTGCGTTTGAGGTCGGACTCTGCCACAGTCAGTTGATCGTGTCTGCGTTTCAGCTCGGACTCTTGCACGGTCAACTGATCCTGCCTGCTCATCATGGGAGTGGTATGAAGGAGTGCAGCCGAAGCCAGATGGGAGCCAAGATTGAGATACTTGCGGGTGGAACTCTTCACCAGATTGGCCAGATCGTAGACAATGGGCAGAATAAGCTTCTTGTCATTGCCAAACATCATGCGGACCTTGAAAATCAAACGACGGTACAGATATGGTGCATGTTAGGGAATGTTAGGGGAGCGGCTTTCCCTGTGAGGGGATTACAAACCTGTTCTAATCTCAGATCGTGTCCCTGTTTGGCATTCATCTGGGCCGAGATGAGAGCCGAGAGGGCCAATCGCTGCTGGGAGGAGAGCACCCGGAGAATGGGCATCACTTCGATGAACTTCTGGCGCAGACCCTCATCGGTGAGGGCTTTCGACAGGGCATTCCGCAGTACCTTTTCCCGCCAGTCGAACTGTGGTACCTGCCTCTCCGGCTCCGGCTCGTCCAGATCCACACTGAAGTCCAGCATATTCGACTCCAGCTTCTGCTCAGCCTGCTGCTCCTCCAGGTCGTCCAGCTGCCAGTCGTCCGTGGCGATGGCCGGATCCTTGGCATCCGCAAAGTCAAAGTCCAGCAGCTCATCGTCGCTGCGGACGAGATCCAGGTAGAGCACACAATAGAGCAGGGCCCAGAAGAGGCAGCCAAAGGCGCGGCCAGCTTTCATTTTTATTTTATTTTATTTCTTTGTTTTTTTTTTTGTTTTCGTGGCTCTGTGGCTTTTGTTTCACTCGAATGCCAAACTGAAAAGCAAATGAAAGTTAATGCCAGGCCGGCGGTCAGTTGCTGTTATTAAGGCACATATAATTTCCCAAAAAACCAAAAACAAAACACAAAAATAACATAACAACAACAAATGACAGTTGGTTAATTGTTTATTTATGAACGCCCAGCTACAACGCCACTCACACGCTTTCAAAATCCATCTCAAGTTATTCTAAGAGTTTTTGTTTCGTTTTGTTTTGTTTTGTTAGAAATGTTGGCTTTTTTTGTTTGTTTAGCTTTCCTTTGAAAGTAAAAGTCATTAACATGAGCATACGAAACTATCATGGATGGATTAGTGGGGGGAGGGAGGACAAGCCATCAACGTCTTGGCCTGGCTATTACAGCAGCCTGACTCCGGCTCTGACTCTCTGACTCTCTGACTCTTTGGCTATGGCTATGGCTATGGCTATGGCTATGGCTATGGCTATGGCTATGGCTATGGCTTTTAGGTAATCGCACACTCAGTCATCATCATCTCATCGCTCACTTTGAGGCACACATTTGTTGACTGCCCAACAAGGCGTGAAGCATCTGGAACCACCTCTGTAACTGTTGCTCCGGTTGTTGCCACTGATGTGTTTAGGCGGTAGGTGGCAGGGGGACGGCGAACGGGGAATGGGGGTTATGACTCCTCTTTTGCGGTAATAAGCCACGCTAAAAGGTCGTGTGATTGATATGCCATCATCATTTGAATAAAGACATTTCCCTTAACTTGTAAGCTTTTGGTTTAGTTTTCTCTTCTTGTCTCTATGCAAATATCTGGCATGGAAAGTCTTTCTTCTTTTGCAAAGGCCACTGGTGCTGCTGACAAATCTGAATGCTAACTACTCCCAAGCGGATAAACGTAGCTCCTGCAGCTGCATCGATGGCTGCCTGGGTGCTGGTGGATGCTGCTGGAGATGCTGTGACCTTTTGCACAGAGATGAAAAGTGAAAATTCGGCACTGCCACAATCGCAGCAGCAGCAGCAGCAACAGCAGTTGACAGTTTAGAAAAGGCAGCCAAGCCAAGGCCAAAGCCAGCCATCCAGCCAGCCAGCATTTGGAAACTTGTGGCGGGTAGACGTGGGTTAAAAGATTGGCGAGAGATTCGTTTGTTTTTCAGGCTTTGTCTGGGCCCATGATGCTGGCATCCAAGCACCGAAGCAGCCAGGGGGCAGGCAGGCAGGCATGCAGGCAGGCCTTCAGGCCTTCAGGCAGTCAAGCCAAACAAATAATTGAATGAAATGATGAGCAAAACTTGTGGCACGAACGTGAGGATGCTGCCGTTTAATTTATTTCGCACACCTGCACAGAAAAGACCCATCATCAGGCGCAGGCGCTCTCAGCTAATGGAGTGGAGGAGAGGAGCGAGTGCTTCTGGTTTTCGGTGTATATAGCCTTTGCATATGCCCGCGGTCGCAAAATCTATCTACGGCCTGTGGCTGGGAAAGTGCTGCGATGCGATAAATCAAATTAAGCCAATAAGTCGCCGCTTTGTTCCCATATATGTACGATGTACGAACAAATGGCGGCCATTATTTCGCAGTTCCCAGGCATCGCATCCCAGCAATTTGGCGTGGGTGCTTCTTCGCCAAGAAAGTAAATACAAATTGTTAATGGAATGGGCAATGGAATGGCAGCAGCTGCAATGGGAATTAGCTAAGAGTGGGAGTTGCAGATGAAGATGCTGCTTTTGCTGTTACTGTTACAGCTGCAGCTGCAGCTGCTGGTTGCAATTGGTACGTTGCATGCCATTTCTCTGTCTGCAAATTCTTTGGGCCACATTAATTAGGCTGTAATTTGCGTGCGTTTGCTCAGACAACGAAACGGGGCCAGAAACCAGCCACAGAAAGAGTAAGCCACAACAAAAATTAAAGAAAACGAATTAAAGCGCAGCAAATGGCAGACAGAAGCAACGCAAGAAAGTCGTCGCACTGACAATCTCCAATCCAAGTGGCAGCAGAATCCTATACTAAGCAGACTCTAAGCA
This sequence comes from Drosophila azteca, assembly GCA_005876895.1. Taxonomy (NCBI): domain Eukaryota; kingdom Metazoa; phylum Arthropoda; class Insecta; order Diptera; family Drosophilidae; genus Drosophila; species Drosophila azteca. The sequence goes on from VCKU01000011.1 coordinate 7,417,744, forward strand.
GAACTAGGTGCTAACCGACTAACCTAGTAAGCGAACCCGCTGAACCACTAACCAGAGACGCGTCAGGCCACCACTAAAACCACCGCAACCGATACCGCCACCAACGAAGCCAATCAAGAATCAATATCTACGGCGATCTGTCTGACCGATTGTCATCGCCATCCAAACCAATTTGGCGGGGGCCCTAAACGAAAGACTTAAGGCACAAACTTTTTAGCTCTTTAAGACTGGGCTGCAAGCACACACTAACACACTCACACACACACACACACACACAGTCCCATAAATAAACACACACACAACACACACCCAGGCAGAGGCAGCTCACACACGCCTTAAACAGCTCGGTCGGACTGACACAATTTCCTCGGGCGTAAAGAATAAAAAGAATTCAAATTTTTGTGCGTCGCTGGTCGATCGGTCGGTCGGTCGGTCTGTGGAGTGTTTTTGTTTTTGTTTTTTTTTTTGTATTTTTACCATTTAGAAAGTTGTTTCCATTTCACATATTTGGCTAAAATACACACACACACACACACACACACATACACAAAAAGAAAATAATAAAAAAAAGAAATAAACGTATTTTAAAATTCCAATTTCGATTTTGTTCCGTTTTCTTGTCTTTAGGGTTTGATGATTAATTTATAAAACAAGAGACTGAGCCTCAAGATTGAGCCTCACCTCAGATTGGGTCCACCCCGGTTCTGGTCGGTTCTGGTCCACTCTCTGCCGCTGCCACACTCCTCTGGTCTCCGACTCTCCTGCCGTTGCTTCTGCTGCAGCTGTTTCCTGTTGCAAGCGCCAGAACCACTGGTTTTACTCCACTTAAAAAAAAACTACTTTTCACTTTTCTACGGATTTGCTCTTCCGTTCCGCTGATTTTCAGTTCGAATGCTACTGATTTTTCACACTTTTCACAGGCGCCTTAATTAACAGATTTTCTACTTTGCCACACTTCTTGATGGATGGCTGATGGCTGCTCGGCATTCACCTTCTCCGCTTCTTCGCTTCTTTGCTTCTTCTGCTGCTTCCGCTTGCTATGTCTTAGCGCTTTCAACACTCGCCGCAGACTGATTTTGCCGACTGCTGCCGCCTGCCTCAGCTGCGGCTTTCTGTTGCTGCTGCTGCTGCTTCTGCTTCTGCTGGTGCTGCTGCCACATTGCTGATGCTACGGTTGCTGCCTCGCTTCTGCTGCTGGCTAGCGCTGCCAGCTCTGTTAACGTTCTGGACCGGGACGTGTTTTGTGCATTGAAAATGTCTTTCGGCTAATTGCTTTTCTTTCTGCAGGTTCGCGGCAGTTCATTGAACCGTTAGCTGGCTTCGATTTGCATTTTTCCGCCATAGGTGCGAGTATAATGCGGAAACTAAACCGATCCATCGGGCATCGAAATGCTCACTTGCCAAACTCGTGTCTTAAGTATTAACTCATTTGTATATATTTTCGGCCAACCGTTCGGAGTGGGTCAGGAAGCAAATGGCCGTAAACGGAAGCAGGCAAAAATTTATGTATTTAAACGGCTTTCTATTGGCTTCATTAGCCATGGCCAAAACATTTTGGCCACTTCATGGAGGAGCCCCCTCTAAGCAGCCCCGGGGGTCAAGGAAAATTAATTTCACAGGCAACGCGGCGAGCAGGCAGGCAGGCGAGCAAGCACTTTCGTTTTCCAAAAGCTCTTGGCCCTCGGTGGCAACTTTGGGCAGGCTGTTAGCGCCTCCGCCTCTTGGCCAAAGGCGCCACGGCTTGCACAGTGGCACGAAACACAGACACAAGAGAGTCAAGGAAAATGTGAAAATATAGGAAAACTGTATAGACATTTCCGATGGACATTGTGTGCCACTGTCCACTGCGGCTATTGCCTCTGCGTCTTGTAATGGCCATTGTCGTTTCGCTTTTGTGCGCTTTATTGTTATTTCTTCATCATTGGTTTAAAATTATTAACCATCCAGCAGCAACGTGCTGCAGGGCAGTATGGTACGGACTGTGGCACTTTCAATTGCCACTTTGTGGCGAGCATTTTCTTCACACTTTCGTTGGTAATCACAGCGCCAAAACGGCTCCGGCATTGGCTTTGGCTGTGGCTCGGGCTTGAGCTTTGCCTGGGATTTTCATTTTACACGCAATGCGTTCCAGTCTTAAACGCATTTTATCTTAATGTCCATTTGGAGGCATTACCGCATCGTTGCCCGTGTGCTTTATTGCCGCGTCATCAATCATTCGACTGGGGGGCTGGGGGGAGGAGCAGACCGGCCCCCAAACTGTCGCCTCCAGCTGGAGCCAGCAGCCAGCATCCACTATGCATCCTCAATCACACTTTTGCATATGGCTAGAGATCTTTCCGCCATCGGCTGGCTTGGCCATAAAAACCGCATGCATTTGGCTAATTTGCACATTACATTTTGTTTATATTTCCCCTGCACCATAGGTGTTCCGGTTGAGGAGTGGCCACACTGACCACTGCCGAGTGGATGACCTCTTGTCCACACCATTTGGATGGCAGATTAATGGGCACAAGAGAACTTTGACATTGAAAAAGATGGGTTTTGTTTTTCCAATGCATTAGGCATTTTAGTATGGACTAATACAGAGGCGATTATGCGTAAATACACGTTTTAAGCTGGAGCCCACACAAACGTATTCCAGTTTTCCCAGCTCATCAAGGTTTTCTTTTAAATATTTGAATTTTAATACCATTGATATGGGTGAGTTATGCTAAAGACGCTGAACAAGCCCTTAAGCTGAAAAATATATCATACGAAAATGTTTCTACAGAATTCTGAATGTGGTCCAGAAACTATAAATGGTAGAAATGGTAATCGGTTAAAAATAGAAAGCATAAGTGATAGACATCGTTTTTATTCAATTTCGTTAGATAGAAGTGGAAATATTGAGAACAGACCCCAGTCGCAGAATCGCTGCTTCACGGTCTGAACTAGTAATATTTTGGAATAGTTCTGGCTAGCTAGTTTCTCTTTTAAAACTTTAAATAACCCGCTCAGTCGAATGGAATCATTGGAATGAACTGAACTGGAACTTGCAGCAGAGCTGCCAGATATGTGGAAAGAGTAGAAAATGTTGCCAGATTTGTGTATAAATATAAAAAGGCAAACCACACAATATGGGGAGTTCAGGGAGTGCTCAGTTCCGACGAAGACATTCTAGAACTGTAAGATGAGTACATTTGTGTACACATTGCTATGGTATACTATTTTTCAGAGGACTTTAAAAAGTCCATTCGGTAATATATAGTACATACTATAAACCAGCTTGAACATTCGCCGGTTCGGTCCGATAGAATCAGCGATTCGGCGTCCTGTAAATCTCAAAGGCTGGATAATGTAATGATCGAAAGATCATCATTAAAGAAGCCTCCGATTCGGGCATGTACATAAATGGGCAAAAACTTCCATCCGGTGATCATTTGAACTAAGAACCAAAAAAAAAGGAAACAATTCCACAACTGGTGTAATAATCATAATTATATTTCGTGTTTAATTAATTTATTTGTACAATTCTATAGCTATAATATATAATTTTAATGCAAAAAAAAAAAAAAAACTACACAATTCCTATGCGATGGACGCCTAATAACGAAACATATTACACAACTGATGGGAGCCCTCAGGGTTTTTGTTTTTCCTCTCTTGGGGTGCAGTCTAACGATAACGGTAATAGCTCAACTTGAAGATGGGATTTTTTTAGATACAGACTAGAAGAACTAAGTGACGAATACTCTCGCATTAAACTAGGCAAAGGTAGTAGCGCCATTCATTAATCATAAAACATAAATCATAAATCTTAAGCATTTGTTTTTCACTTTTCAAAACAAACAAAAAAAAAAACAAAAAATATTTACAATGAAAGAAACTCTCCGAAAAGGAAAGGAAATGGGTGATCGTAAAATACAAATAATACTGCTCGGACAAGCACGCCAAAAGTTAAGAGAATTTCGAATCGTTTACGGGACAGAGAGACATAGAGATGTGGGTGTTGGGATGCGATGAGATGAGATGAGATGGTGGGGCTTGGTTTTCGGGGGTGGGGGATGTACATTTAGGAATGCTGGAGGAGGATGGGGTGATTCAGTCAGCGTCATATTTCGCATTCAAACTCCGAGATGCGATGGTTGAAGTACACCACACCGTGCTCGAGATCCTCGCTGAAGCCGCTCACATCCATGTAGTCGGAGGCGGCCGAGTCGTCGTCGACCCATTTGTGCAGCGATCGGGTGATTTCCAGCCGGGACTGGGCGAACGAGGGTCGCATGTGCGGATCCTTGTGCCAGCAGCGGGACATCAGGTTATAGAACTCATGGCGGCTCTCCTTGGGCAGCTCGGGACGCAGACCCTGCGGCACCCTGCGTATCACTTCGCGTCCCGTCTGCTGCGAGTACGGCGTGGAGCCTGTGCAAATTGCAAGATTTAGCATTACAGAAATATCCATTTAAGAGGGAAGAAGGTTCCTTTCTGGAGGACACACATACCTAATGTGGCAATCTCCCAGAGGACAATGCCAAAGGCCCAGATGTCCGTTTCGGTGGTGAACATGTGATACTGCAGGCTCTCGGGCGCCATCCATCTAATGGGCAGAGCATGGCGCTTGCCAATCGTGTCATGGCCGCCATGTGACTTCTTTTCGCCATGGGAGTGATGATGCTCCTTGGAGCAGTGTCCGTTACTCTGTCCCTGGCCAAAGGTGTGCTGCCAGTGCTGCAGGATGTAGCGACTGCCGAAGTCGAACTTGAACTTCAAAGCATTGCTGCGCAGTATATCGTTGGCTGCATTCTTCTCCTGCTCCTTGCGCATCCGCTCCGCATCCAGGTCAATGGACATGCCAAAATCACATATCTTGCACATGCCATTGTGATCGAGGAGCACATTTCGAGCGGCCAGATCTCGATGCACAATCTGTGGAATGAAAGAAGGTATTAGTATTGGCTTGGACATGCACAATCGGCGATTGATTGGGCTTACCCGTCGGCCTGCTATGTACTCCATGCCACAGGCAATGTCCAGGGCAAAGCCTGCCAGGGTGCGCGGTGAGAGAGGAGCCAGACTGCGTCCACCTGGCACTGAGGCGGGCAGGATGTTGGTGGCACTGCGAGCTGCCCTCAAGAGGGACAGAAGACGACCACGCATCGCATACTCCATGATCAGCATGTGGGGTTCTGCAAGGGAAGAGGATATCAAACTGTTCTGGTTCTCTCAATGAGAGGACTCTTACCACTCTCGACGCAGGCTCCGAGGAGGGTGACCACATTCTGATGGGAGCCCAGCTTCCTCATTATGTTGGCCTCATCCTTGAGGCTCACCTGGGCACTGCAGGCGCGTATCGTTTTGACGGCCACAATGCGAGTGGCACCAAAGTGGCCGCTGAGGTCATCCGCCTCCGCCTTCCACACCTGCCCGAAGTTCCCCTCGCCCAGGAGACTCTTCAGACGAATGTTGCTGCGTTCGAAGTCCTGGTACTCGCTGGCCAGTGACGTCTTGTCGTCCATCGTATAGCGATTGTGGTTGGCATCCCGTGACGCCTGTGACATGGGCATGGCCTGGTGTTGCGCATGATGGTGCTGCTGTTGGTGCTGCTGTTGGTGTTGCTGGTGCTGGTGGTGTTGGTGGTGGTCCACCTCGTCTTCCTCCTCGTCCAGCTGGTACTTGGAGTCCACCTTCTTCACCGGACTGATGGGCTGCTGGTCCGTGATGCACACATCAAAGACCTCGCCGTGCTTCTTGGCCCTGCGACGCACCACATAGTTGCGCACCAGATAGAGAATGATCGCGGCCAGCGGTATCACGCCCACGGCCACCAGCACCAGTGTCACGAGATTCATACGCCGCATCTCCATATCCACATCCCGCTCGTTGGCAATCACAATTGTGGAGCTAATATCCGTCGGCGGGGCGGAGGCCGACGAAGAGGATTCCACCACACCAATGTAGACATCGGCGGGGGGTGGTGCTGCCTGTGTGGTGCTGGTGGTGGTGCTGCTGCTGCTGCTGGTGGTCGTGCGCGGATGCACTGTGGATCGCACTGAGGTCAGCACTGTGGTGCGCAGTATCTTCGGACTCGAGTCGGTGGTGTGCGACAGCTGCGAGTGGGGTGTGCGCGGCGTGGCGCCACAGTCGGAGGTGTTGTTGCAGAAGATGATGAGATTGTTCTGATCCTCGATGTTGATCTCCTGGGTCAGGGCTGGACCCAGGGCTCGAATCAGCTCTGTGTCCTTCTCGCTGATGCTCTTCTGCTTCGGTGTGGTTGACGCAATGACGGAATGGATGGTTGTGCTGCTCGAAGTGGTGCTGGGAGTGGTGCTGGTGGTAGTTCTGGCTGTTGTTGTTGTGGTTGGTGCTTTTGTGGTCGTTCTCTTGGTGGTGGTGCTAGGTGGTGGTGCTTGGGTGGTTGTCGTGCTTGTGGTTGTAGGTTTCGCTGTTGTGGTGGTGCTTGTGCTGCTGCTGGTTGTGGTGGTTGCCTCTGCCGGCTGCACTTCTGCCTGCCCCAACGTTGTGTCCTCCTCCGCACTCAGCACCGTGATGATGAGTGGCGTCGAGGAGGAGGGCTGTGCTGCCTTGGGGGCCGCCACCCTACGCCCCACCACGGGCTTGGGCACCGCCTCCGCTTCGGCCTGCAGTCCCGCTGTCGGTCGCCCCGAGCCCACATATCGCGTGCGGCTGACGGGCGGTGCAATCACAGCGGGCGGTGGTGGGGGGTCTGCCGCTGCGGCTATCCCTCGCTCCCGCATGTGGTACTTGTAGCGACTGCGACTGCGCTCCACGGCTGTCAGGGGACGTCGCGTGGAGACTGTGGGTCTGGAAGTGGATGTGGATGTCGTTGTGGTGCTGCTGCTGGTTGTCAGAGTGGGACTGGGTGTGGGAGTGGTGCTCTGAGCCACCGATACCTCCAGCACACGCGGATGCTCGTCATCCCCTTCGGCTGCTTTGATGGTCAGGCCTCCGGGCCTAATTGGGGGCAGTTTGGCTCCAAAGTAGACATACGGCTTCAGCTCATCGTCTTCATCATCATCGTCCTGCTCCTGCTCCGGCTCCTGCTCGTGCTCCACGGAAGTGGCCTTGCCACGAACACCCTTGCCCACCACCGGGGTCTTGGTCCCGTCTGCAATGTGGTTCAGCGTGTCGTTCTGGTCCTTGGCCACCACAAAGAGGCCGTGGGAGGACTCATCGCTGAAGAGGATCTCGTTGGTGTCGCGATCCCCGGCGCCACCAGCCGCCGCTCCGCCGCCTCCCATTTTCATGGATCCCTTCGGCACCGCGGCGGAACTGTTCCCTCCTCCCATGGTCCCCGCCATGGCCATGCGGGTGAAGTTGGCGCACTGTCGCATGCAGCTGGCGGTGGTGCGGCGCGTAAAGTTCTTGGTGCAGTTCCTGATGCACACGGACCGCGGATCGCTCGGTGACTTGGAGGTGCTCTCCACTGCCGCCGCCGCTGCTGCCGCTTGGGAGATGCCGCTGCGTCCCGTGGTGCCGCCGATGCGGGTGCGAAAGCCGCCCCGATGCAGGGCCGTTCGCCGGGCGGCCAAAACATTCATCAGCTTGCGCTCTCGATCCTGCGCCGAGTTGAGGGGCGGCGCAATCGATGGCCGATTAGCACCCGAGGGTCGATAGGTGGTGGGCTTATCCCCGACAGCATCTGGAAAGGTGGAGGGAGAGGCGAGATATGAATACGGAGTTCGAGTGCGATGTATGAATAAATTTCCATTCTCGACGCCAGATCGTGACAAAATATTGGAAAAACAATCTCTCGGATTGCGACTAAATCAACAACGGAGCACGAAACTCGTTTGGAATGCGAAGCGAACTTTGCCTTTGGGTAAAGGCCTCGTCATCAGCCACAGCATCTGAGCGAGCATCTTAGCATCTCAGCATCTCAGCCTCTGTTTTGCTATCATCAACGTCACCATCAACAGCATCGTGAACATCTTTCAGGCCACTCTTTTGGGGGCCCATTAATCAGCTTGTTTCAAATGTTTCTTAGCCTAGAAACTAGCTACAAACTAGACCAGGCCCATCCCCCTGCCCCACCAACCCTCGAACTGCCACCGAACTGCCCCCGAACTGTAGATGCAGCCTTATGCTGACCCACTAATTAGTCGTGCTGGCTGATGGCTGGCTGGCTGGCTGGCTGGCAGGCACAATTTGTGTTCTAGGCGCCTCCGGGCAGGCAGCTGGCCATTCTCGCTGGATTGAGCAATGGGCCTAATTCCATTGACTGCTTTGCTGCCTAACTGACTAGCTGGCTAACAGCCTGACCCATGAATCAGTTAAAACAATTACAAGGCGGCTGAGACTCTCAAACTGGAAGGCTTACACAATTGTTTAATTTTCACGTTGCCAAAAACAATTGCAAACAAAACACGGCTGTCGCTGACGTTGGCTGCTGCTGCTGCTGCCGCTGCTGCCGCTGCTTTTCACAAACATTTAGTTCATTGGCTTGCAGTTTGGGCCAAGGTTAGGTCTGGCCTGGCATCTCAAGCGCGGCAGCAACGGCAAACACGACGACGGCGCATAGAACAAGTTGCAGAGATGCCTCCGCTTGCTGCCACTGCCGCATTTTGGCCACTTGTGTAGCTTTTTGACTGAATAACTAACTGACTTCTCCCACCACTACACCACTGAGCCATTGAGCGATTTGTCTTTGTTTTGGCCAAGTCGTTGTGTACACTATGTGTATGTGCGTGTGTGTGTGTTTCTGTTTCTATTTTCTGATTTTCGTATTCGTTTATTTTCCATATTGTACAACACTGTGCGCCCCATTTGGGCGTCTCGTCACGTTGCCTGCCTTCAATGAAACGACAGGCAGCCCGCCGTCTGAGGCGTCGGTTGCCATTTTGAGCCACAGTCCACAGACACTGGCGTTGCGCCTTGACTTGGCCTATGGCTTTGTACACTCTCTCTCTCTCTCTCTCTATCTCTTTCGAAAGGTAGCTCAACTAAAGGGAACCACTGAAAGTAGAGATTATCCATGAACATCTATATTAAAACTTGGCCTAAAAGGCCACTCCCATCAGCTAAATATATATCGTATATTGTCGCTCCAGTATACAGGGTATTTGCCCATTCGATGTCTTCCCCGTGTCGCATAGGGAACTATGGCCGGGCCATACCGTGGCCTGTGCGACTTCTTGGCATTAGCCATGCTGCTGCTGCTGCTGCTGCTGTTGCTGCTTGTGTTGTTGCTTTGGCCATCGGTCTCTCCATGCCGCGCAGCCGCTTTGGCATGCGTTGTGGAATTTTAATTTGATTTTGGTCATATATACACCACGACTTTTGTCGGCTGCGGCACAGAGACTCAGCCTTAGTTCAGGCCAAGCTGAGCGAAGCGAACCAAAACCAAAAACCGAAAACCACAAGCAACCAAAGCCAAATGGCCAACAGAAACAGTTCGTTCTCCGCCACCACCGCCTCCTCCTCTACTGACACTTTTGGGGTGGCATTGCGATGTTCCAAAAAGCATCTACCAGAGTGGATGGAGAATTCTAATCTGTCTGTTTAAAAGTGCTTACATAATGCCCGAAAATTGTGCAGCTTTTTGGGCAGGTGATTAATCGGTGGCTGAAAAAGCAGCGAACGGATGCGACGGCATGACTAATGCCCAGCAGTTGCTTCTACATTTTGTTTGTACTGTGAAATTCGGTATCGAACTCTGGCCCCAGCCAGAGGCAAGAGAGCTGAAGCAGAGACAATGGCGTAGAGACCCCACCCCGGGTCGGACTGGCGGACGGACTGGCGGCGATTCTGACCAAAAAGCCAAGTTTATTTGGCAGCTAATGAGGCATCACCGCACAATGCCCCATCAAGGTAGCAGCAGCAGCCAGGGCAGCAGCAGTAGCAGTAGCGTCTGTTCCTCCCCCCCTTAATTGCACAAAGCCATAGATAATGTCCGAATGGATCCACAAACAAAACTAAAAGTACGATGGATGGGTATGAGTAGGGTTTGTTCGGGTATTGGTATGAGTATGGGTATGGGTATGCGTATGAGTATGGGTATTAGCGCTTGAATGAATCGCATGTCTTGGGCTTTTGTTTAGAACTTTTAATTAAAAATAAATTACTGACACGAGTGGGCAGCAGTCGCAACTGACTTTACAGTTTGTTCCATTGCTAATTGACAATCACAAACACACACAGATACCCTGCACACCCTCATGGATACACTGCAGTTTCGTGTGTGTGTGTGTGTGTGTGTGTGCATGTGCTGACAGCTGTGTTTGATTCGATTGTCTAAACTTATTTAATGGTGTCACACACTCGATGTTATGAAATACCATTCAATGAGCGGAAAATACATAATCATATGGCAGGCAGGCAGTCAGAAAGGCAGGCAGGCAGCACGGGCTCTGCCTCTGCCTCCGGCTCTGGCTCTGACTTTGTGACACAAATGTCAATCATACGCAACGATGCACAGGCCGCCAAACACACAAAAAACAAAGCAAATTGACAGCGAAAATTTCGAAATTTCCGTTCAACAATGAAGAATGGAAATCGTGAACGCAGGGGTCGTTAGAATTCGAATATTTCTAATACAAATTCCAAATATAAATGGTTTCTATCGAAATGTGATGTATATTTGTGATCTACTTTAGCTTGCTGTATCCTCAAACACATATGTAGCTCTTATGTGTTATCCCTGATTGTTCGAATAAAAGAACATTCAATGGTTTGTAGCTGCAGAAATGGTTTATTGTATCGGCTTTACTTCCGTTTCAATGGCAGACAAATGGCTTAATTGGGGGTCTGTTATGGCATCCAATTTGTTAACAAAACGCCAGGTCCAGCATCTACTTATTAGAGTCAGTTTTGATTATGGCTTACTGTTATCAAACGGCAGCAGGCTAAACTGGACGGGGGGAGGGGCAGGCAGTCGTGAAGTTATCTAATAAAAATGTATATGAAAATTCACTTAGTCTGTATGGTTTTTTTTCTGTTTTTATTAAGGCTAAAAAAGGCAGTCAACGGAGTAATAAAATCGAATAAAGAGCCGCAAATCAATTGGTTTTCAGTTAGCGAAATTCAAACAAATAAAAACGGTTATTGATCTGAGCCAACAATGAAATTGTTTTCCTATCCAAAATGCACTTAAATACCAATCGAGTCATAAAAGGAAGGAGCCAAACAATCATGAATCAGCCTCCAGCACAGGTCTTACAATATCGAAACGCACTGTAGAGGGGGCTTTTTTTTGACGACCTTGAAGCATCTCTCTCTCTCTCTTGGTTGGTTTATTTCCTGGCCAAACGAAAGAAAGTAATCCAAGCACTCAAAAATGCAAATCCAATCGCTGAAAACTTTCATTAATTCGTTGGCACTAATTCACGCGGCACAGCACAGCCTCACTTTTGCTTTCTGGTTTGCACACACACACACACAGAGATACTTTAACATGCACACACACAGAGACAGACAGATACTGTTGCAGACACAGTTCATAAATACAATTTTTAAATGCCGCCTTGGCAGCAACAAAAACTTTCTCCGCTTTCGTTGCAATATTTCTTGGCTGCTCTTTTTTTTTTGCTGCTTTTTTTTCTCGCTTTCGTTTGCAGTGCTGCACCCTATCCGATCGGATCGCATCCTATACCCCATGCCATAGCAGACATCCCCCACTGGCCCACGTTCATGGCTGAAACGTGTTTTTGGTCATTGTGTTTGCTCGCAGAGAGGCAAAGAGGCAGCGCCGCGCAGCCGCACAGCCGCACAGCGGCATAGACATGCAACAAGACATGTCTTGGCCAGTCCGAGAGCCGATCGAAAGCATTTCTAATGTGAAATCGAAGCATGCAACGGAAAAACTGCATGAACAAACGGAAAATGCCAAACATCGAAATGCCTACGATTCCCGCAACCATAACGAGCGAGAGAGAGGGAGAGATTCCGCCGCCAAGCGGGGGTGTATGGGATACAAGGGAGTGGCCATCCAACCATCCAGCTAATGCTCCCCCTCTCAGAGAGGTCCCAGGAGTCCGGTTCAAACTAGCGACATTTTGTCCATAGAAGGAGCCAACGCTTCGGGGCAGCTCCATCTGCGGCACACTGCGGCAGTGCAGCTCTTGTGGGTGCCGGAGACGAATGCAGGAAGTGCATTGCGACGACGTGAGAAAGCCAAAAGAAATGGCAAAGGTACTGCTGCCAAACAGGCAAAGGAAAAGTCAAGGAAAAGTCAAGGAAAAGCAAAGCAAGGCAAAGCAAAGCAATAGCCATCGCGGATGTCAATGCGGAAATGCAGTTAAAAGCTGAAGTTGTCGTGAAATGCCTCTAAATGAATCGTTTTGCTTTTGGCTCTCAGTTGAAGTTTGAGTCTCAGATGGAGTTTTACTTTTGGTTTCAGTTTCCTGATGGTGCTGTTAACCCTTGGCTGACAGACTGCTGACGACGCCCCGCAAAAAAACAAAAAAAACAAAAAAAACACAACAAACAAAAGCAGATAAAACAGCACTCAACAGCGCTGGCTTGGCTGGCTCCTAGCCTGACCTTTTAATAGCGCAATTACGTAGACCGATTTCCACCTTGTGGCAGGCCCTAACAAAAGATATATATACTATATATGGGATATATGTACATATACCCCTCTTGCGAGCATGTTAAATGTTGGATAATTGCTAAGTTTTGTGTGTGTTTTTTATTTGTTCATGATTTTTTCTTTTCGTTAGTTTAGTTTGTTTTTCCTCCTGCTTTTTTTTGCTACTTGTGCTGCCATTGTGCGCGGCTTCCGTTTTTTTGTGCCTCTCCGCCTGGAAAACTTTTCAATACTCGTCGTACCCCCGAGTAGTCGCGTCGAGTAGCTGTGTGCATTGAGGCGTTGCAAATGGCTGTGGGGCGTGGCACATGTTCATCATCATCAGAGTCAGAGTCAGCGGCATCGGCAGCGGCAGCTCCCAGATCCCATCAAAGTCTCTCATCAGCCCCCTTGTTGTTGTTGTTGTTTTTTTACGCAATGCAATGCGATCTCTCGCTCTCGCTCCCTCTCCCGATCCCTCCTCCATCATTAGTTTCGGCCACTTTCTTTTGTCCCAGCGGATTTTAATTAAGTCCCCCACTAAATCATCTTCGTTGCGTAACCCGTGTAAGCCCGTAAACCTTTCCCCTCTACCCCCCACCACACAAACACACAACTGTGGGTCAGCATTTGGATTATTAATCACGCAAGAAAAACAACAACAAAAAATAGGGGAAATTAGCCAAATGATGGACCGGCTGGAACCCCTCTGTAGCCAAAAAGGGTTCATTAAACCTCTACGAACCAACCGCAAAAACACAAAAACTTTTTCGCAACGAAAGTTAATGAAAAAGAAATTATAAACATTTTATATATAAAAAAAAAAAAACCTAAAGCAAAAATTGAAATTCGCCGCGAACACCGCGAAACACACAGACAAATTGCGCATTTTATTTCCTTTTCCTAGGCAGCGCCAAAAACAACACTTAAAAATACTTAAAAACTCAAACCACAAACTAGGAATGGAAATGGGAATGGAAGTGGGAATGGGGTCTTCAAATTAAATTCAATTGAAAAGCAAAAACTGCAAAAAACCAAAAAAATGAATGTAATTTTGGAGGAAATAAAGTGAAAAGTGGTTGATTATAATATGAATAATTTATTTTGTTTAATATATAACACCAATTATATGTGATGTTTGGCCAAAAACAAATTAGTTTCAAATAAAATTTGAAGTTTTTAGAGCGTAAAAAGATTAGATAAAGATTCCATCATTGGGGGATTCCCTTTGGCCTTCCGAAAATTAGATAAGGTAAAACTCAGTGGCATAAAACTAAAGAGAGAGACAGAGACGATAACTCACCCTTAACTGCTAAGCCACACTGGAAGTTCTTTATTCATTTTATTTTTTAGGACTTTCGGCTTTTCCATATCTTTAAAAATGGTTTACGAGTACTCTCAAAAATCGATATATTTTTCTATATTTTTTTTTATTTGTTCTACCAATTCCTATACCAATTTTTCCATTTATCTTTTTCAAATGCTTGAACAAAAACTTTACATAATTATATGTAAATAATTCTTGGCCTTGCCATCCGATCATCGACTCTACGTTTGCCTCCGGCTCTAGCTCTGGCTCTGACTCGAACCGACTCCAGCGATTAGTTCCGTGATGAAGATCTATTGTAAAAAATGAACCTACAGCCGTAAGCCGTGTAGAGCTCTGTTTACACATGTGTGAGGCCCCATCAAATAATGAACAGGGCAAATATTTTGATTGAATATTTGTTATTACATATCGTGATCAGGGCAGAGCAGAGCAGGGCAGAGCAGAGCGAAAACCCAAATCAAAGTACGTAATACGGTAGGGCCAAATATTTAAACAGTTTCAGTCCGATGTGTTTCCCCCTGGCAACAACAATGAGTGATTCAACTGCTTTTCTTTTCATGCCTCCTCCATCTCGATCTCCATCTGCGTCCTCATCCATCTTACTACTATTTCCCACATCGAATGAACACGCCCCCATATTGCGTATACGCCCTGACTGTGCCTCTGCCTGTGGCAGTCGCAGTAGCTCTGTGGCAGCTGCAGAAGACGCTGCCTGAATGCACTTGGCTGCCTCACTGGCTGCCTGACTGGCTGGCTGGGTTGCTGGCTTGGCTTTTGTGCGGTTACCTGACTTGGCCGACTTTTTGTTGACTTTTTAGATTTGCTCTTTTCGCTCTTCTTCTCGGTCGGAGCTTGTGGCTCGAACACCGCCTGCTAAATGAGTGGGATTACGCAATGGACGCACATGAGGGGTCTCTCCAAAAACCAAAAAAGAAACAGGTAAACGTAATGAGCACACCAGCAACAGCAACAGCACCACCAACAGCACCAGCCGAAACCACACCAATATTGATATTTTTCGGCTGAGGATTTCTTTTTTCATGCTTTTTTTTGGTCCCCTCTCTGCTTAAAAGTCTCAAGTATTCGGGGCGACTCTCGAGTGTCCGGCAACGACACCTACAACTCGCCAGGCGATCCGAAAATTGCATTTCGTAAGAGCCAAAGAAAGAAAAACAAAAAAAAAAAAGCCCGAAAACAGAAAAACGAAAAAGATACAACTATAAAATATGCCCGTTCATCGCACATTTTTAATGTGCATAAATTAAAAATAATCAAAATGCATTAACATTTGTTTAGTTAGCTCTGGGCCTGGCCAAGACCCCATGCCCAAGCCCAAGCCCAAGCCCATGCCCATCGCAGAGAGGGGCCCCAAAGTGTTTATGTAATCCCTTTGCACTCTCGCGAGGTCTGCGGTTCAGAGAAGGAAAACTACACAAAAATATAGTCATAAAATAGAAGAGGTTCATGAATAAAGATGGGGGCAGATGGCGGCAATTTTCGTGTCAACACTTTGCCACCAACAAAATCTGTGATCTGTGATCTGTGGTCTGGAATGGGGATTAGAGCCTACCCTTGGACCCCGCACTCGAACTCGTACCCACACTCGGACACTCCAGTCTAGGCCCAGCACTCGAGGGAGCTCTGCTCAATTGAATTCCAATTCGTAAAAACTCAATTTCCATTTACATTTCAAATGCAAAAGATCGACCATCGACGCGATGCCATGCGATGCGATGGGACGCCCACGAGACCATTTTTGAACTTAATTGTTTATGAAAATACTTAATTGAAATAACAATTGCTTTAAGCATTCACAAGTGTGAGGCAGCCACGGACAAAAGAGCCCGGCCACAGTCGTTGGGTCTAATCAATCTTCGCACACTCACACACACTTGCAACACACCATTTTGTTAACGAGTCCGTGTGCCAGTCGTATATGAAAGGAAGGCTATCTTCACCTCGACATTTGCCCTTGCAGAACAGTTTCATATTTTCGATCGGTTGCAACCTGCGGATGGGTACGCTTTTTGGTGGGTTTATCTCTAAAGTTGTATCTTAATTCAATATATAGACACTCGAGGTTTGAGGGTTGAGGGAAGGTTACACATAATTAACTGGTCTGAATGGTGTTTTGAAAGTGCTATTTGTTGAATGGGTAGGAAGCCCTGTTTTTCCCTAACTAACTTAGCTGACTTCATGGAATGGAAATTCTTCAATGAAGGATTGCCCTAAAGCCCTTCTTAATCGTCCTGTTCCCCCCCATCTACATGCATTGCCAACCCATTTATGCATCTTTAGCACTTGCATTCAAGCCATAAACCACTCTAGACAATCCCATAGACCCATTTCCTTTCTCTACCGCAAATGACAAACATTTTCTGGCCCCACTTGAAATGCAAAAGATTGCCCAATGCTGATGTGGTTGCGCCTCTTCTTCGGGCCACATTTGGCCTGGCCTGGCCTGGCTTGGCCGACTGGCTGGCTGGATGGCTGGCTGGCTGGCCAATTGTTTTTTGTTGGCCAGCAACCTGAATGTATCTTGTGTTGCCGTTGCACCGGCGATTGTTGCTTCGTCTGCTGGCAGTTGGTCAATAATTGGCATAGATTTATTTTGGCTAGTTGGCAATTTTTTCCCGTGAGTGAATTGGAACCGGGGGTTGGGTGGCCCGTATGTATGTATGTATGTATGGGTAATATGTGCTGTATGGATGGAAAACTTACCCACATCGCTGGGGCTTAAAATTTCCGCTGAATTTCGGCTTTCCCCGTCACTGGCGGCGGCCACTGCTGCTGCTGCTGCTGCGGCTGCTGCTGCTGTCGCATTTTGTTGCACTCCCAGTTGGAGTTGCCGGGGCTCTCTGCTGCCTGCTCCCTCTGCTGCCACTGCCACTGCCAGTGGCGCTGGTGGCTGTCTAATTGCACCATTTGTTGCATTCGTCTGCGTTTCACTTACTGTCGTCGTCGCCGTCGTCGCCGTCGATGTTGCTGCTGCTGCCACCAACAATGCCACCAAAAACAACAACCAGCAACAGCAAAATGATTCATTGCTTCGATGAATTTTCATCGTAAGCCAAGCATACAAATAAATATCCCAAAATTATAGTTTGGCTTTTGCTCTGCTTTGCCGTTTCGTTGATTGTTTTCTCTGCTGCTGATTTTCTATCTGGTTTTCTATTGTTCGTTTTGCACACACACACGCGCGCGCAGGTTTTCCAATTTTCCACAATTGTCTTGTAGAATGGAGCTGCGTCTCGTCTCGTCTCCTCCTCCGCTGATCCGCTGTTCAGCTGCTCAGCTTCTCCCCTTTCTCTGCTGCTGCTGCTGCTGCTGTCGTGGATGTTGCAGTTGCTGATGTTGCCGATGTTGCCGATGCTGCTGCTGTTGCGTGCAATAATTCAAGTCGTGCTGTCGACTTATCTGTGCTGCTGCTTTGGGAAATCGTACGCCTGGCCGTTGCTGCTGCAAAATGTCGGAAGAAAAAGAGAAAGAAAGAGAGAGAGAGATCGGAGTGCATTAGTGAAATGTCGCTGATTGGTATACAAAAAGAAAAGAGCGTAAAATCACTGGAATAGAAAATGCATTTACATGGAGGAAGCTAAGCAATGCAGAACTACATATAAGAATGGCCTTTAAATATATCAGAAATTGGGTAGATATCATGGGAGTCAGTCAACATACATTCCCATATGTACATTATCTTTTCGGAGTTTGATAAGTTATCCAATTGTGTCATTTGCACGCTTCTAACTTGAATCTCTGTGTGTCTGTTTGTGTGCATTTCTCACCGTTCATTAGCCTTATGGTTTTGAAACACACCTTGAAATATTGGCTACTTAGGGTCAGATTTCTGTTGGTTTACATCTCTACGCACACATGTCTGTAGAGATAGCCCACAGCAGCCAGGCCAGCACTGAAGGAAGGTCCCTCCACAGATCTCAGAGCGCTATGAGCTGACGGACTGACACACGGCCATCACAGGGGCAGCCAACCAACCAGGCCAGGCGAAGCCAAGCCAGCCATCAATTATAATTCGCGGTAAGTAAGAGTGATAACTGAGGTCGCCGATCCGATCCGATCCAATCCGATCGGATCCGATTCATGCCGCCTGATCCAAAGTAACAGCCCGCACAGGCGGGGTTCAATAAAATCCCAAAGCCCATAGCCCAAAGCCCAAAGTCATAGACGAGGCGGCACGCATACGCCCTGTTGTACACACACGATACACGATACACGAGAGAGGTTTGACAGTATTTTCAGCTTTTTGTTATTTCGCTGCATCGTTAGGCCATTAAAACATAAGCAACTATGAATTTTTATGGCAATGTGTGTCATTGCCTGTTGGGGAATCAATTAAAACACACACACACACGCACACACACACACATCGTTGCAAAGGAGAAGCCCAAGTGTTTTGGGGGCCTTTTTGGCTTGCTTTGCTTGCGGCTTGCGCAAAATTACGTTGACAATTTCACTCGATTTGGTATGCGGCATAAATGGCTACCAACTACTGGCTACTGGGGGCCCCACCGCCCAAGAGGAGGCAGTGGGTGCGGCCATGTGGTGTTTCTTTTTTTTGCGTAATTTCTGAAAGAAAGAAAACCACAGCCAAGACCATAGTGAGGGTCAGCAGTTTATAGTCAGCATTTTTGTATTCTATTCTTTGTCATGCTGATGAGCAGGAGGCGGCAGCACCAGCACAGACAAAGCCCCAAGTCGTAGCTGTAGCTCTTTCTATTTTTACATCTCAAAGAACCTTTCTCGCAGATGAGCGAAGCTTGGAAACCAAAGTTCAATGCACGTTTTAGCCATAGCCGATTGTCTTGGCGGTTCTTTGCCGCCTTTGGCAGTTCCCATGATTAATTGAGGCAAGCAGGATGCTATAGCTATGGCTATGGCTGTGGCTATGGCTGTGGCTGTGACTGTGTAAGAAAAGCCGAATAGAAAGAAATTTGCATGAGAGCTGATGATGGGGGGCGATGATGATGATCAAAGAACAGTCGCAAAAAGACACGATAACCATTTTTTAAATTATATGTTTCTCGTAATTCTAGCAATAATTTGAGAGGAGAAAAAAGCGAAAAAAGATTTTGCCTGGCGGCTCATTAAGTTCGCCTCCCATCCCAGTTTAATTATAATTATAAGAAATGCCATTGACTCGGCCGCCCGTTCGCCTCTCGCCTCTCGGTTCTCTCTCTTCACATGATTATATTTTATTTTTTTTGTTAATTTGTTATAACATCAGCGTTCTAAACTTAACAACCACAAAGCGCGCAATAAGATTACAAATAAGTAAGCCTGACGGCTGGCGGAACTGAGCAACTGGACTGGGAGATACCCATTGATGGTTCTGCCTCTATACCCCTACAGATAGCCACCAGACAGGGGCTTATGGCAGCTCGAAGTGCCCGAAGCCACAGCTTAGAATCAATGCTGAATACTTTTCGAGTGGCCTTACAATTGGATGAGTTCCGAAGTGGTTCGCTGGTTCGCTTGCTCGCTTGCTCTCTGCTTTGTTGGCTGTTTGTTATGGGGCTCTTACGATGATTGATAAAGTGACAAAATGGAGGAGTCCAAAATCAAAATCAAAATCTAGAAATCGAGGGCCGAGAGCGTGCGAAAGAATTTTCGATCGGTTCGGTTCGGTTTGGTTTGGTTCGGTTGTTGGGTAGAACTCTATCCCATCTCGGAACCGCCCACACAACTGCTCGTGCGCTGATGATGGGGCTTTTGTTGGGGGGGAGTGGAAGTGGGAGTGGGAGGGGGGCTCTCTGCCATTGTGCTAAACAATGGGTTAAACTTGGCCACAGCTGATTAAACATGCAAATTGGCGCTTGGGAAATCGTGGACGAGCAGAGACACGACACGGCCGCCGGTTAAAAATGTTTTTATCAAACGAGCGATTTTATCAGTCGGGAGAGATCGCAACGGATCGCAGCAAAGCAAAAAAAACCAAAAACCAAAAACAAAAACATACATAAGACAAAACAAATGCAAATATTATTGCCAGTCTGTGATGTGAGGCAATCCCTCAGCTGCTGGACCACAAATAGCGTAGCGTCTCAGTGGGAGACGACACTTGGCGGAGGCGTAGTGCCATATTTAACTAAGATTTGCTGATGGATTCGCTTTTAGTATAAAGTCAAGTGCTGGGCTGGCATTCCTCATTGTTTGTTCGCCATGCTAATTGGGGGGATGGGGGTGGGGGGGCTGGCGCCCGATGAAGTCTCTCCCGCGTGGAATGTCTGGCATGTGGCACTGCATCCCATCCATTATTAATTAGAAAGCACCCGACAACAGTTGGCTAATTACATACATACATACATATGTATATGTAATAATCACCGCCAAAGGTCAGGCTTAACCAGTTAAGATCTGCCGCCTATTAAGTGGTGCCTGGAAAATGCAATTAAAAATTTCCATGCAACTTCCTTTTTGCAAAATATAGACATTAAACTTATAAACTCATTAAAAATTAGTCGAAAAATGTGACTATTTCGAGTATTTTGTCAGCCATGAAGGTGAAGCCCTCTCTGTTTTCGGTTTTGTTAATTCCAAGCCACGCATGACACCCAACAAAATCGACAGAAGATGTCGTCAACTTCCTCTTGCGGGTAATAAAATAATTATGTAGAATAAATATTAAGTAACTTTTTAGTGTTTGTTTTGCGTCTCTGCAAACAGTCAACATATTTAATAATACAAATATGTAGTATAGTGCATAATTTAGCAGCATTCGAGTGGAGTCTCAATCTGAGACCCAGACCAACACCAAGACCGAGTCCGAGTCCGAGTCCAAGCGTGCATTAGAATAATTAACCCTGAACCCAGGCGGCACGGCACGGGACGGGACGGCACGGGGCGGCAAGGTACTGGCGGCACTCACGTATTCTTATGAGAGAATATACTTCGTACTATATGCCTGGCTGGCCCATTGTTGTTGGCCCACTCTCCAATGTATAATCGCTTGACTGGCGAATTTTTACACGTTTAATTCTCGGAACAATCGAGGAATTCTCTCGGGTCTGGTCTGGCCTGGTCTGGTCTGGCCTGGTCTGGCCTGTCCTCTGTGTAAAGTGAGCAAATATTTGGCTAGATTTTTCGGGTTTTTTGCTAATAACTTTGGCAAACTTCCAGACACATGATTGTACCCCCCATGGTTGGCCGCCACATCCACATCTCCTGTTTGTGCAAGAGTTTAAAAGGCGCTGAAAATTAATGGGCAGCACTTAAAAGGCGTTGGAGGTTGGAGGGGGGTTGGCGGAGGGTTGCAGGGGCCACAATTTGATTGAAAATGACAGTTAACGTGCCGGGGCAGTCGTTAAGGCAAATTTGCAGTTTGCGGTCAGGCAATGTGTGTGGAGTGTGTGGAAAGTGGATGTGGATGTGGATGATGATGGGCAATTTGCGTGTGGGTTACATAAAGGCTTAAGGAAAGCGCAAGTGACAGCCCCAAGGGAGAAAGAGAGATGGAGAAATAGAGAGAGAGAGAGGGAAAGGGAGATAATTATCGACTCCCGATTAGATAACATGCTCACCGATATCATGAATGAGCAGGAAAATTGAAACACAATACCATACAGTATTCGATTAATTGGTAAATCAATTGGAATAAATCGATCTCTCGCTCCCAAATGTCAACTGTCGATCTATCTCCCTCTTCCATCCATATGCAATGATCTAAGACCATCTCGTCTTTCTCGTGGGTGGAAGTGGGACAGGGAGTGCTCTTCATGCACTTCCCACAAAGCTGTACTCCTCTCTCTCTCTCTCTCTCTCCCACTCTGCTGCAATTTGCGTATTCTTTTGTCAAGCTCAAGGCTCTCCATCTCCTATCCATCCATCCATCCCACTCTTTGTGTCTCTCTCTCTCGTTTTTTTTGCATTTAAGGTGCCGCCCAAAGAGTCGCGTGGGTGGATTTAAGAGAAGTTTGCGCTCAAATGGAGGGTGGGGTGTTCATTTTTTGCTATATTGACCGATTTATTAGGAATTTCTAGACGCGCCCATGAGTCACCCGCCCAGTTAAAACGATACTTAAGCTAAAATACCCATAAACACGCCCGTTAATAGCGTCAGTCGTGGTGTGGTGCGGTGTGGAGTGGTGTGGTGTGGTGTGCAGTGGCCTACCAACTCGCTTAATTAGTGCAAAGTGCACGTGCCGCGCCCCACAGTCCTAACAGTACCCTTATCGTTTACCTAGGCAAATGGGTTTCATGCCACTGCAGTGAGTCACAGTGCAGCAGCAGCAGCAGCCACAACAATCACTGTTGCATAACGAAGACCCACAACTGGCGGCTAACTAGCGACTTAATGCTCCATTGGCGTCACATTAGCAGCTCCGTTAGCATCCATTTCCAATGCAATTAATGCTGCTGCGCTGCTTTGCTGCGCTGCTGTGCTGCTCCTCTCCAATGCAGCGGCTTCGGGGTATCGGCGTCCGGTTACCAACAACAGTTGATCCGTTTTCCATTTACCGGTTCGGTATTGGATCGGATCGGATCGGTCTCGTCTCGTATCGGTCTCGTATCGTCTCGTCTCTGTGTCCGGCTGTACCATCTGTCCCATCTGTCCCCGCTTCCAATTGCCACTGTGTTATGGTTATGGTCAACGCTGCGGCTGGCCAAACAACTTTTCAATTTCAGCAAAATGTTCACACAGTTTTCATTTTGCATTCACTGTCGCCCTCTCTGTCACACTTGCTTTTTGCCTCTTTCTGTTCGTGTTTTTCCATAAGTTTACACGATTTATGATAAGTTTATTTTTAAATGTTAAACAAGCTGCCAACAATGCAGTGCAAAGTTCTAGCTCTAGCTCTGGCTCTGGCTCTGGGTTCGCTCAGTGGAGGCGGGGCCATCCACAGACCCACAGACTCCCCAGTGACCCAAGCTCTGATCCGGGCTAATGAGCTCGACCTCTGGCCTTTGTTTTCCCTACGGCTCTCGGCAGACACATTAGCCACGCTCCAATTATTGCAACGATCGGTGGCAGTTGGCAAATTAGAACGGCGGCAAGGTGATTCAATTTGCTTACAGCCAAAGACAGACCCAGACCCATAGCCAAAGCCATAGCCATAGCCATAGCCATAGCCATACTCCGGTTCCAGTTCCAGTTCCAAGCTCTGGCTGGCAGACTCTCGGAGGTCAGCAGGAAAATATGAAGGAAAAAAAAAATGCATTGGCCATTAATAAGTTTATTGGCGGCTCGGCTCTCATAAAACCCCAGAAACACACTAACACGTACAGAACAAATAATAAAAGCAACAACAACAACAACAACAGCAGCGGCAGCAGCAGAAACTGGCGACAGCGACAAGATTAAACCTGTTCTGCGACAAGTGCGCCTTGGGTACGCGACTGTCCATGTCCATTACAGTTAGAGACATGGCCACAGAATGCACTCGACCAGGGCACAGTGGGTCAAACTTTGGAAGGAAGACCAATGTTTCCAATGAAAATACCAATAAAATGAATGCTCTTTTCTCTTTTAGAAGTATTCGCGTTTTGCTGCTCGTTGATGAAAGCAAAAGAAGGGGAGGGACGAAGGAAAAGCGATCTAGGCAGATTCTGACTTTCGGAGAGCTTTAGTGCTTTTCTTACTCTCTCTTTTCTTGTACTCTCTTAATGGCTAAATGAGCGACAAAAGTAGCGTAAGCGTAAGCAATCTGTTCTTCTTCTCGCTCTCCTCTCTGCCTCCTGCTATCCGAAAGCACTTGTAAAACAGCAAATCTATTCCATTCCATTCCATTCCAGAAATTCTTTGTTCCACTGTGCCATCTGCATCTATAGTCTGCTGCTGCAACAGTTGTTTTTGCCTGGAACCGTTTTTTGTTTTTGTGGGCCCGGTTTTGGTTTGTTGTTTTTGTTGCTTTTTACTGTTGTGTTATGTATTTTTTTTTATTTTTCTTTTTTTGCCAATTGTGTATTGATGTCTGTTTGCTTTTGGTTTTAGTTTCGGCTCTGGCACCGTTACACGCTTGCACTCTCCCGCTTTAAAGTTCAAAGGTGTCCGGAGACTGTGGGGATTGCTGTGCTTTGTTTTTGTTTTGGTTTTTGTTTGTGGTGTGTCGTGAGAACCAATCGTTGAATTTTGGCTACCCGTGCAGATGGTCAGTCCTTAGATACATACATACATATCTATATATGTATTTTATACTTACTTTAGCTGCCATTTGTGGATGCGCAAGTGGTGTCCGCTCAGGTGTCCGCCAAGTGCAGGGCCTGTCCGTGCACACGCATTCAGTGCGGACAGTTAGTCATTTGTTTACTCTCCACTCCTCTCTCTCTCTCTCTCGGTCTAAGCCGCCGAGCTTTCGCTATGCTCTATGAAAGCGTCGGAGCGGGACGACAATAGGTGCTCTCCGAGTGCCGAAAAAAGAAGACGATACGCGCTACTCCGCAACGTTGCTTTACATAAACTTTACCGATTTCTGCGGCACAGATATAAAAAAACGAGTACAGATGCACTGCAACGACAATGCTGGCCTGGCTTGGCTTTGCTTTGCTTCGCTTGGCTGTTATTAATTTCGCTTCAGGCCAAATAATAACAAATTTCGCATTTCATTTCGCTTCGTTTCATTCACAGCGAAATCGGGCTGGCTGGCTGGCTGGCTGGTTTATTTATGCATTTGACCCGCTTTGTGGCTTTGACAAAACAACCGAAACAAACCGAAACGAGTTGCAACAATACGATTCGAAAAAACACGGCGCTGCTGTCGCGCTGTTGTTTTCTTGGAATTTCGATTCTACGCAAAAAAAAAAAACTTGTTGCCTGTTTTGTTTATGATTTTTCTTTTGCACTTGCTTTCGGTTGATATTCTGGCGCACACACAGCCATACATACGTGTGTATGTATAAACAACCACCATCAAGACACACACGCACACACACACCGATACGCACGGACCAGGCCCAGCTCTTGGCTAAGATATTTTCGAGAATTTCGTGAATTTCGTGAAATTATTCGGTTGCGCCCGCGCTCTTTCAGAACCCACGAAATTTAGCTCTCTCACGGCGGAAATATCTATGTACAGCATATATAGATGGATATTCTCGTATTCAACGGAACTACTTCTTCGAATTCGGTGCAAAATTCGACACTATTTCTGTTGTTGCGTGTCCGCGGCCCGCTAAAAGATTGAATTCCACAGTGCTTCCAGTATTCCCACTGTACCACCCGACGGGTACGTCATGTTGCTGGTAACCCGTACTCATGTTGCCATCAAAGCAAACCGGTTTACGGTCCAACCGACTATTGTTGAGTTTAGACGTTTCGATACCCTATCTGCTCCAACTACTTTCAAAATTCTCTTTGCCAAGCTGGTTATCAATAATTGGTATTGAGAGCTTAAAAAATTAATTGATCTTCATCAGCTTGATTTGATTTTTGTATGTATTCATGGAAGAAGACCAGACGAATGAATAGTTTCGTTGTGATTGCTCTTAAACTGAGAACAAGAGTCGTCTATTCATAATCGAAAATATAATAATAGATGTATTTTATATATACATAAACTTTATTGGGCCAAAAAATTGAATGCGTCACAAACCACTCAAACTATTAATAATATCCTTTGTTTTTAGGGTACTCAAATGTTGCAAAGAGATGCGTGAATGTTGCTGAGAGTAAAAGCTACATTCCCAAAAAGCTCTTTTGCGAAGATCGATCTTTCAGTGTTGACTAACACTGATCACTGGGCTTTCGGGAAAGCGGTCTCTAGCGGAATTAGTTGGAGGGTAAGAAATAAGCTTTAAGCAGTTGAAAATTGAATTTGAATTTAATTACATGTACATATGTATGTACATGAGCACAGTACATGAGCACCCAGACAAACGATGCGTCTTCCCCCGGTACCACGATGGGTACCCATGCCGACGAAATCGATGTGATCGATCGCGTAGCGCTGGACATAGGCCGGCTCTGCATGGACTGCCGCTACTTCTGGCGGCCCGCAGTGAGTATTTTCGCGCCATGCTCTACGGGGACATGGCTGAGTCGGCGCAGCGGGAAATCAAGCTGGACGTTCCGGTGGATGCATTTAAGATGATCCTGGGCTATATTTACAAGGGAACGCTGCCGCTGTCCACACTGGACATGGATCAAATTCTAGATCTGCTCGAATTGGCCCATCTGTACGGGCTGCAGAACGTCGAGGCGACCATAGGGAAACATCTGCAGCAGAATCTGGCCATCAGCAACGTCTGCAAGACCCTGAATGCAGCGCGCCGATACAGTATGGAGGACCTGACCAAGGGATGCCTCAATTTTATGGACTGCAATGCGTCGGAGCTTCTGAGCCATGACTCCTTTGGTATTCTATCCAAGGAATCACTTGAGGAAGTCCTGCGACGGAACACGTTCGTTACCCGGAAATTATAATCTTTAAGTCTGTACAAAAGTGGAGTCTCTCCAGCCCGAGCGTGGACATCAAGACCGTGATCTCGCACGTATGTACGTCTACCGCTCATGACTCTTCACGAGCTGCTGCATGAGGTACGTCCAACTGGCGCTTTCGAGATGGACCAAATAGTGAACACCATTGATCAAAAGGATTGGAATTATTTGCATTATAGATACGAATTTTAAAGAATTTTAAGAGTTCGTTGGCAATAAATAAAGAAATCTTAAATGGATTTCAAAAGCATTTAGATTATTGTACTCGGTTCGAAATCTATTATAGATTTTTGAGATTGAAATGCGTACCAAAACTACATATGCGTAATACTTATCGTTTTCCACGGTACCTCAAGATCCGACCTATGGATTGTCTGTTCATTTTTTGGTTTTGCCTGCTCTCGTCACTATGCTTAAAACTCGAAAGGCTCGAAATATTGCTTTACACCCGAAAACCTGATGGCCTCCGACCTTAAAGCCAGCAATAAAATAAAATACATGATATAAATCCAATTAAAAATATATTTTTTAAGAGCGTACAAAATGTACAAGTTCACCTACCGAATCCTGTAATCTGTAATTAAGAAACGCAATCAAATGAGATAAATCCCAGCTTTGGGTCCAAGCCAGAGTGCCACAGAGTCTCAAAATAAACCATGATCCCATTTTAAGAGGCACCCTCTTGAGAAACCACTCAAAAAACTACCGTTTGATTAAAGCTTTTGATTAATGGAAGGGACGCCACCCCACCCCACCCCGGCGCGAACTTAAAGCCAACGAGAGAAAGAGAGAGAGAGAGAGAGAGAGAGAGACAGCCATAGCAAGGGTATGATGTGCGTGTGCCGAAGTCGAATTCGACATTCGGCAACGAAAGTTCGGACGAGTCTGTAAGGGAGTCTCTCTTTCTCTCTCTCTTTCTCTGCCTGTCTGCCTGCCTGCCTGCCTGTCTGTCTCTCTGTCTGCACCTTTTGTTGATCTTGAGATGGAATTCGGAATACCAAATTGTTGATTTATCTCTCGGGTCTCCAGATCTCGGGGGGCTGGCTGCTGCGACTGCGCGTCGGCTGCGCAGTCCACTCACAATTGACCAGCGGGCGACCAAGTTTATAAAACTTTGAGCCAAAATGCAGCCTCGCACAGTTGTTTCCAAAACGCCCGTTGCACGCGTTGTTGTCGTCTGCCCGCCCGATGGCCCTCATCGAAATTTAAGCGAAAATGAAATTCGGTTAACGTCAACGAAAAACGAGTTGCAGGGCCACAAAAAGAAGAAGAAGCAAAAGCCAGAAGAAACAGAAGCGGAGAAAGAGGCAGAGGCAGAGGCAAAAGCAGAGGCAGAGGCACAAGCAGAAGCAGAGCCAGAGGCAGAGGCAGAGGCAAAAGAGCTAATCTCTTGTGCAGTGCGTTTTATCAGCAGCAACAGAAACGAAAACGAAAGTCGAAACACGCGGATCTCTGCTCTCGTAATGTCCCAATAAAAAATAATAAAAAAAAATAAATAAATTCATCTCAACTACGGCCGTAATGTAGGGGAAAAGTGAAAATAAATCAGAGACACAAAGTGCTCCCAAGAGATACCCAAAGCCCAGAAGCAACAAAAAAAATATAATCAAATACTATACAAAAAAATAGGAAAAAAAGTAAGTGTCTTGAGTGCCGGGGAGATTCTAATGCGAAACAGTGCTCTGTGCAAATACAACATGTTAATTGATGGCTTCTATTGGAAGGCAGCATCGCGAGTGGGAGACAGAGAGAGTAAATCCAGTGTAAATCACCTCACTCTCCCTCTCTCTCTCTCGCTCTTTATCTCTCTCTCTGCACCTTGCTATACTCTTCACACACCATTTCGTTATGTAAAATGCAGATCAAACATATTTCGAAATTCCCCCCGTCCCAAAAACTAGACAAAGTCCATCGATGGGCGTCTCAGATTATGCAAAACCCAAGTTTAAAGAGCGCCTGCCTCTGAGGAAAGCGCTAACTATGCAAATTCGTTCAAAAGATCTCAATTGAAACCGTAACCGAACACCGTACCCGTACCCATACTCGTAACCGTAACCGTAACCGTATACGTGGTACGAACCAAACCGCGGCCAATGCCGGACCTCTGTTCGCACAATTCTTGAACCGTAGTTTTTTTGATTACGCGCATTATTTAGTCATAATAATAAACAATAAGCATTTCGGCATTATTATGTACTTGTAAGAGTGTGTGAATGAATGAGTGTCCGTCCGAGTGAGTGTGTTTGAATAAGTGAGTGAGTGCGTCTGTCAAAGCCAAAAGTGATCGAAAAACAGACAAAAGTCGAAGACTTTGATGCCCTTAAAGATACATGCATACATCTTTGCTTCGAGATATCAGTTTCTTCTATGATAACAGATGCTTTGGATTGAATGTCCTTAAAGATGTATCTGCCATGAATTGTAAACTTCTTTAAGATCTGCTAGAGTCAGGACTGTTGTACCCTCTAGAGTCCCCAAAGCCTTCTTCTCTTCCTTTTGGTAAATCGCAAATATACCCTCCTGCAAAGGGTATACAAAACGAAAGGCCAGCAACAACACGCTACAGATTGTGTGTGGTCAGGCGGCGGTGGCGACGGTGGCGATGGTGGCGTCGACGCTGTCCAAATAAATGGAACTGCCTCTGCCAGAGCACGCGCTGCGTCGCTGCTTCGCTGCTTGTGCTCCCTTTTACACATGCGCGCAGGCGCTGTGTGCCACTCCACTCACTCACTCACTCAGTCACTCAATCATAACCACTCAAAGGCAAACAACTCAAACGGCGCGCAGCGTCGCTGGGCGACCAATCAATTGAACCTTAGTCCCGTGCCCGGGGTCTCACTCGGGTCTCAGTCAGTCCCGTCGCACAGCCAGGCCGAATTGGGTTGAGTTTTGTTTATCTTCTTTTGTGGCATTTCGAAAAAATACAAAATACAAAAAAAACAAACTTTTACTCCGCTGGGAGCCAATATACCATATACAATAACAATAAAATGCAAAATTATTAACGCATGTGTTAAATGTTAATTATTGCATAAGCAGCCATGTCGCTCCCTCTCCCTCCCTTCCTCTCTATTTCTCTCTCTTTCTTTCCTTCTTTCTTTGACTCTTTGGTTAGCGCCAGCAGCAGATGTGTGTAACCCCGAAACGGGGTTTATGACTATTTAACCGGTAAACGAACCTCCTCCAGCTGGTATGCGTAATATTCTATGAAAACAGAGGTGTGAAGGCGCACCAGGCGTATGCGTAATATTCTAAGGCAACAGAGGAGCGGAGCGACATAGAGAAGGAGAGAGGGAGAGAAGGGTGTGGGAGTGGGAGGAGAGGTAGAGGTAGAGGTGCAATGTGTGTCACTGGGAAAATACTATCACGAAAACGTGCTTACCGCATTTGAATGGCTTTTTTTTTTGTTAAACGAAAGTTTCCCCCCCAAAAAATATTCAATTGGCAAATCAATTAACAAATATCAATAACAGTTAGCCCCGCAGAGGGAGGACGGGGTGAGAGGTGAAGTGAAGTGACCTTCAAACAACAATCAAATAGCCAAATAAACAAATATACAAACGTGGCCCAAATATCACCCAAAAACAACCAACAAGTAATACCAACATCAAATAGGCCAAGTAATAACCCAAGGTAAAAAAAACCTACAATAAGTACTTTAGCAGCAGAGCAAATCATGGAGATCAGGCGGCGCACCTCTGTGCCATGGCTGGCACTGATGCTCTTGCTCTGCCTGTGGCTTGGAACAGGCACTGCCAAGGGCGACATCAGCAATCAGAGCTCAACACAAAACACACATTGGCAACAGCAGCAGCAACAGCAGCAGCAGCAGCATCAGCATCAGCAGAGATATCAAAGTCATCTGAATGAATCGCATACTTTGCCGGAGGAACCCCCTCCAACGATATCGATTGTGAGCTCTCCCCATGAGATGCATTTGACACGCACCTCCGTCATCTTTGGACTGACCAAGGTGCCCGCCAACGAGAGCCAAGTGAGTGCCAGATGCCAGGGACAGCTGCGACAGGTTCAGCGTGGGATACTCACCAAACAGCCATGGGCCATGAAAGGTTAGTATAATGAATGAATGAGTTTCCATGTGGAATATCATTATCATTATATCCCTTGAGGAGTACTTCTGTAGAGACGAGTCAAGGTTTAGAAGGGTAACTTTAATGATCTATAATCTCTGTACTCCCAGTAACTATAATTGCCAAATAGATTTGTTCAGATTGAAGTTCATTCTGTTCCCAAGTACCATTGAAGTTTGGACCACCGACTTTTGGGGAAATTTAGAAAGATTAAATTCAACTAAATAGAAATATCGCTGAACCTTCATCTTAAGAACCTTTAGTCTTCCGAAAAATCAAAACTTATTACTCTCGTATTGCAGTTCTTGATGCTTCTGGAACGAAACCGTCTGGCTTTGTGTACGGCCAGAACTACTGGCTGGGCAGTCGTGAGGCCTGTAGCGGGCTGCAGCGACCTGTGGGCATCACGCTCTCGAAGAACTTCGAACGTGTGATGCACTATGGGATCATCACACAGCAGGCGCCCTTCGATATGGACTACCGCGTGATTTACCTGAGCCACAGCTCGCCCTGGCAGGTGGAGATCAAGCTGATGTCCGAGCAGATCATCCACATTGGACTCTGCCTGCCCAGCGCCTGCAGCTCGGAGGAGGTGAAGCATCTGGCCCAGGACTACGTGACCGGAGGGATGTTCACCGAGAGCGAAATCTTCGACATTCGCCCTCAGGTGGTGTACATGAAGGACCTGCAGCTGAAGGAGGTGTTCTTCGAGCGCCCCAGCTTTCGCATGCTAGTGGCCTGTGTCCTGGCCACGGGCGCCCTGATGCTCTGCGCCCAGCAGCTGACGGCAGCCATAAAGGCGCCGCAGTCGACTGTCGATGATGCTGGGCTCCTGGCGCCGGCAGAGTCCGAGCTGTGGCGGGCACTCCACTCCCTGCTGCAGTGGCGCCGACTGCAGAAATTTGTGGAGTGCTTCGACGTGCCCACGAACTGGGCAAAGATCTTCGCCGTTCGGGAGAACAGCCCCAATGAGATACCGCTGATGAACGGGCTGCGGTCGGTGTGCGCCATCTGGATCATGGTGTTCCATGTCGTGTGGTTCATGTACTTCACGGTCCACAACAAGACCGTGCTTATATCGTATGCGGAGCAGGCCTTCTTCCAATACGTCTCCTCGGCCCCACTGCTGGTGGATGTCTTCTTTACCATCAGGTGAGCAGCTCCCGCATCCTTTAGAGCCTGTAAATTCTTAAATTCTGGTTGATTGCTCCTTTTAGTGGATTCCTGCAGACCTTCAATTTTCTGCGCAACTCCCAGCAGATGGAGGCAGTGCGTCAGAATAGCCTGCGGCAGAATGTGAAGCTCTTTGGCAAGCTACTGTTCCACCGCTACCTGCGCCTGGGTCCGCTCTATCTGGTGGTGATGGCCACCGTGGATCTGGTGTACGCCTACATTGGGGATGTCTCCATCTACCACATCAACGAGCGCTTCGATGAGATGTGCTCCAGGCACTGGTGGCGGAACCTCCTGTTCATCCAGAACCTCTTCGATCACAGAGATATGTGCGCCAACTGGAGCTGGTCCCTGGCCTGCGAGATGCAGTTCTTCATCCTGGCCAATGGATTGCTGTTCCTCTATGTGAAGTAAGTGATCTCCTCATGTTCCTTTTCGACTGAATGAATCGCTATAACTTCTCTGTTGCAGGCATCCCAAGGTAACCAAGGCTCTGGTGGCCTCCGCCCTCGCCGCGACCATTGTCTGGTCCTATGGCATCGGCTTGAGCATCAAGTTTCAGCTCTCCTTCGATGCCGCCTTTGCCACTGGCACAGAGATCTACACCTCGCCCTTTGTGCGGGTCCTCCCATACATTTTGGGTGCCATCACAGCCTGGTGCCTGATGGAGCGACGCCTCCAGGTGGAGTTGAGCGAGTCCCGCGAGCGTCTGTACTGGCATTTCGCGCTGCTCGTCTTCTTCGGGTGCATCTACTCGACGGTGAGGCGGGATCTGGGCCCCCTGATGGCCATCACGCTGTTTGTCATGGGTCGCCTGTTCTTCTCGCTGAGCGTCTGTTGGATGATAGCGGGCAGTGCCGGGGGTCGAGGCGTCTGGTGGTCACGCCTGCTGGAGGCCAAGGGCTTCCAGCATGTCAGTAGGCTGTC
This sequence comes from Drosophila azteca, assembly GCA_005876895.1. Lineage (NCBI taxonomy): Eukaryota > Metazoa > Arthropoda > Insecta > Diptera > Drosophilidae > Drosophila > Drosophila azteca. Next base: position 7,450,155 of record VCKU01000011.1, read on the forward strand.
GTACGCCATTTACCTGCTCAATCCTTTGGTCATAGCCCTCTTCTACAGCCTCACCAGCTCCAGCACGCATGCGGATCCCTTCATGCTGGTAAGTGTTGATGGATGACTCAATAGATAGCCACTGATATCCTATGAATGATCTCGTTTCCAGTGCGTTGTCACCTGTGGCTTTGCTGTCATCTGCTATCTGGCTTCGATTCTCTTCTCGCTGGCCTTCGAGCTGCCGTACAGCAATCTCTCCAGCCTCATGCTGCGCCGAGGCAGAGCCAACGGAAAAAGCAGCAGCAAGCCGAAGGACGCCTAATAGATGCTAGCCCTTAAGTTAGATCGTTAAGGTCAACGCACACGCCTCCATCATCTGACAATTGTGATCGCTTTCATGTACAACTAAACTACTCATCATAATCGAAACTTTAGCCGTAGTCTCTTGTCTTAGTATTTTTTTTTTTTTTTTAATTATTTATACCGTAAAGGTACTATAAATATATCGTAAATCGTACATCGTGCATGGGTGGCCACCATACTTAATAAATATTGTACGATTACTAACGCATTAGCTTTATAATACATCCAGAACGTTATCCGTATTTTTCAAATAAAATATATTTACGCTCCAAATCTTAACGTTTGTTGTTAAAAAGGCGATAGTTCAGACGTTAGGCGAACAGTGGTTATTTTCAAAATTACCGCCAATTCTCAAAAAATATCGATATCCGTCCATTGCATGCGCATACTTTACACGCAAAATTAAGTAAATGAGGGTGATGACACGGTATATTTCGGTATATGGACGGTATATTTTATGGATCACGCGGTCACACTGTCAATAATAGCAATTTTAAATAGAATATCAAAATCGAGGAAAATGTTATATGTTCGGTATATTTGCGGTATATTTTGAAATATGACCGTCTTACTTTATTGGAATTTTTTGTGGGACTTTCCATCCCAAGGAATATTCAGCCGAAATTCCATTCTCACTTACGTTTTTTACCGTTGCCAACATTTACTAGTATGGGCCAGCAACATGTGCCGCGAAATGAGCGACACTGTCCCGCAACATGGGCACGGAATTAAACAAATTTTGCGTACCATACCCCTTAGGAAATGGGTATTATATAATTTAGGATATGTTTGTCATACTGGGCACCAGTTAATGCATAAACTAGCTTTAAAGCAATCTTGAAGAAATTTAGCAGTTTTTAGTATTCTTGCTGATAAAATATAAATCGGAATTGAGATTTACATATATACAGAAAACATATCAAATCCATTAATGGGTCAAAAAATGTCAATCTGTGTAACACACATTATTAATTATATTTTAAAGCAGCTGGAAAAAATTAATTTTATCATCAATCAAATCAAAAATCAATCAAATTAATAAGGGTATAAATATGTCCATACCACCGGTAGACTAGCAACAAGTTTTCAAATGACGTGATATTCCAAGCACACTTACGTTTTAAGCCCCGACCTTTATTGCTTATTTGATAAACAATCTAAATAAAAAGAGTCAATAAACGAAATCAATCTTCTAGACAATTGATTCATAAATCGAATAAAATTATGTGTTCAGGCCTGGGGGTCCTAGTTAGCTAGTGATATTAGACGGAATATAAAAATATCGGAATATGATTTCCGATCATGGACATAAATGATTAACCTATTGTTGACCAAGGAGGTAATTCAACATTTCCACAGAATTATGAAACTTGAAGAATTTTTCCGCTGTTCAGACGAGGGTGGGTTACGTGGGTTTTGCAAAGGGGTGGGCCATTACAGAATGGATCTACAAAAATAATTTACCAATAGTATTATTTTCCGCTATTGAGCTCAATCTGTTTTCTTGTTTAAATAGAGGGGGCTTAAGTAGGCTAAGTTCGTTTTTTTTCGTCGTGTGGCAGCACTGTGTCACAAGTCAATAAGAATACATGTCCGCGCGGTCGCTGCAGTCGTGCCGCGGGCGTTTTTTGTTTTTGTTAGAATATTCAAAAAGGTGAAACAATAAACGGTGTTTCAGTGCATTAACGAACTCGTTTTGAGAAACGTTTAGTGAAAATTAGTAACAAATTAGCAAAGTACAAAAGAACAGTGCGAAAGTTCGAAAAATTTCTCGTACAGCATCCTTTGGGCTGCTGCTGCTTCTTCTACTTCTCATCATCTTTTGCATTCCTTTTCGCCTGCGTTGCGTGTGTGTGGCTGTGTGTGTGTGTCCTCCAGCTTGGATGTGGGCATGCTCCCGCCCTCCCCACCCCATCAAGCCGCAAGAAATCGTAAATTATTTTAAAGCTGCCAATAAATTGATGCCAAAATCCAATCGGAACTCGCGCGCGTGAGAGCTGCTGTTCTCGAACGGTTGGCAACCAACCCAACGGTGTTTCGGTTAACTGTTACGCTTACGCTAACTGTAACTTTTACTGTAACTCTCTCCCCGCGTAACAAACCCGCGCTGACGTTGAATTCTGTGTGTGCGTGTCGTGTGAATTTTTACAATTAATTAAAAATGCAAACAGCCTGAGGCACAGCAACAAAACAACAAAAACAGCACCCCTGTGCTCTCAATTTGAGTTCCTTTCTTGTGTCTGGCGGCGTGTCCTTGCCCTCATACGGATGGCTGTGTGTATATGTGTGAAACTGAGAGGATTACAACTGAATTTGATGTGCCAACAACAAGAGAGAGAAAAACAGCCGTTTACAACAACAGCAACTCAGGTAAAGGTGAGGGTCTGATTAGAATTAAGCAATCAGTAGAGCTTTCTGCTGATGCGTTTGCCCTTTCTCTCTCTCTGACCACAATTGAGCAACACCTTTTGTTTATCCACGTTCCAGCTACTACTTAAACGCCTTAAGTTTCTTATCACACGTCCCAGTCGCCTGTCGAGCATCATCGAAGGCCCATTGTTGTTTGGTGTCCGCCCCCACGGTCGCGTCTCTTTGGTTTTACTCTCTCTCTCTCTCTCTGTGTCTCTTTTTGGGCCCCATCGTTTATTGTTGCTAGTGCTGCTGCCGCTGCCGCTGCGCTTCTTTGGTGGAATTTGTTCTCCTGCTCTTTCCCGTACTTTTAACTTTGGCACCGGCTCGTGCTCCCTCTCCCTTTCGTTTGCTCTTCTCTTCTTTTTTTTTGTGAGTGTTTTTTTTTGCATGTGGCTGTCGTCGTCACAGGCGTCGCATGGATTGACCTTGAACAAGTTCAGGCACAGTGGCACGCATGCTTATTCTTGTTGTCTCTGCGGGCTGCTGACTGTTCCTTGGCCTTGGCTGCAGCTGCCTGGCTTTGGCCTGGCCCCACTGTAACACCCACCGTAATCCCCGCCTGTCTCGATCGCCCACTTAAACAGGCGATAAATGACGGCGACGTGGAGTGTGTTTGCTCTGTTCCACACACACAGATGTGTATGAGTATGCTTATGCGTATGCGTGTTTATTTATCATTCACTCCTCAATATGTCACAATTTCAATCAATTTGTGTGTGTGTGTGTGTGTTATATATTCGTACTAAAAACGCTAAAATTTTCTATCACATGGTCTCCGGCACCTAAAGCTTTGCTTTTTTCTGGTTTACAGCAGCTTCCGCGTTAAGCTCTCACTCCCTCTCTCATTTGCTATCTCCCGCATTCGCACTAGCACTCGCAAGCGCTCTCTTTTAATATATTTTGGAATTTTTTCACCTAATCCCATGCTTTTGCTTTCGCCTCTGCTTTGGCTACTGCTCTTCTTCTGCCACTGCCACTTCTGGCACTGGCACTGCCTCTACCTCTGCCTCTGCTTCTGCTTCTGCCTCTGCTCTTCTTCGCCTGCTTATGCTCTTCTGGCCCACCCCACTGATATCTGGCCAAACGGTGCGACCACCAGACGTTGGCAGTTTTATTAGCGCGTACAGTGACCCCAGCGCGTACCAGCCGCTCGACAGCACGTCTGCCTACGTCACAGGCCCAAGCTTTGGCGTTGGCTTTCTCTTTTGCCACCCCTTATACTGCAGCCGGCACGCGGGCGACATCTTAAACGTACACTTTGATACTCTGCCCTCCACTTATTCACTCTTTAGCACGATCACTTAAGAGCGTTCTCTCAAGATAGAGAGAGAGAGAGAGCGAACCATGCAGAAAAGGGCCTGAGGGGCAGAAAAAGATAACACGATTATGGGGTAGAAATGACAGGGCAAAGCCCAATTGTTAGGGTGTTAAAAATTCACCAGCGCTAGCTTTTACTTACATTTATATTTTAAAATGGAAACGTTGTTGCGATTTTGAATAGTGAAACGGTCTTTAAGTACAAAAATTCTAATCTAATTTCAATTTTCAAGCACTCAATGGGGTGCTCGCTCAATGGACTGTTGCCACTGTGCACGCCCCCAGATTACAATTTGTTCAGCAGAACATTCCTTATTTAATGTAAATAAACAAAGTTTGTTTAGCAACTGTTCTCACTTTTACCATTAAAAATCATTATAAAAATACAATCAGTGTATATTTCTCACCTTAAGCTTTTTGGCTCATGGAAAACTAATAGAAAAACTTTCGGAAAATGCATCTTAATACTACTACATACATATGTATGTACATATATCGAACAAATTGGCCAGTCATTGTGAGTTTTCCATTTATTTGTGGTATATGTATGTTGAGATACACAAAGCAGACGAATGGAATCATCGGGGTACAACAATCTCCATTCCACACTTTTTGTTCTGTTAATTTTTGTATGCAATTCCCACGAAAATTCCTCAACATCCATTAAAAATATAAATAAATAAACGCTGACCCAATCAAAGTCTTCAATTCTGAATAATTATTAATCAAAAAGAAAAAGCAAATCAGCATATAAATATATATTTATATGTACATATGTATATTGTGTTACATTGTTGAGGCAATTGTGAGTCATCCATCCATCGCTGGCGACTCCAATTTTGATTCCGCAATCACTTCTCTGCCGCTTGTCGCCTGTCGCCTGCCACTTATTACCATATTGTGTTTTTTATTTAATTTTCCTTACTTTATGAAGGAGATACACAAATATTTGAGTTCCCAGTCTCGTGGTCGCTCCTCTCCGCCCCCCGTCCCCCTGCTGCGTCTCTGAATGGTGCGTGTATGGAACTCGTTTTGGCCACAGGTTAAGCGACAGACTGGACGCGGTACTCTGGTCATTGGCTTTCCCGTCCCGCAACTGCGACGGCGACTCTGGGACTGAGCCTGTGAAAAAGCTCGTAATTAAATTTTCATTTGCAGCCCAAGGATAAGGAAAAGTTAAAGGTATTATTCATAAATTATTTAGCGTGTGGCAGGGAGCGACCGAGCGAGCAGAGCGACCAACCCTGGACAAACTTTTCCACTTGGGTGTGGCTTTTCTTCCTTCCTTCCTTCATCATCATCATCATCATCATCCCTCACTTTTGTTGACTTTTGCTGTATATTTATTTTTTTGTTTGTTTTGTTTTTCTTTTTTTTTTGCATTTTCCTCCCTATTTTCCCAGTGCCTTTTAATTGGCAATTTATTGTGGTGGCGCCACCAGTTGGGTTTGGGGTTGGGGTTTTGTCATTGCGAAAGTCCAGCAGTCCGGCAGTCAGGCAATCTCTATGTCAATCCTCTTCCCTCAATCAAGTGAAATGCATTTGCATTTCTCTTTACTCTCTCTCTGATGCCAGTCCCTGCTGCTGCCAGTTCCGACTGCCTTTTCCTTATATGTACATATGTATTTATGTACATATGTACATATATCCAGACAGCCAGACACCGCCTGGCCTGAGCCTTGGGGCATCCATTTTGTAGGGGGAGGTGGGGAGGGTTGGCTTATGAGTAATTTTCTTTATGGAAACTGAAAAAGAAAAAAACCATCAGGAATCTGCAGAGCAAGAGTTAATTATGGTTTTTGTGGGGTGTGCACTGAGAGAAACTGCCCCAGGGTTGAAGATGAAAATATCACAGAGGAGGAGGAGATGTGCAGGGAGCTGTGATCTAATGTGCAGTTTCTCCCAGTGTATGGCCAGAGCAGAACGGAATCAGTCGTAGGCTGTTGTGGGGCAGATTGCATCCGTTGTTGTCTGTTGTTTGTTGTTTGTTGTGGGTTGTTTAACAAGTTTGCATCTTATTGCATTGCCATCCACGCACACAGATGCACACAGATACACACTGATGCACACTGATGCACTCGCTAAGTATCTATCTGTCTGGCATCGTTATTTATGTAGCATTTCCCCTCCCAACGATCACAACGAGAACCCCAAAATGTTACCATCGGAATGGGAATCGTGGAGGATTCCCGTGTTTTCCTATTCCGCCTGTCATTTTTTCACAGCATGCTGCTGGCAGCATGTCTGGGTTTTCCTTTACGACGAGTATTCTTGCCTTGCCCCGATTTCCCTCTTAATCTGCGAAAGAGGACTCCTTTAACCGGCTGCCAAAACCGCCGACTCTGCTGACTCACATTTCTCGAGAGTAGACGACACCCACGACCCGGCATCTGGGACATGTCTGGATATTTCTGTATATGTATGTATGTATGTGCATACTGGCATATTTGTGGCATGCAGCATGGAATGGATATGTGTGTCTCGCTGCACACACTCTTGACTGCCATTCCGTAGACGTGGACGTGGACATGGAGGGGGGGGAAAAGTGACAGGATGTTAAGTGGGCCTTTGAATGCGCCGACCCTCACTTGAGATCTTGAGCCTCTGACACATATACTGGTACTCGGGAATCCCTTGCTTCATAGATTCCTAGCATTCATTCCAACGCTGCCCACCATGTGTTCAACGTTTGTTTATAGAACCACAAACAATACCCCCTCCCCCCCATTATATCCGTTGGGCGGCGGAATCTGTGAGGCATTCAAATCTACTGTAATTGTTTGAAATTTAAACGTTTCGTATTCCTAGTAGAATGTGGGAACCTCTCTGGGAATAAATGCTTAAAGATAGTCAGAACTAAAAGATAAGGTTATACCAGAATTATAGTTAATTTATGATCCATATGGCATTTGAATGGAATTCCAGTTGATGATGGCTCATGGGGCAAACCGAGAGCTCTGGTAAAAGTCACTGCTTTCCGCTCTCCATATCGGATTGCTGCGGCTGAAAATTTGGCAAGATTTTGGTTTTTTCCTATCAGCAGTGTTTTAAATTGTATGTCCGCTTATTTAGCAAAACAGTACAGTGCAGAATAAGTATTATATATGAAGTTTACAAGTGATAAGCTGCTTTCGAATGCCGGATACTCGGCTTTATCTTTTTCCATTCATTTTGTTCAGTTAAAACTAAACAGATGTTTAGTACATGTCAATGGCATTCTGCGGACAAAGAAAAATAGTTGGATTTCAACGACTAATGGAATGGAATGGAATCGAATGGAATGGGAAATACAATTAAATATTACCAATTGCCATTAACCGGTTTCACAGTCATTCGAGCCAAAGCTGGGCAATGGCTTAAGAGCGTAAGACCACCAGACTAGACACCACAAAACTGCAACCAATTTCCACATGCACACATGTACACCCGAGTATGTGTGTGTGTGCATCATCATCATTATCAATACATATATACATGTACATTTATGCATATTGGAGGGGATATTCGCTGCTGGATGCGTAGCGTATACGTAGTGTGATACTAGGTGGTGGTTGGGGGGGGGTGGGTTGAGTGGGTGCCGCCACTAGTAAGTGGCAAAACAATTTCCAATTTGTTGTCATTGTATTTTTGTAGTAGTAGTTTTTTTTTTGTTTATTTTGCGTGTGTGAGAGATTTTCGCACACAGTTTTGTGTTCTGTTTGTGTTCCGATTCGCTTTCTGCTAATTGCCGAGACGCTTGTAAAGTGCCCTTCAGAGCCACTCGAACGTAGTATCTCTCACGTAAATACATATACTATGGATAGAATGTACCCTGTAGATACATATGTACATTCATATAATACCCCTATAATATTTGTATCTGTTACTGCATTGTTGTATCTGTGTGGGGTCAGTATCTGGCACTTTTCGTGGCCGCAATTGATAGCAATTACCATACGAAAAAGCCACTTGAAATATCATCATTCCACCCCCACTCCCACTGCTCACACTCCGCTTGTGAAAGTCCAGCCCCTGCCATTCAGAGGGGCTTGGGGCTGGGGGAGGTGGGAAACATTGCATTGTATCTGAAGTGAGAGACAAACCTGACAAGCATTCAAAAGTGTTTTTGGGTAGCAGCCAAAAGTTTTCGCGCTGCCTGCCATTCAATCGGAAGCCCACATGGGGCAGGGACACGAACAGGGGCAAGTCGTCGTCTGCTGCTGCTGCTGCTGCTTCTACTGCTGTCTGGTGTGTGTGCAGTGTCTGTAACTAATCAAAAGCCTCGATAAACAATAGAAGACGACCGACCCGACTGCAACCAGGGAGGCAGGCAGGCAGTCAGACAGGCGATTCCTTTGTTGCCGGCTGCAAGCTGCCGGCTTCAGCCTTTGCGGACGCGATAAAATTTAACCTTCGACTTGAAAAACGTTCTTTTCGGGTCTGTTGGCTGTTGGCATTTTATCGACTGCAAAATGCCAGCGAATGGCAGACGTTCCACAGCCAGTCCCCCCTTCCCCTGGCTGACACATCATTTGAATGCCCCTCGATACCGCAGAGCCCTCCCCTCCTCTCCTCGTCCTCTTCTTTACCCTTGTCTGTGCCTTGGTCTCGTTTCGCTGGGCCTCTAGTGCACTTCTGCGAGAGAGTTGGCAGGAAAATGAGTGACATTTGAGGCAGATTGAGGGACATTTGTATGGGAGATGTATGGCAAAACCATTGTCACACGATTACATATGAAAAGGATCCATTTCGAAGGACTTGGACTTATCAAAAATCAAAGATTTGTTTACAAATTGTTCAGCATTCGAAGGATTTGTCTTGGATTTATTTGTGGTTTATAAAGTGGGATGCCAGTACATAAGTATCCTGTGAGGACAGGAATCCTCGTATCTTACCAGTGCCGTGAACCAACTACTGTGGCAACCACCGCTCCATTGGGTTGCAGAGGTCTAGAGCTGAAGTTTATTTTGTTGCATTTGCCACACCGCCCTTGGAAGTTGCAGTTTTGCCTTTGAGTTGCTTTTTGAAGCCATGGCACGGCCCTGGAAGAACGAGCGAGCGCTGCCAAAGGTCAAAGGTTCAGTTGTAATTAGTTTTCTTTTTTTTCGCATATCTTGAGGCAGGTCTCATCCATCACACCACACCAGACCAGACCACACCACTCCGCTCTGCCACACTCCACTGTATTGCCGTAGTGCTCTATTCGATAAAGGAACCCGGAACCCTGATCCCTGAGCCCTTCTCCTGCTGCTGCTGGTGCTGGTGCTGCTGCGGTTGAGCCATTGCGTGCTTAGGGGCAACCCTCCGACAGAAGTTGCACGACCAAAAGCCGAAAGAGGCGGTGGCACGAGAGGCAGGACTGTGTCCGAGAGGAGTGTACAGGCGGGGGGTGGGGTAGGGGAGGGTGTGGGTAACAACCCTTTTACATTATTAACCATGTCTATATGGAATTATTATTGGACTTTGGCGAACACCGAAAGGAATTTACATGAAAACGAGTCTGAAATGTTTATTAGCATTTCGTGTTTAAGACCGTTGACGGTTTCGGTTTTCGGTTTTTGGTTTTCGGTATTTGGTTTTATATCCCGTTTCGAAGACCCATGGTTAATGGTTTTTTCACTTTATGGTCGATGGTCGTTCTGCTGATGGATGATATTTCGGGTGCCTAATCTAATCGCAGCTTATCGATCAGCCACTTATCAAGAGGTCTCCTCTAATCGTTGGAGAGGCATTCGACTTTTATCAGTAAGGCGAGGGTTGCCTTGTTCTGTGGCAAGAAAATGTGGTGGCACCACGTGCCGCCTGCCCATGGGCTTTGAACATTTCAATTATGTTGCAAGCCCCAAGGTGCCTGCAACTACGTGACTGGGAGTATGGCTATGGAGTGGAGTGGAGTGGAAGTGCAGTGTAGGGCAGGAACTGGCGGGAGAGGAACTGGTGGAGCAGTCTATCTATCAACGGACATGTGCACGATTGCGTCTTCCGGCTGCCTTTAAAAGATACGTATATATATGTACGTATATATATATGTATATATAGTATATATACGTATCGTGTATGGCGTATCGCGTATCGTACGTGCACCATTAAAAGTGGGTAAAGAAAACCTTAAATAATGAATTAAATTATGGCCGATGGAGGTTCAATGGACTCCTACCGATAGGATGGTACCTGCCGGGTGCCACCTTTGTCTCGCAATATACCATACCATATATATACTCGCAATCGTAATGTACATATGTATATGCAATATTGATTGAGTGCATATTTTGTGTGTTTTTTTCTTCACCGATTTTGCTTCTGTCTGAAATTAGATTTCCACCATTAACCAGACTATCCGACAGCCATCAAAGTGCATTGCAAATAAAGTCCACTCCTTCTACGACTTTGATTTATATTCAATGGCACAATGTGATGGCATTTAATGAGGCCACAAATGCTGTTTGTAATGACATTCTATGGGGCTTATCAAGACAATGTTATATACATATATGTATGTATGTATGTACATATATCCCTTTCAGTGTGGATATTATGCCAGTTAGTTGTCTGGAAAGCAGTCTGGAAATATTCAGACGGCAATTCGATAAGTGTTGCTCGGCAAGTGCTATTAGCGATTGCACAGCGATTGATGGTGTAGATCTTGCTAGAGTTGTATCTTTATAGGGCTGCGACCCTCACTTGATCGCCTTTAGGTGTGTGTGTGTGTGTGCATCCATCTATCATCCAAGTGTCACAGATCTCCGCATGTGTGTGTGTGTGTGTGTGTTCTAGATTGGGTCAACTTTGAGTACGAATTCAATTATCTACGATTGTGTTTGAATTTCGTGGAAATATCAATTTCCTGAGGGCTGTATTTCAATTGGATACTTTTGGATCTGCTGTAGATTACCTGTATTGCAGATCCAGTGCTTTCCCTGTCGAATACGCTATACATATCATATATACCAACTATACTTGTATTATAATCCCCGCGGCTACTGAACACACTTAAAACGAGAGGGAACGTTGTGAGCCGCGGCAATGGCCGCGGCTCTACTTTATACCCGGTACTCAGTCAGTATATACGTATTTATGTATACATAAATCGTAAGCTCGATTTATTTAATTTTTATATGTTCGCAAAAGAGACGAATTAAATTTTGGCCAAAATGGAAAATTTCAAAAAATTAAGTCGAACCCCATGCTGTATTTTTATATTTTAGAAGTTATCTGTTTCCATTTATATTTACATATAATTTTTACTTCGGCTGCTACATTTTTACATACAAATGTATATTTACATACAAGAGACATGGAAGTGTGTGCGAGAGAGAGAGGGAATCGCTTGGCTCTCGTATGGTAGCCACTGAAATTTAATTTGTTCCTTCTGGCTATAATAATGATCCGATATAATCCAGATTTGGCAATCTGAGAGATACGGATATTTTCCATAATTCTGCGTTTTTCGTTTTCTCGTATCTTACAAATTGCAGATTCCACAGATTTTCGTCCTTTGTGGGGGCGGAAGGGGGCGTGACAAAATTTTGAAATACACTTGTATTGAAGTGATATCACAGGAGAGCTTGGATAGAAAGTTTGGTTGCTCTAGCTTTAATAGTCTCTGAGATATAGGCGCAAATGAAGACGGACAGACGGATGGACAGACAGACATGGCTATATCGACTCGGCTATTGATGCTGATCAAGAATATATATACTTTATGGGGTCGGAAACGCTTCCTTCTGGGCGTTACACACATCCGTTATCACCAAAAATCTAATATACCCCTATACTCTTCGAGTACCGGGTATAACAAAGTAGTAAATATCGGTAATACTTAAATGATTTGTGTCCACAAGTAACATAATGACGCTACCCTACCGATAAGGGAACACTCTCTCTGTCAGTTAGTCTCTAATCAGGGCATTCTACGAATTCGACGTCACAGAAATCGATCCAGATGCTGATAGCAAAACCGATACCGAATTTACTGTTCTCTTGAACTGAGTTTTTTTTGTTCTTTATTGCTTTATTCTGTTGGCATTTCGAATTATCTGCGTTCCGATTGTCCAAAATTCATTATCGCTTAAATTTCCGATTATTGCGGCCAGAAACTGTGGCCTTTCTTGGTGGCTTTTCAGTTGAGCTTGTGAACCACTTGTGAATCCATCAGGTGTGCCGTGTGCCGTGTGCTGTGTACCGTGTCCCAGGGCCCAGGGCCCTTCCTGAATTAATGATGTCTCAGGTGCGTTGGTTTGTGGCGTCGGTGGTGGTGCATCGATTCCATGACATTGTCAAATATTGGCTCTAAGGGTGGTGAGTGGCGGTCATCCGCTGACAGAGGTCATCCCAACCTGTTGACACCGCACACCGCACATCGCACACATCGCTCGCACATCGCACATATCGCACCTTGCAACCGCAAAGCAATTTAGGAAATTGAACTGCTTTGGAGTCAATTATACTAATTGCTGATTCCATTATCGCATTCGCTGCTGCTATCGCGGCTGATAGGGGGCTTCCTTTGGGGGGATATAATACTTTCGGTTTTGTTGTTTGTTTATTCTATTAACCGCTACCTTTCTGCCATTTACCTATGTCATTGCAGTCGTCGCCACTTGGAGTACCAATTAAATGGCAAAGCCACGCAGAAAACGCTTCCGTTTGAGTCTGTGTCGACGTCCACGTTACAGCAAGCACAAGATCCATGCCACAAAATAAGCAGCAGCAGCATCATCATTACCACTACCGTGCCGCAAGTAGCAGCAGCATTAGCAACAGCCACAACAGCCACAGGAGTCACTGGAGCAGTAGCAGTAGCATGATGGATAAACGATCCCTCTGCCTTCTGGTCATCTGCGTGAATCTCTGTCTCGTGATCTGGCTGGTGAGCGTGCAACAGCCACAGATGCTGGAGGCAGAGGCCCCTGCCTCAGCAGTGGCCCTGACAGCAGAGAAGGATGTGCAAGCGAGAAGCGAAACAGAGGAGTCGTCGCCGTCGTCGCCGTCGCCGCCGCCGCCGCGACCACTACCATGTGGCAGTGGAAGAGTCGGGAGAGAGAGCAGGAGCTGGAGCCGCAAACCAAACCAAATACACGACCCTAGTCGCATCCCTAGTTATAACGATAGCTTAGATCAAAGTCTGACATCGCAGCCTGCGGTACCGAGGACACCCGCGCCACAGGTCTTCACCAACCTGATGGATCTGCCCAATTTCGCGTATCTGATGGATCAGCCGCCCTGCGATGGCCATGTGCAGGCCTTGATTCTCGTGCACACCTCCCCCTACAACCACAAGAAGCGGGCACTCATCCGACAGACGTGGGCCGACAAAAAGTACATCGCGAGGACGCCCCTAAGGGTCATCTTCCTGCTGGCGGACGTGTGGCACGAGCGTCCCAGCTGGCAGCACTATCTGAATCGGGAGAACGCCAAGAACGGGGACATGGTGCAGGGGAACTTCAAGGACGACTACCGGAACATGACCTACAAGCATGTGATGGCCCTCAAGTGGTTCAACGAGAATTGTCCCCATGCCCAGCTGCTGGTCAAAGTGGACGACGATGTTTACATGAATACGCCGCAGTTGGTCAAATACCTGAAGGATCCCGCGCGGCCAGAGCATGCCCTGCTGCTGGAGCCCGATCTGCTGCTCTGCAGACCCGTCAAAGCCCCAAGGGTTAAGCGATCCTATCGCGTGAGTAGAGGTTGCAAGCGAGAGATATTCCAGAACTAATTTCAGTTTATTTTTGCAGTCCAAATGGCGGGTGACGTACAAAGAGTATCCGTATCGATATTATCCGGACTATTGTCCAGGATTTGCCATCGTCTACTCACCGGCGGTGGCGAGGCGGCTGTTCAAGGCCGCGCAGAAGGCCAACTACTTTTGGGTGGACGATGCCCTCATCACGGGCGTCCTGGCCAAGGAGACGCACACAAAGATCACCACTCTGCGTCATGTGATTGGCAAAACGGACACCATGCAGCTGATTGCCGGCCAGATCGGATTCGACTACAAGGAGTTCCTCTTTGCCTTCCATGGCATCCAACCGCACATGTGCCACAGCCTGTGGGATCTCACTGTGGAGAGTAACTATACATTGGAGGCACTCCCATCTCCATCACCATCTGCCTCTTTGCCTGCTCTCTCCTCCCCAGCGCTCAGTGCGAATACCTCTGCCATGGGCATGAGCTCGGGCCTTAGTTAGTTTTAATCTCGACTCGATTCGCGTCTCGATACCCGAGTCTCGATTCGCGTTCAATTTGTTTTTATGGCTGTTCAGTTTTTAGGGTTTCCTTTGTAAGTCTCTAAGCTTTAAGTTTGATTTTTTTTTTTTTTGTTAGCTATTATAAATTATTAGTGGATTAGCTATAGTTAATGTTTAGGTAGCATTTTGTCATGGAACAGGAGGAGGAGAGGAGTTGGAGGAGAACAGAAACAGAAACGGAAGCGGAAGCAGAAGCCGAAGACGAACAAAGTCAAGTGAAACCACCACCCAACCACCTGCCTACAATCATTCGTATCATACGAGTATAAGCTAAGCGATTATACAGATATAGTCATACGCAAGGGAGTGCCGCGCCGTGCCGCCTCCTGGTGATAAGAAGAATCAACTCTCGGACAAGTCGTAACAGCAACAGAAAACAGAAACCACAAAAAGCGATTACCTTAAGAACAACTATATTTAAGTCGTAAGAAGACAAATGCAAATACAAATACAACTAAAAATACCATAGTACTTAACGAACCATAGAGGAAAAACCGAGCAGAACAGAACAGATTCTGTGAGTGTTTGAAGGTGAATCATGAATCCCAAACCAAATAATGAAAGAATGAAGTGATCTGATCTGATCGGAAACGACGTACAGAATACTCTCGATACGGGGGGGGGGGAGGGGAGAACGAGGAGCGATGCAATGCGATGCAATGCATCAATTATTTTTTCTATTGTGTAACCATTTTTATAGCCCATCATCTCTTTCGCTCTCTCTCTCTCTCTCTCTATATATATAAATATATACACATATATTTATCGAAACGATCTGATAAATATAAACGATAAATTAAATAGAATAAACAAGAAGCAGTACAGTAACAAAAAAAAAAGAAAACATAAGAGGGAACATGTACATGCGAATATCAAAGAGCAGACGCAAAACACAGAATACAACAAAGCATTGAATTAACGAACGAACGAAAAATGTAACAAATGAAATTTATAAACGTGTAATGTGAAAATTAATTAAATGTTCAAGTTTGTCAGAAATTATATTGAAAAATCATTACAAAATACAAATAATATAAAAAGTCGAAAAGTTAATTGTTCTCAATATTTGAATTTTCATTTCACTGCTTGCACTGCTTGCAAGCCGTTAATATGCTACATACATTTCAGCTTTTGTTATCTATCGGCTTGTCACCACGCTAAAATTGATAAGTATGAAACTTGACGTGTGAAGTCCCAAGGCAGGGACAACTTGTCACACAGCAGAGTAAATGGCATAGCAGGCAGCCTTGGTCAGGCCATAGAAGTTCAAAGTTTGGCGGGAAAATGGATAATGGCAAAACAAAAGCTCCTTAAGTAATCTATTAGTACCTATTTTTGCATGTGTGCATTATATATGTATATATATGCACCCTTGTCATATTTTTTTTTGCAAAGGAGACCGCATGACGTACGTACTTTTAATAATATTACTAATTGTCCGTCGCTATGGGGCGGGGGCCCCGTAAATTATTGAATGCGGGTCCTGGAACCGAAGCCACATTTCAGCAGCTGCGCTCAAGGATATTTGAAAAAATGTTCCTATATGGCCACGTTGCCCCACGTTGAACAAACATCAAATTGCGCTGAATTTCAATTTCAAGTGTGCAGTTCGTGGCCCTAATAATCAGGTAGGGGCTCTGGCGAAGGTGCAGAGGCAGGGACGGGGCAGTGTATGGGAATGATAAGTGTGCAAATGACAAAAAAAAATTTGTTCTGCTCCCACGTCTGACAATTTCCATTGGATTGGCATTGGCGGGGGTGTTAAATGGCTGAAGGAACAGAGCGGGTGGCAGAAGGAACCGCTGTGTGGGTGACTGGGTGGCAGACAAAGGGCCCCACGATGACGTGTGTCGTGGGAGCAGCCAATTGTTGCATTAAGGCCACAACCTAGCATTTGGCTGTCCCCGGCATTCGATGATTAGTGTGTTCCGTCCCGACTTCAGTGTGTCCCGACTGGCCAAGGCGTGCGGTCACAGTTCAAGCTGAGAACCTTTGCTAGCAAACTCCTCCATCGATGGCTGAAATCGAAATGGGTTCGGTAAGTCAACAAATGAAAGCCATTGAAATGTGACATTTATCGTTCCGTGGGGAACAGAATCGATGTAAAGCGTTGCTTGTTTGTGTTTCCTTGTGGGGATAATTACTAACTAGCCCGAAAGCAATCGGTTGGGAGAGCATTCTACTTGGATCTTTGTACTGTGCCTGTGATTCTTTGGAACCCAAAGATCGACAGCAAGTACCCGTTTGGGTACTTCTCTGAAAACAATTGAGTCAACCAGAAACATATCCTCCAGCAGCCAAAGGGAACTGCTGGAAGAGGAGCAGGCGGAGAGCACTTCAGCCATCTTTGGAGTGGCGCCGCCTTCGTTAGCTGCAAATTATTAACAAGTGCATGCAAAACAACAAAACAACAAAGCAACAAAACAACATGCAACATGCAACGCACACAACAGGCACTCGTGCTCCTTGTGGCGGCTGCTCCTCCTCCACTCAGGCGCACAACTCCGGCCGGAAAATGGCATCCACACGCACAGAGCAGCGGCGATTGGATGCTGTTTTCTGTTTTCCGCTTTCTCCGTTTTGTTGGCTCCAAGCTCCAAGTTCCAAGCTCCAAAAGCAACTTCAAATCTGTGTCAAGTCGAGGGGGTACATACAGCGGGAGAGAGCGAAAGCCCGACTGATGCGATGCGATGCGAAGCGAAGCGAAGAGGAGTCGCCTGCCCCTGCGAGGAGCGCGCCGGCGCTTCACCCGAAATGTGCCACACATTTGAGGAGGCCAGGCTTCCTTTCGGTCCTTTTTATCGGTCGCCCCCCATTGATGGAATGGATGCTGCCACAGCCAGAGCCACTATTGCCGCTGTTTCTGTCTCTGCCTCTGCCCCTGCCTCTGCCTCTCACTGTTTTGGCTCTCGGCTCCTCGGCAGCTGTCGAACCTCCTGTGGCTAGTTTTTAGAACATCATCCTCGTCGCTCGTTCGGGCCCTGGTGCTGTTGGGCTGGCTATAAATGTTTTGTTTTTCTGCAGTTTGTTGTTAGTGCTGAACGGCGAACGGGCAGCGTTTGGTTGCCGGAGACTCTCAGAGACGACGACACACAGCAGCAGTGGCAGTGGCAGTGGCACTGGCAGCAATCAGCAACAGAAGCGAGGGAGACATCGTCATTTTGGCCACGAGCCCACGAGAAGAAGACTGCGGCTTCAGCTTCAGCTCCAACTTCAGCTTCATCTTCAGCACTCAATTTCTACTCACTTTGGGTCTTCGTCTTTGTCTTAGCCAATTCTGACTGTGTATGTCTGTGTCTGAGTGTGTGTGATTTTTGTGTATGTGTGAGAGCCTTGAAATCAAGTGCCAAGTGACCACGATCCATGCGATCCCCCAAGGGCCAGACAATCACCAAAGACAACAAACGGAAAGTGCAAAAAACTAATTAAGCTTAAGGGGAAATCCCTGGTACGCCCAAACCGGAAACGGAAACGAAACAAACGAATTTTACGACACAACAGAAACCAAAACGAAAAAAAAAAACCAAAAACCAGTAAAACAACAGGTGTTCTAGCCTTAACAACTTTTTGGGGGACAAATAAAGCAAATATTTTTGGGAATTTTTGAAAGAAAGAAACCAATTTTCGAAAGGAAATAGTGAACAGAAGAAAGTTTATGCGTGCCAAAGAGTTTCTTCCGATTGGTATGTGTATGCGTTCAGCTCCTTGATAGTGTGAGTGTGTGTGTGTGTGAGTATTAGTGGTAGTGGTAGTGTGTGTGTGTAGGTGTAGGTGTATGTTTCACTGTATGTAATTGGTGTGCTCTCGAGCGCACGTGCAGCGAAGATGGTCGAGGAATTCCTGGAGAAGTTGCCCGAAATCGACACACGATACGAGGTGAGTGCCGCCCCCCTCCCTGCTCCCCATCCACCTCAACAGTACCCCAGCCCCCTACAGCTTATCCACCTTTCCTCTCCCCTCATGCTGCCATAGCAATATGCTCCATTTCCCATTGTAATACTCGTACCATAACATGGGCTCTGTGTGCGCTCTGTGGGCGCTCTGTGCGCTCTGTGCTCTCGTTTATTTTTTAATCACATTGCCAGGGCTTTGTTGTGTCCTCCATTGCTGCAACATCCACCTGCTGCTGCTGCTGCTGATGCTGCTGCTGCTGCTGCTTGTTGCCTCTTTGCCTCCCGTCGGCTGCCAAAGCAAATAACCAACGGCGGCTTTTGTTTTTAGCCCAAGCACCTGGCCAACATCCTGGCAAGCAGGCAGTCAGGCAGCCTTCCTGCTGTTTGTTCTGGTGTTCAAATTACATTTCCCTACACACGAATTCGCATTATGCCGAGCACAGACAGCAGCGGGAGATGCCGGATATTTAATCAGTTCTGCTGGATGTCTGCCCGTCTGTCTGTGGGTCTGTCTCTCTGTTGCAGCAACAAAACTGCACTTGGACAAGGGCTTTTCCAGCACTCGTTTTTCCCAGAAGAGTCGAGGCCCACCTGAGGCACACACACTCACTGACACACACACACAGGATCCTTTGTCCCTAAGCTTTTTCTCCAAATATTTGGTTTGCCGTTGACTTGGCTACGGATTTCGAGCTTAAGTCCAGGACGGGGTCAACAGCCAGATCTGTGGACTAGAAAAACCCTCTTGGATGTGATATGATATAAAGATACATATGTTTAAAAGGTATTAGGGAACGATTCACAACAAGGCTGGGATTGGGTACTAATTATGTCCTTGCATGGGCCAATCCTTCAGCTAATCTTCTGCCATTCATGCTAGACAAGTTTCCCATTACACTTGTTGTTCCGGGCCAAGAGCGTGCATACACGCGCCCAAGAGGGTTCTGGTTCTGGCCAAACAACTTGAAAGGCAATTAGCGCACTTTTCCCTTTCCCTCTCCCTCGCTGTCTCTCTCTCTGTCTCTTTCTATGGAACTCTGGGCTTGGCCTGGCTTAGTGGGGCATGGCTTTGGGCTTTGGGGCTTGGGATTGGGATTGGGTTCGGGGGTTCATGGCCAACAGTTTAGCGAGCACATTAACTTTATTAGCGCGATACAATTGGGTGGGTAAACACACACTCACCCTCGCTGAGAAATCAACACACGTTGTGTGTGCGCAAGTGTGTGTGTGTGTGTGTGCGTGTGCGTGTTTGTGTAGATAATTATGCGGCACACACAGTGCGAACAATAGCCCTTTATGCCCCACAAAACAAGCCGCAGACAATGGCTTGAGGAAAAACTAATAAACAAGAACTGAGACATCACACAGGACAGGACAGGACAGTATAGGACAGGCCACGACACGACCGTCAACGCCATTCGCCAACGCTATTGCGATCAATAAAAATTAATTATTCAATATACTTTTACTTGTACAGGGCTTCATGCCAACCGCTTTTCCTTCACACTAATCTCACCCAATGGCTTATTTATGGGTCTACCCCATCTCATATCCCATCCCATCCCATATCCGATCCCATCCCATCCCATGTGTGGTGCGGTTGCGTGTGTGCCGGCACATCCTGTGGCATAGGCCTCTCCTTTTGTGTGCGACTTCCAGTTGCGGTTGTCAGTTGTCCTCGTCGTTGTCGTGGTCGTGGTCGTGGCCGCGTTCTCGCTACAGTATACACCCGTTAATTTGCATGACAAAGTAGACCAGACCGAACCAACGCCAGGAACACAGCAGCCTATAAGCCAGAAGCCAGCAGCCAGCAGCCAGCAGCCAGAACCAGGAACCCAGGGAACCCAGGGAACTCCAGGAAGAGCAAAGCGCGGGAGCAGGCAGCAAAGATGGGGCCAATGGTAAGGGGGCCACCGACGGACAAGTAAATGAAAATGTTTAAATTTACACAGGCAATTCAAACAAAAAAACAGAAAAAAGAGAGGGGACAAAAGGACAGAAGGACAGCCGGACAGAAGGAGGTGCTCGTATGTAGAGAGCGTGCGAAAAAAAACCCTCAATTCCAGATGGACATGGGGCATGCGACATTTATTCCCGTGTATTTGCCCTCGTCATTGCAATGGCATTTAATTAAATTGGAGTTCGGGGACGAAACCAAAATGAAATCGAATTGACAGCAAAAACTTTCTGACAGACATCATCATCATCAGCAGCAGCAGAGGCAGTGGCAGCAGAGGCAGTGGCAGTGGCAGTGGCAGTGGCAGCAGTTGTGGTGGCTGTGGCAGCAATCAAGTGGATTCGAAGCAGTCAAAGGAGGAGACGGTGGAGCAGTGATTGCAATGTGCTGACATCGTCTTATCAAAACTTTGCCAAGAATTTGCAGATCGGATTTATGCAAATGGCAAACAAGCCACAGTGGCAACAGTGTGGGGCGCACAGCCCGCATGGCACCCCCCCCCTTGGCTCAAAACTCTGCTCAAAATGCATTCGAAACAGTTGGCGAAACGGGGGAATATTTGCTCAAAATAGAACAAAGAAAAGTGGGGTGGGCTGTGGTGGGGAATAGCTACAGATTTTGCTCATTTGTCGATGTGGCAATGTTCGAATGGTGGTTTGCCTGAAAGTATTTTATTCCTGATAATAAAGGCTTTCCATTATCCATTATTGCTTGGCAAATTAATTTGTATTCCAAGAGCTGTGTAAATGTTCCTCCATAAAGGTTTATGTGGGCCAATTTTCACTCTTGACACATTTTTTGCCTATGGAGTGCGTGGTATTGTTTTTTGTTCATAATATTTAAACAACGTTTTTCAAGTGCTTCAATTAACATATTTTTGTAATTACTTTTAATAATTTCTATGGTTTTTCGTTTTGAAGAGTTTTTCTTGTAGCTTAATTTAAATGTTAATTTTTATGGGTTTTTTTTCTGGATAAATGTTCACTTTTATATGTAGGTTCTTTTTCCCCGGATATTTTCATTTTCGCTGTGAATTTATGTATTAATTTTCAATGATTTGTACTGGCGAGTTTGCGCTGTAGTTGAATTTAAATTGAATTCCGAATATTTGATTACATTTATACAGATGTTCGTGAATATAAGTTCTCCAGCCCTTGCTGCACTTGGCATTTATTTTCTCATATTTATCCCCATTTGCATATGTTTTCATAGAAGTTTCAACTGTGGCCCGAATGGGGAAATTCTCGCATTTATCCAGGGTGTATTGGGCGGAAGGGGTACACAGCTCGAGGACTAGAAGATGGAACTTCCTTCAACTATGTAAAGCTCAAATAAAAGTAGAATTAAATGAGGTTTATTCTTACTTTTATATTGCCTTTCATCACAGAGAATTTCACAGAGTGGCAGCTGAAATAAAATATGCATTATTCAGAAACTTCTTTACATATCTACAAACACACACACACATATATATGTATATTCATTCCATTTGGAGTGTTTGTTGTCCATTTATAAATAATGTTCCACTGTGTCGCAATTTATATTTAATTAAGGTTTGTTTATTTGCAAACAAAAAGCAATTTTGGCAACATTTTAATTGAGGCCCAACCCCAGAGTGTGCCACACAGACACAGACACAGACAGCACCTGCAACTGCACGTTTACCTGCACGTGCACCTTCAACTGCCAGAGGCAGCTTCCCCTCAGTGTGCAATCCGAGCACTCATCGGATAGGTATCTGCCACTGCCACTGGTACTACTCGTATCTGTATATCTGTATCTGTGTGTACACATGGCAGTTACTGTGCTGGCAAAGAGCCAGCAAACAGTGTGCCCGACGACATCGTTGAAAGTTTGTCACATTTCGGCAGGAAAACATTTTCAATATGCAAAGGCCGTTAATATGACAGCCAAAAAGGGGAGCAGCAGCAGGCAGCAAGCAGCAGGCAGCAGACACAAGGGGGGGGCAGAACTCTCCGCATAGGACTCATGCATTTGAAATTGCTACTGTTTTATGGGATTCAAACGGGAGAGACCTCTGTCTCCCCTTCTCCTTGTTTTAAGCACGTGGCGTATGCGTAATATGCTGCATAATGCGTGTTTAGATCAAAATTGAATTGCGCATTTTACATGTCGAATACGAATACGTGATGTGCTCAGCCGTGCCTTTCCTTCTTTCCCTCTTTCCCTCTTTCCCTTTGTTGGCTTTTTGGTTTTTTGCTTTTGCAAAATTTTACTGCATTGTCCAAATGATTCGTGATTTTCCCTGATGTTTTGTTTGTGCCAATGACGATGACGGGGCAGCATTTGCCACAGATTTTCGCCAGCCATTTTGCAGAGATTTTCCCAGTGAATATTACTGTGATTTGCACTGCGGCTGGCGCCAGCAAATGGTCATCAATCAAACTACGAGTATTATTACCCAAATGAATTATTAAAGAGGGATTGCAGGTCATTCAGATAAATGAAAATTAATATTTATACAGCTCAAATACAATAGTATTTCTCGTTTGTTTGTTCTTCTTTACTGTCTCTCTCTCGCTCTCTTTCACTCTCTTTCTCCATCTCCATCTTTTTGAAATTGAAATATTACGCCATACATTTTCCTCGTTCCATCCATTGTGTGTGCTGTATCTGTTGGCCCATCTGCTGGGAGTGCATTCCAGAGCATTTCATCGGCTAATCCCACAGCTTCCCCCCAGTGGCCAATGGCTAACCAGCGGCTCAAATGCGTTTATTACCCCGCTAATCCTGTAAATTCATTAATAAATGTCTACGAGAGCGTCGAGCATAATCCATTTCACTCAGAAAACCACTGGCCTGGAGCCCTGGTCCTGGTCCTGTGCTCTGGGCAACACTCCGCTGACTGCACACAATACCCCAGTACTATATATCCAAAAGAATATATCACGGCTGGCTGGGCAGCAGCAGCAGCAGCAGCATCTGTTCCGGCTCTAGCCTCAGCTGCTGCTGCTCTTCCGGCTTCTGATTTTGATTCTGATTCTGGTCCTGCTGCTGCGGCTGCTGCTGCTGGGAAACCAGTCAAAGTGCCAGGCCAGACCATCAGGCAAAAAAACGAGCAAAGAAAAACCGCATACAGAAAATGCTTTTGTTAGCACTTCAACGGGACGCACAGAGTGCGAGGGGGGGAGTGTGGGGAGTGCCACCGTTCCCTTCAATTTATCCACTTCATTTTTGGGGAAAAAACCGCAACACAGAGAATATCAAGTGGGGGGACCAACAAAAAAGGCCAACACGAGTGTGTGTCAAAACCGAAGCAGACAATTAAAAGTGTGGGGCAAAAAATATGAAATGTTACTTCTCCCTTTCGGGTGCAGGACGACGTCCCAGGCTCTTACGGGAATTGCTACAAATGCAATTTGGCTGCCGTTTTCCTAATTAAGTTTCCACATAGCCCCACAATCGTCGGATGGTTTTTGCCTTCTTCTTGTTTTGCTCTAAATTCGATACATTTTGTTCTGGGCATACGGGATCTGGGATCGTTCGTATGTTCGTATGTTGAAGTGAAAAACCCCATAAAACTCTACCGATAAGCAGGCGGCAAACATATTGCCGCCGAGCTGCCAGCATGAGCATGATTGATGATTGTTGTGTTTTCTGTTGTTGCTGTTGTTTGTTTGTTTTTGCGTTTCTCTATGTGTTTGTGTTTGTGTTTGATGTTGCCTTTTGCAGGATATTGTGCCAATGGAACAAGTGAGCTCGATGGTCTCCAACGGTGGCGGCAGCGTGACCATGCAGCGCGACGATGAATACCGAAACCGCATCATGAAAAGTAAGTGTGTCACACAGCGCCAGCTGTCAGCCTCCACCTCCCCAGCCTTCCCCCCCACAAAAAGTACACACACACAGTCCGTGCCACATATGTATTACAAACCTGTCCGCAAAGCCCTTTCCATTTCCCCCATTTCCCCCATTTCCACTTCCCCCCACGCTTAACAGCCGAATCTTATAGAGAGAGAGGACCAGCGACGACTATCCCTGACCCACTGGCTTTGCAGTTGACATACATACTTAGTTAAGTCCCAGCCACCGTTCCCACCATTTCCACCATTCCCAGCATTGCCCCACCTCCAGCTGGGGCAAATAAATAGCGTTTCACATTTCGCTTAACCGTTTTTGCATCCCCCTCTCCAGTGCCACGTCTTTGCATGCCACACCACACACCCAAACACACACACACACACACATGATGCGGCATGGCTGGTGCGCCTTACTCTTAGCCTAGATTTAAGCCAAGCGTAGATGCAACCGCAATTTCCACAAACATTTCTAAATACGAACACATCTACTTATGTACATTCACATTCACCTCCACATCGACATCTACATAGAATATATACCCGCCATATGAGCATTAGTCTGTAATTTGTAAATCTGTCATGACTAACCAGTTTCTCTTCCTTTAAATTATGTAAAAAAAAAAACCAAACAAACAAACGTATATATATCATTTCATGATGCTTGTTGCCCAACAAATTCGACGAATTTGGAACCGCTCTCTGTACAAATTTGCATATCAAATACAAATTGAATCGAAACTTGAAAAATCGCAATAATATTCAACCAAACCAAACCAAACAAAATCAACAACCAAAAATCAACTAACCAAAAATGAACGCTTCTCTCTCACATCTCCTCCATCTGTAGTACGTAGACTTGGTGAGTCCAAAAATAGTATTAATATTATTAATAAACTGCATCTGCATTTGCATTTGCATTTGCATATGAAAATGCTTTTAAAAATGTACATACATGTACTATACATATATCATAGCTCTAATCTCATTGCATTTGTCGAGTGTAAGTATTATTTCATTTGCAATTGAGATAGTTTAGTCGAAAATTAAGTTTTGAGTGCACAAAATGAAATATTTACAAGAGCACGATTGCTCTCCAGTGTGCCTTTCCAGCCGTGGCGTATGGGGGCTGGCAATGTGCGTGCAATCTCCCACTCTGCATATGTGTGTGTGTGTGTGTGTGGGTATCTGTGCGGCTGTGTGCATGGCTGTGTGAAACGCATTAGCATTACATTCATACGGATACACACACACACACATTCATGGACACAGAGTGCGCCGCAACCAAAAGGAAATGGTCTCTCGGGGCGTATACTTAATATTTGTTATATATGCATGGGCTCAGCCCAGTGAACATACATATACTGTGTCGGTCTCTATCTCTGCCTCTGCCCCTGTGGCTGCCAAAGGCTATCTGTACTGTCTGACAACTTCATTGGTGCCAACCCCCCTATCCCTCTTATCCCCTCCCCAAACACACCAGAACCTCATTAACCATAATGCTGACCTGCGCTGTAAATTACAGAAGGTCTTTCCCCTGCCCCAGGAAGCCCAGGAAACCCGGGAAACCCAGCAAAAGGGACAGCATATTTCATCATTAGTTAATTTGGGTCTGTCTCCTTTCCTTTCCTTTGCCTTGCCTTGCTTTGCTTTACTTTACTTTTCTTTCTAATGTTCGTGCCACAAATTTAGCATAAACTTGGCATTTAGCAGCGGCCGACATCCAACAGCGAAAACAAAAGTAAGAAACAAATCATTTGCAGGGCCAGAGCCTCGGCTCAATGACAAAAGAAAAGAAAGGCCAACTAAAAGAAATTAAAAATGCCTGGCTGAGCGCAGAGTCTGGCCCCATGGAAACCCACCCAGACCTCGTCGAAGGAATGCCCCCGTGGGGCATTGCTTGCCAACAAATTCAGCAGCAGCAGCCAGACCAGGGATCCACTGGGAATACTTGAGAGCTCTCGGTTCAATGCACTGGCTGCTGCAGCAAAAGTTAAGAAAATCTCCCTCAGACTCTAAAGACACATGGCAAATATATTATGTCCTTTAGAGAGCAACTTAGAGGAGGATACCAAAACTTTAGTTATGAGTTTTGGCCCCTGCCCCTGTCCCTGTCCCTGTCCTGTACCGGAAGAAATAATAAAATAAATGTCTGAGCCATTTCTTGCCGTTCCCCCCTCACCTCTGCCTACCGTTTGCCTTTGGATTCAAATGATACGTTTTGAAGCACCATTTTCCGATGCATCCGATGCGCACCGCACACTGATTTTTCCACAAGTTTCCCAACGGATGCGATGCCATGCAATGACGCTCGAAAGTTTCCATTTTAGCCTCAAGTTGCGTCAAGTGTAAGGATATTGCATATCGATCAAATTCACAATTCTCTCTTTCTCTCTCTCTCTCTCGCTCTTTCTCTCTCTGTCCTCTGTTCTTGGGGCCCGGAAAGAAGGCATTTAAATGCTGGAAATTGAGTATTCAAGCGATTCAAACGATTTGCTGGCCAAGTTCTTACCATTGTTAGTCTGAGCGTCGGGTTTTTAACCCGATTAAAAGCTTACAAAAAACCCTAAAAATCCCATTAATTAGGACAGCATCAGAGTCGTGTTCTTTTGTTTAACTGCTCGCCAGTTTAGTTGCCATTAAAGCACAATAATAGGCCTTGTCAGAGTTTCACTCTCTCTCCCTGTCTCTGTCTATCTGTCTGTCCGTCTGTCTGTCTGCTGTTAGTCTCTGGCATCTGGCCAAGCAATGACAATATGGCCAAAGTGGCTTCTGCTTCTCCCAGTCACTGGCTCTATCTGTCTCTACGTGTCTCTGTGTCGCTGTCTGGGCTGCAGGACACAAAAGGCAACGCAGCCCAGAAAATGACGCATTTGGGGTGCAAGTGCCTCGTGTGGCCTCATGCGGAAGTTGTTAATTTGACGCACAAAAGGCAAATGGCGATGGCGATGGCCAAAATGGGCACAAGTGCCGTCAGCAGCAACAGCAACAGCAGCAGCAGCAGCAAGAGGAGGCACGGCATGGCATGGACTGGGTGCAACAGGACGAACACGTATTGCCGTAATTACAACCATGACTGGCGGCCATTAGGCGCTTTAGCTCGTCGAAAGCTCTAGACTGCAGCTCCGAGGCAGTCACTCTTCGGTGGTGTGCAACTTTGGACAACTTGTTGCAATGCAACGCCGCTCAGGTTGGCTTTCTTTATGCGCAAAGTGCAGCCAACAAATGGGGTCACGGTGCAGGCTACAGGCCCGACACTAATTGGTGTAATTTGATATCAATTAGACCCCAAGTTTCTGCCCGTAATATCAGCATTTGTTGCTGCATTGTTTAAGCAATACCCCATATAGATTAACATATTTGAGGAGGCTCTTTGTTGAAGCTGAAGGCTGAAGGCTGAAAGCTGAAGTTGGTGAAAGTTGAACCCCATCGGGCTGAGGGCTTATAGCGATACCAATGAGAACGAACTGCCTACCGCCTTTCAAATATTTACAATTCAATTTTACAAGCACAACGATAACGAGGCAAGAGGCAGGCGCTAGGCGGTGGGCAGTGGGCGGTGGGCGGTACGGGGAACGGACGAAGTAACAGCTCAGGCACTGAGGACCATATTAAATATTCAGGCTTATGCAAGCATGTAAATGCCAAAACGAGAAGGAGCCAGAAGAGGAGTCCTTGCGTGACTTTCACTGCCTGATGGCGGCTGCTGCCCACGGGAGCAACCGGTTGAAAGTTGTCGTCCTCGTCGTCGTCGTCGTCGTTGTCGTCGTCAACACAGTTCCTTTGGTGTTGTTGTCACTGCCTTCCAAGAACATGCAAAAATGGCCTACTTGCTGGCCAAAGGCAAGGTACATATCGAACGGAAGGTGGGGCAACACAAAAGACACAAAGTTTTGGCTGGCAAACAGAGGCCTTTATCTACACTGAGAGAAAAAGTTGAATACTGAAGAAACTGCTAGGGAAAACATTTTCACAGTTTTGGTGGAAATCAATTGTTATTAATTTTCCAATTGAAGTATCTATTTGATTCTCTTTGTTTCTCTGGGTGTCACCTTATATTAAATACAACTTGGCCCAAAGATGGCAACAAAGAGAAAGAGCGGGCCACAGGGGCATAAAAAGAAAAAGACAGACAGACAGAGAGACAGACAGACAGATGCGACAGTTGACAACGCGGTCGAGTTGGCTTGAGTCGTCTTGACTTGACTTGACTTGCCACTGCCTCGCGATGCACAGCAGCGGCCCGTGGCAGCAGGCAACAGCGGCAGCCAAATGAACAGCGGCATAATGAAGCAGAAGACGCTGTTGGTTGGAACAAGCAAGGCTTGCCACAGATACACACATACATACATATAAGTTGAGATGATTGTTCCAGTGGTGGGGTGGGGGCTAATGCATCTAATATATACATAATATATGTAGGTATATATTTTTGGGATGTCGCTCTTTCATCTATCGTAAACTAGTTCGAGGCTGTCCATTGCAACAATGGAAGCAGCCTCTGCTGCACAGGACAGCGCGGAGAGAGAGAGAACATCTGTCTCTGGCCATCCGGCGGCAGTGCACATCCTGCATCCTTGTGCTGAAAACCTGAGCGGAAAGCGAACAGCAATTCTCGAACTATTAACTTGTCCAACGTCAATGGCAATTAGCATAAATTTACTTGTCTCTTGGCTCTGCCTCTGCCTCGGCCATTCCTTGGGTCGGGCGACCCTCTGTCATTGTGTGTACACAGGGCCCACCCATAACCCATGAACCCATGAGCATGCGGGCAGGCAGGCAGGCAGGACACTCGATAAATACATAAATAAATTAAAAAACATTCGCTGGGCCATCGTTCAGTACAAGTTGGTCTATAAACAACGCCGGACACAGTGCCAGAGGAGCGGATAGCGGACTAGCACAAAAGAGCTGACAGCAAACAGGACCAGGACGCTACGTTGCATGCCCCCAGGCGAGGCGTGTGGCTATTAAATTAGTTTTCCGTGTTCTGCGTGTTCAGTGTGTGCCCGCCCCCGTGCAACCCGGCAACAACATGAGCCCCGTCGAAAGCAGCAGCAACGGCAGCCGGAACGCCATCTTACGTACGGTTCTCCCCCGACAGACCCGGTAGACCCGATAGACCCCATAGATCCGAGTTCTCCGAGTGTCGCCGTAGTTCCGCTTATTGTTGATGTGGTATTTATGACCGAGTCCAGAGTCCTCCTGACTCCGTCTTTGTTGTTGTGGTTGCTTAACTGAGGAGTGGACTCGACGTGGCTGGATGCCCCGCTCTGTGGCCAAAGCCAGAGCCAAAGTTTTGTGCCGAAAAACTTTTTAATAGAGTTTTCTTAGCTGGGGCTGTGCGGTCAGGCGAGATTTAAAGCGCAAATTAAATAAAACGAAAACCGAAGAGCGAAAACCGACAACCGACAACCGACAACCAACAACCGAAAGAGAGGACAAAACTTTGTGCGCCAAAAAGTTGTGCAACAAAAGTTGTGCGTGTGCGTGTGCCTGTGCGTGTGCGTGAATGCAACTTGTGGCAATTAGCAAGTGGCATACGACCTTCGTCACTCTCTCTCTCTCTCTCGATCTCGCTCTGTCCCTTTCTGTGTGTTGTGCGGCAGCAGCGCCAAAGGCACCACCATATCGGACCGCACGGACAGCCTGTGGCAGACGACTGCCAGCAGCATGCAACAGCAGCCACCGCAGCGGCATGCTCGACCTGCACCCCAGTACCAGCACCACAATCAGCTGCCACTGCACCACCAGTCCCAGTCCCAGCACCAGCTCCAGCACCAGTCCCCCCACCACCATGCAACGCGCACCAACGGACGCCACATAATGCTGGGTGGCAGCAACCACAGCAGCCAGCGCGAGGCGAGTGTGTCGCCGCGGCGGGTGGCACTCGACACCACCGCATCGGGCTCCACCAGCGGCTTTGGTTTCAGTCGAGGTAAGCAGTCGTCCTTCCACGCACAATTATCCGATCCGATCTGCCCCGAAATCCCCTAACTATAATTTATAATCCTTAATCCTTTTCCCTATCTCCGTGTGCGGCGTCTTTAAATTGCTTGGCTTTTAATTAAATCTCCTTAAACGACAAACGGAACCTCCAGAGGGGGAGGCGGGGTAGCGGGCTGCGAGGGGGAGAGCGCACTCAACTGAAATATGTATGTTTGTAAAATTGGCGAGGCGTGTGTTCGCCAGCGACAAGTGGAAATGGAGGGGAAATGGAATCGGAATCGGAATGGAATGGAACTGGTGTGCAGTGCAATGGCTGGGCGTGGCTTCCGCCACATGCAGAGCCACATCCGTCCGCCATAATTAAGTTTTAACCTCCATGCTGAAGCCATTCCCCATTACCCTCCACACTCCACACTGCACACTCCAGACGCCACCAGCTCTGTGCCACCCAGTTGCACTTTAATTGATTTCCAAGCGGGCTTCCAGTGGGTTTCCAGCGTTATCAGCATTTGAACTGTTTGCAGCTGTCGCTCCGCCGCACGGACACGGCTCTGATCGCCTCCAGGCCATACATACATACATGTATGTATGTATGTACATACACAATGCCCGACTTTAATTAATTCTCAGCAGTTGCCTCGCTTTGAGCCACAAAAGTTATTAATTATGGCTCCAAAGGGTATGCTTATCGAAATCAACATGTAAACAGGAGTAATGACCGCACAATGAAGCGAAGACAAGGGGTGCACTGCACTGCCAGGGGTTGGCACGAAAAAAACTGAAGTTAAACGTAGTTTAAGCGGGGGGAGGGTAAGCGGGTGGGATTGGTGGAAAAAAACATCGTTAAAGTTGGGTGAAACTTTTAATCATTAAATTGAAAGTTCAACCCTCGAAAAAATCCAATTAAATTCAAGTGATATTAAAGCAAAAGCAGAGGGGGGGGGGGAAAAAATGTACAACCGAAAGTCGAACACATGTTTTATGGTTAACACGAAGAGCTGGAAGTTTTTCCATAATGTTTCAACACCAAAAAAAGTGATTTATAAATATTAATGGGCTTTACAATGAATCACCGAAAGTGGGGCAAATAATTCTAATGGGAAAACCGACGAGAACTCAAAGAAAGTTTCACAAATCAATATAAATGAATGGAAATTAGGCTGATTAATCTACACTGAACGAAAAGGAATCCCAAAGCAAAAACGGACAGTTGAAACAGGTCATCCTGTGGGAGAGAAAACAGTGCACAAGTTGGGAAAACTTTTCAAGATTGAAGTAAAGCCAAACCCCTAGAAAAACTGATGCCAAAAGAAGCTGGAGTTAAGCGCACATTTAACCGGAAGTTCAACAAATTGCTGGCCATGCAAATACATGGGAAAACATTATTCAAGTTTCACTGGAACTTTCTCCCAGTAAATTGAAAAAAAAAAGGAAACAGAAAGAAAAATCAATTAAATTGGAGTGCTCCGATGACATTGGTCATGCCAGGCATATGTCTGTATAATAAACTTTACGAGTATGTGACGCGCTTTATGTATGTTCGCATATCCCCATCCCCATCCCCAGCACCCAACAAGGCAGAGACGGCCACTACGCCGCGCGAGTGACAGAGAAAGAGAGAGTAATACCCACACAGAGAGAGACATCAATATTTCATGGCTCGCTGGAACAGAGCAGCCAAGCAGCCAAGCAGCGGCAGCGACATTATCGGGAAAACGTGGCAAAAGCGACTAAAAGATAGCCGCAAAAATAAACGAAAGACGGGGAAAGGCCGAAGGGAAAATGAGCAAAATGACAGAGGGCAAAAATAAAAAAAAATATATAAAAAAAAAGGGACAAAAAGGACACAATGTTCGACATTTGGACAGGCGGCGGCGGCGGCGGCAACGGCAGAGACAGAGGCAGAGGCGACACCGACGGCTGGCGCCGCTTGCCATTCATTCATTGTGCGGCCAAGGGGATGGGGATCCCAAGAGCAAAAGTGCGATTCATCCATTGATAAAGTCCGACGAGGAACAGCACCAGGAACAGAAACAGAATCAGAGCCACAGCCAGAGCCATAGCCAGTGGAAGGAGCCAGAACGTTGAATTATTGGCAAGCATTTGGTCAGGGTTTTCATTTCGCTTTTCATTTTATTGCCAAGGAATACGTACGTCTGTCCGTCTGTCCATTGTCCGTCGTCTGTCGTCCATCGGTGTGTGATTATGAATTATTGATTGGCCGATAGTCGGCTCTGACAGTCGACTAGACGAGATTCATATCCCACAACTAATGAGGGGCGGCCATTGATTGGCGGCTGAAAGTGACCTGCAATTACAGATACCCGCACAGAACGAGCCACAGCTATTCAGATACCAATAGCAAAGCAGTGGCCTTTTCAAGCCACATGCAACTTTAACTAGGGCCCAATACATATCCTGACCCACAGCCAGTCCCACTCCCACTCAGAGAGAGAGAGAGTGAGGAAGGCCTGGGCCTGGGCCTGGGGGCCAATCAGCTTCATAAGCCGAATGTCCATATTTCATTCATTCCGTGTCGAATAAATTCTTTGCCCTCGCCATTCATATTTTATGAGTGCGAAAGGAGCAGCAGGGCCATAATACTAACGAATATTCGAGTACGAGTGCGAGTACGAGCCTGTCTGTCTGTCTGTCTGTCTGTTTGTCTGTTTGTCTGCGAGTCCATCTGGAATTCTACTTCCAGAAGAGCTGGTAAATTGATTCGGAGTGGGGCTCACAGAACGCACCATCCGTAGCACTCATCGTGTTTGTCCGCTTCCTCAAGTGTTACTCAATGGCCAGGCTCATTCAACAATGTTGCAACAAGCCGCAGAGCTACATCCTAGTTCCTAGTTACCAGTTCCTAGTTGTACTTGTGGCAATGTTCAAGAAAACTTTGCTTAACTTTTGGCCTCCGCCCCCCTCCGCCGCCTTAACGGTGGCAGATGAGGGGACATGTGGCATGCGGCAGTCGGCAGTCGCAAACAAACAAAGGCCCAATGTGTTTGTTCGCCCGAGTGTCGTTTCGGGCGAAAGCCGGCAGAAAAACTTTCACTGCAAGAGCTGTCGGGGCGACAGGGACAGTGACCTCATACACATATGACAATAATTCGACGCGCACACAAACACACACACACACATGAACGGAGAGATAAAGGAAAACCCTTCTGACCCAGCTCCTCTCCCAGCCCCCCGGGAAAAGCGCAAACGTCAACAATTGAGAGTGAGTGCGAGGCAGGAAAGAGGAAAGAGCTGCAGAGGATGGGAGCTGGGAAGTGGGTGATGGCTGATGGCAGATGGTAGGTGGTAGATGGGAGATCTCGCTCTCTGCCTGACCCCTTGCCGTGGGCCTCAACAATTGCATGGACATGGACCATTGTGCGAGCTGTTGGTTCCCCCCTTCCGGTTCTTCCTGCCTCGCTCTGAACGTGCTGCTACACTTCCGTTTGCAGTTAAGTGCGACATATTTGCCTGGCTAATTTTGCACACACACAGACACATACACATGAACAAGCAGCGCCGCAGGACTCACGGTTCAAAGTCCTGGACACATATACAGAAACTGGAACTCGAAATTTCCCAGTGACATCATTCGCCAGCCATCGTTTTCCTCTGGCATTCCTCCTCCAACTCATCCTACTCCTCCTGCTCCTGCCAGCAATCCTTTACGCCCCGTTTCGCAAGGACAAATTGTGCTTATGGTTTTTGCGGCTTTGTTTCTGGCTTTACCATACAGCAGCTTAGGCCTCCGATAGGGTGTCAGTCCTTCGATAGGGGGGGGGAGTGGGTGTGCGTCTTTCGCTCTGTTTTTATGCATGTCTATAAAAATTGCGCATGGGGCGGGACTCACTTAAACTTCAGTCATTTGGCTCTGCGGCAAAAAGAACTCTCTCTCTGTGGCCAGCCGTAGCCACGTTCCAGATATCCCACTCCCACTCCCTTCTGTCTCTCTCTCTCTCTGATAGCATATTTAACCTTTGATGGTACACTGAGTACGAGGCATGTATTCCCTTACCAGATTGCGATTACAATCTAGGCCCTAATGTGTTTGTTTGCACGTGTGCCACACAGGCACACAGCCATAATCCCAGACCGCACTGATTGCCCCATAATAAAGTACGAGTAGAGCCCCGGACGGGGCTCGTCAAGTGGAGTGGTGCTACACGTATTTGTCTTGGCTTGGGCCAGGCCAACGGTATGCTATGCTGTGCCATGCTAAGGGGAATATGGCAATACCCAAATCAATTCGCACATTAATCAGCTGCCAGAGAGATTAATTAACTGGAGGGGCACACACGAGAGTGGAGTGCCCGCCTGCACCGATCCGATCCATTGTGGAGTGGCCTGAATGAATGTCAAACATAATGACACACTTAAACGAGTATACGCAGTGTGGTGCGACAGTTAACACGGGCCAACGGATGCCCATGCCGCAGCCACCCCACTGGGGAACGGAAAAGGAACTACTCCCTCTCTCTCTCTCTCTCTCCCTCTCTCTGTGTATTTCTTCTCCTCGCTGCCTAATGAAGCGTAAATGGTAATTGACAGCTCAAAGCAAAGCTCAGGAGCTGCAGGTGACCTGAAATGCTCGACAGTTCGACAGGCTTCGGAGGAAAGTTCATTAGAAATTCGCATCCAAGCGTGCTTGCCACACACACCAACACACACACACACACACACACAAACAAACACACAGGCCATCAGGATGTGTATGAATAGACGGCTCATATCATTCCACGCCAGTTAGCAAACACAAAAAAACACCAAAAGTGGAAGAGTCTCTTGTCTGACTACAAAAGGGGGGTGTGCTGGGCTGTGGAATGGGCTGCGGGTTTGGGGTTGACTGTTGCTCGTTGCTCGTTGAAGGTGTCATAAATTAGGTTTGTCACCTGTACACACGAGCCTCCTCCTCCTCTAGGCAGCTGAAGCCCCAACATCATCGGCAGTCGTTAGGGTCCTCGGCACGAATGGCTTCCACTTTAGTACTTTTAGTACAGCTCCTCTCGCAGGAGCTAAAACTCTCTCTGGCCGCTCTTTCGCACATTTCCCCTGCGTAAAAAAGCTTTCCCACGCAGCGGGAAAGCTTCGTTCCTGAAGTTCCTGCCGGGACAGGACCCAATGTGTGCCACAGTGCGCAAGGTCAGTGCAAGCTGAAGGAAAAAGCTGAAAGCTGGAGGGGAAACCATGAGGACACGAACTGCATCTGGGGCTTCCCTGCGAGAGTGGATGCTGGCTGTTGGCTGCTGGCTGATGGCTGCCGAGGAGCAGCAGCCGAGGAAAGCTCTTTGATCGTTTCGGATTCGCACGTAGAGTAATGGGCATCGACACCCGCCTGATAAGAAAGTTCCTGGTTGGTCCGTCCTCTCCTGCGTGAGGAGAGCTTTGGCCAGAGCAGGCCTCCTGCTGGCTGCGATGTATATAAAAGGATGCTCGCTGGCGGCGCACTTTCAGTTGGATTCTGAGCGAGGCCCAGGCGGCAGCACCTCTCCGAAAAGCAGCAGCACCAGCAGCAGCAGCAGCACTCAAACCAGGACCCGACAACCGAAGCTGGACCACAGCAGCAGAAGCAGCAGAAGCAGCAGGAGGAGAAGCAGAGGCAGAGGCAGAGACGGAGCGGAGCGGAAAGGCAGAAGGGAAATGGACCCAGCAGCAGTGGAGAGTGGAAAGAAAGTGCTAGGGAAACTAGCTCCTCGCAGTGGTGTGTGAATTTATGTATCTGTGTTAGTGCCAGTGCCAGTGCCAGTGCCTGTGCCAGTGGCAGTGCCAGTGAGTGTCCTGTGTACTGTGTACTGTGTGTACATATAGTTGTGGTTGCTCCGAAGGAAAAGCATCGCCGGGACGGCGTTGATGATGATGATGATAATGGCCGCGACTACCAGACTCATTTAGTGTGTTCAAATGGAAGACTGACCTCAGGAGGAGCAGTAGGAGCAGCAGAAGCAGGAGGAAGGAGGGAAGAGGCAAGAACTCGCACTGATTGACGCACAGCAGTCAGAACCAGCCGCCGCACTGGCGTCGTTTTGCGAACGCGGCCTCATGCCGGACTCGATGATGGACA
The DNA here is from genome assembly GCA_005876895.1 of Drosophila azteca. Lineage (NCBI taxonomy): Eukaryota > Metazoa > Arthropoda > Insecta > Diptera > Drosophilidae > Drosophila > Drosophila azteca. Next base: position 7,486,133 of record VCKU01000011.1, read on the forward strand.
TGGAGCATCGGGGGGACCATCATCAACAGCAGCGCCACCAGCAGCCGCCGCGTATGACGATGACGGCCAGCACTAGCACCTTTGCCCCGCCGGCACCGCCAGCCGCCGCCGCACCACCGCCCACAGACCAGAGGGATCGGGACCAGCACCACCAGCAGCATAACCACCATCAGGCCTCGTCCCCATCCACTGGCCCGATGATGCAACACCCATCGCAGGCACCGCAGCACCAGCAGCAGCAGCAGTCCAATATGCAGCAGCAGCAGCCCCAGATCCGGGAGCGGGAGAACCACCAACAGCAGCAGCAGCAGCAGGCACCACCGCAGCAGCAGCAGCAGCAGCAAATACAGGTGCAGCAGCAGCTGCAACTGCCCGTTGGACACCACGCTCTGATGCAGCAATCGCAGCAGCAGCAGGCCATCCACCGGGCCGAGGCGCGACGAGGTGAGCATCTGGGAGCACAGTTCGCATAGGAACTTGGTGTTGTACATAGCCTCAAAATACGTTAGAGAACTAAACTGAACTGAACTGAACGCTGGCTGAACTTGTTGCACGCGTCCCCCGCGGGACCGTCGCATCGCCGCCGATCCAGGCTCCACATTTTCATTAAACAAGAAAAAAATTATCTATATCTATATATATTTTATGGCCAAAATTTCATTAGAGCCGCCTTCAATCTGTGCTTTGCATCGCTCTGCAGGCTCATCGCTTGTGAATGTTACATTCTATTCTATTTTATATCGTTTTATTTCATTCCCAAAACTGATCGAAACCGATTTCCAGCTCTTTTATTTAACACAAATCCTGAAAACGAGAATGCGAATGCGAATGCGAGTGATTGTGTGTGTATCTAGCATTTGGTTGCCCCATCAGGTCATATATATATATATATATATGCATATATTTACATATATATGCAGCTTTCTTTCAGTCAGGTCGGGTATACACATATACGCTGACGTTGGTAATCTCTTCATTAGTCCTGCCCAAAGGATGGGCTCCATGCTGCCACAAATAATCTGCCAGCTTAAAAAAGCGTTAGGGCCTTTTCCTTTTACCGTTCTGCCATTCTGCCGTTCTGCCGTTTTCCCTTTTGCAGTTCGCATTTCGCATGCAAAATTCAATCAAAAATTACTTAAACATATATAAGAAGTACTCGTACAGCAGCAGCAACAGAAGGAGCAGGAAGAGCAGTCCTACAGCCAGATCCAGGACCAGTAACAGTACCAGGACCAGGACCAGGACGCACAGAGCCATGCCATCTCCCCCCAGCAACAGCAGCAGTTTGACCCATTTTCCGAGCAAAGCTTTTGCCAGGGGCTGGTGCTGACGTATGCGTTGATATTGTGCGGGCAGGGGGTGGAAAAGGGGTCGAGGAGAGAGAGAGAGAAAGAGAGATACCAGTGGCAGGGGGGTGGGGGGTGGAGTGGGAAAATGGGGGAGTAGAGGTAGAGAACTGTCCAACAGCCGTTGGCAGGTCATTAAAAAATTATGACCACACATTGTTCCCCCAGATTCCAGCATCCAGGATCCAGCATCCAGCATTCAGCATCCATTGAGGTACATGGTATATATTTAGCACTCTTTCTGGTCTGTCCGAGAAAACAACATTCTCATTAAATAAAGAAAATCAGCCTCAGGAAAACGGCAAGCAAATACTGCACGTAAACACTGCGAGGAAACAACTCCCGTCAATTATTAATGGCTGATTCAATCCCCAGGAATCAGGTCAGACACGGGTCCGGGTCCGGGTCCAAGCCCAAGCCCAGGCATCAGGTGAAATAATTAATTCCACTGCCATTCCATTCACCTAATTGCAGCCGCAGCAGCAGCAGCAGCAGCAGCAAGAATAATCTTAGCTATCTTCTGGCTCACTGAGTGGCTGGCTGGCTTCCTTCTTCATTTCCATCTCCATCTCTCTTTTAATAGAAGCAATTTAGCTATAAATCTATTAGGTCCCCGTGGTCGACATGGCGCCTCAAGGCTCCTGCGGCACACAAATCGAGAAAGTCGGCTCCTCCATTTGCTGCTGCTGCTCCTCCTCCTCCTCCTCCGCTGGCACCTCGTTCCATCGCAATTATTTCGAAATCAATTTCAATATAAAAGTTTTTCCTGTGGCTAAGAGGGTGTTTGGCAGCTTGTTGGCTTAGCCAGGTTCTGGCTCAAAGTTTTTCCTTTTGCCAGTGACGCTTTTCATGTTTTGTGTCTGTGTACGGCATACTTCTTCTGTATGTGAATGTGTGTGTGTATGTGTGTGTGTTTGGGGGGTGTATGGGTGTTTGGGTGTGTGGGAAGAGCTCGTTAAAAACACTTTGCTGACGTCGCGTCGTCGTCGTGGCTGGGTGTTGGCATTGTGGCAACTTTTCAATGAACTGTAATTGAAACTGAAATGCAAACAGTGCCGCTAATTGCCAGCAGCTGGCAGCGCGTTGCAGCACAAAACCAGAAGACAGACAGAATCCAGAAACCAGAAACCAGAAACAGCAGCATTCAGAATTCAGCACTGAGAGGCATGCGATGCCTGCCCCACACACACCACTGCAGCTGCAGCGGTAGTGGTAGTGGCAGTAGTGCAGTGGTGCAGTAGTTGCAGTGTCAGTAGCAGTAGCAGTGGCAGCGAGTAAATACCATTTAAATGTGTGGCATGAATAATTTATGATTTGCCTTCGGTTGTAGTTTGAGTTTTTGAATTGCGTTCTTTGTGCATGCCCCTGCCACCCATCCCATCCAACCCCCAATACCAACCGCTGCATGTACAACACCACCATACCGCTGGCATGTCTGTAACCTATGGCTATGTAGATCGCAGGATCACAGAACACTCTCAACACTGAAGGGGAGCGACACCAAGAACCAACCAACCAACCAATCAACCAACCAATCAACCAACTAATCAACCAATCAACCAACAAACCATTCAACCAACCAAGAACCAGCTCCCAGCAACAGCAATCCCACTCGAATTGGAGCTAGGAGCTGAGGAGCTGTGATCCAGCCAGCCAACTCCCGATTAATTACTCTTGTTATTCGATTTATCGTATTCTTGCAGATACACAAGCAAAACATTCCCACGGATTTCTCTATTGTAAGTCGCACAATTTGGACAGAACAAGAACCAAGTCCCCAAGCAAAAACCCAAAAAAAAACAAAAAGAAAAAGAAAATAAACGATCAGAAAACAAAAAAAAGATTCCCACATTCCCACACATATGAATCAACAATTACACACACACACACACATACAGACAGACACAGACAAACACACACACACAGCAATTGTTCCAACTTCTATAACTAATACTATTCTATCTATAACTAAACTATCTATGACTACTATTTGATAGAATATGTATTTCATTTTATTATATACTATTTATAATAATACTCCGTATACTCCTTGTTTGTTTGTGCTTCAATGTTTTCAATGTTTTTCCCCCTACATCGCGGTACTCCTCCTGGTCTTGAGAGCCTCAAGAGCCTATGCCCACCTAAGTATGCTATAGATATTTTTCCAAGCGCCCCAAAAAGCGCACAACATTTTTGACTTTTACGAGGAGGCGAATGCCCCTCTCGGGGGGCGCGTCTCAAGTATCAATAAGCAGAATGGGCGACTTGTTGCCACATCTTGTTCTCGCACATCTCGCACATCTGGACACAAACTACAATTTTGTTTTGGCTTCAACTTTAAGGCTGGTGAAAATCGACTCGAATTGGGTCCTTTTCCACCCCCCCCCTCTCTCTCTCTCTATTTTTTCCGACATTCAGTCTGCGCTTTTTGTATGCGCCCCGCGGACGCTTGTCTCATTTAAAATAAAAAAAAAAAATAAAACATTTTTGTTGTGCCCCACAGCCCAAAACGCTCGGCTCGGCGCATTATTCATGCAAACAGCAACAGCAACAGCAAACAAAGAAAAACGAAACGAAAAACGAACAACAAAAAATAAAAAAAGCAAAAGCAAAAGCAAAAGCAAAAAAAGAAAAAGCGAATGAAAAATTGTGAACGAATTTGTAACTTAAGCCTTAATTTGCAGCCATTTGCTTTGAGCACTTGATTCCATCTTGCCGCCCCATCTCTGTGTGTGTATCCCGTATATAAATGTAATTTCTTTCGTTTTCTTGCCACGTTCTCTCGCAGCGGACGAGGAAATCAGCGACAAGGCCTCGACATGCGGCAAACTTCTCATCTTTCTATCCGTGGCATTAGTGATACTGACTCTGCCCTTCAGTCTCTTCGTCTGTTTCAAGGTAAGTCCAATTCCAATTCCAACTCCCAACTCCCTTCCTTCCAAATGGCATGACAATTCCGCATTCGCGCGATTCAGATTCTAGATTTAGATCTGTACATTTCTATATTTAGTTCTCGCTCACTCGGCGACCTTCTCTCTGATACTCTGACTTTTTTCCATTTGTATATTTCTCACTTACAAACACACACACCGACACCGACACTGACACACACACACACACACACTTTGTGCATTTTGCATTTTGCAGGTGGTGCAGGAGTACGAGCGAGCGGTTATCTTCCGTTTGGGTCGTCTCATGCAGGGCGGTGCCAAGGGCCCAGGTGAGTACATACCACGTTGCAGGTTGCAGATGGCAAAAGGCAAAGGGGCAGGTCGGTGTGGAGGGGAGCGGGGCAGGAAGGCAGTCTGGTGAGTGGGTAAGGGGGTAACCGGGTAACGATGCTATGCAAATTTTTAGTGCCGACGAATTTGTGTTAATTGCTGCACTTGCTCCAAATTAGCGCGACTCTGGGGTGACTCTTGCCGTGACAGCTCTGCTCTGTGGCAGATGCTGTTCCCATTTCGTGTGGGTGGAGACGGCAGGACGGCAGGAAGAGATTATGCAAAGTTTCCTTACACCTGTGACCCCCCAACCCCCCCACTCCGACTAATAACTTTTGCTCCGCCACCCCCATTCTCCGGTGTTCGCCCTGTAACGAGCGTGTATAATGCATCTTGGCCACAATTGCAGGTATCTTCTTCATCCTGCCCTGCATCGACTCGTATGCCCGTGTGGATCTGCGTACCCGCACCTACGATGTGCCACCACAGGAGGTAAGTCCTGGCCTGCCTGCCTGCCTGACTGCCTGTCTGCTTGCCGATATGGCAGGTGCAGCAGCAGCAGCAGAAGCAGCAACCATTTTGCAGCCACCGCTGCTCTCTTTGATGTTAATATTGTTGTCGTTGTTCTTGTGTTGTCCAAGCAATAACGATGCAAATTTTATTTATTTTAAATACCCCCCAAAACCCCTAAAAATATACCCCGAACATACATACATACACCCACACTCACACACACACATACACATACACACGACAAGCTAAAACGATGCCAAGTAAAGCAGAAACCAATTAAACTTTTAGCTTTAGCCACAAGTTATTCCAGCAAACACTTTTGTTAACAGCAACATTTTTCGTTTTTGGCTTTTCCTGCAAGAGAAAAAGACTCTCAACACCCACACAAACACACACACACACACACAGATACAGGACACACAGGACTTGCACACAAAGACCTGAATATGTTGGTGGGATCCGCACGACGGAACATGCTCGGAATCTGAATTGTTGTGTGGATTCTGCTGACAGCACAGCACACACACACACACACACACACAGAAACACCAAAACATACCACACACATACACACACACACAAACAGTATACGCAACTGGAGCGTGAATTACGCATACGCAACGTTGTTTTCTGTGTCTGTGACTGTGTCTTTCGTTCTTTCTTTTGACTTTCCCCTAGGCCCCTTTTTTTTCTGGTTGTTGTATTAATTGTTGTTGTCGTTGTTGTCGTCGCATGTCACGGCGTTTACTTTTTTTTTGGGTTTTCATCCATTTTGGCTTTCTGTTTCTTTTTCTTTTCCTTTCCTTTGCTTTTTTTGATTTTCTTCCTTCTGCGTAACTGTGTGACTGTTCTTCCTGCTGCAGTCGCTCACTCTCTCTCCCTCACACTCTCTCTCTCTCTCTCTCTGTCTGTGTATGTGTCTTCCTCTCTATGTATACGTATCTCTCTCTCTCCATATCTATATCTATGTCTATGTCTATCTTTATCTGTATCTTTTAATGTATCTATCCCCAGCCAAAAAGAATCTATTCTATCCACACGAAAAAACCAAAAAAAAAAAAAAAGCCCCCATCAACAACAGAAGCAAATGCGTTTCCCCACAACAGCTATATCCATATCTATATAAACATATATATCCATATATATATCTTATTCCCCGCTCACTTTCTTATAGTTTATTTCACTTCTGTTTTTTTTTTTGGTGGTTTTTTTTCTTTCCACAAGTTGTAGTCGTTTCATTTTTGTGGCCGGGAGTGTGTCCGTCCGGGCAAGCGGTTCTAATGGACCACTGCACTGGGGGCACACCAGAGAGCCACCACAGCACCAGCCCACACACACACACATACACCAAGCAATTGCTTTCTCTCTCTATACTGTCTCTCTCTCTCTATCTATCTCTCTCTCTCTCGACTCTCGTTGTTGTTGTTGTTGTTCTTGTTGTTGTTGTTGTTGTTGGTAGTCTTTGCTGTATCCTTGTATATCCTATATACCATATAAAGATATATACATATATACATATATATTTTAAATACTTTTGTATGGTACCCCGTACTTGTTGTCGTATTGAAGTTGTACAATGTTGCAGATTTTTATTATTATTGCCATGGTAACGGTGCACTCAACCACATGACCACCACCATCACCACCATCACCACTTAAACCTCACAGATACAACACACCCACACAGCCACACACACTCACACACTCACATCCTCACACAAAAGCCCCCATCAAGATACGCGGCTCGCTCCATTTATTTTTGGGAATTTTTGCGGCCAGCGAAAAGGCTCCCTTTAGCTTCACTTATTTGATCTTTTATCGCCGACCACTGAACCATCCTGCCACCCCCCACCCCCCACCAACCACCCCATCCAATCCCAGCCAGCCCATCCATTTTTCATTCTTTTTTTTTTCCTTCCTTTACCTGTACATATTTCATTGTTGTATAAAGTGGAAGACCGAACCCAATATGAAATATTAACAAAAGAGGAGAAAAATTCAGCGAAATGGCAACTGAATTTAAGATACGAGTTTATGCTGCGATGCTGCGATATAAAGCGGTAACTACTGGTTGGATCTTGCTGACGTCATGTGGAACAAACTCACACAAAGACAGACACACACACACAAGCACACACAAGCACACACACAACCACTAAAGTCAAATATTACATTGCAGTTTCCCCTTCATTTTGTATTCGTTTCTTTCTTTGGTTTTTAATGCATATTTGCGATTTCCGTCAGCATTCACTTGTCTGCTTGTTCCTCGGTTTTGCAATTTGAGTTTCAGTTTCAGTTTCTGTTCGCATGAAGGCCACTGCGGCAATGCCCTACTCGATGGGGGGGACAACCATCCGCCCACAGCCCCCTTCCCAAGAGCAGGAGAATCCATCAACACACACACACACACACATGCAAACACTCGGAACACTTGGAACACTCATACACTCAACCAAAATCCAACTTTAAAGTGTCATTTCATTTCGATATTATTTGTCCATTCGATGACTTTTTCTGTTGTTGGTTTTGGAATCCTCATTTGAGTCGTATGGTAATCCGTAAATGTATTTAGTTTTTGATGTCTTTTGAACCATTAACTTCAAGTTATTACAATTTGCATAGCTCTGTTAAAGCTCTGATTGTTTTTTGCAATTAGAAATGAAAACAAACAAACAAACAAAAAAAAAAAGAACCCAACCAAAAAAAAAATATGGCATAATCAATGTTAAACCAATCCAAAAATCAAAAAAAAAACCAGTAAACCAAAAATCAAATCGCCGGAATGCATAGCAACTGAAAATTCTCGAAATCTCTATCTCTCTCTCTCTCTATCTATCTGTCTCTCTCTGTCGCTCTCTGTGTTCAGTGAAGCAGCACACACACACCTATATACCGACATATGCAAAACGCAAAAACGAATTGGCAGGGCGGCGGCGGGGTTCGAAAAACTCTAAAGAAGGCATTGGCTCTCTCTAATCTCTCTCTGACACACACACACACACACAAACAAACTCCCTCTATCTCTAACACTCTCTCTATCCATCCATCTATCTATCTACATGTATCTGTCAAACTGTCTGTCAATCTAACTCACTCTCGGCTTGTGCAACGAAAAGTTGATGAAGAAATGAATGTCAAATGTTTGTTCACTGAACACAGGGTGCAGCACTCACACACACACACACACACAGAGACACTTCAAACACGCACACCTATACACACGCATAGAGCGGATGTAGATGCAGATTCAGATACAGATACACAAATCATATCTTTAGTTCTTGCTGAACCCAGAATGAAAACCACAGAGTATTTCCACAGAATTAAACGTTAATTTGCACACCCAACCACCCAGCCACCCCCCTGCAACCCACCTATCAATCTATATATCTATCTATCTGTCTCTATGTGTATCTCTCTCTCTCTCTCTCTCTCTATATATCTCTGTCTATCTAAATGTCTGTCTTGCTCACTCTCTCCTGCCACTAAGCAGCCACAAAACTGATCTCTCTCTCTCTCTCTCTCTATCTGTGTGTCTCTCTCTATCTAACCCCCACTCTCTCAATCTCTCTCTCTCTCTCAATCTGTCTCTCTCTCTCTGTCTTTATATATATATATAACTCTATTATATATACCTGCCCCTACCTCTATCTAAATCTCTCTCTATTTCTATATATATATATATATATACATATATACTGATTTTGTTTTTGAGCTATGTGTAAGATTGTTTTTCCATATTTAAAACCAGAACAGAGCCAACAATCCCTCAAAAAACAGAAAACAGAAAACAGATAAAACCCCAACAAACAGAACAATATATCAAAACAAAATGCACTTATTTGATAAGCCCCCCCCACTCCAATCCAACACCCCTAACCACCAACCCCACACCCCTCTAACCCGCCACCCCACCGCCCGTGTTCGGTTAAGTGTTCGAATATTTTTGAGAGCATGCTAAATATATATTTCCATAAATGTCTATTCTAAAAAGCTTTCTAACTGTCTAACAAAAAACAAAAACCAAAAAAAAAACAGAACAAAGTCCTAATTAATGCTGACCTTGACTTAAGGTTAAAACTGTTGAAGTACGACCAAAGAAACGACCACAGAATAAACCACCATTCAATTCAAAAAAGAGTTAAACAAAACAAGAAAAACACTCACAAAACACACAAAGACATATTCACATGGTCTTCAGTTTAGTTACCACTCACATTAACACGCACACACTCACACAGACATGAATACATGAACCAGCCACCTAACACCACACCACGATACCAACCCACCACCCCACAGCCCCAGCCCCAACCCCATAAAAAGAACAACAACAGTTATTATGTATTGTACAACAATTAACTAACTAAATCGTTACAATTTGATTACAATTTGTTTGAGCACAAGCGAAAGAGGACGCGCACCCCGAATAAACGAGTACAGAGCCAAAGAAACGAAAACCAAAAACAGAAACAGAGTATACCTGTATATATCTGAATATATCTGCTGAGCGATGGTATATCCACATATATATATGTATAGGCATATCTGAACCAAAAACAGAGGGGCAAACTGTCGAACAATCGAGCAAGCAAGCAACCCATGTCGAGTTCATCTATGTGTGTTTTGCGTGGTTTAGGCTGTTGTGAAATGGAAATAAAACAATAACAAAACAAAACAAAGTGCCCGTAAGCAGCTCCGCATGAAGGCTCCTCCTGACTGGAGAGCAGAATCAAGAGCCAGAACCGACTGTAGATCCGCCGCCGTAGATGCCCCCCGCCAATGCGTTAGAATCGTGAATGTAAGGTTTAGCCACACAGAATAGAGCCTAGAATAGAGCCACCCGTACCCTGCCACCCACCCACAGCATCATCTAGAATCAGCATCTGTAGTTGTCCCTAGACTAAGAATAGATAGATATAGACTAGGAGAAGAGAAAGGCTCTGACCCACACTGTCGCCTATCGCCTGTCTCGGTGCCCTACCTCTCTTTTTCTCTGTCTCTCTCTCTGTCTCTCTATCTCTCTGTCTCTTCAACTCTCACTCTCTGAATCTCTGAGGTCCGTGCATCGGTAGAAGCTTATCAAATACTCAACATAAGATATAGTCTAAGCAGGAATCAAAGATATTTTCAGTTGATTTCGTTTGCAAACAAAAACAAAGAAGAAACACCAATCGAAAGGCTGAAATGAAACTGTGCAAATTGTAATAAATAACTTAATTATGTTTATTGAAAACTCATTAGTTTAGGCGTTACAGTGTATAAAAAACGTACCATCGTCTATGGCATTTTCATTTCATCTATCTCTAACTCTAACTCTTTCTCTATATATACTATATACTACTATATCATATCCCTATCTGTATTTCTGCTCTCATTTCTATGATTTCACCATGAATTCCTGTGTTGTTTTTTCTTGTTCACCCTCTGGCCATGCACACACACACACACACACGTGCACACACACACACAGTTCTATTTCTCGGTACAGAATACAAAACGGCATCGAATAAGCGCCTTATCCAAACCCACACATAACCACCCACACACACACACACACACACTCTAATCACAAAGCCAACCACCAGCAACCCACCAAACGACCCAACCACCCAACCACCCACTGACTATTGTTTGAAATAATAAGCCATTGCATTGTTCTAGCCAAATTGATTTAGAGTTTGTGCATAGAAGGCAGAGGCTAGAGGCTGTGCTTATTCGTTCGTGTTCATATTCATGTTCGTGTTCCTGTACGTGTTCATAATGGAGTGGATTGTCCATGATCATGTGTGCAGGTATGCAGAGCGAATGCCATTCAATAGAATTGTTATGCACAATACAATGGGAAGATTGAATTTGTCGATGATTTGTTTGATCTGATTTAAGGTGCATTTCCCTTAAACCTAATAAAGAAATCCAAGCGAATTGGGCAAACAGCAAAGGATACTTCTCTCTATAGTTCTCCTTCGTATATTGATAGGGCAACAATGCTTTAGACCTTTGATTTCTCGCTTTGTTACACCCAGAGTTCGACTTCTTCCATTCAGGCTGTCGCTTGTTAAGCATACGCACTGTTATCTTAGGATTTTCTCTTCTATTGTTGGTCATGTTAAAAAGAATACGCACTGGTGTCACAACGTTTTTCGTCTCCTTTGCAAAGGCTTACGTTTTCGTTGAATGTTAAACTGATAAATTGAATCAGGGAGTTTCTAGTTCAAAGAACGATGAACCATGCACTATTCGCAGTTGCCTAAATAAGCAAACAAGTATACGCACTGGTACCCAGCAATTTCACTTATATTTCTGCTGCTCTATTGAGGTGATTTGCAGTTTAAGTTTCTCTCCACTGAAATGAGTTCTCTCCCAAAAACTTAAACATCCTGCAAGATGTTTGCTTCGCCTTTAGCATTCAGCCAGCATCAAGCCAAAGTTCTATTGCTGCTGTTCACATCAAGCATTCGCACTGTTGCCCAACAAGTCTTCAACTTCTATTGCTGCTGCTCACATTTCACTTGATTTTTATGGGTGAAAATGTTGGAAATTTGTGTTGCCAAAAGTTTGAGGAAAAAGTCAGAGCAGAGCAGAGCAGCTCAGCGCAGAGCAGAGCAGAACTACCCTCGTAGCTGCTCAAGCACAAACGATGACACTAAACAACATTGACACCACAGCTACGGGCTTTGTAGAGCCGTAAAAAGCGGTCTAGACTACGCCGAACAATGTTTGGGCAGGTCGTAAAACGTCAAACGCTTTGTCCGTGGAGGGAAACTTTTTCCCAGTGTATATGTATGTATGTAGTATATACTGCTCGCATACATATATCTGAGTGTGTGTGTGTGAGTGTGTAAATAGTTTTGGCATAAGTTTGGCCAACTTATGAGACGGGGAAAGATGCCTGGTGGGGCAGGCAAAAGAAACACACAAAAAAAATGTGAAAATTCGATTTGGGCTTCATGGACCGAAGCCGACACAATGGGAGGGCATGGCGAGGAAACTTGCCCTGCGGTGTGGATGGTATAACCCACCAGACCACCAGAAATGTACATAAACCCAGCCCCACAGCCCCCCAGCCACCCTCCTACCCAAACACCCCTGATGGAATGTAAGACATTTTCTGCAAACAATTTAAGACCTTCCTTTCGATGTTTGAGTTCGATTCGCTTTTGAGTTTTACTTCTTTTCGGCTTATGATTTGCGCCTCCCCCTCACACCACCAAACACACACATACATATAATTTGTGCCCCACTGAACGGGCAGGCACATACATATACATACATACATCTCTGTACAATAACTTAACTTATACACTGTAACCTCAAAGCTCTTGAGTTTGTTCCACGTCTCCGCTATATCGCATATCGCAAATTGCAAGCTTAAAACTGCTAGGATAACTCTGGGGCACGACTCGTATCTGGTGGATAAAGTTCGCTGAATGCAAAACGATGCGAAAAGACTTTGCGCACAATGCTGTAGATACAGATACAGATAGAGATGCAAATGCAAATGCAAATGCAAATGCAAAAATACACAGATGCACTGTCACATAGATGCAATAATCAAAATGGAAGCCCCTACTATACCCCCCCAGCCCCTGCCACGCTTTTTGTGTGTGCTTATGTGTGCTTATGTGTGTGTGTGTGTCTCTTTTGGCATTGTCCTGGTCCAAATGGCAAAAGTTTTGCACTCCTTGCACTTAGTTCTATTAGAGAAAAGCGGCCCAAGCAGACAGACGTTCGAGTCAAGTGCATTCGCACATTATAGCACTCTCGGGCCAAGAAGTGAACATCTGCACATCAGATGCTACTGGACCCGCACAGATACAGATACCAGATACCAGATACAGATACTTTTCACCATAGCTAAGCCACATGTGTGTGTGTTTGTGTATATACATACGTACCTCTTCTTCTTTTCTCAAAGCTACTCGTACTCGTACTCGTACTCGCACTCGTATCTGTATATGTATATGTAGATATGCAAAGATACAAGAATACAAGACGTATCTTTATGTACATGTTGGCAACAACAATAACAAGCAAATAATATAAATAACCACAAGTACAAGTACAACAAAAAAGAAGGAACAATAGAGAAAAAAGCAAATGTCCCCCAACTTGTCCCCCACTGCATCTTGTAGGTTCTCACAAAGGATAGCGTTACGGTTTCGGTGGATGCAGTGGTTTACTATCGCGTATCAAATGCAACGGTCTCTATAGCGAACGTGGAGAATGCTCACCATTCGACCAGACTACTGGCACAGACTACTCTACGAAACACAATGGGAACTCGGCATTTGCATGAGATACTCAGCGAGCGTATGACGATTTCCGGCACAATGCAGGTGAGTTCAAATCCACAGAAGGCACACAGTCCTCACAATCCACAGTTTGGCCCGGAGTGCAGTGCACGCGTCCATCACACCATAACCAGTACCAGTACCAGAACCAGTACCAGTTACCAGACTCTCCTCCTCAACAGACCCTCGAACGAGCAACAGCAGCAGCAGAAGCAGCAGCAGAAGCAGCCTTCCTCTAATTTACTTAGTGGCCTCCGAACAAACAAACAAACAAACAAACAGGGAAATCCGAGCAGGATAAATGCAGTCAGAAAGGCAGAAGGACTGAAGGATAGAATGGCAGCTGCGCTCGCAGTGCTGTGATTCCTGACAGATGACATTCCACTCGCTGAATCCTAATTATTCTGCAGCAGCACCAGGCAGATATAAACCTTAAAGTTTTCCTTCCTTCCCAGCGAAATATTAATTGCAAAATTCAGCATCTGCCAAAGGCC